>JAWNMD010000799.1:0-2400000 GCA_035044365.1 Drosophila neotestacea
CATTGTGTTTTTTCGGACGCGCTTCATCGTTTCTTTCTTTCCTTCTCACTTTTCATACACAAATTGACTTTGTTCCTTTATGCTTTGCCCTTTTTTGTTGTCCTATTATTGTCATCATCTTATTGTCTTTATCGATTTGCGTGCCACACAAAAATACATATGCACATACATACATATGTATGTGTATTTGTTGTCACTTGTCAACAGTTTGCATGCTTAACAAACTAACGGCATAAGTTGTAGTTATAGTTGTAGCTGTAGTTGTTGTAACCACGCCCCAGTTGTTATTCCCTGATAATCTGTGGACTTTAGTCTAGTCTGTCCTTCTTTTTATTCCTTTTTTTTGCCCAACACTTTTCCAATTACTTAACAGAGGACCAATCCCCCATTTACCGAGTTATGCATACACATATCTTTTGTACACATAATTTCGAAAATTTCGTCAACTTAACATGAATGGTTACAAAGTTTCTTGGGGTTACACTGAATGATTCTACTTGAATAGGTTTCCCTTTCGTATACACTTTAAATTTGATTCTGAGATGTTTGCATTTTTTTAAAAAAAAAAAACCATACCGAAAATATAAAAAGAATTGGTTGAAAAGTTTCCACTCCCAGAAATCTTAAAATCATTTACTATAGAACCATTTACTTTTGCAACAGTTTCATTAAGAAGGCTCTCCCATTTGAGCTAGTCCCTTTCGATAGCTAATCGATAGCTCCTTGTTTCACCTCCAAGTGGATTCTTGTTATAGCCGATAATTAACCGGTTAGCACTGGATTGTCAACCAGTTAGAGCTGACTCTCACTGTGGTTATTATTATCTAGGAAAGTTCAATTAGCAGCTGGTCAGCAGGTGCGTCCAGGTGAGTTTCAGTTACAGTTTCACAAACGTGTCTGCATTTTTGATCGTTCTATCAATGGGTAATTGCTTTTAAATGCCAAACGAACGCCCACCAAATGCAATTATTGATAATTGACAGTATTTGTTATTACGCCGGTCATTAGACGATAAAGTCGGCAAACAGAATATTTAATAAAAAAAACAAAACAGCTTGCGATAAAATTCCGTTTCATTCCCAACGTTCCTCACTTTCCACCCATTGAAAAAGACGCCTAAAGCTTCTTCGTTTTTGTCGAGTCTTTGGCAAATACTCTCCCTAACCCCAAAAAATAAATGTCTCTTATTTTCTTACAAATGAAATGCAAATATTTTTTTGTCTTTTGTTTTTTCCCTTCTCTTTCTCTCCCTTTACCAGGTTTATGGTGTTGGCTTTTGTAATGTTGTTACCTTTTACTTTCATTGGCAGTTGCTCTCATTTTACTCAACAGATGGCGCTGCAATCGTGAATGTTGTGAATGCTTTAAGCTATTTAGTATTGCACCTAGTTCAGACAATTTAACGTATTTTTTTTTGTTTCTTTATCCCCATTTTTTGCTTTCTTTCTTTTCTCTGCATTTTTCTTTTATTTTTTCCTTCGTTTTGCATTTTCCTTTAGCTTTTCGCTTTGGGGCATTATTTATAGTTGGATCCACGATCATTGGGTTCCGACATTTTGGTAGATCGCCAAGCGGCCTAGACCCAAAAAGAAAAAGAGAAGAAAAAGTAGCAGAAAAGTGCACAAGTTGGGAAAAATACCCTGTAAACTGAAAAGAAAGAAATCAGATTTTATAAATATTGATTAAATATAGTATAGTATGTTAAGATAATAAATAAAGGCAGTTTTAAACAAAAAATAATTATGCTATAGCTCTACAAATCCTACAATTCCTTCTTAAGAATCTTTGTAAGAATTACAGGGTATTAATAACCACATAACACAACGACAACATTTATATATAATGTCAGTTCCACGAAGTTCTTTCTAATCTTAAAAGAAACCACAATTTTAATTACTGTGAACCTTTCTGAAGAATCGATATAAATGAAGGGAGCATTAAGGATGGGGAAGAAAAGTGCTAGGAGGGAATGAGTTATGATGGGGGAATGGTAGGAGAGGGAAAGAATGGGGGTTGTAAACCAGGGACAGAACAACCCTTGCCTGATTTTAGTTTCTATTTATACATATTTAACTGGCGCCTGTTACACGTGTCGCAACTACAGTATGTACATAGTATAATGCCCCCATCTTTCCCCCAATCCATTCCCATACATACAGACATACATACAAACAGAACGTGGAATTATCGACATGCAAGTTCAAGTCCGTCAACAGCCAAGAACATTACGACAACAACAACAATAACCACAACGACGACTCAACTCATTTGCCATGTAAATTGAAGTTGACTTTTTTTTTATAATGGTACCCCCTTTCTTCCCACCCTTTAAGGGTGCTAAGGGGGGTTAAGGGGACTTGTGGAACTGGACACGTGGAGCTTCAACGCTTAAGGAAAGACGAAAGTCATTGCCAACTTTGTTGTTGTTAATGTTGTTGTTTTTAGCCGCACGATTTATGTTTAATAAATAACAGGTTAGAACGCTACAGTCGAGAGTACTCGACTACGATGTACCCTGTAATCTATCTATTTTATAATTATTCTTATTCGTTTTTTTACATTGATCCGAAGATATGTGAAATTATTTCTTGAACAACTTTTGAGTTTATCATTCGATAAAATTGTACTGTTTTCAGAAAATTTCTGGCAACGCCAAGATATATCATGTCTTGCAAAACTATAGCTTTAAAATATCTCTTGTAATTCGATTGTAGATATATAGACTTTATGGGGTCTGTCATACCTCATTCGACAACCCTAACAGACCCTTTGCACTCTTTGAGTACAGGGCCTAAAAAGCGCGAAAAGGGTTGACTTCTAGAAGCATTCTTATGCGACTTGTGTATATCTAAGTGTAACTTGACACTCGTCACTTCCCATATCGTCTCCCATTCTCAATGTCAAGCCGATAAAATATAAAAAAGTACAAATGTAAAAAAAAAATATATACGCCCTTAAAACTGCGCACTTGTTTTTAATATCGACTGTGGACACAGGGGGATTACGACAGTTAAAACAATGAGCCATAGAAGAAGAAGAGGTAGAAAGGGCATACAAATATGGATAGACAACTGAGACAATTAAGTTAAATGTCAGGTGGTCAGTTTAGCGTCAAATGTGAAGACTGAAAATGATATTTGGTGCACTTAACGGAGAAAGTTTTTAAATGATTGAGATCTAAATAGCTTTTAACGATCCCAAGTTGTATGTATATCAGTTATACATATTACAGATGAAGAATTTTAAAACTTTTACTAAACACTCTTCTTTACCCAAAAAATCTTAAACCTTTCGTAAGGTGCATGGTTTAAGAGTTCGGACAGAATTGAATTTCTTCATCTTTTCTTGCATCCTTGTAAATCCTTTGACTATCTTACCCTATGGTCTGTCGATTTTGTAAACTGAATTTCAATACCTTTTTGTAATACGTAGTATTTGATGGTTAATAGGGCTGTATTTCAAACAACGCATTCCGTTATGTTGGGCACCCTGTTCCATTCCAATCCGTTCCACTTCATTTCTGTTGTGTGACACTCCTCTAATTTGCGCTAATGCGATGTTGACCATCAACGATTGTCGATATGAATATGGTTCCTTCAAGTGGACTATATTCTACCCACACCCTCTAACCCCTCCACTTCCCCATCGCCCCTTATCAACAATCTTTTGTCGATAGTTTATTTTGCGTGTGTGCATTGAAAATGTTGGTAAAAGACACAAGACCAAGTGCAAAACAACAAGAACAACAATAGCAAGAACTAGGAGCAGCAAAAAAGAGGAAAAGAGGAAAATGTGGAGGAAGAAAAGAAGGAAAAAGAGGTGGTGAGGGGCAGTCAACAGAACACGAAAATTTTCCACTGTTTGCACTTGAGCAACGAAGGCAACTGAATGTTGTTGCCTTATACTACATGCAACAAATATTCTTGTTGTTGTTATTCTCGTGGTTGTGCTAGTTGTCGTTGTTGTTGCTGTTGTTTATACACTCGAGCGCGTTTTTTACTATATGTACATATTTTATAAGTTTAACTTAGTCTTCTTCTAATGCCTTGCCTCCATCTGGCACACCCCTTTATATCATTGCTACCCCCTTTTTTCAATAGAAATCTCCACATTTTTATAAGAAACATGGTGTAGAGCTGTATTTTGGACCTTATATCATTTGTCTTCCAAAGTAACAATCAGTAGAAAATCATCTCACCTTTGATTATTGAAATATCTCAACATAACTCAAAGACTGTGTATTTGGTGCTGTCTTACAGACATCCCTTTTAAAATTGGACTACTAAATCATATAGTTGTTACAGGAACGATCAGTCAATAGCTGAATAACGGGCTATCCAAGGGTATCAAATCTTCTTCGGTATATTTTTTCTTGTTTATATTCATTATAGTTAGTTTCAGTTTATCATTTGCGTGTTTTGATTCGGCTTAGAAGTATAATCTCTTGAGGCACCACTCGGCTATACCTTTCCTACGCCTCTACATATGTTATTGTGTTTGATTTAACACCTTTTGATAAATATTCAGTGTGCTGCAATTGTATATGATTACAGTTGGAAGCGAGTATAAAGCATGTGAAAGAGAGGAAGAGAAGAGTCTTCAGTCTTCCAAGTTTCTTGCTCTTTCCATACTCTGATTACCTCAAAGTTTTCGGGTCGTCGCGTGATAGTGATAAGATTATATGTTGATTCAAATTCTAATATGGAATCTCCTACTTGTCACGCCCCAATTTTAGAACTTTAATGACTGCAAGGAGCGATTAATAGTATTGCTTAGAACAAGTTCAATTGAACGGCTTTTTAACAGTCATTCATGAACTACAGTGCTGCCCACAATTATTCGCATTTTGGACGGCACGCACCAATACAAATTAGGGAAATCGAACGCACACATGTAACAAAATTTTTCTTTTATTTCAATGTGTACACTGAAAAAATAGGAACATTGTAATTCGTATTTAAAGTTTTTGGCGAAGAAAACACTTGCCCGTTGATCACGCATTTTAAGGACTTGTTGAAAAGAACTTTTCAGTGTACATCAAACGAAAAGACAACAACAAAATATATTCGGAATGGCGACAACAAAACGAAGCAATAAAATAGTTTTTGTGTTGCAAGAAGCGAATTCTCGCGGAAAGGGAACACTGAAAAATTGTTTATGCTTTGCCAGCAACGAATAACGGGGGAAAGCAAAGAACGAAAAATTGTGCGCCAGAACCTTACCAGTGTGCCTCACACACTTCCATATTCTATGTGCAATGCAAAAACAAATGTGCGTCGTGTGCCTCAAAAGCTCGTTGAAGAAGGGGGAAGCATAATGAAACGAAATTAAGCATGCAGACTTATAGCAAATAGAGTTATGCACAAAAGCTAATGTTTTAGGTTTGTCTGCAAGTGTATCAAAACTATACAACACATTTCAATAATAGCGGCTGGAGACAAAGTTTTGGTAAAGATTAAATTTTGTTTTTTAATTTCTCTTAAACATTTAATGCATTTTTAATAAATAAAACGACGAAGAAATTGGAAGAATTAGAGCTTACAATGACTCATTTAAAACATGAACGACTGAACTTATTCAGGACAATTGAACTTAAAATCTCAACTCTAGCGCTAAAGAATTTGAGGGAACGTTTACGTTTCAATTCCACATTTCTTTGAAACGTTTAACGGCAAGAACAACAACTTGATGACTTTCGCTTTTGTGGTTTATTTTTTTTTTAACATTCCCTTTGCCTTAAGCTCTCTCTCTCTCAGTCTCACACTCTTCCCACAATCTTAGACTCTTTTGCGCTCTTCTACTGCATTAAATGCTCAGTTTGCTGTTCCATTGCCGCTTTGTAACGATTCTCTCTCCCTCTGTCTTTCTCTCTTTGTCGCTGTTGTTCTTATTGTTGTTATTTGTGTGTTGTGTGCGTTTGACGTGCGTCAGAAGGCGCCAGCAGAGTAGCCGACGTCGACGTTTACGCTGACCGAGCGAGCGCGCGTTGTGTTTGATAATTTGGAAATTCAGTTTCAGTTTCTGTTTTCTGTTTCTGTTTCAGTTTCAGTTCAATCGCGACCTCAAGAGCGCCCGCACACACATGTTGATTGTTGCGCTTCATACAAATCTATATATTTTGCATTAACAACAACACAAGCAACAACAACAACAATAATAAGAAAATAAAAAAAGCATAAGAACTACAACAACATATTGCGCGTATTCAAAGAAAAAGTATTTCGCTTTTCTTTTGCTATTCCTATTTTTTTTATCAGTGTGTGTGTGTGTTTTGTTTTTATTGCGTGGCGCAAAAGAAAAATATCTCATGTATTTCTATTTCTATTTTTTCACTTAATGTTCTCTCTACGTTTTTTTTTTTAAATTTTTTCTTTTTGTTATTTGCTAAAAATAGCAGCAAACGAAAAGGAAAAGTGCACAAAAATAAATGAAAAATAACTCAAAAAAAGAAATGTTTACATAAAGAGCAACAACAACAGCAATAAAAACAAAGCAAAAAAAAATGAAATTTTTCAATTATGAATTTCCAATAAATATGTGTCATCGTTTATCGATATCGCAAATATGAAAATCCACTTCACTATGATCACAGAGATCTCGTTTATCGATAACGAAAATATGTGTCAAATCATAAAGCAAAGCACAAAAAATTAAATTATTTTAATATAAATTACTGATAAAAATGTGTTATCTTTTATCGATAACGAGGATATATCTAAGATAGAGAAGTTTAATTTAATTTTAATAAATTGAAATTAAATTTTAAAGTTCTTAATTTCTAATCAATATGTTGTATCGATTAATTGCACAGGCAATGTGACTCTGAGGCAACAAAGTTGTCAGTGCAGCAGACAGTGAATGAAAATTGCAATCAAAAGCAATCGACAAATTATAGCAAGAAAATTGTGAAAGATAACTGAGCAAAAGACTCGAAAAACCAAAAAAAAAAAAGCAAAAAGGAAAAGAAAACTGTTTAAAATTTGAAAAACACCTGATGGCAACAACAGCAACAACAAAAGCCGTTGCAGTAGCAGCAGCAGCAGCAACAGCAGCGCCACCAACTGTTGTCAGCGCAAGCAGCAGCAACAACTCGAACAACGTTATTAGTGAACCCATTAAGATACCATTGAGTGAACGATTTTCAACACAAACATCAACGGGTTCTGCCGACAGCGGTGTCATTGTGACGAGTGCATCACAAAAGCAACTCTGCGTCGTGGGCTCCTCACAGCAGCAACAGCTGCAGCTGCACAGTTGCCGGTGCGCAGTAGCAGCGGTTCACTAAGTCTACATGGTCCGTTGCCGAAATGGCAACGCCAGCAGCAACGTCAACAGCAGCAGCAACAAGAGCAGCAGCAGAAACAACAGCTGCTGCTCAGTCAGGACAGTGGCATAGAGCAACGTGGTGGCGAGGGGACATCCTCTGGTGCAGGGGGTGGACAATCGAATAGCAGCAGCGAATCCCTTGGCAGCAGCAGCCATGAACAGGTGGGCAAATCCAGCAGCAGAATTCGTGCTGCCTCCGCCTTGGAATTGAGCAGCGTCGGCGCAGGCGTCGGCATTGGCATTGGCGTTGGCGTCGACCCGTTGAGACGCATAAAATACAAGAGTACGAATAGTACAGGAACCCAAGGATTTGATATGGAGGATCGCATTGAAGAGGTCGATATTGGTGATAATCCTGATGATGATGAGGATGATATGGAAGAGGAGGAGGAGGAGGATGATGGTGTTGCTGTCGATGTGGATGTGGATGAAGATGATACACAATCTGGCATTATTATAAACATTGCGGTCCGTTCAGAAGAATTGGATGCCGAACAGCAACAACTTAAAGCTGCAATTGCCGCAAAGGTCAAGGCCGAAGAGGACTTGCCCCTTGAGTTGCAACCTTTGACAGTTGCTGCTGCCGCAGCAAAGCGTAAAAATAAAAATAATCTAGGCACAGATGGTCGCATCTATTTTCCTTTACTCAAAATCAATGAGGATCCGCATATTGATGCCAAATTGATAAATCGCAAAGATGGACTACAGGATACCATGTATTATCTGGATGAATTTGGCAGTCCAAAGTTGAGGGAGAAATTTGCGAGAAAGCAAAAGCAACGACTGGCCAAACAACAAAAGGCAATGTTGAAGCGGGAAAGGGAGGAGCAGAGGAAAAAGCGCAACACAACCGTGGCATCCAATTTGGCAGCTAGCGGTATTGAAACCAAAGATCAACAACAACATCAGCAAGAACAACAACAACCAGCCAATAATAACAATCACTGTGATAGAAATCGTTCAACGATTATTAACAAACAGTTATCGGCACCCGATAACGATAACGATCGTGATGATGCCGATGATGCTGACACTGGCATGGTGAAAATGCGTGTACGCAGTCATAGCCATGATAATCATTATGATACCCACATCAGCAACAGCAGCAGCAACAACAGCAACACTATTAAAACCGCCCGCCGTCACTCTGATGATCGTAATCGATCAATCGATCATCCAACAGATGCATTTGCTGATGCTGATATCGATGACATTGATGATATTGAAACGGGAGCGGAAGCAGCCTTGGATGCTGATGCTTCTGGTCCCGAGAGGGTTAAGACTGGAAAATTGGCTAGAACACAATCCTGCGTTAGTTGGACCAAAGTGGTGCAAAAATTTAAGAATATATTAGGTAAATTATCGCTGTCGATTTATCGATTAATCTAACATATCAAAGTTTGCTCCCTTTCTTGCATTTCATTTTAAAAATTGACAATTTCAATTTAATATAACTATTGCTAATTTCATGTCCTTTTTTCTTCTCTTTCTAGGTAAGTGTCTTTGTTCCAATTCCAAGTGTTTCTGAACTTGACTCTAAAATAAAATGGTATCGGGTAAGCTGCACACATAGAATTTTTTAAATTTTGTCAGCGGAACAAGTGTAATTAAAACACTACCAGCAATTTTTTTATCTGCTCTTTAGATTATAAATAAGCCAAATCCCTCAACGCTCTTCTAAAAAACTCTTCTTTTAATCGCCAAAACGAATGACATTACAACAGTACGATTATTTTTCTAAATCAGTAAATATTTTAAAAAGCTTTTTTGACCACAATCTTTAGCTCTTTACTAAACAATCTTTTTTGCCAAGTTATAAATATAATTTAATCGCCTGGAACAAGTGGCAATGGAACAAGTTAACTGCGATTTTATTCAATTCCTTGTAGTTCAATTCAATTAGCATTATAAATTGAGCATTAATATTTGCCTTCTGTCTTTGGCTTTTTAATACCCTAATCACGAGTTCTTTTTAATCTATATAATACATTTGTGTGCAAATGGGGGAATATCAGAAACAAATGGCATAAAGACTATATAGATTATAAAATTCTTGCGCTTTGTTTTTTTTTCTATGTCTAGATCTTTTTTTCCTTATATTTCTGTTGAAACTCCTTTGTTTTGCCTGTTGAACTTTGTATTGTTCTGATAAAAATGAATTAAAGCGAATATATAAATTACTATGACCAGTCCATTTCCAATCGTTCCACACAAAACTGAAATATCATCATCAGTTTGTTTTTTTCTTTTTTATTATTGTTTTCGCTGTTCTTTAAGTTTGTTGTTGGGGCGGCTGATAAGTGAAAGCACCGCCGCTGCCGCCTTAGCCACTGCCACGCCCCTTTTAGGCTGGTAACAGTCCATATACTGTTGCTATCATTGGCCTTTGTTGTTGGCCTGACTGATTGATAAGACGACAACAACGATGATTTATGCTACCCGATGATTTTCTCTTTTTATTCTTATTATTTTAATTTAATTTTTTATTCTTAAAAGTCATCGCATTTGAAAAGAAATTCTACTTTATTCCCCTTGTTTAACAATCTGTTAAACAACGTATGTTCATATATACAGATTATACCATTTAGGTAATAAATAAAAACTACGACATTATACAACTGGCATATAAAGTATTGCATTTTATAAACGGAAAGTTTTCATCTGGGTGAAAAAAAAGAATACAAAAATCACCTCAGCTGTACTCCTAGTGATGAATATAGTGCGGAATTAAATGGAATGAAACACAAGCAGACTGTCTAAAAGTGATTTGCAGTTATTTTGAATAATATTGTGGTGTAAATTATATGGTGGGAGACAGTTTATAACCAGAGATAGGACGGTATAAGCTATAATGATGGAGATATGGAACATTATGGGGTGATATATAGTGCACTGACAGCAGAAAAGTGTGAACTAAATGGAATGAAACAAAAATTGGAATAGTAAAAAAGGAATGAATGTAATGGAATTTGAGAAACGTGATAGAAATGGAATTAAAATATTTAAAAATTAAAAAATATGCAATGATTCAAAGTAAGCCAAAATAGGAAGTAAAAAAATAATTTTATGAAATGGAACATGAAAAAATGAAACGGGAAATTGAAGAAATGTGAAACAAGGAAATGTAAATATTATTGAATATAATATTCCATACCTATAACAATTTGACTATTAGATGATTAATAAGCTGTACGGAGTGCCCTTAATATTGTTTCTGTAGATCAACTGATAAAAGTCGAGGAATATTTTTGGATGATTAGCAAGTGTCGTAAGAAAACAAAACTTATAAATAGTTTGAACCCCCACTTAGTATATTGGGGCTAGAAAGGGATCATCTGTTTTATATGTAATTGGTAGTTATACCAATAATAATAATACCCCTGGTTGTTGGGGCCTCCCATGCCCACCCTCTTTACCTGTCTTTCTCCACAACCTATGATGCTGAGTGATAAGAAGAGACAACACGAATGATGCGACTGCATGCTCAGGTTATCAGGGCGTCAAGTCGTGAATGATGTTGATTATTATTATTATATGGGATGCCATATAAAATTCTTCTTCTTACTGTTTTCATTCTTTATAGATGTTTCATCTCAGCTTGTTGTTGTTGTCTTTGATAATCACGCGCTCTGCTCATAAAACGAAACTTTTCCAAAAATAATGCAAAGACAAGTAAAAGATACTCCAAGTATACGTAGAGTATATATGTATATAAATATAGTGTACAAATATAGCAAGTTGGAGGCGTGCCTCGATGTTGACAGCTGTTGTTGCTGCCACTTCCCCTACCCTACCATATCCCCTGTCTTCCCCACTCCCCCCTTCAGCCACTCGCAGAACTTTCGAAAATATTTGTAAACTTGTTTTGCAGTCATCATTTTTTTTATATTTATTATTATAAAATTGTTTTTTGATTTCATTTGATTGAATTTGAAATTTGCTGGGGGCGCGTTGTTGCCGACTGATACAGATAGGAGAAGGAAGGAAGACTAGGGAGGAAGAAGAGGGATGCGGATAGAGGGAAGATCAGATAGGAAGAGGGTGCAGAGGTGACACAGCTGTTTTGACAGCAATCAACGGAACTAAAACTCTGAGTAAACTAAGCTAAGCATTCGATTAAAAAGAATTTCGGAATAACGAGCGAAAGAGACAGAGTACTGAGTGGGTGAAGAAAGAAAGAGAGAAAAACAAACTGTAGTTGTCTCGCAAATGATTTGCATAAATATTTATTCTAATCAGCGCTAAAAAACATTGTTATGCACTCAATTAATTAAGCAATTGAGTTAAATATTGATATTTACTTAACCTGCACTTAGCGAGGCAATACTGTACTGAATAAACATATAAACTAGACAAAGATCTACTAAGTATATACAAAAAATACACAACAAAAAGAATTACAAAATAAATAAATTAAAATAAACTAAAATGGAATATTCACAAGTTCATTAAATTGACAATATTCCGCTGTTGCATGTGTTACTTGTGTAAAATAAAGGGTATTTCGGTTTCAATAGTCAATATGTGACACACACACACAGTGAATTTTGATAACATCAATTAATAATTGGCATCTCTATTAAATAAATTGATGTGTAAATTTGACAAATTGTTAGTTTAATAAACTTTTTGTTCATGTTGTTCATTTGTTGCTATATTCTTTGTAGTTAACTGTTTGAAACGTGTCTATTATTTGCTAAATAATCTCGAATATTCAATAAGCAAATAAAGCTTTAGTTGATAATTAAATTGATATTAATTGCATTATATAAAAATAAATTAATTAATTAGGTTTTCATAGGAAAAGTATATTTACAGATAGTTGATGTTTACACTGCAACTTTTGTTCTAAGCTGAGCTAAAACAACATTTGAAACACTTAAAATTGTGAAATTATTCATAACCAAGTTGAAAACTTACTTGAAAAGTTGAAAAGTGTATGAAAAGTTCGACTTGCGTCATTGACAACTTTTGTTGTTTCTTCTGGATACACTTGAAAACTTTTCCGCTCTGTTTGTGCAGCTGTCGACAAAAGTTGAAAGGGAATTCTCTCTCTTATTCTTTTTATTTTATAAATATTCTATCTTTCTCTCTCTCTCGCTTTTTATGCTACACTCTTGTTATCGATTTTTTAACAAAATGGCTTCCATTCGAACCGCTTTTTGCCTCCTTCATTTATGCAATTGCATTGCGGGGGTCGCCTTTACTTTTGTGGCTTCTTTGTGGCACCTAAAAGTATGCAACGGAAAAAACCAAACCGTATGAGGAACAAGAGAAAGAGGAAAATGCAAGAGAGAGAGAGTGAGAGAGGGAGAGGGAGGAACTTGAGTGCGTGCACTCGGCAAAAACTGTCAACAAATCGAAATCGAAATCAAAGTAAAACAAATAAATACATCATTTTATTTCCTATGGAAAATTTTGAAGAGTGTAAAAAGATCTCAAATAGTTCTCGTGGAAATCAAAGACACTTGACTCTTGAGTAAACCAACGGATTGATTGTGTGGGTGCAATGTTGGTTGGTTAAAAAGGGAGGGACGAGGGAGGTGGTTCCACTGCGTGGGTTGGGTGCTGAAAGGAAAGAGAACGTGCCAAATAAAAGTTTTGCCTTTGCCTGCGGTCGAGTCATCTCGTGATCTTACCGCGTGCCATTGTCATTGCCCCAAACCACCTATCTTTTTACCTATTCCACCTGCACCACCGAACCACCCAAGCATCCTACCACCCACACCTACCTCCCCTCATTTGCCTATTGCAGTTGCCAAAAAAAAGTGTTTTTAAGAACATTTCTTGTGATTTGGCTGGCAACGGGGCAGCTCTGAATACAGTTCAATAACATAATCGATGAACGATTATTGATGACGGGGCAGCTCTGAATACAGTTCAATAACATAATCGATGAACGATTATTGATGACGATAGCGAAAGCGATTACTAGAATATGTGTATTACTTAATACACCGATAACAATGACGATAACGACTTGAACGATAATTATTATAATAGATAAAGATTACGGTAAGATAAAATGGTTGTAAAAAGACGATCCTTTCACAATTCTCAAGATCTCTTTGTTGTACTTGACACACTTTTAACTTACACGTTTCTAAACTAGTCGATATCATAGCTTTTACAGTGATCTTAAACAATGCTACAATTATGTTACATATGTTACACTAACCATTAACGAGCATACTCGATTTGGGGTTGAGACTACAGGGTATATGCCATGCAATTGCATGATAGTTTGATTGAACGCCTAGGCTAATTTTGGAATACGCTTAGAACTTTCCGCTTTATCTGATTTCATGCAACACCTCCCCAGTTTCCCCCTATCGCAACTAGGTTTCCCCTTCCCTCAGTTGGTCTCGTTGCCTCCCTCCGACCACCGGCAAATGTGTTTATACCAATTGTGTATAGAGTAATCCAATGCCACAAGGAGGAGGGGAAAGTTATAAAGTTTTTGGTTTCGGTTTACTGACTTTTTTCTTCTTCCCTCTTCTCACTTCCCTCTCCTATTCCCTTTTGTTCTATGCTCCTACTATCGTCGAATTCTCGGTGCTCGTCTATTTTTTTTGTGGTGTCTCCTATTTCTGCTGCGTCATGCCGATTGCAATTGCACATGCGACACTCCAACACTTCTCTCCCTCCCTCCCTCTCTGTCCTCCCTTCTCAGGTCCCGCTTTTAGGTCTCTTCTGGTTGCCAACTGTGTTTGTATATCGATTAGTTGCCGTCGTCGTCGCGCCACAAACAAAAATTGGTTTTATATTTTGACAACGCCATCGAATTTCATTTCTTTCCCTCCCCGACCTCCCTAGCTACCCCCCTATGTTCCATTTGATACCCCTGTTGTGATACCCGCCCATGACTGCGTGTTATTTTACAATGTTTACAGCTCAAAAGCGGCTAAATTAATGTTTTACATATACAAAAAATTGGAAGAACAGCGAATAATGGCAGAAAGCAAGCAGTAGGGGTGGCCGAAGGGGAAGCACGCGATAAAATCAAGGCGTGGGATCGTCGGGAACTACAGACAGTTCTCGTATTTGCTGTTGATAATTTGATTAATTTTCCACATAAACCAAGAAAATATGCATGTGGCATGAACAAGCATTTGAATATTTTATCGACATGATGATAAATATCTCATATACTTAATGGATGGATGCTACGCATATAGATATGTACTATATATGCTAAAAGATTCCCATTAGTATTGGGTTAAACAACTTGCATTTCAATCTTCCACTAAAATCTATTTAATTATTTACCTAGAGTGATCGTATTTTTTTAATTAAAAATAAATACGATAAGTAATTTTTTAATAATAAAAATTGATTGCATTATCATATATCTTGTCATTCATAAATTGAATAACTTTTAGAACTCTTATTTTATTCTAAAAAAAACTTAATTCCTAATTAAATACTAATTACATGCTGACAAAATTCCGTCAACTACTGCAAATCCTAAAATGTAGTTGATATTAAAATTAGAAGATTCTTGTAATCGTTTAATTGTCTTCTCTATGTACTTAGGCATTCTTTTGTATGCCAACAGTTTTTTTTTGTTTTGGTGGCGCTCCGCAATGCAACAACAATTCCAATGCCATGTATGCCACATTTTTCTTGGCCTCCTTTTTGGTATTTTGTTTGTTGTGATTTATTTTGTATTTTGCATTTTTTAATTTTAATTGATTCATTAGAATGAAATAAATTGCATTTCATTTTTAGCCAGAGTATCCTTTGATATCCGACATTATTCTCTCTTTCTCACTCTCTATCTCTTCCTCTTTCTATCCATTGCATTGTGCTGTCAAGGTGTGTGGAGGGTGAAGGGGGGGGGGGGGTGCGGAAAAGATTGAGGTTAGATCTGCTGTCGCATGCTTGGCTGCGCTTGGTTGCTATTCATCGTTGTCTGTCCATCGCTTTGGGGCATGTGGTCCATCTATGTACGTCTCGAGTCCAAGTCTGACACACCTGTCCCCTCCACTATCTCCTCTCTGTTTTTTTTTGTTGTTTTTGCTCTCTCTATCTCTTTCTGTCTGCCCCTCCATCAACCTTTTCTGTCTGTCTTTCGTCTTATCGTCTTCGCATGTTCTTTTGGCATCTAGCTTCATGCTTGCAATTTTCCTGCAATTAAATTTGCAACAACAAAATATTAAATAAATTAAAAGCAACAAAAAAAGAAATAGTTTGAAAATTAAGTAAGAAAGAGAAAATCGAACACTGGCTACCCTATTTTATAAATGTTAAATGTTTTAATGTAAAGTAAGATTCGGTAGGATTGAATGAACTCTGATTTTTTACCGATTGTTCCTATGACACCTACATACATATATGAAACACTTAAAAAAGCGCTTTCACATCTCCTATATGTACATTTCATGTACAAAATTGTGAACACCCACTGCCAGGGTATAAAAACTAACAAAAAAAAATCATTGGTTTTTTTGGCATAAAAGTAAAATAAACGCGAGCGCGTTTTAAAACGCGCTAAAGTCGCGTGCTTGCGGCTAGCGGCTTCAAAGAGCTAAAACAGCTGATTGTGTGGATTACGTTTTGTGGATTGTGAAACAAACACTTCGTAATTCGTTAATCGTGTAGCACAGTAGCTTGTGGATTGTCAGCAAACGTTGTAACAGCCGAAGCATTGTGTGGATTATGTTTGTGGATTGTGGAACGTAGAATTCGTGCATTGATCGACTTGCGGACTTGTGGATGTTGTTGTTGTTGTTGTTGCCACCATCGTTCGGTTGTCACTGTCGTTGTCGCATCGAGAATCGAGAATCGCGTCGTGTCCTCGCCAAGTTTTGTTGCTTCGAGCCAAACAAGAAATCAGCTTTTGGGCCAATTGTGCAACGGAAGTTCGAGCGATCGCATCGTGGCAGATCGGAACTCTCAGATCGATATATAGCCTTTTTTCACATATATATATATATATAAATTAACATATATATAGATAGATCTAAGTTAAGACGCGATCGCGGGGGATTTTAATTTGATTTCTGTGCTGTTTTTTGCTTTCTATTTCTATAGTCTTTTTTTTTTTTTGTTTAGTGGTATTGTGTGCTATTTGAAGATCGATTGATCGTTGATCGAATCTCAGAGATCGTTTGGTTTATTTTTTATTTTTTTCGTTTGATTGTGATTCGAAGACGCGTTGTTCAAACGTCAAACGTCCGCGAGAAAAGTTGGTCAAGTGGGCAAAAAAAATATAAAAAAAAAAGAAAGAAAGAAACCCACACGCGCACCACACCACAGCACACAACAACTAGGCCAAAGCCTAAGGAGCACCACCAACAAGCAACTACCACAATCACAAGCAACCCAGTGACCCATCTTGCTTTTGCCCCTCCTCCTTTTGCCCCCCTTTTTTCAAAGTGGAGAAGCAACCGTTGCCGAGTCGCCTCCGTAAGGTGGTGCGTGTGGTGCGTCGCAAGAAACGCACCACGAACATCAATGATGCCAGCGAATCGGATGGTGCCAATGAAACAGCACCAGGTAGTGCACCCGCCGCTTGCAACATTAGTGGTGGCAACTCCACCACGAACAACACCAACACCACTTCCAATACCATCACCACCACCACCTCGAATACAAAACTCGATTTGGCATCGTCGTCGTCATCGCAAACGCGTCACTTTTATAATGCCCCATTTGAGGAAATTGAAGTGGTGCGTGCAGCACATGCTGCTGCTGCCGCTGCGGCAGCTTCCACAAGTCGACCTTGGACACCGATGCCACCGCGCAAGCCACAAACAAAAACCAAATGTAAACCCAAGTCAAAAATTAAACGACATTCATCATTGCCCAATGCAGAAACGGGAGTAGTGGGAATAACATCCGCCGCCACCACCACTGTCAAGGGAAAGGGAAAACCAATGAAACATGATTCATCCAATTCTGATAGTGATTCCGAATCGAAGACAAGTCCAGCAGCGATGGTTCATCATCGGAAGAAACATCATCGTCAACGTCATCATCAGCAACTTCGTCTTCAAAAAGCAGCTCCTCTACATCATCATCGTCATCATCGGCATCATCGGAAAGTTTGACAACAACAACATCATCGAAAGGACGTCGCAAGGATCGTCGTCCGGCCAATGGTAAAACGGTGGCAATTGCAGCCAATAATTCTGGAGGCGCCTCATCGTCGTCTGCCTCATTGGCCGCATTGGCCGCCCTCAAGAAGCCAAAGTTGCAGACGCGCAGCTCTGGCTCATTGGGCAAACAGTACAAGGATCCAAGTACAAGCGCTTAGCCTAACCCTGCAATTTCTACTCCCATTCTTACTATCACTGCTTTCTTCCCCTTGTCTATTAACACTTTCTTTCTCTCAGTCTGCCTTTTATTTTCCCTTTCTTGATTCACTACTTACTCCTCGCTCTCTTTCTTTGAGTGTTCTCTTCCATTATTACTCCGATTCTCACTTTTCTTTGTCCCTGCAAATTTCCCTTTTTCTTCCTCCTAATTTCCTTCCATTTTTTCTTTGGTTGTTTTTGCGGATTTTCCTACCATTCTTTCTGCAATTCCTCATTTTTTTCTCCCCCATATATCCCTTCTTTTCGTACCTTTTTCCCTTTAAATTCCTCCTCTCTTCACTCCGATGGCATTCCAATTCTCCAACTCTGATTGCTGGCCGCATAGTATTGACCTCCACCTCAACCTCACATAGCAACGCCACGCCCATCGCATTACCTCGCAACGCCTACGTCTCTTCCCTCTTCTCTCCTGTCCTCTCGTCTCATCTCATCTCATATGGCAGATGAGGCACAGCAGCTGCTGCTGCTGCTCTGCTTCTCTGCTACTACCGTTGCTGCAACGTCGAAAGTTGTGCTAATGCCAAAATTAATTATAAATGAAATAAAATCAAATAAAAATACAAATAAAAAAAAATACGAATCTCCTCTATAGACATCGGCGATTGCCATTGGGACGATCACGTAAAAACGTAAAGACGTAAAGCAACGCCTCCCACAACCCTCCCCATTCAATCCCCACGTCAATAACAGCTGACAGAGAGAATGGGAGGACAACACGTTGGAGGATCCAACGACTTAAACAAACTACAAAAAATAAAGTTAAAAAATATTTAAAAGATTGAACCCGCAAAGTAAAGACAATGGATATCATCCATATCCAACAAAGCAAACTTAATATGAAATAAAATGAATTAACGAATTTAAATCAAAAACCATGAAGAAAGAAATATACAGGCTGGAAGAAAGGATAAAGACCAAATGGATCTTACGACGTAAATAAGCCAACCAAAATGAGAGTTGAAAGGTTAAGATAAAAAGATGATGGTTCCTAATATCTAAACAAACCAATATGTTAAAAGATGAAGACAAATGTTAAATGGAAAAAGACAAAGCAACAAAAGAATGTATTTAAAAGGATCCTACAATTTAAAAAATATATGGATACAACTAGATACAAATCAAATAAAATCAGATAAATATAGAAATGATAAAGATAAAGATCATGTGCTTTCAACATTATCAAATATACACGATCTCTCTCCACTTTTCGCCATTTCTAAGTGTCTCCTTCTCCCCTCTCACTTTCTTTCAATATTTTATCACTGTCTTCAACTCTTACGCTTTCTTTCTCTCTCTCTCTCTCTTCTCTCTGATCTCCCGATGTGAAAAATGATTTGTTGCTGGCGTAGGCATGAAACAATTGATCGGTAAATTGAATGATTTGTGGCCCGAGCATAGCGTCGCATTGTCCATTCCAAAGGAGGTCGATAGGAGCAAGGAGAAACTAGAGGGCGCCTGGGAGACAACAGGTATTATCTACCAGGAGAGGGGCAACTACATATCTTTAACTTTAGTTTTCAATACAAGTGTGCAGCTTTACTCTAGTTACATATCTATTTTTCTAATATCTACTTACTTACTTACTGCATTTTCATATTCATATACGAATTGCATTCTCATGATGTACTATCTTTTTTGTATTTTGAACAGGTCGTGATGGTTCCAAAATTACAACAGTTGTTGCAACGCCCGGCCAAGGCACCGATCGGGTTCAAGAAGTTTCCTATACAGATACAAAAGTCATCGGCAATGGCAGCTTTGGTGTCGTCTTTCAGGCGAAACTCTGCGATACCGGCGAATTGGTTGCAATCAAAAAAGTTTTACAAGACAGACGATTTAAGGTAAGTCCCCTCATTCTCTATTTCCGATTCCCATTTCAAGTTCGCCCTTATAAATATTCTATTTTTCTTCTTTACAGAATCGTGAATTGCAAATAATGCGCAGATTGGAGCATTGTAATATTGTAAAACTTTTATACTTTTTCTATTCGAGTGGTGAAAAGGTAAGAGATCAATTATTTCTACACACTTAATACGATATGTATACGACCTACAGAGAAACTCTAGAAGATCTGTATATGATCTATATACGATCTCTGGAGGATCTTTAAGATATCTATACTTTCTCCATAGGATCTATAGACAATTTTAATACGATCGTCTTACTATTTTTGAAGTATACCTACACGATTTTATTTTGCTATCTATATAGAATTTTGAGATGATCTCCTAATCATCTAAAGCCGATCTCTAAACAATTTGTAGGCGATCTATAAATTTCTAATTATACGATTTATCGACGATTTCTAAACGATATCCATACGACTTTGTTTTTGGAGATCTTGTTGCTATATCTATGCGATCTTTTAGTGATTCGTTTACGATCTCTAAAAAGGCCTCTAAAAGATATATTAAAGATCTTCATGTACGATCAGAGTTCCCAGGGGATTCTCAGTTTAAAATGAACCAAATGATGTTTAATTGGTTTTCTTACTTTAGTTATTAGAATTTTGATTGTTGTTATTATTATTATTATGATTATTATTATATATTATTTTACATAGTTGGCCGAGTTTCCCATCGATTTGGGCATTTTAGCCGCTGTGCTCAAGCCGCAGGTATCGAATATTTACAAAGCGAAAGAGAGAGATAAAGAGAAAAGTGATTGTTCTCTTGCTCTCTCACTCGCTAACGCTCTCTCTCTCTGTCAAATTTCGCACATTACGCTCGCTCTCTCATGCGTTTATCGCTCTCTCTATCTCTCTCTCTCTCTTTCTGTCTCTCTCTTCAACTACTTATATACATAAATATATATATAAATATCTGTATCTCTCTCCTCTAAATACATAACTTTGCGATGTGTCGAAAAGTATAAGAAGCAGCATGCTAGCAAGAAGAAAATCAGAATATCAATGCGTGTGCATGTTTATAGTTTTTTTTTGCTGTTTTTTTTTTGGTGCCACGCCCACCATTTCCCTTTTTTTGGAACCTCCCTTCTCAGAAGCCAATTCATAACCCTTCCCAGAATAAATGATTTAAGTTTAGCTAGCTGCTAGATACAAAAAAAAAACCTCAACGGAAGTAATGCTGATCGTTATCTATCGTTTATCGTTATCGTCTATCGTAATCGTCATCGTTGAACGTTGATCGCGCATGTTAAAGCCAACAAAAAAATACAAAAAAAACCCAAACAAAATTCGAAAACAATTCCCGCATTTGCAGTTTGGAGCTCGCCTGATCTCTCATTACAAAACCAACAAGAATCCCAAATATACATATCTATGAATCTGTGTAATAAATGTAAAAATAATAATAATATTTATTGTTAATCTATTTTCTTTTTCAATTTATAGCGTGATGAAGTATTTTTGAATTTAGTCCTCGAATATATACCAGAAACTGTATACAAAGTGGCACGTCAATATGCCAAAACCAAGCAGACGATACCAATCAACTTTATACGGGTGAGTTTTGTAATCAAATATTATAGTAAATGGTAAATAGTAATACAATATATATATCATTTTCTAACTGCAGCTCTACATGTATCAATTGTTCAGAAGCTTGGCCTATATCCATTCGCTGGGCATTTGCCATCGTGATATCAAGCCGCAGAATCTGCTGCTAGACCCGGAAACGGCCGTACTCAAGTTATGTGACTTTGGTAGTGCCAAGCAGTTGTTACACGGCGAGCCGAATGTCTCGTATATCTGTTCCCGATATTATCGGGCACCCGAGCTCATATTTGGCGCCATTAACTATACAACTAAAATTGGTAAATACAAAAGAGATATAAAAGCATACCCTTGTCGAGTAAAACCCTCTGCAAGGGTATTTCAATTTAGATCTTTTAAACTGTTATACACATCAACTTATACACATTTTCTCTTAATCCTTTTTAGATGTATGGAGTGCCGGTTGTGTGCTTGCCGAACTGCTGCTGGGACAGCCAATATTTCCGGGTGATTCTGGTGTCGATCAGCTGGTCGAAGTTATCAAAGTTTTGGGCACACCGACAAGAGAACAAATACGCGAAATGAATCCAAACTATACGGAATTCAAATTTCCACAGATTAAGAGTCATCCATGGCAGAAAGTAAGTTGTGTGTGAAATTGAGAATCAATCAAAAGAATCAATGAAATCCAACGCGTCGCACCCACCGTCGAACCAACCAACCAACCAACAACCAGCACCAACATCTTCCAGGCGTTATACTCTACGATACGCTCTCATATCACTTGAAAGCTCTCCTGCTGTCTCCCTTTTGATTGAGAGTCCATTTTGTCACTAACTGTGCGAATGTCGTATAACAATTATTGCTTATAGTCTCTCTCTCTCTCTCTCGCTCTCACTCACGTTCTCGTCTGCCACTCTCTTTCCCACTCTCTCTCTCTCTCTCTGTCTCTCTATCTTAATCGTGTGTTTATTTTCAAATCGTAATTGAAGTGTACATAACAATTCGTTGCAGTCACTACTCGAACGCACCCAATTTCCAAACGCCTAAACCAGAAACAACAATTGAGAGTAGCCGATGACCAAAAGAAGAAACAAAATTTTTCAAATTGCTTTTACGAGATATAAAAAAAAAACGGACGAAAAATTTAAAATATGCTTTAATGCTCATTGCGGCAGATGCTTAACATAACATACGCACATTTATAATACGTATAACAGTCGTATAACAGCTGCATTTCATTTGTCCAAACAATTTATAGATTAAATTGTTAACATACAGCTGTATGCCAGTTTTACTGTTTGTATAACAGTTTAGATGACTGTTAGACAGCTTTCGAAGTTATATAGCAATTGCATAATCGTTGTCCGATCGATTTATTGATTATAGTACTACCATTCAAATGTTAAACACATTTATATGCAGTATATATTTTATGTCGATCAAATATTTAAATGGTCAGTCGTATAATAGTTCAATTCATTTCATCAAACAGTTTGAAATCATAGCTTCTTCACTTTTACTCTGCCAGCTTCAGCTTTAAATTCATGAGCTTGAAAACAAATGAATATGAAAAATACGCCATGCGCGCTTTACGCTATAAAAGTGTTATACTTTATTTAAATGTTGATTGATTTGATTGATTGATTGATTGATTGAATTTAAACTGAATTGAATTGAATTTGAATTTGAATTGATTTGCTTTGACTTGACTTGATTGTTGTTTTCCTACGTTTTCTATTTGTATCTTCGTCTTGTCCCGCGCCTTGTTTGTCTCCCGTCTCCGCCCCTGCAGTGTTGCTGTAAATAAGAAAGCTTTTACAATAAATATATATCGATATATTTATTGATACCTCTTGTGTATGCGTGTGCGTGTGTGTGCGTCTCTTGCCCTTCCTCCCAACCATATGGAATTGGTATTGATTTGATATTGCAACTAATGAAAATGTTTGTGTTGTGTGCAACAGGTTTTCCGTATACGCACTCCGACAGAAGCTATCAACTTGGTGTCCCAGCTGCTAGAGTACACGCCCAGCGCACGTATAACACCGCTCAAGGCCTGTGCACATCCGTTCTTCGATGAGCTACGCATGGAGGGCAATCACACCTTGCCCAATGGACGCGAGATGCCGCCTCTTTTCAACTTCACAGAGCATGGTAAGTGTTACCCAATAACAGCTAAATAAGTGTTGTAAAACAATCAAAGGCATATCGATAGCAAATTTCGATAACATCATTAGAGGCAACCAAAAATTCTTAGGGTGTTTAGGAAACAAATATTTATTTCTGTAAATAAAACAAACATTTTAAGAACAAAATATTAAAAGAAAACTAGTTCATTAAAAATAAATTAGTTACTAATACAATATTTTCACTAATCGCATTAGGCGCAACCAATAAATTCATAGTGTGTTTAAGGACAAATACTTACATATGTCAGATCTATACAAATTTATTAAGGTGAACGAAAATGAAGTACAATTTAAAGGGATTTCATATCTTAAGTGATATCTTATTACAAAAAAATAAAACTGGTTTAGTGAATTTGCTTAATAAATTAAATACAACTAGAGTGAATTTCAAGTTTAAAAAGCTCATTGCTTCCTTCACGACACAGTCTGTTAAAAACAATTTACTTATACAGATACTACAATTAATTGTAAAACTCAAATCGTTGATAATATAAGGAAAGAAATAGTTTTTTGGAATTCCATGAGTTTTATAAATATAATTTTTGAAAATATTCGATAGTGGCGGTCAACAAATGTAATCCCGATTAATTGCTAATATCGATATAGTGTTAAGGATTGTTTTACAGTCAAATGTTGAAGAACCAATGAACTCATCACACTCTATTTTATTTGCAGAACTCTCGATACAGCCTAGCTTAGTGCCACAGTTGTTGCCAAAGCATCTGCAGAATGCAGCCGTACGCGCCTCAGCTGGCGGTGGCACAGCATCCGTTGCAGCCAGTGGCTCCACCAGCGTCTCCTCAACCGGCAGCGGTGCATCGGCGGATGGTGCTGCACAGTCACAGCAACAAGCGCCAGCAGCAGCAGCAGCAGCAGGAACAACATCAGCAGCAGCTGGCGGTGGGGCAGCAACAGCATCATCAGCAGCAGCAGGAGCAGGAGCAGGAGGCGTGCAACAGCAAGGAGGCAACAACAGTAGCAGCAGCAACAGCGGCACCGCAATTGCCGCGCCAAATGCCGCTGCAACTGCTCCAAATACGCAGCAATCAAATGCGGCCGCAACTGGCGGTGGCGGTGGCGGTGGTGGTGTTGCGGCAGCTGCCACAGCAGTGAATGCCACAAGCAATGCTGGTGGCACCAACATAACTGGTGAGTAAATCAATCAGTCTCTGTCGCTGTCGCTATCGATGTCGCTGTCGATGTCCTTCTCCCCTCTCGTCAAAAGAAAACAAATACTTCTATCTCTATCAAACTATTTCTTTAAATTCGGTTGCATGCTTCTTTTAGTTGTGCCCCACTCAATGAAGACCCAACGCAGAATGCATCACACGCAATCAACTCCAGCTCAAGTTCAATTCCAAGTTCAATCTCAAGTTCAAGATCAAAAACAAATCCAAGTCTAAGCTCCAGTTTGTCCTCAAGAATCCTCAAAGCAAAAAACTCAATTTGAATTTAAATGCGATGCGAGGCCAACTTGGAACTTGCAACACGCAACTAGGCGTATTTGTTGGTGCCACATGCCACATGCCACATGCCAAATGCCAAATGCCACTTTATTCAGACACACACATACCTCTCATAAATAGTTGCAATTAATCTTATACATATATATGTATATTTGTTTATTCAAATAAATGAGTTATTAACTTGGCTTGAAATTGATTCACTTGTTGTTGGTGGTGCTTCTGTGTGTCGCTTTCCTACTTTCTTCTTGCCTCCTAAACTATCAATTGTCTCTCCTTCCTTATGTTGTTAATTCAGTTTTGTACTCTTTGGGTTGCTCTTTTTACTATTTGTTATAAATTATAATAAAATTGCAGAAAAGTATAAAGAAGAATAGGTCGAGAAGTTGTAGAAGGGATTCAGATTTATACCATATAGTACTTATATATATATACTACTTTCTATAGTTTAAAAACTCTGCTTAAATTACATGTCACTAACATAAATCCGATATTGAAAATTGAGGTTAAAATTGAAAAAACTTAAAGAGAACATATTAAAGCCTCTTGAAAATACCAAAGTACAAAAACATAGTTAAAAATATAAACGATTTTGTTTGAGAATAATGACATACATATATATTTATCAGGAAATACTTAGAAAGAAGAATCTGCAAGGTTATTTATGATCCTTCGGTCAACCGAAGATATCCTTTATTTTGAGTTAAAGCATGTGCCATTCTAGAAGCTAAATATAGAATCTATTATTATGTATAAAGAGTTGACAACCCTGTCTCTCCCTGTGCCTCAATCCCTGTTCTTATATATACATATATTGTATATATGGATGTCCCGTTATATAACAGTTTGATGGAATTTTTGTATATGTATAATTTGCTTGCTTGATATCTATCTTTGAATTTATAGTTTTATAATTTGATTGTTTTATAAGCAATTTAATTTATTTTTTCAATCTTTTTTATTTCTTTTTGTTTTAATTACAGATTCATAGGGGCAATAGTAACATATATGTATATATATGTTTATATATATATACATTTATATTTATATATATATATATATACTAATAAATATATATAAAAAACAACACACCTACACACACACACACTATGAGAAAGGCGTATACAATAATAAAGAAAACAAAACAAAACAAAACAAAAAATGGGAAATGCAAAGTAAAAGCAAAAAACAAAACTACAACAACTGGCGAAAATTAAATATAATTATATATATATACATTGATATATACACAAACACACACACCCACACCAACATACACACAATTATATTAAATTAATTAATTAATTAATTTAAAGCAATTTGCTGCAAGTTCATTAAAATCAAAAACAAAAAAGGAAACTGCATAAAAAGTTGCAAATAATATAATTGTAAAACTCATGCATAAAACAAAACAAAAACACAACAAGAAGAATATCTGCAAATTATTTAAAGAGAAATAGAAAAAGATAACAAACAACAAAAAACAAAACAACCAGCAACAAATGTAATTCAAAATTTTACATAGATAAAAATTAAATTTATTTTAAAAACTAAAATAAAACAACTAATAATAACTGTAATAGTAATGTCATTGCTAATGCCAATAATGGCTTGTTTTTATTATTATTATTATTATTATAATTATCTTTTTTTTTATAATAAATAAAGAAACTACATATAATAAAAAAAAACAGCTGGCAAAACTGAAAAACTGGCAGCTTTTGCTGTGAAATTGTCACCCCATAAACTCACACCAATATATAGTTAAAACAAAAGTCATTTCCCTTTTATTTTAATTATTTTTTTTATTATTATTATTATTTTTTAGAATGTTAAACTGATGAGATATCGATAACGATATGTGTAGTAAAAAGCAACAATAATAGTAACAACAGCAAACAAAACAAAAAAAACAGTAAAATCAATAATTGATTACTTGAATACTTGATTAATAATAATAATAATAATAATGATGATTAATAAATGAGAGATAGTTCGTTCGATAACTTGACATCGATAACAAGTGTAACAGCAATTGCATAAAATTATATATATATATACATATATATATATATATATATATATATTTAACATAAGATGGCTGCATCAAAATATACAACTTAACATAATGTTAATGCTATGTTAAAATTAAATATACAATTAATTCAATGGAAACAAATAATAAAAAAAAAAACTGCTACAACAAATTATGCAAATTATACATGCTAACGTTTTGCGTTATATATCTAAACCTAATTAATTAATACATTAATTAATTAATTAATTAATTGATGACTATATATAAATAAAATATATATATTTATATATATATACATATATATAAATACATATTTAATTTTTTTTTGTAAAACGCATTATATACATACATATATTATACATACATATTAAATAAATAAATTATTTTTATTAAATAATAATTATTATTATTTTGTAATAAATAAAAGAAGCAGCGTACATTGAGTGAAGCAACAACAAACAAAATATGAAAGCAAAAATACAACAACTCCACACATAATAAATGAAATATACAATAATTAATTGTATGTATATTAAATTTAGTGAAATACTTAAAAAATTAAACAAGAAAAACAGAAACATTAAACAACAATTATACAAAGCAACATTAATAACACTTTTTTGATGTAAACACTTAATTCTATATATTTTTTTCTTTGGTATAGTTATGATGTACTAGGATGTGTGAGAACAGAATAGAGGAAAGAACAGTTACCGTTAGATACCGTTAGCTGTTGTATGCTCTATATATAGTATACATTCATATATACAGACACTTAGATAAAATGGCACGTACATATACATATATGTATTGTATGAATGTATTTGTCGTATCGCTGGTTTAGTTGCAATATGTAGATAAAAATACATAAAAATGAGATAAATATACATGCATAAAATATATAAATATACTAAATACATACTATATGCACACATATACAAAGCTTACATGTATGTGTGTATAATCAAAATTTTCAAATCAGAGAATTTGTTTAAGGCGTGATTCAGTTCCGCTATCGATAACGATATCGATTTCTAGCAGACTTTCTTGTAGCCGCGTTTGCTTTAATTTCGATTAAACAATTTGCAAATTGCATAAAATTATAAATAACAAATAATTGTAAAAAACAAAACGTATATATTTATTTATATAGTTTATTTTAAAGCACTTTAAACTAATTATTATGCTAATTACATACAAAATATAAACAAAATAAAAAAAGAAACACAGAAACAAATAAAAATTAAATAAACTTTTTCCTAGTAATTTAGACACACACACAAACAAATTGGAGAAGAAGTAGAAGAATGCTTAGAGCAACAATCGACATGCATTAATTAATGATTTACAATAATTTTAATACAATAACAACAACATGAACAACAAGAACAACAGCTACAACACACACATATACATATACATGCACATACACAGTTCTATATACAAATTACCAATTGTAATGCTAATAATAATAATAACGATAATACTATTCATGATAACAAAAATACATAGACAAAAGAAAATAAGTTGTTGATAAAGATAAATGAAATGAACATGGAGAACACACACTGAGCAAAATTACAAAACAAACAAAAAATGCTGAAAAACATAAATAAA
This sequence comes from Drosophila neotestacea, assembly GCA_035044365.1. Lineage (NCBI taxonomy): Eukaryota > Metazoa > Arthropoda > Insecta > Diptera > Drosophilidae > Drosophila > Drosophila neotestacea. The sequence goes on from JAWNMD010000799.1 coordinate 28,413, forward strand.
AAATAATAAAAATAAAAACAATAAAAAAAACAAACAAAGAAAAAAAACATTTAAACGAATTCACATTTTTTTGCCTTATTTAATTTGTACTTTTTGTGTTCTTGTTGTTGCTAGTTGTGGTCGGGGGCGGGGTGCAATAACAGAGGAAAGAATCTTCTGTTGTTGCTTTTAAAGTACTTACCATAATTGTTGTTGTATTTCTGCTCCTCCTCTCTCCATGCCAAAATGGGCGCTCAATATTTGCATGCTCTTGTGAACTTGTTGTGCGCTAGATCGCTCTTCACTCTCTCTCTCTCTTTTTCTCATTGACTGTATTTCACCTTTTCTATTTACATATCTCTATATATACATATGTATGTAATTTTTGCTCTGTGTGTTTGTAAACAGTGTTGTCAGTTAATTTGGTAATAAAACGTAGTAGTGTTATATTAAATAAATAAGAGAAAGAAAAATCTGGTTTTTGGTAGCTAATTAAAAATAATAAAAATACCTTTTAAAAAAATTAAGATTTATGAAAAAATAAGCCCTTAGCTTTGGGCTTCGATTATTCTACACATTTCGATGCTACTACATGTTGAGGTTATCTGGCAATCTGAAAAGAAGGCGAATTACTTTTTTAAATAGTCTGACTTTTAGCTAAAAAAATTTCAATGCAATTAGATTTCTTTTATAAATGTTGACAACGAAAATGTAACCAAATTTTATTTTATTTAATATATATTTATTTTTTTCATATTTTTATATTTTTTAATACTATATTGATAGCTTTTACAGTTTTAAAACTGATGTCTTGTTACTTAAAAGCCTAACTTGCCACACTGTTTGCAAAATGTAAACAAGCAGCAGCAACAACAGCAACTCTACTTCTCTTTGTATTTTATTTCTTTGAACCAACATTTACAGGTTCGCAGTCGAACAGCGCCTTGAACAGCGGCAATGGTGAAGGTGAAACCAGTGCTGTTGGTGAAGATGGTGGTGGCGGCGGGGGTAGTGCTAATGGTGGTGGTGGCAGCGCTGGCAGTGGTGACAATGGCGCAGCAGTTGAGGCTGAACAGGCGGCAGCGTCGGGTTAGCGCAAAATGGCGGCGCTCTGTTAATGTAAATGTTGTTTTTTTCGCTCTCCCCCTCTCTTATGGACAAGCAAAGCGGGGCTTAAATAAATTTAACAGCAACCAATTTACAACATTACACATACACACACACATACAACAGCATACATAACAAATGCAAATCGTAAGTAAATTCAACAAATACTAATAAAAAATATTAATTACACAAGCGCAAAAATGGAAAAATATCAGCTCACACATACACACACACCTACACTTGAGTGCAATTGTGATCCTTAAGAGTTTTTTGCCCAACCTATGAGCTTTTTTTTTTGGACTCAACGAGATCACATTGCGTGTGCCTGTGTGTGAGAGCGAGAACAAGAGCGAAAGGATGACTTACATGTAGTATGTGTGCGTATGTACATATGCTTGTACATTGGACGCAAGGCAAAATATCTAGCGTAAAATATGTATTAAACAAAGTAACAAAACGTAAAGAAAAAAGAGAAATGAAAAAATCAAATAAAAATAACAATGGAAAACACAAAGCAAAGCAAATGCCTAAATTACGCATTAATAATACATATTTATTATTAAAAAAACAAACACTTTATATAAATATATACATGCATATACATACATATATAATAACAGAACCACACACACACCCACGAAATAAAAAGAAATGTTAAAAAAATATATTAAATTAAATTAAATTAAAAACCAACAACTAAATGCATTATAGTAACAAAAAAATACACAAAACATAAAATTACAACAATTTGCAAACGTAATAAATTATAAGCAAATCAAGAAAGAAAAATTAGTGAAATAAATCAAAATTTTTTGTCCCATTAAAAAATAAAGTAACATCTACAACAACATTGATATAGATAACCGCAACAACAACAAAAACTACAATAATGTTATATTGTTGTCGTTTATGAATAACAACAACTTCAATCGTTTTCACAATGTATGCAAAAAAAAAAAAAAGAAAACCAACTAGTTAAAAGGTAAAGTAAAATATAAATAATACAAGTTTTCCCATATGCAGAAACTATATAACATATTGACATATAATCTCGATACCAATTTCGTACTATAGACAGATCTCTTCCAGAATCCAAATTCTCTTCAATCTTTTGAAAACTCCAAAAAGTATGCTACACAATTTGTATTGAAGAGAATGTGGAATTTGGAATGGGAACTGCTTGTATTTATCAAAGGACCCATAACCAAATCCAAAGACATCCTCCATACTCCCCTATTTAACTAAGTATTTAGTACCGTTCTGCAGTCCAAGTCTAGCATATATATTAATAAACGATTATAATGACAAATCCGATAAGAGAAACAAAACAAAACAAAACAAAGAAAAAAAGAAGGATAAACATTTACTCAGCGCTGTTCTGAATTTCGCTAACGCCGCAACTTCACCAAATTCTACTACCATTTTATCTCATGGCATAATTTAGTAGTATGTTAATGCAAAAAAGTATGCTATACATACATTTTGTTTAGTGGATGAAAATGTGGCGAATGTGGAACTGGGAACAGGGCTGAGTAAGAAAACGCTTCTAGCGCGCGACGCCACCCATTAAAATAACTAATAAATTTAAATTTACAAAGCAAAACAAAACAAAAATGGAAGAGAAACTGAATTTGAAAACGGAAGATAAGTAATAAATGAAAGAAAGCAAGATGAAAAAGATTGAGGAGGATTCTCAAATGGTAGCCATGATTATTATGCATTAATTGTAAAGTAACCGTAAACGTTTAGCTGCAATTGAAAATTTAAATTAATTTTAAAATTTATAATAAATAAAAAAAGAAAGAAAATAAATGAAAAAACACACACACAAACAAACACAGATGGCACGAGGCATATTCCATATACTCTTGTATAAGAACAACACAACACACACACACACACAGACATCCGTAGGTATATGCAAACATACTTAAATAGATGTGTATTCCAGATGGTACGTTTCGGACCATTACACAACACTGTTTTTTGCCTGCCTCAAGAGATCAAAGCAATTGCATCATCTATGGTATATCTATCTAGCATGTAATAATATCTCAGAGCCTGCCTATAGAAGATTTCCCCATCCCCATTCTACTCCAATACAAAATCAAATCAAATAAAATACTCCTTAATTTCTACGCCCCCCAAATATCTCTTCATTTAGCAAATGTTTTCACTTCGCTTAAGCAAAAAAGAGCAAACAAAAAAGAAAAAAAAGAAAAGAAAAAAAGAAAAAAGAAAACTGTGTAATAAACTAACTGTATTTGTATATGTATATGTATTCCTAGATTCCATTATGTCTTATATTATATTTCCTATTTTTTTTCTAAACTTAGAGAACCAAAAGAAAGATTAAGATGAACAAGAAGATGAAAGAGTAGTAAAAGATGATGAAACTTTTTGAAGGTTTTGTAGTAATATCCAAGCAAATAAAAATAAAACAAACAAAAAAAACTTACAAACTCCAAAACATTTTAGAGAATAATGTATGAAACAACTACAACAACAAATTATATATAAAATAATCTATTCACACACACATACACACACTCACAAACACACACGGTAAAAACTCACTTTAATTTGTAATTATAAATTCGATAAAGAATCCCAAAAAAAAAATCCCTTTAAAAAAATAAAACACTCAAAATTAAAGAAAGCAAGAAAGATAAAATTGAAGCAAAAGGTAAAAACATGAAAAAACTACACTATAAAAATATATATAAATGAAAAATGAAAAACAAAACCATTTTCAGCGTTTCGCTTAGCAGAAATATGAAAACTTACATTTAAACACAACACAAGAAACTAAATTGCAAATCCAAACAACAACAAAACCCGTACAACCAAAAAACAACCACAACAACAACAACATGAGAAACATAAAAAGGAACATTAATTAAATAAAAAAAAGAAAAAACAATAAAAATTACAAACAAAAATATTATAATTACGTGTTTTAATATATGTACTTATGTAATGGAATTCTTCGTACTGATTGCATGAGTTCAAATTTCTGCAGTTTAATTTGTTCGCGTTTATTTCAGTTTATTAAATTACTTTATCACAGAATTTCTCGTCGGACGAGAGTTTTGAAACAAGTGCATTATTTTAGTGAATCTTCTCGGAAATTCTGTAGAGATTTGTATTTTTTTTGGCAAGTTGAGGTTGAGGAGCCATTGAAACCTCTCCAAGAACGTATATTTCTCTCTGCAGCGTGGAATGAAAATGTCTATGGAACTCGTCAACATATCTAAGGATGGAAAAATCTCTTGTCAGTAAGTTAAAATAACCAAATGAACAACATTTACCTAGAAAACATATTATGGGCTGTAAGTTGCCATGATTTTAATCCAACATAAATTAAATTGGTCTGAGAAATTCAGTTTTGTCCAAGTTATTATTGTTCTAAAGTTATCAGAAAAGTGAATTATATATATATTAGGATGGCAAACATGCCTATATAAACTTACAGTAACAAAGTAACCATTTAAAAATAGTATTTGATTATGTTGAGAACGATTTCAAATTGTTTTTTCTTTTTTTTTTTAGTTTGCCATGCAATTCTACTAACAAAAACATAAATTTTTTTTTTATCTAGTTTAAAATATTTGAAATTTAGAAACAATTTAAAAACTAAAATCCACCAAGAATGAACACTTGGATCTTCTTATCTCGATAAATTTAGAATAAAAATAATACACAACAACTAACAAAGAAAAAAATAAGTATATTCCATATCATTCCATTCTTACGTCCACCTGCATTCTGTTCTGGCTTTGGTGGGCGAAGTGGCCGAGACATATCTATAAAACGCACAACTTTCCCATTGCGTAGATTCATTTTATGTATAGGTTCCTTAAGATTAGTATATAAGTATTTATTAGTTTTTTTGGAAATAAATGAAAATTACTTTTATTTTGTTAGCACAATTTTTGGATTTCAGTTGTGAACAGCTCGAGAGATTGATTGGAAGTGCTTCTAAAATCTACATTGAACTGAAGCCTTACCCAGGTTTGAAATATTTTCATAGGCCTATTACGTTACTACGATTATAAAGACCTGAATTCTTAGAAAGTGTTGAACTAAATTCAAGTATACATTTCATACCATTTGACACCAAATCAACGGTTTTATTTAAAATTTCAATTGAAAAGCATATATATGTATGTATGTTATTTAAATAATCCAATGGAATGTCCTTCTTCATTCTACTGAAATTTGATCTATAAGTTTTCTAGGGTTATTTGTCTAGCTAATCTCAAAGATTCCTCAAGGTAGAATAGGAATGTATTTTAGCATATGGTAAACATAGAGGATGATAAGGAATTGAACTGATTAAACCCAAATCGAAGCAAGGCCGTTGTTGTTTTAGTTTTATTTTAAATTTCGAATTTAATTGCATATATGAATGTATATTTAACTAATCCTAATTGGTTCCTCATAGCTTGCGTCGCTTGTTCTGATTGGGATTCATTTCAGATGCTGCTGCTGATGTTGTTGTTGCATCCACAGTTCTGTGGCGCCTCTTGCTTCCGCTTCGAGCAATGCTTGCAACAGGCTTGTGGGTTGTGGCAACCGATGGTAGCACTTGCACCACACTGGGTACAGAAAGTGGCAGAGGAGGAAGTGGCAACGTTGTACCAGGTGTTGCCACTGTTTGTGGCGCCTCCTCGTAGCTGGCCAGGTGATTGGATTCCGTCTTAATGGGAGCAATCATTAGTAGATCATTGCCACGCTGTTGATTATTATTATCCTTGTCCAATCGTTCGCATTTGATATGATGAAGTGCATCTGTTGCATGTCCATTTGTCACCCGATTATCATTATTGTTGGGCTCCTCCAATGTCGGTATCGGTGCCTGTTGTTGCTGCCACTCGAGTATGCCCGTTAGCAATTTAATATACTTGATGGCCGAACGTAGAATCTCATTTTTGGATAGCTTCTTATCCGGCGGATGTGTAGGCACCAATTTCCTCAGCTCGGCAAAAGCTCCCGAGACATTTTGTTGTCGCCATCGTTCCCTTGTATTCGTAAAGACCTTCCGTACTCCACCGCCCGGTGTCGTACCAGGTGCCGTACACCCAGATAAAGTTGAGCCTGGACCATTTAGTCCTCCCGAGGAACCATTGCCAGCTGGTACCGCTTGAAAGAGATTGTGTCCACTGCCACTGCGTGGGGAATTCGACAAAGACCGACTGCCTAGGGGAGGAAGAAAAATATTAGAGAACAAATTATTTTTGAAACCAACTATTTTTAAATATAGAATCAGTTTGTAGGTGAAACAATGATTGAAGTATTATTCCGCTTAAAAATCGGTCCGACTTTGAAGAAGTTATGCAAGTTTGAAGGTAACAAAAAAAAAAAAGGTACTATTTGCAATAATTTTAGCTCTACTGTGGAGTGTCAAGGGAAAGGGTAGGAAAAAGAGGAGAGCAAAGAAATGGAGAAGCGTAGCTGAAGAGGATTATAGTTTCCTTGATCTCGACACTTACCATCTCCCTGATTGCCATTGAGCACTATGTAATCTCTAAGTTCATCCTCATCCTCCTCGGTATCGTTGAGTGAAAAATCGGAAAGATCTCCATCTGAAATGGATTCCGTTTTGGGTTGCACATAGGGCGTGGCATGTCGCAAAAGGGCAGGAGGTTGACGTGTTGAATTGCCATTCACATGTCCATTTGTTTCCTCACGACGTATGTTGCTGTTCCCGTTGCCATTCCCATTTCCATTTCCATTAACCGAAGAGGAGGAACTGGAGTGACTGGCCGTGCTGCGCTCATCGGCATTGTCAGCTGCATTGGAGCTGCTGGGTAACCAGGCCATAACTGGACACGTCTGTAGTGTTCCGAGTGTCACAACGAAATGAGCAGTGATTGTGGTAGCAGCAGTGGAAGTGACAGTGGCAGCAGAGGCAGCGAAACAGACAGGGGGTAGAAGTGGCAGCAGCACCAGCACCAGCAGCAGCCAACAGTATAGATGGTAGAAAGGCAGTAGATGAGGCAGAAGCTGAGAAAGCTTCAGAAGAGACATCAGCAATGGAAACACACCCCTAGGAGCAATATCAATGGGCGGTGCCTGTCAAACGAGAGCAACCCTTAGACGTTGGACCAAACAACATGACAGTGGCTGCAAAAGTTTTGCAGAAAAAGTAGCAGAAAAATCAGCAAAAGTTGTGGAAGTGGCAGTTGAAAGATCCCCACTTAAGATTGAGGTTGTGTCTTGTCAGGACTGACTTCCGACAATGCCTCGTGCCGTATATTAAAGATGGGCCTTGAGCATTTGATAGTTCAACCGATTCCCGCTTGCCAGGCTGTTGCTGTTGCTTCTTGGAGGACTTTGTCGCATCTTGGCAAGCATTCATAGACTGCGGCAATGCAGGAGTTGAAGCAGGTTGTTTGAAGGATATGGTGAACATCGGTTTGGACTTGGGAGGTGTCGGTGTGTTCAGACTTAGTTGCATAGTTAACGGAGGATTGATGAAGAACATTTTATCTTTGCGCTCATGTCCTTGAAAATTCATACGCAACTCCACATTATATTTGCCATCAAAGACATCATTGGGTTTATAAACATATGTGGTTGAGGACATTGAACTGTCCAGATAATCCACTTGCAGTTCCACAGGAAAATCCGTGCTCAACACCTCGGTTATTTCAAAGGGCGATGCATCCGCCACATGGAGACGAAGGGGAAGGCGTGGTGACATTCGGAATGTAACACGCTTCACATAATGTCCCATATCGACATTATCCTGAGCTTTGATATAAACACACCATGTGGGCTCAAAGTTAAATGGGCCAAAGTCATCGGTTGCTTCCGGTGTGCAACCAATTATCAATTTCTTGCAGATAATTAAACCATCTCCCGTGGCATTATCCCCATCATTGCTGCTCTCCCGATAGCGTCCTGTACCCGATAGAGAGGGACTTCGACAATAACTCACCCTCTGACAGCCATCGACAGTATACGAATATAGATTTGTATAGCTCATATCGATTCAATCTAGGAAGGAATATGGATTAAGCACAAGACTAGATTACGCTATGCACAAATTTGGTAAGTTCTTCAATAAAACTTTGTTTATCCAATTATACTTTTTACTTTAGCACAATTTTAACTCCGGGTCTGACTAAAAATTGTAAGAAGTGTAATAGAGTCAGTATTTAAATTACTTGTTAGATAAGATTTAGATAAGCTACTAAGTTGAATTTTGTTCCGATTATATTCGTAACTAATTTTTTGTTAACTATGACTTGCACTTCTTTGATTCAATTCTCGATCAGAACTCAGTTAATAAACAAGCTATCCATCTGAAAATTTGTATGCAAGCTGATAAAAGAGTCTTGGTTAAATAACAGTCAAGAAACTAAAAGATTTTTAACTTACTGCTATGACTATTACAATTGAACTGAAGCCTATCAACGAATTTCTAATACGATAAATTGAGTTTACCCTGTTTTACCAAGTGACTTTACTCAGTTTTACCCTTTTGTCCTAGGATCAAGTTAATTGAACCCCACTCAACTGTAACTAATTGTAGAGATCCCTGTTAAAAGATTGTAACGCCTTCGCTTCACTTCACCCAAGGATTAAAAAACTTGAAGAAAAAGTTGTTGCAAGTGAAGCGTGGAAATTTCAACGCTTCGAACTTTTTAAATTGTCATCTGCGATTTGCGATTTGTGTATACGCAAATATTTTTACGCCCTGGTATTTGAAAGTCTCCTCGGTTTAACTGGAACTACCAACTCCCCCTCATTCTCATAACATCCTCATTTATCTTGCAACCCCTAAAAGTTGAGATGAGAATTCCATGTCCTTTGTCCAATGAGACAAGATTTATGCGCAGGCGCTAATATTGAAATGGGCGGAGCTTGTAAAACAACCCCCTTGACTTTAACTTCTCCCCTCCCACAACACCCTACGACCCTTTACCTTTACCTATGCATATTGTACTTTCTGCAGTTCATTTGTTTCTCGTTCACTTCAGTTTATTAAATTAACTTACTCACAGAATTTCAATTTTCTTCTCGTCGGACGGGATTTTTTGAACAAGTGAAATATTTTAGTGAATCTTCTCGGAAATTCTATAGAGATTTGCATTTCCTGTCGGCATATGAAATTTTTACCGTCGGCAAGTTGAGTTTGAGTGTTTATTTTCCTCTGCAGCGTGGAATGAAAATGTCTTTGAAACTCATCAACATACATATCTAAGGATGGAAAATTGAATTAAATATATAATATGAGGATAGCAAACATGTCTATATAAACTTACAGTAACAAAGTAACCATTTCAAAATGGTATTTGATTATGTTGAGAACGATTTCAAATTGTTTATTCGTTTTTTTTTTAGTTTGCCATGCAATTCTACTAACAAAAACATAAATTTTTTTTTATCTATTTTAAAATATTTGAAATTTAGAAACAATTTAAAAACCAAAATCCACCAAGAATGAACACTTGGATCTTCTTATCTCGATAAATTTAGAATAAAAAAAATATAGCGCAAGCTAACTTTGGCGCGCCAAAGTTTGGATACCCTTGCAGTGCCCTGTGTAAGCCGACAGATTTTTTTCAAAATTTGTTAAATGTTGATTTTTAACCGATCGTTCCTATGGCAGCTATATGATATAGTAGTCCGATTTAAACAAAATTTGGTCAGCCTGTTTAAAACTTATTCAAACACACAATGTGTATATTTGGTTGAGATATCTTGAGAAACAAAAAGTTTTTCATACTAAATGTTGTTTTCGAACCGATCGTTTCTATGGCAGCTATATGATATAGTAGTCCGATTTACACCAAATTTGGTCAGCCTATTTAAAACTTAATCAAACACACAATGTGTTTATTTGGTTGCGATATCTTGAGAAACAAAAAAGTTTTTCATACTAAATGTTTATTTCCAACCGATCGTTCCTATGGCAGCTATATGATATAGTTATCCGATCCGGCCGGTTCTGACATATGTACTGCGTGCAGCAAAAAGACGGACCTGTACCAAGTTTCATCAAGATAGCTTCAAAACTGAGAGACTAGTTTGCATAGAAACAGACGGACACACTGACAGACAGACGGACAGACGGACAGACGGACAGACGGACATGGCTATATCGACTCAGCTCGTCGCCCTGATCAAGAATATATATACTTTATGGGGTCTGTGAGGCTTCCTTCAATGCGTTACACATTTCGTGACAAAATTATAATACCCTCTGCAAGGGTATAATAATACACAATAACTAACAAAGAAAAAAATAAGTACTTCCATATCATTACATTCTTACGTCCACCTTTAATGACCGGTTCTGGCTTTGGTGGGCGAGGTGGCCGAGACATACTATCTATATATATAAAACTCTTTGTCCTGACTGACTGACTGACTGACTGACTGACTGACTGACTGACTGACTGACTGACTGACTGACTGACTGACTGACTGACTGAGTCATCACGCTGTAGGCCAAACGGTTCAAGATATTAAGATGAAATTTTTACACAACATAGCTGAGACATAATTATCGTGCAATAAGACGGGATTTTTTGATATCCCCACTGGAAGGGGCTAAAATGGGGGTCAAAGGTCAAAATTGCTTAGTATGAAATTTTGTTTTGTTTTTTGAGCTATCTTAACCAAACTCACAGATTATGTATTTCTTACTCACTGCTACATCCTGAGAAAATTTGGTCAAGATCGGACCACTATATCATATAGCTGCCATAGGAACAACCAGATGCAAATTAAAACTTTGTATGAAGATCTTTGTTATTTTTTGAGATATCTCAACCAAACTCACAGATTATGTATTTCTTACTCACTGCTACATCCTGAGAAAATTTGGTCAAGATCGGACCACTATATCATATAGCTGCCATAGGAACAACCAGATGCAAATTAAAACTTTGTATGAAGATCTTTGTTATTTTGACGCGAGATCAAAATGTTGTGGGTTCGAGTGCCGGTTCGTGCGGTATTTTATTTATTTTTTTTTTATTTATATACTTATAAATAAAGTAACGTGCTTTGCATTGTTGTTGCGACTTTCAAACTCAATTTGCAGCATATGGACCTATTATTCGCTTTTCCTAAAATATCTCTTCCTTTTCTCTTATTCTCGCTTTTGTTGATTTTTCATATTACGCAATGAAAAAAAAAACACTCTTCTAAGGCTTCAGAACAGAGCCTAATCTATACCGAGTTTAACTGCTGGAGTCCAAGCGGGTGCAATGGCTTAATGGAAGAGCAGCAGACTCGAGATCGAAATGTTGTGGGTTCGAGTGCCGGTTCGAGCGGTATTTTATTTATTTTTTTTTATTTATATACTTTTAAATAAAGTTATTTAAAGTTATTTACTTTAAAACAGCGAGCAGCGAAAATGTAAATTCTCTATATTATATAAAGTACTACTTATTACTATTATCTTAAGTCCAACTATAGGGAAAAATTGAATTTACAATTCCCGATATCTAATTAGAAATGACATAAGGTCTGGCTATAGCTGTGAGAAATGTTTCCTATTTTCACTCCACATTTTTCCCCGAGATTTCAGCGAGCGTAGCGAGCCGGGGGTTGGCGAGCGAAGCGAGCAGGGGGCAAACCCCTAGTAATATATAAAAGGCACAACTTTCCCACTGCGTAGATCCATTTTATGTATAGGTTCCTTAAGATTAGTATATTAGTTTATATTTATTTATTAGTTTTTTTTGGAAATAAATGAAAATTACTTTTATTTTGTTAGCACAATTTTTGGATTTCAGTTATGAAAAGTTCGAGAGATTGATTGGAAGTGCTTCTAAAATCTACATTGAACTGAAGCCTTACTCAGGTTTAAAATATTTTCATAGGCCTATTACGTTACTACGATTATAAAGACCTGAATTCTTCAAAAGTGTTTACGCAATTAATTTCATAATTTTCGACACCAATAAGGGATTAAAATAGTACATATGTATGATAAAAAAAAACACATTAAAAATAAATTTAAATATTATATATTATTTATAATTAAAAAGAAACTATTTACCCAGCAAAATCTAAGGAAAATTTAAAATCCATAGTATGTAAATAAATAAAATAAGATTTACCTTCTTCGATGAATAACAGATACTATGGATATTATAATAATACTGATTGTTTATTGTGTCAAAAACAAACTGCTTTAGTTTAAAGTTGTAGAAAGAAAAGTTATTTTTTTCTTTTAGTTACTTTAGGGGACGTTTTTTCGTTGTTAATATTATGCATTAACAACAATTTTTTGGGTTAATGTCGCTTATGTATTTTTGTCGGTTAGGAATCGTTAAAATAGATATAATTTGTATAATAACAATATACAATTTGTGAATTATTCAATTACAAGTACTGGACTAGTTTTCTTAATTTGTAAAGGTTAACAACTTGAAAGTCTTTTGAGTTTAACTGAATTTTTTCCGATGCGAGTTTTTCGCGGAGAAAAGCTCATTGAAAATTTTGATAGCATCTTTATCAGGTTTTAATCGCAACTTATTTCATATTCATAAGCAGATGAAGGATATCAATTTGCAGTCAACGCGGTCATCAGTTTGGGATTAGACCAGACACTTGGCCAGCTCATTTGGGCCTGAGAACTTGTGCTTAATCCAGCTCACAGACATCCTGCCGCGCGCCAACAACAACACCAACAACACCAATAACACCAACAACAACATAGAGAAAGGCAGCAATATCAACAACAGCATCAGGAAAAACAACAACAATGGCAACAACCCTCAAACGGCCACCAGCAATTCATAAGCGGATTTGAGGCAATCAAATCAAAGTTGCACCACAAAAAAAAAAGTAAGAGTATTATATTAACTTACCTGACTATATGATACCCTAAGTATTTTAGGAGAAATAGTAAAAGTTAAAATTATTAGATTGATAAAATGGTAAAAAAGATAAAATATGATATTTTATTGAATTATTAAATTAATAAAACATGTTAGTGATCGTCCGACATTTTTCCCGGTAGAAGTACTTTTAAAAAGGATATAGACAGACGGACGGAGACAAACGAACATTAAGATAAAAAAGTGTATTTAATTTCCAAACCGGTAGCAGAAACTTTCCATTATTTCACCAAAAAAAAACTTTACATTGATCAAAGATTTAAAATAATTCAATTTAATTTTATTCAAAGTAAGTATACAATTTATTATGGCTAGATTGACAACGTTGTGGATGCTGATTAAGAATATATCGAGCCCTTCCTATGTATTTAAGTGCTAAATGCATTAACATATAGAATATAAATCTGATTTATTAAAAATAGTTTCCATAAAATTTTTTAAAATTTTTCCAAAATTAAAATTAGGTTGTATTCTATAAAATATGGTTTTGGGAGGCTCAATATGTATGTGTAAACTTTATAGTGTCTGTGCCTCTATTACATAAATAAAAATTCCCTATTAATCTAAAAGTACAGGGTATAACAAAGAAAAGCAAGTCAAAAGTCAACTCGAGTCGTCGCGACGACAGCTTCAAAATGAAAATGAAAATCAAAATCAAATTAGCACCACTTTTAGTAGCTAATTTTGTTATCATTCGTTAGCAGTGCGTGTGTGGCAAGGGGTGGGGGTGTTGTGCCACGTGTGGCACTAAAGATAAGATTCAAAAGTCAACAAACAGCAGACACACGACTCGACCACACGTGTCCCTTTAACCATAAGCTAAAGCTGAGCTCAAACTGAAAGAGATGCTAAAAAATAAGTAAAACTTGCAGCTGCGTTGTTGCTGGCAAATCGATATGTTCTGGACACGCCCCATGGCTGCCACGCCCTTCCCCTCCCCCTGGCAAAGTGGTGCGTGCTTCACACCCACTCGAAATCCACCCGAAAGTGTCTACAATTATTAAATAAATTTCAATTACGTTTACGTGGTCAGAAAATGCCGATTAAGATCCTGTGATGCTCCTGCAGCTGATAAAGGACACATTACTGCACAATAGGCGGTAGACTGTGGACGGTGGACGGTGGACGGTGGACGGTGAACGGTGGGTGTAAGCGAATATTGAGATGAAATCAATTCAGAAAACCTAGTATCGTAGCTTAGTATTGTAAAGCTTTACAAAGTGTAAATCTTTGTAGGTGTAAATAACATAAAGTTTCCTTTTCTCAGCTACAGATATTTTCCAAAATATTTAAATAAAAACACAAAGTATTAATTTTATTTCAATTAAGATATTTGTATTTTTCCAGGTTGTTTAATTATAATTTACGTTCTTTTTATTTTTAAAATCCTAGCCCCTCTTATTTCTCCATTCTTACACAGTTTCATTTCCTTTATTAAAAAATGAACGCTTGTTTTGTTTAAATGTTGTTTATGTTACAACTCACTCGGCCATAATAATCCTTAAGCAGTGTTAAATATGCGCATTCGATGCCGATCGGTTGTAGAACACCCCTGTTAGTTCCGGCTCCGAACCATGGATGGCGCCACTTAAAATATAGTTCCGGCAATGAACCATGGATGGCGCGCAACTTTTCAGCGAAGCGTTTTTTAGAAAAACCGTTATATCTCCGCCATTTTAAGGATTATTCTGATGTCCTTTGGCCCACAGATAGTCCTTGTTGTACCCGGTCAGAATCAGTATTAAAAAGGACGAAAGTCCTTCAAACAGCCAAGTTACAAGGACTTTTTTGTAAAGAGAAAATTGCCCATATCTCGGCTATATCCTTGCGTATCCTGACGAGTCCTGTGTCAAAAAAATTTTCTCATCCAGGACTATCAGCTGGCCAAAGGACATCCAAATCGTCCTTGTAGTTTCCGAGATATTACGGATTTTCTGTTTTCGTCCTGTTTCTCAGCGATTTGAGACTAAAATTTTACAAGTGTCGGATTCTTAGATGACCCCATAATTTTTTGATGCCGATCGATAGATTTCGTCCTTGCGAATCTATCAAGACATGTCCTGTCAAAATGCGCAAGGATATGGCCGAGCCAGAGCTAATTTTCTTCAAAGGATAACACATTTTATTAGTTTTTTGATCTTAGCTCGACCATATCCTGCAGGATCTAGAATTTTTTGATGTCGATCGATAGATGTCGTCCTTGCGAATCGAACGAGACATGTCCTGTCAAAATCCTGCAGGATATAGCGGAGTACGAGCAAAAAAACGTTAAAGGACATCATATTTTAGTTTTGTTTAAGCTCTAGCTCGGCCATATCCTGCAGGATTTCAAAAGGACATTCCTTTTGTAATCACCGTTGGCAGGACTATCGGTTGGCATTCAAGGATTTCCATGATCTGCCAAAAAATTTCCCAAAAATGTCCCAAGGGGTAAGTATGGAAAAATTGGTCAAAATTGGTAAAAACGCAAAAATTACGCCGTATCTCCGCCATTTGAAGGACTATCATGATGTCCTTTGGCCCACAGATAGTCCTTGTTATACTCAATCAGAATCAGTAACAAAAAGGACGAAAGTCCTTCAAACAGCCAAGTTACAAGGACTTTTTTGTAAAGAGAAAATTGGCCATATCTCGGCTATATCCTTGCGTATCCTGACGAGTCCTGTGTCAAAAAAATTTTCTCATCCAGGACTATCAGCTGGCCAAAGGACATCCAAATCGTCTTTGTAGTTTCCGAGATATTACGGATTTTCTGTTTTCGTCCTGTTTCTCAGCGATTTGAGACTGAAATTTTACAAGTGTCGGATTCTTAGATGACCCCATAATTTTTTGATGCCGATCGATAGATTTCGTCCTTGCGCATCGAACGACACATGTCCTGTCAAAATCCTGCAGGATATGGCGGAGTAAGAGCAAAAAAACGTTAAAGGACATCATATTCAAACAGAAAACCCGCCATATCTCCGCCATTTAAAGGACGATTTTGATGTCCTTTGGCATACACACTGTCCTTGCTCTCTTCCATCGGAATGTGTCATCAAAAGGACGAAAGTCCTTAAAACAGCCAAATTAGCATCCTTAGAGATCATGCAACTTTGCTGATCCTTGCCGTATCCTGACGAGTCCTAAGTCAAAAAATCAGGACTATCAACTGACGAAAGGATATCAAAATAGTCCTTCAAATGGCGGAGATATAGCGTTTTTTCTAAAAATCGCTTCGCTGAAAAGTGGCGCCATCCATGGTCCGTTGTCGAAACTATATTTTTAAGTGGCGCCATCCATAGTTCGGAGCCGGAACTAACATGGGTGTTCTACAACCAGATCAGATGGGCATATTTAACACCTCTTAAGGATTATGGCCGAGTGAGTTGTAACATAAACAACATTAAAACAAAACAAGCGTTAATTTTTTAATAAAGGAAATGAAAATGTGTAAGAATGGAGAATATGTACATAGTGGGAAAGAGGGTATAATTTCTTAGTCAACAATAAGTACTACACATTCAATTTAGGTATCGAAATTAGATTGATAAGCGCTTGATGAGTTCACATTCGAGTTGGAGGTTGAAGCAGATGCAGATGTGGATGCGGATGTGGAGTTGGTTATTTGACCTTCGAGAAGGCCGTACAAGGCATTGCTGCTAATCATCTGCTGTTGGCCGCTGCTGACGTTGCTCAGCGGTATGCTGGAATTGGTGCTGCCCCCAGTTCCTGCAACATTTCGCCGAAAATGTTGCCCATGCTGTTGCTGCCGGTTGTGCTGTTGTTGGTGGCATCGTCACCTGGTTGCATTTCGAGAATGTTGAGGAAATCGTTGCCATTGAATTCATGATGTTGTGGCTGCTGCTGTTGTTTCTCCATGCTGCCCTGACTCTCCTTCATTAGGTTATCATACTCCATGCAGCACGCTATTGAACTCTGCGCTGCTCAGCACGAGGCCTTGTCATCACCTTGTGTTCGCAACACCGTGTGCACTTGCGTCCACGATGTTCCTGTCAGGCTCAGATAGGCCTGCTCAAGGGCCGCGATATTCGGTGACAAAGCTGCGCATAAACTCCTCCGTTGCATCGGTGAACAACATAACGGCTAATTCGGAGCAGTCCGTAAATCCCGCCAGTCGCAGCAGACCACACATGACTTTGCGCAGCGTGTGGCGGCAAATGTTGCTTGAGATCTCTGGATAAGATTGTGGATCACCCCTCGAATATGCGGTGTCCCCTGTGGGTATAAACCAGATGGGCTTCTGGAACTTTTGCTCGCCAATCAATTCGGCGGCATTCTCTGACGGAAAGTCCACCTCAGGGATTTAACAAATAATTCGATGTACCCTGCAAATAAACATAAAATATATTATTATCAAATTGCAAATAACAGAATGTAAGCTATAAATACATTACTTAATAAGTAAATAAACATAAACATAAAAACCTGAATAAAATAATAAACATTATCATAATTTTTGTTCGACAAATATAAACATGAAATTCAATTTAATTTATAATGTGATAATTTTATCAAAATAAAATACAAACCATGATAAATATTAGCTGAATATAGATTCTAAAGTGAAGCGCTAACCAAATCCAAGAGGCACTTGTTTTTAGTTGTCAAAACAATTACTTGACCAACTGTAATTTAAGGGCTTACATTTCTGTTGGAGTATGAGTCAATAAGGGATTGCAGCACTTCGGTCTGTTTCATCACTTCGATGGTTTGTGTGATCAGCGGGCTCTTAAGTTCAATATTGTCGCTGTGTGGTGGTAAGCTGTAAGTAAGTGAATTTGTTGCAAACAGTGGCCACTGTGTACTTACTGTTTATCCATCGGCAACAGCTCGCCGCGCTGTCATATCGCATCCAGTTTGGGCTTCTTTGCTGCTGTTGTCAAATATTTGTCGGATGTGAATGCACAAGTGTCCTCATCAGTAGGCGCCATGGCGCCCCAATGTTCGGTTTACATTCTTTACTTATAATTTACTATAATATACTTATTGCTATTTTTCACATGTTTTATGGCTTTATGCTTGCTTGACGATGAAAGAAAACTATCGATAGCATAAAAAAGCATATCTATGTTTTTACTTCCGATGTTTCGACAGAAACCTATCGATACGTAGATAGAGCGCTCAAATTTAAATATGTACATCTCTATATTTATTTTACATAATTGAAAATGCCGTAATTTTGCAAAAAAAACTAAAGTAAATTCACGTTCTATCTAAAGTTCATCAATATCTTTAAACTTTCGTTAAATAATAATTCAAATTAAACTGTATAAAACAATTGGGCACATTTTTTCAATGTCCATATAAGGTCTCAATTGACTATCCGAATGATAAACAGACGTAAAATGTATAGAAACTAATGTCCAATGTCAAAGATATGTGACAAATTAAGCTTCTTCGGAAATTGGCTTTACAATATTATAGTTATATTTAAATTTTGTTTATTTAGGCTTTCATCTTTTTGGAGCTTTTAGACGAGGTATCCTCAGTTTTACGCTTCTTTTTTCTTAGCTGATTCCAGGGCTTCTTCATCGACATCGCCACCGTTTGTTACTGATATATCCAAGCCTTTTTTGACTTTACTTTTCCGTTGCTTGACGCTGCTGTCCTCTTTCAGCTGTTTATCACCGTCAGGTTTATCGTCGTCGTCATCTTCAGCGTTTGTAAGATCCACATAGTTTGAATGTGCGCTACTTGTCATGAGCTTGGGGAAGACGCCCGTTAAGACAGATTGACGGAAATCGTGCTCCTTTTCCTCTAACGTTTGCGTCGTGGCCAACATCTTGCTGCGTATGCTATAATAATTCGAAGTGGAGCGTAAGTTGACAGTCGCCTCGGTACTTTTCTTTTCCGCCAATCGCAACTTCTTTGATGTCTTTTTGTCCACTTTGATAAGTTCCTTATAGTTGCGCCCAAAGAACGGATGACGCACAGGTAACTTTAACTTTAGTGGATTACTTTGTTTTGGTAGTGATGAATCGGTTTCCTGCTCAGCGCTGGGTTTCTCCATATTTAGACGCTTGCTGACGATCATGTTACCAGCCAATGCCATTCGGCGTAATGTATACTTACCCTTTGCATTAACGTAACCAATGGACTGATTTAATGGCTCTGCATAATTTGTGGTGCGCACTTGAAGATTATCCACATAGCGGCGTCCAGGCATTTTAATGCGTTTGTTGGTCAAGGCACTAAGGTTTATTCCCTTGGGACATAGTACCACCCAGGCGTCATGGATGGCGGGGTCAAAGTCCTCTAATTCAGCGGCACTTTCCCTGTCGAAAAGATCTTTAGGAACCTCAATGTGATCAATCTCTTCCAGAAATTCATTTTTGCAGACTTTGTAGGACGACCGCTGTAAACCTATATTGCTTTCCTTTCTTTTCTCATATTTCACTTGTGTAAGTTTGATCTGAAAGGATATTGGCTATGTTAGCACACATTATATGTTTGCATTGAGTTTTACTCACATCTTTTTGGTCATCCGACTCCGTATTTAAATACATTATAAACAAATGTAACAAACAAGCAGCGTATGGAAAACAAGAGCGGCCACTGCACGTGGGAAATCGGCAGTGTTGTAAAAGTGTGCTACATGCTATCGATAAGTTGCCTAGATCGAATGTTGGAAATGGTAAGATAAAATGGGGGGATTCTTGTCTATTATCTTACCAAGCCTATTTAAAAATATTTGGTTTTCGAAATTTGTAATTGCATAATATTTGCATTTATTTATTTTGTTTTAAATACAGTTCCTAGATATTTAACCTTTTATTGTCACGACATTTAAAACAACTTTTCACGTTTCAGCACCACTGCCATAGGCGCCTTTTAAGCTGCCATTTTCATCTAGAACTTTTCGTACTTAAATTTAAAATTTTCCTGCTTTAAATTTATAATTATTTAATTTTTTAAGCTGGAATGCAAAATACTTTAATTAAAAGCAGAGCAATGGCAAGAGTCCCCCTAATATGTAAGTATAATCTACATTTATACAAATTCAACATTTTGCAACACTATCACATTCCTTTTGTGAGCTTCGCGTGTTGCGTGTTGCACGCATTTTTATATTTTCAACTTGCACTATGAGCAAAACACAGAAATCGCTGCAGTTCCATGAACTGGAGCTGGACCAACGTATTCTCAAGGTAATGTAGCATTTATATTGCATATCAAACGGCATCCAAGTCAATTGCACTCATCGACAATTTTCAACAATCGACAGGCAATTGCGCATCTTGGTTGGGCGCAACCCACGCTTATACAGTCGACGGCGATTCCTTTATTGCTCGAGGGGAAGGATGTTGTGGTGCGTGCACGGACCGGATCTGGCAAGACGGCGACGTATGCATTGCCCCTGATACAGAAGATTCTTAACTCGAAACTGAATGCGAGTGAACAATGTGTGAGCGCTTTAGTGTTGGCACCGACAAAAGAATTGTGTCGCCAGTCGCGTCAGGTGATTGAACAGCTGGCCGAAGCCTGTGGCAAGGTTGTGCGTGTGGCTGACATTGCAGGCAGCTCCAATGATGCGGCTACACAGCGACATGCACTCGCCGAACGTCCAGATATTGTGGTGGCGACACCATCAAAGATATTGGCCCATGCGGATGCCGTAGATCTCCAGCATGTTGAGACTCTTGTTGTGGATGAAGCAGATCTTATATTTGCCTTTGGCTATGAAAAGGACTTTAAACGTTTGATGAAACACTTGCCACCCATCTACCAAGCGGTTCTCGTCTCAGCAACCATAACAGACGATGTGGTGCGCATGAAGGGATTATGCCTGCGAGATGCAATCACGTTAAAGCTGGAGGAACCAGATTTGGTGTCCTTGGAGCAGCTCACACATCAGCGCATACTTGCCGAAGAGAACGACAAACCAGCTATACTGTGTGCTCTATTAAAACTCACCCTCATCCAGGGCAAAAGCATCATCTTTGTGAACAACGTGGATCGCTGCTACAAGTAAGTTCATTCTCTTAGTTTTCTAAATCTTAGCAGGAATCCATCTGATGACAAACACTCTTCAATTGGGAGTGCGCAGCTGGCAACAGTTTGGCGCATGCATGACCATAGACTAATCTTCTCTCTGACGGACAAACAATGCACCATGAAATTCGAATAATTTAAAATATGCGCTATTAATTCCTTTCTTTCAATCTCTCCTCGTTAGGGTTCGTCTGTTTCTGGAACAGTTTGGCATACGCTCCTGTGTGCTAAACTCGGAGTTACCAGCAAATATACGCATCCACACCATAGCCCAGTTCAACAAGGGCACCTACGACATCATCATTGCCTCCGATGAGCACATGTTGGAGAAGCCAGCGGGCAAATCACAGCGCAAATCTAAACAAAGTGATCACGAGTCGAGTGCCTCGCGTGGCATCGATTTCCAGGGTGTTAACAATGTGATTAACTTTGATTTTCCACGCGATGTCACCTCATACATACATCGAGCTGGTCGCACGGCTCGTGGCAATAACAAGGGATCCGTGTTGTCATTTGTAAGCATCAAAGAGCTGCCCATCAACAAGGCTGTCGAGCAAAAGCTGCGCACTTGTTTCGGCAGGGAAACACTCGCCAAGAGGGACACAGCCATGCCACAGTTGCCGAGCTCCTCTCAAGATGCCAACATGGAGGCGACCAACAGCAAAACCGTTGAACAACTACGACGCACCTTTGCCGACATCAAGGAACGCAATCCCAAAGAATCTTGTGACGACATCATCAAGTTAGTATTTTGCAATCAGTAAACGAATCATCTTCCAAAACTATGCAAAATAATTTAATAATATCCGTATTTACTCCATGACAGACTCTATCAATTTAAAATGGAGGAAGTGGAGGCTTTTCGATATCGCGCACAGGATTGTTGGCGTGCTGCGACCCGTGTTGCGGTTCATGACACAAGGATACGTGAGATCAAAACCGAGATACTCAACTGCGAAAAGCTCAAGGGTTTCTTTGAGGAGAACAAACGGGATTTGCAGGCATTGCGACACGATAAACCAACGCGATCAATTAAAGTCCAATCACATTTATCGCAAGTTCCCGATTATATTCTTCCAAAGGCCCTCAAGCGAGTCGCCTTCAATCCCGCTCCAACGATTCAAGCTGCCAAACAACCTCGCATCACTGGAGCCAAGGCGGCATTCCAACGTCAGAGCAATGATCCTTTGATGGTCAGCGAGGTCGACTTTAACAAACGACGTGGCGCATCCAAGCACAAAAAGAACAAGTGAATTAAAACATGCATCCGTTGTTCTTTAGTTTATTACAATTTGTAGTCTGTAAGCTGAAGCTAAAGTTTCTAAGCGAGCTGTGAGCAGAATGATAAGGACAATTCTTTAACTTCCCCTTGTATATGTACATTTTTTTAACATGTTTTGTTCTTTAAAATCGAATCCTAGGGGACTAAATAAATATGTTCAGTTCCATGTGGAGTGAAATATCGTTAACTCACTGTATAAAGTTGTTTACAAAGGGAACATTAAAGAGAGAGAGGGAGAGTACAATATTTATTTCGTTTTTGCAAAGTGCATCGCACTTAAAAGTCTGGGAGAACACCTGAATTTCATTAGAGCCATAAATTTACACATATGGTTGTAAAAGAAGTTGTTGCGTCAATTACACCTTTACTTTAATTATTTAAAAATCATGACGGATTCCGAACGAAAATAGGAAAACTCTTTTTATTAACCATGAATTAAATTTAAAAGCATTTGTCATATTCGTTTGCTATTTCTAGCTAGAAGCTATCTTTCTATCTATACACAATTAACCATGTTATTTTAGCCCTTCTGGCAACACTTTTTGCTTTCGATATCGATAAGCCAGTTACTGAAAACACACAAGGTTAAAAGGTTAACAGGTATTTTGATACACAATTTACCCGCATTTAATATGATGGATACACTCAACAATGATTGTCAATTGATCATAATAAAGTATTTAAACTTGGAAGAACAATTAACACTATTTGAAGCAACCAATGAAGAACCGACAAACCGATTAATCTTAAATCTTCGATATACTTGGCAACATGAACTTGGCTTTAATTTGGATGAGGAACACTTTAATATCTTTGATAAAAGGCCAGAACTTTTGCATGATTTTCTGTTCACCATCAGTCCATCTGTTCAACACTTGAGTCTATTGGATATCACTTTGGATAGACTAAAAAGTTGGAAGAATTATAACTTTCCAGAAATGACATCATTGCAGTATAGAGTGCATAACGAAAATGTCGACATGACTAATGAGAACTTAGTTACTCAATTATTGGGAGAACTCTTTCCCGAACTGCACAATATCATGCCTTGCGGTAGATTTGATTTGATTCACTTGACAAATTGGAAACAAATGCGGAAACTAGACATGTTCTATTGCAAACCCTTTTCCCAAACTGATGAATCTGCCAGAGGAATAAGCGGATTGCAGATGTTGCAACATTTAATAATTAATTCTGAGGATTTAAGGGAAGAGCAATTTAAGACATTCTTGGGTTTACCCAAGCTTCGATCACTTACCTTGGGATACTTGGCAGTAAAACGTTTAAATAGTATAATAGAGATGCGTTGTCCGAAAATTGAGAGTATAACTTTGAACTACTTGAGTTGGAAGGAATTATCCGTCGTGAAAAATTTGATAAACTTGCGAAAACTGACCCTACTGAATATTAAAATCACTAGCGAAAATATACAAGATTTGATCAAAGGTCTTCCATTACTGGAACAACTTGATATTATAGATTCTCGGATTTGGCGATCTGAGAATGAGCTTTGGAAAACTGTCGCCTGTTGCTCATCTCTAAAGATCTTAAATATATCCAACGTGAAGCTATACGGAAGCTTCTTTTCTGCAAACAGGCGCCCCATGGAAATTGTTCTAAATGGACGACCTATCCCTCTAACCCTATATTGGCATGACATTAGTGAAAACACACTGATTCGATTATATTTTAAACATCCAAATTTACAAGTCTTATTTGAGCCTTTAAAAATCGATTATTTCGCATACTCTGTAGGATTTAAATTTTATCCAACTAACGAAGACGAAACTTAATGTAATTTTAAAAGTGTTATTCTTCCTATGACAGCCAAATCATATATTTATAGTAGTTTAAGTTTAACAAACTGTAAATTTATTCGAGTTCAATAATAAATAAGCAAGAAATGTAATAAAATAAAATTGTTTGAATATCGCGCCAAGCGATGAAGTTGAAACGGACACTATACAGCACTGCTGTATGAAATACTATCGGTGTCTCGCTCTAACACAGTGCCAATCTTGTTAATGATGCTTGAATTTGAATTTAACGTTCACTCTTGTCGTGGTGCTGGAAAGTGATGGAGATGATAATCAATTTTGCAAAAGCTTCGTTGGCTTATCGATAGCCATGTGATCTACATAACTGTTAATGGCGCCCATTTTAACTACATGAAAATTGTTCAGAGGTTAACAATGCAGTTGACACTAATTATATTCTTTTGCTACGGTTTACTGAATGCAGCATCAGCCGATGATCTCCTAGAGCTGGGCTGCATCACAGACGATCAGTGCAAGGAGTATGAACGCGGCAAATGCCGAGATTCGCACTGCTTCTGCACTGCACCCGATAGCAAGGAACTCGTGGCCTGCAAGCCCAAGGATAGCAAGCATAGCAATATTGTTGGAGGACCATGTACTCAAGAACATGTCTGCAGCCTGGAGAATGCCGAATGCGATGCCAAAACGCAACTGTGCTTCTGTTCCGCCGGCTACATACCTAGCAAGGATAGACGACGCTGTCTGGCACAGATGATGCCGCTGGGTGGACACTGTGAGCTAAACAGTCAATGCCAGGCGACGGATAAGTCTGCTCTATGCCACATATCACAGAAGAGTTGCCTATGCAAGGATCATTTTGAAGCACATAACGGCCGCTGTCTGGCCACATTGGGTAAGTGATGGTCGATCAAACGTTTGACAGATGTGTTCAATTTATTGATATACAATCGCACACAGAATTGGACTGCATCAACGATTCCAATTGTACCGATGTGAATGCTGTTTGCCTGACACAATTGAGTAAATGCGCCTGCACCGAAGGCTTTGTCTACAATCACAATATGACCAACTGCATGCCCAGCTCCACTTATGGCGCCAGCTGTACCACGACTGCACAATGTCAGTTGACACTCGGCTTTGACGGCATTTGTGGCAATAATACCTGCAGTTGCCGCTCCAAATATTATCCCAAGAGCCAGGAGATGGACAAGACTAGCTGCGAGCCGGTTGTGGTTTATGGTGCCTACTGTCGCCAGGACAAGGACTGTCAACATTGGCAGGAACTGAAGCAGGAACATACGAAGGAACTGAAGCAGGAACATAAGAAGGAAGCGAAGCAATTGTCGAGCATGGTGTGCAAATGGGGAGAGTGCGCTTGCCAGGATTATTATCATGTGGAGGACAATGAAAAGTGTGTGTTGAACACTGAATCTGCTGGCAATGAGCTACACAGTCTCCTAATTCAGTTATTGATACCAACTCAGTTCTTTTGGCTTATCTATTCATGTATATAAAATATAGTGTATATATAGAGAATAAGAAATGTACACTCATTGTAAATAGAAAGGAAATCCAAAATTTTGATATCAATTGATTTATGAAAATACGGATAATCATCGATCCTAGAGGCCAATCCTTGCTGGTGTACGTCGTGGTGTTGCATTTCCGGGCGTGGCAATTTCCTGTTTGGCCGCCAATAGCTCCTCACGATGTGCCGCCTGCTGTTTCTGTTCCTCCATCTCGTGTTGCGCCTGCAACATTTGCTCCTCCATCTCTTTTAAATGCTCGGCAGCCAGTTTCTTCTTATCCCGTCCACTGCGTCCAGTTTCCTTAACCGAAAAGAACATGGGTCCTAACTCGGCCAGCCAATAACCATCGACAGCGGTGGCACATTGCATATACTCCTTAGCCGTCATAATCAGTTCATGGTAGACCACATAATCTGGCGTGGTTCCCAACCCATATAACGCCGATGTTGGATGCAAATGACATGGCATTCCAGTACGTAAATTCACATATTCACCGATGCCCTTGAGACGTGCTGCCTGATAGAAATAAGCTGAGCAAATACACTTACGCACAATGTCCCAATCGGTGCCACAGGATTTGACATTCATTTTCTGTTGGGTCATAATATCCTTTAGCTGCTGACGCACTTCACGCACCTTACGCATCGCTTTAATGTGGATGAAATGCTCATTACACCACGTGGAGCTATAACTGCAGAGGAAGAAGATATAGAGTGGGGATTAGTGAGCAGCAGATACTTTCAAAAGGGGATTCACTTACCTGTTCTGCTTCCACTGCAAATACACATTGAGGTAGGTTAAATGATCCGATTCCGGCACTTGAAACTTTTCCCGCACACCATCCGCCTCCTCCTCGCGTCCCTTGGGTCGATAGAATATCGATGGCACTGACAACATGGAGACTGTCAAAAAGAAAAATATAAAAACAGTATAAGACTTAATGAAATTGAGAATGCGAACAAGCTTTAATCTGTTAAAGATCGGTGAAATTTTCATCCCACAGATGTATATTTCCTCTTATCTTTTAGAGAACCTCCCATTGATAACTTACCTATAATTAGCACCTCGGAACTGCATTCCATTTGGCAGGCAACGATTAGCATTTGACACTGTGGCGGATCCAGCGGAAATTCGGCCATTTGTCGACCCAGTGTGGTCAAGGCACCAGTGTGATCCAGTGCACCCAATATCCATAGTTGATACAGCGAATTGAGGATATTATCCTGCGGTGGTGGATCCATGAAATGGAATTGCAGTAAATCGACAACGCCGAGGGATTTCAACAAGAGCACCGTATTGGCCAAGTTAGTACGCTGTATTTCCGGCACTGTGAGGGCCAGCAACTCATCCTTATACTGTCGCTGAGTGTAGAGGCGATAGGCCTGGCCAGGACCTGTACGGCCGGCACGTCCCGAACGTTGATTGGCATTTGCCTGGGATATAGGATAGATTTGCAGGGCATCCATACCAATACGGGGATTATAGACCTTCAGTTTGCAATAGCCGGAATCAATGACATAGATGATGCCATCGACGGTCAAGGATGTCTCCGCAATATTCGTGGCGACTACACATTTCCTGACACCATCTGCTGACTTTTGAAAGATCTTTGCCTGCAGATCGGATGGCAATTGTGAGTAGATTGGCAATATGCTCAGCTCTGGGGCATTATCAATCTCACTGAGACGTTCCTCCAACACCTCGCAGGTCACTTCAATGTCCTCCTGTCCGGGCATAAATATCAGCATGTCACCCTCATTGGGTGTTAAGTGAACCTGAAGTGCTTGCTTCACCGCCGACTCTACATAATCCTCGCAAGCATTTTTGCTAAACATCACATCCACCGGAAATGTTCGTCCCGGGATGGTGAATGTCGGCACATTTCCAAAAAATGTTGCAAACTTGGTCGAGTCCATTGTGGCTGAGGTAACTATCAATTTCAGATCATGACGACGTGCAACAATCTGGAATGACAGTAGAGATCAAAGGGAATTAGTCTTATGAAGGAATTGGATTGATAAGAAGATAAATCAATTGATAGATAATGTGTACACTTGTGCAATTGTCCTGAAAGTTTGTAAATTTAATTTAACTTGGATTAAATAAAATTTTAAATATGCGAAATTCAGTCAGGGCTAAAAAGTTCCTAAATTAAAACTTTGTTGCAAATCAGAATTATTAAATTGACCATGTGGTACTAATTTGCGAGAGTCTACTGTACTTGTAGACTTTTCAAAGAGTTTTAGCTCCAATACAGATTTAATCTATTTGTAACTGTTGCTCGTTTTTTAAATCAAATTAAATTAGACTTAGGAATGATAAGAAGAAACCTATATACTTTTTCTATTGTAGTTTTTCATTTTTTAAGAGCTTTTCGCAAGCTCTTTTCTTAAAGAACGAAATGCAATGACGTGTCACTTTGGTGCGCTTTCTAGAGCATTCAACTTAAGGCTACTTGATGCTGCGGCCTTGGAGCAACCCCAACCACCCCCCACATATCCACCCCCCAGAGTATAGTGCGGAACGAGCATGACCCAAATCCCGACCAGCGGCCCCAAAGTTAAGCAGCATTTCAAGACGAAAGTCATAAAAATCATTCACTCGTATCCTGCTGACTGAGCGAGCAGCAGTGTTGTCAATTTAGCTTTTTTTTCTCTTTTTCACTTTTGAAGCTAAAAAATAATTAGTAAAGTTGAATTAAATGCAATTTTTAAGTAAGAAAATTACTTTTTCCAAAAAAAATTTAAATAATTCTAAATTAGATAAATTAAAGCCGCTTCTTTTAAAATATGTCTCGGATTTCTAGCTCCACTGGAACCAAGTTCCGTTAATAGTTAATGGAAAATTCGTGAAAAAAAATTAATAAAACTCGTGTAAAGTTTCAAGAAAATCTGTTTTTGAGCGGAAAAACTTTTATCTTTCTCATTTCAGGAATCCACTTGGAAATAGTCCTCTCGTCAAGTGTGTTGAATATATGAAAATGTCCAAACGAAACCCAACACACACGAAGCACCAAAGAGAGCAACACAGCGAGAGAGCGAGAGCAAACGTTTCGACTGCGACGCAACGTCTGCGTCGAACATGTTGCGTCGACGCTCTGCCTGCGGCAGCCGTTGTGGTTTTTTTTAAAATAAAAACAATTGTTTAATTTAAATAAGATCATATTTCAACAAAGCAGTTTAAATATAAATTAGATAAAATAATGAAAACTCAAATAAAAATATGTAATGTATTAAAATTCTACCAAATTGTCAATTTCCAAACTTTTACTTCGCTTTTTGGAATCTATTCTTTTTTGGGAACCAAGTTTGCCAAGCTTTTGAGAAAAAAAGGCGCCAAAACTTAAGGCTGCCACATAATTTGAAATCAACCTCTTGCGACAAAAAGTGTGCTTTCTTTTTATTTATTATTCATACTGACAAAAACATGACCGCTCTCTAGAAAGGGACCAGTTGTGGTGAATACCTTGTAAGTAAATTCACCTTGGCCCACCCCCTGGCCCCTGGACAGGCGGCAGACATGTAGAAACGCACGTAGGCAAACATTCCAAGCATCCAAGCGGATCCTTGCTCTCTGTGTCTCTGTGTGAATTGCATGTACAGCATGAATGCACTGCGTGTGTGTGTGTGCGTGGGTGTGTTTTGCATTTCTATGCAAGTTTCGGCAATAACAAGTCAGTGAAAGCGACTAGAAAATACCCTACAGTGAATTTAGTTGATAAACTGAAGGGAAGCATTTACATAAGTGATACTAAAGTGGGGTTTTTAATATTTAAATGCGATGGTTAGGTGTATTTTTTTTAGTAAAGGGTGCTCAAGAATTAAGCATTTTATGGATTCCTTTTTTGCTTTTTTTCAGTTTTCTGATTTTTCTTTATTTCTTTAATGGTTAAATTTTAAATAAAAATAAAAATGTACGAGCTTAAACTTAAATTGGTTATATTCACGGATTTAATAGCTCTCTCTTATTTTAAGGAGTTTTTCGGAAGTTTATCAATATACATATATTAATAAAGCTTTGTTTACTTATTAATAAAGTAACTTTATGGAATTTTCGCTCAATTTATTAGATTTTATAGTGACGATTTTTGATTGAAGTTAACTTGTATGTATCAAAACTTATATACACTACACACTACACTACTTTGTTTTACAGGGTATATAGTAAAGCGTATTACCAATTCCGTTGCAGCACCTGCAGCAGCAGCAGCAGCAACAGAAGCAGCAGCAAACTGTTTTGAGTCACAGGCAACACGACAAGCAAATTGCGCATTAATTTGCTATGCGGTCGGTTAGAGGCGTGCCACGCCCACAAATACAAATACATGGGGTTTATTATGCGGCTTATCGAGATATGCACACACACACCTCAATATATGTATGTATACTGAGATACTTGAACACATACATACATACATATCGTACATATCGTATACATATATCACGTACGCAGAGGGAGTGAGAATGATGAGAGAAAGAGGAAGAGATTAAAGCATTTATAATGTCTATCAACAGCTCCAGTTTCCCACTTCTAGAGTTATTCAGCTCCACAGATAACGTCCAATGCATTGCTTTAATTTTTTTGTTTTATCTCTGAAGTTAAAGCGATAAATAACGTTGAACATTGTTCCGTTCACATTAATTACGATAGCATTTCGATATATGACAGCTATATGGCATACATATACATATAAATATACATATATGTATGTATATGATTTATGAGAATGTAAGATAAGGTTGCGAATCTAAAACTAAAGCAAATGAGAAGTGTGTAATAAGAGAAGTTGATAAATATATTGAAGAAGAAGTTGATCTATCAATTATAAATTTAAAATCAGATTCAAGTAAACCAAAAATAAGATAATATTAAAAAGCAAATACTTTCTGAGGATAATAATATATTGCATTCTATCGGTAATAGAATATCTTAAATCTGAAAGAAAATTAAGAGATTCTTAAAACAAAATAATCTGTTTTTCGAATAAAAGTGTAATTGATCCGATCTAAAAATTGAACTTAAAGTTAAGATTGTATCTAGAATATTAGCATTGATTCAAAATTGAACCTAAAGTTAAGGTTGTATCTAAATTCTAGAATATTAACTTTGATACAAAGACTCCTAAAAGCGTCATAAAATTAAGTCAAATTGAGTGAATGCAATCTCAAGCATATATAGTAAAAACAAATACGAGTTTAAGCGATACGCAATGATGATTATACTTAGTAAAGATAATAATTGACTTCTTTTCACTGCAAGTCAATGTTTGCATATACTATACAATAATACAGTTCTCTAAATATTAGCGAGTACCTATAGCCAAGATCGCACACACATACATAATTATGAATACAGTACCAGAGAGTTTATATATCATTATATGGAGCTCATATTTGTGAAACGTTTTACGATCAGATCATAAAGCGTTAATATAAAACGATTCTTACTCGCCGTTTAACTATAAATACAAGTAAACAAACAAATGCGTATGTATATAATATAGAGAAATGGAGGAAACCGCAACTCACGCTAGTGAAAAAAGCTATAGGTATATTAAAGTTTACATATCCATACAGCTTTATCAAAGCCACAAAAAATCAACAAATAAATATTCCATCTTCATAACTATATAGATCCAATGGTTTCTATTGTAATACATTATATAGATGTAGATGGATTATTCATCGATTACATGGAATTTTCGCCATTCTTTGGGGATTACGTTGATATATTTCATCAGCGGGATTAGTTGTGACTAAACACTGACTAAGACAAATCACGAGCTATGGTCGGTCACACACCCACTTAGCTCAATAAAATAATCATACGCCCAAGTACTATATGTCTATATGTAACTCACATTCAACTGATACTAGCCTAATTCGATTAAAGTCGTATAACCAGGGCATTTGTACCTTGTGCCCATTGAAATCGACTTTGAGGAAATGTATGCTACAGAAGAAGCAGAAGGTGGCGACCCCATAAAGAGCATATATATAAATATTCTTGATCAGCGTCACTTTAATGCCTCTCTGTATATTTTCTTTTCTAAGTTTGGGATGTAGTTTTCTGGTTCAAATTGATTTTCATTTTAAAAACTAAAAGAAACGAAACCTCTGTTTTTGTTAGGGTATTACATAGTTGAGCACTACAGATATTTTACTAATGTTGTTATATGCTTGCCTATTGAATGTGTATTAACTTGAATGGACTACGTGGTTTTCCTAGTATTTCTTTTTTCCTTTCTTTAATGTGGAATGTAGTATATCAATTTTGATTACGATAACGTGAGCCACTTGAGCCAAGTTCTGACTTTATTCGTAGTATCTACATAGATAGGTATATGTACATACTAATATGTATGTTTATAGGAATACCAACATGTATTTTTATATAAATGCTCTCAATATCATTATCAATATCATCGTCATCTTTCTACAATGCTTGTAGTATAAGTATAAAGAAACAGGAAATGCGCATCCAAAAAAATGCAACGTAGATAATGCCCGAAAAATCGCGCGATCAGTCCTATGGTGTAATTAATCAACAAAATATATAAATATATGTATTGCAAATAAAGTGTAAATCAATGAAATTTTATAAAACCAGAAGGAATTTAACAATATATTATGACTGACGAAATTGTAATACTCTTCTATGATATTTACTTAGGTAAAAGTTTTAGTAATTGCGTGTTTAAAAAATATCTATTAAAAACCACTGGACTTTCAACCTATCTCTTATATGTCAGTGTGTGTGTACTAAAAATAAAAACAGATTGTATCAAGTAACATCAATTAAGCTAAACTGTAAGTTCACTTTTTAAAGTACATATCTATATCGAACAGTTCGTCGGACTGATCAGGAATATTTTTACATATATATAAGGTTGAAAGTCCACATTCAGTGCGTTACAATTTTCTCAACAAATTTATAAAGCTCTGGGAAAGCGTAATATTATAAATGTATTATAAAGTCTCCATATCTATCAGGAAATTGCATTGAGCTATGGCAATCAAAAATGCTCAATTCTTAAACAAAACAATACATTAAATAAGATGACGAAAAAAAAGGAAAAGAAAATCAAAGTAGATAAAAGCAAACAATTTTGTTGTCATTTGTAGAATTTGATGGGCAAAGAGCCAACAAATTTTTTAGATGACACGAATCGGGGCAACCGAACTACAAACACAAGTGTTTACCATAAAGATAGAAATAGAGATATATACTCAAGATATCAGTATATATAGCCAACGAATATAATTTAAATGATAGATATATTGTGTTTTAAATGACGACAGTCTATTTTGATTGAAGGACATAGTTATAACTTTTAACTGGGTCGAAAATGCACGTCTGGAAGTACTTATTATCTCAATACTTTCGGATTAGATATAGAACAATGGGAAATACGATGCTTTATGGTACGGGCGTAAACATTCTGACACTTTCATTTTCCGTAACAAACAAAATGACTTGTGATCAATTTGTTTTTTAAGACAAGTAATTTTCAGTTCTTGATTTAATGCCCACATCATTTACAGCGATAATAAGTAATAATAGCCCAGACAAACGAAAGTAATTAAATTCACAATTTATGCAAATTCCAAATTTAAAACAAAAAAATATGTATAATTTATTAAAATGCAAATTACAAAACGAGATAAACCATACATGAGTTTGTAATGTGACATTTAATTGATATTTAAGTATATCATGGGCATAAATTTATCAAACATAAACAACCTCAAACTTCAAGACAAAGTCAACGTCTGTTTCTTGATTTTTGTTTTAATATATAGTACCCGCAGAGGGTATGCTAATATTATTTTTGAATATGTAACACCTTAAACTAACTATTGACCCTTAAATATATCTATGTACATATATACACGACTGTATATACTTTATCAGAGTAAAGAACTAGTTTGACATTCCCATCCTGAAAGTATAAGGCCCGTTTCTTCAATGTCTATATAAGGTCTCAAATAACTATCCGAATAACTATGCAATGTCAAATTCAAAGATTTCTATCAAATAAAATTGTTATGGACATTGAAAATATGGGCCTTAATGTATTTATTTCTCGTCAAAAGCTCAGTAACTAGATCGATACTCCTTTTTTTAGTAAAAGTTTTCATTTATAGACTCAAATATTATATGTCTCTATTCACATAAACATGTCTAAAACAAACTAGTTTCTAATTACTTTAATCATATACATAATTTGTTGATATCGATGAATTTTAATTGAAACTTGAACTTGGAATGTTTGCTTATTGTTTTAAGTGGTTCCCAAATCCTATGCCCTCAGTTGATATCCTCTTTAAGCCGATAAAAACGGTGCTCTACCATGATTGAAAAAAATTCCCTCTAAAATGCAACATTTTAAATAATGATATCATAAAGATAACCTATGTATAACTAAACAAGCTTTTTGTTGCCGTTAATTGTTTTTGACTCTAAAATGTAGAGTAAAGTAATCAGTTTCCTAGAGTATCAAATCTTCGCCAGGTCCAAAGATAACGCTACAATCTTGTAGCTTTTGATTTTTTTGTATTTGTTTGTGTGTGGCGTGGCGCCAGTAAGCAAATCTATGCGATATGTCTGGCCATATAATTGATGTCCGCATGCAATTTTCAGTGCATTTGCATTGCAAAATGTCGGAATGGGTGGTGTTGAAAAGCTTTAGCCTGAACTGAGTCTGATGAACTGAATGTGTGTGTGTGTGGGTAGCTGACTTGTTGGGCACAAACAACAGCACGAATACTACAAATTTTATATTGACACTCACTGCAGGCTCAAAACTTGCAGGCAGCTTTTTTAACAGCAACAGAGTTGAGAGTTGATGGAGTGGAGCAAGAGAGAGGTGAGACCGAAAGAGAGCAAGATTATGGCGGCTCTGCTGCTGTGGTGAGTTTTATCTGCCGCTGCCGTTGGAGGTGTGGCAACGTTGCTGTGACGTAGTCGGTGATAAAAACAGCAAATTTATTTTGGCAAAACTAACCACAACAAGATGTAAACAAAGCACAACACACACACACACACACCTCCATATGTACATAAGTATGTACCGAAGGCGAGCCAAATGAAATATAAATGAAATGCAGGCACGAGCAAAAACACGAGCCAACAACAACAGCCAAATCGCAATGCAAAATATGTAAATAATTTAAAAAATCATCAACAACAACAATCAGTGTTCGTTGTATTTTTCTTTTTCTTTTTTGCATATTTTGTTTTTATCCGCACATTTGCAAGGCAGAACAAACGAGCAAAAGGCAAACAATGAAGCCGCAAAACGAGTTATAATTTATAAGCAGCTCTCCTCTCGCAACCAGCAGCCGATGCCGTTGCTTGCGAAGGTGAATAACATCCAGCCTAAAAGAGAGGAGAGCGCGTGAAAAGTGTGAGTGGATGAGTGTGTGTGTGTTGAGGTGGTAGGTAGATGAGGAAGCTAAAGCTTACAACAACTTAACTGGTCCCATCTGCCTGCCCAACAGCTTTTTCAATGCGATTCTGTTTATTTATTGGGCACAACAGCTGTTACTCTGTAGAGTCCTTTGCTTCCGCCATGTGAGACACTAGCATCCCCCCTCCCACTAAACGATCTAAACCTTGCAACAGCACCAGGAAGAAATTGTCGTCATTGCGGCGGCGGCGGCGACTGTGAAAACACAAGAATTCTTTCATTTTATACATTTTTTGCATATTTTATATTTATTTTCCGCGCTTTTTTGCTTTTATTGTTGTTTCAGTCGCTATTTTGCCTCGCGTTTTATGTATTTTTGTTTTATTTTATGAATATCTAAAAATAGCTGATTGTGAGAGCAAGCACATGACAGACGCAGGCGAAGCCGATTACAAAAACAACATTAACAAATGGCGGCCACAGGTGTCTCTTTCCAGACATGACACTTTGCCCAGGCTTTAAGTTCGCTCTCTTTTCTTTTCTCTCTACCTCGCTCTTTAGCTTATATCATTTTTCTTTCGCAGAAATCTATGCTACAGTAAAGCTTTGTTGATCGATACCATTTTAGTTATTAAGCTTTTGCAAAAGTTCTACAAATTTGCCATAAACATTTTTGTTTATCACGCCAATCTACATTGTCCACGGTCCCAGACCCAGACCCCGACCCAGGCCATTGTCAATTTCATTGTTCAAGACATGTTTTGACTAGACACTCAATTGAGTGTGTATGCGTGTGTGTGTGTGTGAGTGAGTGTACGTGTGTGTGCGTGCGTGCTTGCACTCTTATTCTATTCTCATCTAGTTACTTTTATTTCTACTCATACTTTGAGCTTGTTTACTTGAACCTGACAAAGCCTCTGTCTCTCCTCCCTCTTGTATGTTTGTTGTCACCCTCCTGCACACAAAAGTCAACACCACAAATGAACTAAAGCGAAATAAAAGAAAATAAAACGGAAATATGTATCTTTTAAGCTCTGACATGCGACCAAAGTACGGCTATTGCCAGATATCGAAATCGATATCGATATCGACATAGGCATTTGCCTAGCGTTTAACGCTAAATGAAGCCTTTAAGTAAAAATGGCTTAAAGAACAAGCCCACAACAACAACAACACAAATAATAATGCTTTAATTGAGTGTGCTTGACTTGTACTTGCCCTGTAGGTAACTTTTACGAATGCTTTAAGCTTAAAGCTTAAGCTACAATTTATTGTTAGGAAATTATTTCTGAATATTAAATCAATGCTGAGTAAAAACTTTATTTTTTACAAAATGAAAAATAATTGAGTTTAGTTTGAATTTAAGGGGCAAATATTGAATAAAAAAGACATCCCGCTGAGCAATCGGTTGTCTTTTCAAAATTATGATGGTCCGAACTCTTCAAACACCTTTTATCCTTTTAAGGATCTGACACTTTTATAAGAATAATTTTAGAACCGTACAATCGTTTTATTTATATTTTTTGACTACAGGGTAAAAGCTTGCTTGCTGCATTTCGCATTAGATATGTAGAATAGATAGATATGTAGAATAGATAGATATGTAAATAGACTAGATATAGTATTTAGCGTACGTACTGATAACCTGGCCCATTCATTAGTGAAAGAAAAGCAGGGGATTAAATTGTGTTCATTATTCATGCAACTCAGATATGCCACATGCCAATTTGAGCACAGCCAAGTTAACCAAATTAGCTCAATGGAAACAATAGACTGTAAACAAATACAGGTGGTTCAGGTGGTCGCTTTGACTCTATACGAAATACAGAAAAAACAGACCTGAATAACAAAAGGGCACCTCTTAGAAAAGAGAAACAACAAACTGCAAAAAAAAAGAGAGCAGTATTGTTATAAGAATATGTATGTGCACATAACAGAAGATAAACAATGCACAATCGTAAATGAAATGCAAGGCATACAAAACCACTCAAATAAAAGAATGAAAACAACTCGACTTGTAAATGCCCTGCAACTATACCGACTACATAGTACTGTTAAATGCAGTGAGAAGTTTCTCAGCTGTGAGAAAAATCTCATCATTTCGGGATAGAATGTTACTATACATATTTGTCTATCAAATGGCAAAGAGAAAATTTCATAATTGTGCATACAATTGATTCTTTAGCCATCTTCTAGGACATTAAAAAGAAATCAATAAAATTTGACTCTTGGGTTATTAAAAATAATTTACGTCGATCTGTCAGTCGGACAGACCGCTTAAATGAACCGCAAGATGTTTCCAGGGTATGCACATAATAGTATAATATGATGTTCTTTGATTCTGCTGTCCGCTTACAAGACAAGTGTATACGTATGTGTTGATTTATGAGTATGTGTGAATATGTATTTACTATATGTGGTATTGCGGTCAAATAAATGATGATTATTGTTGCCGTTTTTTGGGCACTGACCTACGCACATGCGTTCAACGTTCAGCGTTCAACTTGATTACGTAATTTGCGAGTAAAACTACAATTACAGCAACAACGTACAAGTGCTGCACTCCCAATTAGACAAACAACTGAAAGTGATAAACGAACAGGTGTGTGATTGTCTGTGTAGTGCAGTGTAGAAGTTAGTGAAGGACCCACGCTCACGACACGAAACCCACGACTTTTGACTATTGACAGTTTCTCTATTCCTAGCCAACTATAAAAAAATGACATTTCGGCCGGATAACATTAAAAAAAGAGGACAGAAAATACGCAAATTGTTTTAAAAAGCACATAATTATTTTTTAGAAATCGCTTTCTACAAATTTCTAAATCAATCAAAATATTAAAAATAATTTCCAAAAAGCTAAATATATAAGAAAAAAAATTTCAAAATAATAATGATAATATGCTAGTTTTTAAACAGCAAGAATTGTGGTAAAAATACACACATTAATCGTACAAAATTAAAACGATCGCATCATTATGTTTGTTAAAAAATTAAAAATAATATGTAATAGTAATATGCTAATTTTTAAACAGCTAGCCTCGAAAAATCAAGAATTTGTCTAAAAATTCACTAATTAATCGTACAAAGCTACAACGAACGCATTTATAATGTTTGTTATCAAAACGACAAAGTTTCCAGAAGCTTTCAAAGTTTGTCCCTCTGGTATTTTTTAAATGTCGTGCAGACTCGTGTCACGCTGGAAAATACGACAATTTTGCACATTTCTATCTGAGGTTGCTAATTAAACGCAGTTCAACTGAGCAGCGAAATCGTCAATTGGCAGCGAAAAATGTGAGACACGGCATAATCATCATTCCCCTTACCTTAACATCCCCCCTGTTACCTTACATCGACCCCTATACTACCAACCCCATACGCTCCCCTGGCAATCCACTTGACATGCTCTCCCCAACTATCGGCAAGGTTAAACTAAAAATAGATATGGAGAATAACATTGCAAGCAACAAAAACAACAAAAACAACAGCCACAACAACAAGTACAATAACAAGTTGCAGAGCTGCGGGTATTTATAGCTACAAAAACAACAACAATAATATAAACAACGACGACGACTGTAAAATACGCGAATATAAATGAAAAACATGAAACAAATATTATGGCAAAAAGAACATCACCGAAATTTTAATACCCTATATGGTAATTTAATGACTTTGGCGAGTTCTTAATTATTTTCCAAGCTCTTCAAAAGACATAAACTTTTCTGTTTTGAAATTGTCAGACAGATTGATTTCAATAAAAGATAGTTTTACATTAAATGATATAACAACTTAATCAGTAAATAACATTAGCGTTCTCCCGATTACTTTATGATTAAACTTCTTTGAAACAAATTGAAAGAAGACTCTCTGTTATAAAGAAAATTTTCCATCACTTACATTTCTTTCGAAATTTACAGAGAATATGCTTTAAGTTTAAGATATTTCTACTACACGACATATGATAGCTGAACTCAAACACTTGTATATAAACTGTGTCCATTATCGATTTCCTATAATCAACAACTTTTTCTTCGGTTTCTTTCCAACTTTTAAATAAGAACTTGTTTGTTTATATTTTCAGCTCTGTAAATTATCAAGTCATTACAGGAAAGTTCTATTGTAAACGCAAATAACTGTTTCATTCTCGAATTTCCGAACAAATTCAAATGAAATTTCTGTAGTTACAACTTTTTAAAGAATCAATGTGTTACAGGAAAGTTCCATTGTAAAAGCATATAACTTTTTCATTCTCGAATTTCAGAAACAAACTCAAATGAAATTTCTGTAATATTCAGTTACAAACGTTGTGACAAAGTTATTATGGCCTTGGCACAAGCTAAATTTAATAAAAAACTTGACAAATTAAATATGTAATTATGAGAAATTATGAAAAAAAGCAAATGTTAAAAGTAACTGCAGCTGCGACGTCGCAGTCACTGTTACTTGGCCCAGTTTTAAGCTTTGGCAACTTAATAGGTCACATTAATTGTCGTGTGCCCCAAAACAAACATACAAACAAACGAAAAAAAAACATACACACATAGAATTTGTAGTGTGTGTGTGCGTGTTTGTGTAGACGAAAGCTGTGACGTCACAACGAAAAGCTTTAATACAAAGCAC
Organism: Drosophila neotestacea; assembly: GCA_035044365.1. Taxonomy (NCBI): domain Eukaryota; kingdom Metazoa; phylum Arthropoda; class Insecta; order Diptera; family Drosophilidae; genus Drosophila; species Drosophila neotestacea. The sequence goes on from JAWNMD010000799.1 coordinate 67,988, forward strand.
ATGCTTACGTGCCTCGAAAAAGTCGTTGATAAAGCCCCAGACGATGGGGTCTTAATGGTAACCATCGTACCACCGAGCCACCAAACCGCTCGACCTTTTTCTTCAGGCTCGGCGACATTATCGATCTGCCCCATCAAGGGTAGGGCACAAATCATCGTCTTCTATGGCCTCTTGATAATGTGATTATGGATTGTCAATGACCAATACCTCTAATACCCAATGGGGTTACGTATAAGCTCAACCACTCAACGTGAATGTGAGAAAGCGACAACGAGAAAGGAAAAGTATCTTGGGGAAAAGAGTTAATTGCACTTATTTTTTTATATTATAGACGTTTTAGCACTCATCGAACAATTGCAAAGTGCAAAAGAACTTGAATAGAATATTTTTCAATTATTTGGTAGAAATTTCACATGTATTTTATATATTCACAAGTCGATATTTCATCATTTCACTTTAATTAAGTATTGATAAACAAGCGGATTTCACAAAAAATTGTGAAATAAACCAACACCAAAAAAAACTACGGATGAATTTGATCAGAAACACTGAATTTTGTTTAATACAGTCAAATCTTCCTAAATTGAATTAGAGTTAAATAGAGAGAGTAAGTAATTATCTTTTATTTTTAGAGAGTCCAAAAAGCTCGAAAACTTCAACAAAATCTTCTTTAAGCTTTGACTCATTTTCAAAGTAACTTTACACTCAAGATATCTTTTTAAATAAATATATGCAAATATGTAAGTGATATTTATTTTTTTCTTATCATATTTTTATTTGCCATTTGACAATCGCTTATCAGTTTATCTGCCCCGGGAAATATTTTTGTACATAGTCAGGAGAAACAATTTTGTACAATAAAAAAATGAAATAAAAGCTTGGGATCAACAAAATAATCTGGTATCAAACACTAACATTCGATAGATTTGAAAAGATATTATTATTATTAGTATATTCATAAATAATGTAATTTATGATAACTAACATACATACATGTTTATTCTGATGGTAATAAATCAACAAAATACAAATAATGTAAGTAAACATATGCATTTCTAATCAAAGTTATCAACAATTGCCAATACAAAGCAATACAATGATCATAATTCTCATAATAATAAAAATCAATCACTTTTTACGTTTATTTTTGGGGCCGCTTGACATGTGATGTACGTAAATACATACAGACATATGTACTTATGTATTAAACATTTTTTGTTGAGCACTGTGTGAAGGGCACTCAAACAACAACAACAATACGCTGAGGCAATGACAATAACAAAAAAAAAACTACGCCGTTAACAAAAAATCAACGAAACAAATTTCTTATAAGAATAAAAAGAAGGTCAGGCAGTCAGTGATGTCGTCGCAGTCGCAGTCGCTGTCACAATTGCAGTCGCAGTCGCAGTCACGGTTGAAGTCAGGTGAGCGATTTAGTAACTGCATATGTGACAGGCACATAATTAAATTGATATCCACAACAATTAAAGCGACAATAAATTTTGAGAACAACAACATTAGGCGCAATGCCTAACGGAACGTGCAACAAGCCCGTACGAACATTTTGTATATCATGGTGCGGAAGGGTAGGGGTACAACACAACAGCAGTGTAAAACTCACCACAGCAGAAAGAGAGTGTATGCAAAGACCACCACAAAGAGAGCGAACGCTGCCGACGACGACAGCGACTCGCCGTCGTCGGGTTGACAAGCCGAAACCGGCTTTGGTTATAAATAAACCTTTGCCGTGCTGGTATTTGGCTTTCGAGTCTCTTGCGGTGCAGTAGGAGCAACAGCAGAAGCGAGCAGAAAACAGAAAAATCGTACAACAAACGGCGAAAAACACGAACATACCGAAACGAAACCGTTGTGAAAAGAAAACAAAAAAAAAGAGACCAGACCAAACAAAACAGAAGCAAGAAAAATTTTTTACACAGACTCGGCACAGACTTTTAATTATATTTTCTCATATTGTCGTTGTTATTGTTGTTTCAATAATTCCATTGAAGCACAGTGCAACACTGGGAAAAGATTTGCGCTTTTATAGGCTTTTCATATATTTTGTTGGGTGTTAAAAAGCAATATCAAATAATTAGTGTCGCGTTTGTTTCTTGTGTCAAAGTAGAATCCAACTGGAGCAAACAAAATAAAGACGGCAAGTGGATAAAACAAACAAAAAAGAAAAGTAAAGAAGTAGAAAAACTAGAGGGGAAAAATCGCGCGCGCACTGCAAGTGTGAATTAGTGAAAGTTACGCGTGCGTGTGCAACAGTTTTGGCCACGCCCACGCGCCTTTAAACGCCCACACACACACACACACTCGTAAACACAATGAACCGATCAAACAGTTTTGTCAGCTCTTTCAAATGGTGGCCTCTCCAGGGCCATAACAATCAAACAACACCAACGCCAGCAGCGACCTCTGGCGGCGGCGCCAGTGCCGGTTATTCCCAATCAGCACCCAGCTCTCCCACATCCAATTGGCCGCCGTCGTTGCAACAGCATAAGCTCACCATTGGCGGTGGCGCTGCCAATGTGAACGCAACTTTTGGCAGCAGCGTCGCCGTACAAAAGCTGCGCGAATCCAAATGGTTCAAGCCCGAAGAGCAGCGTATTTTCTGCGCCGTCGTCGAATGCGGCTTTATTGTGGAGGTGCGCAGCAGTGCCGCTGCCAAAGCTGCAGCAGCAGCTGCTGCCGCTGCTGCAGCCGCCGCGGCTAGTAGTGATGCCGATTCCCTGGACATCGATTGTCCAGCCCTGACATTGGCACCACCCCTCATTATACCACGCAATGGCAGCAGCAGCATAAGCTTTTTGGAAACACAGGATGAGAATGAAACGCCGGTGGCGTCATGGTACGGCATCGTACTCTGCAAGGTGGCCAAAGGTGAGTACAAACGAAATTGCAAAGGAGAAGAAAAGCCACTGTGTGTGGAAAAAGCTCTCTCTAATGCAGATGAAAGGGGAAATGGGTGTATGTGTATATGTATGTATGGTGATATCGCAAAATATCACGAAACGAAATCAATAACTTGAAACTTTATCAATCAATAATTCGAATTACTTAATTCGTATAGCCCATTCAATAGTTTTTTCGTTCTTGACCCAAAAACAAAATAATAATACATTGGCATCAGTTTTGCTTTACGTTTAACGATGATTAATCACACACGGCAGACGTCAGAGCAATTAAGCCTAATCTCACAAGTTCGGCAAATGCTGATATATATTTCAAAATGACATTCAATAAAAAAACAAAAATTGTATGTATAAACACACACACACACACACATGCATATTTTATCTAATCAGACAGCAACAACAAGAAAATTGTCAAGTGCGGCCAACAAGAACAATGGAATTATTAAATACTCAGTTTTGAAGAGGCAACCACAAAACAAAGCGCCAGCAGCAGCGCACGCACTCACACGTACATAGTACAATATTACTTATTTGTAAATATTCCCTACTCGCTCGCACTTGACTGCAACATGACCATTCACAATGCTGCGCCGACAGCTGCCAGAACATTCCATTTGTATGCGTGCGCAGGGCAACAAACAACAACAATGGCCAAAGCGAATACGAAATGTAAACAAAACGAATATTCAAATATTAAAGCCTAGCAGTCAGCATCATGTGCTTTGAGTCACGCATGCAGCTTTTATTTATATTTTTTGTGTTACCCTCCCGCTGTCAGTCAGTCACACACAGTCTTGTGATGCGTGGTGAATGTGCTCTCAATGCATAAAGCTCACATAAATAGGCTATTCACCATGCTGCCGACATTGAGTTTGTTGCATTTCGTGCGGCCAATAACCCACCACACGTGCGGTGGGTGGTTGGCATGCATGCGTTTACGTACCTCCCACTATCTGCCTCTCTATCTCTCGTTCTCACTGTCTCTGTATGACAATCAATAGCTGAAGCTTTTGCTTTTAATCGCATGCCATGTGGTGATTATCCTGTACGCAGAAACAGACATACAAGTGCACACATAGATATGTACATTTTCATTTTCTTATGCATGTGTGTGTACACCGCTGCATTGTGGAAGAAAGCTTATTTACATTGGCTCAAAATGACAATAGCAACTTGCTGTAATTATGTATGTACATATATACTTCACTCTTGGCACATCATTTTTATTTTATAAGCCCAAACAAATTGCTGAGTAACGTTGATAAGCTGTGACTTCACAAGCGTTATCAGTTGCGCTTAAATAAAGCTTATCGCTTTAACCAACAGGTGCCGCTTTTGAAATGCGTTCAATGAACTATAAATTAAAATGAGAATTATGAGCAATCTGTAGATTATAGATGACTTCACTGCAAATAAATGCATGTCTATTAGTCACATTCTCACGACCCACAATCCCGATTGCCGTAAAAATGATGAAATACCAAATGGGGGGCACATACAGGCCATATAAAGATAAGACGCAGATTACAACATTTGATGTCATAAGATAGAAATGTACAAAAACCAAATAAAAAATGCAAACCTACCGCAAGTCACCCGCACAAAGCCTTTAAGCAATTTTAAATGCGTGCAAATTAGTTGCGCATGGCAAAAACAACCCAAAAAAAAGGAGCATCAAAGTGTGAAATATCAACCAAGTTAATTATATGGTAGATGATTCCATGTCATACATTAAAAACAAAACAATTGCGCAACAATCCAGAAATAAGCACATTCAATTATAAATGAGCATTATAATGCACATGATATAATATAATACACAGTTTATGTAATATACACTTTTAGGGTACCACAAAAAAGTTATGGAATAATTAGCTAGTTAAGAAATTGCAACATCTTCATAAAGTCCAACCACGTACCATAATTTTCATGCCATAAACTTAGTATGAGTTACAACAAATTGCCTTCAAAAGTAGTTTGACAACTTGTATGCTAACTACGTTCATAAATTCTGATTACAATTGGATTAATGTATTATTCATGGCACAATGCTGACAACAGGGGTACCATTAAGATTTGTCTTAGTCAATATTTAATTGAAATTAACAAATCTATGGAGAATGACTTGCATAAAAAAGCTCTTGTAATATCGTAATCGTTGTGGCTATCGATTACAGTAAGATTATTAGGTTCTATCATGTGACAGTGTTGTATAAGATTTACATAATCTACGCACAGCTTGGCAACGCTGCAACAACATTTCAATTTCAATTGCAATTTGTGTCAATTGAAATTGCACCTGAATTAAAATAGAAATAGAAATGTTGTGATTTGAATTGATTTCAATTGTTTTTAAATGAAATGTCAATACAATGCACGTATTAATAATAGCTAACTGTTCTCTCAATCATTATTTCAGACAACAAACCAAAACCGGAAACCATTGAGATATTTTCTGTGAAAATACGCGAAAATGGGACATACAAACTGATCAAAATGTCATTGGCCGACGTTTGGAGCCATGGATGGGAGTTGCGTATTAACAATTTTGCCGACAAAGAGAAGATGCCACACAACGAAAAGGACATACGCAATCAGGTAAGAAATAAGAATACTATTTAAAAATGAACTGTTTTTGTTAAGGTATTAATTATGTGTTTAATAACTATTTATTCAAAGGTGTCGCTGGCACGCAAGGCCAAACAGAGTCTGTGGAACAACAATAAGCATTTTGTATACTGGTGCCGTTATGGAAGTCGCCAGCAGGATGTGCGTAAGCGACAGGTAACGACGAGTGCAAATCACGTGCTGCTGCATTTGATCAACTGATAAGCAAAAGGACCTATATACATGATTATGAATTATAATAGTTGTATATAGGTATTACAATATGTAATATTCCAAATGCCCGCCACAAAATTATCTTCAACACAAACCAAACAAAAATACACACACCACACCCAAACACAACACACCACACGCAAACACACCACAATTTGTTGTAGTTGCAGCAGCAAAAGACACACGCACAACTATTTTTTGTTTATTTACTTTTCTGGCCAACTGACATAACAGACAACGACATTTCTATAAAAAAAAAAAAAAAGTTATTCAATTGGTTACAGTAAAAATCTATCATGCACATCTATCATCGCCTGCTCCTTTATTTTCCCCATAATCGCCATCGCCACATTGTCCGCTCAAGGTGAATTTACAAATTACTAAGAAATAAATTCACCTTGTGTACGCTCATCAGACAAAACACATATTTTCATAATCAAACAAGAAATTCACCACACATGTGTTGAGTAATCCAAATGCAAATCTTACAAGTAATCCTATCTTACAGATGTCCGAGTGCGTGAAATGGGGCAGCGTTGGCATGAATGCGGGCATGTTGCTGGTGCTCAATAATAGGCAAAAATGCTACTCCCACTCAAAGTAACTAACACACAAACACACACATACTCTCTATCTTTTTATTCTATTTATTTATTGTCGCCATTGTTTGATCGTTCCATATACACCGCATGGTGGAATTACTTACAAGGTATCGTTTTATTGCACCACGAAGTTCACTGGACTTCACCTTGTTACGAATTTCACCATGCACACGCACATACAAACACATACAAACACATACATACAATGCTGCTGCAAACTCTTCTGCTTTGTCACAGTAGAGCAAAAAAAAACAAAGCAAAATCCAAAGCAAATTGTGATAAAACAGCGACAACAACAAATGAACACTCACATACATACATACATATATAAATAATTATTTATTATGCGATATAAAAGTACGATAAACGATATACGATATACGTACATTTATGAATATCGTAAATGCAGCAAACATTTTTATACACAGTACAGAAACTGAATGAGAGCAAAAAATGAAGAGAGCAGGCTCTAAATTTGTTAATTTATTTTCCAATTATATTACTGGCCAACAACAACAGCGTGCATTACACACACACACACACACACACTCCCACACACACATTTTGATCATTTGCTGTTGCAAATTGAGCTATACAATATATGGGAAAATACAATTGTATTTATATTTGTATATTGACAGAGAGAGAGACACACTGTGAAATTCGAAAAGACTTATTAACAATTTGTTGATTTTTTTTTAAACAATTTAATTATTATCATAAATATTATATATAATACCTATTATATTATATTATTATGTTGTAATAGGAATAAAAATATATGCAGGCACTATTTTTGTTTTCTTATCATTTTTTTTTTGGCTTTAAGCTCAGTCTAAATATAAATTTAAAATACAAAAAAAAAAACAAACAAGTATATATATATTATATATACCTATTATACGATATACATTTCACAATGTAAAATTTGAATATAAATACGTTTGTAAAAAAAATACTTTATATTTGGATATTATTAAATGTTTACCAACGAACAAAATACAAAATCACAATTTTAAAAGTCTTTTATTTAGCATGGGAAAAGCGATCCTCGATCGTAAAGCATTTGAATTTGTTAAAAAAAAATAATAAAAAAAGACCAAGGTGACCAAGTGGTCAATCGAAATATATAGTAAATCATTATAAATGATAAATTTATACTAATAATCATCGTAAGAGTTCAAAAAACAATTATGCACTGAGCGAAGAAACAAGGAATTTATCAGGGACTGTAATATTTGTCACTTTTCAGTTGAAATTTTAAATTAAAAATTGAGTTTTTAAGAAATCCAAATAATAAGAAATAAATGAAAACCCATTGAACTCACCTCTCGCAGCAGTCCGAAGAGTACGTCCGTTGAAAGGGAACGTTCGTGGGCCTCGTCCATGATAATGGCTGCATAGCTGTCCAAATCCGGATCACGGAGACTCTCACGCAATAGGATACCATCCGTCATGTATTTGATAACCGTGCGCTCCGAGGTGCAGTCCTCAAAACGTATGGCATAGCCCACATCCTCGCCTGAAAGTCCATATAATATTAATATTAATTACAAATTACAGGGTATCTTTGTAAGTGTATTATGCATACCCAATTGTGTGTCCATTTCATCGGAGACACGTTTCGCCACGGACATGGCTGCCACACGACGGGGTTGCGTGCAACCGATCATGCCCCTCTTGCTGTAGCCATCCTCGTGTAGATATTGAGTAAGCTGTGTGGTTTTCCCACTACCCGTTTCACCCACAATGATGACCACCGAGTTTTCCCGTATGACATTGAGCAGTTCCTGACGTGAGGCAAAAACAGGCAGAAAGCGTCTCTGTTCTCCAATGGTTTTCTTACGAGAAAATTCCGATTTTCCACCGGTGTCCTGCATGTCCCTCATGTGATCGGCAAACTTTTGATCCTTGCGATAGTCTGTGGAATCGTTATCCTTATCGTATTTGGCATCATCCTCATCCTGTGGCCTTTGAACACCCATAATGTTGCCCAACTTGGTGCCACCCAGTTCCCAATGCTTCTTTTGCGCCTTACGCCTCTCCTTTTGCTCCCGATAATTCCGCACCAAGGCGCTGCCCTTCCTAGCCAACAGTGCCATATCAGAGGTGGGATCCTTGACAGGCACCACCGGCTCCGGTTGCTTGGTGAACACAATGCGACCGTCCAGAAAAGGCGGCACTATGTGATGCACCAGTAAATGGACACGCTCCAGAGCCTCCTCGTCAAAGTCATCGCTGACATTAATAGAGGTGACCACACCGGATGTGAGCATACGATTCCTTTCCCACAACTCATTGTCCCGGTTATTCTGACGCTGTTGGGCGCTAATACGTTTCTTTCGCTTCTGTTCCAGCTGCTCCTCGCGGCGACGAAAGTATTCGGCATTGGTGCCACCAAATGGATTATTCTCATCGTCGTAGCCTTCGTCAATGTTGTACCATTCGCGATCCAAGCGTCGCTGCTCCTCCTCCCACAGATCACGGGATTCGGCATCTCCTGTCCAGGGTGTGGCTCCACTTTTCTTCCGATCATGAGCCCATTGATTATAACGATGCGCTGGCGTTGCACGTGCTGTATCATCCGCATTTTGAACCCGACTCCGACTGCGACTGTTGCTTCTTTCGGACCAGTCGCTGGAGCCAGTACCGTAGCCGGAGCCACGTGGTGTGGGGAAGTCCCAATCGGATTTGCGTGCATTGTTGCCATCGGCATCGTCATCATCCCAAGAGCTATTGGACACCCCGCCGCCAGATCCACCTGGTGTGCCCGGTTCTCTAGGCGTGTACACACTACGCACAGACATTGAACGATCCCGATCGCGATCACGATCCCTACGTCTGCCATCTCTATGTCGATCTTGATCCTGTTCCCTTGCCCGCTTGCGTCGCTCATCGCCACGTCGCTGTCTGTCCCGCTCACGCTCTCTATCCCGCTCCCTCTCACGGTCTCGTCTATCGCCAGAATAGGAAGCAGAATCGTCGCGTGTCGTGTCACGCACTGCACCCTTGTGACGGTCCCGATCACGTTTGATGTGCTCACGTAAACGCTCACGTGCCTTCTCCGAGACGCCACCCGTGTGTGAAGGTGTCTCATCTTTATGCTCTCTCAGTTGGCGGCTTAGTTTCTCAAAACTCTTGGTGTCCGGCTTCTTGAAGGCAAATTCACTTACAGGCGTTGTGCTCGCCGTGTTGGAGGGTGTCCCACCACCATCATCGTATTCATTGTCCTTAAAGGATATCAAACGATCGGCACGCGCCTTCTCCGCACGTCGCTTGGCGGCCAATTTGTCCAGCCCTAATAGCGATCCCTGTGGAACTTTAAAACTGCCGCCACTGCCGCTGGGACTGCTGTTGTCCTTGGGCTTCTTGATGACCAGCCCGCCACGCTGCTCTTGACCTGTGGTGCCCTCCAAGCGATGCACGCCCGCATCATCTTCGGACATGCTATATTATCGGGCGACTATTGAATTTTTTTTTTAGTCCAAAACGTTTTTCATACGCGTTTCACAATAGAGGTGGCCATACTAAACTAAACCATAAATTGTACTATCGATGCACCAATAGTTAGCATGAACCAACAACTGTCATCGATATTTTTTACAACTAAAAACACAAATGTAGCAGGTTAAATGATGGTTCTTTACTTAATAATTTAGCTAGTTTTTTTATATATATATTTGTTAACCATGTAAATATAATTAGGCTACAGTTAACTGTTTACAAATATCTATTTGCTTAAGTATCGATATCATGCCACCTTTTGCATTTCGCAAAACAGCTGAGCTAAATTACATGTCGTGCTGCCACCTGATTGCGTAGCACAAGGTCTGGCAACCACTGGTAATGGCGGCGAAAGTAAAACCTTTAAGTTCATCTCAATGGGGTTTAACCGTTTATTTCATTTGATTTACTTTCACATAACAAGTTAGTCTTTGACCTCTGCTTTCTCCGGCACCGTTTGGGCTATCCAATTCAGATATGGTAGATTTCCAGCCTCAATGGGCAAAGTTATTACCTCAGCTACACTATAAGGATGATTTTCACGTACAAATTTGCTCAGCTCTTCAATACGGGTTGTTCGGGTCTTGATCATCATGAGATACTCATTGTCTTCGTTCACCTTTCCCTCCCACATGTAGATGGACTCGATTTGTGGTATAATATTCACACAGGCCGCCAATTTTCGTTCAATAATACCATGGGCCAGTTTCTTGGCAGACGGCTTGTCTGGTGTGGTTACAAATGCCACGGAGCTAGTGCCGGAAATATAATCTTGATCTGAAGTCTTGTCGCTCATTTTAGTGGAAGAGGTGACTGATGATGATGTTAATAATGTACAAGTGGTTGTCCCAAAGGTAGAGCGACTTGTGATGGCGGCAGTAGCAACGATTAATAAATTGCGTGCAATTTGCCAACGAAAGGGCACCGACCTTGCGTTTCCCAGATATTGCATTAAATGCACTTTGCTCGGCCAATAAAACTTTTCGAAATGAAAACAAAACAACAGTCGTCGCAAACTGTATTCATGTCAGGAAATTCATCGTAACATCAAACAATCGATTGTATAATTTTTGAGTTGTCATCGTCAGTGTTGGTAACTGTTTACAAGCAAAAAGTTGATTTTAGTGTAGGACAAGGTCGCAAAATATCTGAAAAAAGCATAATTATTTTCAAAAATATATATTTTCGGATTTATTAAATATCTATCAGGAAACCAAGATTTGAATTCAGAAAAGCTGTTCTGACCTTACTGTTGGCTATTGATGAGATTTTCCATAACTATTGATTGGCATGCTTTTGTTGCGCGCCAACTGCAGATTCGTTTTCCAATTAGTTTGCACATTTAAAACATTAATACAAAATATTTTGAATACAATTTGTTTAAAATATCTATTTTCAATCGTACATAATGTGTATAGGTAAAATTTTATCATAATCATAATATGTATGTGGCTCGCGCAAAATCATTAAATTGATTTGTAAAATGCAAAAAAAAATTTGTGTATAATATAATAGTTTTTTGAGCTTAAACTAATCTAATGATGGTTGTTTTTTGTTATTTTTCTTTTTTACTTATGACGGGGTTCGCTGTGCAGTAGTAGGAGCTATTTTACAACGCGCAAACGAAGGGAGCGGTTTTGTTTTTTTTTTTTTAAATAGTGTCCTAGTCCGTATCATGTTTGTCAGACTCGTGTTTAGCGGTGTTATCGCTAGGTGGCGTTGCCTGTGCTGTGGCAGTTGCACCACCAACTGTTGGTGGTGCAGCAGTTGCTGTTGTTGCTGGCGGTGCTGCTGCTGTTGGCTGTGGTTGCTGCTGTTGTTGTTGCGGCTGTTGTTGTTGCTGCTGCTGTTGTTGCTGTGGCAACGTATGTGGTTGTGGTTGTGGCTGTGGTGGCTGCTGTGCTCCATACACAGCACCACCCACAGTTGCTGCTTCATGCATGTGTCCGGGAGGTGGTTGCTGCTGCTGTTGTTGTTGTTGCTGTGGTGGCGGCTGCTGTTGCTGCTGCTGTGCACCTGGACCTGGAGGTGGATTACCACCACCATGTTCCCTGGCACTGGCATAATGCAACTGCGCATAGGGCTGATAGGGCGGCAGGTGTGGATAATACGGCTGCGGCCTTGAATGTGGCCCATATTGTGGCTGATAATAATGTGAATGGCCGTGACTTCCTGGTCCAGGTCCACCATAGTTGGCATAGCCCATATGTGGCAACGGAGGTGGTGGCAGACCAGGCATCCCACCAGGTGGTGGTTGTTGTTGCTGTTGCTGCTGTTGTGGTGCCATATGTGGTGGCATATGTGGATGTGGTCCGCCTGGTGGTGGCGGTGGTCCAACGTGTGCATGTGGATGCAACTGTGGTGCTGCTGTAGGAGCTGGCGGTTGTTGTTGTGGCTGCGCTGCTGTTGTGGTGGCTGCTGCTGTTGCTGCTGTGTTGGTGGTGGAGTAGGTGTTGTTGCTGGCGGCTCATTGTTTATTGTTGCTGGTGGTGGTGGTGTTGCTGCGGGAGTTGCCGTGGGTGTGATCGCTTTCCCAGGCACCGTTGTCACTGAGGTCACCAGCACAGGTGGTGGTACTTTGGCTGCTGGTTCCTTGAGAGGCTCACCACTAATTGGCGGCAAATCCGGCAGTTTATCGTGCTTCACAGGTGGTGGTGGTGGCGGCACCGATGGCTTTGGCGGTGGCTCAATGTCCATGGGCTCCGGATCCGTTTTGCTAGCCAGCTCGTGGACTGGTGGAGCCACTGGTACCACTGGTGGCTTTGCTGGAGGATCAGGCTTGGCTACAGCTGCAGCAGTTGCTTCTGGTTGTTGTGGCGGCTGTGGTGGCTCTTCTTTGCGACTGGGCGCTTCCTCGATACGCTGACGATCTCGCTTAATATCCTCGTACATGCGATGCACCATCTTCTGGAATGTCTCCTCATCCACAGCGGGTTTACAGTGTCTTTTAAGCTCCTCCTGGAAGGCATCGCTTGACTCAAGCATACGCTGCTTTTTCGCCTCAAATTTCTCCTCCATTTGTTGGAGTTCAGCCTCCAGTTTGGTCTGATGCATTGTCAGGGAGCTGACCTGACGCTTAAGAACCTGCATACGCTGTGTGGTGACCACTGAACGGACATCTGGCACAACTGCTTCCGAAAAGATTTCATTAATTAAACGATGATTGCGTAGGTAGCGAGCATAAGCCATATGCTTTGCCGTATAGCCCTCGTCCACGTCATCTTCATCCTCAGCTGGCTGTATATCAATTCTACGCTCATGTTGACTCTTGCTGCCTCCACCACGAGATGGAGTCTCATGTACATCGGATACCTCCGATTTCACCTTGGACTTTGCTGATATATAAGCCTGATAGGCGGGCGTCTGATGATAAGCCTTCAATGCCTTTTCATACTCCAGCTTCTCAGCCTCGTATTCATCGATATATTCTGTTTTTTCCTCCTCACTCAACTGCTTCCACATGGCGCCAATCTTTTTGCCCAGCTCCCAGAGCTTTAATTCTGGATGTTGTGCTTTAACGCTGTCCCAAACCTTCTTGGAGTATCTCATATATGGTAATATTGGTTTCTCTGGCGGTTTTGGCGGTTTGGGAAGCCGAGATTCACTTTGATTCTTACTACCCGATGATTTGGTTACTTTCTGTGGCGTAAACGCGGGATTACCATAATTACTATGCGTAAATATTGGTGTTTGATCCTTATTCCGATCCCCGCCTCCTCCACCACCGGATGAACGCGACCGGCTACTGCCACTCCCTCCGCCACCGCCGCCTCCACCACCACCGCCAGTGGGTAATGGAGTTACCGGTCCGGTTAGCGTACCGATTTGCTTGTAATTGCTGGGCAGCGCCATATTCGTTAACATGTATGCAAAGTTATATTCTTATATATTCGCAGCACAAAACACAATTTGAAAATATTTCTTCAAGTAAAAACAACAAAAATAAGTAAATTCACGCGGACGCCATTGATAGGTTTTTCTCTATACTGAAAATTAGAGATGGCAGAAAAGAGTGTTGACAAACCTTTCATTTTACAATCGATAGTACCCTGTGTTTTTCCTATTGAAGCTACCATCGGCAATAAATTGCCGCCAACGAACTGATTTTAAACTAGAATTCACACTCGCAATTAATTCCTTAAATTTAATACATTAATTGGCAGTTTAATTTTTAACGGTTCAGTTGTGTTACTACCATCAGATAATAATATTAAGATTTCTTATTATACACCTTAATCTTTTGAGTAAAATATCTATTCCATAAAGCTTAACTTGTTTTTTTTAGCATTTCTATCTTCATCTTCTTTAACCATTTAGCCAGTTTCATCTGCTCCCACAGTAATTTATCTGCGATAAATAGATAATTTTTTAATTTGCCAATTTCATGCACGGTGACAACGGGTGAACTATCAAACCCATCGATACATCGGGTCTAATCATCGCAGACCTTGCCAGACTGCATAACGTACTCTAAGAATCAGGTGGCACAACAAACATCAATGTAAAGTAGATAAAGAAAGCTTATAAAACGGACATTTTGCTGTGGATTTATGTGCTCAGCTACCGTATTAGATCAAACTGCATCCCACGCGGCAATCCAAACATGACACTAATGGTGTGTGTGTGTGATTACTGGCAACACCGCCACTACTACAATCGTAAGTCAATTCAGAGACCGGCTGGTGACACCTCCGATACCGATACCGGCAAGGGAAAGGACAACTCCTCCGTACGTCGACTGCCATTGCAGCTAGATGCCATCACTGCCAACTATTGGCTACGCGAGCTGCTCCAACAAAAGGTGCTAAATGAAAGGTTACAGCGTGACCATGGTGTTCAGCTGTTGTGGCTAGCATTGTGTCCACCAGAACGGGATACCATCGATTACAAATGGTCGGATATGTTGGCGCATACAATATGGGAACACATTGAGGTTGAGCACTTGATGTCCTGGCTCTCCACGTTGGGTGGCGGCTTCTCAGCGCTGGGTGAACAGTTTGAACGATGCGTAAGTGAAATAATACAATACAAGACGTTTCCATATAACCTAAATAATATATGCAAACATTTTTTAGGCCGAGACAGCTGGAAAAATCTCTCTGAAACAGCTGACGATTGGTCTGCGTCTGGGAGATCCCTTTCTACAAGCCCGCTGCAAACTATACTACAGCATATCGTTAATTCAGAGGGGACAACTGCGTCATGCCAAGCATTTGATTCGCACCCAATATCGATTTGCCCTCCAGTACAGGGAGTGTGACCAGAGATTAATGCGCATGTGCCTCGGTATTTGGCTACGCCTGCGTTTCGAGTATGAAGAGCGGAGGAGGAAGCGTCGAGAGGCGTCTGGGCACACTCACTGATATACTATATAGTATGTATGATGTACATTCAGGTCCGATTTTTCAATGTCTTGTCAGATTAAATCTAATAGATTTTGATATTCATTTCCACACATTTTATGTCAAAATATCTACTGGATAGTTGTTTAAGACCTTTATCGAGCCCTTCCCGCGATAACAAACTGTATACAATAGAATTTTCTTTATATTTTTTTATTTACAAACTTTTCTTTTGAGTCTGTTATAGGGATCATATAAATAATTGAACAAATGTATCAAATAGGCTTAGTTGCGTCAAAAACGATTTTTTGTAAAGGGCTCGTTATGTAGATATTGAAAAATCGGCCCTCATTATGTTTTGCTGTCGATTAGGTTTATGCATAAAATGGAATTGTTCTGGGTTAACCGTTAGTCATTAAGCTGAAAAAAATATATAATTTAGATATTCAATATTTGCATTCGATATATTTATTTATTTATATGTACGTATCAAATGTGTTGAACATTTTAAATGCGCTTGGCCGGCACCAAAATTCACAAAAGATTTTCCTCGTCATTTCCGAACATTCACATTTTTTTTATTAAATCTTCGCAGTTTTTATTTCTTTGCATGTTAGCTGTATATATAGAAAAGTTAATAGAATTGACGCGCATATAATTAAAAACTGTCACAACTCTAAAAACATTTAAATTTTTCAATTTGGTACCTTCTTGAAGTTGAAAGTAGAATTCTTTTGATAAAATGAAATCTCAGAAAGAGATGAAAATGAACTTATAACACAATTTAGAACAGGAAATAATGATTAATTCTGCATCGTTAACTTCAAGATGTTCAGTTCTGTAAAAATATTGATGCACAATAAAATGATCTCGATTCCGTCTAATGCCAGCGTAATGAAGAGAAGTGTATAAAATAGGGCTAAAATGGTAACGAAGAAAAGATAAGATCATTGTTTTATCTACAAATGTAAATAGACAGATAACATTACAAGACAATCAAAAAGTGTATTGTGCAAAGAAGCATTTAGACTTTATTTAGTGAAACTACAATTAAATCATTCAAACTAAAAATGTATTGTTTCCATATGAATATGGACATACATACATACTCATTTATTTTCTAGTAATCCAAATGCTTGAATATGAGACAAGTTATTATTCTTCGTGGCGGCTTCATTAATGCAGATGATCACACCATAAACATATTAGATACAATTTAAAATTAAGATTGCTTCTTTAGATAAATCCGAAGTCGAAAAGTTAAAAGTCAATTACGTCGTACAGTTTTTTAAAGACTCTGCTGTTGAAATAATTATTTCCAAGTTCGAACATTGATCAGAGAGTTAATTTGGAACATCTTTGCTGCATTATGTGGATCGAAGTATAAAGATTGATTTTTGCAGCATGTAAATAGTTAGAAAATCCATTGACGCTTTACGCATGTATATGTATATATGGATATATTTGTATACGAGTGCCTTGTATTTTAATGTGAGCCATTATAATGCATATTATCAGCAGACAAAAGATATTTATATATTTATACGTATATGTATATATATACACACAATTACACATATATATTATATACATATAACATATACACATATATTTAAAACTAACAAAAAATGTTGAGTATGTATAATAGAAAAACTGGCTACAAATTTGACATAATATTATGGCCAAAACTGAACATATTTTATAATATAACTTGAATTTGTTTGCGGATTATTGCTTGTAGTGCTAACTTGTTGTTATTGTTGTTGTTGTTGTTATTGTAAAGCTTTTCCATTTGGCTACAAAACCAATTATTGCGCCAACGTGCCCATGGGATCCCAGGCGGGCAGTACAATAGGATCCATATCAAAGACACGCATCACATCCTCGGGCACATATTTCTTATCGACAACCACCTCAAATCCGAACTCCCTAAACCAATCGGCGCACATGACCAGATAGCCCTTTTCGCCACGATCCTCACCCCACGAGTTCTCCACACGCAGCTTATGTGCAACGCCGTTTTTCTGTTCATCGAATCGGAAAGAAATTCATCAAAATTACATAATAATCATGGTAATAAAATGAATAGGTTCAACGTACATCCACAGAGACGGCAGTAAAGACCATGGCATGTGTCATAGCTGATTCACCATAGATAAGACGATCCGCTTTGGAGAATGTTGTTTGTATATCGATGTCGAAGACCAGCTTGAAATCGTGGCTGTACATGAAATGGAAAGAGACAGACAGATTAACATCCAGTAAAAGTAAGACAGAGAGAGAGAGAGCAAGTTATACAATTAAACATGAAAATGGATTTGTCATAGTTAAGCTTTGATTAAATTAAATATGCATTTATATCTAAGTGCCTAACTTGTCCGTGCTGATTGCTCTTCCTTAGGTTCTACGCTATTTACAATTATGTCTTGAAAAACTTCCGATATTATAAACAAAATCTAGACCTGACATAAGAGTCGAAGGCCTCAGCAGCCAGTACTCTATAATTAAGTTAATAGTTGTAATTTAATATATTAAGTAAACTGTATATAAATAAATAAGAGTCGAAGGCCTCAGCAGCCAGTACTTTATAATTAAGTTAATAGTTGTAATTTATATATTAAGTTAACTGTATATAATTAAATAAATAAACTTTCGATTGTTTTGAAATTTCCTTAGCGTGACATACAAAATATCGAAATATGGCGCATTTTTTCAATGTCTTTAAGGACTTAAATAAACTATCCAAATGATTGCAGGATTTAAATAAAATTGAACTGGACATTGAAGAAATGGGCTTTAGTTGTTTTATGTATTCTATACTGCATGCTAGTTACAAAATGTGAAGTATCTAGCTCTTATAATCTCCACGATACAAATAAACAGATGGACAAAACTAAATTGACTTAGTTGATTCAAGAAGGGATCGACAAACTTAATGAATGCTTTGTATTGTTACGTACAAAACCTTAATACTAAAACAATATTATCCCTTACTTAAAACAAATAAACTATAGAATATGAAACTCTACATTTTTTGTTTTATAAAGCTGCCATTTCTTCTCTCTAATGATTAAGCCTTAACATGTTTAAAGTACACACAAGAGCATAATGTACATATACACATATTTGTAAATATAAATGTAATTAAATTGGATTAATTATTTGTAAACATATAATATATACATATTTACAAAACCTGGAAATTGCAGTCAAGTCAATTTGAATGCAATTGAGAATTAAGAATAAATAAATATCTCTTTTAAATGGAACTTACACATCAACATCCTCAATGCCTTGCTTGGAGGCGAAACGTTTGCTAACCTCGCAGCCAAACCAGACAGCCTCTCCAGCCTTCAGTGATTTTGTGACCATGGCCAGCAACAGCTCGACGGACTGATTGTTGTATAGGACAGGCCGACCGCCGACTACATTGCCCAAACAGTCGACCGTATAGGCTTGATCGTAGCTGCTTGTGGGACGTGGATCGGTAACAAGGCATACCTTGTCCTCGACATTGAAATGCGGCTTAACATAACGTTCGTAGAACTCTAGTGAACTGATTGGCCCAATTGACTGATAGTTCTTTGATTTATCATAGTATTCCCAAGTGAAAGTCTCGGCGGGTATGCCCAAGCAAATGCCAACCACTTTATAAATCTCGGCCATTTGTTCCTGTATCTTGTTGGCGATTTCCTGCTCACTTGGCTGTCGTTCTAGCAGGACTCGCAAATGGCGCGCGTATTCGCGCAGCTGCAATTAACAGAGATTAACAGATTAAAAGGACACCATTTTTTTTCATATTAATTATAGTCTTGTTTACCTTGCTCTTCAGTATGGCATTTAGACGTATGCTGGACTCGCAGCTAAAGCTCTCCGGAAAGCATTTCTTTGGCATCAGACCGTGTTTGATTATCAGATTAACCAGCATATCCCACTGGCCGCCATCAGAGGTGGGATCGAGTAGCAGGAATGAGACAAGTCTACCATCAACCTTTTCACCGCGTTGCGCCGTCTTCACAATATTATTGAGAAAATAATTGCATCTCTCGATTTTGTCCCAGTAAAAGAGGAACGCTTGCGAGAACTCAAATTCATCCAGATTGTAGTTCTTCATGAAGGGCAGGCGTATGCAATTGAGGGCTGCAAATAACCAGCATCTTCCCGAGCTGCGCTGATTGGTAATCGGTTTGCCCTCCGTTTCCACCTTATAGTTGAACACATGATTGGTCGTCTCCAGTGCCTTGCGGGACAGACAGACATCAAATGGATCTACCCTGGAGCAGACATTCTGCGCCAACAGATTCTTCGGTTCACTGTAAAAATTCTCACGCCACTTTTTGAGAAGATCATCCGTTATGGCGCTACTGCTGGTACCCCGATTTGTTTCTTTATACCCGGCAGTGTTATTATTACTGCTGTTGCCGCCTCCTGGGATGATATTGTTGTCAGCTGAAAGTACATCGGTAAAGATATTGGAATTTTCATATACTCCTCCACTTGAAACTGCATCTTTACTTGCAGTTGCAGCTGCAGCTGCTTTCGCCACCTGTTGCAGCTTCATTGAGCGTGTAAGCCGATGCACAGTAAGTTTTTTAAATGCTAATACAATAACGTTTTTAATTTATTGAACAAATCACACTAGACAGATTTCAATTACATACGCATGAACATTTTTCTTTCTTCTCTCCAAATTTGAACTCGATTTCAAAGGACTCCAATCGTTGATTTATAAAATTTCTTTACTGCCCGATTGTAGGTCGATAAACATTTATCTTTACGTTCTAGTATGGATATTCCCGTAATTATAAATATACTAATTATAATCAGTAATAATTATCGATATGTTGATCTTAGGCAGTTTTGTTTGTGGATATGAGAACGGATAAGAAGCGCCTTCTTCTTGACTTGCTGACTTCAAAATATTCTAATTTCTTTGTTATAGATATAATTAGTTCTTCTTTATAAAAACAAACTCGTCATTCCGTACGGTATTCGGTATTCTTATCTATAAATCTTATAAAAGAAAGTCCATATTCTGTTAATATTCAAAAATCTCGCAAAACTAAACATAAGGATACAAATACGGCTGCCACGTTTGGTACTTTTCTATTCTTTTTCAAATGCTACACTTTTCTTTAAAACTATTTGTTGAACGCCAAAAAAAACATTTATTATTTAAACACCAGTGAAGTAATAAACGTAAGGTTTTAAAATAAGATAATATATTTGGATTGCTAAACATATTTCAAACCCTTAATTTTACAAAAGTGGGAGAATTTAAAAAATGACACTTCATTTTCAAAAATGTGGTAATAATTATATTTATCAAGTGGCAGCCGTGGTCGTGGATACACTAATGTTACGGATACTATTTAAAAAAATTATTGGAAAGAAAGCTGTTCTCAGCCATTTGTAACTTTAGATATGCTATAAAATGTATTTCAACATAAAGTTTACTAAATGTATTGAAAATACGGTTTATTGCTAATCGCTTTAGTTATCGTTAATACTAAATATCGTAAATTTCAAATCGATAAACGAATGCGATAACAATGTGAGATATATAATATCAATTATATCGAGTGATCATTCTACTTAATACATATATACATACATATGCAGTAAAAACATTGTGTGTATGTATAGACAGCTTATCTCGGCCGTACTTTCTTTTGTAAGATATCTTGGGAATTGTGGGCGTGGTCAAAAAAAAATATTAAACAGTTGCACGCTGCTGCGCATAAATGAAAATTGAATTATGCGCAGTATCAACAGCTGCAGCTGCACAGCCTATTAACTTTTCCTGTGTCTGCTGCGTGTTGCACTTTGAAGCATTGAGTGTACTTTTTTTTTTGCAATTTGCATTGTTATTAACAGTTACAATAACAGCAACAGCAGAGAGCAACGAGAAATGTCGCCCCCAACCCCATTGTTTTGATTTATTGAATGACACTTACTGTATGAATGTGTGTGTCTAAAATAACTCTTTCTATTTCTTCTTTGTACATCACTTGGTAACAACGGACAACAGAGTGGAGAGTAGGGTAAAAAAGAAGTGCAAGTACTGATAACAAGCATATACATCTATCTATACGTACATTTGAAGAGCTATGTACGTGCTGCAATCGTAAAATAAACTAAATTCAAAAAATATTTACCAGTTTGCTTTTTATCTCGATTGTAAAAAAAGAGTTAAGCAATAGCGTAAAACCGCAGAGACGAATGAAGCGATGAGATGCAGAGTGCAATTAAACCAGTTTAACGGCACATACACACACACACACAGACAGAGTCACGTACAACACACACACGTTCACAAATAAACAGCAGCATAGGTTTGTTGGGGTATTGGAGAAGGGGCAATGGGAAGGAGAGCAATATGCCGTTTTAAACTTTCGCGCAAGCCGGCGCACAAATCTAAACAAACTAATACAAAGGGTTACAAAAAGAAGAAAAAAAAGTAGACAGCAACAACAAAAACTTGTTTATCCAGCTTTTGTACGAGTGCCTCAATTTAGTGTTGGGTTGCGGCAAAGGCAAAGGCAAAGGCAAACCAGCAAAAACAAACAAATTTGGGTGAAATTTTACTTTCGTTGTCGTTGTTTTTGTTGCCGTATTGGGGCGTCAGCAGCTTGCCTCTCGCTTGCTCTCCCGCACAAAATGAAACGAAACTGTTGAGCGATGCGGATGCCTCCAACAACAACACAGCCAGAAGCAACTACATTTTTCTTTGATTGCTGTTGGCAATTATTTTTTATAATTCTTACAAAGCGTTGCAGTTTCTTTCTGTAGTGCACTTTATTCACTTACACATTCTGGAATCTGGAATAACCAACGATTAGGATATGCTCGCAATATTTGATGCACTCTCCAATAATACACTTTTATTACTTTTTTTGTTTAATTTACTGTTATTATGTGTGCACTGCAAGCAACTCTTTGCGACTGATAAATGTTGCTCTATTTGTTTGCTATTTCTATATATATTAATGAGAAAAATGAAAATGAAAATGTTTGGCTTGAGAGACCGAAACACGAAACAGAGTCCAAGACAAATGCCAAAGAATATCGATACTGCGATAATTTTGCAGAGTTGCCAGATTGCAATTCGCGATGTATCCCATATCGATACATCCCATATCGATGTGTAAATTAATTGGTATATTTTGCAGCTTCCTGCTGCCTGTTGTTGCTTTGTCGCGACTCGCGAGTTGTTGTTGCTGCTGCCTGCGCCGACTGGACTACGAGCGAATTTTGAAATCGCTCGTTTCACGGTGCCATAAAACCAACACAAAAAAAAAGATAAAGAGTAGAAATATTAAAAACGTTAACGAATCCCGATCAAGTCCGTTATTTTGTGAGCCAGCCAAGATGAGTGGCAGCACTAGCGCCAGCAACAACAACAGCATCAGCAACAACAATAGCGAAGTTCCAGAGGATTGCTCAATGTTTAAATACTACATGGAAAAGTGTTATGTGCTGCCGTTGGAGCTGAAGAATGACATTATCTATTGCCAGCGTGCAATGCGCGACTTTCTCAAAGTGCACGGGGTGAGTAACAGCGAAAGCAAAAGCAAAAGTAAAAATCAACCTGTGACCGTTGGCTAACTTCGATTATCGTTCCCGTTCCCGTTCCTGTTTTCAATGTGACCCGTTGTTATCCATTTGTCATTGCAGCTGGTGTCCGATATATTCAAGGAGCAGGGCGATGCGGTAAGTTCCCACTTTAATAAGCCTGCATTATATATTATACACATTTTCTTTGTCTGGAGTAACAAAAACAAAAGTAAAGAAAAATGTGCCCAGCAGACTAACTGAGGTAACTTGAAGGCAGGCGAGGTGGCGGGCAGGGTTGTCAACTCCAATGAGTGTAATCCGCACTTCACCTCACTTGGTTTTTAGGTAGCCCCCTTATTATGACCGTAATTGGCAATCAAGCACTAGGCCAGTGATTAGAGATGGGAACGTGCCCAGGAGCATGTGTATATCAATATTCAAGTCAATACAGATCCATTTCTAAAAAATAAAAGCACATGCATAAACATGTCGAGAGCAAACCTTATTTTATTTTATCTAGATAATTCAGTTTCATCCATACATGCATGTTTATGTATGTATGTATGTGTCATCTATGGACATGCATGAAATGTTATTAGTGTATGTACAATATTTTATTTATATTTTTAACTTTAATGCGTGCTTTAAGCATTAAAACAATAGATTTGCTCATCTTCTTTGTTGGTTTTAAGAATGCATAATTTGTTTCAAATTATATACTCTTAATTAGTTAATTAGTTAGTCGTCATCAGGTCACGTGCACACAAAAAGAGATAGAAATTGACACACTTTTTTTTATTATTATTTAATTTACAGTTTGCATTGCATTTTTAATTTCTGGCACTTTCAAATGCATTGAGAGTCTATTTTAATCTATAAATATATAGTCATATATATTTAAAAAATTTAATTATTAAATAAAGGGTATAAGCTCTCGAGGGGGGGGGGTAATTGAAGCGTGGTTTTGTTCTATACCACTTTCAAATGTATTGATAATCTATTATAATATATTCATATCTATCCTTTACATATCAATATAACATCTAAAGGATCCAGTGCAGATGCAGCGCATACTGGGTGAATTAGAAGCCGAGGTTTATGAGATCAGTGCAGAGCATCAATATTTAATGATGCGTCTGGATGAAGATTTGGATGTATTTTATCAGAAACTGGAGGAGAATAAAATCCAGACCGTACCTGAGTTGGGCAATGAGTATATCTCTAGCCTTATAGTGCCTTTGATTGCCGATGCCAGCTATAAAATCTTACCGCAATCGGTACTAGTCCGTGACACTGAGGAAATGCTCATTAGGAAGCATTTTTTCATTCATGATGAAGATGGGATTGAGCCTCGTAAGCTTAGCGAGATGGACGATCATGTTCCTTTAATGTTCGTCAATCCACAAACTGAGACTGTTGCTGGTGACGTGAAGATTCCGGATTTGGTCAGCGATGGAAATGAAGAGGTGAAGCCTTTGCCACCATTGGAATTGCAGCCAGAAACTTTGTTTGCAACTAGCGGCAGCTTACCCACACTTTCCATGTCAACGCCACCGCTGACACCAGCTCAGAGCTTATCAAGTACTCCTATGATGGACAGAAAGGATCCGCCACGTTCGCTACTGATACCACGCGAATCCCTGTCATCCGAGGGAGAGACTACAATTCCATCGCAGCCACCACCTTTGGCTGTGGCCAAGCAACAGCGTTCACCACGTGCAGATGTAAAGCAATCACTGAAACGCATTTCAACATCACCACCTCCATTAGCACCTATTACAAAGAGCGCACCGTCAGCACAAGACATGGAGGTGGTCGCTCAGAGTCGCATGAATTTGCGACAAGCTTTGCGACGTGCTCGCAAAACAAAACAACAACCGCGTAACTTTGATGATGAGGATGCTCTGGAGTTGCCAAGTGATAAGGCAACCGAGCAGACGACACAGCTAAACAGTGTGGCTTCTAAGGGCAAACCACCAGCTGGTAAAATGATGGAATCAACCTCTAGTGCAGCTGTTGCAGTTGCAAATCCTGGCAAGAAGCAAGCGCAGCAAGGAGCAGCTAGCAAACAGTACAAGACACGCAATGCTTATGGTGCTGGACGGAAACCTGCAACACCGCCACAGCCATCAGCGGCAACAGTGGCAAGCGCATCGGGTTCGTCTGGATCCTCAGATGATTTGCATCAGGAGCTGGAGTTAGAGCAAAAACGCTTGTGCGCCTCGGCGGCGCAATGGCGTGATGAACCACGTGAATCGCGTGTGCTGCCCTCTGAGTATGGACAGGATCAATTCCTGGTATTGTTTGGTCTCTACACTCATGACATGGTCAAGAAGTTTTGCCAACGTCATTCGAAACGCAAGCGTCGTACCGTGCAGAATGCCAGCGGCGTGGACTTTCACTATGGCCAACAATTGGCCGCCATCGATGCAGTGCGTCAAAAGAAGCTTAAGGATAAGCCAGAATTTCTCTTGTCACCCAAGGACAAACGTCTGCAGGCCAAGAAGGCCCACAAAGCAGCTGCTGCTGCTGCTGCAGCCAATCGCAAGAGCAAGAGTAAAACGCCTGAGAAACTGGACGATCCTCCTGGCAGCAATCAGACGGAAGTCAGCAAACAAAAATGCAAGGAGTGCAGAAAACGTGCGGGTAAGTCAACAGACTGTATTCTACATACCATATAATTATTTATATAGATTTTTGAGTGTCAGAAATGCTTGCAAAAGTCAAATATTTTACAATATTTGTATATTAAGATAAGGATATACTTTTATCCTTTATTTATATGGAGTTTTTCATTTCAAGTACAAAATAAACGATAAGAATGAATTAATTAATATTAAATAATGAGTAATTTAAATTTTAAATTTTACAGTTTCTGATATATGTAGAGCCAAAGCCAATACAATTTGAGTATGCTACAGTTGATATATGGTCCTAAATAAGTTTTAGATATGCACATTTGCTATACGTGCTCTTAGCTTAAATATTAATAAACTTTAAAATTTTAATATATGTATGTATAATAAATAAAGAGTTCACATAATATTTTGCAGACAATCTACTGATGTGCCAGAGCTGTCACGGTTACTATCATCTGGACTGCCACGAGGACACCAAAGGAAAGACACAGTCTCCGCAGCAGACTCAGGCACAGACACAACTGAGCAGCCGTTGTCCACAGTGCATGCGCGACTGGACGTCGACGGCCAGGACTAAATGTTTTTCTTAATAGTCGCTAAGAATTGTTTCATAGACATATATCAAAAACTGGCGATAGTTTTTTGTGCACTGTCCCGCCGCATTTTTGTTCAGTCTATCCTTATCGTTGAATCCTCCATATATATGTATATATATTTTTTTTTTCTTTTTTTCATTTCTTTTGGTCCTTTTTTTTTTGGTCTGGTCCCTAATATTTTTAGCCCAAAGTTTTCCATGAAATTGTCATATATTTCTTATATAACTTTATATTTTTTCAAAAATGAACCAACCATATATATAACATACATATTATGTATGTTATATATGTGCTCTTTTCTGAGTTTAACCAAACATCTATTCTTTTGATTTTTTTGATTTTAAATTTTAAAGTCTGTATCGCATGGTTCTCAAATTCTCCCTCCACTCATAAGAAACTAGCAGAACAATCGTTATTTTATACTCTTGCAGAGAGTATAATTTACATAGATTTTTATGTATAAAATTACTATATAATAAGTTTTTTTAAGTCTGTCTGTTGTATCTGTTTATAAGCAAACAAAGTTCTCAATTCTGTTATATAACTGATCACCCAAAATACCCTCATTTTAGTTGGAATACTAAAATGCTTTTTTGTTTTTTTTTTATTATTATATGTAATTCAGGAACAGGTACAATAAAGTTGCTGCCATATAAACTATCTGCAGGGGTATTTGATTTTCGGTAAACCGAAGATAGATGTTCTTTAATGTTTAATTGAATAAACTGTAATATTTCACATGTGTACAGATTGTAACTTTATTTCTTGAGTATTTTAAGTGATTTCAGGATTTTTTCGCATTCGAATGAATCGAACACAGCTTGGCTGTTTGGATTTTTTAGTTGACCTAATATATGTAGAGTTTTTAAAATATATAGCTTACATTGTTTTAATCTGATTTTATTTAAATTTGCGCGCTCTTTAAAAAAGACTGCCAGACTTCAATAGGAATCTACTTTTAAAATTAATCAACATAAAAGGCGGTGGCGCTAACAAACAAGAGATGGCGCCACTATCATGAATCACTTATCTTATAAAATTTGGTTAGCTGGTAGCCCAGGCAATTTAATGGCGCCATTTATAAATCAGTGGTTAATGGGAAAGATGTTCAATTGAGAATTTCATAAAGTTAAAAAGTGTACTGCCGGATATAATGGCTAAGGAGGTCTTTATTGCTACTAAATGATGATGCTAATAAATCCGTTGCAGAAATTCCATCTCCAAAAACTATCTTGTTCGGCCCAGAGATGCGACTTGAGTGTAGTGGAATTTGATGCCCAGATGCTTTAGAAGTTTGGAAGTTAGTTACAAGTTGGTTTTTAAAAGAACTTAACAAGTTTAATTGCCACATGCCAACATTCAATGCCAAGCATTATAGATTATCATTACAAATATAAATTCAAATAAAGTTAATAAGGACTGTGAATGCCAAGATAGCCACAGATAGCACTGGAAGGGGATGGTGGCCAGTTGCACCATTGCATAGATCACCTTGACAGAAACACATGAATACTTTCTTATGGTTGTATATTGTGTCCGCACATCGGTCCATGTTGTCATCAGGTCCTCGCTGGACGCACATGCGCTGAATGGCAAGATCATAGTCTACAATTTACAAATGATATATGTAAATAATTTTGTTAAATATTTACTGTTTAGCTTGTGCTTAACAGTTAACGCTTAGATTAAGAAAATATTAAAAAACCGTTAAGCGAAAAGCGGTTGGCATTCTTTGGTTGCATGTATTCTTACCATCCAGAGCATAGGTGCCACCGCCCTCGATCACCTTGCCACACCAGCCACTGGCACAGGGTACTGCAGAAATACCGGGTTCTTTCTCTACATCAGTTGCATTAAAGCCAAATGGATCCTTGCAGCTACCAAGTTCGCCACGTGAACGGCATTGGTAACACCGACGTAATAAGGCTTTTAACAAAAAGGTGAAAATTTAAATTAAAATACATAAATGCATTACGCATACGCGCAAACACATGCGCAATTGCAATTACATGTGTGTGTGTGTAATACAAAAGACTTCAATTAAACAAACTTGTAAAGCAGACATACGTACCATCTATTTGTGGTGCATTGAAGGCGACTATAACAAATATCACAGTAACAATGAATACCGACGTTTGCATTTTATTATTAATATTTTGTAACTAGGTGATTATTTTGATTATTGTGTTTATTGAACAAGTGAGAGTAACCTGCTGATGGCGTTTCTTTTGTTTTTGTGACGAGCGCCATAGGGTTGCCACTTGGCAAATATTATTTCTTGCAATTGCAACAGTGCGTAAAATGGTGCCAGACTTTTATTTTCGCTTTCGTTGGAAACACTGTCATAATTTTTCCTATTGTAAGTCAGTGTGTACACACTGTAGTTTCGTTGTGCTATTTCAGCGAAAAATTCATCATCTCAATATCGGGCGTATATTTTTTTGTTGTTATTTTAATTCAACAATAACTCAAAGCAAAGTAACGACGAACGTCAGATGCAGCAATTTACACACTAAATTATATATTTAGTTCAACGGATCAAATTTACAAGCGGAGTGCACAAAAATATCTCGAGTAAAAGCTGCAGTACGTAGAAAAAAAAACAAAAGCAAACGCCAAGAAATTTTGCAAATTGTTCATAGACAGAAAGAGACAGAGACGTCAGTAATAAAAGCAGCTGTGCTGCGTAACAAAGCTCCTACAATAATAATATATTTAAATAGACATAACCATAAAAGCTGGAAATAAAACGAAGTAAGCGGAAGCGCCACTGTTGTTGTTGTAGGCGTTTTTTTTAACGCAGACAAACAGACAGACGGATGGACACCTTGCAGCACTGCACTGGCTCCAAGTTCAATGCAACTCTCAATTGTTATTGTTATTATTGCTCTGTTCTCTTTCTCTCTCTGTGTCTGTGTGTGTGTGTGTGCGAGTGTGTGCATTTTGTTTGTGTTTCTTTAATGTTTTATCCGTGCATCCCGCAGCAGCTGGCCAGCAATTAAAGGAAGAGGTAACAACTGATAGGGCAACACTCGCCTGGAGCAGTTAATAACCAACAACAGTGACTGCAGTTTGGCAATGGACAGCGTGACGCAAACAATAATGACGGGCAGTAATGCGCTGACATCATCCTTTACAACGAAAAAGAAGGATGCCGCCGACAAGGAGAACCTCTGGTGAGTTAATTTAATTTAGAAAATTAAGATACGTTGGTTTCCCTTCAAGTTAACCATATGAAAGAGACACAATATTATCTTCTTTTTCTTCTTGCGCTATCCTTCTCCACTGTCTGAAAACAGCTGCTTTTTGCCTAACTTCCCATCTATCGACTTTCTTTAGCTGACGTTTGCAATAATTTTCGGTTACTGCCATCTCTCTTTCACTCTCTCTCTCTGTCTCTCGTTTTGTGTGTGTGCCGGCTGCAGGTGATAATAACCGTCACCTGCCACCCACCACCCACCTTCACCATTCATTGGTTTTGTGGCTAAAAAGCAGCTGATTTCATGCCGCTATTAAATTTAGTGCATGTTGTCATTTGTAAAACACAGTCGCCTAACCTCAAACCACGTTTGGCTCACACATACACACAACCATTCATGCGCATATTTTAAATATTGCTAATTTTCTCTTGTTGCTGATTTAATGATTAAATGAATTTGTGGCATAAACAAAAGTTTAAAACGGTGCGACAACAACCATTAAAGGGTTCGGAGAGAGAGGGAGAGAGAGAAAAAAAGAGAGAGAGCTAACTTGCTGATGATTCATTGAGTAGCAAAATCGAGGGCAGCACACACCTTTTGCTTTATCAATTTTTTGTTGTGTCTAATGGGCAAGACACACACTTGTATACATATTATGTGTACACACTCACATACTAGGAAATCCTAAAGCCGAGCTATCGATAAATCAACTTCATATGGGCAGTTGACAGTCTAATTGGAATTTGCATTGTCCAATCAGCAAAGAGTCGATGTTAGCCCAGTCTATGCGTATGCGTGTGTGTGTGTGTTTCTGTTTATATGCGTGTAGGCGATGTTGTCATCGTTTAAATATGTACACACTACAAGCTGACCGTCAGGGGGCGCGCATGTGCAGAAGACCAGTTAAAACGCAGATCGATTTTAAACGAAAATGAAAACTATCTTTTATAGTACCACATTTACCATTCTTCCAAGTACCTATCTCATGAATTAGAATCATGGCAAGACAAATTATTTTAAAGCCCACAGACTTCCGTGAAGAAAATCAATATTGCTTAAAACAATATCGTTTATTTTTTATATTAAAGGTCTTTTAATGGTGACAAGTATCATATATCAATTGTAGTATTTTCAGTATATATTTATTGTGTATATTTGTATATTCTCGTTAGGTTTCCAAAATGTTCTACATTTCTTCGATAAATACATCATCATTGTCGTTGTCATCATGATCGTTATCGATATGCGTTGCTTGTCGCTGTTGCCTATCGAAATTGTTTTGAATACGCTCCAATAAATCGGTGGCTACCAAAGCAAAGTCCTCCCATAGTGCATCAGGTGTCGAATCCAGTTCTGAATCCAGTCCCGGCTCTAGATCTTTGCCTGACTCCAGTTCCAACTGTTCTTCATCATCGTTAGCTTCGTCGTTGGCCGCCGTAATTAAGCGATCTTCATCCAAATAATCGGCCAATAATTCGCTGACTTCATCAAGAATGTTACCATTCAGACAAAGAGCTGAAGCACACTGGGCATCAATTAACAGGTTCCACAGTGCCTGGCACACAATATTGGCCAAAAACCAATCCTCCTGCTCGAGAGCACCGCGTAGTAGAAGAGCAAGTAGCTCAGCTCCACGTAATTGTAGAAATGGAGCCCGTTGCTCACCATCGCCAAGCAAATTAACCAGTACTCCAATTGCACATGTCCTCAGCTCATAATCCTGTCCACTCGCCTGTCTTGTTAGATGTTGGACCATCAATGGCAATCCATTGGCGGCACAGAAACATCGACGTGCCATCTCATTGCGGGTTAGATTTCCCAGTACACGGGCAATTTCCACCTTGGTGGAAACGGCTCTTGGCTGACAACGGCCCAAAGCAGTGGCCAATTCCGTTGAGAGTTCATCGATGAGACTTTGTAGTGAACCAGGCGCTGGTGACGATACTACAGACGCCTCTTTCATTTGCTTGTCCTGGTAAAAGCACAGATTATGAAGAGCACCGAGTGTGGCATGTAGTAGCTCTAAACGCTCCACAGAATGTACTCCTTCAGTTGATGATCCAATTTTGTCCAGAGCAGCAGTTGCATTCTTTAGCAACCGCAATAACACCGATCCCAGAGCATGCACATTACCCAGACCGGCACCCACCTCTGCATTGACACTCATATTAGCCACGACTCGTATTAGTTTGATCTGGGCATCCAGTAGAGCTTCGTTAGCTGGCGTACGTTCGCTTAACTGCTGGAGCACATTCAATAGATACTCCATGGCCACATCGTTGTGATAGTACTGCAATTAATAGTAAAATAATAATCGATTAATCGATTAATTAATGTTAATTCGAGAAGAATACCGATTATAACTGCGAGTTTAAAATTGCTAGTTCAAATAGGAATCATTGATGCCTTGGAAATTTGGATACCGCTTTAAAATTGAAATATATCGAAAACATCGATAATTTAGAAAGATACAGACTTTAAAATGTCTTCCACAGATTGAAAAGTCTTTAAAGGTCACTGAATCCCTGTATCAAGAACTGGAAAATTGCTTTGAAATAATACTAATATTTAAATATGCATCGAAAGTTTCTTATCGTTACACCGATTCATTCGTAGGCAGAAATCGATCGTTTTATCATGAACATGAACTGATTTGAGTCGACAAAACTATCGAGTTAAGATTGAAAGACTTTGTTTTTGAAAACATCAATATTCTGACATTTTTCACAGCTCTAAAACAAACATAATGTGGCTTACCTGAACACGTGCCGACTCGTGTTTGGCCAGAATGTTACCGAGCATATAGCCAAGTCGACTGAGCACTGCCAACAAGCGATCGCTACACTGTCCATCCTTGGAGCAGGGTCCCAACAAGAGTCCGATGCGGGCGGCATAGTTAAGCAAGGTCTCACAACAGTCGATATCCTCCGACAATACACTAGAAATAGTATGATCTGTTAGTTGGACTGGAAGGAATGATCTCTGAAGATCTTGCACTCACCTTAAAGTGCGCACCACATTGGCCTGGACCTCCAGTTCACCCATGGACACCTCAGCGGCACGTATTAAATGTGGACATGCCATTTGTAGTTGAAGTTGCAATTTTTGCTGCTGTTTGGCCACATCGGCTAGAGCTCGTAATGCTGCCGAGAGCTGATAGAGCGTGTGGAGGGGACTTCCACTGAGTTTACGGGTTGCACCCGCCTCGTTGAGCATTTGTAAATGTAGAATCATGAGATCAACAGCGCCATGGCGTGCCAGACGGGATACCAGAGTTTGTTGGCCATTTAACTTTTGTAAATCGGGTGCTGGTGACAAAACTGTTGCTGCTGCAATTGTTGCTGGTGTCGGCGGAGGTTTCAGTGGCTCCTCTAGTCCTGCGGCCCAGTTACGATTAAGTGCATCGTCACGCTCCTGAGCACTGCTAGCGGTTAGAAAGCGTATACAACCATAGGCATAAATGCAGGCTTCCGGCTCGTCCAAAGGCGAGGCATTGCCCAGACCATCAATGAGTAACTCCAGCACATCATTCTCATGAAATAAGCCATCATGCTGCTCATGACGGGCTACCTTAAAGATTAGCTTGCAGGCACCAGTCAAATTGCTGCCCGTTACGCGTAACTGTTTTGGAAAAAAACAAAATTGAAAATCAAATTAGATTTGTGAACCTATTGATGATTCAAGTTGTTGAAACACTTACCGCAAGAACAACACGTGCCACAGCCAAAAGAACACGGGGCGAAGTGCATTCGACGAGTCCGTAAAGACCACCTAATATGAAGGCACGCTTAAAGTTCCTCTCCTGTTTGCGTACTCTAGTATACAACTCCAAAAGGATCTACATGCGGAAGTAAAGAGCATTTAGGGATATGAAAACGATCTTAGTAGCGTTGTAAGTTCAAACAGAACAAAGATTTTAACCAAGGATTTAAGAAATTGGAAAGGCGGAAAATTTTAATACAACCGATACTTTCAAAAGAGAATCTTTTAAGAAGTTTCTAAGGATAAAAGTAATTTAAATTCAATTTTAGTCTTGTTTCCTGCTAGATTCTCAAGAGATCAATCGATAAATTGGTATAGATAGAAAATGTATACCTTGATGTTCCTGTCTTAACCCACATAAGTTCTTCTTAGTCGTTTCTTAACCACTCACCGCATTGATGTGCTGCACGGTTTCAGCACTGCAATCCTTGAGTCCAGCATGTTGCTTGAGCAGCTCAATGAGCGTCTCTGTGTTGCACTGACCAAGCAGAGCTCCATTCCGTGCTGGTGGAGTTGTTGTTGGCGAGGACTGAGCACCTGTACCTGTACCTGCCAGTGCCGGCAATTGACGTGGTGGAATCAGCTTGGCATCTAGACTCCGACGGTTTAGTTTGAGCTCCGATTTGCCAGCGGATGGTGTGGCCGGTGTCAGAGGTTTGTGCATTTCATTTTGTAGATAACGCATACTGTGAAAAGTACAGGTGCTTATATGAAAATGAAGTATATGTGTAATTTACTTACGAGAAGGCACTTGGAGGACGACCTGCTAATGCCACCTTGCCGTAGAGCACACGTCCAGGCTCACGAGGCGTAATGGGTCGCCTTGTACTGACCAAGCGTGCTCCTCCAGCGGTTGTCATCGTTGCCGTTGTCGTCGACAGGTCACCCAGAAAGAGTTTGGCCTCACTGATTAGCTCTGCGGATGTCTTTCGTCTACCCATGCCCATTCCAAATCCTAAACGCTGTACGGATTGTGTATTGCTATTTTCCACACTTTTCTTTTGCTCTTTTTGCTGTTGTTGTTGCTGCCGTTGTTGTGATTGTTGTGGTTGCTGTGGTTGCACCTGTGATGGCATCTCCTGTTTTGGCTGTACACGCGTCTCGCTGCGCGAACGTCGCTTTAGCAGCAGACTCATCCTGCCAAGAAACTGTTCACAACTAAATCTAAATCCCGTTTCGGACTTTTGTCCGGCTCAACAAAATGTGGTCCACTTTTTACGCCAGCCGCTGTCAAAATGCGCACTGGGAATGCCAGACGTCTTGTCTCCTGTCTGCCAAGCTAACATTACCAGCTTGGAAAATAATTTTTTTCGTTTGGGCCTTTCGTGCACCATGCCAACCAGCCTGGAACACAAGGAGGGGACTTGGTGTTAGGGGGGTGCCATTTGAGCCGGGTTGTTTGCATGTCTCTCAAGTGTGAAGCGAACCACCACCAGCTACAGTGGCTCAAAAAGTTAGTCAAAAGCTGTTTAATAATTTAAAAACGGTTCATATGAATAAATTAACAAAAATAATTTGTTACCTTCCAAAAAACAAAAATAAATTTCCATTTGAAAAGCTTAATTAAATGGTTTAATAAAATAGACATCTCGGCGGCTATTACTGTTTTATTTTGTTTTTAAATTTAATTTTATTAATTATTTAATTACATATTAAGGGCTAAAAACAAATATCAAAATAAATTGATGTGCTAAAAGAAGGCTCTTAAAAAGCATATTTCTTTTGAGCTTTTAGGGCCTTTTTCTAATCTTGCCGACAACTTTACAGTCTAGATAAGTGAGCGATAAGAGAATAATGTATTAAATTTATCTGGACTGAAAGGCTTAGCGTTTTATCTTTGTACAATTTGAAAGTTACATCAGGAAATAAATGAGCTAAAATAACCAAATTGGTATAATATATATAATATGTATGTTAAGCGAAATCTTGTCAACATCAATTATTTAAATTTACTAAGGCCCATTTTTTTTAATATCCATATAAGCTTTATTTGAAAGATATCTTTGAATTTGACATTAGTGTCTATACATTTCACGTCAGCTTATCATTTGAGTAGTTATTGGAGGCTTTTGTAGACATTGAAAAAATGGTCCTAAAAGTATTTGATAGAATTTTAAAAATCAAATCAAATCAAATTAACTATTGCATTCAGTCCACATATCTTTAAAAAGAAAATGCACTTACCATAAGTTAATTATTGATTGCTCACATTATGGTGTACTTTGAGGAACATTTATATAGGCTCGTAACCACAGTGCGGTAGACGACACCTTTGAATAAACAATAGAAGAGAACAGTTAAAAACTAAAAGTCAGAAAGCGGGCAATCGATATTCGCAGCTCGCAGTTTTTGGCACGAAAGCGCTATAATATTGAGAAGGAGCTGTGGCGTCCAGTTTCTCCAATTGAGTTACCGCCATTTGTATGTTATTCATTCAGTCATTCAGTCAGTCAGTTAGTCAACTATACAGTTAGTCAGCGCCTAAGTGGGTGAATGAGTTAGTAAGTGAGTGAGTGAGTGAATTAGTGAGTCAGTCAGTTAGTCAGTCAGTTAGTTGGTCAGCAAAAGTGGACACTTTTCAATCGAAATATTTAATTGGATTTAATTGAATTGCACAAAATGTTCTGCTCAAATTGCATGCCTCGTAAAATATTGAGTTAGGTCAACGAGTTTTTCGAAAAACACACACACACACACACAATATATATATATATATATATACATTTCTCTATATGTATATAGTATATTCCTATTTTTTATGTTTAGTTCGTTTTTGTATAGAAATGAAAGGAATAAAAGAAGCGGTCTGTGGCTCATAAATAGCACAGGGATGCAATTAATTTGATTGCGTGGCATGACACAGTGTTAAGAATTGAGAATTGAGGATTGAGAATGGAGAATAGAGGATTGTGGTTTGGACTAGGACTCGAAATTTGGGTCAACATTAATGTAGATTGCAAAATTTTGATAGCCAACGGAATTGACCCAATTGCTTTATACGGTTTCCATATTATTTTCTCAATTTCTATTTGATTTCTTCCAACGCAGGTCAGCGATATTGAATGAAGTACAAACACAAGGCAGCACAAAGTTACCGTCAAATAAATCTGTACTAGTATTAGGTGATAATGCCACTGGTAAAACGACACTCATTGCGAAACTTCAGGGCGTGGAAGATCCTAAGAAGGGTTCGGGCCTGGAGTACGCTTACATTGATGTCAAGGATGAGTACAGAGACGGTAAGTGTTGTGCTATTGTACTACATATGTAGATACAATTGATCAGAATTTAATGTTGATTTCTTTTGTATTTAAACACAGATATGACGCGCTTAAGCGTTTGGGTTCTAGATGGTGATCCAGGACACACAAATCTGCTGCATTATGCGCTAAACGAAACGAACTATGCACACACCCTCGTCATATTAACAGTCTCGATGACACAGCCATGGGGCTGGCTCGAGCAGCTCAACCAATGGATCAAGGTGCTGGCCCAGCACATTGAGAGCCTGCAATTGGATCCCAAAGAGAAGGAGGCGGCACGTCAGCGACTGGCAACGACGTGGCAAAGCTATTGTGAGGTGGGCGATGATCTGGATCCCGGTTCGCCAGTTAAACGCACCATGCACAACAATTCAATCGATGAGGATGATCTGTTGCCGCTGACAGAAGACGCACTAATTACAAATCTGGGCCTGGACATTGTCGTTGTGGTCACAAAGGTGCTTATATACACTACAATCATTGTGTCTGTCATTTATGAATAATTTGATTTTTATATTCTTTTCAGACTGACTACATGACAACGCTGGAGAAAGAGTACGAGTATCGCGATGAGCATTTCGATTTCATACAGCAATGGATACGAAACTTTTGCCTGCGGCACGGAACCTCGCTCTTTTACACAAGTGTAAAAGAGGATAAAAACTGTGATCTCCTTTACAAATATCTAACGCATCGAATTTATGGTCTACCATTCCGGACGCCAGCGCTAGTCGTTGAAAAGGATGCGGTGCTCATGTACGCAAATAGTCTTAATCATTTCAAATCATTTAAGCTCTAATTTCTATTATCGAAAACTCTATTTGCAGTCCGGCGGGTTGGGATAGCCTGAAGAAAATAAGTATTCTGTATGAGAACATGCATGCGGTCAAGGCCGAGAATCATTACACAGACATAATCAAGGCGCCGCCAACACGAAAGGTGTGTATAACTTTTGATGTTAAGAAGCGTAGATTTAATTAATAAATTTAGTTAATGTAAAGAGTACTGTCGACAATAACAAATAGATCTCTTGTCAGCTAAAACTCTTTATATATTTAACTATACTTAAAAGTTCGCTAAACATATAATTATTTAAATTGCATTTATTTTAGTACTTTTAAATATATATATTTATAACTGTTACTTAATCAATTTTAGGCGGTTTCCAATCGTGAGACGGAAACACAGACCGAGGATGAACAGGCGTTTTTGGCACGTCAGCAGGAGATACTCAAGCAAGGTGGACAGGTGCGGGGTGAATCGCCTTTACGCTCGCAGGGAGCCAGCGCTGGTGGCAACAAGAGCGGACCACGCACACCCGGTAGCACCGGTCAGAGTTCGCCTAAAAAGGTTCAAACAATCACACGCTCTACATATATTTATAAAATACTTAATTAATTGATGTTGTTTAATGCAGATTGATCCGAAGTTGACGCCTGCAACGCCAGGGGGTGAAGGTGTGTTGGCGAACTTCTTTAATTCGCTGCTACACAAAAAGTCAGGAGGACCTGCGGGTGGACCGGCCGGAGCTGCCAGCCCTGGTGGCGGCATGGGAACGCCAAGGACATCCAATGGCACTGATGCCCTAATGACGGCCGAGAAGCTAGCAGTTCGCTCAGATGCTGCTGCCGAGTTGGATCGATTGGCGCGTAGCGTTAAAAAGGATATTGATCTGTCCCAAAGTGAGTGTTGAATGTCACGCCACAACAACCACAACAACCAACACAACAACATCAGCAGTAGCAACAGCAGCACACAAAACAACAACTAGAACAACAGTGACAACAGTACAGATATTAGCATAATATGAAATGAAAAAGAAAAAAACAAAAACAAAAACAAAAAACTCTAAAGCGCAGACTTGCAATTAAGTATGTATAATACAGATCTAAACATATGGCAAACTGCTGCACATCCAATGAGCAATGAGCAATTACCGCATGTTTAGAGCAAGTCCAGCTCAAAGGAAACAGAATGATTATACATATATTTAAACATATATCGGTGTTCTATGATGTAATGCCATGTAATGTTGAAATTAATGCAGTTGATAGTTAAAGTAACTGATTATGTAGCGTTCGTTGAGTTGATCATTTGCGTAAAGATTACATACATAGATTGATCGAAAATGCAAGACAGAAAGCAAACAAACAAACAAACAAAAATAAACCAAGCGCAAGTGTAACATGTAAAATTTATAAATTGGCTATGCTTTGGTGAAGAAAGAGAAAAGTGAACCTGCAAGTGCTTATTCTATAAATATATAATTATACATAAACATAATTTTTTTTTTTGCTGTCATTTGGTATTAGCTTAGTTTGGGGCCACACACATTTGTATAATAATAAATTATTAAAATTATGTAATTTTTAAAGTGTAATTTAGAATGCGTCAACTGTGCAATGCTGTTGTGCACTGAGAGATTTCAAAAGCCCAAGGCGCCCAGAGGGCGTGGCAGTTGCTTACACACACACACACAACCTTACACACATTTACACTTAACTGTAGTTGATAGCTTGTATGTACTTTTTAATTATATTAATTAATTACACACACACACACACACACTGGCTTTATGTAATATTTGTTAGAAACATTTTTTTTTTGGCGCCCCTATGAAAACAAAGACGAGGAACAACAAATGAAAGTGTAACGCGAAATTCATATAAAGATTTATTTATGTGAAAAGCAAGCTTAAAAATTAATTTACAATTGTTGCGTATTTTGTTTTTCTTTGTGATTATTGAAGAAATTTGATTTTAATATACTATAGTCTGATTATTATTTCATTTCTCGCTCAAAGCCGCACGCGTTTAATTAATATAGTATAAAAGAGAGAATACAAGAGAAACAAGAGAAAAAAAAAAAACACACACTATTATGAACTAATTTTACTAAGCAATTTTAAATGATTAACAATTATAAAATGAACTTAACTGAAATTCTTTTTATGTTGAAAGTCAAGCGCAAGCAATTTGATGTACTCACGACCAATCGCTTTAATAAGACCCAAAATCAATCCAATTTGTGAGAGGCATACATATAAATATATAAACATAGGAACAAAAAGACGATATATTCACGATTCAAGCATTACTCAGCAAGATATATTTTGTTTTAATTGAATTTTATGTTTTTCCATTATACATTAAAAAAAAATAGAAATGAAAGAAACGATAAAAAAATATATTGTGTAACATTTATTTATTATTAATTTGGAACAGCTGTTAGAGCGAGAAGGAGCATGATGTTTGTACTTTTGTAAATCGGGTCTGAATAAAAAGCTTAAACCTCGCTAACAACTTAACACTATTGTTTATAATGTATGTACCATTTGTATTCCCTGAAACTTTTTGCCATATCATTTTGGCCCCATGTTTTGCAGTCTACAGAAGCTGCTTTCCTATTACTATATATCTCTCGCTCTACCCTGTGTCTCTTAATCAACTAAATAGAACAACAACAACAACAACAAGAACAAGAAAAACAGAATACGAAAAACATAAACAAGTGAAATATGTGCTACAGAATCTATTTTTATGTATAAACAAAATTATTATTGAATATAATAAATATTGTATTACTTATTAACAAAATAACTGTGCAAATTATTTCAATGAAAAGTTAATGGTATTTATTCTGAAAGAATTACACAAGTACAATTGCAACAACAACAACAGCAACAACATCAAACATAATATTTGAAAAATATCAATACAAGTGTTGATTTTTTATATGAACAAAGAACAAATGTAATGTTAATGCATACAATTAAATATACATACATAACAAATATTAAATGCAACAACTACAAAAAGAAAGCATCATAAACAAATGCAAAAGAAAAAAAAAAATTAAAAACAACAAAAATTAAATTTAAATATACAAAATTTCCAAATAAAAGATATGAAAACGAAAAACAATTACAAACTGACTATTTGTGCGACTATTTCAAGTTTATATTAATGTACTTTTTATCAAATCACTAATTTTTTTTTGGTTTTTTAATATTGTATATGATATGATATATTAAATCCAAAGGGGATATACATACATATATTAATAGATTTATAATTTAGGTATTGTAGTGACCTCTATTTCTGCTTTAATGGGCTTCAAAATTCGGATATACTTCAACATACATATTAGTTTTTATATTTTTAATTTTAAATATAGTAGGAAAAATAAGAGCCAGCTACTAAATTTATGAATTCAATACTTTTATTATACAATTTTTGTTTCTTTTTCGATTGAAAGGAATTTTGAATGTCAGGCTCTTTCTACATCTCAAGAGAATAGAAGTATTTTAAAAGCAATTTAAATTTCCGTTGTAAATATATTAAATAATGATATTTTGGCTGAATTTAATCCGAAACGATATCAGAAGTTCGGTTATCTCGGATTTTCTTAAACCAAGTATGGAATACTCGATTCAAGTATAGTCTTTTATTTCGTTTTTAGCAAATATTTTGTTTTTCGGGAATTTCTTCGGCCTTTTTTTGTCAGTGTGAGTGATTGCAATTTAATCTGCATGTAGTCATAATTTAACAATATTATTCTGAATACATACTTAACAAACTCAAGCCAAATTGGAGTATTTTAATCATGATTTTTAGAATATATTTTTTCCTGTCTAGTTAATCAAAATCTTCATAGACTACACTTCATTTGAATTGACAATTGAGTCAAATTTTTGTCACGCTTTTGTGTGAGATTGACAAATGGGAAACGGAAATGCAAAAATCAAACAGCCAACAGGAGATATAGCTATAGCTGAGAATAATACTAATAAGCCACCACGGTAATAATGTGAACGTGAACGTTTACGGGAATGCCTTTGATGTGGAACCTTTTGTTAATGATGTTGCAGTCGCCTGTGATGATTATCAGGTTTCAAAAGGAAATGAATGCGTTGCTGAGGCAGCTCATAACATTTTCACATCATTGATATTTTCATTTCGATAATGATTTTCACAAAACGCCAATCTCTGCTTGTGTGTGTGTGTGTGTGAGCACATACTTATGTAGCCTACTGTGTTTACTATGATGACTCCAAGGCCTGCTTCCATGAATTGTGAATTGTGAAAAGTTGGCGCTTGGCGTCAAAGGAACAGCTGGCCCATGTTTGCCTTGATAGCTGCAAGGATAACATTTAACTTGACCTTTGTGTGTGTGTGTGTGTGCGTTTGATAAATGATGACGCTGCCACCGCTTTACCCCTCAGCTGCCACTGCCACCTCTTTATCCTCAGTCTCAGTTTCAGTCTCATTCTCAGCCTCATTCTCTTGCATCGTTTTCCGTCTTTGCTACTTTGTTGATACTTACTCGTGTATTGTTTTTAGCTCGCATCCTTGCCTTCTGACTATGTTGCCAAGTTCTTCGTCCATCCACTCCGCTTAGCACCTCTTCTTTCCTTTACTTTCCTTTCCTTTCCATGGTTTTATCCTGCAATACGCCAGTAGGTTGATACGTGCTCATTTTGCCTTATTGCTGGTGTTGCCTCCTTCCTTCCTCACTTGGCGTCTTGCCAGCCTCGATTTAGCTCAATATTGACATTGGTTTTGATTTGATGTTCAGCTGCACACACACACACACACACACCTACAGTACACACGCTTACAAATACCACTACACTGTAATGTACATTATACATAGGCAAACCAACAACACTATTAAATCATTTACATACACTTTTGTGCAACTTAACTGCAAATTCACAGTGTAATCGAAAAAAAAATATATCAAAACTTTCAAAGCCAATATGTATTTAACATGTGATCCATTTAACTCAAGTTTGTAACGATCAATTTGTTTATCTATTGATTTTTTATTAGTGCAATGAGTGAAACGTTATTGTAAAACACTTATTTGATTGCAGTTTTCAGTTTTGGATACATAATTAGAGTCTCGGTGATAGATCTGGTGAATACGCGACTTAAACACAAAAACTACTATCACTAAAACAGACGTAATTTGTTAGTTCGACCTCTAACTTAATAGTATAAACTAATAAATAAAATAATGACAAATTCTGCGGATCAAAGAGTAAGAAATTAATCAATTAATAGATAATGTTTTAAAAATGTAGCTTTTGGCTAATTTCTTAGTTACTTCTAATGAGTTTTTTAATTACACTGATCCTAACTTAAAAGTATAAACCAATAAATAATATAATGCCAAATTTTACGGAGCAACGTTTCTTTTTTAAGTAATAAATAATACTTATAATTGGCACATTTTACGAGTTAAAGTTTCTTTTAGAATTGCAGTCTTTTAAAAAAGTTAATTAATTAATAGATAATATTTAAAAATTTAACTTTTG
Organism: Drosophila neotestacea; assembly: GCA_035044365.1. Classification (NCBI taxonomy): domain Eukaryota; kingdom Metazoa; phylum Arthropoda; class Insecta; order Diptera; family Drosophilidae; genus Drosophila; species Drosophila neotestacea. The sequence continues at coordinate 110,537 of JAWNMD010000799.1, forward strand.
ACTAACTTGTTAACTGCTTCTAATAATGTTCAAGTTAAAATTTTATTTTTTAAATCACACATTATACATATCATATTATACATGTGTATATGAGAATCATTTATATAAAGAATGATTGATTTTGATTGATTTGTTGATAGATTTTAGTAGGTATTGATAATATACTTTATTTTTGTTATACATAAACTTTACAGGAATCCTAATTCCATTTTAGTATCTCTAATAAAATATTATCATTCTGAGCAGCATTAAATAGCCAAAAGATAAACTTACTGAATTTCTATAGACTTCACTTTCAATATCCAAAAAACACACAGCTTAATTGTGTTTTCATTTATTTGACTTTAAATAACAGCAGAGCAAATTCATTTAATCAAATGAACACACACACTTACGCACACACACACACACATCGATAATCAACTTGATGTAAATCTGAAAATAATTTATGCCAAACATAATATAAATTGTAGTTTTTTTTGTATTCACTAGCCATCGACATCCAAATAACATTGATTACACCATAATCAACAATGAGTTGGATGAAAATTAATCTGTCTAATTAAATTTGAATAAAATTTTGTGCCAATCAAGAACAAAAAAGAACGCTTTCTGCGTGTTTACATAATGATTTGGACAGGCGAAGGTCACAATAAGCAATGTCCTATACTTGGCTGAGTATGTTGGTCTTGCGATGCAGTTTGCTACAGTCCAGTAGATATGTTGATTGGAAATTGTTAACTAATAACAGATATAAAAATGTTTACAAACAAACTGTTCGAGAGATTCGCTAGATTTGAAAGCACATGAGGAAATGTTTTGAAAAAAGTTTTAAACATATTTTTTAAGTTTATACCTATACAGAATAAGTTGTGCGGTTTTAAAAGTTATGCAAGTTTAAAGTCTGAAAATGCATAAAGCCAAAGGTATAAAGCCAAAAACTTGTATAATCTAATCAGTTGAAAAAGTTGTTCTTAAGGTTTAATGCTATTTTCTGGCTTTTGATAAACACTGTGCATTCATTAAAATCAATTGCTTTGTGAGTTCATTGAAGGAATGTGTAAGGAAATTTTGTTGAACTCGACAAATTGAGTTTCCGGTAGATGTATTTACGTAAAAGGGAGCATTTAATGTTGGCATTTATTCTGGCTTAAATGCACTTGCTTTTGACCAAACCACAAACAGACATTCTCGACTCTAGGCTATATAAAGTTATTGGTAACTGTTTTCTTAACATCTTAATGTCTTCCATTTGCCGAGGTCACATTCTTCTTTTCGACCACTGCAATTTTATTTCCAGCTGCCTTTTCTGTGTTAAATTTCAATTGTTTCGTTCTCTTTTATTGTTGACCATCCGTCCGGTCATTTGCAGCTCTCTGCCTTTAGCATTTCCATTGGCAAAAAAAAGTCAATTAAAGCCATTAGGGCCATGACAATTATTTAAGCCATTTGTGGATTTCATACAAGAGCGATAATAGTTCAAACGGACTTTAACTGGCATATTAAATGATCATTTTGAAATTGGACAGAAAGAAAATGTGGTTTCTCATGTGTTGGATTAGTGAATGGACTAAAAGAGAGAACAAGAATATAACTAATGTATTTAAGTATCTATAGAATGTCTAGAATTTGCAGAAGATTATACTAAAATGATTATAATTATAAGTAGTTCAAACTGATGATCAATTTTAAATAATTGAGTTAAATATCTACTTCTCTTAGAACTGAATAGAAAATTCTTAAGATATTTATATAAAAATTCTTTTTGTATTTTGTTATGTCAGCCAATTCACAAACTGTAAATTTTAGGTTTATTTCTTAGCAATCAATGACGTCAATCAAAATAACACTTACAAAATTCTCCCTTCTCGTATTATCTTGAATACTTTACGTAAAGTAAACAATTAGATCGAAATCTGCAGTTAAGTTGTAGGCTTGTCAATATTTGTGACTTCATAAATAAAATATGGGAAATATTTCGATTAGAACAAACAATTAAGTTGAGTGGCGTGTGGACGTGTAAGTAGTATTCGTATTATTTATTCTAACATTAGCTCTTATTCAATTCAAGTTTCTCTTATCGCATACAGGTTTGATTTTATATTGATACCCGTATACAAAACTTTCCTCTTTCCTTCCGTTTCGATTGCTTTTTAAGTACATACATCTTCATTCGCCCTTGCCACATACTTACTATATATGTACATATATACATTTATTTAACTGTCTATCTTGGTTTGTCTGCTTGTTTAGTCGTTTGTTTCTTTTCATGTGTATTCGTTGAGCTGTCAAAATTATTTTGACGTGCCCAAACTTTGCCCAAGGCCAAGTTTTAAGATGTACACTCAGGTCTAGTTCTCAATCTCAGTCACAATACATATTCCCAGCTGTCAAGAACAGCAATTAATCCATCATTATGCATAGGAGTTTAATTTGATGCGAAATTTGATGGCATATTTGAAGAATTCGAAATACACACAAATGGTTTGTATTTAATAACTATAAGTTTTACAAATAATTAGCTAATGATAACATGATGTAATCAAATATGCAGGGATTGAATAAGTTTTATAGCTTTGTTATCACATGAACAGCGTTAGGAAGTATTTTTTTTTAATTGCGAATCTTAATCGATTCAAATACCTTTTGGATTCGACTGATTGCGAGTAATTGAAATTAATTAAAGTTTATATATTTTTGATAAGCCTTAATCAATTTAACTCTGTCCGTCTGTCTCTCTGTCAGTCTGTATCTATGCAAACTACTTAGTTGTTAATTTTCAGATAAGTTCCTGTAATATAAGTGCATAGTTACCTGTCAATTTGATACTGACATGCCTATTACTATATTTGAATATTGAATCATTTATTTATTATTAATAAATTAAAAATTAATTGGTAAGGTGCCTTTGTTCTATTTCACATTTATAATATATATATCAATAGATTCCCAGTAATCTTTACAACATTAATATTACCTGTCAAATCTAGTTTATTTCTTTAGTTTACTAACATTAAAGTTGATTTGCACCTCAGTCAGATAACTAATTTATTAACTAATATTAATGGGGGAGACCTTTTGATTAAATAATTGCATTTCGCAACGTTTTGAGATTACAAATGTTTCAAGTCTATCAATTAAGCTGGCATTGCGAACTGTAAATTGTTTCTGATTATTTGAATAAAGATCGCCGGTTGATTGATCTCTTTTGCATAGTCATTTATTTATATATTGCATTTTTTCAACACAAAAAAAATATATTTGCTAATTTATTCATATGAAAATTAGAAAAGAATGAAATCAATTTAGAGTAATTCACCCACTGGCTTGACTGTTATCTCGTGAACCTGCATATGGGGAGGCGTGGAAAGAGTAAATAACACTGCCTGCGAAATGTCCTTAGGCTTGAGCATTGTGTTACTGGCCACATTACGTACGGATTCCGGGACAATATCTGTATCCACAACACCGGGACTAACGCTCTGCAAGTTGAATAAAAAACAAAGTTAATTCCAAGTTAATCAGATTAGTTTTCATTTCAGGATCATACCGTAATCTTGACGCGAGTACCCAGACCCAAGAACTCTTGGCGGTACATCTCGGTTAAAGCGGTGACTGCATGCTTGGTAGGAGGATAAATGTTCAATTCCGTGACATTGTCCTTAACTGGTCCAAACACCTTGTGGCCAAGGATGCTATTGATGAGGACAACGTGACCATCAAAGTTCCTCTTCTTCATCGAAGCAAAAGCACGTTGTGTGCACATCACTATGCCCATGATATTGGTCTGGACTGTTTCCTGAACGAGTGAGATTGGCATATCGACTAGTCTGCCATCGTGCAAAGTACCAGCATTGTTAATAAGGATGTCTACACCACCCAGTTGTTTCTCAATCACATCGAAAGCCTCTTTCACCGATTTCTCATTGCCAACATCGCATTGAAGTGGAATCAACTTATCCCTCCGTCCAGCCGGCAATGTCTTCTGGAGTTCCTTCACACGATCAACACGTCGTGCTAGTCCTACCACAACCAGACCAGCATTGACCAGGTCCACAACAATAGCTGATCCAATGCCTGAACTGGCACCGGTAACAACGGCAACACGATTCTGCCAACGATCCATGATAATTGCTAACAAATAAGATGGAATGTTCAATTCAATCTGAGCTTCTACGGCGGTCAACTAACCGCTTTTATAGTGTCAGGCAATAGCTGTATCTGTAATCATAGCGTTTTTCATCAAACGGGTTGACACACGGTCACGGCGTGTGCTTATCAAGCCAATTGTTTGTTGCAAATTTAATTGAAATAATTGATAAAAAGTAGGCATTTGCTTTACGAGTGCTATTCTAGCTTGTTCGATGACTACTTTGACTTTCCTATACCCAGAACAACGGGGTCATAATGACGACATTTAATTCAATTTGCACTCATAAGGTATTTCTCTACATATGTTACAAGAAAAATCTGTTACTATTAAACTTCACAATTGATATCGGTTAAAATTTAAGGATATTGTGGGCATTTGAAGGTTAAAAAGAAGAACATAATTTATTTATTTTTACTTAATTCGATCAGTTCAGGTTCAAACTTGCATTGCTCTGTCAAATCTAATCCGAATATCGTGCAGAGTGTCGTTTTAGTTAGTCATAATTTCGTCTATTCATTGGTTCTAAATTTAAATTTGATTCTAAGGTTTTTAATTTTTTTGTAAAAATTCATGCCAAAAGTGACAAAAAATTTGACTTATACTAGTAAAGTTGACAGTCTAAGGGGTCCCAGACTACAAACTTGCATAGCTTTGTCAAATCTGTACCAATTTTTATGTGGTATATAATTTTATTAATTTTATTCTATAAATTGATTCTACATTTAAAAATAGTTATTTTGCAAAAATCGATTTTTTCATGTTGAACATTAGATTAACATTAAAAAAAATAAATTTTAAAATTTTACATCCATAAAAGTTATTCACTTTTATATTTTAAAATGCATCCTCATATCATAATATAATATAAGGCTAATGCTTTACAGTTTTCAGAATATCGCTATCTTTTACGGCGATCTGGGCGAGAGCTATCGCCTCCAATCAGGTCTAACTTGGACGCATCCGAGAATATAATTCGTGACCACACTAAATTTGTTTGGCTTAATTTAAACAAGTTTTCTTCATTCGTTTATTAAGAAGTGGCATTTTGACATTCATGCTTGCAGTTACACCCATCTCGAGTATCCAAAGTTGAACAGCTCAAGTCGAAACATCATTTTCAAATAGTTCCTTAACTTCAGAAGCTATCTCGACACCATTTTTAAAGCGATTTCAAAGGCTCGATCTCATGAAAGAACGATCTTTCCGTAGAGTTGTTGTGGCTTTTATTTTTGTCGCTGGGTGTATATACACATATAGACATACTATAGCTTTAAATATGCGATTGTAAACAGATTGTAAAAGGTATATGTATATACTATATTTGTATATCATACAGTTTTGTAATTTCAGGTGATATTTATAATTACAATTTATATAGAGAATACATATAATAACAGATTAATACAGCTCGCCCATTGGCTTAATTATCATCTCGTATATCTGCATATGCGGAGGCGTGGCTAATGAGAACAATACCGCCTGGGAAATGTCCTCGGGCTTAAGCATTGTTTGACTAACCGCTTCACGTACATTTTCCGGCAATATCTCAGTATCCACTATCCCAGGGCTAATACTCTATAATTATATTAAAAATAACAATTTTAATCAGATTCAGATTTATAACTTTTGCATATAAAGAGCATCTGGAAAAGCTTTACTTACAGTAATCTTGATACGGGTACCTAGACCCAAAAACTCCTGGCGATACATTTCGGTTAAAGCAGTGACCGCATGTTTAGTTGGAGGATATATATTTATTTCTGGTGCATGGCCTGGAGTGGGACCAAACACCTTGTGGCCAAGGATGCTATTGATCAGGACAACGTGACCATCAAAGTTCCTTTTCTTCATCGAAGCAAAGGCACGTTGTGTGCACATCACTATGCCCATTATATTGGTTTGTACTGTTTGATGAATGAGTGAGACGGGCATATCCACTAGTCTGCCAGTTTGTAGGGAACCAGCATTGTTAATAAGGATGTCCACACCACCCAGTTGTTTCTCGATCACATCGAAAGTCTGGTTAACCGAATTCTCATTGCTAACATCGCAACACAACGCAATCAGGTTATCTTTTCGTTCAGCCGGCAATAACTTTTGAAGTTCCTTCACACGATCAACACGACGTGCTAGTCCTACCACAACCAGACCAGCATTGACCAGGTCCACAACAATAGCTGATCCAATGCCTGAACTGGCACCGGTAACAACGGCAACACGATTCTGCCAACGATCCATGCCGTCTGACAGCAAATTTGATCTGATCATCTATGGAGTGATTCTAATGTTATTTATATAATCAGAATGCAAGTCTCTAGAGAGCTCAGAATGGCGTTTAAATGTCGGTCGCGTGCACGTATATATATGCATTTACATATATCAATTGAATTAATTAAGCTTGTTTAAAAACAGTAGGCGTTCTGTGTTCTCTCTGAGAATTGCTTTGCAATGACTTTGCAAAAATAAAAATCTCCAACCTTAACATAGTTGAAACTGTCAAAGCAAACATTTAGTACTAGTTTGATATTAATGTGATAATAAAGGCGTCTTGCGATAAAACTTTTCGATATAAATATTAAATATTTTACTTATATGTAGAAGATAATTCATTAACATTCGAACCTCGTGTTTATATTCTTATTCTTCTGTATATATACTTACATTCATTCGTTGAATGTTATATTTTGCATGACTTGCTTTTTTATATGTAAAATTAATAGAAATTGAAATGAAGTACATTTTTGAGATGTTATAAAGGGCATTAAGTAAACTTTTAATGCAACTAGTTGCTGTATAAAATGTATAACTAATTAATTATTTCGTTAAAATTTAAAATAAATTTTTAGTTTATGACTCCGAGAGTAACACTTATGGTATACCTACATAAGAGTTATAATATGTATTCGCAGTGGTATTTCTGATTGGGATACAGGGTATCTTAAAGTCAAATACTGTTGACCATTGTTTGCTTGAATTTTTTGCATTTATCTCACTCAGTAATTGATATAACATATACTTAGTAGACACCACTTTTTACTATATGTTTAAACTTTAAAGTACTGAAGCCTGCAAAAATAGATTGCAATTATCAGTAGAAGATAATGCACGTCTCGAGAGCATTGGAATGGAAACTCTTCTGTTACGAGCAATTTAGCAGTTCTCAGAGTTTCCGATTGTACTTTGTAAGCTGATAAGTTTGAGTGACAATTAACCAGGTCATGCACATCAGTTAAGTTTATTTCTCACCTAGTTGCTTAAATGTGATTACTTAAATGAACGATGTATAATCCATATACTCTAAATGTTAATTACGATACTTAAGAGCGATTTAAATGAACGGCGAAGCAATGCGAGAATTATCTATTCTATTAAGAGATCAATTTTATGTGAAAATCGCAATTTGAGTCTGTTAACTAGTCGTTATTATCAACATGTAAGCAGTAGAAAATAAGTAACTAAATAATTTGCCTGTGCGAAATAATTTTTTAAATAAAATTTTAATTAGTCCACAGTTACATAAGTTTTGTATAATAATTCCCAAATATTTTATAAAAATATACAAATTTCTACTTTCCATTATTACATAAAAATTGATACCAGAGTTGGGAGTATTAGCTATATTCTGCAACTACGCACAAAGCTCTCGATTAGCGTAAAAACTGTTGCATACCCTAAGAGACTCAGGTATAGTCTACTTTAGGGCATCAATTTTCTTAAAAGATTTTCTTTTTGCAATACAAAGTGAAGATAATGATTGTACAAAATTTTATGGTTTTAACGGATTAATTCAGAGCATTCCGTGTTGAGTATTTGAAATGCAATTCTTATGCTATGGATGAATGACATTTCGTTTATTCTATCTTGAACACATGAACTGGGTTAATGAGGTACACTATATGGTTTTATAAGTTTTAAAATTTATAATGATATAATTGTTAATTAATAATTCTAGATATGATGGAAAAAGTTCTAAGAATTATGAAAGCATCCAATGATGAGTTTGTTCACGTGAAAATATTGCACCTAGTTTTGTCCAAAATTTACCTTTCGGCCAAGAGAATCAAGTCCGACTTGATATTTCGATGTACAATGGCTTAAAAGAGAGCAAAAGAGTGAAAATATAAAAGAATATTAGCTTAAATTTCATATCATTAAATTCATTTGGAATATTCTATTTCTGCTTGTATATTTGTACAATTCTTAAAAAAGTTTTTTATTTTAAATATCTTAACAACTGAAATACAGCCTATTTTGAAAATGTCTAGTATATGAACGAAAGTCAAGAAACTATCAATGTACTTTTCAAAATATGATTTTAAATTCTAAACGTTTATGTAATCACAAACTTTTAGTACTTGACACTTGGATAGAGGGAATCAGATAGAAAATTACTGGATTGCTGAACTGTTGGACTGAAGAATTCTTGCTTTGTTCTTGTTTCTTTATGCTGTCTTGTTTCGGCCCGTTGGTATCCTTGCCGGTGAGAATTGTTGGCTAGCTAGCTGTGTTAATTTTTTAAAAGGACGCCAACTGTCATGATGCAGTGTAGATGATAATAATGATGAAGACATAGCGCAACAACAACAACAACAATAACAACAACAATAATAAATGTTGTTTTTTATCTTGTGCAAAGCATGAAATGCAAAACACTTGAACTGAGTGGAAACGAAGGCGAAGGCAAAATAAGCAACAAAATGCGAAACAAAACAAGTCAGAAAAGAATGTGTACACACACACACACACACACACACACACCTACACAGATACATTCACACTCACATACATACATAAGTAGAACAAGAAAATAAACGCGAAGAAGATGAAAACGCAAAACGGTGGTGTTGATAATGACAGCAAAGACAAAAGCTTTTCCACACCCCTAATAGGACAGAGGGTCTGAGTCTAGAGATGGATGACTGTCAGACAGTGTCCCTGTCTATATCCACATCCACATTTACGTCCATCTCCGCGTCCATGTCCATGTCCATGTCCATGTCCTTGGCGATGCAGCAGCGGCTGTTCTAGTTAAATTGCCTGTCCTCGGCAGCATCAACTTTGTCATTGCTATAGTAAATCAGACCCTAACAAACAATACAAAATATATAAGTATGTTCATGTAAATACAAAAAAAAAATACATTAAAAAGATTTAAATAACAATAAAAGAGGCGACAAGTCGCAAAATGTAAAAATTAAACGCATTAGCTTTTACTAATGATGTCTATCCAAAATGTCGAGGACAGTGTGAATTTGCAAATATCGCTTATTTAGAATTTAAATAAAAGTAATACAAGATAAAAAACGCGGCTTTTGAGTTAATGATATCGTTATATTATTTGAGGTTACAAATCACAGTTATATATTGTATAATTTTGCTTTCACTAAACTAATTCTATTTAGTTTAGTTCAATTGTTAGTTACACAGTCTTTCGTGTTTATTAGTATCTCAAAAAATGATATTCTAATGATAGTATTAAATACATTGCCTATTTAATTTAATAGCAGCGTTAAGTTAATAAAAAAATATAAATAACAAGTAGCTAATTTTTAAATTGATTATTCGGATCGTCGTCTTCTGCTTAAGTTTTGTCCTTTATATTTAAAAAGAAATGCTTCAATTTTGTTTATCTTGTAAATCAAGAAATAAGCTAGAAATAAATAAAGATGAATAATCAAATTAAATATCATTTGATAAAATAAAAATAATTGGAATATTCTTTAAATAAATTTTGTTGATAAAGTAGATTTCAGATATAACTACAAACTTTTTTGACTTTAATTTCTTATCAACCTCTTGGTAAACCATCGTAATATTTAAAGAAATCATAGAGCAGATAATAAATGATTAGGTATATTTAAGATATATTCTGCTATTAAAAATACAGGGTATTGCAGCTCCAGCTCAAATATTTGACTTCCAAATGGAAGACAGCAATATAACTCAGAGTAGATTAGACTGTCTTAAATATACAAATGGGTGTCCAGTTTGTGAATTTTCCAGCTGAATATACTGTGAACTAATTTTCCTTTAAAACTTAGTTACATTCATAGCGGACTGAGGGATTAAGTGAGCTAGTTTCTAAAACTTTAAGTGAGGGAAAAAAAACTTTGACGCGTTATTAAAAAGGAAATCAAGTGCTTGGAGCCTAAGCCCAGTTAAGCAACGGACTGGATGGACAAAGTGACAGAAAAAGAGAATAGTACTAGGAGTATGTTAGCATGTTGCAACAGCGACATATGTCGTGTTGCCACAGCAGCTACAGCTGCAACTGTGGCCAGCTGGTTGCTGGCTGTTGCAGCGATGCCACTTGAATGCGCAAACACAAAGACTTGCATATGAGGGCCTGTACTATGGGAGCTATGCCCATTTTTGTGGCATTCATTAATAGGTCAGGAATGAAAGAAGATTGATTTTTTTTACAAAAATATCCAGTAGTTAAAAGCTAACTTAAGGTCTACTTTAAAAATGATTTCAGTATTTTACATTAAGCATATAGTACTTATGTCGGTAGGAAATGAGACCAAAGTGGCAGGTTCGGTGTGTTTTTATCTGATAATTATAACTTTTAGCTCCCTTGAAATCACTCTGGCTGAATATAATTTAATATATAAAAAATTTTCAAAAATTCGAGAAATCTTATGTAGAAATTTATTTAAATTTTAAAGTGAAAATATATTTTAAAATAGGTTAACCTTTATTTTCATAATTCAATTATCCATTAAAGTTGTAAAGCCCTAAGTTGAAAATTGAAACTCTGTATAAATAATTTATAGATATTCTCAATAGCTTTTAGAAAATATAAACGTTTTAAAAATCGGTTAGAACATGCTCATGTAATGTTGAAGAACGCAAGCTTATCTCTGAAAATCAACTAAAAAAGATACTTTTTTAAAAAATACTTATGCTAAGAGAAGTTTTGCTATTATTATATATTCTTTTAAGTATTTTTTCTTGTCTGGCCCCGCATATTTATCAGAAAAGGGGTTTGGTTAAGATTTTAGTTTCAAGCGGCTGATTTACTAACATTCAACAGCTATGTTAACATTTCTATGTATTTGCAATAAAGTACTTACAATTTGCCTACTTGTAAAACATGAATGAATGCCACAAAAATGGGAAAAGTTCCCACAGTGGCCCTAAGAGATGATGGCGATGGCAAACATATACAGACGAGCACATAAACTTGAACATAATTCGTCTGCGTTGTCCTTGACGGAATCCTCTTTAACTCTAAGCTTGACGACCAGCTAGTCAGTCAGACAGTCAGTCAGACAGTCAGTTAGTCCGTCTCTTGGCCAACTAGGCTGGCAGTGAGTATATGAGCCAACTAACCAGCCAGCTGGCCAGCTGTTAATACAAGTGCTTTATGTACTGCATACACACAGACATATAACTAGACGTAACTATAATTGTATGTGCATTATATGTACTTTTATTCATATACCTTGCACCTATGTATGTTTGTATACATAGAAAGCGGCAGTCAAAAACGAATATTTAAAAAGTACATTACGATTTAACGTTTTGTTTTTTGTTCTTCCCCAACCTCCGAGTACAAATTGGACCCTGGGTCAGTTGGTTTCTCACATGTTAGTCGCTTGGCATAGCTTATTACAAATGGTTGGGCAGAATATATAAAATTATGAACATACATATATATATATATGAGAAATAAAAGAAATAAAGCCTCTCGCCGTTAAGGAAGTAAAACTTGCTGCTTGAATTCAGTCATGTGAGAAATTTGAAAACGTCCAGTGAAATGAAACGAAATGCGAAAAAATAAGAAAAAAAGAACAGAGACTTTTAAACAGTCAATGAAAATGATATACCCTATATATTATTAAATAAATTATATAATGTATATAATAAATAGCCCCAAATTATATGAAATACAGGTTTAGTTCAAGTTTTGTTGAGTTACCCAAACAGCGAACCTTTAAGTAAGTGGTAATTATGTAATTTCATGATATTTTAGCTGTTGGGCCAATATTTTTAGCTTCCATTTAAAAATCAGAAAATAATAATTAATTGTGTCAAGTTTTAAGATACAATTTAAATAACTAACTAGTTTAAAGAACAGAAATGAAATAATTTCAATATTATGCAGGTTTGCAGCCTCTTTTCAAACTAGTCACATCTCTAAGTTTTTATGCACTGTCTGAAACAGTTTCAGAAACAAAAATATTGTATATTATCATAAATGATTATCATAAATACTTATAAGATGTCATCTCAAAATATGTTTATTAGTCGGACCGACTTCATTGGAAGTTTTCCTCCTACGCTGTGTTGCCATACGAAAGAAATTATGTCAGATGGCAGGCAAAAGGACGAGGCCATACGCCTGACAAGGCAGTTGAATCTGAATCAGAATCAGAAAAAGAATGAGAATGAGTATGAGAATCAGAAGCAGAAAAAGAAACAGAAACAGAAGCAGAATCAAAGACGGAAACTCACGTACGGCACATTAAATAAATTGGCATGACCATGTGATGCGGTATGTGGACTTTAGATGGAGTCGGTGTCCCATGCTCAACACCCGCGGCCAATGGCTGTCAATAGCTGAGTTCAACTTGGCTAAGAGCTAGTGATTATGCGGTTGAAAAGGTCAACTGTTGATACTTACGTTAGCCTGTACAGTTGATTACAATTTGCAGCTTATTGTGAACTCCACGAGATGATTTCGTATTCCCAGCAAAGTATGTAGGCCCCTAATGAAATGATTTCATAAAGCACATCAATTGGGTCACTTTCATATCTACACTGAAAAAAAGAACAGCTTCTAAAGTCAAGAACATTATTGCATTTAAAATAAGACCAGTTTGTGAAGAAGTACTGAAAAAAATAACAATAACCTTAACTTCTTCATGTGCGAATCAGATACATTAAATTTAAATGATATTTATATATATAAATAATTAAATAAAATAATAAATTTATTTCAATTTTCCATTTTACAAATTAGAATAATTCTTCTTAATATGTTAATAAAATAAGACCAGTTTATGAACAAGAATTGAAAATAATAACAATAACCTTAACTTCTTCATGTGCGAATCAGATTCATTAAATTTAAATGAAATTTATATATATAAATAATAAATAATTAAATAAAATAATAAATTTATTTCAATTTTCCATTTTACAAGTTAGAATAATTCTTCTTAATATGTTAATAATCTTATTTAGATTTGAGACAACCTTTTAATTCTAGACTGTTTTTTCTATCAGTGTAGACATTTGTGTTCAAGAACCTATGTAAATTTCAAAATTAAATTGGCTGGTAATGGAAGTAATAGATAACAACGGATTAGTTGTCATTGACCTGTGTACATTAACCTGGCCAACTTGTAAAGAGCACAGTTTTTAGTTCTCTCGAGTGCTTGGCCTTAAGTGCTACCAATTGACACAAAGTGCCTAAAGTCAACTACCAACTAAAACGACAATGGTCGCACATACACATACAAATAAATATATATATTTATATATATATGTATATATATAGAAGTGCACACAGACACTCAAGTGCACACACAGACGGCAGGAGAGCATTGTGGCCAAATCGGTTTAGGCCAACTGCAATAACAGGCCAACATGGCAAGTGACTAAAAATAAAAAAAGATCTACTCCAATCTTCTTGGCAATCCAATCCCACACCGAAACAATTGAATTTATCCATGCTGAGCACCACGATTCCCCAAAACGCACATAAGACACAATAACTTGCAAATGATGTACTACAAGTTACCCTATTTAGACTAAGCTATGTGTTAAATAAATGCAATAAGCTTAAAAAGAGATAAAATATACAATTTATAAAGTAATTCAAATAAGTAATAAATTTTCAAGGAAATAATGTTAATTATGCACTTTAAGTTACCCTGTTTACACAGGAAGTAAATAGGATAAGACAAGATAAGACAACGAAATGTAGTATAAAGCTATCCTGTTTATCTAGACAATGTTTGAAGTAAAAGGGATATCACATTCACAGTCAGTTTTCATAATGTATGTAGTAATTAATTTTAAAGAAAATATGAACTAATAAATATACAACAAATCTGCCAAATAGATATAAAAATAAAATTGAATACAATAACACTGTGGTACATATTACCCTATAGCGAACAATAACTCTAGGGTATTGAAAGTCGTAAACGTGAACTATGGAGTTAGTGCTGCAAGCAAAGTTTGTCGACGTTCGAAACTGGAATCCGTTGTTGGTGTTTTCGGTAATTATTTTGCCACTTGTTCAAGTGCTCTCGGCACTTTTGACCAACTATCGTCAATGCCTCGAATCTCAATGGGACTCGGGACTGTGAAGCTAGCCAAGTTTATTTGGCCATTGCTACTAATAGCGGGGGCGATTTGGTAAAAGAGAGCCAGGCCAAAACGTAATGCGATAACTCTCATTGTCCGTGTTGACCCCGTCCTTCATCAACAAATGCAACTGCTAACATATTTCAAATCCACTTCACCCCACCCCACCCCCCTGAAATCCCAGCATTAAACATCTTCCCCTTATCCTATCGCTCTACGCTTTGGGTATGGCATGCGTTTGTTTGCCAACTTGATGAACTATGTGCAGGATGCTCCTGCTGATTTTCGCTTTGCTTCTGGCTTTGGCATAGTTCAACTGGCAGCCACTCAGCAATGAGTACAAACATTTTATATGCCCATACAAACACACACACACACACATATATAAATAAATATATATATATATATATATATAGTATTGCAAGTGCAGTGCACAAGTGGCTCAGGGTCAGATCATAAAAAATTAACACATTTGATCACACAACTCTTACTTGTAATAATTTTAAACTCCCGCTCTCCTCTAGGACTCATTCCAAAAACGTTTGCAGCTTTAGTCATCAACTATTCAGAAGGTAGATAAGAATAGAAGCAACACAAAAAATTGTGAGCTGACGCTGCAGGTTAAGACTTTTATGACATGCGGTAGTTTATCGCGAATTTTTATAGACAACATGAAACTTTAAGCAACATTTTAAAGACAATCGGGTGTAAAATAAAGTTCCTAAACTTAAATTAGGGACTTATGATAACCACCGTTGACCTTTTCATGTAAACTTTGGACATCAAAATATCGAAATCATAAAAACATAATTACTTAATTTAATAAAGATTATTAAGCTGTTTTTTACATATTTTTTAATTAAATTAATATTTTACTTAAATTTCTTAAGCTCCAGTGCACTAAGATAAAAATGCTTGCATACTATTTGGCGCTCGCGATTATTCAAAATTTAAAACAATAAGCAGCATTGATTTTTGTTGCACCTTATAAAAATTGTTAATAGACTCTAAAGTATAAGAAAGGGATAGAGAAAAACACAAAGTACAGGGTCTCTCACAGTGGGGATTGCGACTGCAATTTTCCAACTAAGTAGTTTAGTGCAATAAGTCACGTCCATCTTAGACACTTCAAGAGATAGATATTCCAATTTCATTTTTTATAGTTTCCCTTGTATGATACGCATTCTTTTTAAATATTTAATTAAATAAATAAATCATTGTTTAGAGTATTACAGTATCTAAAAATGTTTGAAATTACATTAGTTTAGTTTCTGTTACTTCAAGACAACGAAATGATCAAGTGCTTTAGTTATTATTATTATTATTATTTTTTGTTTGAAAGTTGTTTATACTTTGTTTGTGCACTGACCTTCACAAGTTTACTGACTTTTATACATTTTTTTTAAGGTTGAAAGGTTCAATAACGCAGCATGACAAAATTTATTGTCACTACGTGTTCAAAACGCACATTACTGGACATCGACCCATACACAGATAGACACACACACACATATACACACAGATACAGACACACACAGACATAGATAAACGGGCATTGGGAGCGGAATATTGATGACAGAACTTCATGAAGCATAAAAAAATTTTTGCAATGCGTAAATGTCAGATAAACCACAGAGAGGGAGAAAGAGAGAAGGAGAGAGAGAGAGAAAGATACGGATATAAAAATGGAGGGTCTTTTTATTTTTTAGTTCAGGCTGACTTGCTTCAAGTGTTTGTGGGTGTGTATGTGTGTGTGTGTGTGTGTGTGTGTGTGTGTTGTTATTATTATTATTGTTGCATGCTATTTTTAGCTTAGAGCTGTCAACTAACTAACTAAACTGAAATAAACGAACCAACAAATTTTTTGGGCAAATGTCTGAAAAGGCTGAACGATGAGCCACTGACGCTGAGGCTGAGACTGAAGTTGGGAATGAACCGCTTGACTATGCATGAGCCTGAGGACCACAACCACACACGGTGGTTGCCTTTTTTGTGGGTCAAAACCATCGTCATTGCCGTCGTCGTCAACATCGACAACGACAACCACATCGTCGACGTCGTCGTCGTCGATTGCCAAATGAATTTCGCCATCCAGCGGAGGTTGAAATTGGCTTTTGCCTTTTGGCGAACGTATTTTGAATTTTAATGTGGCATAGCCATAGAGACGCAAAGCAACAGTGGTAACCCTTTTTCATCTCTGTCTCTTCGTTCTTTGTTTGTCATTTCTGCAAAGATACAAACACACATTGAATGCGCATAAAATTTTAGCCGACTATTTCATTAGCAAAAGCAGCCAACGAGCATAAGAATTTGTGGAAAACCCATTCGATTTGGATGGGAGATACTGTCTCCTCCTCGTCCTCCTCCTTCTTTTTTGCCTCATATCCGACCATGAAAAACAAAAACAAAATCGAAAAATCAACACATGCTTTCAACTGCCATAGACGCACTACAAAAAGACCGCAATGCGATTGGATTAACATTTGCTGAATATCTATAGCATACTTATACGGGCATGTTAGACCCCAGTCAGTCAGTCATTCAGTCATTCTGACTGTCCCCTGGCTGTCATTTAGTCATTCAGTCAGTCAGTAAGGAATTGAGCGTGAGTGCGTCTTAGTTTGCGGTTGAACACTTGGGTGAATGATTGGCAAGCAGCATATTTGAATATTTGATTGTTCTCGACTCTTTCACACTCACTGTATCCCTCTATCCCTCTATCCCTCTATCCCTCTCTTCCTCCTCCCCTCTCTGTGTGTACACACTTTTACGTTGTTGTGTGAATTTTCTGTATGCGTGTTGCGTTCCTGTTGATCCTTATTGTCCTAAACCATATAAGTACTTAAGAGAAAAATTCGATTCACTATATCTCAGAATATATTTATATTCTCTATAAAAACTTATACCTAAGCCACCCATCTCAAAGATGCATCATTTACGAGGGTTGTTTGATAAGTAAGTGACCGTCTTATTTATTTAATTTGAACATTTTCAATGTTACAAGCGCGAAAGTTGCATCAGTCAATTAATTTTATAGTTTTGAATAAACCAATTTTTTTAGTCAAAAAAAAACATTTTAATGTTATTTTATAAGCTTAGTTTATCTCGATACAAATAAATATTAAACTATTTAAAATATTGTAACTGCAATAAAAAAAATTGCTGCTTTTAATTAAACATTATTGGGAATTTAAAATTTCTGCAGACGATTTTATCTTTCACATGTTTATCAACATGTTGTTTGCTTTAAAAATATTTATTTTAATTTATGCTCTACAGTTTTGATATATTTAATTCAATAATTTTATTCATTTTTTCTTTATTTGTATGCTTAACTTATTTATAATTTTATATATGATATTTAAATATTTTTATTATCAGCTTTTAAGTCTCAAAAGGCGTGCCTATAACACTCTTTGGAGATTTCTTTTAATAATTATTTTTAGTCTTCTAGTTAATAAGTCTGAAATCGACTTTTAATATGTTTTAATTTGTTCTTGTTTTGGAGCCAAACACTTTTTAAAATATAATTTCAATTAAATTAAGTCCACAAACCATTCTTAAATTTAGTCACAGCATTCGAAATATTTTACTTTCAAGACATTGTCGTTTATATTAAAGCAGAGTGCCATTTTGCCTACTAGATGTCATCGTATTCTTATTTATCTGCAGGTTTAACATGAGCTTAGACCACAAAATTAATTAGTCAAGAAATTGATTTAAATATAAACGATATTATATTACACTTCGAGTTTCTCAACAATTTTAGTGTCTCTACATACTTATGTATATAATATGTATTGTAAGGCTATCGTAAGGAGCTATTAATGTAATTAAGAAGCCTGTCGTCACGAATATTGCTCGATTTGCTCGTTTGGTTATAATTTGAGCCATTTTGAGGCTTTTGTATTCGATTAGTTTTGCAAGTTTATTCAAATTCACAACGCATTAGCACTTTTCTTTCTTTTCTAGCTCTTTATAAGTTAGACTTGAATATATGAATACAATTTGGTTTGAGTTTCCGTAACAATTCATTTTTGTGCGTCATTAGAGAGCAACTTTGCTGTGAGTAGCCTCCGCTTCCGTATCGCTTGGCTGTGATTTAATTTTTGGTCATGTGTGCGTAAGGTCATGACACACATTTGACAAAAAAGAAAAGAAAAAATGAAAAAAAAAACGTTCTCTTCCACACATGGCTGTGGGTCCTGTGAGTCCTTGCTATGACCGTCATTGCCCTTTGTGGCTTGACTTGCGCCTAGTTGCCTTTCCCTTGATTAGACTCAAGTTGGATGGAATGGTATAAATAGTGTCCATGTCCAGTGCGGGTTAAGTTGATTTGACCCCACACATGACTAGGCAATAGAGAGACGAATGCATGGCAATAAAAGTTGACTCCCAAATGAAACAATAACACTTGCACTTAAATGTAGAATACGAGATTTGAATTTAATTGAAATGGCTTGCATTAAAAGTGTGCAAAAAAGAGACACAACAATACATACAATGTATGAGGAGTTCATCTATATTTACACACTGACATAAGTAAAATATAATGTATAATTATTTACTTATACATCTCATTAATTGTTGTAGTAATAAACGTATAATTTATTGATGAATCTTCTTTCAATCCACAACTCCACTCTGAAAACTTGTCGTCTTGTTTAATTTTTAATTTTGTGACACATGAGTTAATCATAAATGAAAGCTATTGTTGAATGTACATAACTGTGCGCCTGTTGAGCATTTTTTCGACTTTGATATATCTGATATATCAATCCACATCTCTTGTATTGTATGATTTGTCAATAAAAATGTTGACAAAAGAATGTGGAATTTAATTATGATTCTCGGCATCGAAACAGCTTGAAATTGGACTCTATTGACAGACAATAGTTGTTCCATGTGAAATACATAATTGAATGGCTTCGGTTCAGTGTTAATTATATCAGTCTATGGTATTTGAAAGATGGCTAAAACAATTAAACTTTATTAAAATCAAATAAAACTCAAATGAAAATCTAGTGAAAAGCAATTATAATTTACACACTCAGAAAATAAACAAATGTACATCAGGGCATTATTTATTGTAGATATAATAATTAAAAAATACAATGTGTGTACGTCATAAGGACATTAATTAATATCATAATAGCTCTAATACCTTACAGTCTAAGCATTTCTAGATCTATTTTTAATGAGGGCTGATAAAACTATTGAAAGCAAATTGGTTAATGGGAAAGTTGGTGCTTATTGTCTAATGCATTAAATACCAATTAATGAGAGAAACAAAGTCACTCAGGCTGCTTAAGTTGTTAGATTTGAATTTCTCTAGGTTATCTGTGTGTGTGCGTTTTTGTACTGAAGTCTCTTGAGGTTGAAATTTCGAAATGCCTTTTGCGTGTGGCAAATATTGAAATGAATACGACTTAAGTTGAGGCAGACAGGATGAGCTGTCAGACAGCAAGTATCCTTGAGTCTCGTTGACTTCAAAAAATGAGAGATTTATGCCAGCTACAACAAGAATATAAACGCAACAACAACAAGAGCAATTAAAACGGCTGCATCAACAAATAAGAATGTGTTAAAAATAAAACAGAAAGTGAGAGGCCGTCATCGCCAACGAGGTGACCTGACCGCCACCCCATTTCCCCCCATTTCTCAATTTTCCACCCATGTACATAAGTGAAAAGGCAACCACCACCCCTGACCCCATCTGTGACCCCATCCTGGTGCCCATTTTACATGCAAAAATGGAAATAAATGGCGACGGGCACTTTTAATGACGCAGCTGTAAACACTTTGAAGGCGTTGGCCCACTTGGTAACAAAGACAAGGCAAAAGGCGAAAGGCGGTAGGCGAAAGGCAAAAGGAGAGCAGCATCTGAGCCATGTTTGCTCTGTGTACTGTGCGTTTCACTTGAAATGTATTAATAATTGCCTAATGTCTAATTAGCCATGCAATCTACACACTTTCACTCTCACTTTCACTCTCACCCACACATGGCCATTAACGTCGGTGGCAAATTTTTGGCTTAGCTTTAAAAGCTAAGACCTAAGCCAACTTTTCTTACACTTTTCTTTCACTTTTCTTTTTCTCTTTTATTTGCTTTTTGTGCTGTCAAACAATTTTCGAAACGAATATTTTACCGGGCGCCAAAAAGTGCGTATAAACATTGAGAAAAACGAGCAGAGTCTGTTTTGGGTTAGTAGTACCACTTCCCTATAAACTCTCTCATTCTCTTTACCCATATCTGCCTTTCTCTCCCCTTATGGCTATCTCTTTCTCTTTAACCACTCAATAAGGTACTGGTACTTTGAGTGGGAGAGCAAATTTCCCACATTGTGATTGTAATTATCGCATGCGAGAAGTATGGCCGACAAATTACATTGAGTTTCCATGGAAATGATCGGGCAATTGTTTTCACATTTCCTATTACCAACACCAGTTGCACTTGTTGATTCTACTTACATGAATTGGTTAACTGTATTTGATAGCCAACTAATAGTGCACATGAAATTTTGACTTGTACCCTTACAAGGAACACGATGTTAGTAGAGCTCAGACCAGCATAGCTTTGCTACTAAAGCGGTATCTAAACAGGATATAATTATTTATTATATGCCCGCTTTATTCTAAATAAACCTAATTCTTTTCAATTTAAGAAATAAACATTTTCTTGCACTATTTTCTATTTTGAGAGAAGGACTCTTTAATATTTCAAATAAAACTATTTTCTTCTCGGCACGTCAAAGACTTCGTTGAAATGTCGTAAAGAAACAAAAATATTGTCCTGAAAAAATTCAATATTAGTTTGATTGGTTCTCATTTGGTAGTCCTATGGTTAATTATGGACAAAATATAAATGCTTTGAAGAATAAAAAAAAGTTTGAGCGCTTTGGGCAGTTATTAAGAGAAAATATCAGATTGAAACTGTTTTAGTTATGTTATATGCTATATGTTATATGTTAGGTGGCTGTGTGTTTAATTTCATGGTATTTAAGCAGCATTTAAATGAAATTAAATATTCATACTGAATTTAACTGGAAAACAACAAGGGCAACAAGAGCAACGACAAAGACAACAAACTGACGCATTGCTGTTAAATGACAAATAAAAGTGACAGGGAAAACAAAATGGCGAGTGGCTGTTGATGAGACACCCTACCCATCTTTTTCATTTGGAGAGTACCCCTAGGGAAGAGGAGCTTGTGTAATGCAAAGATAAATAATCCAATTAAAATATATAAACATGAGAACATAAAGACGCCAAAAGAGCATTAACTTTAAGTGGAAATGACGAAGCCATCAAATGTTCATTCAATCAAATTGTTCTTGTTCTTGTTCTTGTTCTTCTTGTTATCCTGCTTCCCTAGATTGTAGTTTGACCATCAATCTGTCCCAAGCTCAGGTAAAAGGACGAAATAAAGCAAGGACATAAGGATAAGCTTTCTTTTAAGAACTCTCCCCTATAAAATTTGTTGAGCATTTTCAAAGATCGATGTTTTGTGTCTCCCTCATGAGAAATTTCCACAATTTAGCTTCTAAGCAGGAGAGAGTTTAAAGTAATCGACTTCCAGATACTCTGTAGCCTAGTCTAAAGTACCAACATTAATATGTGCAAATAAGGAAGGACATTAAAGTCTTTTGGATTTGTTTTAATAGAGATACAACCAAGCTTATTATACCTTTATTACTCACTTTATGTATACAGGGTATAGATATTCAAATTGTGAAATCTATTGGCTACGCCCGTTCGAACATTGTCGTTCTGTTGGCCGTGTTTCAATATGTTGTCCGTAGGCTGTAATCTGATTTTAATGTTGGACGTCGAAACGCGCCAGGCTGTAAAGTGCATAATAAAAATGTAGAAATTTAATTATGCGCAATTAATGCGCATTAAATGCAGCAACAGGATGTTCGCCAGAGCAATCGAGAGTGGTAATCGGGAGTGGTAATCGGGAGTGGTAATCGGGAGTGGTAATCGGGAATGGTAATCGGGAGTGGTAATCGAGAGGGACAATCGAGAAGCTATTGATGTCAGCTAATTGACAGTAAGAAAAGTGACAAAAAATGGATAGATAATTAACGTTGCTATTGGCCTTTTTGGTCATTTACTTTTATACTCTGAGCTCATTTAAATGCACAAAAAAGGGTACAATATTTTCAAGAATGCCTGCAGCAGCAGGCAATTTTTGACCTTTTTCGAAATGTGAAAAATACGATACATTCGAAAGTCAGGTGGGTTCAAAGATTTACTACTACCGAAGGATAAATTTGTAATAGACTTTGATTCGAATTAAATAAAGTGATAGAAAAAAATGTTGTATAAAGTAGAAATATATGGAAAATAAACTAGAGCTTAAACGATAGTTAAACATACACAGCTAATGACAAAATAAATAATTATATTCAAAATGTATTTCTATTTATACATATAAATTATGAATACTTATTTATATAATTAAATAAAAATATCATTTTTCTGGTCGTCTCAATACATCTGCAATTATGTGATAGTGAAAAGTGTCAATATCCGAAAAAGCTTTACATGCAATTACAATTTAAACTATCCAGAAAGTAGTTAAATTTTCATCGGCAGCTTTAAAACTTTAACAATTGCTGAATGTGGAACTTACCAGGTACCTGATTATGAATAAAAGCTAACGACATTGGCATGCAAACTGGAAAATGGAATATAAAAAATGCATAAAGTGAAACTTATGAGGCGGGATCAAAGTGCAGCACTATAAACATTTGCATTTGATAGCCTCTCTATACGTTGGATAAGGGCAATGTAGGTAAAAAATATAAAAATGCTGTATGAAAACTCTGAGAAACTCTCATAAATTGAATATGTGTATGTGTGTACCATAATATAATAGAAAAAACAAACTTTTTTATAGCCAAAGTCGCATATCATGGACGACAGATGCCAGTAATTGCACCCAGTTGACATTGGAATGCTGAAGAGTTTAAAATATACGAGGGATGGGTATCGATATTTTTTTTTATATATTTGTTTATTTAACGTCGAATTAAAGCAGTCGACAAGGTAAAAATAAAAAATAAGATTTTAAGTTAGTTATAATATAGTGTTATTTTTTTTAGAAAGTTCAATATCATTTAACTAGAAACTAACTAGCTAACTAATAAATAAAAAACTTAATCGCATCGCATCGCATCGCATTAAGAGCATTGTATCGAATGTTAATTACCATTTGACTAGAAACTAACTATTTAACTAATAAATAAGTTGGGGCATCTCATAAAAAACTTAATCACATCGCATCGCATCGATTGCCTGAGAAAGTATGTAGATTTTGAAAGTAGATATATTGATATTTATAATATTTGAATTGGGCAGTCATATTTTAAATTAAAAAAAATCGTGATAATTCGTGGTTCATTCATGGATTTCTTTTCTTCGTCAAATGATGTATAAAATAGTCAAATGCCACAAAAAAATTATCTCTGCTACAAAAACAATCTTAAGCGCTTTGGTCATGGATACGAATACATACATGCAAATGCATGCATGCAAATGCATGGATGCCAATGCATGCAGGCAAATGCATGAAACTGTTCTGGAAACACTTTGAAGGCGTTGGTCCAATTGGTAACAAATACAAGCCAAAGCAGATCAGCATTTGAGCCAAGTTTGGTTATAGTCTGTTCACTTAATAATTGCCTAATGTCTAATTAGCCATGCAATCTACACACTCTCACTTTCACTTTCATACACACATGGCCATTAATGTGGCTTGCAAATTTTTGGTTTAGCTTTAAAAGCTAAGGCCTAAGCCATCTTTTTTCCACTTTTATTTTTCTTTCTCTTTTTCTTTTTCATTTTCTTTTTGTGCTGTCAAACAATTTTGGAAACGAATATTTTACCGGGCGCCAAAGAGTGCGTATAAACATCGACAAAAACGAGTAGGGTCTGTTTTGGGCTAGTACCCCATACCATTTCCCCATAAACTCTCTCATTCTTGCTCTCCTTGGCTGCTCAACAAGACAAACACTCCGAGTGTGAGAGAAAATTTCCCACAATGCGATGGCTTTTTTGTCGCATGCGATAAAAACAGTTTATAACACATCATTTACATGTATCGCATATCTTTAAGTATAAAAATGATCGCAAAATCTTTTTACAACACCTGTTGATTCTCCTATCAATTGATAAATAAACTAATTTTGTAGTGCCAATATATTACACTACAAATATCGAGAAATACGTATTATTGTGAATACTTATATATAATAACTATTCTGCAAAGGTTATAAATATAATCAAATAAATACGCAGCAAACTTATGCTTTTCTGTGTAAGTCACTGTTTACATTTGCCAATAAAATTCATACTATATGTTTATTTTTAGGTGGGATTGTATTTTTGTAACTCTTGGAAACCAAACGTAAACATTTCAACTGCGAATCCTTCAAAACTTAAGTTTTCGTTAAGTTTTTTTCATTTGTTTTTCTTATTTGTTGTTTCAATAACTAAATAGTGTACCTGCCAAAAAACATAAGTAGAGTATCCAGCTGCTGTCCGACAGATGTTTACTATCTGAAATATTAGTATTACGCAAATAGGGTCTTTCCATTTGTTTCAAATCATTTACTAGACTTATGATATTGTAATATCTTGACATATAATGCGTATGTCAATAATCCCCCAGATTGCTAGATTATTATTTTTTTTTTAAAAGATGACTCTAGTGCCTGAGAAAGTATGTAGTTTTTTAAAGTAGATAACAAATAGGCTGATAAGTCCGTAGGATACCCACCAAAAAAGCAATTTTTTGGCAAAAATCAATTTAACTCATAAACCTTACTTCATTTAATGTTAAATTGAAATTTATAATATTTAAATTGGGCAGTCATATTGTAAATTAAAAAAAATCGTGATAATTCGTGGTCCATTCATGGATTTCTTTTGCTCGTCAAATGATGTATAAAATAGTTAAATGCCACAAAATAAATTATCTCTGCTACAGAAACAAACTTGAGCGCTTTGGTCAGTCATTAAAAGAAAATATCAGATTGAAGATGTTAAAGTTGTCGATTTTAATAGTAATACAATAATAATATATTTATGTTAGGTGGCTGTGTGTTTAATTTCATGGTATTTAAGCAGCATTAAAATGAAATTAAATATTCATACTGAATTTAACTGGAAACTAACAAGAGCAACAACAAAGACAACAAACTGACGCATTGTTGTTAAATGACAAATAAAAAGTGACAGGGAAAACAAAATGGCGAGTGGCTGTTGATGAGACACCCTACCCATCTTTTTCATTTGGAGTGGGCACCCCTAGGGAAGAGGAGCTTGTGTAATGCAAAGATAAATAATCCAATTAAAATATATAAACATGAGAATATAAAGACGCCAAAAGCGCATTAACTTTAAGTGGAAATGACGAAGCCATCAAATGTTCATTCAATCAAATTATTCTTGTTCTTCTTGTTATCCTGCTTCCCTAGATTGTAGTTTGACCATCAATCTGTCCCAAGCTCAGGTACAAGGACGAAATAGAACAAGGACATGAGGATAAGCTTTCTTTTAAGAACTCTCCCCTGTAAAATATGTTGAGCATTTTAAAAGATCGATGTTTTGTGTCTCCCTCATGAGAAATTTCCACAATTTAGCTTCTATGGAGGAGAGAGTCGACTTTTAGATACTCTGTAGTCTAGTCTAAACCATAAATAATTCATGCAAATAAGGAAGGCAAAGTCCTTAGGATTTGGGTTCATAGAGATACAACCAAGCTTATTATACCTTTATCACTCACTTTATGTATACAGGGTATATATATTCAAATTGTGAAATCTATTGGCTACGCCCGTTCGAACATTGTCGTTCTGTTGGCCGTGTTTCAATATGTTGTCCGTAGGCTGTAATCTGATTTTAATGTTGGACGTCGAAACGCGCCAGGCTGTAAAGTGCATAATAAAAATGTAGAAATTTAATTATGCGCAATTAATGCGCATTAAATGCAGCAACAGGATGTTCGCCAGAGCAATCGAGAGTGGTAATCGAGAGTGGTAATCGGGAGTGGTAATCGGGAGTGGTAATCGAGAGGGACAATCGAGAAGCTAAAGCTGAAGCTGGGGTGAACTCGACCATAGCACAGATAGAAGCTATTGATGTCAGCTAATTGACAGTAAGCAAAGTGGCAAAAAATGGATAGATAATTAATGTGGCTGTTGGTCATTTACTGGTTTAATGGTATAATACTATTTTCCACTCCTACAGCTCCTAGGAAGTGAGGGTCTAATGTTCTAAAAGGTATATTAACTTGTAGCTCTATGAAACGTAATGCGATAGTACAGATTGTGTGAAAACGAATACGAATTTATATATCACAGTATGCGTTGGAATGATCTTATGGATCTTAAACGTTTCCTATGAAAAAATATTCGTTTAATACAAATCATAACTCTTTTTGCAAACTTATAAAGTATACATATGCATTTAGTTGTTGTAAATAAATGAGTTATAATTATAGGTCCATTAAAACCAAGCAAGCGGCCTTGACTTTTTTATGATTAAATATATTTCAACACAATAATAATATTAATTTACATCTCATTAAATATGTATGGCAACAGAATTTGGCGGGTCCTTCGACTGTCGAAGCGAATCAAGCTAATGTTGAATGTTAACATTAGAGTTGTTGAGTTTGCATTTAAGGTTTATGTCCTTCATCTACTCTCTTTTTTTTTTAAATCAGGTAAAATATTTCATTGAAAATACTTCAAATTTATAGATGAAGCAATGATAGAGACATCGAAGGCCATGAAGTCATTGTTGTGATAATCCTCATATGAAAATGTAGTATGAAATAATTAAATTTGGTTAAAAAAATAAGCTGTATTTTACTTTCACGGTAATTTAGTGTATTTTTTTATCGACAACTTTTATGTTTTTTTTTTTTACTTCTATGAACAAAATGGAAAACAAATAAGTTGAATTTTGCAAACATTTTCTTCTTAGAAATTTATTTCATGGTTAAATTTATATTTCCGTGAACAGAAAAACTTTCTTTAATAACATTAATTTTCATTGGAAATGAAAATGCGGGCTTTGCTGCGAGTACGCTTATTTTGGTGGAGATATTAAATTGGATTTAATGGGTCTCCATATGACTATAGATGGCAAGAGGCAAATAGCCATGGTCAGCTTAGAATTCAGTTGGCCATGTAAAGTGCTGACTGGTCATAAACTTTGTGCACCATTCAATGGCAGTGTACAAAAACAATAGCATAAGTCATTTTTAATTGACTTTTATCGAGCGAATGGATTTTTTTTGTGGTAATTGGAAAATTTGTACCAGCACATAGAAGGTCCTGCTGTTCGGGTCCTGGTTCGAGACAATGCCACGTTGTTGGCTGATGGGGACGGCGCCAAACATATTAGTGTCATTTGTTCGACTATGGCAAGGCTAAAAAATGACAGTTGCGATCGCGTAACAGACAGGATATAGACAGGCCTTCATTTTACCCGTTTACGTTTTTCACATACCATTTTCCTTTCCCATCCCATCGACTTCCCTTCCACTTCCCTTAGTACTTGGGGTGGTCGCTCATTAGACTGTGACCATAACAAGTAGCCGCATGGTTGGCCAGTGGCAGCGTTTAACTTATGCAAGTTACTTACCTGGTGCTACCAGATTTATGTCCAGCTATTAATCAAATCCAGGCGCAGTCCAGGGTAGTCAAGTTTGATTGCCACTTATTTGGCGGGCCACACTGTCTGAGAGTTAACGCATTTTTAGGATACGCCTAAATTTATGCTAACTGCCTGCCTGAACTGGCATTCAATTTGAAATTGGTTGCGAAAAGTTGAGATTGAGATTGTTGAAATATGACTCGAATGGTTGTTGATTCATTGGTTCATTGGTTCGTTCACTGGTTCGTTGGTTCGTTGGTCCGTTGGTTCTTTGGCTCCTGGCAATCTGACGTAGCGCATTTGATTAGCCATTTTTCAGTGCTGCTCGTTAAATTTGATGGGTGGTCTGTGTCTGTGTCTGTGTCTGTGTCTGTATCGGTATCTGTGTAAGTGCTTTGCCTGTCTGTGTATGAGTATCTGCCATTCTATTAACGATAATGCAGATAATTATGCACAGACTGTCTTTAACTTTCTGCTTACTGTTGTTGCTGTTGCCAACAGCTGGCTCAATTTCCGCTGAACTCTGAATGAATAAAAGCAACAAAAACCTTAGAAACCGTAGCAGCTGCAGCCAATGCCAAAGTTTTCAGAACCATATACATAAAAGAAGTATTGCAAATTACTTTTATAGCTTACACATATTTTGCTTATTTTGTTTTTTCAAAAACTTTGACTTATCCTTACAAGTGGATGCCAGACAACTCTAAAGGATAAAGGATAATTAAATAATCGCCTTGGAAGATTCTACGAAACAATCGATACTAGAGGTCAGCATAAATTTATTTATTTTTCAAATTAAAGTGAGTACACACTTTCTTTCAGTACTTAAATTGTTCTGTACTCTGTTCTCATTGTACAGATTGAGAAATTACAACCTTATGGTACACTTACATTTAGTATATATCTTTAGGCCTATCTCATTCTGAGTACCCCAGAAATCGTAGAGACAGCATTATGATAGGGAAAATTAAATTGTGATTGTATTATAAACTGATTAATACGAATAATAACAGCGAAGCAATAAGTAAAAGCTAAAATCCCTGTAAAACAAGGTTATATTATACTTTTAATACTAATAATTTTGAAGCAGTTGATTAAATCAAAAACTTTATATTTACAATATTTTAAAAATGTCTCAAATTTGAGATATATCGAATGGAACTTCTTATTTGTGTACCTAAGTTAACCACTCGTTAAAGAAAGAAAGGACATAAATCATTTTATTAACTAGAAGCTACATACAGTTTAATTTATAATTTATTGTAAACTAGACACTTTATGTGATACAAATTTGTTGTAGATTAATTTTATGTTGGCATTCATTAGATGAGTTTAACTGACAGCAATCCAATGAATGATTTAAGCAAAGTAAATATTAATCGATTTAATTTGGTCGTTGCTTTACATATCTGAAAGGGTATTTCATAGTTAACATTCTGAAGAAGACTATTCTCTTCCATTTCTTTTTTAAGTTTCGACAAATTGACGGGCGAACTTGTTTGGTTAACACATTTGCATATGCTGCACTTGTGCAAACAGACAAACACAAGAAGAACGAAAAAGTGTGTGTGATTATGTGTGCCTGAGCATAAGAGTATGTGTGTGTGTGTGTGTGTGTTTCATTGTCCTGGTCTGCGACTGAAAGGATACAGTGATTGGGTAGCCGCATTTGGGCGTGAAGTGCAACATGTTTGTCTTGTGCTTGCAACAGAATGTCACGTCATTGTCACATTGATCAAGCGATGAGGAAGACGAAGACTTTGGAAGACAAATGAAAATTGTGCGTTTTATTTTTTAATTTTTTTTTTGGGATGCTTGTCACTCAACGATGACAGACGAACGATGATGAGAACGCATTCGCCTTTCGGCAGAAACACAGCAATTGCGAATCAATATTCTGCGTTTCCGGAACACACACACACACACACCTGTCCAGACCCTGGTAGAAAATAAACCGTTTTTGTGTTAACCAGCATTTGTCCTTTTTATGTTTGCTATTAAAATGGTCAAACAAATGTTGGCTGAACAGCAATAAATACCCTGTACTTTTATGACAATGCTAAATTGTTTAGCTTTAACTCTTACGTGTATCACTCTTTCTACCCAACTGATGTGGGACAAGGGTATGACAGCTTTGTGTAGCCAGTAGGTGATTGGTAAGCCCTTAAAAGTACTTATAAGTATATAAAAGTCAGCAATCACTATATAAATATTTATCTTATAAAATTTCTAAAAATTTAACTACAACAACTAAATTCTATTATATACGGTCAGTTATTGTACTTAGGGTATCTGATGGTCGAGCAATCTTTACTGTTGCCTTTATTTGTGTTTTATGGCGTTTTTGGTGCTGTCGTCGTTTTGGTTTTGACTTGTTTTATGTTTCATGTTTAACATTTTACTGAATGTGGCCTTTTCAATGTTAGAAAGTCCAAAAAAATCTGGTCATTACAACGGTATTCATATGGTTATAAGCAGTTGCTTACTTTCATGAAAATATTTCAGCTTGTATAAATTGTAGATTCGTAGGAATATTAAGTTGCAAATATTATTTTATATCCTATATCCTACTGTAAAGAGGTAAATTAAAAGTGTTGCTTTTCCTATTTTATTATTTCAGATATTATTTAAAAAATATGGTTAATAACTATAATCTCCTTTTTTATTTCTTCTCTTTTGTCCAAGATTTTTGATTACATTTTCCTTTGTTATAAAAAGTTTTAATTGGGACATTTTAAAGAACAGAAGAAAAGGTTAAATTAGAGAAAATGCAACTACACATCGTCTTATGAATAGGGTATAGATCGGTTCATTTTGCCAAAAAGTAAGGGACAATCTTATACTGAAAACAGTTGGAGCAATTTGTACAGGTTTAAAAATGAGTTGGAAAAAATGCTCAAGACATTAAATAAATATAAATATAAAATAAAATTGTATAGATACTAAAAATAGAGCAAATAATACATGATTCAAAATTGAGCTGGCAAAAATGCTTAAGACATTAAATAAATATGGAAAGAAGTACTAATTGTTGACAACACAAAGCTACAACATGTTGTTTAAGCTTATGTATAAATGATAAGAAATTGTTGTAACAATGCAATAGAAAATTACTTAAAATTGGCCTACAACGAAAACAGCAATGTGCAATACAATAAACATGAAATGCATTTTTGCATGCTTATTGCAATTTGCGTTTTCGATGTACTACGTAATATATGTGTCTCTGTATGTGTTAGTATCTGCATGATTGCAGTCAACAGCCCCAAATTGTGGACCACATCAGGGTCCATTGGGCCTGGCCAATGCCCAATGCCCAATTTGGTAAGCGTCAGTCGGTTAAGGCTTGCAATGAACAAAGTGACCATACAATTCAAGCAACCAACCGAGAAACCACCCAATGAACCAACCCAAACCATCAGTTATCCATGAGAGCCGCCCACATTGCACACATTTGCAATTTTAAACTGAATGCGCATAAATTAGTGGTATTGCTGAACTTACCAGCAACTACTAGTCCCCAATAACAGCAACACCAACAGCAACAGCAACAACAACAACAACAACAACAATAACAACTACTACAATAACAGTCATGATGACAACAATATTCACCAGCAAATTGCACAGAGAGTTGTTGTTTTTGTAGGCAACAGTGTCACTTGAACTTACTAATAGATTTATTAAATTCAAAACTACGAGTATATTCAAATTTAAGCTTTCATCTTTCCACTTAGAGAAGATGTTCTAGTTGTAACTTAGTTTAAAAGTTAAGGTTTTAGAGATTCGTTTCGATTTTAGAAATTTAACAAATGCTAACTCTTGAAAAGTTGTAGTTTTTCTTTTATTGCAATGAAATAATGTTTAATGTATAAATGTATGTGTAAGTCAACAGATTCAAGTGTCACTTGAACTAAATAATAGATTTATTAAATTGAATACTACAAGTATATTCAAGTTTAAATTTTTATAGTTGTAACTTAGTTTAAAAGTTACGGTTTTAGAGATTCGTTTCGATTTTAGAGATTTAACAAATGCTAACTCTTGAAAAGCTGCAGTTTTACTTTTATAACAATGAAATAATGCTTAATATATGTAAATTTATGCGTATGTCATTTATTTTTCTTGGAATAACAATTACTTTCACAGGTGTTTAAGAGAATTTCACCTTTTGTGCAGGGCGAAGATTAATTGCTTCATTTTATTATTTTAATTTATTTCATTTATTATTGCTCTTCTTTTCCTTTTGTCTTGCTGTCTGAAATTCATTAACAATTGATTTGACTGGCGGCGACAAATTTCCGAATATTATGGTATAATTACATACACAGAGTGTCATATCCAGAAGATACATATGTGGGGACCTACATTAAAAGATAGTGAGCGTAGTGTCAATTCAAGCAAGGTTGACAGCCAAAGACAACTCACAATTTACATGTAGTTGACCAAATTGATCTCCTTTTACACTGACATTGACTATAATTAAGTCATTACAATATTTTTTTTTATATAAAGAATACCTACAGAGTCTCCCACAGTCGGCTTAACTCGATTGTCGTATGTTTTACTAGTTTTTTGTGCACATGCAGTAAAATTGTATTGCACTGTTGAGTAGCCTTAATCAATGAGGAAATTAATTGGTTTTGGCCGATTGAGAATATGGAGAAATGTTTCGCATATTTTCCACCTCAGTGGACAGACGCATAAGCGAGCAGGACTATATGTACATACGTATATGTATGTATCCCTACTGATGGGTCGTTCTGGAGCTCGACATTTATGATGCCATAATGCAATTCATGCAATCAAATTGCTAGACTTGAGTCTGAGTCTGTGAAAATTATTGATTAATGTTCCATGGTTTTATTTTCGCTTCCAATTAAGAAAACGGTTCAAGTCATAGTATGGATGTGGTAAGAATGTGTGACTGTCAGAAGAGTTTGTGTAACTTTAGTGGCAATTTCACGTGAATATGAAATGGAAATGCATTGGGGCAGACCTAAAGGCGTTCAAGTTGAAACACACCCAAGCACTTTCCCAGCTCGAGGCTTTCAATGTTTATTTAGCTGATTTTGTCAAAAATTTGTTGAAGGGTAAGCAACTAGAAAAGTGTTTCACAAAGTAAAACTGACAGCAACCGACAAGAGAGAAACAACAACTGACTATTAAATGGGAATGGGGATGGGATGGGGATGGGGTGGGGAACGTTGCTGCCAGCGAAATTCCAAAACATTTTAACTCTCTAAATATGGCAATGGGATTTTCGCATCATAAATCCTAGGCTAACTCCCTACTCCATGCCGTATTTCCGAAACCAGCTAAATGTTTGCAGATAGATTTACGAGCACAACTCAGACCGTTATTTTACGTACATATTCTGGCAAAAGTTACGGATAAAATGTGCGTTTTGATTATAATTTCCATTTCGATTGTGCTTTCGCTTTATATTTATTGTATTTCCACATCGTCAGCATTTTGTTATGTCGAAAAGTTGTTGCTATTGCCAACAATTTTTAAGTCCCAGCAATTACTTTTTTACTAAGCGTTAAACTCTTTATACTCTGTAAGCCATAAAAATTCGCTTTAAGTGGTTCGCGCCTTGATCTCAAAAACAATTTCAAAGTTATTCCAAAAAATTCCTTTATGGGACACTTTAAGCCAAATAAATATTGCATACGTTATATGTAATAAATAAGACAGGGGAATGAAATTAACGCATGAATACAGGATACATATTTTAATCCTGTTAACTTTGTGCATATTTGTACGTCTGTCTGTGTGTGTCCAGCCACGAAAACAGCTAAATGTGGATCAAGGTTATTTTCAATTTTAGATACCTACCCGAAAAATTTCAACTATTTGAAAGTTTAGCTTTAGAGGCATTTAAAAAATATGCATGTGTGTATATGTACTGGGTATTATACTGTCACGTATGCTAGACTGTAGCCTTTTGGACTTATTTCTAATATATGTAGTTGTATTTATTATTATATTATGTAGGACAAAAGTTGTTAATTTCATTGATGTTTAAGATGATAGTTTTGGTAATTTAAATAAATAACAGAGAAGTAAAATGTGTGCGTTAACTATATAAAATTACTTTAATGCAGGATGTGTATTGTTTTTGTCTTTTCGCAAGCTATCGACACCTGTTTCCTCGATTGTTTGTGCGTCTCTGTGGCGCCACCTTTGAGGAATGATTCCTTACACTTCACACTTTGTAGGATGATTCCCACTGTATGTATATAACAAATCGGAATATCCTTTGCCTGATGCCTCAATTAAGTATATAAATAAAATATTGGTTCAGATAGAGTTATTCGCAATGGAGCACTAGACTCAACGAAGTGATTTAATCACATGGAAAATCGTTTAATTAATAATCTGGCATTTTGCCTGATTTTGGGTCGTTTTAACTTCTTTAAGATTGGCAATAGTCAAAATGTCTCGTCGTCGTCGTCGTCGTCATCCTGTCGCCCTGTTGGTGACGTTCTCGTTGTTGCCTTCAGCTCTTTTGCAGTTTCCCACTGATTAATTGCTGGGGTGTTGTTGTTTAATGTGCTTTTCCGGCTGGTTTTTCTTTTTTTTCTTTTGGGCTACGTTTTTTGGTTGCGGGTGTTGGATGTTGGATGTTGGCCTTGTGGTTTGCTGAAGCTTACAAACTTGAAGAGCTCGCAGCTCGACACTCGACACTCGGCAAAGGCTCATCTGTTTTTATTTATGTATTTCATTTATTTAATTCAAGCGTCTGCCTGGGTTCTCTCTCTCTCTCTTTCTCTTTCTGTCTCTCTCTGTGTTTAGTTGGCGTCGCATTTGCATTTTCCATGTCTGCGCCTCTAACCGTGGTCCCTGGTTTTTCAGGGGTTTGTTTGCTTTGGTTCTGGCGTTTTTCTTCATTAAATGCGTTGAATTAATTTATAATTTGCTGACGTTTATGTATTTATGCCGCCTTTCCATGGCATGGCATTGTCGCCATTGTTGTTGCTGTTGTTGTTGTTGCTGTTGTTGTTGTTTTCGCCAGCCATTTTCACGCCTCGCGCCTAACTGTAATTAATTGTCATCGAATTTTCATCGAGTCAGCCAGTTTTGGTTTCGGGTCTTCGCCTTCGTCGTCGTCGTCGTCGTCATTTCCATCTTCTTCTTAATGCCCACGCACTCCTACGTAATTGTAATGGCCTCTACTTTTTCATCATGTTCTTGTTGTTCTTGTTCTTGTTGTTATTGCTTAACGCTTCTTAGGCATGATATATGAGCTGGACAAGCGGCTTTCTAGCGGCACAGAAACTCTTCTCAGATTCACAAAAATAATCGTATAATTTTCAGAAAGAACAATTTTTCAATCTATGTATAGTATGTATACTGATGCCAAGTAAGTACTTTCAGATACATGGCTGGCTTTGAAATCACTTGAAAGCTTAAATCAAAATGCATTTTAAATAAATTATACATATTTCCATATAATCATTTATTTACAGAAGCTTTCATGTCACACTTTATATCGGAGTTTAAATAAAAAGAGGTATAAATAATAAAAGAGGTATAACAAATTTTTAAGTATAAAGGAATAAACCCAAGTTATAATTTAGTAAAGTTAATCTACTTCTCTTTTACTACAAACTGATTTAAACTATCCAACAAAATTATTAAATATTTAAGTATTAATATTTCCCAAAATATTTCATCAGTCGACTTAAGTATTCTTTACAAAAAGTGTACATAAAATATATATGTATTTACAAATTTCTGAATACACTTTTTATGAGATACATACAATTGATTTTGAGTTATTGGGCGAATATATTTGAGTTTATGTTTGTATTTGTCAATATGTCAATATGTCAATATATATGTTAGTATAATAAAGAGTGGGTATAAGTACAAGTTATATTATGACTGGTGCGTCATTTAATGCACTAAACAATTTCACGATTGATTGAAGGCAAATAAATGACTTTGAGTTTGTGTTTAGTTCAAATCATGCGAACCAAATACATCACAGCTGATTGTGAGACTGCGTACTGTTAAATTAGTGGGCAACCAAGCGCAAAATATGCATTCGAATCGATTACCAGAAACTGAAACAGAAACTGAAACAGAAACAGAAACTGAAGCAGAAACTGAAAGAGAAGCAGTAACAGAAACAGAGTTCACTGCTAAATCAGAAGCTAAACTCTGGACCAATGCACACCGGAGTAATCCAGATTAAAATTAGAAAACCAATCAAACTCAGGGTGTGGCTACAAAAGATTTGTGCATGTTATTTAAATGGAATGCTCTTAAAGCCAGTTCGATTGACCTGTAGATCATAATACTTAACCTACACCTGTGAGTAAGAATATAATTTAGTCAACGTATTACGTTATGTAGATGTAAGAATAAAAATCAATAACTGATAATTGCATGGAAAATATTTGTCAAATAAACAAATTTAATCTTCTAATTTAATTACAATCATCTCTGAAAGTACGACATACATTTCCAAAACCTAGAAATTATGCCATTATATACCAGAAACTAATTTTTTACTTTCAAGTTAACTTTCTACTTATGAGAAACAATATATTTTATTCAAAGAAGGGTAATACTTCCTCCAGTATTTCAAATTAACTTCATTTTCATTTTAATTTACTCTATTATTTAAATTCTTATAGTGACAAAAGTGTGTCATGACGAACTATCAAAAATCGAATAATTAATATCCAATTAATTAAAAATCGGAGTAATCCTGTTAAGTTCCTTCAAGGCTTTCACAGTTGGCAGACCCAATTGTAATGATTTTGAAAATGCGATTGCGACATAAGTGTGTTCAGATTTGGAATGTTCAAAAGGCAGTTGACAATTGATTTTACAACTGTTGAGATTTCCTTAGATTTTCCGAGCTTGGCGGTTTGTCTTTGCCTTTGAGGTTGGATTGAGTGGCCGCGCGTGGCAAGTGGCAATCAATTGAGATGCCAACGTAATTGCGACAATTGAACGCCGTGCCACTTGGTGGCAAGTTGGTTGGACAGCGTAGGGAGGCTTGTCAAAATGGTTCTATTTTGTAATGGAGTGGCTGTAGAAAGTGTCGGGCGACACTTGATTTTGTGGATTGAATAACTTAAAAAATGTATGACAGCGCAAAATGTTGTGAATCAGACGCCTTAGATTAAAGCCATCGTCAGATGAATCGGAAATCTAAATGGCAGCATTTAAGTATGCCACTTGCTAGTCTGTAAGTGTGTGTGTGTGAGTGTGTGTGTGTGTGTGTGTGGAAAATGTGGATGTGAATAACGATACTAAGGCACATAAAGACATACATGCTAAGCCTGGAGCTATGGCTATACAGCAGTCAAAGTAAAGCAAAAAACCATACACTAATGTCGATTCAGCACAGTGATACAAAATAGCTATTAAAATGTACAGACATTCTGTCAATCGCCCGCTTATGTTCCACAAGTCATTAGGAAATCAATATTCTTAGCTTACAAAATAGTTTTTAAATTGAATAAAATGTAGTAAATTATATATTTCAGAAATTTAATTACTCCAAACAAAATATGTCAATAGTTAATGTGTTAGAAACTGTTAACACTGTTAACTTATACAGCACTGTTAACGACAACAAATTAAAATGGGACGATTCGAATTTCGCTGGTTCCACTAGTTTATTATAAATTAACAAGTTAATTTTGTTGTACTGTAATGTTTTTTTTTTGTTTATAAAATAAAACATATTTAACTCACAAGTTTTAATTTTATTATAAAATTAAATATATATAATGTGTATAGCTCTTGTCTGTTAATACTGGCTATTTATTATAATCATTTATTTATTTAAGGAAGAAGTAGTTATACTTATAAATATTAAATGAAAGTTAAAGCTATCAACATATTAATTAAATATTAATTTTGTCACATTTTGAAGAAACTTTGTGAGCCTAATTTATGATAAGCTTCTTAGCAATGATTTGTTGGCCACTGTGCACTGTCATTGACAAATAATTCCAGCTGTCGACAGTGTCCGACAGTGCAACACCTTAGCCTCAAACTCATCTGTATCTGTCTGTCTTTCTCTCTCTCTCTCTCTCTCTCTCTCATTCTCTCTTTCGCTCTCTCGCTCTGACACTCAATCTATCTATCTCTTTCCCTGCGTGCACTCAATGCCAAAGTGCAGCTGTGCAGGAATCTCACTAGAATGACATTTGTTGTTGGCATGATGATATTTCTTTTATGGTCCTGCCTGGTTTTTCAATGTGGTCTAAAATGCTTTTGCGGTAACTCTTGAAGTGTACATCTAAGCGATACCAAGTTGCCATTGCCTACACATTGAGCACAAAAATCAACATTATTCCATACGTGACATTGCGCCAGTTGTGCTGCAGGCTTCAGGCTGCATGAGGCATGAGGCATGTGGCATGTGGCATGAGGCACAACTTGTCCTCTGACCTGAAAAAACATTTAAGGATGACAGACAACGTGCAACTGCACTCCTAATTTTCTCTTCTGCTGTCGATTGGACAAAATTCCTTTTCGAAACCCATTTGGAATATTTAATTACAAACTAATGATGCACAGATGCTGTTGATGATCAAAATTATATTCAAACATACATACATACACACACATACTGGACTTTGTATGTTTAATGTATGTAATATATAGTTGACAGCATTGCTTTTAAACATTCCAGTCAACTAGCAATCTAGCAAAGTTGAGGTAAATCATTGGCCAAATAGATAGACATAAGATTGCTTAAGCAATATTTTAACGATTTTTAAATGATAAGAGCTGGAAGCATCAATTTAACAGTCTAGTTTCTATGAAATATATTACATTAGTTGCATGAAATCAGAGCTCAATATTTGGGTTGGACTGCACCCAAATTATATTTATTTATAACTGCCCAAAGTATGTACTAGAAAACTTTAAGGCGAATATCGTAAAGTTAGCTAACGGTCGCTATTGGCCAGCTTCGGCAGTGCAAGTTGGTAACAAGTGGAAATGGAGTGCTTCTGTTACTTATTAATTTATACATAGTTAATGTTAATAGCTTTCTTTCTACTCTCACCCTTTTTCATAT
Source organism: Drosophila neotestacea (assembly GCA_035044365.1). Classification (NCBI taxonomy): domain Eukaryota; kingdom Metazoa; phylum Arthropoda; class Insecta; order Diptera; family Drosophilidae; genus Drosophila; species Drosophila neotestacea. The sequence goes on from JAWNMD010000799.1 coordinate 149,746, forward strand.
TCTGCTTGTCATAGGAGAAGGTTGGTTCTTCTAAAATAAAAATGTCAGTAGCATCAGCGCGAAAAAGATAAGAAACTTCGCAAATTGTAAAATCACCAATTAATTTATGAGTTGTAAAAATCAAGCAACAAATACAGCCGCCGCTTTAAATTAATATAGCTTAGTGCAGTATTTAAAGCCAATCAATTATAAGCACACAACAGCTGCAAATCAATTGCTAATTGGGGATCATTTTCTCCGCAACAAACAGCTGGCAAGGCAATGTCCTCTCCCATTTACAGCTATTGCGCTCTCGGCAACTGGGAGTTCGCCACGGGTTTGCACAAAGAGGAGAGAGAAGAGTCGCTGCGTTTTAGATGAATTAGTCAAGAGCGTAACTCAGCAGCAATCGGTGTGTCAAAGCTGCAGAATTTTTAATCCGCGTGAAATGGCCAAAAATATAGCTTCTCTTTATTTTTTCTTGTGTCTTATAATGGCTTTAATTAGTGATAACTTGAGTAAAGTTAGTGAAAAGCATTTATTGAATTTGTAAAGAAAATCCTTAAATATCAATGAGAGGAAATGAGAGCGAAGAAGTGTCTCTCTTCTCTTTTGCTTTTCTTTGTTGTTTTTTTTTTCTCATTTTGTTCTTGTGCCTTCTTTTTTTTTTCTGTGAATCTTTTGTGTTCCAGCAATTAAAGCAGCGCTTTTGAAGATGGATGGCATGTAAGTGTTACAGCTTATAATATATTACTGTATATATCATAAAGAGGTACAGCACAACTAAAAGAGTTCAATCACAAAGAAAAATAAAAATGGAGTGCGTTACAGTTTTAAAGCAACTGAGTCAAACCCATTTACAGTTTGACATGCAGTAACAGACAAAAGCTGGTTGCCTTTGGTTGAACATGTAAACTGTTCTGTTATTCCTTTTAATTAGTTTACATGCTTTAGAAATAGTTATTCCTCTTAATTTTGATTAAGTTTCTTTTAATATATTTATTTAATGACTTGTAGCTATGCGAGGAGAATATACATATTCTTATATGCTGATAATTTTCAAACTTTGCATTATACTATTTTGTATTAAATTTTGGTATTTTATATACTCTACTGTTATATATGTATACTCGCACTATACGTTATATATTACAGTATTTAGTACATTTTGCATAAGAACAGTTAATTAAAGTGTACATTCCTTTGTTGCATTTTCTAAATATGTATAAAGATTCTGATAAAAAAACTGGTTTGTTTCTTAAGATAGCTCAACCAAACTAACATGTTATGAATTAAATTGATTTGGCTGAATTCAGTATGACATACCATATCATGTATTTATCATTAGTCAATACATACATGAATTCTTTAGCGTGCCAAAAATATACTTTTTCGTATTTTATTTGTTTGGGCTTAGAATGAAAATGTTGTTCTTTATATGGTTTTAAAAACATATACAGAATATTTAAAATGAGCGCTAAAATTCAACTGGACATTTAGAATAACTGTCTTCCTTTTTTTAGTGTGCTAAGACGGCGCAGTAAAACATTGTAGACTATATAAACATATACTAAAGTATAATACTACTACATACTTTTAATAGGTGTGTATTTAAGACTTTTATTACCAAGACATTAGGAACTTTCTTACTAAACTGACTGCATTGTTTTTATAGTTGGAGTTTAAGCTACAATTGCTTTTAAAAGGTATATGTATTATAAAATGCCAAATAGAATTCATTAAGCGTTAGACAGGCACTCACAAATCCACACACACCAACACCAACACACACACACACACACACACACACACACACACATGTAGAAGTGTAGACAACGCCTGAATAAACACACCACAATTTTAATTGTATGCACGACGTGGCGCATAATTTCTCGCACACTTGCACAGCTAGATAGCCAAACACTCACAAACACACACACACACATATATATATATATATATATATATATATATATATGCCACAAGCAAATTCAACATGAATTCATCCACATATTTTCACATGCACATTTGGGACAATACTTTTCAAAATGCGCGAAATTACGCAAATATAATTTACATAAGCAAATTGCATAAAATAAACTGGGAAAATGCCAAAATCGTAGAGAGCTCCCGCATTTATGCACTTACTCACATATATACATACATATTCATATCTATATACGTATATACGTATGTATGTGTTGTGTGTCCATTAACTTTTAATTAGCACTGTTTTCGCTCGTGTTTATTAGGCTAAAAGACGGCATTTAACTAATAAACTATCGCCTAAACTTGTATTTAATGTGGCATTATTAAAGATCCAAATTGTAGAGCACCGGGAAATTGAGTTTAAAATGTACCTAATGATCATTAAATAACACGAACTAGAGATAGAATTTAATAATAATAAGTAAACGTAATTATGTTTATAATAAAAGAAGTTAAAGTTAACCTGAAGAGAAACATTTAAATACACGTTCTTGTACTATTCGTAACTAGTGCCATAGTTAATAAGTTTTATCTCGTAGCACTAAGAAAATATAAATAAATAACCTCTTTTACATCATTAAATGGCATATTGACATACATACATATGTGCACAATTCTTTTTAAATAAAATATATGTTTTTCTCTGAATAAAGTTGACTTTGCCTGATTATGAATTCTTGTCTTGTCCCTTATTATTTTCTGTCTTGTATTATTTATTTTTTTTATGGTTTGCCGTTCTCCTTATTCGAATATAGCAATTTTTGCTATGCGTCTGCTCTGTTAACCCTTTGTCAAACTCAAAATGATGGACTGAAAAGCGTGCAGAAATAAATCAAGTAAAACAAAGGCTTCAACAAATACATATATACAAGCATACATAAGTATAAAGAAGATGCTCAAAATGAGATTTATTAAGCGTTACGCAAAACGAATCGGATAAAGAAATAAAATGTAAAGCTATGAAATGAAAACAAAAACAATGAAATGGAATGACAATTGCCCAAAATGAGTTGCTGTCCAAAAAACAGGATTTGAATAATGAAAAATGAAAATATGAAAATATGAAAATATGACTGAATGGAGTTGTGCTTTTGAGCCTGTAGCCTGATTGACAATTTTGTCCCGAGGGGACCGGACCGTGTGCTAGACAAGTACGTAAATTGCTAAAACCTAAAAATTGTTTTAGAGTTTAACCGGAATCGCACAGCTGCCGCTGTAACGCACTAAACTGTAGTTTGGGAATAGCCACGGTCCATAGCCGTGACCAAAAGTTGGACACTCACACAGCTAAATACATTTAGACATATATACTTACATACAGACAGCTGGAATTCTCTGCTGACGCCATCAGACCAACGAAAAATGAACCGAAAATTTTTAAAAATCAACTAAGAAAAACTTTGGCAACGAAGTCTAAACGCCCTAGCGAATTTAGCTAAGATATCGATTTGTAAACAACAAATAGTTGATCATATAAATCATATAATATTCTCATATTTTAATTAATCCGATTAACTGAATAACTACTTTGCTTATAAGCACAGGAATCGTAGCCAGGAATCGAAAAAAGGAATTGTGGAAAAATATTCTTGATGATTGGAGAAATAACAGGATGATTTTTATTTGAATTGGGTTTCTTCAACTAGAATTATATTAACTACTTTCATTATACGATTTTTTTTAATTGATGACATAAGATATATTCCGTAAATTTAGTTTTTAAAATCAAAAATTCCAATATCTCCTGAAGTAAATGAAGTTCCACAAAATTTGAAAAGTTTAACAGTAAGAATGTTTGTCAATGGCAAAGCTCCCTCTACTTCAACTGTAGAACAGCAGGCTAGAAAAACGAAATTATGGAATTCACTGGAACATAAAAACTGTGAATTACGTGCAATTTTAAATTCGATATTTCTATACAAATAGCAATAGACAGTAAGTACAGTAAGGCCGACCCATTATCAATTTTAAATTGTAAAGGGTATTAAAGAAGAAAAAAATAAGTTGACCGTTTGTAAATGCTTTTCATTAAGAGGTTATGTCAAAGGTTGCAAAGTGTAGAGATTTAGAATCCTCCGGGACACACACTCACTCACACACAAACGCACACACACACACACACACACACACATAGACGATAGCCAAGGGACACACGCACACAGATGGTCAAATAACTTGCAGCTATTTTCATAAATTTTTCATTCGCCCCATTTAGGTTTTTGTTTTTGTCTAAAAATAGTTATGTGCAAGAGTTAGGATCGGTCATGACTTTTTGCAGCCACTGTTACTGCCACGAGTATATGGCAAATTATGCTATTAAAACTTTATCCACAACAACAACAACAAAAACAGCAGCAAAAACAACAGCAATCGCAACTAACTGAAAGCAAATGCTGAGAAGTTACTAAACATTAAATGCTCTCAGAAAACCACAGCAAAGACACAGATGCAGATACCAATACATGCTCACTTTTGGTTTTGCAGTTGGTTTGCTTGAAATTAGGTGTGCTTTGGGGTCAAAGCGTGTGTGTGTGTGTGTGTGTTTGTGAAAATGCGTGTAGACTGAAAACTGAAAACTGCGTTAAGCGACAGAACTTTTGGAAATTTTAGCACAAACAACAACTTCATAGACACTTGAGAGCCAACCCGAGAGTTGTAATTGTGCAGATACTCTTGTTGTGATACAGATACAGATACAGATTACTGAGTTACATACAGACATGGCGACACATTACACGCACACACACACACTCACACACACACACACACACATTTGCATATAAGGTCAGGGACATTTATAATGTCGTCAACTGGATAGTCGTACATAGGTTAAAACTGGTTTAAATCTATCCCATTTTAGGTTCCCTTGTGTGGGAGGTTGTACATTTCGGCCACAGCAATCGAAACTTCTCTAAAGTGGCTAAATTCAAATGTTTGTATTTATTTCAAACCCGAAAGTTTCGATTCGATTGCAGTTCAATTTCTATGCGACTCATTTTACAAACTACTTATTTTCCTGTTTCTGTTTCCAATTAGCCAAACCTTCGCTTAGTGGTTGATTAAAATCCAAATTGAATTATGTCATTAAAACTAACACTTTTAATTGAATGGTAATTATTTTTTTAGTATTTCCATCGAATTGCAACAGAAATCTAAACCATTTAATCAATTCCAAATTACGTATACGTAAAAGCAAAACGTTGCAATTAAGGTTCAATTAAAATGGTGTCGGCTAAAATCGAAATCAATCCATTGGGGTTTTTTGTCTCTAATGTCCTTTTTTTTCTGCATACCTCTTTACTAATTTATTTGACAAGTCAAATGCGTTTAATTTAACAGACAGACAGCTCTAAAATGTTGCTCCTTTGTTAGAACATTTACAAAGTTGCAATTGCTCTAAACCTCATTCACTACTGTACGAAATAGTGGAGGTCTCTTACAATTCGGTTTTTATTGTCCCTCAAATGCCATAACGGAGCACTTCAGTCAAATGACACCAGGGAGATCAGTCGTTGTTGGTTTTTGGTTGTTGTGGTTGCGGTTTTTGTGATTTTGGCCACATGTTCGTTGCTGACGCTGCGGTTGTGGGTTGTCAGTGTGTTAACAGTGTGGCATACACCTGTCCTGTCTGTTTCTGCTGTGTGTGTTGAGTCCTTAAATAAGTGGACAATAAGCTTGAACGACTGACCAACAGCTGCAGGGCTAGTTCAAAATAATCTGGATTTACTAGAGTATCATAGGTAAAAATGGCGTATACGCAATGCCAGTTGTCGGAACATCAATTCCATTCATTTAAGCAATGCGACTGACACCAACAGTAGCATCATCCGTTGCAGGGCTAACTAGTTTATAACTATCTGGATTTGCTAGAGCGTCATTGGCAAAAGAGGCGTATACGCAATGTAAAAGGCTGACAATCAATCGTTAGAGTATCAATAGGTTGTTAGAGTAATAATATTATGGAATTGGCGTTAATTTAAGCTAGTGACTACTAGTTAAAAATTATCTGGATTACAAAGAGAGCATCGCATGGTAAAGATGCGTATACGCAATGTGAAATGCTGTCAATCAATATTTAGAGTATAAATATTATGAACTTACAATTAATTCGAGTCATAAGCCTAACTCCAAAAGTAACATCTAGGGCGAGTATAAGACTATCACGATTTACTACAGCATCAATAGTAAAATGATGCGTATACGCAATGTAATGTTGTTAGAGTATCAATATTATGCATTCACTATTCTTTTTAGCCATATGACTACTTATTAACATTTTTGATTGACTCGAATTGAATAATTTTCTTGGGATTTCGCATCAAATATCGTAATTCGAGGCAAGAGTTTATGTAGAACTGTCAAGGGGATGCGATTACCTTTTGTTAAAAGATTTTGGACCAAGATTGCGACTACAATAAAGCCAAAAATGAACTTGGCCGTTGAGTCGCTTTCTGGCTTCGCACGTGCTTTGTTTTCAGGCTCAGGCTCAGGCGGAGGCCTTGGCCACAAAATTATCGCCAGTTTGGTTAGCTGCTTGCTCGGTTGGCCATTTGCTGATTGCGACCACACTATTTTTCGGGTCTGGCATATAAATTGCCTGGCATTGGGTCCCAATCGTAACCCAGACCCAAGCCCAAGCCCAAGCCCAAAGCCAAAGCCAAACCCAAATCCTACCGACTAATAGTTGAGGCTTTTAAATTACTCGTATGCGACCAGATTTAGATTTCAATTCAATTGCATAGAGTGGCTGAGAGTGACTGAGAGTGGCGTGTGCTTGTAATCCTGTCCAGCCTAAATCTAAGCCAAAGTCCCAGTGTGTGTGTGTGTGTGTGTGTGTGTGTTTGAGTGTGTTGCCTCATGATATTGACCATTTGGCAGTCGATGACTTTTTACTGTTTACATGTGCGCACCGCACTTAATTGATGCAATGCATTTGAGTTAAGCTTGACATAACTTTGCTTTTAAGCCGCACACAGTCATCACACACGGGTCCCATTCCCCATTTTTCTCTTTTCCTATTCTTTCCCTTCCTTGCTAAGCTGTTAAAAAAGAAAACCAGAAAGAAAACAAACAAAAAATAAAAAAAATAGAAAAAATATCAGGACAACAAAACAGTTGGCCGTGTAAAATTGTGTGTTTATGCATTAGCTTTTTTAAAGAAAAGGTTCTCAGTGCATTGAGGATGATTTGGACAGTCTGAACTCTAAAAAAACGAAATGATTTAATATGAATAAACTATGAATTAATGAACAATTAAAAATATTACTAATAATTAACAAGCTATTGAAACTTATACTAGAAATGTATCAGTAAATACAAGTACGAGTATGTCAAAATAACTAGAACAACTAAAATTTAGAACTAAGAAAATATATTTAAAAAGTAATTCGCATAAATGAAAGGATACAAAAAAATTAAAACAAATATATTTATATATATATATTTGATAAATAAATATTTAATATTTATGAACATTTTGAAACGTTTCTGTCATACTTATTCACATTTTTGTTGGTCGTTTGGCAAGAAGTACATATTTGAAGTTCAAGTTTATGTTGCGTTAAAAACTTGTAAATATTGATCCGCATAAGCTGTTTATATACCCCCTTATACCCCTTGCTGCTTTCAGTGTTATTTACCGATAATTTAATTGGATTTAATTGGATTACCAGATACTACCACTAAAAAGGCAATTTACAACGTTCATTTACGGGCCCATAATAACATCAACGCCAAACAATCAGGCATTCCACTTGTGGCCGCTTTCGCCCAGAAACAAAGACATGACTCTCTACCGCACCTAACCCTATCCTATCATCCTATCTCTGTCCCTGTGCCTATTCCCATCTCTGGTCCTACCCAATGTCCATGGTGTTAACGCATCTCGGTGATGACAGGCGGCGGCATGTTCATATTATGGGACTGTTGCAAGGAGACTTTGCTTAACTTGTGCCACTTGCGTCCTGTCCAAGGTTATTCTGTATCCAAAGCGGACATATTTTTTATGACGTTACAAGGTGGTAACATAAAACCGTGTGCCCACGGCCCGGGCGAAAAGGCAAAGGCTCTTCTCCTGGCCAGACGTAAACTAAAATGTAAATGAAACTGTTTCAATGTGTCTTTTTTGTGTACGTCCTTTCCTTGTTGTTGGTCGATGGCCCTAAGCCCGTAAGAGTTAAATGGGTGCGGATGTTGCCGGCGTTTGTCTCCGTCTACGTCTCCGACTCCAACTGCGTCAGCGTTAACAAAGAAAATGTCACGGAAATAACTGAGGATTAGATTGATGAGTTTGCTGCTAAGCCAGGCGATTGTCCTGATGTCCTAGCTCTTGCTCCACCCAGTAAAAGGTTCTTTTCGTTTTCGTTATGGCTTGGGTCAACCAGACTTCGGATATAACTACAGTCTGGTCATGTCATAAACTAGTCACAGTCATAGTAACACTCGCAGTGGCACGTGCAACATCACAAGCTAAAACCTGGAGCTCAGACTAGGGACAGCGACTAGAAATGGGCCTGGGACTTCTACTGAAGCAGAGGCAACTTCACTTTTTGATTATATGACAACATCAGTTTATTGCGCGGTCGTTGCTCGTTTTTGCATGTGTTATCTTCTACTTCGACAACTATAATTAATTAAATTAGAGTGGCCAAAAAATCATCCAACAAAATTAACTTGCAAAGGGAAAAATTGTCAACAACAACAAGAAGATGACAACAAACTCCTGTCAAGGACATTTCTCCATAAAACATTTCCAAGAACTATGCTCCTAAAAGTATGCTACGACACTAGGAATGCTATGTGCTTGAAATTCCTTACATCAATTATTCCATATAGGTTTTAAGTCAATTCAAATAATAAATAAATTAAAGTATTCAGTCCATATGGCTCCTAAATTAGTATAAATTATCAATTATGATTGACCTTCCAAGTAAAAACATTTCAAATACTTAGTTGTTATTGTAAATAATAAATAAATTAGCTAATACAAGTTATCATTTCATATAGGTCCAAAATTAAGATAAATTATTATATATTCTTGATTATTGCTGATAATACAATTTAATATGCTTCCTATCTATATGTTTAAGAACACTTTTCATTTCTTTTGCTATTAACGTATTTATGATAAAGGTTAGGTGTTGAATTTAGTTTATATTTTTACGGGTTTAGTTAAATTTTTATGAAGAAATCAAATTGCGGAGCAAGATTTTAAGATTTTAAGCGCAAAGTCTAAATAATTTGATAAATCTCTTTCATATTCATAGGCGTATATATTTATATCTTTATGTATGCCCACATACACACTCATACTTGTGCATATAAAAAGGTATGTATTCGTCTGTGTAATATAATGTCTAACATTATCGTTGACATTTATTAGCCCCAAACTAAAAGAATTTTGTTGTTGTTGTTGTTGTTGCTGTTGTTGTTGCTTTTTAGCCCTACAATAATACTGTTATTTTGTTGCCGTTGCTGTTGCTGTTGTTGTTGCTCGGTTTTTCTACATGTACTGGCTGTGCACCCTTCAGTAGGAGTATCTATAATAAAATATCACGTATGTGCATGAGTAAGCGTATGTATGTGTGTATGTCTGTGTGAGTGCGGTTGAGGACTTTTTGTAGGTGTGTTGGGGTTTGTCACGTTTAGCCTTCCCACTTTTTGTTTCTTGTGGCCTCTTAGGGCCCATGGGGTTAGGTTCTGTGGTGTTCAAACTTTACGTGCTATGTTATTGAATCATTTTATTAATATTCACACAAATACATACGCAACTGTGTGACGCACATACTCAAACACTTGTACGTTCACATAAGTATAGGGAGTGCCTATTAGGCATACAAACATACATACATACATACATCATACGGGCTTAGGCTTCTGGTTTATTTAACTTGGGTTTATATAAAAAGGCACTACTGATCGTTTGCTTGAGTAAAAAGAATAATATCAAAACTTCCGGCTCTCATAATCTTATATTAAAGTATTTTTGGACCCTTTATTTGTGCTTTGTATATAAGTTGAGCTTCTAGCACTAAAATGCAAATAAATAATGGAAATTAATTCAAATATCGTAACCTATTGATCTGATGGGGATTCTCTAGTTATTCCTTATTGATATTGAATACTCCCAGACTTTTATAATTTTAATAAAGTCTTTTATTTATATTTTTTAAGTTTTTAGTTTAAAATTATATTTATTTATTCATTTGTTTTGCCAATTATTATTTTAAAATATATCTCTAATTTTACTTTAGCTTTTAAATTACTTTTGACTTAGTTGACGTTAAAGAATTAAATAACATAGCTAACTAAAACCATACAATAAATATATTGTTGATCAAAGCGCCTAAAGCAGATCGTTTATATGTTATTTTCTTCAATTTCGTGTTTGGTAAGAAGCAGTTATTCTATGTAATGTGATTGTCCAGCTGTTAGGCTCATGTATTATCCTGGCCAGCCTGTGCTCTGACAGAGTCCATGTGGCAGGCCTATTAAGTTGTTTTAATGTATTTTGATTGCATATTTTTATAAGTTATGGGTTCCGAGTTATGTTTAACATATGCGCATAAATTTCAAAAATATACCAGTCGACAGTCGACAGACCGAGACAATACAAAAAAGGGAAAGGTATCAAAAAGGACATAGCATGTTTTGTCATAGAAATTATTAAGCTAGTCATACATATGTCTAGATGTCCACTCGCCGTATGGATAATGTGACATAATTATATATTCAGTTGCTAAATGAATGCCCCTTTGGGGGCTATTAAGGACAGACTGATAAATATGTATACAGATATGTATTCACTGTTGCCTTGGCAACGAGATCAATCATATTATACCAATTGTCTATTATAAATCCACACTGCACAATTTTCAAAACCAATGTCCTTGGTGTTGATAATTCCCGTGCGCTTTTGTCAGATAGTCTGGCCTCGTGATTACGGCAACGGATTCGAATCCGTTGACTGCTCGCCGAGCTTCACTTCCGTTTCATTGTGCCGGGATACCGTAGTTGTAGCTATTATGGCGCTGTGTGTTTCCTGTACCGTTCGGGCGCCGGTGTTGCCACCAAGGTGGTGGGCAGAGGTGGTCACACTGTCTGTGGGTAAATTGTTAGGCATTACCTGGCTACAAAAAATAAAAACCGACCAAAGCCAACAGTGTTAGCGACACTCTGCCTTCAGAAAGAGAGAGAGAGAGAACAATGCAATTGGGTGTGTTGTTATTGCATCCATGCAGCTTTAGGCTCTGTCTTTAGTTCTCCGTTCTCTGTTCTCGGTATGTCACGTTCAAGTCATTATCATTATGTGCAGAAAGCTTGTCTTGTTATTAAACATAATAATTGGGCACAATTTGACATTTTGCCATTTTAATTTACAGTGCACTTGCAATTGCACTTGCTTGTATTTTAGCTTTCAACTGCCCAATTAGTCGCCATTTTGTTATTCCAGTGTTGTACAACTTTTGCCAGTCATTGTGACTCTATCTGTGTCAGCTGTGAGGATTCTTACTCAAGTTAAGTACTCGTATACTTATTAAAATGGACTCTTCTAGGTGATTTAATGGATAATTTTATGATAAGTAATTCATTAGATATGAAGTTTTGATCTTCTTTGCAATTGCACTTGCTTGTATTTAAGCTTTCAACTGCCCAATTAGTCGCCATTTTGTTTTTCCAGTGTTGTACAACTTTTGCCAGTCATTGTGACTCTATCTGTGTCAGCTGTGAGGATTCTTACTCAAGTTAAGTACTCGTATACTTATTAAAATGGACTCTTCTAGGTGAGTTAATGGATAAGTTTATGATAAGTAATTCATTAGATGTAAAGTTTCGATCTTCATTGCTAAGCATATAAATTAAAATTGAATGCATTTACCAAAAATTCGTTGCTTTAATTTGATTTTCGAAAAAATATGTGAAGGGGAAAATGGAAAACACAGCTTTAATTTTAGCTTTGTTGCTGCTGTTGATAGCTTTTATGGTATATGAATGGCCCTAGGCCAATAAAAACCACAATTTGTGCTCTAGTCGACTTGGCAATACGCTATACTAAGAGCTGAATTACAAAGCTATTGTTTATCGTACCAGAATTGATTTTTGAGATAGATACTATTATTATTGATATATTAATTATTATAATTGAAATGTGTATATACATAAATAGTCTTTGAATTATTTCAAGCTTGATCTCTTAGATATAAATTTAGGATACTAAATACATTATTCGTTAGAATATGTCTGCTTCTATCTGTATAAAATTAGAATTTGTTATTTATTTAATTGAATATATATTAACAATGTTACTTAGCCACACTTTGTAAATACTTAGGGTATAGGAAAATCAAGGAGATCTGTGTATATTTTAGTTAATACACACACGCACATACACACACACACACACACAGCACTGAGAATTACTGACAAATTTAATAATCATAAAAAGCAGAAGGAGACGAAACAGAAACTGAAACAAAGCAAACGCAGCGTGAACAAAGCGTGGCACGCAACCAAGTGAAAGGCAATGGGAAAATACAAGTAAAATGTAAGGATAATGCATAAATAGGGCATGGCCAGAGGCGGCAGGAGTGTGGGCGGTGGGCGGTGGTGGGCAGTGGGCGGGGCTCTTTTGTGGACGTTGCCAAATTACGCTAGACAAAGTTTAAATGCAATTGAAAAGTTTTGCAAAAGCAGCATCTATATGGATGTATGGATGTGTGTGTGTGTGTGTGTGTGTGTGTGTGCGTGTGCGGGTGTATCTGTGTGTGTGTGGGTGTAAAGGGCAAAGGGAAGAGAGCATAAGAAATGTCATAAATGTTGACGCAGTGCTTGGGGGCCGCATGTTGGGTAAAGTCGCTAAATTCATATGTATAACTATATTGAGGGCAACTATTTGGGGTTTCAGTGTGTGGCAAATGAAATGCAAATGCAGCGACGCCTTTAAAAACCAACGCTTACAAATTACCCTCAGTCATAAAAACCAAACTCATACTCGAACTTGAAACCTGCACTGAAAGAAAATAATTTTTAAAAACCAAGAACATTGATCTTAAATATTGTTGAAACCTCAAATACTATTCTTAAGAATCATAAACTCTTAATAAAAATCTTGCTTAAACTAAGAATGTTCATCAAAAATATCTCAAGCTCTTTGTATAAGAATATTTATTTAAAAATTCGAAATTCCTTATATATGAATAAAAGCATCTAGTTTAGGAAAATACACATGTGTAAATATGTTTCTAACATAATCTTTTAATTTACGAATATGTTAAGTTAATAAGTTTCAATCTTAGGGCTTTCAAAATATAAGAGTGTATTAAAATGTGTTTTCTAGCTGTTAGAAAAAATCGTTAGTTTAGAATTCATTTTTTATATCAGTGTGCCACATAGGTCCCCATGCAGCTGTGGCACAAGATAACGACACACAGTTGGTGGTGTCGGTGGGTGGTTGAGTTTTGAAAGTTTTCCAACCGGACAAGTTGAACAAAAGTCTTAACATATTTTCGTAATCCAAAAGTTTAGCACAAATGCGACTTAATTGTTGGTACGCGTTACTTGTCCTCTCTCTCACTCTCGCTCTATCTCTCTCTCTCTCTCTCTGTTTGGACTAGCTGCAGCTGCAAGTTGCCTTTGTTGCTCTTGTCTCTGCTGCTGCTGCTTCTGTTGCTGTTGTCGCTAGCATAAACAAAAGCCTCGACAAGCTCAAAAACCCAAATGAATTTGCAGTTGATGATGCTGCCGCGCTTTATTAAGTGATTAAAAAGAATAGCAAAAGTTGTAGTTGTAGTTGTGAAGAGAAAAACGAGCGGAACACGACAAGAAGCATTTCCAGCTAACTTCCTCTTCAAGGGTGGCCAAATAAACTATGATGGTAAGGGGTTTGTCTTAGCTTATAGAGCGTACAGATCTGCCACCGCATTATGCAGATTAGCTGAACACAGCAACTTGGCTTAATTGCTGTCCTTAATGCGCTTACTGTAGACAACAGGGCCAAAATAAATGACATCTTGGCAATGGACATAGCTGGCGATTAGATGAAAAGCCAAGCGGCTTAGTAAAGTTATGAATACCCACTGAGATTGTTTAATACACCATTCACCATTAGTTATTGCTATCAATTTATATATAGTACTTGGTACGCGTAGAAGGACACAGAAATGTGTTACAAAATAAATAGAAAGTATAAAGTATATTAAAATTTAATAAAATTTGGCATTTTATGCATTTAAAAATATTTAGAAGCATTTAAAAAAGAATAGAATTGCTTAACTGTAAACTGTATCTAAACCGAACTTAAAACTCATTAAGCTATGCTAACTATGCTAGCGAAAGTTTCTAGTGCAATTGAGTCAACAGAAAGATACCCTGTACCATTGCTTACAAATAGTACTTTAATAATTAAACACACAAAAAGTAAACCAACTTATTTAAATCACATAAATGTCAATTAGATAAACATCTACCAGTAGTTTTTGTTTGTCATAAAAACTATAAAAGAAAATAGGTGAAACTTAAAAAACACATTTTTACTACATAGTATGGCGACCATTCTCTATTTTAGCTTAATCTATCACATTGTGATTATAATAAGTGATTTACATATATTTATAGTATAGCAGTGGTTTTTATTTCCTTCCATTCAGGATAAACCCAATTGAAAGTTTTTGTGCTCTTTAAGATATTCAAGTGTTTGAAAAGTCGTTATATACATAACACCATTAACAAACTTCAGTCACGCAACTGGCAACTTGTTGCAATTAAGAAAAAACTTGTAATTTCTCAGTTTTATGACTATCATAAATTGTAGGCATTGAACAAGAGCAATCAGGTATTATAGATTTGTGAAAATGTATGAAACAGACCAAAGAAGTCAATATCAGATCATCTCCGCATAAAGTGTTCAGTTTAAAACGAGAATAATGTAATAAATCATGCTCTTTATTCTATGAAATGAAAAATACTCCAATGAATTCCATGACCATTATCTTGACATGGCATTATAGTAATCTATTTTTATTTTTCACTTTTCCACAATACATTTTGTGGTTTCTATTTGAAATGATCACCATACACTTTGGTCAACAATTTCATTCGCATCGACCTCCATTTTATTTTATTAACTTTCAATTTTGTACATCAACAACAACTACAACAACTTTCTAAATATGAAGGCAAATCGATGACAGTCAACAAGCGGGTGTCATTTTTGGGGATGTTCCAAAGATTTCATAAGTTTTTATGTCTTTATTCTTGTGGTCGCCGCAAATCAAAGTCAATGGCATAAATGTCTGTATCTATTTAACACAAATGCCCTTTAAGACATAAACAATGTTACGTAGACGTAATAAATACGGACATTATGGCAACAACAACAACAACAACAAGAACACCAAAATCAACAAGAATTGAGCAACTAACCAGAAGCCTCGACATAAGCCATAAACCGAAGACATTAACGCCACAAATTTCGACACAAATGTGACACAAATGTCACACAGACTTATTGATTTGTTGAATTGAATTTGGTATGATGGCAAATGAGAATAGCTTAGTATGTATGTTAATACCTATGTACATACACATAACATGTATCTCATAAAAGTATATATGTACATATGTATATATCCGAAGAAGAAGCAAAGTGTCTCGTGTTAAGTTACAGTCACAGTGGAAACCAAAATTGAATTCTTGGTGGCTGAAATCCAACACTTTTTGGACCAAAAACACGTAGCGCAAAGCAAACCACACATGTCCAGCTCCCACACACACACACACACACACACACACACACACACACACACACACACAAATACATTCTCACAAAGATGCCTTGACATTGTGAGTATTACCATCGATGGGCATATGAGAATGCAATTATGTGGACACTAAATACAGACCGAGATTCCGAATCTGACCCTTGGTCATAGTTCAAAGACTCTGCGGGAAAATTGTAATAGTTAGATGGCAAGTTTACTTGAACCTTATAATTTACAAAGTTGACATGTTGAATAAATTTAGTCGTGGAATTCAGTAAGCAATTAACTAAGTAAAAGCTTAAAGCTGGCTGGATATTAAAATACTATATTTATCTGCAATTTAAACCAGGGCCTATACAGATAACCTCTGTCAATATATCGGCTAACATACAAAATATAATAAAATATTTATAATATATTATGAAAATGGAGCTTATAAGTCAAAGTCTGTGTTTACCTTTATAATAGTCGCTTAGTATAATCGCGTATCTAGTTAATGCTATTAAGTCATTAAGAAGTTATGGTGTATGGAAAGTACTTGCTGTGGAGTAGTTCAAAATTTAAGTAATTCAATAACGTTACTAAGTATTTTCAGCTATTTTTTAGAATTATTGATTGAATTAACAAATTATTGATTGAATTTAGACACATTGACTTTGACATTAGGACACTTTAAAAGTGGACTTGGATTGGATTATATAACCACATTTGGCACTTTTCCTCTCCTGGTTTTGTTTTAACTCTTGGGGCAATGCATTGCAATGCTTGTGGTTCCCTAACATCGGTTACTGTCATCCTCAGCGGTTTCCCGGTTTCCTGGTCTCCCGGTTGGAAAGATGCCATAGCTGATTCCTTTGGCCTTAGTGTAGTGCGGCTTGGCATTGATGCTGTGTTTGTTATACCCTAGCACCATTCAAAATTAGCAGAATAGGGTATAATGGGCATGTAACTCGAGGCAACTGTATATTTGATAGTATACTTATTTATATTAGAGTATCTTTTAGTCGTGCTGTCTCGACTAGACCGTTCGTATTTGTTTAATTTGTTTTATTGCAAACTAGACTCGGATATACTTGAATTGGGTTCACAATTTAATAGATGTGCTTGGTACCTTTAGTCAAACATGAATGGTCATGGAATGGCATGCACGTGACCCACACATACACACACACACACACACACACACACGCACACACACTCTCTACACCCACAATCTCATATACGTGTTCGCATGCACTTGTGAGTTGGCAATTAGCCACGTTTCCCTCAAAAAGGAGGCACTTGTGCTGTCAATAACTTAATTTCAACCACAACGTGATTTAATTAACGATTACAATAATCAGGGATAAAGCCAAGGGAACGATGGACGTGGTTCTTTCCGTTGATTTACTTTTCCTCCTTTTCCTGATAAAACTATTAAGTGAGTTTCCTTGTCCTTATGGGTTATCCGACAACTTGTTAACAAAAGTTTTGCCCACTTTCCTTTGACAAGAAATGGAAATTGCTGTCCATATGTGTAAACGCAATTATTATGCCTCACACAAGAGTGGGATGATAGGAAACTGAATTGGAAAAACGCATCCTTTTTAAATGGAAATCAGTTAACGTTTCAACATCAACTTCTTTGAGAGCAATTCACTTTATCTCGTCTTTCCAAATGAAAAGTTCACTCAAGGTTCTTGTTGTGTGCCTTCTTTCCACAAATTTTCACAGATTAAGGCCCATTTTTTCAATGTCTATATAAGGTCTCAAATAGCTATCCGAATGATAAGCTGACATAAAATGCATTGAAACTAACGTCAAATGTCAAAGATATGTAACAAATAAAGCTTAGTTTTTCAAAATATACAAATAGTTTTCATATAAAATTGCATATTTTTTTTTAATAATTTTCTTCTGCAAATAGATAATAGATAGGAAGCAAATAGATAGATCCCAATTTATACAATTCTTCCATGTGTTTGTTTTGTAGTCAAAGTTTGGTCACTATAAAGTGTTGCCAAAAACAAGTTGTCTGACAGTAACTCGTGAAACTTAACCAACCATCAGTTAACAGATAAAACTATCCAAAAAAGTTATAGCTCAATTAAAATAGTTGCATTTTTATACCGAGGCCAATAGCTTTTCGCCCAAGAGCATAAATGAATTTGTTTATACTTGAACATTCAAAACAAAGATGAATATACAGAAATATAATTAGTTTGCCTCGATCGATATATCGATATCGATATTGAGAAAAAATAATTAATAATAGGTGCCAAAAATTAAATATTCTCTTAATTGCCTATCCAATAATGCCTAATTTTTCAATATCCGTATAAGCTTTATTTGATACATATCTATGACATTTGACATTAGTTTTTATACGTAGTTAATCATTCGGTCTCTATGTAGACATTGAATCTAATATTGAAGTTTTCCAACTTGCAATTTCAATGTTTGTCAACGTAAAATATAATCATAAATATAAAGAAATTTTTATATATCGATACCCAACCCTATTTGGATCGACATTAAGCACAACTTTAGATACAATGGCTTTTATTTTACTCTCTTCCTCTACCCTAACACTCTTCCAGTTGATTTGCCGCGCTGCTGCAGCAATTGGCTAATTCACATGCAGTAAAACTTTAGCGCCAAGTTTGCAACCCAACGAGCCATGTTAAAGTGCACAATGCGGCGTAAACAGGCAAACAACATTTGCATTTACACAAAATCCAGTGCTCACTCTTTTGTTGCCCCACTGTGCCCCTAGTCCCCATTATAATCGACGCATTTAAGCGCATTAGGTCGAAATTATCGTAGATGCCAGCAAAGCGTTGGGAAAATGCGTTCAGCACTTCCGTGGAAATTGCCACCACTCCCCCCACCACCCTTTTCGACCATCAAATTGCGTTACAAATAGAGCTCTGGATTTAAGATTGAAAAATGATTGAAAACTCAACTTGAAATATCCTTTGAATGCAAATGTTTTAACATATTTGGCATTCTTCATTTGAATAAAAAACACACATTTCTTTCATAGTTTTATTACGCATTTATTTTTTATACATTCTTTTTTTTATATGCATATTTTAACTATACAAAAAAAAAAGTTTTTTCTCCTTTGCGCTATTATTTGGGCTTTAATTAAATGTTTGTTTACTTTCGGTTTATAGTTTAAAAACTGTATTTTTTTCTTTTGTTTTTGGTTTTATTTCATGGAAAGTTTTTCTTTTAAAATTTACACCAAAAAAGACCAGCTATGCATTACAACTAGAATATATTCTTAATTATCAATTTTCAATATTTTTGTTTACTTTTAACATATTTGTTTTATAATTTATTTGTGAGTTTTTTGGTTTGCTCTCTTTTTCTTTTTCTTTTTTTTTTTTTTTTTTTTGGTTTTAGTTTTCAAGGTTAAAGTTCAAGTTCAACCTTGTGACACTCCATCCTCGCAGCTTGATGAAGGATGTGAGCGAACATTTACATTGATATACTTTCATAATACTTACTTGAATACTTGAATACTTCAATATTTCGATCGATAACAGACAACATCATTTTGAATTACTCAATTTTTGGAAGGTTTTGCCTTCCAAAGAGTTATTTCGGAGAACAATGTATATTTTGATATTTTGTGTCTTGTTTTTAGTCCCCTTTTTTCATTCTTTTTGGGAGCACATCTCTTTAAACTAAAGTAATGAGTTTTTTCTTTTCATTTTTTCTTTGTCTGTCAGGTCAGACATTCTACTATTCTGTCCTATCGTTTCATCATATTTTTTATTTAAGTCACACTGAAATTTTAAGACAATTATTATACTTAGTCTAATGCTATGACATGTATTTTCTCCCATCTATTCTTAGTTTTTTATTTTTATTTTTTTTAGAAATTTTTTAAAACAAAAAAAATATACATTTATTTTAATACTTATTATTACAGTAAATTTGGTACCATGTTTTTGTTTCAAGTTCTTTCTCGCAACATTAACAATACAAAAAAAAAAAAAAATACAACAAAAATAACACATAAAAACACATTAAAATAACACTAATAGAAAATTCTCTAAAACGAGATTTTTGTTCACATTTAGTTCTTTTATTGGCTTGTTAAATACTCGTATTTTCTACTGACCAAGAGGTTTAGTTTCCTTATCCCTTTATTTTTTGTGTTTCTTGCTTTATTGGTAAAATTTGATTTTCAACAGTTTTATAAAATTTAGATAAAAAACAACGTGAATACGTATAGACTATTTATATACATTAATGTGTAACACTCTTTGGTTTTTTATTGATTTTTGATAAGGCTTAGACCTGGAAAATGAACATGTACCATTGTTCAAAACTCTACATATAGTATATTCTGTTTTCCCGTATTTAATGCCATTGTTCAAATTTTCAAAATTTTGACTTCGTTCTATTTTTAGTACTTGCTTACTCGTAAGAAGTATAATAGGCCGAGTCAAGCCCTAACAAATCTTTAACAGCAAATTGTAAACTAATATATTGGTTTATTTAGTGTTCATTTGTCATTGATTCGCTTAAAATGTTTTCTTTTTTTGTTTTTTGTTTTTATTTAGATTGTACAATCCCACAGTGATTGCCGTAATATTTGTAACGTTTCAACTGCCGCAGACAGCATTCGTGGTAAGCATTTACATGTGTTTTCTTTTTTGAATACCCTGCGTATAAGTTATCTATGTGTATTTGGTTGTCTGATTAGTTTATGAGAATTTGATGAGATTTCAGTTTAGCTTGGGTGGGAAAGAGTTCAAAGTGGGTGAATATCGTTTTGATTTGCTTGGCATTGAGTGGGTATTTTTCAAGAGTTGGCTTTATTTGAGTATGTATGGGTGTGTGTATTAAGGTGTGTGTATATATGTATGTACATATTTCATGTTCAATTTTAAACGTTATTGTATTATTTCTTCATTTCTTTTAATTAAGAAGAAACCAATATGTTTCGAAGGAGCAAAGTTAGTTAGTTAGTTGGCTAGTAATAGATACATAAGTAATATTCTTAGAGTGAATGAAAAGTTAAGCATTTAGTTTAGTTTTTTTTTTTTTAGTTTTTGTTTAGCAAGTTAGAGTTTAAGACGTGGACAAGTTGGAGAGGCTAAGTGTTAATATAATATAGTTAAGGATCAGTTAGTATGCACGATTTTGCAACATTATAAAATCTCATAAATTTACTGTACTGTGTCAACATTTATCTAAAAATAATGAAATATTTTGTAACTATTGGTATTTCATTTCGTTTTATTTCGTTTCTTTTTTTTAAATATTTCATTTAGTTTTCCTTGATGCTTTCATCCAGATAACGTTTATTGTTTAATGTTTTTTATTCGATTGGTTTGGACACAGTATTTTAGCGTGACAAATTGTGAAATGTGTCAAAGTTTTTTTGTTTTTTTTTTTGTATTTGATTTGTGGGTTTATGTTTTAATTACCGCACTTGGTGCAGTTATTGTTTATATGGTTCTCAGTTGTTTGTAAAATTGAAAGCTTTTTTGGGTGTTTCAGCTAAGGTACCAATTTGCTACAGGTTGTCTAAGTGGATAAGTTATAGTTTTTTGCACTCGCTCTTGGTTCTTTTTCTCGCTCTCAGGCCAAGGCAGATTGTGGAGATCTGTTGAGATTTGTTTTTCATTCGTTTTGGAAGACTACAGCTAAGATATATATACATATGTATTTATGTATATGTGGTAGATAGAACTATCCGTTTTAGCCAACATGATGGGCCTATGAATAAAGTTCCAATTCCTTGTAGTCTGGAAGTCTGGAAACTTACTCATATCATTTATTATTTACTCACACAATTGTGAGTAAAATTGTGTTAAAATATACTATACACGACGAACTATTTACATTAATTTAGTCGTCTTTCTGCAAACAATATAATACCTAATAGTTGTGTCTTCTGTGTCTCTTAGGTCTACTTATAAAAATACAATACACCAATATTTTGATAAATATTATATTTGATCTATACATATATATATATACCTCACATACATATACATATTTATATTTATAATTATATGTATATACATTTATATTTTTGTATCTGCTGGTCAAAATGAATATTCTTAATTACTCAAGAATCCTACTATATTTAGGCATTTGACTTGCTTTCCATTCATAGTTTTTGCTGGTCCAATTTAAGATTCAAACATGACTTTTATTTGATTTGTTTTTTCATTGTTTTACTTTCTACAGTTTTCTCTTATTGTTTAATACACACAATTAAATTAGTTTGAGTATGCACAGTGTACACTGTGCATATCAAATTTAAGTAGCAGTATGTGGACTATAGGTGTTTCATGGTAGACTCGCAAATTTCTGTCTATTTTTTGTTGTTGTTGCAATTAATTATTGAAAATTTAGTCATAACAGTTGAAAACAACAATCAAATAGACACGTTGCCATTGTTTTGTGCATCACGGTATACATTGGGTATTTCATTTGCGAGGATACACTTCATAAATCCTTTAGACCTCAATTTGATTAAGGTTCGTATAGTCAGACACAATTTAAGTACTCTTACTGGAGAGATTTCATCAGATTGAAAAAGTGACTTTAAAAGCACAATCAACCCAAAATTGGGATTCGGCAACAGTATTAATTATTTTTCTCTTTTAATATAATTTTATTTAATTTTAATTTTTCTTTTATATATTTCTTTGGCTTTTCCTTCCTTTAGCTGTACAAATGCCATCCTTAAGTAATTTCACGAACGCAGAGGAAATGGCAAGCTCTTCTTTCTGATATCGTTACCATTAATTCCAAAATGAAACAAGTTTTCTTCTTTAATAATTATATTTTTAAATTTTGGCAGTTCCAGAACTTGAACAAATGAATATGGGGTAAAATACTTAAAAGACGACATTCGAGCGCACTTGTTTCTGTTCTGTATTTCGTATAAATATAGCATTTCCCTAATTTTTATAATTATTTATTTTTGAATTTTTTTATATGTATTTTTTTGTATTTTCGTTTCTTGTTTTTCTGGTTAGTCGGTAGTTGTTTTGTTTTTAATTTTATATTGATATAAAGCTTTCGTTACGCATGCAGTCATTGGGAAAATGCTGTTGCATACTTTTGTGGGCAAGCCGCACCAAGAAATACATTTAATTTAAATTCGCACACACCACACACTATATAGTACTTACAATATGTATGTGCACAAGTTAAAGTTTGTCAATCGCGAATATGGCAATGCACATTTTGGCCTTTAATACAATTCTTTTCAGTGTAGCCAATAAATGCAACAGTTTTCGGTAAATTATGCTTACTCATCTCAAATATGTTTGTGTGCGTGAGTGTGTGTGTGTGTTTGTGGCAGTGCACAAGTGACAAACATAAACACATCCACACCCATGTCCATAATTTTATATTTATGGCCACTTCGTAGCTAGTTTGACAATTCGCTTTCCCTTTTCTCGTTTCGTTTCGTTTTCACTTTCACTTTCATTTCCGCCATTTGCTTTGTTCATTTTTCATTTTGTTGTAATGCAAATTTCTGTTGTTCGCATGTGGATGTATGTATATTTATGTGTGTGAGTGTAAGGTGAAAGCAGCAATTGAAGCAGGCAGCGGGCAGCAACGGGCAGCGAATTGTAATAAAAGAAAGAGAAAGACATAGAAAGAGAGAAAGAGAAAAGAGGAAAGAAGAAGAATAAGAAGAAAATCACATATTTTAATTTGCGTATAAGAATTTCAATTCCATGCGTTTCGTTTTTTTCTCTGTCTGACTGTCTGTCCTTCTCTGTGTGTGTTAGTGTGTTTGTTTATTGCAAAAGATAATAACAACAAATCATATTCAAAATATAGTATATAGTAGAATATCAAAACAGACAGCAACAACAGTTAGCAAAAGGTAACGAGCAACTGCATACATTAGTTTTTCTCTTCGAATCCCGTTTCAAATTATTTATTTTAACAACAAGTGAACAAATAAATATACACATACATACATATATACATTTAAACACATACATAAAAATACTTAGTTATTGTACTAATTACCAATATATCGACCCATTTCCTCAAATGAATCGTAATTTACAAAAACCTAATTTTACGGGGCTCCGTTATTTTATAATTTCCTTGCTTAAAGTGTTTAAATCCTGACAACTTTTGTAATCAATTTTTGACGGAATTGTAACTTTTGTTATGATTTTTTTTTTTTTTTTTACAATTTTATATACTTTTGCAGAAATGGGTCGATATGCACGAGACGTTAATATTTATCGTTTCCAATTGGTTTGGTTATGGTTCTAGATACACCTTGGAGCTAAATAAACATTATAATAATTTTTAATTATGCAAAACTAATTCTATTAAAACCCATTCGAATAATTTCTTCTTAAGTGTAAAAAAAATGTCCAATCAAGGTTACATGAACTTTTTGTTTATAAACCTGCGTTCTATTAAATCTCTTAATGCTTTTACCACAATATTGAATAACGACACGTGCCATAACATAAAAAAGTAATTTAAATCATTATTGTTTTTTTTTTTGTTTTTGGTTTTGTTTAATAAGCCATTCAGAGAAAATAAATTCATAATAAATTTCATTTACAAATATCACAAAAGCATGATTATGCACACATACGTGTTCATGTGTTTACAGTAGTTGACAGAAGTCTACGGCGAACCTAAATTCTGCAACATGACAAGGCCGAAAAAAATGTTGATCCATTTTAGTTATATAACAATTTTTAGTAAGTTATGAAAAACACTCGAAACATTCGAATTCGAATGTAATATAAATACATTACTAACAAAAAACAAAGATTATCTTGGGAACACCAAAAATTTTAATATAAGACTGACTTCTAGATTACAACCATAAAAAAATGTATACACACACACACGCACACACTTTCGTCACTAGTTGTATTGAGCAAATTATCGACCCTTATGCATTAATTTAATTTTACGCCATTCTAGTTTCTAGTTGCAAGAATTTTGCTATTATTTAATAGATTAAAGTAGTTCAATTTTCATCACAGCTAACGTCAATTTTTGTTTTATTTTTGTTCTTTTTTTTTTCTTTTCGTAACTATGACAACTATTAAAATTTGCAATTTCATTTCAATTTGATTTCGCCAATTAAGTAATTCGATAAAATGAAAAGTAAAATTAAACACAAAATGCAATTGAATTTAAATTTTATTAATTATGTTTTATTTTCATTTTGTTTTGCATCTTCTTTTTAATTTATGGTTTAGACTAAAATTTTTATTATTTTGTAGCTATTATATTGTACATTTATGTTTCTCTTCAATTTTTAACACTATAACACATGTTACATTCTCAACATCAATTTATAATACACACAGAATTTGGTTTTAGCCATATTATCTTAAATTGGCCTATGTTTATTTAGAGACAAAAAAAAGACAATACAATATGTATATATTGTTGTGTAAACACACATATGTAAAAATAAGTACATTGAATGCAAATCTTAGAAATTAAAACACTTGAGTTCAATTTTCTATATATGTATATTATAAAACTCTTCCTGAAATCTCAATCTCCTCAAATTCACCTTTCCATTTTTTCCATTTGGCTTTTGGGAGTTTACTTAACGAAATTGAGCAGAAAGAGTCGAGTATTTTGTTTGTGTTTTTTTTTTGTTTTTTTTATCGAGTTTGAGTGTGGAACCGTGTCATGCAATTGCGAAACCCAACGAAAGTTACTTATGCTCATATCAGAAGTACTCACTAGAGAGCTATGAAGTTGTCTATTTGTTAAGTACAAGTAAATGCCTATTAACTGATGCCTGGCATTAGCAGGAAACTCCCTGCTTGGCCACCGTATACCAGGTGCTGACCCTAACCAGGGATGGAGAATCCGGTGTGGTGGGAAGCTCTGCTGTTCCTGCTGTACCTACTGGTCCTGCTGGTCCTGCTAGTCCCCCACTGTTTTCCAAGGCCAACAGGGTAATAGGGGGCGGTGGAGGTGGTGGAGGCGGTGGAGGTGGCGGAGGCGTTGGTGCAACTACAGTTGCTAGTGACGAAACTGTTTGTTTATTGTGTCGATGCTTTGATTTGTTTTTGCTCTTGGCCGGCTTAGGCGTCGACTGTGACTGGACTTGTACTTGGACTTGGACTTGGGCCGGACCAGCAGCCTGACACATTTGTTGTGGATGATGAAAGTGCATCGGTTGTGGAGTGTGGAGATCACGTCCCACCTGGGGTCCCACCTGTGGACATCGAAATCTTATGGCCTGCTCATTGGCCACGTTTAGTTCTGGCCAACGCGGCGCAATACGTGGCTCTAACTGATGTTGATGCTCCTGTTGATGATGATGTTGATGTTTTTGCTTACTCTTACTCTTACTCCTTTTCTTTTGTCTTGATTTTGAGTGAGATTTGCGCAGGCGTACCCCTGAAACTGGACGTGACTGCAGTTCCGACTGGGGTCGCAAACAGTGCCTGCAAATGGAGCGACTACGCTGTGGTCTACCAATCATAAACTGCCCACCATGTTCATAATCATCCAAGTCCCCATCATCAGCATCATCATCGTCTTCTTCCTCATCCTCATCATCATCATCTTCCTCATAGTATACCGCTTTTCCTTCCTGTCGATGTTGTCCTTGTTTATCAAAATCATCGGTGATCGCTCTAGACCTGTGATTATTGTTATAGTTGCTCATGTTGTTGTTGTTGCTGGTGCAGCTGGTTATTGTTGTTGTTGTTGTTGTGCTGGCATCATCCATGTCAATGATATGACAACATTTGGCTGCATTTCGGTGTCTTGTGCTATGTTTTTGTTGCATTTGCTGTTTCATCTTGTAGTTTGACTTACGTTTCTCCGGTTCCACTTGTTGTTGCTGCTGCTGTTGTTGTTGTTGTTGCTGCTGCTGTTGCTGGGATCGACTACGACGCCGTCTCCGAACCGTATACTCATCACCCTTGTCAGTCGGATATGGTCAGAATGCTGTATCAAAGACAGACATCGACCTGGATATGGCATCATCATTCCGGCAAGCCTCCAAGAATTCCTCCAGAGTCACAACACCATCACGATTAATGTCCATTTTCTGTAAAGAGCAAATGATTAATAAAATGGGAGGTGTTATTTGTTATATCTCTCCTATCATGTGTTAGGAATTGTCTGCTATGAGAAATAAGTGAGAAATAACATTTACAATTTTTATTGTTTTTATAATATTCATCAAATCATATTCATAAATAATAAAAAATACATAGTTTTTTCTTAACTTTTGTAACTTTCCAAGTTGCCAATGTTTCCAGACTCTAAACTTGCACAGCTTGTCAAATCTAACCCTGTCATTTTAGTCATGACTTCCGTCTATTAATTGATTCTACATTGGAAAATATTAATTTTTCAAAAATCCATTTTTTAATTTCTACATATTAGACTGTAAATATTTTCAGGGTCTTACAAGGCTTAGGGTGACTGATGAGTTCAGATCCCCAGATTTTGTAAAAAGACTTAAGCAGCTCTTTATATATCATACAATAATTTTGCCATTTTATAATATACTTCTGTTACTTCTATTAGCATTGCTATTGAGCTGTTTTCTATTAAAAATTTTAATTTAAACTTATTTAACTATGGGCCTTTGTCTAAAAATATCGACTGCACTCTTATTTAATAGTTAATGCATCTTTTCCTTACAGTATCCGTAGTATCACGTTAATCTTAAGAGTTGTTACTCCTCATAGCGTTTAAATAGCATCTTTATTTAATTTCTGCCTACAAAAATCTACTAATTATAATAAGTACCTTAGTAAAGCCTATATTTAAGTTGATTAGAGCATTTTTACGCGCAGAGTACAAAGGCAGTTTCCTGGCAGTCCTGTTTATTAAATTTACTTAAAGTCAACTCACTTGAAGAGCTGAGCATAGTTGCTAAACAGAGAAAATTTGAAGAAAAGCAAATTTAAGAATGAAAGTAAAGAAGGAATAGCAATGACAAAAACGTAGGTTGCTTGCTTCCCCTACGCATCGAGTTGGCTTTTCTGTCATTTTGTGTGTGGTGTACAATGGAAAAAAAGGACGAGGCATTCAACAGGACGACAACCGCTAATGACAATGCGTGACTGGCAAGCCAAATGGGTCCAAAGTCCGAGAGCAATAAGGCAGCAATCTGGACCACATGATGGCATTGGCCAATGTCCAGTCATCGTCCGAGTCCCATTTTCACTTCGACTCGTCTGGTCAAATGGCCAACAAATGAAATACATAATTTGATTTGCATAATGCAGAGTAAATAAGCCGTCGTTTGAGGCGAGCGTAAATTGAAATTGTGTAATTAACATAAGTAATGTGCATTGTTTTATTGGATGACAGAGCAACTAAAGATACTGAGAAACTGAGGAACTGAGGAACAACTGGGAACAGCTGAGCTGGATTTTAAGACACTGGGGGCTGGAGTTTAACACCCACCTGAAAGATGTGCTCCACCTTGCCCTTGATCTTCTCCTCCTCAGGACACTCGTCAGGCAGACGGCCCATCAGCTCGTAGATGGCAGTCACAATGTCAGTCATTTCTTCCCTCGTAATGAAGCCGTCGCCATTGATGTCGTATAGCGAGAAGGTCCATCGCAGTTTCTCCTCCACGGAGCCTCGTGACAGTATCGAAAGTCCTTGAACAAAATCCTGTAGCAAATGAAAAATAAGCCGACATAAATACACATTACAACAACAGTTACAAATGCATTTACAGATACAGATAGAGATACAGATACAGAGGTACTAGTAGATAGGTAGAAGTGCCAACAACGCACAACAAAGCCAAAATAAATTGAAAATATGTTTTAAGAAATTGCTCGTAAACCGCAGCTCGTGGACACGTACTACATAGCTCCCATTACAGTTAAGTCCACTGCTGTCCAGCTCTGACCTGCCCAGCCCTGACCCGCACCACCCTTTTCAGTTATGTCTAGGAGCGTCCACAACGTCGTATGCTGTTGAAGTGGACATTTATTTCAGTTCTTGGTATGACAAATGTGCCTAGATAAGAACTGGAAGTTTGAAAAGTTGTACAAATGTTCCAGCTAATACTAGAGAAGGTGTCCGTATACCATATTCCTCGGATCCTGTGTCTGGGGAAGTGCTTAGCTATTGAGGAAACTCAAAACGCAGCTGAGAACCAACTTTTCTTGCTTTACATATTCGATGTTGTGTGAGTATTTTTTTTATTTTTGGACATTTGAACAATTGTAGAGAGCTTTTGGCTAATTTATCAATGTGCAGCGCACGTGACAGGACCAAAGTTAGAGAACGTTGCCTACTTTAGGGCGTTGCAGCTTGGACGCTGACAAATGCGAACAGTCATAGACATGAATGGAGCAAGTTGGATCATCCTAAATGCGTGAATAAATGAGCACTGCCTTCCACCCGGAATGTACTCACAATATTAAGTATGTTTTAGATTAAAACTTAAACATACATTTATTGTTAATTAGTCTTACTTTACATTATTTTTATTTAGTGTTGTTCACGTTATTTTTTTACCCCGCAATTTAAATAAAAAATTTTAACAATCACACTAAAAGAACTAGATAGTTCTAATACGTTAATGCGGAGGCATGTTATATCAAAATAGTTAGTCACCATGACTAGTAACTTCCCTTAACCCTATGACTAGTAAATTCCCTTGTCCCAATGACAAGTAACTACTCTAGTATATAATCTGTCAAACTAAAATTAAAATTAAATCCTTGCCAACGCTGTATAAATTAAATTATAATCGTTTTTGTCCTTTGCAAAAGATTTCGTTTCTTTTGTCGACTTAATTACTTTTAAAATTAAATTAATTGGGAGCAGGCCTTTATATCATTACAAAAAAATTAAATGAAGTACTTTACGATTGTAATGATTACATTAATAATAAGTCTTGTGACTTTTCAAATAATATTGAGGTCTTTTTGGCCACATAAACTATGTCTATAAATAATATCTTCAACCGTTCGTATGAATACACAAAAGTTGATTATTTTAAATGTTATATACTTCTTTCCGGCAATTAAAATAAAGCTATAAGATTCCAGACGATGCTATTGATGATTTTATTATATAGTACTATGTTCTCAATTTAAACTGACAATTTCGAAGCGATCTGATAAGAAATACTAATTGTGCAATTTATAGAGAGTTTACCCAACACAACGATCTGAAAATGAAAATCTAAACTGAGAAAATGACAAAAATGTCTTGGCTAAACAGTAAACTGTTACTTTTATTGCAACATTCTTGGCCAAAATGAGCTCTAGAAATGGCAAAAGCTTTAAAGTCTATTTAATGTATAGTGCTTAAGTTGTTTGCAAATTGTTGCAAGTCATTCAAGTATGTACAAGTTGAAAAGTACATATGTTTTCTAATGTGCACTTATTATACAAATTTATCTTAACAATCCAATTTGCATATAAGCTGTTGTTGTTGTTGTTCCTGTTGTTGCTGTTGTTGCTGCTCAACGTTGGCAATTTAATAAGAGCAACTGTCGTGCAAATCGTGCATAAAACACCTTGCAACAATATGTGAGCTTAATTGAAAAGCGGAAGTCTACTTAGTCAGCTGTCACTGTACACACACACGCACACACACACACACACACACACACACATATGCTTTATATCGAGAACGTGCCTTGTAGTCATTACAATTTTAGGTCATTATTCACAAACGAAAATGGCGACCAGGCAAAAAAGGCAAAGCCAAAAGGCGAAACTCGCGATGGGCCTCGTTCCATTGTCAGATACGCGAACTGTCTCTCAGTGTATGTCTGTGTGTCTGTGTGTGTGTGTGTAGGTGTATCTTTATGTGTGTGTCTGTGTGTATATCTACTGCAGTTGACTGCCTTTTGTTTGGCTCTGTCTTTGGCTTTATATCGCACTTGTGTCTTGGCTTGGCCAACCCGGCGAGTTGGCGTTAAAATCGCCATAATTCATCGTTTCAATGGCGTCGCAGCCAACACGTGCTGAATTCCTCCCTTCCCCTTTACACACACAATGCTGTGCTGTGCTGTGCGGTGCTGTGTGGCATATTTTGCATATCCAATAGGCGTGGCCCTTGGGGCCGGAAGTGAAGTTCATGTTCGGACGTTAGCACCCGGACCTCGGAACAAAACTGCAAAATTATTTGCAATTTGCATGCGAAGTGGTCCCATGCCACGCCCCCTTTATACTAGCTGCCGCCATTTGCCACGATTTGCATGCGCATATTTATTTGATTTCCGCTTCTCCCACTCTTCTTTTACTTTTACTTCTTCTGCTTCTGTTTCTTCTCCTACTGCTTTGCGCTTTGTTCATCTGCACTTTTTTTGTGTGTGTGTGTGTGCAATAGAAATGTTGACAATGACAGCAACAGCAACTACTGCAACAGCACCAGCAACTACCAGCAGCTACTACGACAGCAACAGCGACAGCGACAGCGACATGAACACTGCACGCGATTTTAGATAGAGATAGGTTCTCCCTCTCCTATTCACCTCCTCTTCTCTCTGTATCCTCTCATTCTCCTCTACCATTTCCCATCACCCATCAGAAGTGTCATCCACTTGTGCTGCATTTTATTTCAATTTTGAGACATTTCACTTGATTTTTGGCTTTTGTTTCGCTCGCTTTACAGTTTGCCCGCTGGTAAAAAAGAACGTAAATTGCCTACCTTCAATTGAGATGAATATGAAAATGGAAATGGCAAAGATTGTTTTCAGGTTTTTTTTAGCTACCAATAAACTGGGAACATCCGCTTCTTGTTCGACCTAAGCCGACTGTTATCCAAGCTCATGTTAATTTTGTATAATTATACAAGTGTATAAAATATATCGCTGATCGATAAGAAGTCGCAATAGTATAGATATTACATATAAATTAATTTGTAACAGTGACAAGATTCTAGAAAAATTTCAACCAATATTTTCCAAGTTGGTAAATAAGTAGAAAAACTGTTGAATGTGTAATCCATTTGTTCATAAATTTAATTTGTAAGAAAAAATTCTGCTTGCACTATGGGAATTATTGTGTCAAGATTGTATGGCTAAAAGTTTAATTTTGTCCTATTAGCCTCAAACTCATGAATAGTTAATTAATAATTGCTGGACAGGTTTTTCAAACTTACTTCCACGCTCGTTAATTCACTGGCAAATTGTCCCATAAAACCGCACAATTAAAATTGTTGTGCAAAGTTCTTACGGGTGTATAAAAAAATTTTAATTTGAGCCAATTACTTAAAATGAAAATCAATATTTTAATTATATAATTTCATATTATTGCATTTTAATTTATTTCAGAAAAATGTTTTACCCACAGTTTGAATGTTTGGGATTTAAATTTGCATTAAATTGTCCTATATCAATACCAATCATCAAATGTAGTTGAATAAATTCTTACAACTTTGGTCTTTTTATACTTCTTATTTGTTTTACTTTTCATACAGTGATATGTTAAAGTCTTGCAGCTTTAATTTAATAGCACATTTACTTTTATATTAAATTTGTATATTTTCTGTTTAAAACAAATCAGTAACTGTCTCTCACAGTCTGAATCTTGTCACATGCCACGATTGCTACCCATCAATGACAACCACTTTTCGAGAAACAAACTTTTGCACAAACTTTTTGCTTCATATTAAAGTGTAGTTGAGTGGAGAGAGAGAGAGAGAGAGAGTGAAAGAGAGAGAGAGAGAGGGGTATGTAATACTTAGTTGTACATATGTGTACTATGTAAACCTAGAACTTTTGCTGATTACAACTTGACTGTAGCCTGTGGTGTTTAATAGAGCGTCAAAACATCTAGCCAAAGGACTTTTACTACATATCTTTTGAAGACATGATGTTGGTGTTTTAAGACCCTGTACTTAAAATGTTTGAGAGGACTATAGCAAAATATGCGTAACTGACAGAAGGGGGAGTGACAGGTTCAATAAACTATTTCTTAATTTATTTAGAGTTGTCTAAAAAACTAAACAAATCAAACCAAATATATAGAAGCAAGGATTATGAATTAACAATTTAACTTAATGATACAAAATTTAAATCAAAAATTAAAAAGTTAATATAATAGGGGAAAATTAAAAAAAAACACAATCAAATCAGTATATTAAATAATAAATAATGAATAGATTTTAAGTCAACTAATTCTCCCTGGTAAAAAACAGTAAATATAATGTTAAATAATATATATAATATACCTTAAAGCATTATTCATAACTATCTGTTTTTATTTTGGAAATTGCATAAATTGTAATAATAAAAAAATCCATTTGGAGACACACATCGAAAGGCGCATAAATACAGGGTCTCCCACAGTCAGGCTCGCTCGTCCATTGACTTTTTCACTACATCTTAATACTGTTTATGTTGTTGCTGTTGTTTCCAGTAAACCACAACTAAATGAGCTGCGGCCAACGCTTCTTGGTCTCGTCTGCGTTGTTTTTGCCGTTTAGGCATTCTGGAGCATTGCCTACAAAACCAGCCAACCACCCAACCACTCAGTGATGTAACCACCCAGTAAAACCATATACTCCATATATAAACAGGATAGGGAGAAGAAGTCGCTTACGATGCTACTGAAGAGAGAAGCGGAGTTTCAACTCAACTGTCAGCCATATTTTATGCTTAAAATGTCTAAAGTAATTTCATTGTACTTAAGCGCTATTTGTTGCTATTGTAACTCTTGTTGTTGTTGTAGTTGCTGTTATTGTTGTTGTTGTTGTTGGGTGGTGTCTCACTTCGCTGACCACTGAGCCCACCCACCAAGTCCTAAGTAAGTAACACAATTTTCTCCGCCTCATTGTCCTGCCTATGTCCGGAGAAAGTACATAGCTAAGTATATTAAATTGAATTATTTGCCAAGTGCTTAGACACATTAAAATGTTCGACAGAGTGTCATTTGCCAACGTTTGCCTTTACTTAAAGGATATCTCTTTAAACTTGAACACAACTCCTTTATTCTTATGCAAAGCTAAAGGATTAGTTCACCACACTTTATAGACCTAGAGTTCTGGAAATCTGTGAGGCCATTTCATTTCCTGCACTTTTATTAGCTTCCAGATTTTTTATGGTCTTTTGACGTCATACGCTAACTTTGACCCTTCTTCTTGGGCGCCGTTTCTTTAACGACTCCGCAGACACTAAACTAAAAGTTTAAAGTTTGACCTAAATGTGCAAGAAACAACCATTTGCATATGGAAAAACATACGACTGAGTTGAATATCATAGGGGATTAGCTTGAACTATTATCTTTTACATTTATTAACTGATTTCTAAATTGAAATTCTGTATCAATCAGCTATAAATTGTAAGTGCATTTTTATTATTGAATACCAAATGTAAATAAAAATTCGATACGATTTTATACTTTCTTAAATTAATTCAATTCTTAAATTCTTTCTTTTCGTTAACAGTTGTGCACTGAAAGTCTTTTCAAATTGTGAGTACAAATTTTTTAAATACAACTTTAATGTATAAGAGTTGAGTTTGAATAATATTAGAAATAAGCTTCCACTTTATGAATTGCTCTAAATTATTTATAGCTGAGTTTTCAGCTCATTAGAGGTCTGAATAATCTGTTTTGATTAACAGCTCTCCATTAATAATAATTTTAAGCAAACGCCTTTTTCATTACTGGTAACCATTTAAAATAAATTCTTAAACTTTTTATTATAAATACGTTAATGTTTACTTACCTCAAAGCTAACAATGCCACTGTGATCCTGATCCAGTGTATTGAATACATAATGTGCATATAATGTTGGATTTGCTGTTATAGTTGTTGTTGTTGATGATGTTGTTGATGTTGTTGGAGTTGTGGTTGTTATTGTTGTTATTGTTGTTGTTGCAAATAAAAACGAGAAAAGATATGCGTTAAATGGGAGATGTCTTTAGAAATGTTCAAAGCCCAGACATAAAAGTCTACGGCTTTAACTTTTAAGCTTCAAAACTTTTGATTATATGCGCTTATAAGAACTGTTAACACAACTACAAATACAAACACGAATACAAATCCATATGCTTATGCTTATAACACACACACACACACACACACACATACTCACAAACACACACTCACATATACCAGCTTAAACACACATTTAAATATACAAGCGATTACATTGGCAAGTGCTCTGTTTACGTCTCCGATAAACTGTGTGACAACAAAATCAACTGCGATTGAACATAGAAATGAGAATGGAAGTGAATGTGAATGTGAAAATACGTATACGTATTTCAAAGAGGGGCATGTGAATGTGTATTGTGAATGGGAAACTAAGCCTCAAGTTAAAGGGAAAGTGAAAATGTAAATGAAAATGAAGTTTTTGTGTGTTGTGGATTTTCAGCATAAAGATGAGAGCTCTCTACCTCTGCTGTGTCATTGTTGGGTTCTCTCAACTTTTATGGGGGCCTCGACCCTGTTTGTCCTCCATGTTGTTGTCAAAGTAACGCTGTGCTCTTGCGACAGACTCGCCAAACAACAACGATCCCACTGCCCTATCCAGCATATACAAAAAATTGTTGCAACTAAACTTTCGTTTTGTCAGCCACAAAGTTTTTGTTTATCGCTAAAAGTCAACATGGCCTAAACGAGAACTTTCGACTTGAGAGTCAACCTCAGAAGCAGAAGCAGAAGCAGAAGCAGAAACAGAATCACAAGCCCCAACTCCTCAAATTCAGAACATCTCGAATTTCCAAAACAAGTCCCTTGAAAATGTCCTCAGTTAATTATATGAGAGTGTATACCATCATAAGGGTGTGTGACTCTACTGATAAGTTGCCAAATGTTCAACAAATGATGCTGCATGTTTGCCAGATATCACATACCCACTGACAAGCATTCCGTTGGGTATGCTCTACATAGACAAAATAATATGGAATATTTGAAATAATAATATCAATATAGAAATTGTCAAAAGTGAGGTGATCTTGGACTTTTTAAATTGATTATGGAATATTTTCGATTAAACTATTAAACCAATTTACATATCTTATGGCTGTCATTGACATTTCATTCCCATATATTCTAGTTCTGCTGTGTTTTTTCTTGGTAAAAGTATCTGTGAGATGCTTAGATTAAATGCCCTTAATTGCCGCATCTCAGATACACACAGGGTATCTGAATCGTTGATAAGCGACACACAGTTACCTACCTTAAGGCGAAGGATTCTCGTAAGCCACTTTTACTGCAACATTTCATAATCCTCCACAAGACACGCCCTCTGGCGGGCACTTGGTGCAAATGCCCTTATCTGGCCATCACATTACATTTAGATTATTGCCAAACAGTCGCTCATTTGTACTGTTTATGGTTACGACTTGATGCCAAGACCATCCTCTTCATTTACAGCTGCAACTGCACAATTCTCCCACAATATCTTCGGATCGATCATTACCTCCGTCCCTCCCTTTAGGGCCCCACAATGTTTACACCTCTTTCAGGGACTACATAACAGAAAGAATGCAGTTCATAAAATGGGCGCCGGCAAAGAGCAATTTTATGTGATGTGGTTTGGCCTTTATGTGTTTACGGCAATTCCATGTTTTGACGGAATCCTAACTGATTGTTGAGAGGAAGTTTGACGGGGTTCTCGCATTGGGACCTTCACATATACCATATAGGGGGTATTGTTTAGAGTCGTCGCGAAATGCCAAAAATGTATTTGTCAAAAGTTTATTGTCGCCGTTTGATACTTAATGTGTTTTTATGACGCATGACGCGCTGACACGCCCCCAATACGCCCAATAAGGCCCTACAGGCAAGGTCAAAGCTCAAAGGCACAAATGTGGCATCTGTTGTTGCTTATGGTTATTGTTTTTTTTCTGGTTTTTTTTTGATGCTGTTGCTGCTGTTTTTATTTTGGCCAAATCAAAATGACTGCAAATGTGCCATGTTCAAATTGTTATAAAATTTGTGCCGAAAATTCGCAACAAACCACGGGAAAAAACATATGGAAAACAAAGAAATCTGAGGCATAGAGGATGGGCCCATTAATATACGAGGGTGGGCTGAAAAGTCTTTGTTGGATAGTTAGTATTTAACTGATTGTTGGTGAAATTGCATGAAATGCGTTCACACAATTTTATTTTGACCACATTTTATAGTGAACAGCCTTGACAAGATTTTGTTGTTGTCATTGCAAAATAACTACAAATTTCAATTATAATAGTTATCTATTTGCACTTTAAGAAAAAGAAATTTCCTTAAATCTGTGAAAATCTGTAAGGGAACGTATTTTTAAAGAAATTTGACTTGGCTTTATGAAGTTTGAGACAAAGTGAGTTGCCCTCAAAAAATATTATGTTGAAACTTTAACTTATTTCCATTCACAAAAGATGCGTTTACATAGGTGGACTGTTACTTATCAGTCCACCCTCGTATGTGTTTTAGGAAGGCACGAAGCGGAACCGAACGAAGTTAGGAGCTGGAATCTGGGAAAGTAGAATGCCAACGCGTCGGAATTGCGACTGGGACAAAAGTGATAAATCACCAACTTTGATGATGATTTTTTTTTCATTTTTTTTTTTTTTTGGGTTGTACTGGTATTAGGTTATGTTGCCGTCTTCCCTCTCTTTCCCTTTCTTCGTCACGCCTATAGTCCTCATTGGGGGGAGGGGGGTCGGAGTTTGGCGGAGTGGCAAAGCGGCTTATCAAAATAAAAAATGATTTCATTATTTATTTTTCATCAGATAACTGAGGCGCAGCATGTCTCGTGTTTACTTCGCTGTTTTTACAAGCATTTCCGCCTGTCGATGTCGATGCTTATTTGTCAGCTTTACCGCTAAAGCTCCACGTCCACATTTTCCATGCTCCATCTTGCATCTTCCATGCCCAACTCCAACTCCATCTCCATCTCCATCCTTATTTCCATTTCCATCTACATATATACACTGTCATATTACAGCATATTCTCATGTTTTTTCCCTTTCAAAGAAGTGCTCACATTTTGCACGCCAGGCAGGCCAAATAAGTTTATTATAATAATTTAGTGCCAAACATGTGTAGCAATATTTCTGTTTTCTTTTCTTTCTTTATACCAAGTATATACATATATGTATATATTTTTTGTTTTGTTTTTTTGTTGTTTTTTCTTTTCTTTTGCCCGAGGGGATTAGTGTTTGACGGCCAAGTAAATAGCAATGCCTACAGCAAAAATACACATAATCATGGATTTTAAGTAAAATTTATTGTGTACAACATGCCGAGCCTAAGTAGTTTTTGTCCTGTATAAATAAATAGTTAAAACTCCTTTCTTTGGCAAGTGTGTGAATTGAGAATCACTCTTGGAAATTTTGCACACTAGACCACAAAACAACATAATAATAATACATGCAAATAAGTTTGCACATTTTACTAAACTGAGGAGATTTACCCGTATGTATTTAAGTTCTTTTCTGTAGGGATATTCAAGCAGTAAATCGATATTGTACAAAAAAATACGTTTTCAGAGCAAAACTAGACAGATGAAAGACTTTCGAGTTTTCTATACATTTATTTGTTGAAATTGTGGTCGTAATTTTTAAACCAGAACAAAGATAAGCCCGTATTTAGTAACTCTTAGGGTTCTTGAGGGTCGATCGGTCACTCAGTCAATCAGTCGGTCAGTCAGTCAGTCAGTCGGTTAGTTAGTTAGCCAGTCAGTCAGTCAGTCAGTAGCTCATTATCCACGACTCAACTTGGCTCGCTTTGTAGCATGGCTTTTATTTATGGCAGCAGCCGCGTGGTAAAAAGTAAATGAGCAAATTTACTTGTTATTCAAACGAGGTCAAGTGGGTGGGAAGGAGGATGGCCTTTAGCCTCATGACGGCTGCCTTACTTGGCCCTACTTTACCCTACATCCTCCACCTCTTTGCCCAAAACCGAATGTAACTCTGGCTAGCCCATTCGCGACTTGTGAAACATGATTTTGCTTTTTATACTTTTGCTAATTTGCTCTCTCAACATTTCAGTTTTACAAGCTAAGGGTCCAAGCTGGAATCCACTGGGGCTGCCAAGGGGAAAAGACTCTTTTCTCATTTCTCATTTTGCTTCTTTTTTTTTTGTGAAAGTGGCAATGGCACAACTCTTTGAGGCCTTCTCTGTGTTCATGTGCATCTATTTATCAATGCCTTTTCTCCCCCATTTCGGCCATCATCATCATCATCATCAACATCATCGGGAGAAAGCCTTGGTCAATAGCTGCCATTGGCCTTTGTTTTCCCCATTGACAAAGGATTCAATAATAACGATAATACGTACAAGGAGTACATGCCAAAAATGGGAAATGCCTTTGGCAATAGACCAAAAGTCCATCCAATGGAATTGGCCAATACCAAAGGCTTCTCTGCTATTGAGCCATTTACTTGCACCATTTGAATGCGGGCTGTCCAGACGATACTAAGTGGATTGATAACAGATAACAATAAAAGCCAAGTGAGCCTTGTTTTTGGGTCAACCACTCAACATGACAAAGTTTGTGGTTTTACTTGAATTGGTATTTAAAATTGATCAAGTTTCTGTTTTGACTTTGTAATTTGACCTGATTAGAAGCCAGTTCAATTAGAAAGACATTCGAAATGAATACCAATGAATGCAGAGACACATTCTCCGAAATAGCTTCGAGGATTTTAACCTACATTTAAAAGAAGAAAGCAATTTTATAAGTCTTTTATTTCAGACTTTCCATTATTTCATTACACGAAATGTATATTTCTCTTTATCAATAATATTATAATATTTATCTAAATATACTAAGTAGTATCGTAAGTACATTTGAATGGATAATGGAATTGTTTGTATGCAGCTGATATGAGAGTGAATAAGGAAATGATTGATGGTGATAAGTTGACTAAACAAATGAGCTAAAATATTTAATGTTATAACATATTGATGGATCATCTATGATTCTTTAAATAGACATACATACACACAAAAACACACACTACTTAAAGCTTACACTTTTAACAAATATCTATAGACACATCAAGATCAATATTAATATAATAACAATATCACAATTGAAATTTGCAGTTGCAGTTACATAAATTATTGAATTTAGTTATAATTAACTATAATTTAATTGTTTGTTGCTATAGCGTGTTGCAAGTTGCGATGAGTTCTAATGCACGATCTGAACTACAAGCAATGGGTTGACACAAACATGTGTATACATATAATATATATAGAATGTATGTAGATGTATCTCACTATCGATTATTTGTTATCGGTTATTTTGATAGTGTAGTCGATAATGGAACTAAACGAGAAACGAATACATAGGCAAGCGTTAGTCAATTCACTAGTTCAAGTCACAAATGTTAACGAAACAAATTATACTGTACCGCACGAACCTCCCTGTGGAAAGAACTGCGAATAGATCACTTTAAATGTATCCTCCTTGACGACTCCCGTGGGACATTCAGCCTTAAAACCCCGATAAATTCGTTTGATTTCATCCTCTGTGAAGCGGGTGGCACGACTCAGGGCACTCAGTGAATCTGGTCTATAGCGAGCTGGCGTCTCAAATTCTTCTAGTTCGGAATCTGTAAAAAGATATGCAGACCAAAGCGTGGACACGAAAAAAGAGACAGAGAGAAAAAGGGAAGAGAAAGACAAGAGTAAGCACTGAATGAGTGAATATGTTGAATTAAGCTATTTATGTGGGGGAATTTGTTTAATACGTATTTAGCAGAGACAAAATGGTTTTCATGTTTATTATAATGAGTGGTAGACCCTAAGATTCGACTAAGAGATACTCTCTTCAAAAATATAGACGATGCAGCAAAAATTAAATATTCATTGATGCTGATCAATAATAAATATACATATTTCATAGACTTTTCGTTTTATTCCATACTTTTGCACAATATTGATATATCCTTAATAAGCACTGACAGGAAAAAAGTCAGGCAACTAAACTTTAAAAGACAACATCAATAATTGCTAATAAATAAATATATTTCAATTGAAATATTTTGGAAAAATAAATTGTATTTAGTTAGTTATTTTAATAAACATATAGCCAATTTAGTATAGTTAATTAAACTGATTAAGAGTTGAGCCCAACATTATCTAATTCCTCCCTTTAATGTTCACAGTCAAGTCTATTGAACAGCTTGTTTCAGAGCAAATAGTAATCTGATTGTCATCATCGTACTAACATATATTCGCTACATTATCCTTTCAATCCTTTTGGTCAGGTGCATAAATATTTACGGAATTAACCAAATGTTAGCGCAAATATTTAGGTGATTATAATAGATTTTATTGTTGAATGGGCTTAAATTAGTTTGTTGTGGGTGGCAAAGGTAACCGCCCATTAAAGCCACAACATATTTCATGTAAATTGTCACAGGTGCTGAGATTACAAGTTTGTGGTATGCACAAAATGTATAGAAAATAGCAATTAATCTATTATTGCAAAGCTCGATAAAAAAAGGGGAGAAGATATTTATATTTATCTCGAAGAGTCTGGGAGATATTTATAAAAGTTTAAACAAAGAAAACCTTTAATGCACTTTGTATCACTCTTTTTTTTAGATATGCAGCTAAGTTAAAATGCAATTAAGCATATTCTACTAAGCATTTTATTTAATTTATATGTTTTTCATAAACAGCTGAAAGTCTCAGATACCCATTTAACGTATTATAATAGTTTAGTTCGTTTATTTGTAAGGAATAATTTAAAGAAACTTTTAATTAATGTAGCATGTATAAAAGATTTAAACTTTTAAAGAACATATTGAAGAGAAATATAAATTTTGATGTTCACTGATTACCATATAAAACTCGCCTTAATGTACCATCAGCAAAGTTAACAATTCCAGTTAGAAAAATAATTGCAGTGTTTCCGTGGCACATAAAGTTGAATCGAGTTGCTAAAAGTTCGAGTTTTAGAATTTGGACTGTATTTCGATTATGTTAAATCTCAGACAGATCACTTGATAAACTTAAAAATATGTAATGTACAATTCATTCATTTTTGATTTATTTCGATCATTAGACGAAGGCAATTTTGATATTTCACTGGAATAAAGAGCTTCTTATCACTGTCCGTCTGTCGTCTATCATTCTGTCTACCTGCCAGCTTATTTACCTGACAAACTCACATATACAAACACATACACACACTCACACACGCTCACACAGATTTGATGTGCTGAAGTTGGCGTGATTTTGATCTTTTGAGTCGCTTCTAGCGTTGAATTGACTTGCAACTTCCTTAAGTAGTTTGCCTGTCATGGCGCAAAGTTTTTTTTAGGCTTTGCAGATAAGAGTTTTTCACATAGAAAAGCAAAAAGGAATGAAAGAAAGAGGAAAACTCTGAAACTTTTGAGTGTAGCAAAGGCGAATATGGAACAGGTAAATGCCCCTTTGGCTTTATGTTAAAAACTCTTTGTGGATCCCGCGGAGCCTCAATTTTGGTTAATTAAAAGTTTTGCTCAACTCGTAAGTACACACACACCACACACACACACACACACACACACACACACACACACACACACACACACACGCTCACACAGACACATCAGCTGCAGGCATTTACTTGTGTGTGAGAGCGTGTGTGTTTGTGAGAGAGAGTGCCCAAAAGCAGGCAACACTTTTCACACGCTTGACAAATGGCTGCTTAAAAATGCATGAAACACGCGCAGCAACTGAGAATGGTGGGAAAGGGGGAAAGAAGGGGTGGGTTGGTGGATTCAAAAAAGGAGACGTGCCCGTGCCAGCGCATCAACTATTTGTCATCCACGCCCACATTACGAAAGTGGGACACAAATGCGCTCAACTTGGCTTGGGTCTGAAGTTATACTCATACACATAGTTACTCGAATAAAATATACCAGCATGAATACCCGAATATATGCCTAACAATTCGGGTATATTCAAACTTTTCCCAAAGTCCATCCTCTATTAATTTTAGAGATTTAATTTATTAAAAATAATCATTTATTTTGATTTATTTTCGACAATATTTAACAAATTCAGCTAAATTAACTGAAATTATATATTAAGCTGTCATCAATTTATCTCGAGTTTTAACTAAAAGAATAATAATTTTTATATCTTATACAGTAAATAAATTATCTGAAAATATATTTGATACATTTGTAAGTTGTTTAAAAATGAGTTTAAACTAATTTAATTAGTTTTGAATTTCGTTAAATCTGCAAACAATTTTATAGTTATATTTTGCTGTCAGGAGCATGTTTAAGACTGAAAGAGATTTGTAAGACAGGTTTTGAATCTGATAAATAATAGAATTTAATAATATATCATATACCAAACTCTATTAGCATTAAGAAAATACAGTCTCTTTTACTTATATTTATACAAACCGGGATAATAAGCTTAAATATATGTTGAATCTTGCGATTTCCATTAATGCCAATTTCCACTGATTGTAAATGTGTGGAGTTACCAATGTCCAATTATTGTAATCAATCTATAGATACTATTTAGGTTTAATCTCGAATATTTTCTATCTAGACAGTTAAACATGGATTTGACACCTTTGTCATCCAAAGTAAACACACAAACAAAATAACTACAACACAGAGACGAACTATCTTGGTCATCTACCCGATATAGTTCTTCCCGGATAAGTATTGTGATTATAGTTGTGGGTTAAGATGTTTTTCTAATAAAAGATCGATCGAGCAGTCGGCGTCATTATATCTTTACGAGTACTCATCCCGTTGAACATGGCTGATAGAAAGGAATAACATTTAAAATATAAGCCTTAAATGTTAAAGCTGCTTACTTAATATACTTCAAGGCGTTGTGAGTAACTGAATCTCCCGGGCATTTTGTAGTGTGCCCACCATTAAGGAAAATATTCATTTATGCTGTAGCTCATACGAATAAACTCACACATAAGTACACACGTACATCTCGTGTGTATGCAAATGCATAGTTTAATATGCATTTTCTTATTATAAACCAAACTGGATAAAGTAGAAAAATATATATTCGTCGTATTTTTGTCAGAGAATTTTTTTGGAGTTGACATATAAAAAGAGCCACAGTTTTAATATCGTGTTGCAGATTGTGTTCTCTAGTGGAAAATGTAAACTCCAAGACAATTTATAGAAACTGGAACCGAGTCACAAGTACTTGACTAGAAAATAATTGTTCATATAAAAAATACTTTGCATTTAAAATGTGTTGAAGTATTTTGTATATTCCGAAATATTTAATTACTTTGTTCCTTTAAAAAGTATCCATCTAATATGTTTATTTTAAGGTAATTTAGCGATTTTGTTATGATATAATTACTGGATCCTAATTGACTCTTATTATTTTTTCAGCTAATCCTAACATTCTGTCATTCTAATGTGGTAAGTGGAATTAAATTTTCGTTATAACTAAACTTGATTGGGAAATACATTTCTAAAATAAACTTTATTTAAGTAATTAAACCTTTGGAATATTGAAATCTGTAAGAAAAATAATGCAGTCAATAGGCTTTACTCCCAGCTACTCTAATCTCGATAGGAAAGTCTTTAAATT
This sequence comes from Drosophila neotestacea, assembly GCA_035044365.1. Taxonomy (NCBI): domain Eukaryota; kingdom Metazoa; phylum Arthropoda; class Insecta; order Diptera; family Drosophilidae; genus Drosophila; species Drosophila neotestacea. The sequence goes on from JAWNMD010000799.1 coordinate 193,919, forward strand.
TATAAAATAGACATTGTTTAAACAATTAAAATGTACTTCTTTTAAATGTGGAAATATTTTAGAAGAACTAAGCAGCAAACATGCTTTACTTATAGTTATTTAATTTACTCTCGATAGTCATGAGCCCAATGGGATATCTTTCTTTTTGGCTGGATTCTTGCCAGAATTAAGGAATCTCATTAGTTTTCAGGTGATGTCCGCCTGGATCTGGCGGAATAACCAAGCTGTCATTTCATATGAAATGCCAGTTTTATGTGCATTTTCTTGGCCATGTTCGTTGTGTCTTTTGATGGTTTTCATTTAATTCTTTTACCATTTTTATTTGTATTTTTTTGTTGTTTTTCTTTCTTTTTTTGGTGCTGAAGTTGAGCGCATGCTCAAGCTTAGTTTTATGACTGTGCATCTTTTATCCAGTGTTGCTGTCAGTTCCTGAGTTGCAAGATGCCAGTTACCAGTTACCAGTTACCAAAATGTCATGTGGCATTGCGAAAATTGTTGACGAAATGCATTAATTCGAATATATATTCATGCGCTGTTTGTTTGACTCTAATTTGGGGCTAGATTTGCATTTAGTTTTGTGGCATTCCCAAGTGACATACGTATGTATGTGTGTGTTTTATTCTCATCACAAACAAATACAAAAATATTATATATATATTTGTATATGTATATATATGCAGTATTTGTTAAAACGTCTAAATTATTTGGTAGTATAACAAAGCTGTTTGCATGATCTCCAGCTTTGGGTTGGGTTGGACTTGAAATTCAAAAGCATCATCACACGTAAAACAGGCCACAGTTTTTCCACAGTTTCCACTGTGCATTTCTGTTGAGGTCAAGGTGTGAACAACGTGTATGGCAATGGCAATGCAAACATGCCACTCAAATATGAGTATGGTGGGGCGTTGGGGGCGTGGTTAGTGGTCAGTGGTCAGTGGCGTTGCTGGCAATTGGCAACAATAACAATAAACAAGGCGTCAGTGGAGCCTCAACGAAATGTTCTCTCTCTCTCTCTCACTGTTGTCATTGTAATTGCAGATAAAGCACACACACACACACATACACCACAAAACGTACATACCTAGAGGCATATACAGTTGCAGCTGCATCACTTGCACCACTTGCACCACTTGCACCATTTGCAACTTGCAGCATTGCATGTGCTCGCATAATAAGTTCCTGTTTATCTCGACTCGGTTTGTTTGTCTGTTTGTTTGTTTGGCGCCCTCTTCTCGTGTGTGTGTGTGTGTGTGTGTGAGAGAGTTGGTGTGTGCTTGTGGCATGTCCATGTTGTAGTGGTGTGAGTCTGCCTGCGCAGGTGTCATGTTTCCGTTTCCGCTGCAGCACCAATGCAGCATAGTAGCTGCAACAGAAGCCGCCGTCAGCCAAGTGCAAATATTTTTGCATGCTGCATCAGTATCTGTGTGTGTGTATCTGTGTGTGTTTTTGTGTGTGTGTTGATTGAGGGGGTGTGGTGACTGTGGCAATGTTTTTTTTATTAGGTACGCCTGCTGTTTTTCCACTGCAACAGCAAAAATATTTACTTTCGCTCAATTTCAAGTATCGATAAGTGCACTTTCCCCCACTCTCCAGAGTGTGCAAAGTGAGAATTAATAAAATAAAGAAAAAATGTGTATATAAATGTATGCACATAGGTGTATATACATAGAAGTATATATAAGAGTCAACCAATCCTTTGAAGAAACGCACTCAATCGAAGCGTATACAGATAGAAACACTCACACACTCACACAAGCACACATGCACACACACAAACACACACACTCACACTCACACAAACACAAGCTAACGCCTTTGACAGTTTTATAGCTTTTCGTTCTCTTTTTGATAAGCTGTCGCCAAAAAATAAAAAAGAAAAGAAAAGCAAGGAAATGCAAAGAAAATGAAACGAGTCGTCGACATCATTAAAAAAAGAAAACTCTCTCTCTCTCTGTCTCTATCTCTGTCTTTTTCTCACATACACAGTAGCTCTGAGATGACTTGGCTGACAGTCAAAAAGAGAAATCTATAAAAAAAATTTTATGAAATCGTTAAAACTAAGTAAATGCGATGTCTCATAAAAGACAAACAGATATTGTTCTTTGCACGCTCCACGAGTAATGAACAAGTTATCAAGAACATGACAAAAGTGAGTACCTCGATATACTCGATTTGCGGTTACGAGTACTCATTCATTCATTCATTCCATTCACTTACACATGCACATATACATACATAAATATTCATATGTCCTTATGAGATAAATGAAAAACTCACAGCTTTTAATACGAGTCTTTGAGTTCAAGGATTCTCATAAAAATGCATTTTACTTCCTTTCTTAATAAACTCCAGTAGATAAAGTGAAACTCGTAAACTAATCAAATCATTTTTTGAATACTCGTATAACAAAATTTTACGTCTCAATTGATAACTTATAAAAAGCAGTTCAAATTTACTTTTGTAGTTAAGTGTTAAGCCATTTATTAAAATGGGTTACCCTCTATTGGCAATAGAATATAAATTGAATATTATATTTGATTTGATTAAATTTGAGTTGGTAATATTAATATAAGTATAATATAACACACTTCAATATCAACTTTATTAAACTGATTTATTACTATATTTATTGAGTTAGTTGTACGGTCTGAACACGTTAAGCAAGAGAGTGAAATATATTAAACTAAAGCCCTATTACGAGTATATTATAAATCTAACAAATCAAAACTAATGTTATTAGAATGATGCAAAATATTATGATACAATTTTAAAGCTATTTGAACCTGTCAGATTGTTATGGACCTAATGTTATTTGTCCTACTAGAGTTTGACGGTTTCTAAAAAACATTTTCAAATAAAATAAAAGTTCCCAATTATACCAAATCATATGTCATTATAGAATACAATTATCGATAATGTAGCGATTTTTTTTCGATTATTCTGACTAATCATTTTTATATTAATAAAATTAAAATAAAATTAGTTTATTGTGCCGCAAGCCGTTTTCTCTTTTAAGAATTTATCCATGCATAACTCAGAAATTTCAATTATGTATATCCACTAGGATATTGATTTAAGTCAGAGGACTATATCAAAAAGCTGGCATTAAATCTTGTGCATCACAAAAACAGCTAAAATTGCTAAAATACTTAATTTATTTTCAAAGAATTTCTCAGCTTGTGAAAGTCTTAAGCTGATAGATGAGAAAATAATTGAGTTTGTAGCCGAAAAGAGTCTCATTGTTTTATTGTGTGAGGCTTAAAGAATGTGCATCTTATAAATCTCTGAGCACAAGCAGTAAATTCTGTAAAGAAATAGACGCAAGTGCAACAATGTATGGAATAGTATTTAACAATAATAGATTTTATAATGAAGCAAGCAGTTTGGAGGAAGGCAGCTGCATTGGCAGCAAATGTGCAAACTATATATGTATGTATGTATGTGTGTGTGTGTTTATATACGTAAGTAGTTTTTCCAGGCTCGAGGGCAATGAGACGTAAAACTGTAAAGGCACCAAGACAATAGCTACACTTATCTCGTTGAAATTCGCGTAATTTACGAACGTGGATATTTCATAGCCAAAACAACGGGCTTACATGGCGTATGTGGAACATGGTTGTACGAAAATGCTAAGGACAAAGTTTGTGGCGCATTTCATATCGTCGTCACAATGTTGCCACTTTCCACTGCCACAGCCACTTGCAACTTGCAACTTGCAATAATGAAACAATGCTTTTTTTCGGGATGTTGTTTTTATTGTTCCTGTTGCCTGATGCTTCTGGTTTTTATTGCACATTTTGTGGTGCAGATTGTTGCTGGACGTGGGTTACCGTTGCCTTTACAGTTGCCCAGACAATTACCAACTAATTGTAGCCCTGGCGCAGAGAAAGAGAGAGGCAGAGAGAGAGAGAGAGTAGGATAGTAACAAAAATCTGCAGTTGTTTCAGCTGCTGCTGCACTTACTCAGATAAACACACACATGTCTCAGCTGGGGCGACAACAAAACTGAATGCAAAAACTTTTTTCCTTTTTTTTTATCAAACACAAACAACCACATATAATAAAAAACAAATTAAAAAATGATATTATGATGAAAAAAAAGGTGGGAAAAATTGTATGAAAAACGAAATGCACTTAACTCATTTGCAAAGCCGCACAGAATGCGCTTAAATAAATTAAAATGTGGCAGCCCTGACACTTAAATACATACGTAAGTGAAGAAAGGAAAGCAGAAAAGAGAAGAGAGGGGAGGAGAGGAGAAGAGGCATATAATAAGAGAAAACGGAAAAAACAAACATGACAGACAAAGGACAAAGTGTCCTGGCATCCTTGCGCTTTCGGCTGAATGCCAGTGAAAGGCAAGTGAAAGTGCGCCAAGAAAGCGACCTGAGAGAGCTGTCAAGTTAGTCAGAGAGACTACAGACTGTAGACCTTAGTCTCTTCTCAAAAAGTGTCAGATGCAGGTGTCGCTGTCTCTTAGAGAGTCTCCTCAAATGCAAACGTGCCACGTGCAGCAAATGCACTTAAACTGTGGCAGTTGCCATTAAAAATAATGTATAGTATCAAACAACAAACAGCGAATAATGAAATGATAATTAAAGCCGGGGCCAGTGCAGGGACCAAACGGACTAAAGGACCAAAGGACCTTCAATGTTGTTGGCCATCAAGTGCACAAATTGAAGCGACCACAAAATGCAGACGCAGAATTCAATTATAGTGGGTGGAAAGAAGACTTTTAGTGTAGTGGGTGTGGTGTGGTCTTCATAATGAAGAAATTATGAAGTGCAGTAAAGCACAGAATAAACAGACGAAAGGGCAAACAAAAAAGTCAAGACAAACTACCAGCAAGCAGGAGCAAAATGGAGAGCAACAAAAAAGAAACGGCCAAAAGGCGAATGGACCAGAGACAAAGTCTGAAACGGAAATTGAGAAGAAGATGGAGACGGAGATGAAGATGAAGATGAAGAGACGCTGATGCTGATGCTGATGGAGAGGAGAGCCACACTCTGATTGAGCTGGCCCCGGGAGAAGGAAACAATAAAATGCAGCCAGCGGCAAAGTACGTGCACACAGAGAAGGCCAAGACCCAAAGAGAACCAAAAAAGCAGAGTCAGGAAGCAAATTGCCAAAGCCAAAACAAGCCTCAGACTACAATATATATTTTATTTCAGCTTATTACTATAAATACTCGTAATATTCCAGTCAGTGCAGTCTTTTGTTGTCTGGTTTGTAGAATTTTTATGAAGCCTCTGGTCAATGTAGCATTAAAAGTGTTGTAAGCTACGCAGAGAATGCGACTACAGTGTTGCAAACTACTTCTTGAAGATGAAAACATAAACACTTCTCGAAATAATGTCTGTAGATATGATGTTTGTAAATTAATATGTAGTTTAGTAGGTTTAGTAGGTTTAAGTTGCACTTCTTGTTTATTACTTTGTGGTAATTCAATACAAACTCTTAGAGATCGAGTAGTTCTCAACACTTGTTCAAATTCAAAAGCATATACGGATCTTTGCAACTGGAATTATAATGAATAAAACTAATTTTCAGCAAATACAAGTGCATTGTCATTTTGCATATTAAGTATAAAAATTGGTAGAAGTGGAGGAAGGAAGTGGAGGTTTGGAGAACTGGTTGAAATGCCAACTTGTCATTCATCAAACTTTTTCAATAAAACTTTTGCTCTGCTCATCGCTGGCCAAAACTTAACTGAGCTGCAAATCCGCCACTCATTTGGGTGGCCAAAGCCAAAGCCAATTCCAAAGTCAAAGTCAAAAGCCGATCCCAATACTAAAGTGAATTGAAATTTGTCGACATTGTGCCAGCCAGTGCGGATATCCTTAAAGTGTCTGTCAGAGTGGGGGAAAGGGAAATGGTGAGGTTGTACAAAGTTTTGACTGTCAGACCCGTTCAATTCCAGTCGAGAGTCGAGTGTTTCGATTTGCGTTCGGTGTCTGCTTTCGAAAACTGTCATTATCAAGGTGCTCCACGTGGATCCACGTGGCTCCTCCACGACTCCGACCTTCAAAATAGTTACACGCACAGCCCACGCATATCCTTAAACAATTCAACCTGAAGTATCTGAAATTTATTCAAGTCGAATTGTGTTTTTATATCGATTCACTCTTTGGGTTTGAGCTGCATTCAAATTGAACACAAGCCGTGCAACTTTTTATGTTAAGCTCATCATTCTGCCAGCTGGTCGAGATTGAATGCCAAGGATAAAATAATAACAAAAGAGTTGAGACAGACAGAAGTTGTTCTGTTGAATGTAATCAATGAATTCTCGAGAGCACGTCGAGAGCTCATCGAAAGAAAAACAAAGTACTCGATAGCCGGAAACCCAATTATGAATAAGCTTCGATTAAGTGTCCACATCTATTCTTCTGTTGTTCGTTGGTGGTTTAAAGAAGTCTTAAATCAAGTATATAACTTTTTGCAAACTTTTTCTAGTTTTCGTTATAATAATTATTAATCTGATTAATACAAATTTCAGATAGTTTTATATACACTTTTAGAACTATTACCAATCTGTCTGCAATCTGTTTATCAATTAGTTAAAACATAAAAAACATTTTTGTTTATAGAGTCTAGCTGGCTAGTTAACATTAGTCATTTATGCTTTAGATTTTCGAAGAGTATCTGCTTAAAATACTCATGTGTATAAATTAAGCTTCTACACATTATAAAATTATATGCACTTTAAAAGTATTCGCCTTAGAGTATACCCTTTCCAATTGATTTTTTATTGTTTGCTAAAGAAAACTTGTCGATAGTAAATAGCTAAGAGGTACCCTTCATTCTGCTGTTAGTCGAAAAAGTATATCATTTACACAACTAACAACAATCAAGTAGGTAACATTTAATAACAACCTCTTTAAAAAAATGTATCTGCCATTAATGACAGTGAAGCACATTGACTTTTAAAAGAAATATACCCTTTCTGCTTAGTCTCCACAGTAGATATTGATGTAATAAAACTACTACCATGCAGAAGCAATTAGCGAGTCGCATAAACAGTCATCGGGGATTTTCGACTATAATTTATAGTTTTTACCAAAACTGAATGTGATTTTGACCCTATAAAATGTACAGTGTTTATTAAATCTATGAATAAGAAGGAAAATCTAGATACAGTAAATAGAGTGTGGTTCCTGTATGTTATTTTAACTTTTAGATACCTCAACCTTTTCCCTGACAATGACAACGAAATTTCATTACGATCGGAATAGAAACACGAACTTTTTTCAAGAATTTTCAGCGCCATCTAGCGATGAATGTCTCAAAAAATGCAGATAGGGTATTTGTTAGCTGGGTACAGGATACTTTGGAGTGATACTCTTTCGAAATGAAATCTTTGCAGCTGAAGTAAACAACACATAAGTTACAATAGTAAGGGTTGAAGTGGGCGTGGCATAGCGTTGCGGTTAGTAGAGGAAAATGGGGGAAAACCGCTTACGCTTGGAGATACAGCCCAAGGCCAAGAGAAGTGCAGTCAAAGCTACACAAAAAGAAACAAAATAAAAAAAGAAAGATTCACTTAAAGTTCAAGAGATCTGTACACCTGACAGGTACTTAGAGGGTATTTTTAAGGGGTATAGTATGGTACTTCAATCCAAGCATCATTGCTTACCATTCTGATCGGCGCTACCCTGGAACAGATTACGCACATAGCTGATAAGTCTCCGATGCAGTGGCCGATGGCGATGACGTGATGATTTGCGGACTGACGATGATGATTCCTGGCCTCCTTCACCCTGTTCCACATCATCAATATCCACAACATCCTTGCCACATTGCGAGGCATCAACAATGATCTCAATACTCCGTTGTGTGTTGGACTTTTTCAGAGAGACTCCAGCATGACCACTACTACTTAACGCTGTCAATGCACTGCTACTTCCGGCACCAGCACTTGTCGATATGGTACCAATAAGCGCATCTGTGGCCAAGTTCCCAGTTCCCGCTATACTGCTCACAATATTATCCCGTGAACTGTGCGAAGGTTGCTGTTGAATGATACGACTACTGGACGTCGCCGGACGTCCTTGACCCATTCCGGGTACCTCATTGACGGTTCCATTACTGTGACTCCCTCGATAGATCAGCTCCGTTTCGTTAGACACCTGCCGCAGGGCATGCAGTCCCAATCCCGTATGTGAGGCGCTGCTGGCCATGCCACCAGCAGGACCAGCACCACCATTGGAGCCATTGAGTCCCGTGTAGTAGGCGCTATTGGGTCGCTGAGTGTGCTGTACCTGTGGCCCAGCCATATCACACTTTGTACTTGGAATTAGCTGGTTAACTGGTCAGCTGGTTAACTGGTTAACTGGTCAACAGGTCAACAGGTCAACTGGTCAACTGGTCGCCTGGTTAGCTAGTTTTTTATAAGGCGCCTGTCTGTTCGGGTTAGTAGTTTTAGTTGCATTCTGATCATTGTTGTCATTTACATGTTGGCTCTAATGCGGATCGTCTGGTTAGGCTCTGGCTTAGATTAGGCGTTAGTTTTGTTCGTTTACTTTGGTTTTTTTTTCTATTCAACTTCAACCTGAACTCCAACTTTAAATTCTCAACATCTGCGCGAAGAGAGAGAGAGAAAGAGAGAGAGAGAGAGAGAAAGATTGGGAGAGAGAACAAGACATAAAATATCAGAAGCGTATTTTTGTTAATTTAAATTAATAATCTGTTATTTAATTAGTTTACAACCAACAGCCAATAGCGAAAACAGTTTGTAAGTATGTGCTGGTTTGTGTGTGTGTATGTATGGTATGTGTATATGTATTCAAGTAGTGCGAGCTAAGATATTTATAAGCCATGAATGGGATTGCATCCGGAATCTTTCACGCAAAGTCTGCAGATTGCCAATCCAAATAATGCAAATTATTTGAAAGACATTCTGATTAATCAGAAGTTTAATTAAAGTCATATATATTTTCCGCGTCTTGAAAATATTACTAAAATACTTCCAGAATTATAGAAAGTGCGAGTCTTATTCTATTCACAGATTTCAATCCATATTTTGAACTTAAAATAAAGGGAATACCTCTTCAGCTTGGACCCCAACTTTAAGATACGCGTTACTGGCCTAAAATAGATTTTAATTGTATCTATGAATTTTAAACTTTCTTATATTATTATCGACGCATTCTCACATCATTATCAATCATTATATTAGTAGTTATGGCTGCCCCTTAAAGTGTGCTATGATTTGTAGAAATTTTATTTATTTATAGCTTGAATAACTTTGATACAATTAATATGCATATAGTTAAATGGTCTAACGTGTATCTTATAGTCGAGAGCTTTACTATATTGTTCTTACTTCTCCTATATTATTATTTTTTTTTAATATTTAAATTAAAACTAAAGGATTTTAGCAATCCAAGTAGCCCGGTTGGCGAGATAGGCTAGCATATAACTTCAAATAGTCTAGAATTTCAGTTGTGTGTAAATGTTATTTCGGTTCGCTTCGTAAGAAATCAAAATTTTTCTAAATTTTTGTTTCTTTTTTTGGTTTGAGCTTTATCCCCAATCGGTGCTTTTTTTCGTTTGCAAGATGGCTGATGATAGACCCTTCAATCCTTTTTATATTGGACCACATCCGAGCGAGGCATGCGCTATATCAGAGACTCCGCCACTTCAATGTTCTCCGGATTGTTCTAAGAAGAATGGTGAAAGGGGAGAACATAAACCTCCAGGGAATACCTCTTCAAGCTGTTGTAAGGGAACTGAGTGCACTACTGATTCTACAAAATCAAAATCGGAACCTCCTTGCGCTTCTGATTCTAACAATGGATGTAAAAAAGCAAAATCGGAACCGCCTTGCGCTACTGATTCTAACAATGGATGTAATAATGCAAAATCGGATCCGCCTTGCGCTGTTAATTCTAACAATGGATGTAAAAAGGAAAAGTCTGAACCACCTTGCCGCACTTATCCTTGCAGAGAAGGACGTAATTAGCATCGGGGACATAAGCGACAAACTATCAAAATTTCACATAAAATAAAATCGTAAATAAACAACGAAGAAAAAGATATAATATGTGCTTGTCATTTTCACATTGCCTACTGCCTTTTATCCAAATATCGGATCATGAACATTTCTAAAACATAACTACAGACCAAATAGACTTTTGTGTCGATAGATACATTTTTTGAATACAAAACTTCGAGGTTTTCTATTAAATAATTAATTCATAGCTCATTAAAACTTCATATATGTACATTAAATTAAGTCCGAGACTTACATATATAGTTCTTCAAATTATTTCATTTTGTGACTATATCTTATACTCCAATGTATTTCAGCTTATTCACTTGAATGATTTTCTTAGTATTTGTTTTTAAATGATTTCAACAACTTATAAATATAATTTTGTTTATTTTATGTATTCTGCATATCAAATAATTTTTAAATTCATAAACAAATTGTACAAAACGCATTTGTGTTTGCTTGAAAAGCATCGTCAGCTTAAGTGTACATTTAAGTGTATTTTCTATTCAGCGGGTTTTCTTTGCAATTTGGTAAAATTTGGGTGCTTTTCAGTTGTTGTTGTTGTTGTTGTTGTTGTTGCTGCATTTGCATCTTTTATGCGTTGCAAGCAACAGTAATGCATCAGCAGAATTCAGTAAAATTCAGCAGGACTCAGCACTAACAGCATCAACATCAGCATTGCCATTGCCATTGCTTTTCAATTTTCCATTTTCCATTTTCCATTTTCATTGGCATTGCAACATGGCGTCTAGCTGCGTCTCTTGAGCGTATGTCTTTTACAAATTGAATGAAGTTCAAATTTATTATTTATTGATAGACTTATGCAAGTGCACAACAGCAACAACAACAATAACAATAACAACAGCAATAGTATCTTTAGTAGAGATTGAGACTGCGACTTAAGGTATTTTATTTGTGTGAGTGGTGACTTCTTTGGCAGCACCTGTTTACCAATACCTTTAACTATACCCAAGTCCTGTTCTCATGATTCCTTTCCCTCTTTACAAAATGATTTATGCATTCCAACCATTTGTTGTCGACGTTTCTTACAATAACAACAACAACAACAGCAATGTCGTAGCTGTTTAATGTGATTTTCTTGTTAAATGGAGACGAACGAGCAGCTCGTAAGCGTTTTCTTAGAAAACGCTTTTCACTCGTTTTCCTGCTGCTGCCTTATGCCAGTTTTAATTTTCACAAATTGTCTGCACTTTAGCTTCTGTTTGTTTGGCGCTTAAAACTCGTTATTGTTTTTGTTGTAGTTTTAGTTGTTGAATGGAAACTGCAACCTTTGAAAACAAGCATTTTCTCAGCTATTCAAAGAGAGAGAGAGAGAGAGAAGATAGAGAGAGAGCGCAATTGAACTTATTCACGCTTTTTGATTCTCAAGTCGTATGGGAAATGCATTCAAGCCCAATAGGTTGTTCCAACATAAGAAATCGCTTAAAAATCTCCCACCTTTATTTCTTGAATGTTGTCAAAGTTGCTTTTATTTTAAATGTTTAAATAAATATATATCTATTTATTAATTAAATACAAATATACACTTCAATTTCTTTGATGTCAGATTACAATCAATACTTGATTCGTTTTTTTCTTACATATGCTGATGGGAATGTGAATCATTAAATATTTGGCTCCATTTTGAAAATGTCAACAAATCAAGCGTAGAAACCTAATTTATTGAGATGTCGGAAATGTAATCATTAAAGTGTCGAACCAAACAATGGAAAACAAAGCATAAATATCTATTAAAAGTGAATTGAAATAAATTATAGTTGACACAGCAGCAGTGAAGCATTTGCAGGGAGGGGAGCTAGAGAGGTAGGGAGGTAGGAAATATGTTGGCGACAGGCTATAGGTCTATCAAGGTCATGAGGTGCTCAAGCTAAGCTAGGAAAGCACTGGAGTGCAGGGCAAACACTTCGATGGGAAAGGCAAAATCAACGACGTGAACAGAGGAAATTAAGTGCATGGCAACGAGCACGAGACGACAACAACAACTACAATAACAGCAACAACAACAGCAACAGCAACAACAACTACAACAATGAGGAACATTGAGGTCTTGTTGAGAACGCTAAAGGACAACAAAAGGACTCGCATATTTAGACGCACTTGAGCATAAGAAAGGAAAGCAAGACCTAAGGAAATGAAGCTGAAATTTATTATAACAATACATAGTAATCGAGTGCAGCTGCAGCTTCAGTTCTTCAGCTCCTCCTTAGACTTTGGCCTCGAATACCGCTCCACCGGCTTGATGAAGTGTAGCGAATGTTGGAAAACGGAAACGGATATGCCGTTCAAAAAAGGTAAACTGGTAAGAAAGCTGGTAAACTAGAAAACCTGCTAACGTAACGACTGAAGCCACAGCAGCCAAAACTGAGAAAATTATGATGGGAAAACTGTCTTGAAATACCGATACCATACATAAGCACATATATCACAAATACGAGCTATGAGTTGGAAATATGGTTTTTATTTGTGTAGCTTTTAGTGTTTTTAGTATGTGCATTTTTAGAATAAATTATAATCAGTTTTTTTAATATAAAATTTAGCTTTTTTTTGCAGTTTAAGTATGAAAATGAATAACATCACAAATTTTAAATAAAATTTGAATTCTTATTATAATTGAAAAATTGATTAGCATATATATCATTAGCTTTGGGAATCTGTAGAGCGTTTCAAAATCGATTGTGGAGCTCTCAAAAAATTATTTCTATAGTTTTACTAAAAAATTTTAAGTTCACCAGAGAAATTCGCATCGTTTTTTCTCATCTGGGGCGCCGTATGCATAAAATAAAACTGGCTTGACTTAAAGGCCTACTCAAATAAAATGTTGCATCAAATATAGTCAAATTCAAAAATACTTTTCAGGAAAAATTTAATGGTACATTAAGAGAAACTTTAAACATATAAATGATTTTTGTGGTATACATATATGGAAAAATTGATCAGACCAGGCTAACAAAAATGTCATTTATATTTATGGTTGCTTTTTTCTCTTATTTTGCAAATGAAATCATTTTAATTTTATAATTTCAATTTTAGAAATTATGTTTCCTAATTGATTGCGGAAACAAGCAGTGAAAGCAGATGAGGCAGGTGTCCATTATCATAAATTTCCTTTCAACTTTCCCATTCCTATTTAAGTGAGTTAAAAGTCAAGTGCACTTTACTTGAACGGTGCACACTCTAAAAGCTGGGAAAGCAGAGCTCAAGAGTCACCTCAGAGTCAACCTCAATGCCTCAGCTGGGAGATGATGACAGGCGGAGTCGAGTCGCATCTCTCTGAAAAAATGCGCAATATTCAAACGGGAAGGTAAAAGGAAATTGGATTTTTGTTGACATTATTTTACAAATATCCGGGCATATAAATAGCGACAACAATACCTTTCTATTGTTGGTGTGCTTCTTATTTTTCTTGTTGTTGGTTCATTTTTGTGGGCAGTCTAAGCTAGCCACACACATACACCCACACACATACGAACACACACATACGAACACACACATACGAACACACACACCCATACAGAAATCAGCTAAAATTTTAGCTTTAAGTTTATGCAATGAGTTGTTTGCTATAGGAATGGGTATCGATATTTTAATAATCGAACAAAGAAATAAATTTATAAGTACTTAGGTTACTTAAATTTAATTTCATACACAAGAGTTTCCACATAAATTTTAGAGACTTTCGATTGAAGCTAATTTCAAATTAGGAGTCACAAAAATGTTCTGCCATTATCTTAAGTACACAAACTGACAATGTAAATATATTGTTAAAATTTAATTATTTCATATTGAAAGGAAGATTTAAAGTAATAAAATTGTTTGGAAAAAAAATAAATTAATTAAGTTAAATTTCAAACATTGTAGAAATAACTTTTATATTTTGTGTAATAAATAAATTTATTAAAATTGCACCTCACGCCTTTTTAATAATGTTAAAAAAACTATTTTATTTTATTCAATAAATGTAGAGTTCTATTATATCTTTCAACTAATATTTTTAAAAGCAATTTGCTTTATTTCTTTGGTTGAATTTCGGATGAATAGTTTTTCTGTGGCACCTCTTATTAAATACTCTCTCTCAATATGCATATAGATATTAATACAAATAGGTATTAAAAGCTAAATATTAATATTTTAATTGCTAATCAAAATCCTCTTTTTAATTTTCCTAACTTACATTTTCAATATGGATACAGCTATTAATTCAAATATAAGGTATTAAAAGCTAAGTATTATTTTAATAGCTCATCTTGAATCCTCTTTTTAATTTTCCTAACTTACATTTTCAATGATATTAATAAATAAATGAAAATATAATAAATTGTTAAAATATCGATACCCATCCGTAATTTGCTAGCTTCAAACTCAAGCACATCCGATCCAAAGTGGAAACTGAAACTGAGGCTCAAAGTTGAAAGCTGCCTTGCCAATTTCAATGGGAATATCAGTCAGTGTATGAGAGTGTATATTATGTGATGGCGGTAAACATATTTTGATTTTGCATAATAAATTGCTGTGTATGCAACCATAAGCTGAGATGGAGACCAAGACCAAGACCAAGACCCAGAAAATACGGAGGCGGTTATCGAGGCGGGAAAACAAACTGCTTCTGAGGCTGCTTGAGCTACGGATGCACTTTTCCTTTCATTCTCTCTGCTTTTTGTTGTTGCTCTTGTTTTTCTTGCCATTTTTCCATATTGCGTTTCCTCCCGGTATTGTTTATGCTTGAGAAATTGCACAAAATATTCAGAGCAAGGCAAAAAAAAAGAGGAAGGAGTGTGTGTATTATACTCTTTTATTTATGACTGTGCATATGTTTTTGTTGCGCACGGTGAAAGCCAATCAAATTTTCATGTTTGATTTATTTAAAAATAAAAAGACTTCTCATAGTTATTATTTTTTAAGCGGGGAAATAACTTTTCCAGTGCGCCTTGATATGAACTCTATTTCACTTTGTGCAGGACACAACTTGCAGTATCCTGTATATAGTACATACATACATATATGTGTAGAGAGATTCACACCCACAGTTTGGTATTCATACTCACACACACACACACACACACACACACACACTCATGCGGTCACTGGCTGCAAAAACAACAAGAACAAAGCACAAATACCTGAATGTAAAACAAATGGCCGCAGGCTGTGGATGCTGATGAGATGCAAAGGGATAAAGGGTAAAGGGTAAAGAACCACAAGCACTCACACATTCACACATACAGTCAGACACAGGTATATCAGAGTGTCACAGTGTGGCAAGGAATTGTGTGTACTAAAGTGGTTAGCAACAATTATCCGGGCTGTTTCAGTTGTTTTTATTATCATTTATTTTGTTGCTTTCCTTAAATTATATCTTCTCTTTTAGTCGTAAGTAGTTCTTCTTCTTGCTATGATAACTGGCAATAATCAAACTCTGACAATATGTTTTATGTAGTTTATTTAATCGTACTGACGATTCTAATTAATCTTAGTAGAGGAAGACTGCTTTTCAATAAGCTTTTATGTACGAGAGCATTTTCTTTATCCATTCATTTACAGTTTGAAGTTGAAACTTTGAACTAAACTAAGGTAATCCGATAAAATCGTATCTCAACTTGTAGTAAGCATTTGATAAGTGAATTGATCAAGATTTACGTAATAGGATTAAACAATTGATTAAACAAAATCAGATTAAACATTAACTTATTTTAAATGCCAACTGTTGCAGCTGATGACAGTCGTCAAAGTGAATACAAAAGGCTCTAAAGCATGTACAGTGTACACCTTTTGCAAATTCTAAAACACACGAATCAAGGACACATTCGTAGGATGCACGTGAGTTGCTGCAATCTGTATAACAGAAATGAGATGGAGAGCAAGAGCAAGAGGAGCCTAGGACCCTTGTTGAGAAATAGGTGCACTTTCTGTCTGCAATCCGCTTTTATAGTATTTTTGTGCGCGGCATTTTCGCACGTTTATTTGCGAAAACTTAAAAGTGAAGTTGCGTTTCCATTGCCGCAGCTGAATAACCCCATCATGGGAATTTATACCTGGAAATTTATACCAACCCTCCCACTCTTCCCTCATCTCATCTCTTAGACTGTGTTCAGGTCGTATTTATGAGTTTGCACGTGTTTCCGCCTGCACTGTCGCCATACTTGAGTATCTTTAGGAAAAATGACAAAAAAAAAAACAAATAAGAAAAAAAATAACAAGTGGAAAACTGTCGAGTGGGGTTTCATTTTCAAGTGAACGGCTGTTTGTTTACTAGAACGTGCCCGCAACTATGTATCTAAGTGTGTGAGACTATAAAAGAATGGTAAAAAAACGTTTATCATACCCTGTACTCATATAATTCTTACTAAAGGTACATCTACAGCTTAGTTCACTTGCCTACCAATAAATAATGACCAGGAAACTTTTAGTTTGCATCAAACTTGTATTAAATATTAAAGGACTCAATAAATTTCTTATAGATTTTCACAAGTACAAAGTACTTGTTGGCCAATTCTGATTTGGGGCAATTGATTACTAGCCAGATTCGCTGAAGAGCTAATGTGATACTCTTAAAGCAATTGGGCTGGAATGTGAATACACTAAGGTACATAGAATTAGAGTCCATGGGGACACGCATTGTATTATTCACATGTATGGAAAGTAAGCCATCTGGCCAGTTGCCCAGGACAGACCAGGACATAGCCATACACATAAGTAATGAGTTTTAGTCGCAAGTAGCACATTCACACGGTGTGGCACAAAGTACAAGAACTTGTGGCAAGTCGACGAATGCGTATAAATATTTGTACACAGTAAAAAAGTGTATGTGTATTTCAAGTATCTTTCAAGCTATAATTGTTGAATTGATGTAGCATTAAAATATGCACTTATTTAATGACTTATTCTAGCGCTTTTACTACGCTATAACGAAAACTAAAAATTAATCTTGATGCTTAGTAAATTACTATTAACGTGAAATTAATAAAATATATACTTATTTGTTATATAGATGAAGTTGACAAATTTTAGTATTACTAATTATTTAATGACTAGAAAATTGACTAACTAATGCTGAGAAGCAAAGACAAAAAATGGCAATAATAATAATACTTCTGTAAGATACCAATTTATGAAAATAAATTGAAAAGCACTGAGGAAAGAAAACATTAGAGGAATCGTCGCCGCAGAATGAATGAGTAGGAATATTAAAAGAAAGAAAATATGTATTTAATTATTTAACCATTTATTTCAAATACAAAATTCTTACAAAACTCAGTGTTCTCTGAGTATTTAGAAATCAGAGATCCGCTGAATGCCTGTTTTTTTTTCTGTGTACGCGCATCTGTTTTATGTGTTCGCATCTTTGTATTTCGCTTAATTTCACCACAGGGGGAATGAGTCGAGGGAATGGAATTGAAACCAAGCTTCAGGCTACACACTATATTTAGTGTGGTGCCTAGTCACAAAACGAGACTGCCATGGTCTACATTTGCAGAAACTTCTTGCCAGTCTGACAGTCTGCCAGTCTGTCTGGCATCAGGTGCAAAACATTTTCTATTTTCACAACTTTTAGTATAATTAATTCAAATGCTTTCATAAAGCAGAGCACAGCCAATGGACGCATCTGCACAAAAACCGTTTACATCTTTAGCAATGCAACCTCATTTTGGCGGAGTCTTTTGGAATTGTCTTCTCATGGTTAAATTACAGCCTTAGGCTCCATCAGAGAAAATTAATGGCTTGCTGGACAGGTTTTGGCTTGAGTGGAAGCATTTAAACATTTAATCCATTGTTTGCAACTTTGTTTTTCTCTTTTTTCTTGATACTTGTCTTGATCAACGCCCAATTCCGATTACACATTTTAATGGCCAACAACAATAATAACAACAATTAAAGGGGAATCTGGAAGTGGGGAATCTAGGCTGATAAGCAATCTTCAAGTTGTTCTCAGTGCAATTCGCAAATTTATTTCCATTTCTATTCCGTATGCGGAATCTCAACAAAACTCCTCATTAGTATGCATTGATAGTTGTTTGGTCTGTGGGTATATCGATGGGGTAAAGTAATTGAAAGGAACATAAAAATTAATTTACGACCTTTGCACGCGAATCGACTTTAACAAAAGTGCTTTGTGTAATTCTGTGGTACACGTGGCGTATGTTTAATATGTAGGCATGAGTTAAACATTGATAAGTATTTGTGACCACAAGTTCTTGACCAAAAATACGAGTATCTTTATTTAATCTTATTTTAATCGATCGAAGATTTTTTATAAATTGTCCGCCACACGCGGCGGATGTGTAATATGTGCGCAAGAGCTAAACAACTATAAGTATTTGTGACAGCAAGTTCTGGAAACTGATATATGTATAATACTTGACCATAACTACGAGTAGTTTCAGTTCTATATAGATTGCATTTTTTATTTAATGCGTGGTATACGTAGCGTATGTGTAATATATGCGTATGAGCTAAGCAACTATAAGTACTTGTGACAACAAGTACTGGTAACTGATATAGATATAATACTTGACCATAACTACGAGTAGTTTCAGTTCTCTAAAGCCTACATTTTTTATTTAATGCGTGGTTCACGTAGCGTATGTGTAATATGTGCGTATGAGCTAAACAACTATAAGTATTTGTGACAACAAGTACTGGTAACTGATATATGTACAATACTTGACCAAAAGTACGAGTATTTTCATTTCTCTTTAGTTTAATCGGCTTGAGAGTGTTTTTAAAATGTTTTCACAATTTCTGTGCTGCTCTTTTCCGGCTCAATGTCATCGCACTACGTGTGTTCAAGTGCCGTAAAGACAACCACTAGTTGCTGTTGCATCTGCTGAGATACATGTGGCATGGTCTATAAGTACCCGTATTTGTGTAGTACATATGTATGTGTATGTACCTCAACTAAAAGTTGAGAACTAGTTGAGCTATTTCTAATAAAAGACTTTCGACGGTCGATGTCCTGTACTTTGCTTTATGCCCTCTCGGTGAAATAGTCTAAAAATAGTCGACTACGAAAAGCAGCCCCCACTTGGGTCCCAACTCAAGTATTTCAGCTGAAATTGAATTAAATTTGTATACGAAAATGTACAAATAAAAAAGGAAAAGAAAGAAAAGGTTTGCTGTCGCCATTGAGACGAACAGGTCGTTGAGCAAAATCAAAATAGCACAAAATGAAAATGAAATTGAAGTTGAAGCCGAGTGCTATAAAATCAACAACAGCAACAACAACGACCGCAACATGGCATAGGGTTACAGCAGCAGATATAGAGCATCAGACATTGGGCTGAGGATATCCCCAGTTAGGGATGGGTATCGATAGAAAAGCGCCGATATTTGTATCGGTGAAAAAAATCACAAAGAATATTTGTATTAATATTTAGTATGTAGATATATATACTCTAATATATAAAAATGTCATGTCGCTATAAATATCGAGATATCGCATTCAATATTGATAATATTGATATTAATCAGTGACGGAATAGCTCTATTATTTTGAATGAAAGGTACAAGAATCAAGTTTAAAAAGGTCTATAAAATTGGAGATAAAAAATTATTTATTCAAATAAGAAATTCTATGCAACGAAAACTCAAATTGTAAGCGCAACAAAAATTAAAACAAGATAAACCAATTAAAAGATATTAATATTTAACCCTTGGTGCATGAAACCAAACTAGCACAGTGGATAAAATAATGCAAATAAATTATATTTATTATTTATAACAAAAATTTAGATATACAGTAAAAAAATAGTTATAAAGGTTTAGAGTTGATTACAATAAAAAATCCATCAAAATAAAATATATCCCATTTAATATCGAAATATTATCATATAGTTTTTAACTTTAATACCGTTTCTCTGTTTCGATATTATATCGGTATTACCTTGTTGTTACTCATCCCAATTCCCAGTCCCACTTCTCCAGACTCAATCCCAGTTCTTCAACGAGACTTTCTACCCCCAAATCCAATCCCAGTTCCACACAACGTGTTGCTGACAATGTACGGGGGCCATTGCCGTTGACAGCACGGACTCTGACTCTGCTGTCAGTGTCCATGATGACGATGACCATGAAATGATGATGATGATGATGATGATGTTGTTGTTGCTCTTACTGTGGCTGTACAAGTAGCTGTAGCCGAATGTGAGCTTGCCTCTGACAATTTGAATGATGCAAAACTGTCGTTGTTGTTGGTATTGTTGTTATTGTTGTTGTTGTAGTTGTCGTTGAGTTTTATTGCCGCTGGCTCGCAAATTTTGTTGGCAATGGCTCCTCAAAATGAAAACATGAAACCAAATTAAGTTGAACACGAGACGTAAACGGAAATGGAGACGACGACGACGATGGTAAAAGATGGTGACGGGATATACACATACACATACAGATACAGAGAACCGGAAGCTAATGGTGGTTGGGCCTTAAGTCTTGGTAATTATCGCCCCCAACCACAAATCATACGTCTTACATGTCCGTATGGTCTGGTTTCATAAGTATTCCCACGTCCAGCTGTAGTTCGGACTCCCGATTCCAACAGAGTCGAGTCTTTAATGTGACTCCTTTGCACTGATGTCATTGCGTGGGTTGATGGATTTCAGTAATTTCTTTATACCGTCTGCCCATTTGAGGCGTAGTCCTGTCATAAATTGAAGCTGGATTTAATTACAGCCTGCCACTGCACAGTGGGACTAACTGTTAAGGTTGTAAAAGTTCTCCAAGAGAAATGAAACATCTAGGTTACTTTTGGAGAAGGCTTCACTTGGGTGTTAAAGACAAACTTGAAATAAGTTTTGACATTTCTAAAAGCCAAAAAGTACTCTAAAAGTTTAGAGTCTAAACTTTCAGTTAACTCTTGTATATTGAGTATAAAATATCCTTTCAAGTTTTACAACTATCTTATTTGTTTTTTTTTTTGGGGGGAGGGATTACTGAACCACGACTTTGAAAGCGGGTTTCTGTCGAGTCGACAATTATTCAAGTCATACAGATTTGCTCCCTCGCCGCCAGGTGGCGTGGCAGTGCTAATGTGTGTCATGACCTTCCTGACAGCCACCAGCTGCAAATTGTGATTTCTAATTTTAGAGACGCTTTCGTTGTCGTCGTCGTCGTCGTTGAGGTTGCCACAAAACGGGGCAAGGCATTTATTAAAATCGCATTTCACTTTCAGGGCTTACACAGATATTCACGGGTTGCAGTTGTCGGCAGTCGGCAGTTGGTTGTCGGTTGTCGGTTGTCGGTTGCCGTTGGCTGCTTTTTCTTGGTTTTCTCGTTTTGCATTGTAAAATTGCAATTCATTTCCTTAATGCTGGCAATTTGGGTCAAAACTAATTAGATGGCAGACGGGACTTTAATTACCAACAGCTGCTAATCGATGGCCATTGCCATCAGGTTAACTCGGCTCATAAATTTGGCCAGAAAAAGCACAAACAAAAATAAAGTAAAACAAAATAAAATAACACTTCACGCAAACATGAAGCACACATTTTTTTACGGCAATTTGCAGTTGTCACGTTTTTGCACCTTGCTCACTTAATTACTTAATTGGCTATTAGCTAATTGCTGACGAGGCGTGCCCCTAACAAGCTGTTGCACAGCCAAACAGTCACAGCTTTGCCCTGCAACACACACGAGGGGCAGTTGCAACTTGCAACTTGCAATGGACATTTACCGCGGCTTAATTAACAAGCTAAACGCAGCTTTGGCCGCATTTGCATATCCATTGAATAAGTTTCGACCACAACATGCAACCTACAACCTGCCAACTGCAGGTTTAACAATATACTTATGACCTCAAATTGCTTGCATTCAATTATGTTACGTATACGCCATCTTGACAGACC
Organism: Drosophila neotestacea; assembly: GCA_035044365.1. Classification (NCBI taxonomy): domain Eukaryota; kingdom Metazoa; phylum Arthropoda; class Insecta; order Diptera; family Drosophilidae; genus Drosophila; species Drosophila neotestacea. The sequence continues at coordinate 215,765 of JAWNMD010000799.1, forward strand.
AACAAAGGATCTATTAAGATTGTAATGGGCGCGACAGATTCTTTAAAGTGTATATGTTCTTTTTTGAAGTGAATAACAGGGTCGATTGTTAAGATTGGTCCAATTGGTATGGCTTTGACATGTGCATATCAAATAGTATTTAAAATATATTTTTAAAGCACAAGCTTCTTTTACAGTCGAGAGCTCCCGACTTAGTTTGTAATTAATTCAACAAATCATTAATAATTATACAATATAAATATTTAAGCATTAATTAAAAGTACAAGAAGGGCTCAAGTAAATATTGTCCAAAAATTATGCTCTTGAAATTAAAGTAGTATGTAAAATAAACCACAATATGATTTACAAATAAAGTTCTATGATAATTGTATGCTTTGTACAAAGTGATTTAATCCTTCTGCATTTTCAATTATGCAGGGGTGTTCCCCAAAACTCTAGATCTTTTGCCGATAATTGCTTTTGTAAACAACTGTACCAAATGTTTATTTTTATTAATTGTTTAAATTGAATTTAATAAATTTTAGGTTTATTTAAAGGTTTGAACATTTTTTTTTACATTTGAAAGCATTACATGCTTTTGAGTTGCTTTTGGGTTGCTAATGCTTTGTGGAACACCCCTGATAGACTTTATTATTCAAGATTAGAAGTATTTGATGTTGATTAACTAATTCACAAACAAACCGCAGTCCTACTGGGTATGTTATTCCAAGGAGAACTTCGATTTTCGCCCTCTTAGGCTGAAGAGGTCAGTTGTATGCTTTAGGCGAAACAATTTAATTAAAAACTTGTTATTAATTACAGTCCAGTGCAGAAATAGTAGCTATAACATTAAGGTCCTGCAATGTCCTTGAATCCCATTTGCATAGCCTTAAACTCAATGTCGCCAAATTGCATTCCTATGTACATAAATTTCAGTGTTAAATTTCTCAAATTGCTGTCGGACAAATAGCACAGATTTCGCATACCAAACAAAATAGAGAAAACAGAGAGCAGAATTCTTAGAAAATATGAACAAAGAAAATCAACTACTGCATTTTATCCTGTTAAACAATTATGCTGAAAATATTTGAGTTAGTTATTTGATGAAATTACATTTCGATATCCATTAATGCGCATCTAAAATCATTTTCTCACTGTCTCATTTTCTCTTTGACTGCACAAAATGGCATTGAGTCGAATTGAAATGGGATACTCAAAATGAAATTCTCTCAAAACTTGGCATTGTCCTTGTCAAAGTATATTAAGTTACCTCTTTAACTTGACTGCAGGCCACAATTAAGTTATCGCTTGTGTTGATGCAAGTTGCAACATGCTCGAGAAGAAGGTTAAAAGGGGGAATAATGCATTGCGGCAAGTAACTAATTGTAAAAGCCTGTCTGATGTGTTGTCGTTCTGTTTGAACCCTATGATTGGTGCATTCAAAGTCAAAGGATACCCAACTCCCATGTCTCGTCGCTTCTGTCTCCTGTCTTCTGTCTCCTATCTCTCCATACACCCATTTCCCATTTCCTGAAGAACTGTTCTCTATTGGGTGACTCTGTGAGTCTGTTGAGTGCTTTCGACGAGCTCGTTTTATTAACTGCAGCCAGGACAGAGGATTCAAGAGCAGAAAACGATAGTGATAGGGAGGTATTTTCAACTTAAGCGCCTTGGTGAATCTTTAAATATTTTTTAATGGATCGCTTTCAATTAGCTGGCAAGAAAAGCAGGAAGTTGAAAGTGAAGAGCAGGAAGCTGCAACCAGACTTGGACATATAAATCAATGCAACATCATTTATAGCCACCAACTCGATTCGAATAGAGTTCTTTCTTTCACTTGACTTCACTTCTCCTCTCTCTCTTCTCTCCCTCTTCTCTTTGGACTGCCGTTGAGCTAATTAAGTTCATAGATACATGCACTTTCAACTTAATCAAATGCCAATTAGCTGACATCTCAAACCAACACCAAGACCAAAACCACAAACACCACCCAATAGCGAATACTACTTATAAACAATAAACAGAACAATAATGTGTAAAGCAGAATGGGTGATAGCTAATTAGTTCGAGATACATATAAACACACACACATAGATACTATTCGATATTTGCTTGTATTGGAAATGAATTTCTTTCTTTCAACACGCTTTTGTCATGCGTGTGTCCCACGTGCCATGTGTATATGTATATGTATGTATCTTTATTTGTATATGTGTATATGCTTTACTTTTCGCATACATTTCCGGCTCATTGACTGTGACAATACCTCGAACAAAAGCCAACAAAGTGTCAACTTTTGGAATTGATAGCCGCAGATATTAAAGCCAACAAAAAAATAGCATGAATCGTTTTTTGGTCGCTCCCTAATTCCACCGTTAAGATTACAGCAAGTTTGTAAAAGAAAACTTTGATTTCATCACCTCCCACAAAACTTAAGTAAAGTGTTTAAAGAGAGCTTAAAAGTGATGAATATATCAAGTTTGTTTAATTTTTCCGTTGACATGCATCACACATAAATATTCTGAGATAAGCTAAACTTGATTGTTACAAATAAAAAAAGGTAGTCAACGATTAAGTAAATTAGTAAATTATTTAAATAAAATGTATATTATTGATTCTAAATAATAAATATATATAAAAAAAGACAAAACGAGTTAACGAAAAATATTATTAAACTTTTAAAAACGCAAGACTTGGCTTCAAAAAGGACCAGATTTGACACAGAAAAAACTAGCTTTGGCGGAATAAGGATATAGATTTGTCGGAAAAATTAAGAGGGAAAAAAATAAACTGGATTTAGCAGAATAAACCCAACTATTCTATGAAATTTCCGATGAAATAATATAAACTCTAGCCAAGGAGAAATAAGTAAGAGTACAAGGTTCTACAAACATATATAGTATGTGTATTATACATGTTTACATGCTTCTCTTAATTTTGTAAAGGTTCTTAGCTCTTGGGTTAAACATTTACCTTCATTTTGGGTAAAGGATTGTGTTTTCTCAACTGCCTTCTGTTTAGTCATGTATGGCTTTAATATATGTATTTAATAACTATTATTTTCTCATCCTTAGTAGGGTTGCTTAAGCAAATGGAAAGAGATGAGCTGGGAAAATAATAATTTTACTTATTCTGCATCAGTTGGACAAAGCTCAAAGTACGGCATCAATCGCCTTGGTTCAACGCCTTTCCATGTGCTGACCTAGACAACTATTTGGGATGGCTTTTGGCATTGACTTTGGCTTTGGCTTTAGCTTGAGTTTCAGTTTCAGTTTCGCCTTGAGTTTGAGTTAGAGTCTGTGATAGGGTTTGAATTGAGTTGAGTTGGCTTCACTTTCGAGTTGGGTCGCATTAATCAGAATGCCAAAGCAATATTTGGAACTTTAAGGTCGACGTCATTGGCAGCGAAGCGTAAAATCGCCTTTTGGCCAATAGTTTCCTGTTGAACAGAAAGGGAGAGATGCGAGTATGTAGGGAACGTTTGCATATCACACAAACATGGCCTAAATGCCAGCTCATTTTAAATTAATTACAGACAGAGAGCTCCAGCAACTTGAATGAATAATTCGACTTTATTGATTTCCCTAAGATACACACACACACCACCCACAGAAAGCATCCTCTCTCTCTTACTCCTCCAGCTTAGCGTTTACCCACAAAGTAAACAGACAAACAGTTTATACCATGATACATTGTGTTCGTGTCTCTGCATGTTTGTGCTGAAGTGTGTACACACTGTTTTTCTCAGTCTCCGTCGCAGTCGAAGTCTCAGTCGCAGTCTCAGTTTTTGGGCTAATCCGCAGTCGCATACCTAGTAATACCCATTGGTATTCGAAACTAATGACAGAGTTAACAGAGCTTTGATGGCCAGCAGCCCCAGAAAGAAAGTAGAGAAAATAAAGGGAAAGACAGAGAGAATAACAAAGAGACAGACGAGAGAGAGAGAGAGACAAGAGAGAGAGAGAGAGAGAGTCTACTTACAAATGTAGCATTACAATTTGCGCAGTGGCCATAATATTGATTACGGACTTGGGCTTTTGAGCCGGCTTAGCGCGCCAAAGGCAATTAACTTCGAATTATGAATAAGATGATATCCCGATCCATCCCCAATTCAAACTCAAATTCAAATTCCAAGTCAAGTCCCGTTGTTTACCTGCATCAAAACGTGACGCTGACAGGTTGCCAAATGTGACTGGCAAATGTGTTCACATTTGTTGTTTCGCATTTCACACTTTGTATTTGCATCCATTCTCATTTCAATTTCCATCTCCATCTCCATCTCAATCTACATCCTTATATAGTACATATCTCTCTCGCTCATCTGATGTGCCTTCCTTGTCCATTGCGCAGTGCTCAATTCAGCCGGGACAGAGTCCCATGTAAATAATTTAAACTTGAAAGTTGAGAGTACACTGTCACAGTCAGTGGTACAGGGACAGGTTTTCAGTCGAAGGCCAAGGCGCAGGTTCGGGTTCAGGCTCAGAACCTGGCACGTGCCTAGTGGTTCTAACAGGTATACGGAATGAATAAACGTGTTTATGAGCGCGAATGAGTGGCCAAGTTGAACAGCTTCTCATTCTCATTCCCCTTTTGATAGCCTAATATTGGACCAAGGGGGAGGACACGGACAAGGGTTGCCCAACAGCATGAATATGCATAAAGCGATAGGTGGTTTTCCATGAATTACTTATGAGGTTTATAACCGGCGTATTGTCAAACTCAAACCGACCTGGCCAACATCAGCCTTAATATAATTAACCTAAGGCTGACAAACAGAACCAAAACATTAAGCAAATTAAAGAACGGACAGCAAACATACATATACACAAAAAGAAACAAGTTTTCGACTTTTGATGAAATTGCATTTAAAATAACCAATATCAAGAGAAAACAGAGAACTATCGCAAAGTAAACATAAAACAGATAAATAGCAACAAAAAAAAGTTAAAGTCCGTGGAGAAATTCTCAGAAATTAATAAAACTACAGAGAGAATATGTAAAGTTTTTGATTTGAATTCAGTTCAATCAGAAAAAACAGACAAATATTACTATTTATATTGACTCCATTTCGTATGCTTTACAATTCTGGACAAAATTATAGTATCCTTTTGTGTGTGGTATAAAAAGAAACTCATTTGATGTGCTTATGTGGAAACATTGTGGATATGGCAACTTTACTCTTTATGGTTTATACTTTATAAACATGACACGACCAAGTTTACAGGAGATAGTACGAGTACGAGTACCTATAACTCTACCAACATACATACATACATACATACATATATAGTTACATACGTACTCGCATTTATGTTTATATGCGTTTATTTATGCACAATTGTAAACATGGGTTGACTGTTGGATCTGTGTCACTTGGATGAGTTTCTACTGTGTGAGTGTGTGTGTGTATGTGAGTGAGTGTGTGGGTGTAATATGCAAAATGTTGTCATAAATATAACACAAAATGCTGAAAACTGAAACAGACTGTCAGACAGACAATCAGACCAGACCGTCTGGCAAAGACTCAGGCTAACGCGTTGGGTTTGTCTGCTTCTGAATCGCAAATTGCAATATATCGCACTCTGATGTGTACACACACACACACACACACACCAACACACGCACACCAATGATTACATAAATAAAGTTTTTCAAATCAATAAGTTGCCATGATATGTCCTATATAGTTATGCAAATTATATATATTTTACATACAAGACTTTGCACACAAACAGTCAGAGAGTTCATTTGGTTGCCTGTCTTTTATTAGAGAGTTAGATTGAAATTGTTTTGGGTTTGGCTGCGTTGTTTACTTGCGAAATTCCAATTATCTAAATTTTCGCATTGTATATACTACAAATACGTTTCTGTGAAATCAGCACTCAATTAGCTTAATACCAGCTTGAGTGCAAATTGCAACTATGCATTATTCTATGGAAATCTTACGAGATTGCAGTCTATTAAATTGGTCGAAATACTGCCTAATCGGATTACATAATTGTTATTATGTACTTATTCGACTAATAACCAAAGCATTTACCTAATGGTTTTCCATTACTATTTAATTATCTAATGTGTATAAATGAAAAGTCTACGCAATGTACATTCAATTTGAAAGCAAAGTTTGAAGATGACAATTAATGTTAATTGAACAATCCATAATTGAAGATACAAGAGAAAATTTTAATGAGAACTTGCATTTCTAGAGACGATTCTGCAAAGAAGATTACAATTAATTTGAACATACATAATCTGTGTTAAATGATAAATGAAATGTACTTTGGTAACCTTAAAACAGAACTCTACAAATATTAACGTCAACTTGTATATTAAGGAAATATGTTTTCATTCGAATAACGCGTTTCAATGGGTAAAATGTATAGAACGGATCTCTTTTTAATTAGAATCCATTGAATACTTAATTGGCCAAATATGAGAGCCACTTAGCTATAATTTAGACATTGAATACAATCTGACAAACGTGAATTCTTTGCCACAATCAACAGGCATTTTTAACGACTGGAAAGATGCAATGCAGCATATGCAAATATAACTCATACGCAATGGGGTACGTGCAGTTAGGTTTCTTTTGGTACGTTGCTATTGTGACAAAAGCGTGACACGTTTGCGACAAATCTGACAAATCAGGACATCAGCCGAGCATCTGGGAAATGTCTGAGTCTAAGTTTATATAGATGAGGAAATTGGAGATGGTATGAAGAATGTAAATGGAAAATCGTCAGGCCTGTTAACCCATTATTGACAGGGAAAGGTAAAGCATGTTGCTAAATTTAAATGTGCCGAAAATCCTTTCCCGCTCAGAATCCTTTTTCCCCAACTGTGGCGTAGCGAACATTTTCTTTTAATTAAATGCTGAAAAGTTTTTGTTTGGGCCGTCAAATTTCACGCAATAGGCGACCGCCGCTTGCCAATTTTTCCGGCAGACGTACCCAAATAGAAAAAGGACGTCCTTTCTATTCGTATGTGTGTGTGTGTGTGTGTGTGTGTGTGTGTGTGTGTGCTTGTGAGTATGTGTGCTTGTGCGCGTGAGTAATTAGACAGACTGCGGCACGTCGGTGGCTTCTTAGCGCGCCCAAAAATGATTGCCCGTCAAATGTGTCATAAATTTTGTGGATGCCAACGCACCTTGGTGCCCATTTCGTAATGAGAGTGAGTGAGAATGGTAAAATGGCGGACGGAAATACGGTCACACGAGACCGTTGGAATTCTAAAGGGGTGAGGGTTTTCTCTAGAGGCCAACTGAGACAAACGACGGCGCGTTTTTACCACGCTAAAAGCTCTCAAACTGTGTTAAGTAAAATGCAAATTTTGACATGAAAAAGCAGCTTCAATAACATTGCCTTTAATTAATGCGACTGCATGATACCCTCTAAGACCTTATATATATGTAAGTATATATGCATATATATCAAATATTTATGCATGCATATCTTACAATAATGATGCCTAATACTGCATGTGAAATCAATTTTTATAATCATTGAACAAAATTTATCGAAAATTGAAAGTTTATTATTTTTTCTGCAATTTTCAAATCAAATTTAAATGTTATTATAAGTTGCTAAGCAATTTTATAACTGTTATATTGTATTTTATTTAAACAATTATTTTAGGCTGTTAAACAAATAGGGAAATTATGCTAGAAGAATTCTTATAATTGTTTTACTCGTTTTTTAAGCAAGGTACAAAGATAGGTTGAATCTATGTACATATGTATGTATCGAAAAGAAATGAAAAGAAAGAAGATTTTGACTATCATCTCGAAAATTGCAATTCTATATATGTATACCATTTATTAATTACTATACGCTTATTATTTTCTGTCAGTTTGACAAATGCCGTTTGCTATATTTTAATATTTAATACCCATATAATAATTCTTTTATTATTGTATAGTATACATATATTTTTTTAACATATTAAATATTTAATTTTAGACTGACATAAATACTGAATAATGTGGCTTTCTCTTGATAGTTGTTAGACCCTGTGCCTTAAAAAAAGAAGGGTCTATTAGGTGGGGACCGTTATAGACCTAATGACAGACATAAAGTATATATATATACATATATATATACTTGTTTAGTGAGAAGTCAGATCAAAGGAAAAAGGAAAGAAACGAATTGATGCAAATTGCATTATCATATTAAGCTTTTGTACGTATGGAATAAGTGCAGGGTTTGTCACAGTCTTAGTTTCTTTGGTGAAAACACTACTTGCAGTGACTTCTAGGGTTAGGTTCTACTCCCTGCTTCATTTTCCTTCCTTCCCCCTCTGCCACAATTAAAGCAACTGCCGCCTTATACACATACTAGTATATATGTGTCAACGACTTGGTCAACATTAAAGGCTTTGCGCCTCGTTTTGTGTGACCTCCTGCTGTGCCTAGTTGTATATCGTAAAGTATACATACATACATATACTCATATAGTACTCTCATGTATGTGTCATGTATGTGTCAGTGGGTGAGTGACTGAATGTGAATGTGGGTATGTGTGTGAATGAGTGTTTAAGCAGCTGCGAGGTTTATGCGTCGTGGGGTGGCATAAACTTTGTAAACTCGGCATGTTCATTTAATCCTTGCCGTAAGTAGCTGCCATATTATCTGAAATCCTTATGGAATTTAATAAGCTTATACCGCTCAGCTTGTCCGGACGGCCCTGAAACCCATTTAAAGGCTAAGACAGGCGCATTTACTTCCACAACAACAACAACAACAACAACGACAGCCAAAAAAGAAAAACAAAATTAAATGAGTATTAGCTCAGCTGCCATTACCACCTAAGTAGAAGGACATATTCAAGCAAAACTATCGCTTGCCAAAAAACAAAACCCCAAGGAAACAAGCCTAATCCTTGTAAACACGTATAGGTAATAGCATTACAGTGTCTACAGTGACTGAATAGAAAATACCCTATGTTTAAATAAAGAGTGATTTAAAGCCCACAAATCTTTCAAATCTGTTTTTTTCCCAAAAAAGTACACTACAGAAATTTAATAGTTTATTATCTTATTTTACAGAAATCCTAAGGATACTTTTAACCAGGTAAAGTTTTAATTAATTAATAATTGTAACTATTATAATAACTATTAATTATAATTATAATTGATTATTTCGAAATTATTTAAAGTCTTGCTATTTTTACTAATTGCATTAATATATGTATGTGGATCTTGTAAGTGAAAGATTAAGTATACGTTGAGTAAATCAAACATATATGAAGTAGCTTTTTCATAACAAGACTGTGACATTCACTCTTTGTGTATTTGTTTTTATTGCACTTGCAGCTTTGAATAGACTCAAAAACGTATATATAAATCGACTAGAGAGCATGTCCTGGGGACAATTTGGTGCAGTTGTCAATTGGCTTGCAAATCCCGAGGCGAGTCTTACCAAAGAGTTAAGAAAACCTTAACCCGGTTTCATCTTTCCCCATCTGCCACGTAGCGGTGACTGACTCTAAGGACTGAAAAACAATTACTTATTTAATTTATGTGTGTTTCTCTGTGTGTTGCCTTGCAGCCTTGTCTGTCTGTCCTGCAGATATCCTGGCAAGTCAGTGCACAGAGTTTGTATTAGGCCCAGAGTCAGCTTTGGATTCAGTTCTTTGCCCCTTCGGTCCTTGGTGCTTGGTCCTTTTTGCCTTGGTCCTTTGCGAGCGCTTTGCTGGTAAATGTGGCCAATGTAGCGCGTCCTGCCTTGACACAAAGAGAGACGACGAAGGATGTGGGAAAAGTGGTAGGAATATGGGAATGTGGCAAAGTGGGAAAGTGGTACATGGCAATTGTTTAGCCCTTTGCACAAAAACTTTTCTTATTTTTCGCGCCTGCTGTTACATAGCTTGTTGTTGCTGTTGTTGTTGTTATTGTTGTTATTGTTGCTGTAGTTGTTGCCCCTCGGGTGCTTTATTACAATTTAACTTTTCTTTTATTGCAACATTTTTGCCTTTGCGTTTGCCTGTGGCTAACCGAGTAACCAACACACAATCCCAAACACCGTCAAAGGTTCTTCGTTCTTCCCCGAGAACTCGGAACTCGGACAGACTCGGAACTCTGGACCTGATTACATCCCAAGTGCCATGTGTGTGGCATGATATCGCATTCTATACATATACATATGTATGTGTGTACATTCTCTGTGTATGTGTCTGGGTATGTGAGTAAGGTTGAAGCTCATTTTTATGCTGCTTTCAGTTTCATTTTGCGCTTAAGATTTCCGAGAGTAGACACCACCCCGCCCCGCCCCGCCCCTAAAGTGCCAACTCCTCCGACTGTCCGAAGTGACTCGACGTGCCACATCACCATCACCATATATAGAAAAGAGCCATATGCATGGTAGGTATGTGTGTTATGGCTTTTCTTTTATTTTATATGTATTTTACTTCATTTCACTGCTGATTGCTGCTGCCTCACTGCTACACACTGCCTCACTTACTGCCTCTTTCCTTTCTTCCGGTGTATGTATTTCCACTTCTTGCCTCATGCATATTTGAATGTCCCTTAAAGGCCCTTCAGTTCTTTGCTGCTTCTGTTTCTGCTTCTGCTTCTGCTTATATTTCAGTTGTTGTTCTCGGTTGTTGTTATTGTTGAGGCTGCGCTTTGTCCGGGCAATGCCGTCGGCTGTTTAGTGTACCACACAGCTTGTGCGACTCCCCGACTCCCCCAATCCCTGACACTCTTTGTCTTCCATTTCCAGGACCCTCTACCAACAACATCATCAGAGTTGACGGCCGCCATTGCCGCAATCGCCGACCTTAATGGTCAAATGTGTGTGTGTTTGTAGGTGTGTAGGTGTGTGTGTGTGTACATTCATATATATGTGTGTGAGCCTGAAAATGATTTCTTAAACTGCAATTCATGCCCTGCAATTGCGATGATGGCGCGTTTTTATTGCTCTCTCCCCCGAAAATTTAATCGAGTTTATCACATTATTTGCTCGTCCTCCTTCGAGTCCTGCTCTTCTGTGCAAAGAAAGCACTTAAGACGTGCTTATTAGGCTCTATTAGTAATAATTGCACTACTGAGTCAATTTAGGCATCTTCTGCAGATTCTCATCATCATCATCAGCATCCATATCCTTATCATTAGCTGTATCCATCCTCAGGACTAACTGAGGCACTTGACTTTGCTCTTGGCTGGTTTTAGTTGGCCATTAAGCTAAAAGTGACCCATATATATATATAGATAAGCAAAAGAGCCACAAAAGCTTAAAAAAAAGAACTCCCAGAGAGATTGGTAAACGAATTTAACGAATATACGTAGATAATATTATAACTGTTGCAATGGGAAAGTAATTTCAAAGAAACTAGACAGATTTCCATCAGTTTTTTTTGTTATGGTATTTGACCAAACGCGTATTGTGCATATTCATGCCATATACTTCTACTTATATTTATTCTTCTGTATATGTTAAGTATACGTTATGTACATATGAGGGCAGAAATTTGACTCGTCTGACCTTTTGCCTCGATGGGGGCAACTCAATTTAAGCTGATAACTCTCAGACACAACGATTTGACAATGCCATTAAAAGGCCAGGACAGCAAATATTTTGGCAAACAAATTGAGGGACAGAAAGGCGGGCCAAAGATAAAGATAAACAGCAGACATAATACTCGTATCGTAAATACATATATACAATCAGAGACAGAAACACAGACACAGACAGAGACAGAGACAGAGACAGTGGTATGGAAATAACAGCAATAATAAACAAATTTTTGCTAAAATAACAAACTCCAACTCAAACATAAACTGTCGGACATCGACTTGGACATCGCATTCTGATATGGTGAATTTCCCTTCTCCCTCCCTCACTATCTCTCTCTCTCTCTCTCTCTCTCTCTGTTTGTGTATCTCTTTCCTTCTGTATATTCGTCAAGGACATGGTCCAGGGTCCATCTAATCTCTTTTGGTGGACAGCGAAACCGTCGAGACAGTCGAGATCAAAAGCTTCTGATAAACTCTAACAAAGCGCCAAAGTATGCGCAAAATGCCACACAAGCAGCTGAGACAGAGGAAGGGAATGTAGGGGAAGATAACAAAAAGAGACAGAGAAAGAGAGAGAGAGAGAGAGAGAGAAAAAAAGGAATACAATATTTAAACATTTTATGTTGGGTCCCACACATTTCCTTCTCCCCCCGCTGCCCCCCCTCACTCACTCAGTTGGTGTCTTCATTTGGCGCAGCTCATTTTGCGCTTTCATTCTTTGGATGGCGCACCGCCGTCGGCCATTTCATTGTTTGCCTTTTTGTATCTGGCGCTTTTATCTTGCCACTTTGGCATTGTTTTATGGGCACCCATCGTACGGGACTGGCACCACCGTGCACCACCGCACCGCCGCATCACATCGGTGGTTCCCTCTAGCGACAACGTCCTTGCCGCCCTCACTCCTAATTGCATTAAGCGCCTTATTAGATGGCACAGCAATTTGCACATGACTTGTGTCAATTGTCGAGTAAATTATTTTAAATAAAACCAAACAGGTAGCATGGTCTTTGAGCTGGCTTTAAATACATCCATCCCAATTCTCTAACCAAGCGGATGCACATGGGCAGCAATAATTAAAGTATTTAATATTTATAATCAGGCAGCGGAAATATCAGAAAACATTTACTACGTATACTTAATATAACAAGTATCCCCTCAGCACATCGTTCAATTTGTCAGAAAGCTGCACATAAATCAACAAATGCCTTCGATAGGTGTATTATTAAAAATACTATTCAATAAATCTGAAATTAAATGTTCCTTGAAAACGTTGTTTTACAATCTGTAATTACAAATAATTATTATTGGTATTGTTGTCCCGATAAAAATCATTAAAAATATCAAGGATAAATAAAGAGTTAAGCCTTATTGGGGTATTATTTTTAAAGTTGATTATTTTTAATATTTTTTCAATTAATCTTATCAAGAATGAATAAACATTGTTTTTAATTCGCGAGATATTAATTGACTTTTTCACAGATTTTACATATGTTTTCCCTACGTGAAAGCCAGCCATGACTTTTATTTATCAAAGTTGTTAATAGCTTTAATTAAAACATGGATAAATAGTTCTGAATAACAGTTTAACCTTCCTACGACACTGCTTTTGCAAAGTACAACAGAAAGTTTCTCATTTGTCAGGTCGTATGAAATGTGTTTTCTTTTGTATGAAAAATTAAAAATAGTTAATTTATAATTTGTCATTTCTTGTACTCTTATAGTTCTCTGAACTTTTGTTTAAGTATCGAGTTTGAGGTGTAACTTGTACAGGGTAAACAATGTAACATCAATCGGAATATCATGATTAAAATGCGTAATTATTTCAGTTATTGTTGTGGGTATTATTCTTTTTGCAAATTAATAAATAAGTATTTGTTATTGTTGTTATTGTGCGGTTCATAATTTGCGCATCATAATTAATTGCGTTGCGCTGTGAACTTTATTCACGCTGATCCTTTTGCGGAAATTGAAATTATTATACATTCGCTATATAAATACATATCTGGCTGTCTGTCTTTTTGTTTGTTTGTCAGTTGGTCCGGCTGTCAGTCTGTCTGGCTGTCCCTGACTGTCGTTATGTGGGGATTGTTGATTTATTTGTTTGCCCATCGCGGTTAACCCAAACAGGTGGGATATGCGAGTAAATGTGTTTAATGAGCGGACGGACAAACAAAATTGTTGACATGTCCAAAATAAATAAAATTTGCGACCAACAACAGAATAAAAAATTCAAAAAATAACAATATAAAATGCAATCTCTGACCAAGCTTTTTCCAGGCCAATCACCAAGCCCTTCAGTCCACAGTCCACAATCCAAAACTCAATTGCAATACATAGTAACTCAATCCCAGAGTAACAATTCCTTTTTTTTTTGTTTTTGTTCTCTCCTATTCTGTTCCATTGGGCCTAGTGGCCACAAAGCGGCCAAGCGACAGGGAGTGCAATTAAATTTATTAAATCCCAATCAATAATTCAGCCCCTGTCGTGACCACAGTGGGCTACAAATGGAGCGGACATAATAGCTGGAATAGGAGGAAGGAAACTCTAACTGAATGAAATAAAACCCATGATTTATTTCAGCTCGATTGATATATAAAAATTGCTTTGAAATTTAGATGAGACCATGTCACGAGGTTCCACTGTATACTTATCCAATTGCACAATGACAAACAAAAAAAGTTCAACGGTACTCGCTATAATAATTCAATGAATTGCCATGTATATCATATGAGGTATGTGGCTTGTTATAAGTAGAAGTACAAAAATGTTTTAGTATTCATAACAAGAAGGAATTGATTTATTCGACACATCGAAGATATGATACCCTTTTAAAGATTTCTATTTAATTTCGAGAGAAATTTGAGAAATTCTAAATCTGGGGTAATTCTTTTCTTATCCTTTATTATAGAATTAGAAAAGGATTAGGGTCATAGACAACTCTGTTCTTTAAAGAATTATATTCTATAAAAATATAATATTATTTAATAAGTTTAAATTTTATCGCCAATTTCATTAGACCTTTCCTGTCAAATATTCAGATATCTTTAGGTTTAGTAAAATGATTAGAATGTTTTTTTTAACTTTATTTATATGTGTGTGCAAATATTTTCATCGAAGAGACTGAGCTCAGGATATCCTGTAGTCGAAGAACGTTGTAACATATTTTTGGTTTCAATTTCCATTACTTACAGAATAAGTAAAAAGTAGGGACACTCTTTCAGATTTTGCAAAGCTGCACCCTTTTCATAAGTATATATTTTTAAAGATTAGTACGAATATTGCTTCACCATACATTGTCTTGTAATAAGTTGTAAAAAACTATATGTCAAGATTGATCGGACTACATTTCTTTAGCATGGTTACCATAAGTTTTCCAGTTGGCCCAGTTATTGGACCAACATATGTAGGAACACAGTGACCATTAATTGCTGTTGCCTCAAAGGGCCGCCAAATGTGGAAAGTCTGATGGTTGACGTTTGATGGTCAGTCTGAGGACAGTCTGTGTGGCTTTGTTGTCCAATTGAGTTGGCCAAGCTGATGGTGCAACAATATTTATAGAGCACTCGCTACGTAAATAACACAAGTTGATCTTGTTTCTGTTGTTGTTGCTGTTGTTCTTGCTGTTGCTGTTGCTGCTGCCAGTTGGCTGCACTCGCGTTGGGCTAAAGGTCGAATACTGCTGCCTCTGACTGTAGGCGGTGGCGGTGGTGCTGTCTGTAGCTTTTGCTAACAAATTGCAGTTCTGCGGTTTTTGTGGTGGGCGGCTCAGCGCATAAAATATGAGCAAGGTCAGTAAACGAGGGGGGGGGGGTGAAAAGGGGGCTGGTCAATTTCAATAGAGTCATAAAAAGAGTTAGGCCATTTTGAAATACGAGTACTGCGTTCAGTCAATAGCAGGCAAACCATTTGGCAATTTGTTAAACGGCATTGCAAGAAAAGTCAATTAGAAAAAGTGGCCGAAAATGCTTTTACTGAAAGGCCATGCCAAGACCAAGACCACGCCCACACTCAGCAGCTACCAGTTACCAGTTACCAACTACCAACTACCAGTTACCCGTTTAGCCTTAATTGATTTACAAAAAAAGAAGCAAAGCAGAAGAAAAAAGAACAAATAACAAGGAAAAAAGAATTTAAAAAAAAGTAGTACAACAAATACAAAATGATTTCACTTGCTCTGTTTCCGGTTGATGCCTTTTCATTGAGCAGTTTATTTTTGTTGGCCTCATTCACCAGCAGCTGCACTGCCCTTCCCCTCTACCGACCCCTTTAGTCTCCTTATACCCTTTGGCTATGCTGTTCTCACCTTCTCGCTACTCAGCATGTGGAGAAAAGCAAAGAGTATATATGTATGTATGTATGTATATTCGTAAAACTCTGTGAGTGCATTCTCGATTCGATTGTTTTCCAATTGTTTGATTTTATTTCATTAATTACGAGTTTTCCCGTATCGAAACCAATTCAGGAAAAGAGAAAACTTTCTGAAATACACACAATATTTTTATATGATTAAAAATTTAATTGCATATCAGAATTGAGACAAACCAAAATCCAGAATATCCGGTTTAAAATCGATTCAAACAATACGAACTGCTAAGTGATCTCGGCTTTTCCTAAACCGAATATATATTTATTTTAATTTTTTTAGTTTGAATATTCTCAATGCTACAAATATAAATTACTTACAAGAGATACATTTAAAATTAATAATTTAATTACTCAGCACATGTTTTGATTTTTAGGGAAAGAAAATTGTAATGGAAATAAATGTTTTATTTATATAAGCTTCAACTTTAAATCAAGATTTTTAAACTTGTATTTAAAATTAATTTTATACATTTATCTTTGAAGTGTTTGCAGGGTATTTGGATAGCGTTTAGTTTGATATTAATTTCTTGGCTTCAACTGAGTATCATGCCTTCCTTCATACATACATAGTACACATAATTGACCCAGTCAAATAATAAATGCTCGCTTTGTCCTGACTCCGGCTTTTGTTCTTTGCGCGCCGTTAAGTATGCTGCACTTTATTTGCAAACGAGCAAAGTTGCCGAGCATCAGATAAAGAGGCAGAGCGAAGCAAACGAAGCAAATATAGACGAAGAGAGAGAGAGAGAGAGAGAGAGAGAGAGGGAAATGAAGGAAAGGTAGAGGGCAGGGGCAGGGGCAGGGACAGAGACAGAGAAAGCGATTTTCACATTTCGCTTTTCACTTGCCACTGGCCAAAGTGAAATATCTTTATTACAACATAATTAAAAGTAAATTTTTGCCCTGCTCATTAAGTTAATGCGCAAAAGGGAAATGCGACAAGTGAGTAAACGATAGAGAGAGGGAGGAAAGGTGTGGCTTTAAGCCAAGATGTCTTCAACAGCTTACTTGCATTTTGCATTGATGTCAAGTGCAACTAAAGGTTATACTTGCCCCAACCAAATGACGTTGACTTTAATCCTTTAAGAGAGTTATTTAGAAGCAGCTGAAACAAATTATACAATTTAAACTCTAACAAATTAACTCAATTATCGAGCGATTCAATTGAATTGTTCTGCAATTGGCTGCAGAACTTTCTAGCTCACTGTTTGTCTTAAAGCCATGGACTGTCAATAATGATTATAGTGTTTTTTTCTATACGAAAAATCATTTACATACAGTCACTTTAAAAAATAAAAATCAAAAGACTAGGAAAATTTCTTGAGCTCTATTTTATTGAAAATAAAAATTGAAAATAAAATTAATCAATATATTGTGAGTGAATCATTTAATAATTAAAAACCTTCATTATTTTGTAATTTTTATATTAAGACTTTCAATGATTACTGTCTCTGCTTAAAGCCTCTCAAAGACCGCAATGTAATTAGAGTTGTGCCTTATGCTTGTTGAGGTCATCGGCATTTGGGCCAGCAATGATGAGCTTCAAGTGCAGATACAAAATACAAACAGATTCAGATACAGATACAGATACAAGTACAGATACAGATACTGGCAAATAGAACTCAAGGGAGGTGGTTGGCAAAAGGGTTTTAGTTACAAGTAGCCTTAAGTGTCTGTGTATTGGTCAGTGAGTTGTTATTCCATTTGCAGATGCTCACTAAAACTTACACTCTCCTAGTTATTTGTGTTGTAAGTACAGACAGATACAGATACAGATACAAATACAGATAGAGATAGAGATACGAGTTTACTTTTAAGTATGTATCTATGAGTATCTTGTGTGTTTAAGTGCAACTGTAAGTAGAAGCGCTTGGTTGTAGTCTATTTCTAATTGCCTGTGGCAATTGCCAATTAAAATGCAGTTAGTTGCACTTCTTCTTCTTCTGCAGTTTAGCCCTGGCTTAATACATTATTGCAGCCATATTTATGGTAATTAAATTACACACACAACACCACAACAACTGCTACTGACTATAATTTCAATATTTAATTACTCCAAAACTTTCAATTGAACTTGGACTCTAATTTGAAAACATTCAAAACATTCATTCAATCTGGCAAATGAGTCAGAAACATGTACGTCAAGCTGATGTCCCTTGATGCTTTCTCTCATTTTTTGCCTCTGCATTTTCGTTATTTATTTTTTTTAATTTTTGTAATGGGTTCCTGAATGGCAACAGCATAAATAAATTTATTTAAAAAAATTTCAATTTTGTTTTGTAATAAAAATTAATTTTAATAAAAAACAAATGCAACATTCGTTGCCGTTGTAATTTTAAATTAATGTAAATTGCTTTGCGTGAGTGTGAACGTGTGTGTGTGTGTGTGTGTGTGTGTGTATGGGGACATGTGTGCATGCGTGTATGTATGTGTGTGTATTTGTGTGCGTGTGGCATTGCTTTAGCAATGAAACTTTTGAAATTTTTATGACGCAAGTTTATTTTAAAACTTTGCTACCAGCCGCCTCGACTGTCTGCGAGCAACAAAAACAAAAATACGATAGAGAGGAAAAAGTTGGCAGCTGATTCCCGAGGGCTACCCAAGTCACCATCTAGAGTGAGATGGAGCAGCTTATGAAAGAAAGAGACACAAAGAGATAGAGAGTGAGAGAGTGATAGAGCTGGCAATGAAACAGGAGTGAGAGAAAACTCGCAAAACTTGTCGTATTTTCATTGTTTCGCAGTTGGTTTTTTGACGCACTCACTGCTTATTATGTGACATAAAAAGACAGGGACACAGGGGACAGAATGAAAGAGAGTGAGATAGAGAGGGTGAGAGAGGGAGAAACTGAGAGCAGGAAGATGAGACTGAAGGCGCGTCAAGTTGTCGCCGAGCCGAGGCAAGAAAATCTAAACTTTTTTAATTAAGGTAAAGAATTTGCTCAGGCCCGCAATTCAGACTCAACTCGATTCTTGACTATCCACTCGGGTTGTTCCCCTGACTGCTCCTCTTTCTCCTCCCTCCTCTTAGTCTTCAAAGTGCAATGCATACTTAATACTCAAGTTTGGCTTACAAATTAAAAACTTTACCACGCATATACAAATATACAAATTATTAAAAATAAGATTCTCGAACGACTTGCAACATTTTTAATTATTTATTTGGTTCTTGAGTTTAGCTACAAGTGAAATTAATTTTAAATTTACGGCACTAGTCATATATAAGTATTGTCAAACATAACACTTCTTTTAAAACAACAATCTTAAATATGCAATTAGGTATGTCAATTTAATGGCAAAATGTTAAGTCCAATAGTATTTGTCCCCAATATCTGTTATAGTGAATAGTGCTTTAAATAACAATAAACGCTGGGAATCAAATAAAATAAATAAAATTTAATAAGTTAAATAGTAATAATAATAATACAATCTAATACAATTAAAATTTATGAAAATCTAACAATTAGACTGTGATTTAAAAATAGGAATATAAATTATAAGAAGTAAAATAAAACAAAGATTTATATATTTTAATATACTACTAATATATATTCCGAACTTATTTGCATAAGTAGACAATTACTGAAGGAAAGATGTGTTAAAAGATTCAGACATTTGTCTGCTTGACAACTCCCATTTCCATTTCCATTGCCATTTCCCATTTTGAAAGCCAGAATGTTAAGATTAACAGTGCATCTCATTTTGAATCTCTGCACGCATCTTTGCCCGCATTCTGACAGCTTGTGACATTACTTAAGCACGAAATATAATCGCTTTATGCTGCAGGATGATATGAGCACTGGGCTCATGCGGCGTATGCGCAATGTGTGTGGATATGTGGATATTTGGATATGTGGATGTGGGAAGACAGGCCAAATCCAGCGTACATGGACGTCGTAATTAGGCATAATCTTCGCGGGCACTGCAGCTGACAGATACAAACTGCATTGGTATATGTATGTGCATGAATATCACGCATACGTATGTGTGTATATCACGCATACGTCTGTGTACATACATTTGCAGCCATTAGAGAACATGTGGCACAGTGCGAGTGCAAGCAGCGTTGCCAAATGAAATGACATTTAGCCGTGCAATTTTGACAGCATTTTAATATGCAGGCAACGAGCAGCACACACAACTCATGTGTGTGTGTGAATGGAAGTGGGTGTGTGTGTGTATGGCAAAAGCTGACGTTGAGCGCTTCAAATTGAAATTACTTGGCTGTTAGCTGTTAGCTTCGCCCGTCTGCGTTTCTGGCTTCAACCGTTGCCTTTTGGGCTTTTGACTTGAAGCCTTAGTCTTTGGCCTTTGGACCAGCACAGTCTGCTGGCAAACATTTGGCAATGAGTTGAGGCGCAGTTAATTAAGAACCGAGCCGAGCCAAGCCAAGCTGAGCTGAGCTGAAACATGCACAGAAAAAACCACAGTGTCAGAGGAAAATTATAGCTTAAGGCCTTATATTTCCACACATTCCACAAGCACACACACCCACACCCACACACACATACACACACTCATTAAGGCAAACAATTGTGGTAAAAACACCTGGCAGTTTTATAGGTGAACGACAATGGAAAGGCAAAAGAACGCACTCAGCATAGGCAAATAAAACTGGGCAGTTAAATTAAAAATGTAAAAGGCAAGTCTGAATGTGTGGGCATTGTCCTGGATGCGAGTGTCAGGCCAAACGTGGCCAATTCTAAAAATTCTCGCACTTGAGCCCAGGTAAAATTACCAGGAGAGAGGCCTCCACAAAAATTCCGTTTGGTCGACAGGGCAACACAAGGCGTCAAAGTGTCGTCAAGTTAATGCCGTGGCAGTTGCACACTCAGACACGAACTATAATGAAAAAGAATACAAATAGAGATAGAGAGGGAGAGAGTGATAGAAAGGGAGAGGGACGTGTGCAGTCCAATTGCCAACAGTAAAAACTAAAAATTACGTATACGCAATATGGAATGTGCTTATGTTACATACCATACATATGTAATTTGTATCTCATAGATACTCGTAGTAAACAGTCATAAATCCTTGACGAATGGCATGTCAGTACTCAGTACTCAGTACACAGTACTCAAGGACTTTGTAGTCATTATTAACCCGTCTCTTTTCATCTCTTTTACAGGGCAAGTTGCCAATAACTGTCAAGCATTTTCATGACTTCTGACAGCGACCACAATCATTCGCTTTTTATGGGTGTACTCGTATGAATACGAATACGAATACAAGTACGAGTACAAATACAAGTACAAGTAGCTGCCCGATTTGAGTTCACTTTGGATAAATGTGCAAAATTGCAAGATCACAAATCATGTTCTCTAATAATAAAACATGACATATGCATACCCTGTAAATGGCAAAGAGACATTCAAAATCCCTTTAGTGGTATATATGCAAATTTATGACTTCAACTCTGATATTTAAATTCAACATTTCGCTGAAACTCTAAATCAAATCATCATCATTATCATCAAAGCAGAAAAGAAGAGAAGCGCAAAGAAGCAAAAAAAAAGGCACAGTAAATAAACTTTTTAACTCCTTAGAAGGCCATAAAACAAAGGGAGAAATTTTCATATAATCACAGTATTGACTTTCTCTTATTTGCAAACCTCATCGCCAGCTCGACTTCTCGAAGGAATCGCATTAAAACTGATTTATTGCTGCAGATAAGTTTGGATTTATGTTGAACGTCGTAGTCAAGGCACTTTTGTGTGTGTTTGCCCAAAAGTGAAAGAGGAGGAAAAATGGGAGGAGACCCGCAAGCAACCAATAGACATCTTTAGAGAGCCTCAGCATCAAAGAATATTTAATTAAGATTTAACCTTTAATTACGATTTAAAAGATTACAGTGTCAAATTCACAATGCACCCCATCCATCCATCCATTCATCCATCCATCCATCCATCTATCTATCCATCTAAAGAGCTGACTAATAAGTACGTTTATTGTTTTTGTTCTACGAGTATTTTACATTTACTTTCCTCCATTGTCAGCTGTTTACGCTAAGCGCTAAACATCGATAAGGATATAAGGAAAGGAAATGATTAAGGCCACAACGACAAGGCCACCCACGATGACAATGCTGATGTGGAAAACGATGCCATTGGCAATGCATATAATTTACCATTAACATGGCTTTGTCCATTAGCATTGCTTACGCTTACAGCTTGGCGGTTTATCATTTATTTTTCTGATTTTTTTCAACATACTCTCAAATGAGAGTATAAGTAGAGTGACCTAAGTAGAGTGACCTCTCAGATCTCTTGCGACTTGTTCATTATAAAAGTGCATTAGCATGTGAATGGGAAATGCTAAATACAAATCATATTATCACAAGCTAATTAAAAGTTAGTGATTTAGAAATCTATATTAAATACAATTTTGTGTCTCATAATAAGAATTCATATCATTTCTGAGGGAAAGCACTATAAACGTAGAGAGAACTTAATAATTTCATGTATCTTTGTTTCCAAATGAACAAAGAGAATTTCCATTAATAATGGTATAATATTTTTTAAATAAAATAAATATATACTTGTGTAATCGAAACAGCTGCTTGCATACTTTAAGATATCTTTAAAATATTAAGAAATTACTTTCATATAATATCTAATTCATATAAATATATATAATCTCAAAAGAGTTCGGTTTTAAATTAGATTTTAATGATCTACAGTCATAGAATTCTACTTGTACTTGAACCTCATTATACTTATTTCAAGTATCGAGTTCAGTCTCCCTTTAAAGATAGACTTCTCTAAAGAAATTAAACAAACTACTGGCAAACTATTTTTAAGACATAATTAAATTTACAATCATTGCAAAGTAATTACATCATTTGACGCATGTGTGAAAAGCTTTTCCGAAATTTATTCCCAATCTTTTATATACTGCATATTCCGACGGAATATTAACGACTTTTGTATGGTTATTCGATTGAAGAAAAAACCCCCATCAAACTCTTGACTGTACAAGTGTCAGTGTACTTATGTCTGTAACTGTATTTGTATGTGTGAGTAAGCGTTAATATTCATTACAATATGCTTATGTGTGTCAAAGAGAAATCGTAGAGGAGGCCTGTTGTCGTCATCATAGTTCCACCATCTTTCCCAGATTCCGGCTGATTTCATTGTCGTGGTATTTGGCTGTGTGTGTGTGTTTGTGAGTGTGTGGGTGTTTGTGTGAATGTCTTTGTGCATTCGCCTACTTGTATAAGTTGCCGTCTTTGCTATTTTATTTTATTTATATCAACCGCTCGCACTTCCAAGTTACTTTCATAAGTTTATTATTTATAAGTCTCACTCGAGTGCGACACTTTGGACGAGTGTGTTCACAGTTTACTTTTGCTCTATGTCCATGTTTAAGGCATACACACACACACACACACACACACACAGATGAACTACGTTCGTGCACAAGCTTTTATGGCCGCCTGACAATCAGTTTATATTTTGTATGGTTTATTAACAATTTGTGCCCTAAAAGCGGGCAACAACAAATTTAAGTTTTATTGCAACGCGAGATGAAAAAAAAAACATAAGCATTTTTATGCTCGCGTCATCTTTGATGTGTGTGTGTGAGAGAATGTGAATGTGGATGCGAGTGTGTGTGTGTGTGAAGTGTGCATTGTACTTGGCCAGAATATTGTCGCATCAGTAAAAGGAAAAAATGTTTTTATTGTATTTTATTGTTAAAGACGCTTATATTTTTATGGCTCATATAAAACACTGGCAATGCTGGTCCATTTTCTGATGGTACTGGTCATACTTTGGATCAGCGCGGGGACGGGTAAATAAAGGGCGGGGGCGGATGGGCCTTGTCACGCCCATTTGCACAGCGGGTGTCGCGCATGAAATTGAAAATTACATTTGGCAAACGCCATAGAAATGCTTTCATAAAATATAAGGAAACTGCTAACTCAATGAACAAACGAGCATAATGAAAAGCACCACACACATATACAAACACACATACAAACACACACACACAAACAAACACACACGCTCATGACGAAGGGAAACTCTTTTGAAAATCGAGTAGAACCCAAAAAATTTGTTAAGCTGCGTTGCACATTGAAAATGACTTGCAGTTCAAATTAGTTATACTTAAAAAACAGTTACAACAAAATGGGTGTGTGTGTGTGTGAATGTACATATGTATGCATGTTACCGTGTCTGAATGTAAAATATGCCAAAGGTTTTTCAGTTGAGAACTTCCCCAAGCTTATGTATAATGAGAACAAGCTGCCAATCCCAAAGGTTGCCAGACTTGCAACTTGCATAACTTTGACTAAAATTAACTAATAATTCCTTCCAAAGTTAACTTAATCATGATATTAACTATTAATTGCTTCAACATTTAAAAATTTTTGCACTTTTAAGCAGCTTCTGGTGCTACAATTAGTATAGAAAACACTTTCAATATCTTTCTGAGGAGATGGCCTTATTTGCTTTCTTTTATCCGAAGTTATGTCACGTAACTTTCAATTAAAATAATATGTAAATGGGATGATTGAAGTTTAATTGAAAGGTTTACAAAGAATTTGTTAGGAGATTACTTAGCTTATGTATATATGAAGATGTAATATTTGTAAATTATGCATAACGAAAATTGCTTAAAGATTAATTTAGGGCTCTTTAGACCGATTTAAATTAATTTCTATCTCGTTGAAGCCTGACGTTTCAGTTGTAATCGATTCAATTGTTGATATTTCCCCGTATTTCCATTGATCACAATGGCTGTCACTTATCGATTTTCGATTTGCATACGATACATGCGTCCATTGTGTGACATGAATTCAAAATGTTACAAACAAGCGCCGTTATTTTCAGACAGGCAGATTAGGAAAAACGAGGGAGGAGGATGGAAAAGTAAATGTCAAAGGACAAACATTGTTGACGCCTACCTGTTACCAAACATACATATATAAATATATATATATGTATACAAATAAACGAATTTAAGACGTCTACGAAATACCCTACCCTGATCTTACAAGATGTGTTCTCGAGATAAATATAATATAGCAATTGCAGTTTTTTCTTTCTAGTGGATATATAGAATTTATTTAAAGTCGTTTATAATACACTTTCTCTCATATTTAAGAGTACCATAAAGAGGACAATGCGTCGCCTGTTGAATGTCAAAAGCAACAAAATATGCAGACTGTCTAGAAGACAGACAATGGGGAGCCTTCTTCAGCAGGAGCCATGTGTTCCGAGTCAAGTATTTGACAGAGGGGTTGAGCACAAATACATATAAGAATGTCTATGGGGTAATGAAATTAACTTGACTTTTAGGGCACATAGAGGCACAACTAATTGACATTCAATGACTGTCAATATATATGTATGTAGTATATGAGAATCTGTTGGTTTGGGCAATTATATTGCATAACTTTGTTACCGAGCATATTTATGATGTGCGATGGGTTGACTTTGAGTGCGATTTCTTCGTGATTACCCACAATGACAATCACAATGAGAATGACAACGAGAACGACAACAACGACAACGACAACGACAACAAGGAAAACAACGACAACAACGATAACGACAACACAAAAATGATGGCGTCGACAACGAGAGACGGTTACACGCGCTGAGCTTCAAAGCGAAAGGTCTTTATGCGAAAGAACAAACTACGTGGCAACCATCAGGGATGACACAGATGAGGATGCCAGAAAGCCTCTAAGCCGTAATATTTGCTGTGTTGCCAGCGACAACAACAGCAACAGCAACAACAACAACAACAAAAATACAGAGAAACCTGGACAAACGGAACGAAACGGAACGAAATGAAGGGCGTTCAACAAAGCAGCAGCAGCAGCAACAACAACAACAACAACACAAATTGAAAGGCTCACGCACAAAACAACAAAAAAAAGACCAAAAAAAAAAGAGAAACGAAAAAAAAAATGGAAAATGGAATATTGTGTGAGAAACTACAACAAGAACAGCAACAAACGGGAAAGCAACATGATAAAGGCACGAAAATCAATTTTTGTGTCAATTTTTTGTAGTCTGCTTTTTTGTGCTTCGTGTGAAAGCAACTACAAAAAACAAGAAAAAATGGTTTAGGCTAACGCATGACTCCGAGATACCCTGCACTCAGACTCTTAGACATTTTCTTGAATTAAAATACATTTATTTTAAATATTTGTCGAGTTTATTCTCCGATTGTGACGACATTTTCAAAAATACATTAAAGTCACATTTTAAATTAATTCCGCAGCTCATTAGCTTTGATTTAATTTCTTTTAATTATGGTATATTTTGGTCTGCATGCTGAATACTATATATTTTAATTGACTTTTATAATTTACTGTTGATATTCCTCAAGAGTCTCTGTTTTAAGATTGGAGATACCTACTTAATTGTGTACCTGTTGCATACACTTGCACCAAATCATTATTCCCTTAATTTCCAATTCGATTGAGCCCAGGGTATATTAAAGGAAGAGAAACAACAACAATAAAGAGAAGGGAATAATAAAAATGCGTGCGGTCAAAGCTGCGTGGTCCATGCGTGCCAAATATCTGGGTCTAAAGTCAGAGTCTGAGTTCGGATGAGGGCATTTTTTGGCTGTTCTTGCGTTCTTGCGTTTTCGTGCCTAAAAACCGCACAAAATGGGGCTCATATTTCAAAAGCCGCTGTCTGGGATGGCCGATCTGTGTTATTTCTCGTTCTACTCTGCTGATGCGGTCTGATGTGGTCTCGCCGTCTGAACCAATGATAGGATAGGACAGGCCTTAACGGCTGTCAGGATTTAGTTGGCAGCCGAAGCATACACAATTAAAAACAATCGCAGACGCATAAATCTTGACACAATTAACTCACACCTCTGCTAACAATGAGGTATCACAGTATCTGTCAACTCGTTTTAAGAGAGATTTTAAATGCATTCTCTTATATATTAGTTTATTTAATTACCCAAAGTTGGAGTCAGAGTCGGACAGTTTACTTACAAATTAGATTCATGATTGAATACAGAGACAATGAATTGGAAATGGAAATACAATGAATAAAATAATTTAAAATAGAATATATAAATTCCAACCAAAATTAATTAATCAGCTATTAAATATATAGAAATAAAAATATGTATTGTATTTGGTACCAATTAGTCCTATTATATGTGTTTACATGCGACAAGTGCCCAAAACATAATTCAAACATGTATCGCTGGGAGATTAAATAAATAAAATTAGAATTAGAAATTAGTGAATATATGATCAAATGACTGAATCAGAAAAGCGTATCTAATCAACACTATTGTTCTTCTAAATAAGCTGTCAATTGTCAAGTACTCTCACTTTATTTAGCTATACTCATACTCGTATGTAGTTGGTTTATTTATTGAGTCAGCCCTTTCGATGTTCTACGTATAGTTGTGACTCGATTGTTGATATTGCTCCTCCTGCCCCGCCCCAGCATCAACAAATTGGTAATATTTTTTGCCGAGCTTCTCCATTTCAGTGTATACGATGGGTATTTGAATGTATTTATGTCGCTCAACTCATTTTGTTGCGATTGCTTTGATTCTTTTTTACAGCATTGCGCGAATTTGCTTTGATTTTACTTTTATTTTTGTGGGTTTCTTCTTTTTTTTTTGCTTGGTATTTGTTTTTTTGCAAAGCAGACACGGATCCGTAGTGTGGCTGTGTCCCAACCGAGCAGCCGCCCAGGCAGACAAATTTATGCCGACATCGCCTATATTTATAGACGCCTTCACCTGTCTTGCCAAAAATCACTTACGAAATTAAATTTGTTGCCGCCTGTCGCTCTCCATTTGTTGTTGTTTGCTGTTATACCCAACTCTCCTTCTTCCTCCTCTCTGTCGCTCTTTGTTTCTCTCTCTCTCTCTCTCTGTCTTTTTCTTTTTGCAGTATGGTTTCCCCATTAGCTGTCATTGCAATCACACATTCATATCATTTGCCAATTCGCATGAGGAGCTCACGCCTGAAGCAAATATCTGAATAGGAATCATCCTTATAATTGAAAAGAGAAAAATTGCAAATTGTAAAATAATTTTGTGTTGACTTTTGTCAATTTGTACCTAATTTCTAATTGGATATAGTTGGCTACTAATTAACAATATCATTTTCTATATGACTTAACATTTAAAGATTTCTTTATTAGCGTTAGGTTAATGAACAGTACTTTGCAATATTCGCAGCCTATGGTTTAGCAAAATCAGGACTCTTAGAAAATAAAGCTAACTAATGTATTTTTGAATTCTA
Organism: Drosophila neotestacea; assembly: GCA_035044365.1. Lineage (NCBI taxonomy): Eukaryota > Metazoa > Arthropoda > Insecta > Diptera > Drosophilidae > Drosophila > Drosophila neotestacea. The sequence continues at coordinate 243,863 of JAWNMD010000799.1, forward strand.
GAAGCCTATTAAGTTTCGTCTCTTTTATCTAAAGTGGTTTAAGAAAGTGCACATTTATGATTACCCAACAAAACAGTTCTTTAACTTTGATTATCTAAAAAATATTACAATATAAATATTTACAATTATAATATATGACTTTCCTTTTTACAAGTTTAGATTATAGAGCATTCGAGGCTCGTTCCTTGTGCATTTAAGCTCATTTTCAAATAAAATGTTGTATTTGCTGTTGGCTTTTGTGTTTGTCTTATGCTGATCAAATGCAAAAGCATGTCTTTGACATGTTTATAAATTACATTTGAGTTTGCCAGTGGGTCTTTGAATATTTCTACGTATTAACAAGCATACAAGAATGTCTGAATGTATCACTGTTGATATACAAGAAATTTTACTTATCCAATTGTACACAAACAATTCTGAGTTCAGAAGGCATATTAAGTCTTCGGGTAGATGTAGCTTTTCCTATAGTCATTGTATTTGTTACTGCATTTTATTCAATGTCTTTAATTTATCCAAATGTTACTAAAAACACTTTTGTCAAATATCATATCTACAAATTTACTGCTTTAACTTATAATGACTCTTTAATAAAAAGCAATAATGACTGTAATAGCTATGAGTTTTGGACACACTTTTTAAAAAGGAAAAATTTAAATTCTATTTGATAGAACTTCTTTTAATTGTAATTACCTCTATTCTGATCACCAAAAAATTGTCGGTCTATATTTATAATAGAAAATTTGTATTTTATTTAGTAGAACTAATTTTATCTCTAAAATTTTTTATTATAAATTGTAATTCTCTTTTACTACTTATTAATATGTTTTTTCCTATATGTCAACTATTTTATCTTTGCCATTGTTAATTATAGAATGTAATTACACTTCTATTCTGCTCTATAAAAATGCTGGTCGTTGACTATATTTATAATTAGTATGTTTTCAGTTGAGCCAATTGTCACACATAGTTATATCGACTAAAGAATTTGATTGATCATTTTTATTAGCCTCATCTAGTACGTATGTAGTATGTATCTTGGCTTGCCACAAAAAGCTGCAATGAATCGCAGTAAGCAACAACAGCGACAATAACAATAAATAAATAGAACCACAACAACATAATCACATAAGTTTTCAATTGTATTTTATATTCTATTATTTTGTTTTCCTTTTTTTAGTTGCAACAATTAATGCGCTGTTATTGTTAATGTAGTTGTTGTTGAATTTCGATAAATATTTGATGTTTTTTTAAGTGTAGTGTATTTGTTTTTATATTTTTTTTAAATGGCAAGCAATTGTAATGCACTTTCTGTAGGTTTTTGGTTAGGTGTGTGTTTTTTGTTTTCTGTTTTCTGTTGCTGTTTCTGTTTTCATTTACTTTGTTGTTGTTCAATTGTTTAAACGCACACACGGCTCATTAAATATTTATTTGTTACTCACCGAAAGTTGCTTGAATGTTATTTTGTTGTTGTAGTTGTTGTAGTTGTTTATGTTGTAGCTGCTGTATCTGCCACCAATCAATCAAATGTTGTGGCTTACTCTGAATTGTTGAAGGCAGTTTTTTTTTGTTTTATTTTGTTTTGTTTTTTTCTTGCTTTTGTTATCTTTTTGGCTGCTGTTGTTGTTTTTTCGTATTAGTTAGATTTGGTTTTATTTTGTTATTGATTTGTTGCACTATTGAAGATTTGTTGTCAAGGTTTTTTGCTCTCTTTCTTACTCTCTCTTTCTCTTTCTGTTATCTGTCATGATACAGACAAATAAATGTATAAGTATTTCTGGTGTTTACTTAATTAAATAGGATTTGCTTAAATGATTCTTTTGATTTATGAAATACACTGTTTAAATGTCCCATTTGTTTTCCACCAATCGTTGCCTTGTCATTCTGTCTGTCTGTCGGTCTGTCTTTCGGTCTGTTTCTACGAATACCCTCTTAATTGTGTATCTAAATCAGGCAACAGCCCGCAAAAGTAACCCGAAAGTAGAGTACAAATATTTATGCACATAAATTTTGAAAAATTTTCCCATTCGCGGCCACCTTGTGGCCCAGGCAAATTACACAAATTACACTTATGTAATTTCAATTTAGCTTTCGGCTTTTTGGCTTTTCTGCCTTTTGTTTATGCCACGAAGCGTCGGCAAATGCAACGCTAAATATTCTTATGAATGAATATATATGAATATATATGAATATATTCATATAAGCGAATGTATGTGTGTGTGTGTGTGTGTGGTTAGTTATGAATGCGTGTGGGTGTTGTTAAAGCTTCAAACACATCGTCAAAATCAGCAAGTAATGTTTATTGATTACACGTTGCAGCTGCAATTTCCCATTTAGTTTGCGTTTTTAGCTGGAAGCAGTACAAATTTTTATAGACTTCAAACGACTGTGTCTAACCCCAACAACAACAACCACAATAATAACAACAACAACAATGTCAGTATTTATGAGTATGGCAGCTACTTTGCTGCCCTTTTGTGAACGCTCTGTGCTGTCATCAATTTCAAATCTACACTTCTTGTAATGACAAACAAAAGCCAAAGGAGCCTTCAAACTTTGCTGACACACTCGCAGACAGACAGACTGACTGACTGACTGACTGAATGACTGACAAACTGAACTGAATGTGAAAATATGGCTTAGTCACAGTCCTTCCCCTTTTTAAGCAATCATATTTTCATTACACAAAAGGTCAAAGCAGCTTTAAAGCTCCACAAGTTCAACTCGAAAGTCATCAGATGGACAGACTTTGATGATACTGAAGCACCTGATGGGAATAATGACATCGATACTATGTTCAGCACTGAAACCGAATCATCCTCATGATAAAAAAGGGTTTACTAATACTTTGTTGACAAATAATAATTTGTGAGCATTAATTTACTGACATTTCTATAATTGTTAGCAATTAAAATATAATATCTGATAATTGTTGAAGAGGTGTTGAAGAGTTAGCAGTCGGCATTTCCGACTGTAAATACTTGTATGTTCAGAAATATTTGTACACATTTCAATTTTTGATTTACGCCCCATGCGGCGTATGTGTAATATTTCCAGTGAAATGCAGCTGCAAAGCTCGAATCTCAGATGCGCTGCTTGTAAACTTGTAAATGAAATGTGCTTAAAACGTTTTCAACGCAACGACCATACACATACAAATACAACACACACACACACAAATAACATGACAGCCCGCGAAGCCACAAGTACACATAGAAGCAAAGGCAACATGGCGTATGAGCAATTTTTTATAATTATTGCGACGGCAGCTGCAAGTTAAACAGCGCAATGAAATTAAGTGCTTCAAAATTGTTTTTGTTGCTGTTTGTTGCTCTTCCTGGAGCTTTGGGTTTTGCGAGTGGGCGTGGCAGGGCGGTGGGTGTTTATTTTTTTGTTGGATCTACTGCTCTTGTCATTTTATTTACTCTAATTTTAGGTTAAGGTTTCAGGTTGGTTTTGATTTTGAATTAAAAATTGAAGCTCTTAAAATATTTAGCAAACGCACAAATGAAAATAGCCAAAAACGAAGTGAAATAATTTTTGTTGATGTTTCTTTGTTGTTGTTGTTGTTGTTGCTGTTGCTGCTGTTGGTGTAGTTCTTGTTGTTGTTGTTGGGCTAACATGTAATTAAGTATGCACAACTATTTGCGTTGCTTTTGGGCTACTTTTGTTTGCTTTTGCCTGGCCAACACGTAAGCAATGTGAGTGGCTTTTTCAAATTTACATACATATACACTTTGCACAGACATAACATATTAGGACATTAGAATCTAAAAGAAGACATAAACATTGCAGACCACTCTAACCAACAGAGCTGACTCGGCAGGTGGCTAAAATACTTGGCAATTAGCACTCCAGGTCTTATAATGACAATGTTCACACATGTGTTAGCCAACAAACAAAAAAAAACGCCAGAGACACCAGCAAATTAACCCGAATAGCAAAAATGTTGCATAGTTTTTGGGGAGGTCATCTTTCAAAATGTTTCAGCCACTTGAATAAGTAATAACAATTATATTGTGAAAAAATGTTTCTAAATTGTATTTCTGGACATACATATGTTAGCTACTTTATTTCTAAGTTGCTGCTATGGGAGCTTCAGTTTTAACGTCCCACCTACCTAAAGAGTTTTTAATTTATCCATAATATTTTTATGTTTGCAGAAAGTATTTTATAGGAAAATATTTATGATGATCAAAGTGTTAATAATAAGTCTTATAAATTATAATTAAATATCAATGATAAATGCAAATGGTTAGCTAATGATCCTTCAGTAAATATATAAGTCAAGAAGAGAGCCATAAATGAAATGTATTTCAATGTTGACAAACTACGTACAAGTTTCTATAAATAGATTCGTTTGTTTGGAAAATCTGATTGATCGCTAATAATATTTATTGCGTGCTCAACAAATTGTATAGTATTCGGAAATACGAATAACGTAACAAAAATCGATTATAACTAGAAATATATACAGATAGTCTGGTCCTACAGCCTGTTTCAAGTTACTTTATTCCCAGCAATTTTACTTTATTATCTGTACTATATACTATGCAATAAACTCTATATTATCCTTACTTTATTTGCACCCTTTTCAAGGTCATTAAAATAAATCATACTTTGTGAAATAAATAAAAAGAAAAAGGGAACAAATTATATTCAAAGTCATTAATTTTAATTAATGTTTCTGCATGAAAAGTTTTTAAGCAAAACGAATATTATAATTCTAAGTGTACAAAAAAAAGCTGAACTCGCTTAATTCAAAATGAAAACTGTAAGAAATGCTGCAGTGGAGCAAAGTAGACTACTGGAGACCCTGTACTTCTATGGTACAGTAAGGAAAAAGTCATCTTTACTAACTTTGGTGTTTACTTAAGCCGAATTTGAAATCCATATATCTTGAACTATCTGTCTCATACAAAATTTAATATCTCTAGAGTTCTTGTTTTGGAGATAATGTAGACGGACAGACAGATGGACATACATAACTAAAAATATTAACTCAGCTGTTTTTACACATCACGAATATAAGTATAAACTTAATCAGATCGCAGATTTCTTCTTATGGCTATGTGCGCACTTAATTTTAACAAAATTGATATGCCCTTTGCACATTTGATGTGCTTGGTCTAAAAACAATATTAACAACACGACAATCAAATATTTATTTCAATTTGAAATACGTTTTGCTCACTAGTCCTAATTTTGCACATATCCGTTTAATCTCTTAAGGATTTGCATATAATTCTCGACAGCAATTTGGGAGACTAAATTGAATATCGAATGAAATTAATAACAAACATTGAACATTAGTCTAAAATCTTGTTGACTAAATGCAGTATGAAAACAGAATATTTGACCCAAAAGCTAATACTTAATTTAAAAGGATTGTGATATCGTTTTTTTTTTTATTATTTTCAATGCATTTTTTAAAATTGATTTAAGTTGTTTCTTAGTGAATTTGATTTTGTGTAAAATTTGGCTATTATTTTATAATTCGAATGTGATTATGTGCTAAATTTTGTAACTGGTGTATGACGAATTTCAGTTAGTTTTTAAATATTGACACTACCACAAATTATTTTCAAAATAATTTTGAGTTTTACACATAAAAATAAACAAGAAAAAAATACAATTGGAGCACAGAGAATTATTTGTGACACTAACCAAATGAACAAACTTTTTATATTTTGCGTTATTTGGATGCGTTTTGATTTGTTTTGTTTTGTTTTGTTTTCGGTTTATTTTGTTATGTTTTGTTTTGTCGCCGAATGTCGTTGCAAATGCAAAACAAATTGCGATTTAGCTTCAATTCAATATTGCTGCTTTTGGCGCCCGCGCCCACACAGACAAGAACAAACACGTCGTGCCGTCGGCAATGGTGAACGAGAACTAGAAACTGAAACTGAAACTGAAAAACACTTTGCGCCAGAGACACACAGGGAAAACACAGGCAGCGACGTCGACGATTGTAGAGCGTTTGGCTTTTCCCAAACGCTTTTCGCAAGCGTGTGGCAAAAGCAGCATTGGCAGCGTCACGACGTCAACGATGGCAGCGAAGTCGACGTCGTCATCATCGTTGCGAATTTTCCGTCGACGACACGGTCGCGTCATGGGTATTTATCGCATGCGAGAAAATTCAAAGCGAGAACATGCAGTGGTCGGAAAATGAATGCGCTACAGGGAAATTTTGAATTCAAGCCAGTCAGCCAGAGGAAAATCCAAAAGAGAGAATAATCCAAAGAGAGAGAGAGAGTTGAAATTTCCCTGGACTTGTCGCAGAGACGATGGCATAAACGAAGGGCACGAAGTCTTTTTAGCCACAACGACGAGGCCCAAAAACAGCTGCATGCTGTGCCTCTCTGTTTGTAAGAGTGTGTGTGTGTGTGTAAGAGTGTGTAAGTGTGTATCTGTGTGATTGTAAGACCGCTCTGCAGGCCAGGCTAAAATGTGGGCCTACCTGTTGCTTAGCAACTCAACAACACGCCCAGACACTCGCTTCATTATCATTGTCCACATGTCAACTGAATGCGAAGTGGGAGACCAAAAAAGAAAAGGGAATGAAAGAGGAGAAAACTGGGAGAGTGCCTGCTGTAACAGATGTTGCCTCTTGCCAAAAAGAAAAAAATAACGTATCCTGCAACAGCTGTTCGAGTCCAAAGAGTAAAGCTGGACAAACTATTAGCATTCCCAAAATTGAAACCCGGGCATTGCTTCTTTTTTTTACTCACATGCGAGCGCCTCAAAGTAGGCAGTTATTCTTTAAGAGGGTAAATTAAATACGTAGAGTACGTGTTACAAAGAAAATAGGCACACAGACTCAAACTCGAACTCATTGTCAGACTCAGATTCAGAGAGAAAGTGAAGGAAAGAGAGACAGAAAGGGCAATGTCTCAGCCAAAGGAAAGACGAAGGCGAAGATGATGATAAAAGCTGAATAAATGTAAGCTTCATGTGTCCCACAAACAACTGTGTGTGTGTTTGTGTGTGTGTGTGTGTGTGTGTGTGCGCGCACACGAGTGTGTATTTGAAAATTGAACATATTGCTCAGGGATTATTAATCGATTGTATTTTAGTCTGTTTTCACTTCAAATTTTATGTACATTTTTCATCATTTAAAATGTACATATTTTATTATTAATTTTTAGCAAAAACCATTAAAATGTACTTGGTAATTTATACGATATTTTAATTTAAAAAAAAACAAGATGTGTAGTAATGGAGAAATACATTAAGAAATCAAGAAAAATAAGCAAGTTAAAAAATACTTCATCTAAATACATTTTTTTCATCCTCAGCTTATATAATTTTTGGATGATATGCAGTTAACTCAAGTATCTTAATCTTATTCGTCTGTTTTAAAGCTTAAGTTGCCATTTGATCCGCATGTAATATAACATATAAAATATAATATATATAATAATATAATAATCTAAACTCAAATAAGAAATATGTCCTGAATACAGACTTAGAAACTTGAAATTAACAATGATATTTTGTGCAGTGTACATCATTTTCTGTAGTGGAAAAAGGCTGTTTGTCTAAGCACTTGACACACGCAACATGTCAAAGCGACAGAGACAGTAAATGGCATTTAGAAATCGACTAAGAATCGCACTCTTAACATCATGAGTAATACAGAAGGAAGCCTTAAGGACTCCATCTCCCTTGGCAAATACAAGTGTAGCTTTAATTCAAATTGGAAATTTTACAAATGTCTAATGGGGAAAACACAAATAAAATGTCAGAGGATAACAAAGGTATGAGATTCCCCAAATTACGTTCAATTCATTTTTTTTGTAACATGTAAAATTTTCAATTTATTAAGGAAGTCATTTTTTAAGAAATCGATTACTATTAAAAGTGCTGAAGCAGCATTCTTTAAAAAATAGGTTAAATTTTCTTTTCTATTTTTGTCACTTTCATTTTATTAAGATCTAGAACACAGATATCCATATTCACTTTCAGTTTAATTAAGAATAGGGGTTTTATATAACAAGTATAGTTACGCAATATTAAAATACCATTAGGTGGGTTTAATTAAAATCAATATTCGATGATATAATATATATAATTATCAATTCAAGACAAAACGCATAGATTACAAAAGCCATGTTCACAAATAACTTGAAATATGTCATAAAAGTATTGTCTGTGGTTGTATAAGAAGAATCTAACAAAATTTGAGTCACATGCAAAAAATAAATAAAATACAACTAGAAGAAACATTTCTTGGGATGCCGAAAAATATATACTCTACAAATAGTGTAATATTATTTGATAGGAAAGCACTGATAGATCGCTATAAGGGAGAGTATATTATAGAGACTGAATAAACAGATTAAATATTTCAATATAGCAATTCCAATTTGGCTAATCAATTTATTGGTATTGATATACATGATTTGTAATTAATTTTAAATATTTTGTGTGAATTTGGAAATGGTTTTATAAAAGAACCTTTGGATGCTATCGTGTTTAGGGTATGCCCAATTTAGCTTTACTCATTCGTCTGGTCGTTAGAACGAGTATTTTGTTTATTCTGCTCATTGCGGCTGATGTTGTTGTTGTTGTTGTTGATGCTGATGTTGTTGTTATTGTTTGCGGCTCTTGTTTGCATTTGGCAGCAGCACACGTAACGGCAAATGCCACTGTGCTACTCAACACTCGACATGCCAAATACAAACACGAAAAACAGAAGCATCAAAGATAGGCAAAGGAGCGGAGGAAAAACGGAGCTGAAGTCAGAGTCAGGGACAAGAGCAGGAACCAGGGTCCGGGTTTCGGGCCGTAGTCTTAGACAGAGCCCGAGACCGAGAAAAGACCGAGCCCGACCTCGAGCCCGGGCATATTGTGTACGCAGTCAAAGTAGAAGTAGAAAAGTGTAAACAAGAAACGTGATATTTGACAGATGACTGTAGATATTTAGATACCAACATAAATACTACTTATGCTCAATGTCATCGCTCTCTTTCACTCCAATCTATCTCACACACTCACACACACACACACACACACTCAGCCACCATCAGCTAACGGCTACAGCTGCCAGTATCTTTGGGGTCTTATTGATTTTCTTTCTGGCTTTCCCAGCCACTTGCCGCTTGGTTTGAAGTGCCAGCCACGCATAAAGGACGCAGCCAAAAAAACATAAGAGAATGAGTGAGAATCTAAAAGAAAATGAAAACGAACAACGAAAAATAGAGAGAGAGAGAGAAAGTACGAAATGGGCACAAAAGAATCGAAAGATGCAAATATTGTAATGGATTCATGTTGTCCATTGTATGTCGTTCAGTTTTTCGTTTAACCATCAGTTACTCTACTCGCACTTATCCATGGCGTATACTTAATGTCACCGAAAAACAACCATTCAAAAAACATTTATCAACTTTTCTCATACTGTATCTCTCTGAACAACTTTTCAAACATAGCACGTTTACTTAATTAATTAACACAAATTGTTAAACAACCTTATTTAACATATTCATTTTATCAACAACAACCTGTTTGAATGCCTTATGATTATATATATACTTTTGAATTCAAATACAAGTTAAATTGTTAATTTATTATGCAAGCACTTGTCAAATTGACAATGCATATTAATTAACCTGACAAAAACAAGAGAAAGTAGGTAAAAGTTGTGAGAGACCCTGTATTTCTTTAATAAATAAATCTTCCACTCGGGTTTCAGGAGTATGAATTCTGATTGATTGTTTCAACTTAAGACTTATAACTATATTTAAATTAATTCATAGATAGAAGCTAGATACATCTACAACACATAAATTTAACAAGTGTTTCGTTGCATTTACCATCATTAAAAATTAAAATAAAATCTTTTTACTGTTCATTTTTTAAGATTGTAAGCATATAATAAAAATGTATTGCCCATCGTTGTTTTGGCTGGGTAAACGTTGCGTATGCTTAATTGGATGGTCAAGGTAATTGTATCTGTACTCACAATCATAATAGTCATATCGATCCGCTTCGCTGGGATTATTGCTGCCCATGATTTTGGCAAAAACTGCAAAGGCCAACAACAAAAAAAAGAAGGGAAGAGTACAATTTAAAATACAAACACAAAAAGGAAATGTGCAATTCAATTAAAATCGCTGAGTGGAAGCAAATGAAAATAGACGCTGAAAGGGTAAAAATGGAAATGCAGTTTGGTCAAGATAAACGCAACTGCCAACGGCAAAGAATCAGAATCGGGATTGGGAACTGGGAATTGTGAATCGGGAAACGAAAACGGGAATCGGGTTTGGAAATGGTAATTGTAGGAAATGTGGCAAGCAAAAAAAAAAAAAGAAGGGAATGCGATTCATCGCTTGAGGTCACTCACATTTGGTAAAACTCCGGCGAAATCTCACGAAACACGAAACGGAACGAGACAGTTGAGTTAGGTCCTCAGCTTGGACCCCTGTCTGTATGCAAATAATCGGCGCCAACGGCGCAATGTGGCAGCGACTGTGGCTGCGACTGCGACGCCGACGCTCCAGCAATGGAATTGCCACAAAACTGTGATCCTGTGTTGGTCCTGTAACTGTTACTGCTACTGTTCCTGCTGATAGTCCTTCTTCTTCTCTGCCCTCTGGCGATAACCTGGATTCACTGGGAATTATGCTGCAGTTATCACTGCTATTATTATTGTTGTTGCTATTACAATCGTTGTTGTTATTATTGTTGTTATTACTACTCCCAAGTATGGTAATGACGTTGACAGTTCCCTGCAATGGACTTGGGGTCGTCGTCGTAGCTGCAAGAAAGAATGAAAGAAATCTCATAAATTGGCTGCCGATTTGTGATTTGTCAAAAACAAAATGGGTTAGTAAAAGAAAAGAAAAGTAAAGTAAAGAAAAGCAAGAAAATCGAATAAAGAAAATCCATTTCGGATGCTCGCCGCATGTGTGACAAATTTTTGCTGTCGCGTGCAATGTATCTTTTTTTATATTTGCACTTGCAAATGTCGTAAATCATTCAAATTTGCATTCAATGTATTCGGTATTTTCGTTTTTTGTTTCTTCTTTTTTTTTAACTCACAAAAAATATGCAAGGCTATGTGCCAAATGGTGCAGAATGCGCACAAAACATAACAAGCTGGGAAAAACTCGAGCTAAGTTTTTTTTCCCACAGCGTGGGAAAATCAGACTAAAAATGAGACTGCTGGACTGGGAAATAGCCCAGGGAGAGGAAGTGAGATAAAATATATACCTCTGGGCTAAAAACATATTTGTATTTATTATTAAAATAAAAGTAAGAGGTTTTTTATTTTGTACATTAACTAGAGTAAAAGAGCTGATATTTTCATATTTATATTATCTTTTCTTAGCTTTTCCTTGTTTTATTAGACAATTCCATAACTCATAACTCAACTCTACTCTTAACCGCAAAAAAATAATATTAATCTCTCACAAAAGAGCAATTGTTTTTCATAAATTAAACTTTTAAAGAGTTTTTTTTTTTGATAAAAATTTAAGATGTAAACAATCTTTATCCTATTTTTCTTAAAATACTAGAGTATTTGTAGTAAAAAGTTTTTTTTGACAATAATTGTATTACTTTTCCTAATATTCCTTCTTTTACTAAACAGTTCAACCTCTCGGATTGTTTTAAGTGGTAGAATTGTGTAATAAAAGAAGAAAAAACAAAAAATACTTATCGCTTTTGAAAGCGCAATAATATTACACGGACCAATAATTTAAATTATATATTCAATACACAAATTTAAGATGCCACTTGACGATGATGAAGTAAGCTATATATTCTCTCTTTTTTTATAAAAAGTAGAGTACTTGAACAGAAAATGTTTGAATTTTACCATATTCATTGTCTGTCCTTTTCTAGTTTTATTTTTAACAATTCTGTAACTCACAATTCTCCTTTAGACAATTTTAATCGCTCTTGAAAGCGAAATTATTTCTCTCAGATTTATCTTTGAAAGTGGTAAAATATTAAAGATGCCACTTGACGATGATGTTGTAAGCAATCTGAACTCACATACGAATTAACACTTACTCAACACCTATTTGAAGTCGTAACTCATTTAATTTATTGGCCAACAGCTGTCGTCACATTATGTTTGGCTGTTACAACAAAATTGTTGCACTTTAAAAATATGTCGACCTTTTTGGCAAAACATTTTGTTTATGCTTTTCTGCTTCTCTTTTGCTTAAGGTCCTCCCACCCAACTTGTGTGTGTGTGTTTTTTATTTTGGCTTTGCAACGTTTTGCTTGACAAACTCTTATTGAAACCGCAGTTGGCTAATTTCTGGCATATTGCCAGAAACTGCAACTTGGGATGTTCGTGTTGTCTTCATTCGAATTCTCTTTTTTTGGCCATGTTTATTTGTTGCATATTTTATCGTGCCCAAAGTGCCAACAAATCGCATACGACAATTGTAATTCAACAGGCGACATTATCTTACATGGTGCCAAGCACCTAGTTGTTTCTTTGAAAATTTCTTTTTCTTAGCGCAATTTCCATTACTGTACTCATGACCTGAGAGAATAGAGAAGAGGGGAAAAAGTAGGCAGAGGAAATTGTAGTTTTATAGCCCGTGTGATTCATCATTTTGCTTGTTTAATTTATTTTATGGCCATTGCAGCGACATACCAAATTATTTCGGTTTGGGGATTTTGATTCTCTTTTTATCTTTTTTTCTATTTAGTATATGTTTGTTTTGTTTGTTTTGCCATTTATTTGCACAGCAGCAGCAACAACGATTGGTTATAAAATAAAACAAGCGGACTTTGCTAAATTTTATGCACAGTTTTTGGACTGCCAGAGAGTCGTACAATACAACCAATTGTGAGGCCATCCATCACTTGCTCTAATACAACACCAAGAACAGCAACAACAACAACAACAAGAACAACTGCTTATACACACACACACACACACACATACACAGATGCTCGAATGTATCTGCAAATATTGGTGTGTCAGTGTCAGCGTCAAAGTGTCAAACAAACTGCCAACTGCTGAAAAATAAATCGCACAACAATCTTGTCTGCGTATACGTAATATTTTTGTTGGTTCACATTGTCCTTGCTGCATCCAAGCACCAAGGAATATAAACAAAATAAGTTCAATCTGCACGACTTGAGCAAGTCCTATAAAAATGTTCAGCTTAATTAACTACGAGTTCGACTCCTTATACCCTGTATTTATAAGTTGGTTAAACCGATTCATATATGCGTATCTATTTATCTACTGAATATTCTATCTGCCCACAAGCATTAAATGTACGCTTTATTACTCATTTATTAATCAACTTAAGGTTTGTATTGTCTTAAATTGAACAAAAGTACATAAAATATATTTTAAATAATATGTTTAAATAATTATGGTGATGATTTAGCATTCATTAATATCTCAAAAGGTATCTCAAAGCCGTTAATAAAAGGCTTAAGATTGTTAGTAAATTTAACAATAATATTTATAATATTACCAATGCAACAATTTAAAGCAGGCAACAACAAATTCAGTAATTATACTAAGTACACAATAGTTAGGTCCAGAATTTTCGTTTTCCTTTGAAAATTTGCATAAATGTAAAATGCATACCAAATGTAAGATAAACACTTGTCCTTAAAGTCAATATACCCTATTGTGTATGCTATGAAACGGGACTTAAAATAACTGCAATTTCGTGCTCAATATTTGCTTTACATCTGGATGCGTTAAATTCATTTATCAAAATAAAATGCATGAAAATTGAGCAACAAATTCAGCAGCTGCACCTGCAAGTGCGTCACATTTCTCCATTGGATTTGATTTTTGTTAATTGAATTTAAACGTAAATTTATAATGACTTCAATAAAATGCTTTCGGCCTTTAATATATTATTTAATTAAATTGCATAAATTAATAAACAAATGCATCGATTTTGAGTCCATGTATCATCAATTCAGCATTAATATACATGTAAATTTTTGATTTAAACAAATGAGTATCATCATTATTTTTTCATTGCCAGTTCATGATGTGTTTCTGGAGGCGTTAAGTACTTGGGCTCTTAATTTACGATCCATTAATTATAGACACAATTACAGGAAATCTTTCTCACAAAAATACGAATGACTTAGTATAGTCATAATTATCTAAATATACAATTTCGGATGCAATAAATGTGACTTTAAATTGTTGCCCAAAATTTACTAAGTCTCTTAAAGCCATTTTTGGTTACTCTATCTTTCATGGTGCTTAAGATCTGTATGTGAATGAACAAGTTCAAGAACAGCTTCTGGTTAGTATACATTTTCAACTGCTCCCATAATAATAATAATAATAATAACAATAATATTTTTGTATGGTTTCGGCAGAAATTTTGCACTACGCACATTATCCAAAATGTTTCATTGTTGTTGCTTATTTTAGCTATTGTTCAATGTACATAGTATTATTAACATTCAATTTAGCATGAACAACAAGTCATTTTATATCCAAACAACAATTTTACAAAACTCATAAAATCGCATACAAAGAGCCAAAGCCCAAAATATTTATATTAATGATATGCATAAATACGTCTATAAGTCGAGCACCATCAACTCCACCTCTCTCTCTCTCTCTCTCTCTCTCTCTCTCTTTCTCTATATTCTTTCTCTCTCTCTCTATTTCTGTCTATTGAACATTATGTCTATGCCACAGATCACGAGAGACGCCAACATATAGAAGGCAGACTGTATTTATGACGAGAAGAAATCTAAACAAATTTTGTATGCAAGAGAAACATATTCCAGACATTGTTGAATTTCATTTTCAGTTTTCAATTTTCAGCATTCAGTATCCGGTTTTTAGCTTTCGACAGTTTGGCTCAAAAATATATTTCACTGCAATTTGATGGCTAACAAAGATACACTGCCAAACAAAATCTAAATGATAGATAATAATATAATAATTATATTATTAGTAAAGTGCAAAATGTTATAAACCATTAGATATAAATAATTGTGATGCTAGCAATGAACATTTAAGTGTCAAAAAAGATAAGCTTACCAATTAACTCTGAAATTATTAGATATTCATACTGAACTATATGAATTAAACTCTTTCTTCCGATAGGTAAATGGTTACATATAAGAAACAAAAGTTTTCTTTAATATTATTCAGTATTCTCTTTCGATTATTTCCACAACTATTAGACACATTTATTATATTGATTAAATACTGCTTTTTTGATTCGAAAATATCGTAAATATTCACAAAAAATACAGTAAGCTACAGTGGAGCAAGCTCGACAGTAGGAGACCCAGTACTTTTTGAGTGCAAACCGTTCACTATTGATTGTTCTTCAATAATGCGTTCCAAACAATAGATGGCGCCACTACGAAGTTAATAAACACAGAGGTCGCTAACGTCTCTTCTTCCTTTTGCCTTTAACATTGTTAGTTGAATAACTTCCGTGTTTATCATCCGATTGGAATGAAATTTTCTGGACAGGTTTGGACCATAGTGTATATTATATATACCAATAATGAAGTCGCTAACATTAAAGGGGCTCCTTCAGTTCAACTTTGAAATTTTGTATTTCAATTTCCGGGGGCGGAAGGGGGCGTGGAAAAAATCTAAAACAAACTTGATCAATGGGAGATATATATGAACCTACATACCAAATTTGATGTCTCTAGCTGTTATAGTCTCTGAGATCTAGGTGTTCATATTTTCGAAATTTCGATCAGCCGTATACTATCCGTTTATTATCCGATCCGGATAAAACTTTCAGGACAGGATTGGACTATAAAGTTTATCATGTGTGTAAAAAATCATATCGCTAGCATTAAAGGTGCTTTCGTTATTCGACTTTGAAATTTTGTTTCAAATTTACAGGGGCGGAGGGGGGCGTGGCAAAATTCTAAAACAAACTTCATCAATGCGATATACAGATGAACCTTCATGCCAAATTTGGTGGCTCTAGCTCTTATAGTCTCTGAGATATAGGTGTTCAAAAAAGGGACAGACAGACGGACAGACGGACATGGCTATATCGACTCGGCTGTTGATGCTGATCAAGAATATATATACTTTATGGGGTCTGCCACGCCTCCTTCTGCCTGTTACGCACTTTTTTTTTGCACAAACTTAATAGACCCATTTGTACTTTTTTAAAGTACTGGGTCTAAAAAAGCGCAATTTGCACCATTCAATCTGAATAAATAACATATCATTGTATGAGGAAATAAACATTTCCATTCAGACTTATATTTGTATAATTTTTCGATTATGCTATGAACTTTGCAATGCAGGAGAGTGTTGTCAGATGATGCAGCAATCAAATTTTGGATATCTTCATATACGATGTATGCATCACATCAACAATAAAGCTATCGATCAACAATATATCGACGTGGCAATGGCCTGAGAGTTGATTTTATCCAGAGTCTGACAATTAAATGAACACATTTCTTGCACAATGAAATAAACAGCAACAAAGCAATAGCCAAAAATTTCAAAAATTGGATTGGAAATTCCCGTAATGCAATATACATTTCCGATCGACCATTGTTCCGCTCTCAGTTGTGTGTTGTTGTTGTTATTGTGTTGGGAAGTCCAAGAAAGACATTAAAAGCAACATCAAACGATAATTGCCACCTTTATGGGGTCCGTTCATAATTTGTGTGCTACTGAATAAGTTGCCTTTATAAGCTTACCAAATCAAGGAACATATGTTGGACCAAGTTTGCCTGGCCCAGGCCCAGTGTGATGGAAAATTTGCCGCCTTGAATGTTGTTTATTTGCCAAATTATATTGCACTCGTATTTATTATTTTTTATGCCACGATTTCATATATACATAATATACTCGTATTATATAAATTTAATTACACTCGAAATGGCTCTGGCTGCTATTGAAAATGGGTTTGCAACTTTGGCCATGTGCTGGGCATCTTTGGGTAACTTTTAATGATGCCCCTATTTGCCCTCCGTCCCTTTCTCCCTTTCTACCACACTCCCATGACTCTACTTGTGCCCCTCGCACGTGTTGCACGCACAGCAATTTCAGGTTCAAAATCTATACAACATTAGTTTGCTTCTTGTGGGTGGAAATTGTATCTAGGAAATCTATTTTAATGCGAATCTTATGGCTATTTCTGAAGCCATTTAATCGCCATGGGTGGCACAATAAGTGCAGGTTGTGGAAATTGTACAAATCGCCTTGATACTCCGACAAAAGAAGGCCTAGATATGTACATAAAACTTTCGGTTTATCTTCTCAAATCTAGTACTATTTAAATGGGATAATATGTACATATAAGTATTCTGCTATCCAGTTTCCATTTCTGTTAATTAACCCATGCTAATTTTATACACATATCTCAATAAATATTAGATTATCTGCAAGACTTGAAATATTTTTTATTGCTTTCTATTGCAAATAAGTTTTCAAAGTAAAATATTACGCAGCATACTTTTCGGCAGGCCAAAAAATAAGCTAGGTGTTTCCAGGATATGTCGTTGTCGAGCAGTCCATCACTTCTGCTTTAAACTGAATCACTATGCATACTATTTATTTCTTTCTGTGCCCAGCAGGTGGTTACAAAGTATATTTGTTTAACATTCTCTAATGAAAAATTTTCCATCTAAGATCGTTAAAATTTAACCAAAGTTAAAGTCCAGAGTGATCGTAAAAGACAATCTGAAAGTATGGGTTATTTTAGATCCAACCGAAGTCTGACAATAAACAAACTTACAATTTGTGTGGATGTAATAGAATGGGTTGAAGATACATATATCAAATATATCTTTTCCGTTGTTTTACACAATGAGATTTGTAGTCGATTGCATAGAATGCATAGGATTTTGTTTATAAAACATATAATTGAACATACATATATGTATTACAGTTTTTGTTAAATAAATTGTATGAGCTACGAGTCGTATGAGTTATATTTATGCATTATATTCAAATGTTGTTTACTTCGTTGTTTATAAACAATAAGAATGTGTAATCTGAAGGGCAAGACCCAATTTCATCCGGCCTAATGTAGGTCTCCTAATACGTAGGCAATTGTGAGATTATTTTTGATATATGTATGTATGTTCATATATACTATTATCACGGAAGTAATTATTACGGAACTTTCCGAAATATCTTTGTAGCCTTTTGATTCAAGCGAGATAAAGAAATAAATAAATAAACAAACAGGCAGCTCAGTGTTAGCATTGTCAAATGTCAAGAATTTTTGTTATTTGTTTCTTTCCAAAAATATAAATATTTGTTGACAAATAAACAACTACATTTCCAAAAAAAGGTACACTGTGACTTATAAATTTTAAAAATGATCAAAAGCTCACATATTGTGAAATTACTTTCTAGAAACATATTACTTAGTTAGGAATTTACATATAAGCACAACTGAACTTATTTCGTAGATCTTTAATATTATCAAAGACTATTCCCAATGCATATTTCAATCGTTATAAATATATATATTGTGTATAAAAGTAGATATATATGTTAATAGCTATACCAATTTTGTCAAATAGAAAATATGAATATTGACTCAGATATTTATATACTTAAAAAAAAACTACTGAAGATATTTAAGTCAAGAAAAAGCCTTCTAAAGTATGTATGCTAAATACCCCAATTAAATAGTATTTTTGTCTCGTTGGAATCGCATAGTTTATGTTAATATGTTGCAAAAAATTATTTGACTTACTTTCCACTTTCAACAGTTATACTACTTTAAAAAAAGCTTGAGTCTCTTGGAATAGACGGAACCTACATTTTAAGTTTAATCTGTTTTGATGCAGAAATTCTAGTTAGAAACCATGAAGTATAATCATGAGCAGATATTTATTATATCAAGTATATCTTTAAATTTACATTTTACACTTGAATAAAAGGTCAAAGTGCACAGTTATCTATCACTTAACATCTATTAAACCTGATAAACTGTTTTAAAAATTCCATCTGCGGTAGATTTCAACTTACACATTTCCACATCCATAACTTCCTGTGGCGTTGCCATGACGCTCAGCATTTTGGGTATTCACAGAGGTCACAAATTGCATGTGGTTAATTATCGTGGTTCAAAGGTATTCGATGTGGGAGCATTATACCAAAAGCTACTCGAAACTAAACATACACTGTCCGACGGTGCAGTTTATTGCACTAACCAAGGCTAAAATTAGTTTTAGCAATACGACACTCAAAACAAATCCAAAAAAAAAACATAGAGAGAAACCCAAATGAAAAGTGTGGGTGCAACGAAAATCAAGTCATCAACCGCTCGTTGGGTTACGATTTAAGGCAAATGCCATTTAACACCATTACACACACAATCACACACACACGGATACGGATACGGACACGGACACGGACAACCTGGCACAGTGACACGAAAGTAAAAGTTGTAAGACTAAGGTCAATGGGAACACGATTGAAATTGAAAGTTCTCTTTTGTATTGTTAATTGGAAATTAAACAAATTCGGACGTATTTTCGTATTTGCAGTATTTCATTCAATTGCTATATTTGCGGATCTTTAATAAGCATTTCCCGTAAATACACAGACAGCTGACCCGTAATTTTCTTGCAGTCGTCTGTTTGCGTTGACGGCTGTACGGTAAATGTTTTTGCCGCTTTAGCAGTTTATTCTCCTCTCTTCTTTTACTTTCCATTTTCTTCAGGCATTTCGGATTATTCGGCAATATCGTTCCGCTCCGTGCAGCGCCGTTCCTTGGACATGATGAGTACACGTACTTTTTTTACACGTATGTACATACATATGCCTCTGTATTTTTGGCTACAAATTACCTTCAACTGCTCTCAAACTGTATGCGCGATCATCTCATGGAATTCCACTGCGCGTGCTCATTAAATTAACGAAATGAATGAGCACGAAGAGCGCTTCGTTAGATCCTCAGTGGCTGGAGGGTGGTGGATAGATAGATGTTGCAGGTGGAAAAGTGGAAAATGACCACCGCATTTCTCTGTGACCAACAATCGAAATTTGCGATCAGAGAAACATTATTCTAATCGCAACTTAAAGTGGAAAATAACTTATAGAGATTTGCAGAGATGTAGAGATTTAAATAACAATTGCTTTTGGATGAATGTTGAAGGTGGAAAAGTGACCATCGCATTTCTCTGTGATTAACAATCGAAATTTGCGATCAGAGAAACATTATTCTAATCGCAACTTACAATAGAAAGAACTTATAGATATTTGCAGAGATTTAAACAAAGATTTAGAGATTTAAACAAAAGCAATGTAGATGAATGTTGAAGGTGGAAAAGTGACCATCGCATTTCTCTGTGAACAGAAATCTAATGGTGCGAAGAAGAACTTATGGAGATTTGCAGAGATGTAGAGATTTTATTGACATTTACTTTTGAAAATAACTTAACGAAATGTCTCGGCTTCTGAAATATGAGCAGACATAAATTTATAAAAGCTTCAACAATTTGTATACCCTATTAACACTTAACTTTGAAAATACTTTGACGATTTCTTAACCTTTTAATCACTTTTGAACTTCTTAATTTTAACTAAACTTAATTTCAAAAATGTACAAAATTTAAAATCTGTTGTTTTAGAATTAATTCAGCTCATTCATTTACAGTATTAAACAACACCTAAACTATGGAAAGGGCATTTTACAGTTAGTAGTAAAGGTTAATTGTAAAGTATACTCTAGTCTACTAGTCGGAGTTTTTAACTGTTTCAAATACCCAACTATTTGTGTGTGTACCATATAGCATATTTAATTGAAGCAATTCATTTTATTATTCCATTCCAATCGCATCTTGTTTTGCGTACACTAAACCATCAGCATTTCCACTTAGACCATCTACTACTCGACATTTCCCACCTGACAGCCTCCCTCAGTCCACGACATTCTTTACTCGTATTGTCAAATTCCAAAGCACACATGTGAAACATCTTGTGATGTGGAAAGGGAATGGAAATTGCGAATGAGACTGGGACTTGGACTTGGACTGGGGCCTAGGTTTGAATCTGTGATAGAGGTCGGAGGTCTGGGGCGGGACCAGTAGGTTAATGCACTGCCATCCGGCAAAGGAATTTTCGAAACTACAAAATAAAAGAGGCAATACCACCCCCATATCCACAACCACCACCAGCAGAACCACCCCCACCCCCACCCCCATCTCAGTAACTGTAAAAAAGAAAACCCAATGAATTGTTTTGGGCGAGAGAAGAAAAAGCTTTTCGTATATTTTATTATTGCATGCATATCGATTGGAAAACAACAGCCCCACCCAATGTGTTGACATCTATGCCATTATTTATTGTCACTCGGTCCGAAACGGAATCTGAATTGAATGTTGGCCCCTTTGGCAACTTCTCCCCTCCCTTCTATAATTCCATATTCAGCTGGACATTTGCCAGTTGGCAATTGTTTCGCAAATGCACGAGATACTCATACAGCTAGAAATTCAAGTTTGTCAAGTAGCTCTGATCAGCTCGTAATTGTTTATTATTGTTAAAATTCGCATTTGGATGCGGCATCACGATATTACAATGGCTTATTAAGGGTATTCAATGATTCTCAATTGGACATACTTTTCTCGGCATTATTAGCAGCCTGTCAACTCTTTTGACACTCTATTGCAAGTTGTCCCATGTCCAATGTTGCAAGTGCTCCAATTGCTGAATATCTTTGAAAGCTGACAGTCGACAGTTGACAGTAGGCAGATGGCTGTCTGTTTGACAATTTGACAGATTTTCACAGTACAAATGTTGAATGCCACAACAGAATAATGTCATTTGAGCATTATTCAAAAATACTTTTTAAAGTTTTCCAGTTACTTTTGACCATGATTCTCAGGCCTGAACTTAGCTTAATTAGTTCTGCCTGAATGCCGACACTAAGCTCTCCTATTTATGCCCAGAGTCCATTAATAAGGATTAAAAAAGTGTGTTATTTGTACGAATATCTTTTAATTCAGTTGACAGATGTTTTCTACTAAATCATAGTTAAAAGTACTTTCTATAAAAAGAGGTTGCAAATAACGCTCAACACATTAAGGTTGTCTGTCAAATACCACTAATTGTCGGACACACGAAAAAAACAAAACGAATATCACTTTCAATTCTGTTTTCTTTTTTTCTGCTGTCATTGCCAAAATAGAGACAATTTTTTTCGTATTTCCCTGATGTTTCTCTATGCGAATTTGCCAAAAAAAATCTTTAAGGGGTCTTTTTTTTGTATTCCTATATAAGCAGATTAAGTTTGTTGTAGAATTGTGCAACGACCTTTTCGCTCACAAATAGAAAAGTAATTACAGGAGTAATTTTCAAACACAGCGTTGAGTTATAGGAATAATACTTTTCACAGTGGTCCAGTCCATTGGACAGGGTCAGAAGCATTGTTGCTTTCAGCACACTTAATTACATGTGTCAACGTTTTAAACAAGTCCTTTTTGGGACCTTTGTGGCTTCCCAAAATTATGTTGAATACACATTAAAACAAGGGTATAATAAATATATAGGAGTACTCAGATGGCAACAAAAGAACATTCCACGAATTTACCATAAATTAAGTCGAATTTAGAGCATAAAATACGTATTGAAGTAGATCTGTTCTCTGTTCTGGTTTATATTTAAAAACATGAAAAACTAATTGTATTGTATTAAATAACAGAGAAGGCTCTTGAAAGCATTTTGTAGAAAGGAATAAATTAGGCAGCCGAAAGATGAAAATAATATTTGAAATATAATATAATAATCAATACTATTCCAATTGTATTAAGATTAATATTTAGTATCTGTCACGATTCATTTGCTTAGTTGCTTATATATTTTATTTGCTTTTAGGAATGATATTATCCCTACTCCCACTTGCGCATTCGATTGTTTAACACAACGAGTTGAAAGACATTTTGTAGGATTCGATTTTTTAATGGTAATGCGAGGCCATTGAATAAAACAAATAAACAAATGGCCAAATAAAATAGAAAGTAAAATGTTTGCCTGAGGTCAGAGAGAAATAACAACAATAGTAGCCACAATATCTGAGTATAAACTAATTGAAATTTTTTTATGTATTACTTGATATATTCATGGATAGGGTATTACAACTAGGCATCGTTAATATACATTCAACTTCGCATCTTATTGTTGTATAAATATTATTAGATTTGATAGGCCTTATTATAACTGAGTACAGAGACTGATTTCTTGCATTCAGTTATGAATACAAAAAGTAGGACTAAGATTTTCTGCGTATTTTTAATCTTTGTTTATTATTAACATGATTCTCTAAGATACTTCAGGTTCTTCTAGTTTAGGTGACAACCGATAAATAAATTTCGATATTGTAGAAATAATAGTAAATGAATTTCTGCATCCTACAATTACGTGTGTATTTTATTGAAATGATAATTGTCATAAACTCAAATGTAAGGGTATTTAATTTTCGAAATGTCGAAAGTAAAAACTTTTGCTTCATCATTATTATTATTGTTGGTAGTGTTGTTGTTGGAGCTGTGGGTAGATGCAGGCCAAATAAATGATCATAATTTTTCACAATCGGGCATAAAATTTTTAGTATTGTATTTATCTTATAAAAACCAAAGGCCGGCAAACCGACGCTGGTCTCAAAAATAGACAGCAAATGAAAATTGGATAGGCAAAAACAAGAGAAATCATAATAAAATTTATATACTCGTGTACTCACCGCAAAACAATACACAAACTAGTCGAGCAAAAAATCCAATTGATATTTACGCCTTAATTTATTGCTTTAATGCATCGAGAATATGGAAAACAAAACACGCAATCCAATACAATCCATAGTATGGCACAATGTACATATATATAAATATGTATATATATAAATAAATGTATAAAAAACAACTAAAACAAAAACAATAATAATAATAACCACACAAAGTGATTATTTTTTGCACACTCTATTTTTTGACACTTTTCCAAAATTTGCATACGAAAGCAGAGCGCACAAGAGACAATTAACAAATGGAAATTGCAGCGAGGCAAAAGTAAAATACAAAATACAAAATAGAATATAGAAAATAGAAAATTGATATACGGAATAGGTAACTACGTGGGAGAAATACGACTGCAACGCGTTCCGAGATTGCTGACCAACTGAAAACAGATATAGTATGTACTATATATATCTAATCAAGTGACTGGCCGTAAATGTTTCCTGGTATCGCCAGCAAAAATGCGAGCAAAAAATGGCATTCAAATGGCGCGGGCTTAACAGAATTATGGCCAAAAATTGAAATAAAATTTATATACAATACAGATAAAGTATATGTATGCATGTATGTTTTGATGAAATTAAATTCACTTGAACAATATATGAATAATTTGAATGGATAATTAAAACGCGCACGTGGACGCGGACAAAGGCGACGCAGAACTGAGCTGCCAACAATCCAAGCAGGCAAAGATTATCCAGATCTCCAGCATTAGTATTAGCATTGGTATCAACACCAGCAGCAGCAGTACCAGCAACCAGCAACCAACAACCATCAGCAGCAGCAGCAGTGTGAACAGAATCAGACCAGAACTGGTCCAATCAACAGCAGCAACACCAAGCTGAAGATAAACAAAAGTTATGATTCGGAAATAAACTAAAATTTGATGTGTTCAGTGCGCGCGTCGCGTCGTTTGTTTTATTTTTGGATCTGCCACAAGCTGCCCAACTTTGGAATTTCAAATATTTATATGTACATACATACATAGTGCTGTACTGAGTGTGTGTGTGTGCGTGTGTGTGGCAGCTCCACTGTGGAGTTCAGCTGTCTGCCACTTGCCACTAACTGGGTGGCCTCTCCAATTGGAGCAACCATATCTGCTGTCTCGGCTATTTTGGTCAGCACCCAGAGTTCATCAACTTGCAACTTGCAACTGGAAACTTGCAACCTGCCACTACAACTGCATAGCAATTGTTTGTACAATTAGTTCACAGCAATTTTGCTGCAATATCAGTCCAATAAATACATTTTAAATAGCCAACACTGTACGTGACCAGCATAAAAAGCTTACAAATGTTTTTCACTTAGTTTTCTCCCTTTTTCCGAGAGTATTAAATGCTATTTTATTTACTTCCAATTTTACTATATTTGTATAAATGCAAATGATGTGGTAATAAATCACATTTTTTTCTCTTCTTATTATTGCCATGGCTAATTGATGAGGATTTTGTATTATTTATTTTATTGTACGCTTACATTGTGATCAAATGCACAATTAATAATGTTATTTATATAAGAGTGAATATATAAAATATAAATCAGTATATAAAACTATTGAAAAAGAGTATTAAGGAAGTATATCTGTAATGAAAAAATTGGTAACAAGCAAGTAAAAGTAAAAGTAGATTCAAAGTCAGGTGTCCACTTAATACTTTGACTAAATATAATGTTAAATTTAAACACTACTTAACACCAACAAAAGACAAAACACTTGCTTAAAGGCAAAGAGAAAGTCTTCTTCTTAAAAATATGTACTAATATATTAAGGATTGTTTGCATAGGAAGCTAATCTTTATGGGCAACAGATCCAAGGAAATCTATGGACCCCTCAGGGAATATTGTTAATAATTTCTGTTAATTTTACAATTTTCCAAGCAAGATCACACATTACCAATTAATAAATTCATAATTTATTAGTGCAATTTATTACATATGGAATGCAATTTGAATTGTTTTTCATTTTACTCATAATGTCGAAAATATTAGCATTTTATAAGCAGTGCTGAGTTATTAGAAACACATTAAAACTAAAAGCTATTGGTATAATTAGCATATGGTATCTGCTTCAATATTTATTGAAAAACGTGAAACATCTGCACTCGACGATCAAAGCGGCCAGTGGCAAGCTATTAATTACCCATAAAAATCAAGGCGCCAGCTGATGGCTCTCGAAGTGAATGGCCCATACTTTGTTGGCCATAAATGATGACAGCGGCAGATAAGTAAATAGTTTGAATGAGATTTGATGAACCAGAATAGAGGACCAAACCATATTCGTAAGTTGCGTATACGTCAACCGTGTAATACGAGTATGTCCACAGTCCACGGGCTGGCACGTGCCTTTCAATTGGCTATTAACGAGTTCATCAAATTGACATTTTCATCAGCATACAAATGCTGACTGGCTGGCCAGTTGACTGACTGACTAACTGACTATCTGACTAGTTGACTGCCCTCCTGAGTGGTTGGGCGTATTTAAATCCAGAATCCATGTCTTCATCTTCATTAGCATGCTCGGCACGTTCTTGGCAATATTTGTGCTTAGGCGATGACGGCCCTTCGATTTGTGCCTTCCTCAACAGCTAAGCTCCATTTGCCGATGAGCTGTTAAATTGAGAGCAACCAAATTCGATGGCTGCAACTTAACGCCAAGGTACCGCATATCAATAGCTTATTAGCCTCCCTAAGAATACATATACATATAAACAAAATCAAATCACTTTCATCAACTGCTCTTTGTTTGCCCCTGGGCATATGCAACAGAATTTTATACAACTGCTTATAAAGTCAACAGAGAGTGTTAACAGAGTGTTAACAGAGTGTTAACAGTGCCATAACAGAACTCTGTTCTGTTTCAATTTGCAGAAAATATGATTTGTAAATTGTGACAAGTGAATTCTTCCTCATTTAATGATATTTCTGTCATTTTCTCTATTTTTTCTGTGTTGTATTTACAAAAAGGATATTAGAAATTTTGTCTCGAGATTCTATTGAGAATTACTGACAATTAAGAAATAAAAACAGCGTTCTTTTTATATAAAAGATATCATTGTATAGTAAATTCACATAATTTGTAAGTTACAAAATTTTAGTTATAAAATTTGAGCAAAATTAAAAAATTATGGGTTACTTTTTGTACAATAAATAAAATAAGTTAAAATGTATTACATGCATTTCTGTTCGATTTGAATGATTTAAATAAATGTTAAGTTCAAATAAAAATCAACAAATATATCCTTCATGTCTTTGAATTGATTTTACTATACTTTCAAGAGCATACACTATATAAGGACTATTCTTTATTTCGTTTCAGATCATATGTCAGAATATTGCAAACTGAATTGCCAAAAACGATTGAGATCCATCTTGGGGTAAGTTCAAGTATCAAAAGCTTGGATTACGATTCCAATTATAGCTACAGGGTCTCAGTCGAGGCAGTCAAGATGCCATAAGCTCTTGAATATTTAATTGCATTCCTGTGTATGCACATCATATGGATGCGGGTACCTGTCTGAGTGTGAGTGAGTGCACATTTGAATACTTAAATGAATTGTCGTCGCGGCCGCTGCGGCCGTTTAATTGTAATTTCGTGTGCAGACCCCAATTGCTAAATAAACACATACAGTGACCGATGTGTGGCACACACATCGTGTGCGTGCGTAATGTGTATACAGTGAAGATTGCCTAAATGATACACATAGTGTTGATATTAAACAATAAAATGCCAATTCAATGAGCAACTTCTTAAACAAACTATAAAAAGCTGTAAACTAGCATTAATAATTAGTTTTATTTGTTGACTGTACTGTCCTACATGGCTAATGATTACTGTACATTCATTTGCAATGCAACCTTGGATTGCAATATACATTTGAGGCTGCCAATTCGATTTGCTAGAAGCCTCTGGACAACCCCATTACCATTACCATCGTCATCGCCATTGCCATTGGCGCGTATCATTGTTAACATGGCTAAATTATATAAGCGTTTCTCCCATCCATGTGTGTCTGTATGTGTGTGTGCTTAAATTGCAGGTTGATTTTAGCCGCTGGCCTTTGTCAAATGAAATTTGCAAGCATCGCATAAAACGAGAAACGCAATACGAATTTGCAAAGGACAACAATCAGTCAAAATTAAACTGAGCAGTGAAAATCAGAATTGCACACAAAAGTTGAAACTTGAACTGGACATTTTTTGAAGTTGCGCATTCATCTGTGTCACAACCCCATAATGTACTAATCTAGAATGAAATCAATGTGATCACTAGTTACTAACTATAGAGTAGGCTCTGTATAAAATCAGGTAACTAATTGAAACTATGTAGTAAAAATGTTATTAGCTCTACAAAAAGGGTTAAGAGTGCTCAAGGTGGATTTAATACTTTAAAAGACTTAATTGATGTCCAGTTTTAATAATCGTTCATAATTGGAAAGACTTTCTGATCCAAAGACATAGTTGCGATTAGAGTAATGTATTTAAAAAAATATATATATATATATTAGCCCAAATGACAAGTGACCATGACTACTTATATTGAATCGTTTGTTAATAATGATATTGATTGCTATTCCTCTCCACCACTCTAGCTGTCCCTCTGTATTTTTTATTACTCTTTGCGTAGATGTACTTTAGCTTATTTACTCATGTACTAAATACAAAATTTTCTGTAGTGTATTAAAAAAAACTACAATATACACGCATTGTCCCTGCTCTAGAGATTCTTGTTTGCTCTTCCCATACAATGTCCAGCCCAAAGGTGCTCCGCCAGCAATCCCAACCAACCGAGTAAAGTTCCGACGATAACCACATAGAAGGCTAACTGGAGATCACCAATGGTCAGGACACGAACTGGACTGCTTTCTCCTTCGGCCTTGTTGATAGCAGTACGCATTCTCGCAGTTACTTTGTACTTTTGATCCCTGATCCATTTGTCGATGAGACCAGCGTTCAATAGGCGAAGAAGTTTATCATTGACTGCCTCCTCCCAAGGTGCATCCCTTGGTAATACATATGATATAGTATAGTATTTTGGGCACTCGGGTACGACCCAAATGCGTTGCATGAGAATATAGTTGGAGGACTCCATCGTTAAAGAGTTATAACGTGATACGCCAGCCTTGCCACCAATTGTGGCAACTTCATTGGTAACATCCGCATCAAGATCTTGATTCCACACGAGTTTCTTGTTCAGGCTTGCAAATAATGGCGATGTCTCACTGAAGAACAAATCATCGGCCATGGAGGTGTACTTATAGACGACCTTCAGTCCGCTCTCATCCAGATCCTCCATTGTAATTATGTCTTTGTAATGTAACGGATGTATATAGACGGTGGCCAGACTTGACTCAAAGATGGCACCAAATATCACACTAACTAAGCACAGTGATCCAATGAACATCCGTTCCGCATAACTTTCCGGAAGATGAGACAGATTAACCCGCACCCAAACCACCCACGTATCCACCATAATTCCCAGAGCTTGTTGCCACAATCTGCGACCTGCCACCTTTATAATCCGCAGTTGAAGATTAATCAACCGCAAAAGAAGCCAGATAAAAGCACAAACAAAGGCCATCAGAATAAAACCCAGCCAAATGTCATAGCCCACTGCAAAAATGGGAAGTATGGATTGAGGAATGGGTTTCGCTTTCGGAACATAGATGCACAGCTGATCATCATAGACAGCCACCGTAAAGTCCATGTAATCATGCACCAGATAATCCTTTACAAAGAATCCGGTTAGGCAAATGTCCAGACCATCGTTTATGATAGATCCAATGGCTCCATTGAAGCTGCCATTTGGGCTTCGCTCCCTGAAAACAGAAAAACAATATCAATAAAAAGACATCGATAGATCGAGATAGATTGAGTTCGGTATATTAACCGATTAATAAGAGACTGCATACATTTCACATCCTGGTATCTGGTCTTTAACATACCCAAAGTAGTTCTTGTCTGGTTCCTGAAGTTGCATAGTAAAATTGAGGTGATCACGTAGTATCTGTGCTACCTGCCAATCAACGCCAGTTATCCTACGCAACAGTCCCGTTTTGGGATCCATGACTGGACGGGCATAGACTGACTTAAATATCTGGATACGCAAAGGATATCCTTGCATATTGTGAAACAGGAGTCTGGGAAGTGATTCACCGCCAACATATCGCACCAGACGACCAAAGGAATCCTCAAATGTAAGCCCATTTACATATTGATCGTTATGTGCGAAGGGATCATAGATCCAGATGTCAGTATCGGTGAGTATAAAGCGATTGTATACTCTATAGAGAATCCACAGTTGTCGGCAGCTATGTTCCAGTTCTTGTCTTTGTTGAATGTTTAGTTCACCAATTTGATCTCCCAGGATATAGAATAAGACGTTAGCACGCTGAGTGGATCTTGCAGCACCACTATTAGAGATCAATTGGTCTAAACTAATGACCAGGACCATACTGTCCCGATTATCCAGGCTGAATTGATCACTGGCCATTCCCAAGGATTGCTTCTCATCATAGCTGTGCGTACAATGCGGCGTTTCCGCGTGTTGCATGAACCAACGTGCATTTCCATTGGATGCATCCTCCAGCAGTTGAGAGCGACGCAACATTACATGCATACGGGGAATATCCCGCATGGGTGCCGCCAGCAGTTCATCCAATTGTGGCAATGCATCTGAACTACATCCTATAGATAGAGGCAGTATCAGTAGAAAATACTGCAGCAACGTACTCTCCATGCCACCGTTTGGCCACACGAGGCATCCACAAATGACCAGAATATCGCCACTGGTTAACTGTTTAGCTATAGCTCAAATCATGCTTTGACACCTGCAATTTTATTGTTGTTTACTCAAGTGTAATTAGAGACCAGTTATGTCACCAGCAATTGATACCGCAGTTGATACCGCCTTCGCCTTAAGCAAACATCGTTGTCCACTTTTCCCTATTGTCCCACCTGGGGCATGGAAATTGAAATCGAAATTTTCGGGCGACTATCATTCATTGAATGGAACTGGATTATCGCAATAGTGGTTAACGAAAGAAAGAGAATATACAAGTTCTTCCATTCAAGCCGACAACTAGGAATATAAGAACTTGTTCAATGCCAAAAATCACCTTAATTCCAAAGAATATCTGAACAGAAATAGAAACTGTATCATACATAGCTATGTGATAGGGTATGGATATACTTATGATAGAAGTTTTGCACATTGGTTTAGTGATCAATTTGAACCGAATAGAATACTTATATATATATTTTAAAAGTTTAAATTATATAATCAAAATATTATAGGAAAATAAAATAATATAATAAAATAAAACAAAGTATACTTTGCTATAAGAATGTGTCTATTTTTGTGTTTCCCATCTTAGCCTTAAATATAAAGTTAACACTCATATACACGAATATCGAGTATGCATCTCAACTAAAATTTAATAAATTATTGATTAGTTTTTAAACCAAAAACGTATTGTAACCCGACTTGTGCATACTTTGACTTTGCGCCACTGTGCATAAATACGTTGAGCCACTGTGCATGCTGCTCTGTTTGTACCAAAAATGGAGTATCACTATTGCCATTTTCTTTTTGATTGCGAATGTGTGTTTGTGTGTGTGTGTGTGAGAGAGAGAGTGTGTGTACTTTTTGCTGTTTGGACACGTCTTAGTATGAAGGTACCCCGTACCTAGAACCACATGCGTTATGTCTGCTTCCTCTTCTGCCAAGTGCAACAACAAAAACCATCAATAAACTCTGATACACTTTCCTTTCACAACTCTGTCCACACTCTTCTCCATTCACTTACTTACACACACGCACTCACACACACACACACACACACAAACACTCTGTACATACATATATGTGTGTAGTTTTCAAAATGAAAAATAAATTGGAAAATTGAAAAAGCAATTCATCGCATTAGAAACGTGCATTGAATGGAAGGTTGACTGGCTGGTGGCTGTTGGTCGTTGGTCGTTGTCTATCAGCGGGCAAACTTGGCGTATCCGTATCCTTTGTCGCTCATACGCCAGGTGTGACGGGGCAATAGCATGATGCAGCCACAGTTTACACCAGGACAGTCCAATTGAGTCAAACTCAGCCCTTTTCATCGCCACAGTTATGGGTGCATCAAGACAATTGCCATGAAACGAACTTCAAACTCTTGGAATTTGGCACAAAACACGATGAAACGTTTTCTACTGTCACGGAGGCTCCATTGTGGGGCGACCGAGCAGGTTTATGACCAAGCGATAAAATCAAATTGGAAAGCTTTAAGTTTGAAAACGTTTTGCCATTTATTATTATGACGAGGCCGTTATATGCACTTCACTAAGTTCTGACGAGATCCGACTTCCAAACGAAATGACGCTGACGTGCGTGTCATTTTCAAGCTCACACCCCTAAAAAAAAAAAAAGAGACGGAGAATTCCAGTTCTCTCCAGAGGAAGGGAAGAGGGTTCTCTAGTGCAGCGAAGCGAAATGAAATCATTTGTACGTAGCACGTGAAAATGAAATTTAACATCAGTGCAAAGTTCTTTGCAAATTCGTTTCATTTTGGGGTATGCCACCACATCCATTGGCCATTGTGTGTGGCAGTTGCATTCTTATATTTTTGCACTTAATTCCACATCATTTCGCAAACAAAAATAAAAAAGAAAAAGAAAGAAAAGAATTGAACCCAATACGAATCTGTACCTTAAGCAATTCACTCAAGGCCATGACGGCTATAACATCCGATGCAAGATGCAAATATCTTCTGATACACCCATTGACTATTAAGAATGGGTAGAGTGAGGTACAATACTTAATACTTAAGTGCAAATGTATGTAGAGAAATGTAAATATCAAATTTTGATACGCATCAACAGCGTACATTACATCAACTCTTTATTAGTTTTACATTTTTTGTAGGATTAGCTAAATTTCATATTATTTTAATATTGGTTGTAATATTTCAGAGAATTATTAAGTTTATTTGTTAAAAGTATAA
Organism: Drosophila neotestacea; assembly: GCA_035044365.1. Classification (NCBI taxonomy): domain Eukaryota; kingdom Metazoa; phylum Arthropoda; class Insecta; order Diptera; family Drosophilidae; genus Drosophila; species Drosophila neotestacea. The sequence goes on from JAWNMD010000799.1 coordinate 276,553, forward strand.
AAGCAAATGAAGATAGCGAGCTAAGTAAGTATAAGTGTATGTAATGGATCATTAAGTAAATGAGTGAATTTATACCTTTTATCATTTGTGTGCTTACATTTCAATGAACCTTTAACTTTATATATATTAAAATATATTAAAATAAACTATATATATCATTAAATATTATCACCTAAATGTCGCTCTAATTTGTATTAATTGTTCCTTTATTTGTTAAAACATACGCATGTTTAAAAATATTTCTGCTAGAATGTCTAAAGTTCTTTGCGCAGGGTATCATGCAGTCAGGAACTCTCAACTAAAGCGTTCTTACTTGTTGCCGCTGAAATGGTTGGAAAAACGCAATCATTGCGGATTTGTCACCTGGCAACAACAATAAAAACAACAACAACAACAAAAATGGTACGAAAACCGAAACGAAGTCAACGATTCAGTGCATCCGCTTCGGGTACCAACTGAGCATTATCCGCACTTCTGTCTATGTCCCAAATTGGACTGATGCCCCCGGCTTGCAATTGGATTACAATCCGTGAGTCTTCTTAGCCAACCGCACAGTTGCAGTTCGAAGGGTGCAAATGGTTGTTCTGGATATTGAATTGTCCCGGATGTGTAATGAGTGCGAATGAAAAGAAAGTCATGTAAAAGTTGAAAGCAAGACCAAATGGTTTTCTATTGTGCTTTGAGAGGGTCAAGTAATTAGATAAAGCGAAAGTAGAGTTCTTTTTAAAATTTAAATTTAGCTTCAAAGTTCAAATACTAATATTTATCATTAGGTTTTTCTTAATCCCTTTCACTAAAGTGCAATAAAATGTGTAATGGTTTCTACAAATTTAAGCAAAAAGTGGAAAAATGTTATAAAAATAATTTAGCTAAATTTGAAAATTCCACTTCGTTTTCATATTTTATATATTAAATGAGGTCTATTGTAATATTGAAGAAATCCTTCAACTAAATTTTTAACTACTCAGTTTGAAAACCATCATCAGTAGAAACACATTTCTTTTTGCTTTGCATAAGTATTTATTTCAAAAAAATATTAGAATCAACAAGAAAAAAAATATATATATAGTAATAATAATACAATAACTTTGCTTATTCTTATCCGTCTTATCTCTTACTCTCTCTATCTTTGTACAACTTAAGATTAGGGGTATTTTAAAGTCTGCGACGCCAGCGGATGTTCTCAGTGGTTCATCGGTGAGATCGCTGCACCACAGCTATCCACACCAAAGTTCTGGCGCATACGTTCCAGGGCAGCTTGGTTGAATCCTCGGGCCAATAGCTGTGACTCCGCCTGGGCGATCACCTCACGCATGTAGTCCAACACTCCGGCACTTTCCGACAGCTGATTGCAGACAAACTTGTGACGAAAGCGAAGTTTGGCCTTCTTGATCTTGTTGTTGTAGCGTGACTTACGACAGGATTCAGCCCGTTGACGCTGTGCATCACGGCTGTTGGACAAATTTTGTGCCGTGGCTGATGACGAAGTTGTCTCTGATCTGGTTGTTGGAGGACGTCTCTCGACCACCACGGGATTCTCAAGTAGCATTTGGTCAACATAGCGTTGCTCCTCATCGGCGTAGTGTGTCTTCAAATGCTGCAGCTCGACTTGAACCATCTCGTCAATCTTCTCCGGTTTATTATTATGAACGAATGGCATCCTGGGAGGTAGTGCACTAATGTCATGCACTGGATAGTGACCCAATTGGGTATAGAATTTGTGTAAATATAGATTACTTTGTTCCATCTTCAGTGAAATTGTCTTGTCTTATCGCTTCTTGCCGTCTCTCGATCTGCTCGACTCAAAGTCAAAACTGCGTTTGCTACTATTCACTTGTCAACACCTCGCTTTTATAGATCCGAATTAGCAGGTCAACCACATGTGTATGGACCCTTTTATGAATCAAAATGGAAACCATTTTATGATCTTGTTTGTGTCCTAAACACTTGCGCCGCCTACCTAACCAAACCTAAATACCTATCTCAAAAGAGGACTGCCCGTGACCACGTAAACAAACGGATTAAGATGTGATCTACCTGTAAATAAGATTTCACTTGCAATCTATCGAGTTGTCCATTCAACCTCTTAAGCAATTATAGATCAATGCTTTTTTACTTTGAAAGTTAATCAAAGCTTTAAGATGTCAAAAGAACTCAAATAACTTCCATTAAATAGTGGTATATTTTAATTTAAGCTAACATTTTATTCAGCATGTAGAGCAATAGCTGATCCAATTTACATTACATATAATATTTATATATATCAATACCAAATACGATACAATATATATGACTTAATACTCTTTTGATATAAGAAACTTGTTTTATAAGCTCTTAAGTACCTTAGATACGGCAATTACAAAATACATAGCTAAAAAACTAAAACATTAATGAAAATACTTTTATCAGTTAAAGATAACGATATGAAAAGAATTTGAAATGCAGAAATTCAATTTTTAGCTTGAATGCAAGGCTAAAACCCCTTTTAGATAAAAATAAAAATAGGGTGCGAAAAAATACTTTTGTTTCTGAAATATTGTAAAATACAAGACAATGCTTGTCACTCTAAACAGCTTGAAATGACAGCACAGAGATAAGAGAACAGTCGGAAAATGCTGTGAAAATGCACTTACGTACATTCCGAATGCAATTTGAAATGCAAGTAAGCAAACATCTGTTGTCAGCTAAATGCCAAGCTCAAAACCAGCTTATCTCACTGTCAATATTGGAGAAGCTAATATTCGGAGTATTTATACTTGCAAGTAACTCGCATTTGCATCTTTACCCTGATAAGAGAAAATGCACGGGCAAAATTGGCAGTGGCAATGACAACGGCACAAAGAGAAGGACAGAAAATAAAGCTGATATAAACCAATCAAGAATCCGCAGCCCGCAACTCGATTGGTATTGGCCGGATTACCTGGTTTATCCCGGCAGTGGTCTGCCATCCGATTGCTGGTCAAGTGCTGCAATGCCAGGTAGGAATTTTGGATTGATCGATTATGTGTGTACTGTCCGACTTGACAGCCCAAAAGGAATTTCTAGACATGTTGTTGCCTGATGCCGTTCAGGTAAACTTAACGTGCAGGAAAAGGACAAAAATTGAGCAATAAAATTAAGTGCCTCCGGCTTAACAATAACAAAATAATTGCAAATATCCCATCACGTAATGGACATCTTTTGCAAATACTTACATGTCCTGTGGAATGGTTAAAACATTTCGTATTATCCCGAAAAAAATACACACTCTAATAAAAAACAACCCCAACTAAGTATGATTTTAATAAATTATTATAAAGATGCTATTGGAGTATTTGATGTACCCTCTAATAAAATATTCTTAGTCTTAAGGCATCCTGCCACTACTGAGGGGAGCCCATTAAAACCAAAAATATTTGGGTACAAGTAAAGAAACATATTTATTTAGAACCAAATACAATTTATTTATTAATTATATAGACTGAAAGATATGGATATCATATAAAAATAAACTTTAAAATCTGGTATTATTATCATGACTTGAGAATATCATCAGCCACATTAAAAACATTCATAATCGTTCTTTGTGTAATCAATTTTAATTTTTGACCTATAGTTTTGAAACAAATCAATTCTTAAACTATTATAAAGAGTTATGGAATTACAATTCATAAAAATTTGTAGCAATATTTAATATATCTTTTATTTTGTTGAAATTCTCTCATTTTTATACATGTGAGCTCGCTATAAAAAGGATATTTTAAATCTTAAATATGTAAAGAATTTATTCCCTAGACCCTTTCATTGCACTAATTTAGTTACCACTGAACGATATGGTCAGTAACAGTAAAATTAATTTTACAAGTCTAGAACATGTAACAATTAAATCAACTACTCATATAACAATTTTTAATATGATTTCAAACAGTGCCCAGTTAAAATATATAAACACAGCCACAAACACATAGTCATTCTACACTGCATACATTAAGCTGGGTACTGAGGACGTTGCCTCTTTGTCCTTATGAAGGATCTTTTTCTCTAAATATAAAATACTCATTCCCACTCCAGCTCTGGTTGCCATGTCTCCCATTCCCAATGAATGAACGGAAGCCCAGATGAGCACTGTCAGCAACAGACGGCTGCAACTCAATTCATAGTCTTTATGCGAATATATCTAAAATTATAAGCATGTATTATATTACAGAGCATCACGTCGCGACGGAAAATATCGTAATAGGAAATGCGAATCTATTTCCAGCCGGCTGCTAAATAAGAGAAAAAAAAACTGGCCATAAGTATAATTAAAAAACCATTTATAATCATTTTGTCGAATCCCAGTCGAAAGCAAACAGAAGTTGACCCAGACAAAAAAAAAAAAAAAGACCACAGAAACCATCCACCAATACCCAACCAGTCAACCACCCAATCTCTGATACTTGAAGCTCTTGTCCGTCCAGTTCAGCGTTGACAATTTGCGACTCGACAGTGGGTGCCCCGAAAAAAGAAAAAACAGGAGCCATAAATACGCACATAAAGCGACATTCTCCCTTTCCCCGCTTCTTCATTCTCCGTGAGGGAGGACCCACAACGCCATTGCCATTGAGTTTGAATTATGTCAGCGCAGTAATAAATTGTTCAGGGCATTAAATTAAAATATATAGTATATATAATATATATATATACATATACACGTATGTGTCTGTGGGTGTATATGCAATTTTTGTGACACAACGAGGACTAGACGCACACACACACAACTTGGAGAAGGGGGGCGACAATGGACGCCCAATAGGATTTGTGGCGAGAATTTACTACAAAATGCCAAACATGTATCGTTCATACATATATTGAGTATGGAAATGAAATAGGATTTTAAGGTATTCAGGCGAACCTTGACAACTCGTTTTTCTCCTCTTTATTTTTTCTCTTTGACAAAATATATTCCACCAAAGGGTGACCTGTGTAGCGTTAATGAAAACGAGCGGAAACGCAGTCCAAGGTGAGCATTTAAATTATTGCGGCATTTGAATTAATATACTCTTTCAAAATGAAAAATTATGTGTTCGTCTCGATAACGCTTACAAGGAGTTATGATGTGTCCAGTTCTCTGGCAAACATTACGTATTATTAATATTTATTGAAACGTTCATCGCAACGCTACAAGTATACATGTAGATACTTCTTATATATAATTGTTTTGCACTATTTACTTCATCTAACTAATTCACTTACTAATAAATCTACTATAACTTCTGTGTTTTCAATTCGATTGCTACAAACAATATATTGATATCTAATTTACTTAAATGTTTTCACGACCTCTGTCTATACTGTCGATATGCAAAAATAAGTAAATTCTGTAAAATTAAAAAAAAGAAAATTCTTTCGGTTTTATTCACATCAGTTGAAAGTCTTCAGGGTATGAATATTTATAACTGTCATGATTATGTTTCTTATAAATCAGAATCTACAGCAAATTCTTTGCATTGAAGTCCATTGTTCTGTAGCTGGCGCCGAGAACAGCTTTGCTAGCCTGCAGTATCTATACGTCTTTAATGGGACACAGAAGAAAGGAGCAGTTTTAATTGTTCAATATTTCTCTTATATTTTACAAAGTACTCGGGAGGATTACGTACTAGGGACTGATAGTTTAGAAAGATGATTATACTAAGAGCATGTTAGCTACATGTGTGACGATAGACATCAGTTCTAAGATCCGAGAAAAAAAAAGTTTATTGGTTGTACTATATAATTATGTCGCAAGAGAGTGACAAAATGTACATTCTCAAGGTGACATTATTACTATGAATGTAGTACTTATTTACATAAAAACTACTTAAAATTCCTCTGAATGGATAGTCAAGTCGATTCAGATCAGTAATGTTATAAACTATGTGGATACTCCATCCAATGGATTAGCCAGAGCATCCGCGACATCCGCAGTGTACACACTCCACGATGCGTCCCTCCTCCAGCTTGGATTTTGGCACGCGGCAAATGCAGTTAGTGCCGAAATTCGTATCGCGCGTCTGAATGCAACGCAAGCAACAAAGATTCTCATAGCCGGACTTTTTCCATTTGGCTATAAGGTTTCCATCGGCGATCTTCTCCTTCAGACAATAATCGTATAACTCACGGCTGATGGCCTTTCGGCGGTAGAACAAGTCATAGATGTAGCGCGTCTTCTGGTGGTGTATCTTAAAAATGGGCCATAGGGATTCTGTAATGCGTTTTCCCTCGTGTGGTTCGGTCTCCGCTGTGAAAGTACCCAAAAACGTTTAAGTACCACAACAAGCGGCGTCAGCATTCTCACTCACCTTCACGCATTTTCTGTTCCAGCTCCTCCAGCGTTGGTTCAATTAATTCCCAACCATCTGGTGGCGGTTTGCGACTGCGACGCACTTTTGGCATAGTTTTTAAACAAATGAAATGTATACGTAAACTGCAAAAGTGACAAAAAATGCTATGAAAATAAAATAAGCGCAATCTCCAAACAGCTGTCTGATACTATGCACGTTTGCCAACACCAACAATGGAAGCGGCCACCCAAACGTTTGCCAACACTATTCCATCCAGAGCTGTTGGGTGAACATCGATATGTGCGCAAGCTATCGACAACAGTGTTAGTTTATTTTCCATTCAGTGTATATGTAATCGTAAAAGTAATGAGTTGATTGTTTTTGTTATTTTTCTTCGACAGGCGCGTGTTATTGCAATTGTACTGTCAATTTTGTTATTTTGAACTCGTTTTTTGTTTGTTGCGTATCAATTGTTAACGCAATAGTGAAACGACTATCAAAGGACGCGCAGTCAAAAGTAAGCAAAAAGCCAAGAAAGTAGACGCAGTCGAAAAGATATCGTCTGTATGGCTGTGTGTTTGTGTGAATGTAATATGTGAATGTTAATGTGCAGCAGCCCACAGTGCTCCCCCTCCCCCTCCAACACAACGCAAACTAACCCACACAACTTGGACGCAGCTTCATATGAGAGCTGAGAGCTATAAAAAGCAGTTGTACTCGTATTATTGCCACTGACTGTTGAGGCGGATGATTTCTTGTCTCTCTCGTGATTAATAATTACTAAATAATTACACGCTTAAATAAACGAAGTACTTTAGGTGTGTGTCTTTTTTTTAACTACAATACTTATTTTTTCTACATACAATCTTTAAATGCGTAGTATATGCATATGAACGTGTGTGTTTGTGGTTTATTATGACGTCTGTTCGTCACTGTGATTGTATATGTATGTATATTTGTTGCAATGTGCATCGCTTTCATTCATAAGTCTCTTTGGCTTTCTTTACGCATTGACTGATGATGGCAAAAAGAACAACAAATAAGCATTTGGCCTTCACAGAATACGCGCCTTCTCTCTCGCTCCAACAAGGCGCCCACATAATTGGCTTTGGCTGCCATCTCCCATCCCCCATCTCCCTCCCCCTTGTCAACATCTTTTGCTATTGCATTTCCATTCATTTGTCGATTAGCGCGTATGCTTTGATTGTCATTCGTATTCGCCGTTATATTCAGTGCATGGTACGTGAAATAACAAAATTTATGTACAAACACATTTACCAAATGTACATATATGTATGTGTGTATTAAGAGAGATCACCACCCCCGCCCCCCATTTGTTGGCACATTTAAACGCCCCCTTGACATGGTGTCTGTGTGAGTCTCTCTGACTGTGCGAGTATATATATATATATATATGTGTGTGAGTGTAATGAGCGCAACAAATCAGTATTGTTTTGTTTTTTCTGTTTGCACATTCCTCATTTTTGCCATTTTCCGCATTATGCACACACACACACACACACAAACAGAGAACGGTCCCAATTGTAAAATTGGGACCCAGCAGCCCCACTTGAACGTAGTCACCAGTAACCAGTAACCGAGTGTACCTGTCAATTGCTCATACCCTACAAATATCTACTCATGTATGTATGAATGTAAAACCATTTTAAGTCATGAAATCGTCCATACTTACTTCCACTGATAGATAAGATAGCCAAACAAATAGCCAAACTTGAAAGAATAACAAAGTTTTTCAACTACTAACATACAACACTCCTCTTAAAGAATTTCGAGTCGAGTTTACCACAATACTGATAACTTTACTTGCAAAATGGATGCTTTTCTTGACAATCTATTGTATTTTGAGAAAGTACTAAAATATTTCGCTTTAATTCTCATAATATACCTAAGTTAATAAACGTTTAATATCCTTAAAAACGTATCACTTTAAACTTTATTCCCATACCTAATTCTTACTTGTAAATTATTAAATTTGAGAAAGTATGTTAATACTTACACACAATAATATTTTTCATTGTGGATTCACATTCCTTCCTAAAATACTTTTACAGCCTAATTTTATTAGCAAATCAAAAATGCATACATATATCTAAATACATATCTACATATATATATTTGTAATAATTCATATTAGTAATTTCATCTACACTTTGACCAAGTTTGACATTTCTCCATTCCTCTATGTGATCTGTTTATGTACTTAACTCTTTGTCAGATACTAAATTTAAGAGATGCTTAGTTTGTCAAATAACAACTACGCGTTAATTACTGTACAAATAATTATCTTTTGGAATTGATAAAAATTTAGAAAGTCTCGTCATACTAAGTACTTCCTATGAAACCTTGTAATCTGTATTGGTTCTACTTTCATATTAGTACACTATTAACAAGCTAAGCAATGAACTGACAAGAGTGTCTACTTGCAAATACCCTGTACTCAAACCAATATTACAAATGTTAAGTTAAATCTATCTATTAATAATATAAGAGAAGCTACTAACTAGATCTGTCGTCCCTTTGTTGTAAAGGGACACAGAGTAAGTTATTGAAATGTTTTCTTTTCATATATTTGCCTGTTATGAAGTATAGGGTATAGGGTATAATCATTTTGCGGAACTTATTCAGAATTCAATAATATTTACAACTCTGCGTTTCCGCGTTGCACATTCATTAAAATTGGGCTTGGAATGAGGCATTGGAATTTAAATTTCATTCAAATAAATGCAGATTATTCAATTAATCCATTCAGCAATGTAATGCAAAGCAAAAACTGTAGATATAATGAAATATGAAAATGGAAATTAATGAAATATTTAATTAACTAATACGAAATTGAATTGAGCTTAAATTAAATTAAAGGTTCATTTTAAAATTGAATTAATGTGAAACTGAACAGAATTAAAATCTGAAATACTTACTTAACAAATTAAATTAATATGTAAATGTTGTTAATTATTTACAGCTACGGCTACGGCTTCAACATGGAGCCAACAGCTGCCGGAAATCTGCTGGAGATCATGGACCTGGCCCGAACCCTACGACAGGAACAGCTCTTTATTCAGCATGAACAGGCGGCCTTCGCACAGCTCACAGGTGCTTTGGAGACCAATGCGGCAACAATAACCCAGGTTAATAATGTTATTATTGTACAGTAATATTTATTAACGATGTCACGTACTGTTTTTATTACTCATTGCTCTTTATTTACTCTGGTTTTCCCCTCTCTTCAGCTGGCATACATCTGCGCACAACAAAGACAGAATCTACATGATCTTCTGTTGGCCAGAACGGATCACGATCCATTTGCCTGTTGTAGAAGAGCTAGTGCCTATGACACTGCGCCCTTCCTTGATGCCAAACAGGTGTTGCCCTACGAGGTTTGTATATCCCAATATTCTTAACGATAGTGTAATAATGCTTAAAAATTACACCATAAACCATATATTATATACATATATAAACATAATCAGTTGGGTACATGCAAATCCAGACAACAAAGAACGATATTTCCGATGTGAATAGAGAGAAAGAACATTGACATTGATTATTATGGAAACTATTTAGTTCAAATTAAAATGCGACTTTGACGGTATCAGAAAGTCGCAAAATACTTTTGATTCGATGCGGAAAAACTATTCTTCCCTTCTTTATTGCGCACTTTCCTTTAATCACTTACGAATGTTTCGTCATGTATCACAGATACTAACTAATCAATTAATTTCAATGCCGCTTAGACATCATTAATGTTATGTGTTCCACTTTCAGATATCAGAAATCTTAGATATACATACATATTTATTTCTCTTTTTCGATGGGGAATTCAGAAAAAGGAATAATAGTTTTGTGTTATTAAAACTATAAATTCCGATACTCTGAGAAACGAAATTTCTCATTATAAACAATAAGTAATATGATAATAATTAATAAAAACAAGAGTTATTTTCACAAATTGAAATATGAATCAAATAGAACTCCGAGAAAATAAGAGTTATTATAAAAAATCAACAAGCCATTTTTTTGTAAACAATCAACAAGTATTTTTTTCTATAAACAAGTAAATTTTATAAAGAAATTTATTATGTATATTTGAAAACCGGTTAGAAGGGTCATCAAACTTTTGGTCGTTAAACGAGTTGTAATTAAATTATTTAAAAAGCGTCTGGAATAAGTCCCAAGATATTGACATCACTTGCAATTATCTAAAATCTGTTGTATTATAAAGATATAGATATAGATATAGATATAGATATAAATATAGATATGTTATTGATATATGTCTATTATTTAGATATAGATATTTAATCTTTCGCCAAATGCTAATGTTTACCCACTTTCTCTTAAAGCACGCTTTGGCCTATGAGGATCTATTCAATTATCTGTACAATACGCCCTATTTGCTGGCCATGTCACTGGCAACAGCAGATCGTCTATCGCTATTGGCGCCATCCCAGTTGGAACAGATTGTAAATACAATAGCGACAGGTCTGTATGGCAATGCGATCAATACGAAGGATGTGGAGCTGTTGCTCAAGTTGTTACGGGAACTAATCGAGATGCAGTTGCTGAACAGCGAGCAACCACGTCGATTGCTTCGTGCCAATGGCAGCGCCTTTGCCCGTCTCTATCAGCGTCTGGTGGAGTCGCTTTTCTCAGCTCGGATCTTTCTAACAGCAGCGTTGCATGCACCATTGATGGCAGTGTTGAGTGAGCACGAGGCGATGCTGGATGTGGATCCTCATAAGCTGTTGCAGAGCTTCACAGCACGGGAAAGGCAACGTCGCTTTGGCGAGGATGAGACCAGTGCAACCTATCAACGAAATGTAGTGCGTTTCCATGCCGAGACCCTGGGTAAACTCCATGCACATGCCCAGGCGTTTGTCCGTAGTCTTCAACAGAGTTGGGCATTGTTTCCCAGCTCGCTCCGTTGGCTGCTGCAAACGCTTGGCCAGCAATTGAAGCAATCACAACGGCACAGTGACCACGAGATACGACAGTTGCTATCGGATTTGGTATTTACACACTTTATATGCCCGGCTATTGTTAGTGCCGATCTGTTGGGCATCATTGATGTGAATGTCACCGAACAGATGCGCCATAATCTCAATCAGATTGTGCAACTCCTGCAGCGTTTGGCATTGAGTGATGAAGGCAGTGAATTGGCCCAGTTAATGGAGATGTTGCTTGTTGGCCAGACTGGGGAGGATGTCGTTGCCATTCTGCCCCAGCAAAGCGACTTTGAGCGTGCCCAGTTGGCAATTAATCAACGTGAATTGAATCACTTTGCCGACTTCTTTCGTCTGCTCGCATCCCGTGCTGATTATGAGGTGTCCGCTGAACAACGACAGCGACTACAACGTATTCTGTCACGCATACCCAAGCCAGAGGCAGGAGCAACTGTTAGTTCAACGAACGAACCGGCTAGTGCCGAAAAGGGTTCCTCGCAGCAGCCAACGAATGGCAAACGTTCCAACAAAGGTCTAATGCGTTTGGGCAAGGCAACCAAAAAGAAGCTGGCCAAGGGCATGAGCTTTAGCAGCGGCAACACTAATGCTAATGCGAATGCTAGTGCCACAACCACTTGCAGCAGCAGCAACAATAGTCAGTTGCCTGAGCAGGGCAATGGTAGCACCAATGGACCCTCCTCCGTGACCAACGGTGACCTGGAGCAATGTTCCTCTTCCCACAGTGGCAGCAACACTAGCCTCAGTTCTTGTGGTGGCAATGTTAGTGGAGCGGCAGGAGTTACAAGTTGTCCAGAGGTAGAAGCACCCGATGGCAATGAACCCGTGTTGATGTTTAGCATTTATAATGCTGCTGCCAAGTGTAAACTGAAGCCACTGACCGAAGAGGATTTACTAAAGATGAATTGCATTGGCCAGGAGATAACTCCTGTGGCGGTTGTGACGGCAGCTCCATCTTCAAATGCCGATGATGCCAGCAGTTTGGAGGCGATGCGACGTCCCCAGGATGATGCATCAATTGGCAACTCGGACAATCTGGAGGCGATTAGTGAGGCAGCGCATTCGGTGGCCAGCTCACTAGATCTGGAGGAGCAACAGGAGCAGGATGTACATGATGCCGAAAACGATGACAACTTATCGGACATGGTGTCGGCAAATGTATCTGGCCGAGGCACGCCCAATATAAGTGGGCGGGACACACCATCATCGCAGGTAACCGATGGAGATGGAGCTGCCGGAGATTTGCCTCATCTTGTGGCACGTGCAACGCCACAAATGCAGAACATGTTGCTCTCAAAGGTGCGCTCTGACATCGAGGATAAGTTCTGCAAGTTTGAGTTAAAGAAGTTTGAAGGTGACGAGAATGTGAGCATTATATCGGATACCTGGTCAACGGATGTGCTGGCTAGTGATTCGGAGAATACTCTAGATGCCAGCAATGAGCAACAGCGGGAACGAGAAAGAGACAGGGACAGAGAGCGTAACTTCTCCACTCCGCTAATACCCTCTGCTGTGGTCCTGCCTGGGGATAATAACAACTTTGTGGTTGATGCCTTGGCAAGAGCCGCTGCTCCAACCCTGGATGCCTCCGATCAGCGATCCGAGTCCAACTGGAGTACCGATGTGCTGGCTAGCGATTCCGAGAAACTGGCTGAGATCGATACCGATGACAATGTGAGCATCACCGCCAAATCGGACATTGCAGCGCCTTCGGCGCTTGCTGTGGTTCTGGATGATGGCGAACAGACTCCAGGGAGCAGTGGAGATGGGGATGGAGATGCAGATGGTAATGGGAATGGTAATGGCAGTGCCAGTGAACGTAGCCAAGAGGATTCGGCATTCTTTGATGCGGTCAACTCGTATGATGATGCCCATCATTATCAAGCATCTTCGTCACTAGCCCGCAGCTCTGTGCGAACCAGCTATCATGGTCTGGGTGGTGATAGTGGCGATAGTAGCTTCCAGCAGCAGTACAAATGCAGTGGAGCGGAAGGCAGAAAGAGCACTCCTCTAATGGGAACCGCTTGTATGCGTCGACAGACATCCGCTGAGAGCAGCATCTCTAATCAAAGTCTCAATCTGGAGGAGACTCCATCCTCGACCAAGCAGCAGTCACTGCAGCAGCAACAACATCATCACCAGCATCATCATCACCATCATCATCATCATCACCACAAGAAGAAGAAGCAACAGCAGCAACGGGATTTAATTGACTTTAGTGACTACAGTGAGGACAAGGATGAGCCTCCAGGTCTGGTGCAGCAGTTGCTGGATAAATTTGGCGATGAGCAGCATTCATCCCGAGGTGTCGAACATCGTCGGATCTCCATGGAACAGCGTACGGCGAGTGTGGATGGAAGACGGAATGGAATACTTGCCGGTGGCAATGAGCGACGTCATCAGAGTCTCAACTATGAGAATCACGAGATCATGCTGCAAGCCATGTTGCCCACTCAACCCAAAACGGATGATGACAAGCAGCAGGAGCTGAAGCTGCAACTGCTATGTGCCCAGACTCAACACTTGCATCTCCATGATGATCAGGAGTCTGCCGCTCCCTTATCTCCATCCCCATCGAAACCCAGCAAGGCCACGGGAGCCATACCAAAGAGCATTAGCTTCGATGCCAGCGCAGACAAGGAGAAACATCGCGGCCAGCAGCGGGATCAGCGTGAAAACGCTGGAATCTTAAATAAATTAAAGCAGGGCATCTTTAAGAATCGACGTAGTAATAACAGCAAATCCTCCACCTCCTCAGCGGCAGCAGCAGCTGCAGCTGCAGCAAATCAACGCTTGAGCAGCATTAACAATAATAACGAACAGAGTCGAAGTGTTAGTTTCGATCCAAGTGCTGCTTGCGTTAGCTTCGGCACCCACTACTGTGATAGCAGCGAGGATATTTTGGCCAAATACAGACGCAAGGTTAGCAGCTCCAGCGATGCCACCAACTCTGACTCCACGGGCAATGGCCATGGCCATGGACTGGCCGGCAGAGCCTCTGCTCATGGCCAAACCACAAATGGCGGGTAAGCAACAATTCAAAGCAATAATTATGATTTCCAGCTTTTTATTTTGATACATTTAATCTTAGACCTTCTAGATATTTCATAATATAGTGTTTTGGGATTTTAAAAATTGGTTTCAAGTCCAGTAAAAATATTGTACATAACAATATTGGAAAATTTTTTAAAAGTAGTGGTTAATTTTCCAATTATATATGGAAAGAAGAAACTATTTAACATTTACAAAAGTACATAATTTAAAAATTTAAATAACATTTAATATTAATCTTTAAATAAAAAATAATTGTAATTGGGTGGACAAAAAGAAATTATATAGTTATTTACAACATTTTAATTTAAAGCATTAAAGTAAATACAATTATTACCGAACATACATAAGTACTTTCCTGCTGCTCTCTTTATCCATCTCTTTCTTATTACTTCAATTCGTGTAATTGTTTTCTCACTCTCTCTCTCTCTCTTTATCTCTTTCTCTCTCTCTGTTTCCACAGGAAACTACCTGGCGTGGTGTTCAGTAACGTTAAGCAAAAACTGCGCACGGTCCTATCAAAAACAGATCTACATAGTGGAGACTTTCGACAAACGACACTGAGACCATTGGATGCGACACCGTTGCAAACTTACCTGCAGATTCAGTTGGCGCAGTGCATTAGCTTGCAACGTCTGCCACAGATCTCGCATGTGGCAGAAGCATTGCGTTGTCTGGCTCAACTGGAGAGGCCACAACATGCCCAGCTGCTGTTGGAGCTGCAAAATGATTTGGAACGAAGGAAGAGCTACTTGCAATACTTGCTGGTGCATCGTCAACAGTTGCTGTTACGCTCGGAGCAATTGGATCAACTGGAGAAGCGACTGAGAGGCGAGGCAAGGAGTTGTCAGCGTTGCATGTTGCAGTCACTGGTGCGTTTATATTTGGGTCGGCAGCAGAGCAAACTGCAAGACTTTCAGTCCGAGTTTGCATTGCTCAGTGTTAGTGATGAGCGGCTGGAGCTGATTGAGGAGTTTGTCGAGGGTTTGCTGGAGGAGATGCGAGACGGTGGCCTGCAGGATGACTTTCAGCGTGAGGCAGCTCGTGATGCCATTGAACGGTTGCTACTTGAACAAATCTACGACCAGGTTATGTTCCCCAACGAAGATGCTGATGTGTCCAGGGATGAAGTGCTGGCTGCCCACATTGGTAAACTGCAGCGGTTTGTTCATCCGGCTCATCCTGCCCTCTGCATTGCCCAGGAGTATCTGGGTGAGGCGCCCTGGACATTTGCCCAGCAGCAACTCTGCCACATGGCAGCCTATAAAACGCCGCGTGAGAAGCTGCACTGCATTATCAAGTAACTGCGATTATTTCATCTGCAATGGAGTTCTATTTACAATTCCTTTCATCCATTTACAGCTGCATCTCTAGCATTATGAGCCTCTTGCGCATGTCCAGCGGTCGTGTTCCTGCCGCTGACGATGTTCTGCCTGTGCTCATCTATGTGGTCATAATGGTAAATACTTAATTATAAATTATAACAATTTTAGTTCTAATCTGATCTCTGTATTTATTTTGTAACAGGCCAATCCTCCCTATTTGCTCTCTACAGTGGAGTACATCAGTTGCTTCTTGGGCAAGAAATTGGACGGCGAAGATGAGTTCTATTGGACACTCTTCGGCTCAGTTGTCAAGTTCATCAAGACCATGGATTACCTGGACTAATGTTGGTAAATGCCGTGGGCATAGGTGCCACAGCGGGGCGTGGCTATTTGTTATATATATATTTAACATTGTTTAGTCTTAAGGTATTGCAGTTCTGTTTTATCAATGTTCCATTTAATATATATATTTTTTTCACGTATTTTTAACTTGATGTCCAGTCAGTTGTTTTCCAGCCAAGCTTCGCTGTGCACCTTTGATATTTCTATCTTTGTTTGTAAGCATAATTCTATATACACATATTAATATACACATATTTATTATATGCTCAGTTCATGTACGCAATTCACATATGTATGTATGTATCAAATTATTATAAATATGTAAATCAAAGGCGGCTATAAAATAGAAATTCATTTAAAAGGGCAGCTGATCAACTGCCTTAACTATTTTTCGATGCCTGCATAATATTTGTATAATCGTACATACTTAGTAAGTACATAAATACACACATACTTACATACATATACATATATATTTACATATAAAAACTTAGAGATATGTATAAGCATGCATGAAACATGAAAATCAACTTAATATTCCTTATTGTGTAACACAAAGTAGAACAAAATACAAAAACTCAAATGTGTTTTACTATCGAAAACCAAGGGCTTCTATGAAGCATCATCAAAATAATCCTTAAAATGGCGGAGATATAACGGTTTTTCTCAAAAACGCTTAAATTATTTTGCCTAAAAGTATGCTACAAACTATAGTTCCGGCTTCGAACCATGGATGGCGCCACTTAAAAATATAGTTCCGGCAACGAACCATGGATGGCGCCACTTTTCAGCGAAGCGTTTTTTAGAAAAACCGTTATATCTCCGCCATTTTAAAGATTATTTTGATGTCCTTTGGTCAGTTGCTAGTCCTGATTGAGGCGCTTTTTTTGACATAGGACTCGTCAGGATACGGCAAGGATATAGCAAAGTTGCATGATCTCTAAACATGCTAATTTGGCTGTTTCAAGGACTTTCGTCCTTTTGATGACATATTCCGATGAAGGAGAGCAAGGACAGTGTGTATGCCAAAGGACATCAAAATCGTCCTTAAAATGGCCGAGCTAGAGCTCATTTTCTTCAAAGGATAACACATTTTATTAGTTTTTTGCTCTTAACTTGAGCATATCCTGCAGGATCTAAAATTTGTTGATGCCGATCGATAGATTTCGTCCTTGCGCATCGAACGAGACATGTCCTGTCAAAATCCTGCAGGATATGGCGGAGTAAGAGCAAAAAAACGTTAAAGGACATCATATTTTAGATTTGCTTAAGCTCTAGCTCGGCCATATCCTGCAGGATTTCAAAAGGACATACCTTTTTGTAATCACCGTTGGCAGGACTATCGATTGGCATTCAAGGATTTCCAGGATCTGTCAAAAAAATTTCCCAAAAATGTCCCAAGGGGTAAGTATGCAAAAATTGGTCAAAATTGGTAAAAACGCAAAAATTACGCCGTATCTCCGCCATTTGAAGGACTATCATGATGTCCTTTGGCCCACAGATAGTCCTTGTTGTACTCAATCAGAATCAGTAACAAAAAGGACGAAAGTCCTTGAAACAGCCAAGTTACAAGGACATTTTTGTATAGAGAAAATTGCCCATATCTCGGCCATATCCTGGCGTATCCTGACGAGTCCTGTGTCAAAAAAATTTTCTCATCCAGGACTATCATCTGGCCAAAGGACATCCAAATCGTCCTTGTAGTTTCCGAGATATTACGGATTTTCTGTTTTCGTCCTGTTTCTCAGCGATTTGAGACTGAAATTTTACAAGTGTCGGATTCTTAGATGACCCCATAATTTTTTGATGCCAATCGATAGATTTCGTCCTTACGATTCTAGCAAGACATGTCCTGTCAAAATGCGCAAGGATATGGCCGAGCTAGAGCTAATTTTCTTCAAAGGATAACGCGTTTTATTAGTTTTTTGCTCATAGCTTGCGCGTATCCTGCAGGATCTAAAATTTGTTGATGCCGATCGATAGATTTCGTCCTTGCGCATCGAACGAGACATGTCCTGTCAAAATCCTGCAGGATATGGCGGAGTAAGAGCAAAAAAACGTTAAAGGACATCATATTCAAACAGAAAACCCGCCATATCTCCGCCATTTAAAGGACGATTTTGATGTCCTTCGGCATACACACTGTCCTTGCTCTCTCTCATCGGAATGTGTCATCAAAAGGACGAAAGTCCTTGAAACAGCCAAATTGGCATGTTCAGAGATCATGCAACTTTGCTGATCCTTGCCGTATCCTGACGAGTCCTATGTCAAAAAAAGCGCCTCAATCAGGACTATCAACTGACGAAAGGATTTCAAAATAATCCTTAAAATGGCGGAGATATAGCGTTTTTTCTAAAAACGCTTCGCTGAAAAGTGGCGCCATCCATGGTCCAGAGCTGGAACTATGGTTTATTTTATTTTGCCTAAAAGTATGCCACCCTATAACAGCAGATTTGTATAAAGCGGGCACGTTAACAGTGGAGATAACTATGGCTTGTGGCATACTTTCAGGCAAAATAAAATAAACCATAGTTCCAGCTCTGGACCATGGAGGGCGCCACTTTTCAGCGAAGCGTTTTTTAGAAAAAACGCTATATCTCCGCCATTTTAAGGACTATTTTGAAATCCTTTCGTCAGTTGATAGTCCTGATTGAGGCGCTTTTTTTGACATAGGACTCGTCAGGATACGGCAAGGATCAGCAAAGTTGCATGATCTCTGAACATGCCAATTTGGCTGTTTCAAGGACTTTCGTCCTTTTGATGACACATTCCGATGAGAGAGAGCAAGGACAGTGTGTATGCCGAAGGACATCAAAATCGTCCTTTAAATGGCGGAGATATGGCGGGTTTTCTGTTTGAATATGATGTCCTTTAACGTTTTTTTGCTCTTACTCCGCCATATCCTGCAGGATTTTGACAGGACATGTCTCGTTCGATGCGCAAGGACGAAATCTATCGATCGGCATCAACAAATTTTAGATCCTGCAGGATACGCGCAAGCTATGAGCAAAAAACTAATAAAACGCGTTATCCTTTGAAGAAAATTAGCTCTAGCTCGGCCATATCCTTGCGCATTTTGACAGGACATGTCTTGCTAGAATCGTAAGGACGAAATCTATCGATTGGCATCAAAAAATTATGGGGTCATCTAAGAATCCGACACTTGTAAAATTTCAGTCTCAAATCGCTGAGAAACAGGACGAAAACAGAAAATCCGTAATATCTCGGAAACTACAAGGACGATTTGGATGTCCTTTGGCCAGATGATAGTCCTGGATGAGAAAATTTTTTTGACACAGGACTCGTCAGGATACGCCAGGATATGGCCGAGATATGGGCAATTTTCTCTATACAAAAATGTCCTTGTAACTTGGCTGTTTCAAGGACTTTCGTCCTTTTTGTTACTGATTCTGATTGAGTACAACAAGGACTATCTGTGGGCCAAAGGACATCATGATAGTCCTTCAAATGGCGGAGATACGGCGTAATTTTTGCGTTTTTACCAATTTTGACCAATTTTTGCATACTTACCCCTTGGGACATTTTTGGGAAATTTTTTTGACAGATCCTGGAAATCCTTGAATGCCAATCGATAGTCCTGCCAACGGTGATTACAAAAAGGTATGTCCTTTTGAAATCCTGCAGGATATGGCCGAGCTAGAGCTTAAGCAAATCTAAAATATGATGTCCTTTAACGTTTTTTTGCTCTTACTCCGCCATATCCTGCAGGATTTTGACAGGACATGTCTCGTTCGATGCGCAAGGACGAAATCTATCGATCGGCATCAACAAATTTTAGATCCTGCAGGATATGCTCAAGCTATGAGCAAAAAACTAATAAAATACGTTATCCTTTGAAGAAAATGAGCTCTAGCTCGGCCATTTTAAGGACGATTTTGATGTCCTTTGGCATACACACTGTCCTTGCTCTCCTTCATCGGAATATGTCATCAAAAGGACGAAAGTCCTTGAAACAGCCAAATTAGCATGTTTAGAGATCATGCAACTTTGCTATATCCTTGCTATATCCTGACGAGTCCTATGTCAAAAAAAGCGCCTCAATCAGGACTAGCAACTGACCAAAGGACATCAAAATAATCCTTAAAATGGCGGAGATATAACGGTTTTTCTAAAAAACGCTTCGCAGAAAAGTGGCGCCATCCATGGTTCGGAGCCGGAACTAGGGCTTATTTTATTTTGCCTACAAGTATGCTACAAGCCATATAATTATATCAGTCGGGACAGCGTCTTTGTTTTCCAAATTACGATATTCTAAAAATTTGCAATATGAGTAAATACAACAATATGTGGAAGTTTTAAATGAATATTTAATTGCAATCTTACAACTAAATGGAAATCAGACTTTTGTCGGAACCAATATTCTTCAACATAAACTTCGGACTAACACAATGAAGTCGTTTCATGAATACAATATATTACATTTTAAATATTGATAACGAGAAGAAAGAAAAGTGCAACAAGAAATAAGAAAAAATTAATGGATGTATTAATAAAGATAATCTGTAGTGTTAAGTTTCGCGGAGGGTTTGGCAGTTTCTACTGTCGCAGCACGTACTTTTCCAAATTGGCATCGCGTCCTCCCATTAGATAGCTATTGATCCACATTTGAGACATGATGCTGACGCCACGTTGTTGAAGGTAGGCAAGATCAGCTGGGGCCAAAGGCGCCTTCTTCACATCTATGAAGCAATGGGTGGCACTGGAGGCAGTGGGATCGGAGCTGAAGGGCGTCTGTGGCTCCAGAATGGATGCACCACCAGCACGCAGGACATTCTTGATGGCGGCTAGACTGCGCTCCTGGAGACTGAGTATGACCCGATGACCCTGGAAGGCTCCACCGCCGTCAGAGAGTTCGGTACGCCAGCGATGAGCAGCTACTGCAATGGGCTGCTCCTCCGGTGACAAGGCAGGCAGACTGAGCGCTTTGGGATTGCCCCACTCGTAGAGGACCTCATCCAGGAAAGTGCCACGGGCATGACACTGCTCGATATATTGGATATTTAGAACCCATTTGCCAGCTGCCATGCAGCCGAGCAATTTCTCGCCACGATTGGGACGCTCGCACAGCAGATGGGTACAGGCAGGATCATAGTTGACCAGATTCTGGCAGATGTTGCCGCCAAGTGCCTTGATGCGTTCCATGAGCAAAGCACGCTTCTCCTCATCATCGCCACAGGAGATGCTAAAGCAAGGTGTACCCGGATGACGCATCAGAGGGGATCCACCTTCGGAGCTACGCTTGGCTCCATTGAACTCGGCCGGATCACGCCAGCCTACGATATCCTCGCTGGCTGTCAAAGCGAATCCCTCTGATTCAAATGGTTGCACATACTGCACCTCACTCCTTGTCTGACCCTCATGATCCCGCTTCAGGCTGCTGCGTCGCGACTCTCGGCTCTTGAGGTAATCCGTGATCTGCTTCAGTTCCGACAGGTTTTCTGATGTTGTCGCTGTTGATTCCTCAAAGCTGATCTTGTCAAAGTTAATGGTGCTGCCACTGGGCAGCTCATCCTGAGGATTTGCAGTCCTATTACCAACTGCAGCATTGGGACTTTGTGTGTTTGGGATGAACGGGGAACCAGGCTCTATTGTTTTACGCTGAAAGAGGCTTCTCCCTACCTGCTGCTCTTCTGTCTTATTCTGTTGCTGTTGGTCCTCCACATCCTCAGTGTAGTCTATGCCCAGAGTTTCGCACGTGATGCGCATTACACGTTGTCTTATGATCGAGATCGGAGTATCCGGCTTGATTTGTTGCTTGGGCAGACGCCAACGTCTCTCAAAGTCGTCTGCCATGCGTTGCTGGAACTCGGGAGTCAGGCAAAAGTTGGGAATGCCTGGAGCAGGTCTCGATGTCTGGCGACGATTGACGGGCGTACATGCCTGTCGCCTGATCCTCTCTAATTCGGGTGTCTGGTTCTCACGCATCTCTCGGATAATCTGGCGGACGCAGTCACGTGCTTGACTCGTATCCAGTCGCTGCACCACCTGCTCCAGGAAGTCAAAGTTGCAGGCCCCGCCGATGTTGTTTCTATTGCCAAGTGGCGTGTGAGGAGAGTCTGGCGTCGTAGACCCTCCAGAGCTGCGACGTCGTGTGCTAGGCAGACCTGTGACCAGTTCCGAGACGCGGGGATTGCGTAATGGAGTCAATTCTGGTGCTGGCGGTGGAGGCAGTGCATCCACTTGAGGCTGCTGTTCCTTATTCTCCTCCTGCAACGTCACTTGTTCCGATGACGAAGTCTGGTGATGGGAGCGCGGTGTTTGAGCTTGAGGCGTCAGTGTCTTCTCCTTGTTGCTCTCCTTGAGCCTGGGTCTGGGTGATCCGGGAAACTCGCTGACACTCTTTCCCACCAGGAAGCTGTCATATGGCAGCTTCTCACCACGCTGGGCACACTGCAGCAGCCACTCCGCATGGACTACGGGATATCCCCATTTGATAGCACCCTCATACTTGGATCCCTCGGCATTGGAGCACACCAGCAATGGACGCTCCTTCTTTACAAAGGATTTGTTTAGAAGAGCACCTTGGAGTTCAGCAAGTGCATTAATGAAATCCCGCTCCAATCCTGCATATATGGACACCACAATGGTCATGCCACGAAGCGGCTCTTTCTGTGCATTGAATGGAACTGGACGATGATAGTATTCCAAGGGTAACAGCTTGTTCTGCTTCATGCAGCTCTCCAAGTACAGCTCCGTGACCACATGGCGTGCCTGCACCGGCAGAACAGATTCATCCATGGCCAGCTCGAAGCTGACAATGGCATAGTCTACGGGATCCGTATAGCTGGGAGGTACCAGACAGCCCTGGGCAGCCTTGCACTCGCTGACCATTTGGTCATAGAGCTCACTGCTGAAACACGCCTCATGTACATACACGGAGGCACCCATGAAGTAATCCAGCTTGTCAAAGTCTATGGAGAGCGTGCTGGCACTTAGATCCGGATATGCAATTGGAGCAGGAGCAACTGGAGTAGGTGCTGGTTCAGTCACTGACAGCTGCGTGGAACTGGCAGCGGGTAGAGGCATGGCAGGCTCTTGCTCCTGAGAATAATGTGTCAGCAAATCAGGCTCTGGTTCCAGCTCAGGTTCTGCTTCCGGTTGGGCTGCTGCGCTCTCAAAGAGCTTCTTTTTAATAGGAGCTGCTGGTTGCTTAAAACTGTGATTCATGGAGCGTAGAGTGCGTTTACTGCCTGGAGACGGATTCACGGGTTGTTCTCCACCATCCGGCAAGGAGATACGATAAGGCAGCTCGTTGGCAATGCGACCAGCGCGTATGCTTTCAAGGAGCCACTCCAGTTGCACCACCTGCACCGCTGAGAGGAGGCCCTCAGTCTGCCACTGACAATACGCTGTCTTGTCCAGTTGACCCACAATGATATGAGTGAGTCCCTCGCGAGGATCGTCGTAGCGTGTGGCGCCTCCAGTGTTGAGCACACGATTCAGCTTCTCCCGCTCGGCGACACGAAAGCCACTCAAGTAGACACAGCAGCCATCGAGGAAGCTGCCCGCCTGCTTTGCCTTGCGTGGATCAATCTCCGAGAGCGTCTGCAGATAGAGCTGCTGCTTTTGGTCACTGGAGGTGCTGTTGGCTGTGGCCTGCTTGAGCAGCTTGCTTCCGCTGCTACAGTTGCTGCTGAGCGTCTCATTTACGGTAGTATTGTCGCTGCACATGCGTCTGCCTGGCCCGGAGACAAAACTGATGCTTGACAGATCCGAGAGATGTGTGTGATCTGGGTTCTCGCTGCGTTTGGTGGGTGTGGAAACCTGTTTGCGTGGACGCACCTCGTATTTCTTAGTGGGCAGAGCATAGCCGCGTTCCTGGCTATCAAATATCCACTCAGGCAGCAGTATATCTTTCTTGAACCTCACAGCTGCTTGGTACTTCTCCGTGTCTGTCTTGGATTGCTCCGTGATGACAATGTCCACCTGCTGGGAGCGAAAAGCACGATGATAAATACCTCCATTCTCATTCACAATACGAATAACTGCGTCCTTGCGAGACGCGTCCAAGCCACTACAAGTGATGTTAGCATTAAAAAATGTGGGCAATCGATACTTCTCAAACTGTTCATCCTTGGCACAAATGTTGTTGCTTTTATGACTGCACTCCCAGACACGCTGCACCCAATCTGTATGCATCACGGGAACACCATTCAACGTGGCATGCTCGTATTTTTTGGATTTTATTGTATTGGATATTAGATGAGTGATATTCCTTCCAAAGTTTTGGAAATAGTGTCCGCCCATCCAGTGAATCCATCTCTTTAGATCATCCTTCTCCTTGGTGGTGACTCCACTCGCTGAGATCTGCAAGTCCCGCATAGCTGTTGCATAAATGGGACTTGTCCCTAATGGAATCGGTTCACTTTTTGAAAGACACTCTATAATACATGGCGGCCCCAGCACCAGAGCCTTTGTCATTTGCAGCTGCTCGAAGAGATCTCCCTCAAAGTGTGCCATGATAAAGACATCCTTCTTGTTCAATCCACCGCCTGCAATCAGAGGAAAACCTTCGCTTGGCCGGATTTCACGTATTTGCGTGTCCGCCAGCTGCTCACGCATCAACTTTAATGCGTTTGCATATTGCTCAGCGATTGCAATGTCGCTGGGTGTTTTGCTCTTTGTGTTGTTGACAAAATAAGCGCATATTGATTCATCTAGGCTTGTGCTCATCCTCGTTTATTTCCTTTTGCAACTTGCAATTGCGAATCCTGCTGACGCTTTTGGGAAACAATTACTTTTGGCGCGGCTGGTGATGTTGATTTCTAGTGATAGTTAATTGGCATGTTATCGATATATCGAGAACAATAATCAGTGCGATGTTGCTGAAACTATTGTTGAGAAATTTGTTACCATCGATATATTAATCAGCACGATGAATCGATATTGAAATGAACAACAATATCGATACAGCTACGATACTTACGATATTTATATGAAATATGGCAGTACCACGCGTCTGGCAGCGCTGTTTCGAATTTAACTGGCAGTTGGGCGCGCAGTTTCAAATTGAAGTCATTCTCTAGGAAAACGATTGTTTCTATTAGGAATTCAGATTTAAGATTTTTGCTTTATATATATATTTATTTTTTTTATTCAAAAGACTCAACTTGTCGTTTACAAAGATTTGGATTGAATGAGAAATGCTGTTATAGAATTCTAGCTATATATGTATGTAATACATTTCAAACGAATGTAGTCTTTGCTAGACATGGCATTAGTTGGTTTCTTTGATTGAAACAAATTTTGTATGGGTTTCACTGTACAATATCTATTTATTTCAGTTTCATGCGTTACATATAAACATAACTTAAGATTTGATTTGCGTTTTCGCTACACATTCGAATTGTAGTTTATTGCATTTTCCTTGTATATTTCAATTGTATTGCTTAGTATGTTAATTTGTTAATTCTGCTGATACTGTTGTAATTATTGTTCACGGTTGTTAATAGATAAAAAACATAGAGTAATAGATGAGGGATGGGGACAGTGAGAGAAGTTAAGACTGTGCTCTTATAATACAAAATAATACAAATCATATAGATTACATATAAGTAGATACTTTCGTTCACTGATAGTCAAGTAACAATTAAATTTAATTAAATAAATTAAATACCGCTATGTAGGCCTTAAAATTCTAAATAAATCAAATTAAATGCAGCTGTTAGTCAAATTCAACTTGGCCAAAAACAAAAACAAAAATAAAAATAGAAGGTAAGTAGACGAAAAACACATGGGTATATGTATGTGTGTGAATATGTATGTTTATAGGAGCTGAAAATAAAGCAAAGCAAATAAATTTGGCCTTACATTGAGTCACCGAAACAACTTGGCTAAAATTCTATGCGAATTTATGTGCATTTGGTTAAAATTCGTTAGAGTTGCGACACGCTTTGATTTGATTTTGGTTCTTAACTTAAGATCTAGAGTCTACAAATATGATTATCAAAAAAAAAGGAATTAAAAATATAGTAATATAAGGTATTTAAATTGACAGCAAAGGAGAGACAATGATGGCCACTGTGTTTATGTGGGAAGCAGGACGGCACATCTATCTACGCACAGGTGCGCGCTCGGCGTTGAAAGCGTTTCATGCGTCGATACCAATCGTCCTTCCACTCGATAACTATCGAACGCGGACCAATGCCCAAATAGCCGGGCGGCGCTTCCGAGTCCCGGCCCAAGATCAAATAGGATCTGCGAAAGACATACATATTTATTTTATTGTTTAATTTACATTCAAGATTATAAACAATTTAAAATAAAATTAGAAACTACGATTTTTAATTACAAATTGAGATAAATTTCAGATCATTTTAAACTTAGATAATAGATAGAGACATTAATTTAGCATCTTGAATTTTAGTTCAGCTTCACGTGGACTCTCACCTGTTTACTTTGATCTTGGGACAGCGGCACTCCAAATTCTTAATCGGTATGATCCAGGTCATAGGACCCCGTTTCAGCATTGTATTCGGCATTCCATAGGCGCTGGTTTTGCTGCGTTTGAATACCGCTTGGATTTGTAGATCGTATCGCGCCGTTTCGCTGTCGTTTTGATAATCCGGAACGCTGCCGCTGTTGCTCCCAGTTGTTGCTCGAAATCCGTACTCCTGATCCCCCGGCTGTTGATCCATTTCGTAATCCACGTCCGGATCCATTGCGCGTCGTCGCTCGTTGCTGGCCACCTCGCTGCTCATATCTCGACCAATTACTTTGGCCATTATTGCTGAGAATATAAATTGGAGAATTTAAGAAAATGATACAAGTACTTTAAATTATATTCCAACTCACCGTAGTCTCTTTTGCAGAATTTGTTGAGGTTTAACCTTTTGGTGCTTATTTTGCATTTTTCGCATTCTACGGAGAAAGGAGAGAAGATGGAGAATTAGTTAGTAAAAGGTTGAGCAATATTGTTTCTACATAATGAGATGATTTTTATTTATTGATCTCAGTCTGACTGAATGCCACGCCTTCGTCTTTATTGTGTGCATGCGTTGGGCAATTTTTATTTTGTATTTTTAGTGTTTGTGTTTACAATTTAATTGCAAAATTTATGTCTTTATGACCAATGCCAATTAGCGTGTCGAACAGAAACAGAAACAGAAACAGAGACTGTAGCTGCAACTGCAACTGCAACAGACGTTGCTGCTGCTGCTGCTGCTGCTGTTGCTGTTCCTGCAACAATAATATAAACATTAAGACGCGATCGGCATTACGTTAAAGCTACCATCCCCTCCTACTACTTAAAGACTACAGTGTGACCTCCAATCAGATTGCCATTGCCTTCTTTTGTAAACTAAAATTAGTCTTGTTATTCTTTGTGATTGCTGCAATGCAAATTGTTGTTGCAGTTGCTATTGCTGTTGTAAGTTGCTGCCAATGTCACAGACAGCAGCAAACGTGACACAATTGGACGCATAAACTTTGTTTTATATGTCGATCGATCGATCGATCGATCGTGTCGAGTAAATCGATCGATAATACTAAACTAAAAAAGAGAGGGAGGGCGTCAATTCTAAAATTGGATAGGGTGCGCCAACATTTCGTGGATCTCGCCTCTATTTGGTATTTTATGTGAATCACTTTAATTTCGGGAAGATTTTACAAAGGGAGGAGCGACTCTACTATGTAGTTGCCGTTAAGTGGCCTAGCGATATTTATCGCAGCTATTTACGGCCCTTATTTAAAGTGCACTAGCCACGCCCACAGCATCATCTATAGAAATCTATACAAACGTGTGCGAAATAATGAGAACAGCATATTTTACTCAATAATAATGTTAAACTAGTTTATTTATTGATATATGGTATACATATTGTATGCTAGTTTCCAAAAGAACAACAATAATTTGCATTTTAAATGGTATATTTTTGGCTATAATTTATTTAATATTATGGTAGTCTAAATATCCATTAGTATTCATATGCATACATACATATATGTGCCTAATTTCTGATATAATTGCTGCTGTCTGTGTTGAGTTAAATCAAAAGTTAATTGTTGGAAAAATAAAACAATTCAATTTATAATTCTCACATTAGTTTTTAAATTAAATGAGCAGAATGTTTTGTCATTTTATTTGAAATTATTTGTAATATTTTTACACATTTGGGTTTTATAGCCGCTTTTCTGCTGGTCATAATTCTAACAATTTTCCTCTTTTTCTTACTTAACTTTTAATATCCCTAAAGATAAACTCATACATTGGATAAGGTTGGGCTATTAATCCGATCACTCTATAACATTATTATTATTTCGCTCACGTTTGTATATTAAAGTATCTAATAGATACTTTAGATATGTCTAAAAGCCGTGAGATTGCGTTCTAACTATTCTCGTGTGGAGATTGCAATTAATTCAAAGTGACTCGTTAATCATTTAATTGTGCATTACATTAACATGTCATTAAATTTCGTATGCAAAATCTGATACGCGCGACAAGGTCGATAGAGGGTGGTATGTGTGTGAGTGTGAGTGTGAGTGTGGCACTAACTTTAAATTAACTCAAACTCGACAGAATTTCAAATTAATTTAATAAGATTATCAAATTATAAATTCATAATTAATATTCATGTTGAGCAGTCTCGTTCATCCTCTCGTACTTCTCTCTCTCTATCTCTTTATTATTTGCCCCACAACCCAACTAACACTATGAAATGCCAGCAAGGACTAACTTTTTGGCACGTGGGTATGTGTGTGTGTATGTGTGAACGAGAAAGAGAGAGAGAGAGAGAGAGAGAGAGAGAGAGAGAGAGAGAGAGAGAGAGAGAGTTGACCATCTTTTTAGTACGCTTCTTGGTTACAAGCGTGCAAACTTCAACTTCATCTTCAACTTGGGTTTCTTCGCATCAACTTTGCGCTTTTCTTTGCCATTGACAAATAAATTTAACTGACTGCCTTTTTAAAACGCTACAAGGAAGTGGGTTGGGGGAGAGGGAAGAAGGGGAGAAGGGAAGTATACTTTGACTGAATCCCCATTTGCATTTGATGATGGATGCTCTTCTAGATGGGTGCTCAATTTGCGTTTGCCTGTATTTAGTTTCTCAAAACTTGTCACAGTTCCTCTTTCAGTTTTCCGTTTTGAGTTCTCAGTTTTCAGTTTTCAGTTCTCAGATTTCAACTTTCATTTTAACTCTCACTTAAGTCGTATTTAACTTTTTGCAGAGAACATTATCGTTTTACGCGTGAGCGACAACTCAAGAGCGTTAGAGTTTGTATTGAGAGCGAAATCATTAACTGAAAAAACATTCATACAGAAGCAGGTTTTGGCATATGATAAATTTACTATAGGGTTTTTTAAAATACATTCACCATTCAGAATTAAAAAAGTGAATTCAGTCTTTTTTCGGATAAAATTATGCTCCTTAAAACTACTTAGGACGGGCAAATATCAAACAATCTTTTGAGAGACATTTGTATGCAGTTCTGCTTTCAGGGCAATTTGTCATTTGTATCTTTTACACTTTCGCTGTCATTCAGCTTGATATCTTGTGAATTCTCCCGGTTTGTCCCGCTTTGCAAACTGTCCTTTTGCTAAATGCTCTGTGCAAATAGTTGGCAACAATTAGCGTCGGCAGCAACAGTGACGCTTAAAAGTGTGCGGCCATTGTTGTCGCCCGTTGCTCATTCATGAACAAATTAAATAAAGAAACTTTTTAATACATTTGCGTAGCAAGTTGTTCTTGTTGTTTTTGGTTTTGTTTTTGTTGTTACTTTTGCTTGCTTTCTATTTGCTGCTCGCCATTCGTTTTGCCACTTTGTGGAAAGTTTGCTTTGCTTTTTACTTAAGCACGCGCCACCTTGGGGCGCCTCCAAAGAGGATGCGGGGGCTTTTTGTGGTTCTTGGTTGCCACGCTAAGGCTTTAGTATGATTTATGCCGTATTCTGTTTGCTTGTTGCTGTTGCTGCTGCTGCTGTAGCCTGCAGTCTCTGTCCATCCAACGAGCTGCTGCAACACTTCGCTCCTTGCAACACTGCCCCATTCTCATCTCTCCTCTCCTCGTCTCTGCTCTCCACTCTCCACTCTCATCTCAGCAACTGTAACTAAAAGTTGCTTGCAAACATTTGCTCTATCTGTTAAGTGCTACCCTATATACTGCTTGCCACGCCCTCTCATTTTTCAGTAGGAGTAGCGTTAACCGTTGTCTTCTTCTTCTTTGAGGCCGCTTAACCGACAACCAACTGCACTTTAGCGGATTTGTGTTTTCTCACCCATTTGAAAGGATTACAAAGCGAGAGAAGCGACGCGGCAAAAAGTTTGCCGTCTGGAATAGTTAGTACAACCAACAACAACAACAGCAGTTACAACAACAACAACAACAACACCATCAACAGCAACAACAATAAAAAAAATGAACAACAACAAGTTAGAGCGGTTAACACACAGACACGACCAGTATGTTTATGAGAGTGAGTGAGAGAGAGCACTTACTTACCCCTGCCGCCCTCGGTGCGATAATATTGGGATTGGGCGGCCGAAGAGGAGGCGCCTCTGTTCACACCAACAACACCTCCAGTAGGTTCTGATGGATCAGGTGCCGTATTCTGCGTATCCAGTAAGTTGATCATGCGCGGCGGTTGTTCTGCGAAAAGATTCAAAAAATCAATTAGATCTTTGTATCTAAAATACTAATAGCCCATTGTTACTAGGCTTAAGTACGCAGCCAAAATTAGGTGATATCGAACTTTCTTTAAGTATAAATAAGCAGAAAGTTCAAGAAATATTGTATGTAAAAAAACTTCAATGGCTTCCACTAATTAATATGCATTTATCTGTTGTCTTTCACAATCAACATTGATTATGTTTTCCCAAAAAATGGCAATTGTTTATAAGTTGAGTCCAAGATGTTTATGTTTCATTATCCGATATAACTTCTCCAAACTGAACTTAATTATAGTTTGTAGTCTTTAATAAATAACTAGCTAAATAGGCTACAAACTAACAGACAACTTTTGTTTCTTCTAACCATAACTAATTACAATTTTATCTGTGCATTCCATTTAGAAGTTAGGTAATGTCGTAAGTGTTAGTACTAAAATAGTTCTTTTTATGTAAATTATAAATTAATGCTTCAACCTGACAGTCAAAACTCGTAAAATGTATCATATAAGTACTTTATAGTACTTTTAAAAGCCTACAGGGTCAAATAAATTTGAATTTAAATTTCCTTGATTTAAGTAAGAATTCTCTGAAGTCTTTTTCAAGTAAACAAATATGTTAAATGTATAAATTAAGCTATTTATACAAATTGAGTATAATAATAATTATGTTTGTACTTAAGTTCTGTATAATTTTTCAAAGTTCTGCATTAAATATATATATTATTATTCTACAACTGAAATTTCCTGTTCTCCTTCATAATCCGTAATCACTGTCTATAGTAGACAAAAAGCTCATAACAATATTTTCTGTTTTTTAGAGTTAGGCTAGAAATGATCTCTTTGGTATACACATATGTATATATTAAGTTATCCCTGGTTTACTTACTGATGCATGGTGCAATGTGGGATCGACTCTGTTGGTATCCGTGGGCACAGCGATTGCAAAGAAGTCCGGTAACTCCGTCCTTGCACGGACATTGACCGGTTGTGTTGTTGCAGATTTTACCAGATGAACCGATCGGATGGCACTCGCAGGCTGAAAAGAACAGATGCAGAAACAGTTGAAAGATACGCATTGAGATGCCGTTACAGATACAGATACATTTCGTCAGATACAACTCTATTTGTTGTTGCAGTTGCAGTTGCAGCTGCGTCGCGTTGAGAGCTTAATTGAGCTCGCCGCACTTCAAAGCCATTTTTTCTTTTTTCTCAATTGGAAATGCATTCGGGAAATCAACATGGCGTTATGGCCATGGAATCTACTTGAATTTTTACTTTAAGTTACTTTCAAGTTTTTCTTTTCATCGACTTTTCGGCCAACCAGTCGAGTTTCTCTCTTTCTCTGTCTCTCTCTGTGTGTTCTTGCCGTACGTTTATGAGCCGTGGAAATATGCATTAACAGATAACAGAGAAAACGTCGAGTTTTCCCTCAACCCTTAACCCCTTCCTTCCTCCATTAGCCACTGTCGGGATTCCAAATTGAGTGCACGTTGCAAGTTAAATGCTGGCCACTGGCTGCCACACGGTTAATTGCAAATGAAAGTGCGAATGTGCTTCGCCCAGCGGCGGACTTTTACTTTGCATCCTCTTTGCTTTTCCGATTTTCTCCCACCTCTTTATACTCCTCTACATTTGCCAGGCAAAAATAAGACTTTGATAAACCATTGTTACACGCCAAGAAATTTGAATAGGTTCCAAGATTTCTTGCTGATGGTAGCCGACATTCTATAAAAGCTTCCAACAGCCTTCAATGGAATCAAAAATCAAAGTATTTCAGATCTTTTTCTACACTATCTTCTATCCATGCATTTCCTAATCAGACTCTGATAACTTTTCATTATTAATCTTTTGATTAGGTTACATAATTATTACAATTGATTGATATTATATATATTGAGCATTCAAATATCAATGTTTTCTTTTGATTTCCAGAGATGGAATAAAATAAAAGAGAGCTATCAATATTGCAATGCAAACTGAGTGTAATAAAGTCCACAGTCAGTTCCTCTTCACATGCTGAATTTTGCAATTGCATTTAATTTATTGATTGATCATTGATTGATGTTGTTTTGTGAGTTGAACATAAAGAAAATGTACTGAAGAGACCTTTGGATGTAGGAATCTATAAGTTTTACATTCAATTTATCTTTAATAAATGCATTTATTCCATAAATTAATAGCAAGAGCATATTACAGGTTGAAAAAGATTTACAGAATTCAGAATTTAATTTTTTATATTAACGTCTGACAAAGTAAGTTGTAGATATGTAGGTAAGTAACTAAAGAGACCTCTTGATTCAGTAACCTATAAGTAATCATTTAGTCCATCTGAGAATATACTATTTTGTAGATTTCTGAACATAATTCTTTACCAAATGTTGCTTATGTTATTTAGCAATTGCAGATCTTTCAACAATTGATCATTTGCTCTATTTTGATTTGAAATATTTGGTGTTTATCTCAGTGTCTACAATTTGAATATTTCGCAGTGCATTAAAGCCACATCTTATGCTGACTTTAACCCAATTCTATTTGTGTGGTGTGCTTTTAAGTTTTTCTGTGGCACAGTGTGGCGTCTTTTTTGTTTTTTTTCTCCCCCTTTTAGCCCACCCACAAGGGAGCTGGTATGGAGAACACATACTTAGTCAGTTGGGATCTCATCTGGACTGGTGTGTTTATTTGTGTCATGTGTCACCGAAAACTAACAAACGTAAGTTGGTTGCATTTGAGTTGGGGGCTTTTTAGTTAATAAGCCGCTTTTGGCCACTCTTCAAATTGAGGGCCCAAAGCCTTTTGCGTGTCTAAAGCATTAAATGAAGTTGGCAAGAAAACTGAGACTGAGACTGAAACACTCGTGATGTGCTACATATGTTTTGGTCTAGGATAGGGAATGGGACCTAAAACTGGGAAATGGAGAATAGGGAATGGAGAATGCAAAATAGGGATTGGGGAATGTGGAAGGGAATGGAGTTGAGTTTGCAGCGTGCGTGCAACATTTGGTAATTTAATCCGATTTACAATAAATTAAATGCGATTTATATGCACATAGCGACACATCCGGGAAGATAACAACAACAACAATGACAATGACAACAGCGACAGCAGACAATAATAACTTGCAACAACAACAACAGCAGTAACAACAACAATAACAACAACAACAGCACTTTAACCATTTGGCGCTTGTGTTGTCCATTGTTGTTGGGCTGCAGGGCATATTGTCAGATATGTGGCTGATTGCTGGTGTGAGGGCGTGGCAGCAACAATATGTCTGTGTGTGTTGTGCGGTATCTGAACGTGGCAGCCACACACAATCTCACACACTCACACACACAGTCACACTCAACTGTTAAAATAGCCAAGGCAGAAAAAATAGCAGCAACAACGAGTTCATTACGCATCCTGCCCCATATTGTGGCATGACTATGAACTGTGTGTTGCACTATGGGAACTTTTATACTCTCTGTGTAATTCATTTTACACAAGTATGCAAAATAAACAAATTGTTCAAAATAAATACAAGTTTTAGTTTCTTAAAACTGACCCGATTAAATTAAATCTCAAACCATAATTTTTCTTAACACAAATGTTATTATAACAATTGAATATTAAAATATCAACTATCAAAGTTAGCTGTTGGAAACAATAAGCAATTGCTTTAATTCTAAACAACTTCTGTAATAATATTTTTTAATTATTAAGTACAAAAGATATACACTTTCAGTGACAAGTTTGCAGAAATAACAAATGATCTCAATGATACATTTTTAAAATGAAATTTCAACTATGGAAAGTCCAACAAAATAAATGGGAGCATTTGGAAAACAATATTCTTTGTACATATGATAGAGTCTTTAATTTTGATGGCAAAATTATTAGTAAATAAATATTTATTGTAAATACGATCTTGTGTCTTTTTCAAGCTATTAATTATAGTCACAAAAATCGGAAACGTTTCCACAGTGATACAGATATGCATATGAGTACACACACACGTGTGTATCTGTGTGTTTGCCTGTTTTCCTGGCAGTTTCCATATGGCCTGTGCTGCGCTTTTTTTGCGCACTGACCAAGGCAAGAGAGATTATGAATTTTCATTATAACGAACCATAGAGACTCATACTCATACTGATAATTGTTCTCACAGTTATGGAGTACTACATTCAAATTGACATTCACAAAGAATGTAATCGAGTATAGCATCAGTTTTGTTTAGTTTCAGTTGCAGTCTTTCTAATGATTGCCACAAGTTGCATGCTGAATGTTGTTGCATGTAATGCTGAATCATTCAACAGACATATCAGTTACCAGTGTCTACCTTTCACCAGTCCTACAGACCTGTCTTCTCTTTGGATTGAGTCATTGCTCCACAGGAAAGGACGACCCAAATAGCCGCATTGAATCACATTTGACTTAATGTACAAACAGTTTCCTGATACACAGAGAAAAAAGTCTTGGATATTTGTAATAAAATTAATCTGTAACTAAGTACGAAATACTTGATACAGTTATGGTTTTTTATTCTGTTCTTATAATAATATCTTAGGCTTATTTGCCGAACTTACAGATTATCTATTGGCATTTATGTATAAACAAATAAACATAATTAAACAGTTTTATCTTTAATAAATATATAACAAATTGCAAGCTCATATCAAGAATTTTAAACTTGACTTTCAAAGAGCTTTTTCCTGTGTACGAATATGAGTATGTCAGTATTTAAAAATGCAACACACAAAGAGTTGCAGCTGCAGTTGCAGTTCGGCATGTAACTGTCACTCACTCTCAGTATCTGGGGGAATCCCTTGCTCCACTTTCAGATGGGAAATGGGAGCTCAGAGTCAGGCAAAATTGCCATTTCAGAGATCTACAGATGCTGACTCTGTTCTCTGAAATGGCCCTTTATAAATGGGCTCTTAATTAGGACAGCAAATGTGAATCATGGCCAATGTTAATCGAAGTCGGACAAAAGAATTCAAGCTATTCATCATTTTAAAATACTCGTTATTCACATCGAATATACATACTTACACAATATGTTTGGGTTAATCCTTAAGAGTTGGACATTTCAAAGCTACAATAAAGTACAGTAATAATAATAATTACAGCTTTTCTAAACCCTTTGCAAACAGTTTCATATTCTTTCAACTTCCATACATTCTTCGAAAAAAGCTAAACTTTCTCTTGCTGATATTTCAGGACTATTCAGAAATAGATTTTATTGAATGGTTCTTTATTTGACCATTTATAATAAAGTTTGCTTATAGTTTAATCTTTCTATCAAATATCCAAACAGTTGTGTTAATGGATTGTTTAATACTGTATTCGATTTTAAAATATACAATATTATTATATATGTATTTGCAATCATGGATCAATATAAATCTAGCAGTCTATTTTTAACAATACTAGATTCATAAATACACAATTTATTTAAGTAAACGTACTCTGCTCTATATTCTTTTGATAACAGTTTAATGAACTGTTCTAATTAATTGGCAGCCGTCAAAGAACTCGTTGATCTTTTGTTCACAAAAAGTAGATTTGTGTAGACATGTATCTACATATTTGATATATATCAGTCACACTATATAGGTATATACAATGTACAACAATTTTCATTTACATTTAATTTTCAGGCATTTCATTAGGACAGTTTTCAGCTTTTAAATTTTTTGGGTTGTCTGCTCTGTTTTTTTCTGGCTTTTATTTACAATGGTTAAAATCTGTTGGCTTTTATTTATTTTGCTTGGCTTTCCAAAAATTAATTAACCAAAGTTTCGCTGTGCGCGCTGTTTGCACTCGCAATCGTATTCACAGTCACACTCACATTTGCATTCATATATATTCACACTCACACTCACATTCACATTTACACTCGCACTTATACTCAGGCAGGGCAGCTCTGGGTAAAGTGTAAACATCATA
This sequence comes from Drosophila neotestacea, assembly GCA_035044365.1. Lineage (NCBI taxonomy): Eukaryota > Metazoa > Arthropoda > Insecta > Diptera > Drosophilidae > Drosophila > Drosophila neotestacea. Next base: position 313,087 of record JAWNMD010000799.1, read on the forward strand.
AAGCAAATCAAGCGCAATTTGTTATTGTTTATTTCAACTTTACGCAAGCGAAATCAACCTACGCCAACATCTTTGCCTCAACCTCAACCCCAACCCCAACCCCAATGACACCCCCCTTAACCCCTTGCTGTCCCCTTTCAGCTGACCACAAAAAGTGCGTAACATAATTTCGATGTGGTCTTCCACTTCCATCAATTCCCATAAAATATTAGCCGAAATTTCGTAGTCCAGCACAAAAAAATAGAAAGAAAAAAAAAGTGGTGAGCAATAAAAAGCACAGCTGCCTCCAGGAAGGGGCTGTTTCTGATTTTCTTGTTCCCCTCAATTTGTTTGTTATTATTAGCCAAATAGTATCATGCAAAATTTCAAAAGAAACCAAACAACACACACAAAATAAGAATTATGAAAAGATTTCCCTGTCGAATCGCAATAGAATCATTTCCCTCCCATGAGAGAGGGATTACACCTGACTGCAATTGAACATTAAACAGACTGTGGAACAGTCCGATACATTGTATAAATAATGAGTACCTGAATGAATCATTGCACCTACAGCAAATATGAATGTTTTATATTGCGAAATGATTTGTTGTTGCGTGTCAAATAAAAGTTTTCGTTTAGACATTGAGAACACACATAAATGCACTCAAAGTGCAACTGAATATTTGGTGAATCATTCTAATAGCATAGAGTATTTGAGTAACATTTTATGTAGTCTAAAAATTATGAATACAGCAATCTGATCAGACCCTTAAAGAAACTCTTGTAAATCAGACTTGAATTTGGTGATACGAAGAATATGAATACATGTATTCTTGTACTTATGTTACTATATGAATATTGCATAGTATTAAGTTCTTATAATATTGTATAATCTACAATATAAACAACAGCTTGTTACAGATTTCTTTCAATATTATTATTGTTGATCATAAATTTTGAATATTACTGAATACACATTTATGAATACATTTATTTAGTTAACATATACAATACTGTTTTAAATTCTCATAAACTTAGCTTATTTATTTGCTTGGTTCTTATTTTCACATCCGTGTGCAAGGATATTCTTATAAATCAATGCAGATATTTATTTAAACAAATGTAAAAGAAATTATAGCTAATTGTCTTCTAATTGTTTTTCACACAAATGGATGAAGTGCATTATGAACTGCAGTATGAAAACAGACAGCTTACATACGATTCATTTGCTTTGAATGCACTTAAATTCAAGCTCAAAACTTGATTGCATTGTTTAAATAGAATATTGAGATTCTATAGAATAAAATACTCTTTGACTTTCTTGTACTACTTATATGGAAGGAGTCAGTCTGACTTTGCTGCCTAATTTAACAGTCCTATAGTGGAGAAAAGGGGGGTAAAAGGGGACTCCTCTTTACTGGCCTATTAATAAATCAATGACTTCGCACGGCGCGACAAAAGTTATGCCCATCTTGTCAGGGTTTTCCTTTAGACTCTGTTCCCTGTTCCTGGAGGCCTGGAAAAACTTTATCGCGGTTGCAACTGGTGGAAAGTTCGCTCAACTTTCGCGACGTTGAAATGAGCAAAAGAAGAAGAAGAAGGAGAAGGAGAGGGAAGAGAATCCCTCACAGACTGTAGGAGATGCTCTTACCGAAGACCTTTGCTCAAATGGATTGTTACAATTTTGTTGCATGTACAACACGAAGAAGACTGTAAAGTTTTTAGAGACAGGTAGAGAGGGGAGACTGAGAAGTTGTTACGTGAGAGAGGAAGAGAAAGAAAAACCTCAATTGTATTTGAAACTTTGGCGCGCTTTTCAAATTGTGCGTTAAAATGGAGGCGCAGACATAAAGACTATTGAAAATCAAACGATGCGCGCCAAAGTAGGCAATGTTGAATTACTTTCAGAGTGGCGGGGATAAGAGGGGTTAAGGGTCACGGTCTTGTGGAGTCAACGAAATGGCAGCGCCAATTTGACGCTCGAACAATTTGCACAGCTTTAAATGTCAACTCGCATGCAAAATGTCATAATTCAAATCCTGGCCCACCACACCCACAAAATCCGCCCGAGAATCCAAAAGCGTGGCCAGCCTGAGGTTGTCTGTATGTGTATGTGTGTTGTGTGTGTGGGTGTGTGTGTGTGGGTGGATGAGTTAAGTTGCCTGATATGCAATGTCTATACTCTAACCCACTGCAGGGGTCGCAAGGGTTGATCAGCGAGAAAGAGAAAACCCTGAAAGATCTACTTATGATAAGACATAGGAATGCTGTTCATACTTAGCAATACGATATTAAGTATATAAGATAATGGGTAGATTTATGGCTCATAAACGACCTTATATCATGTTTTAACATCTTAAACCACGGCAAAGATATCAATCTATTCAGTTGCAAGGGATTCAATTACAAAGTACAGATTCGTCTCTTTAGATAGATATTGCGAAGCAGCAGAAATAAAGGGGTTAAGTAAACTTATTCTAGTTTTTGGGTTACCCAGATCGAAATGTTAAATTAAACTTTGATAACAGTTCGGAGATTAATATTTAAATACATTCATTCTTATTATTATTTTTAGTGATAATAAACAATTCAATTATAGCCTTGAGTTAAATTCTTAAAAAAAAAGCTGGGAACATTTTTTATTACAGAATCTTATGGATTTGAAAATTCAAAGAAAAGTGAAAATAACGGTAAATACAAAACTATTTTATATGTATTTTATATAGTACTATATACTATGTTTTAAAATTAACCAAGGTTCTAACCAAAACCATACTTTTAAGGGTTACCTAACCGAACCGAAATCCTGCTCTATAAATCGAACCATTTCATCTAAGCTTTTAACAACATTTTGAAGTCTTGCAGCCGTGCGTATTTTACAGAGCATCTATTAGTCTGCTTAAAAGTATTTTAGTCTTTTTTTCAGTAGCCAAAATTTGAAAATTTGTCCTGGCATCAAATTTTATTGCTTCGCCAGCGTAAAATTCGTTACGCCGCTTAGTTCGCTCTTCACCCACCCACCTACACATAGTTGTAATAGATTTTTGTAGCTTAGTTTTAAAAACCATTATGGCTTACTGGCCATCTCCTCCACCTTACCATCCACCCACCACCACCCACTGACAGTCCCCCGTTGATGATAAATGCATTTTCTTGTGGCATTCAATTAAGTTAGCTGCAACCCTCAACAAAGGAAACAACCTTTAACCGATTTGTTACAGTTGCAATGCGCATTTTATGAAATTCTAATGATGTTTGAGCGATATTAAACGCTATTCAGGCCACCCTCTCTCTCTCTCTCTCTGTCTCTCTCCTTGTGAACTTTAACCTTACCCCTCACCACTCAATTCTCATCTTTAACCTCACCCATGGCATGTGTTGCCTTGTCTAATGGTTACGGTGGCAGCGGCTGTGTTTCATGAACTTCATGCCAAAATGGGCAGTAAAAAAACTTTCTACATTCTCTATGTGTAGTATCTGTGTGTGCGCGTGGGTGTGTGTGTTTATGTGTATGTGTGTGGCTTAGGTAATTCATGACATTATTTTAATTGCTGCTGCTGCTGTTGTTGCTGCTGATGTTATTGCTGTAACATTTCGCACGTGACTTTGTGATTTTATGGCTTTTAATTTCACGTATTTAGTTACGGATATTGTTAATTGTATTCATGGCTGCCCCCCCATGACACGACACGCCCCCAATATGGCATCGTTTATGATATGCCATGTAAGTTTGCCCATTGTTGTATTGACATAAACTTCACATTGGCAATTTGCGGTATCTTCACAGTTGAGTAACATAATTTTGTCAGGACGTTTGATATACAATTCCAATTGAAGGTTTGGTTATAACCAAGCTGAACCTACAAAACTATCTACTTCACGAATCCGATTCAAAGAATGAAATTATACAAAAATACTGATAATAATTGAGGAATTGAAAATATGGTTTAAAGCAGTGAGCAGAAGCTTTTATAATATTTTACAGGCTTGCAGTCTTGGTTAAAACTATCTTAATTTATATAAGAAATAAATAAATAGAATATATTAAGTAAATTTGTGGTTAAATTATATAGTTTGAATACTTAATATATATTTAAGTTAGGGTATCGCATAGTCTATAAGCTAGAGTAAATTTATTTGCTGGTTTGATGTGTGAAATTAATGATGTCACAGCGGCGACACACAAAAAGCACAGCATAGTTTTTGGGGCTGGCAGAGATTTTAATTATCCAGAAATCTGCAACAACAGCAGCAGCAACAAAAGCAAAAACAACAACAACACTATTATGAATAATGGTCAGTCGTTTATGTCACAGTGTGTGTATGGCAATCTCTCATTGGACAAATAATAATATGTAATTTTCCGGTCATTGAAACATTTGCGCAAATAAGGAAATTGGCTGAGCCGAAACCGAATGACTTTGACAACATGTCCGAATCCCAAAAGTAGTCTATCTCTGTGTGAGTATATGTGTGTGTATCTGTGTGTGTCTGCAGGAATGTGTGTGTAATGGTTTGCCTGTGCATCCGTCTCTACAAAACTCCGTCCCTTGACCACTGTATCTGATGAGTTATGGCTGGCAACGTCTGTTCGTCGACATTTTGCTCGTGTCTGCTGAGCTCAAGTAAATCATTTGAATATTTAAATTAAATCGAAATCATGGCAACAACAAATGTGCATCACCATCGGCATCAGAAGCAAAAGCAAAGGCAGAAGCAGAAGCAGACTCCACTCCTGTTCCGGAAGTCGCCATCCACTTCAAATTTGCTTTAAGGCGTTAATTATAATGCGAGACATGCGAGCAGCGCGTGATTTGCAATCTGCGAATAAACTTATCTATACATCATTTCAAAATTCAAAGGACTGACAGATAGAAATTCCAAAAGTAAGTTGTGAGATTGAGAAACTCTATATATAATTATCGCCAAGCTTGGAGAAGTGCTGAGAAAAGTTATTTGACATGGCATTTGGATTGAATTATGTGAAGCAAGCTACGAGTATCTTGTATACTTGAAAAAGTACTCGCTTGAAGTAAGCGATAAAATAAGAGAAAAATCACTGAGAATAGTTATTTCCAAATGCAAGTTAAGTTAGCCAATACGAGAGATCGAAATCGCTTATCCCCAAAAGGAACCGATGCAAAGAAGCCTATCAATCAAGAGTATCTATCAGATATAATTAATGAAAAAATTTGCCTTAAAATTATTGTGAATACATAAAAGAATTTTGAGTTAGGTTTTTCAATTAGAAAAGCTAAATTATACTTAAATTAACTCTTTAGTTGTGTAATATATGTATAGATTGAATTTTCCCTGAAATAACAAGGACTTTGAATCATGTGACGGCAGATATAAATCACATATTCTTAGAAAAATCTTATAAAACTCACCCCACTTTTCACACATTTTCTATTCAAATTTTCTTTAAAAGTTTCTTAGTTGCTGTTCGTTAAGTTTATATGTATGTATGTTCTGGGAAAACTAATTCTTAAGATATTTTGTTTTGTAAATAGTTTGTTAATTGTTTTCCGTAAAGATTTCCTAATGAAGTAAAAAACCCACTGCTGCTGAAGTTGATTTATACTATTTAAGACCTTAAGATGAATTGCGAATCGTTTGCGAATAAAATTATGCAAATACTCATAAAGCTAAACGTAGCTTAAGTCCGTGGAATAAATACAAATATATTAGCTTTTGAACTTTGCTTTCTCTGGATAAGTTTAATTTCTTCTACGGAAATTCTTAAATTGTTTTCCGTAGTGCGCAAATTCCGATAAATTATTATTAAATTGGCATAAATCTCTGATAAAAATAGAATTTCCCGTCTGTTGGATAAGTTTATTCATAAGAAGTACACATTTTGAGATTGTCAGTGGTTTCACCTGAATTTGTTTTTGCTCTAGCCGTTAATATTTATCGAGAAAAGATTATTTCCTATAGATCATCTAAATAAAAATTTGCGATTAGTTGCTTCCGTTGAGATGGAAATATTCTTGAGAAATTGAATTGAAGGCATTGGCATCGATTGCAGATGATAAATTGATGTGGTTAAATGGGTTGATTTATTCTGGCTTTTCAAGGTACTCGTACTCGAATGTGTATGAATGTTTATTTTTGCAAATGGCTCCCTAAAAGTTTATCCATTATCATTTCGCATCCATCAAAGAATATATTTTTGAAATGTGAGCCACTTGTTATGGGTACAAATTGCGTCAACCGGCTGGGACGTCGGTTCATTTGGAAGATCTAAAGTATTCGCATTTGTTATATGGCGCAAATGTTGCATTAAGCACTTGCGGCAAGTCAAGACAAGTACGGACACGTCCAGACAAGTCCAGACAAGCCAAGGCGGTTGACTAATTGAAAGGCAACGTCGCCAAATGGTCGCTCCCGACCCAAAAACATGACGTAAAACATTTTGCAAACAAGCAACAACAACAACAACACCAAGAACAACAACAAGAACGAGTGAAACAACAATGAGAATAAATGTAAAACCACAATGCAAAAATGTTTTAAACAAATTGCACGCGTGTCAAAATTAAAATGAATAAATTTCTTTCGACGTTGTGGAAATAAAACAAAAACTGAAACCGACAAAAATTGAAAAATTGAAAAAAAAGCGAAAAAAAATATAATGCAAAGAGAAGCCGCCGACGATTAAACTCATAAAGCTTTCGTTTGAGATTGTATGTGTGAGTATCTGTGTGTGTGTGAGCTGCTTGCTTTACTTATTTACGATGTGCGCATTTGGCTGGCCTTGTAAATCTTGATGATTTTTTGTTGTTGTCGGTTGTTGGTTGTTGGTTATTGTTTTTTGTTGCTGTTCTTCGAGTGGATTTTTTTGTTGTTTTTGTTGTTCTTGTTGTGTTGTATAATTAATTAAAAATCGATAAGGTTTTGATTTGGATTTAACGGCTTTTCAGAATTATGATACTTAGTCAGCATCATCAGCGACGTCTTTTGAGAAATGATGACAAATGAGGCATGCGGCTTATGCGGCGTATACGCAATTCGCAGCTGGAAGTGGAGAAGTAAAAAGAGCGAGAACAACAACAGGCATTACATGCAAACAATTTGTTTGTGGAGAACTTTGTTTGTTTTTATTATTGTACTACTACTACTTAAGTAAATTTCTGTTTGTTTACAAATCCAATTTGCAATTGGGCATATAAAATTTTGAATTTTTCGTCTGATTCGGGTAGATGGATAGATACGTGTACGTGTGAGTATTTGAGCAAGTGTTGGTATGATCCAAAAATAGTAGTTGCCCATTTTTACTGTTGGCCAGCCATCTGTTGTTGGCCACCTTATTTGGATTTGGCCAAGTTGATTAGGCGGCGCGTGAAAATTATTGCCAGCTCATAAATTAGCTGACCATGCTGCTCAGTTCCTGCTGCTTAAATTCATTGCTCTCAATTCTATCATTCTCCATCTCCTCCAACTCGAATCTTACAATTTAACTCAAAGTGTGGCTAGTTCTGGTTTTTTAAATGCGCTTTCAGTTTTCGATTGGTAACTTGGCGGCAAATTTATCGCATAAATAAATTACATACAAATATTTCAAGGGATTGAGTGTTGGGTATTTTAGCTCGAGTTTCTGACTTGGTTAGTTGGTCAATATTTAGACTAATTATTGTTAATTGGATTTGGAATTTCAAATGTGTTTTTGTTACCATTTGTGCGTATGTTTTGGCAACAGTTAATTAAATTTTAAGACGATTCGTGATGGAATTTGTTGATTTAAGATTCGGCATGACGAAATGCTTAAATGGCCAGGCTTATTTTTGTTATATGTATAGTATGTGCACATTGATTTATGTGCTGTTCAGCTCTAGTTGGCTTTCAAGTAGCTTAAGGATGTAATTTATCACAGTTGACTTACGTTTGCACACCTTGCGATGATTAAGCGGCTTGCTGGGATCCCGATAGTATCCTTCCTTACACTGATGACAATTTCGTCCCGTGGTCGAGTGTCGACAATTTTGGCACACGCCGCCAGAGACACCCTGGGATAGCCGAAAGATTTCCATATTGAAGCGACATTGACGTGCATGATTATTGCAATTGCAAACTACAAACAAAAAAGAAAAAAGATTGATGAAAATGGTGCATTAGAAATGAGAGATCAATATAATGATGGGCATATGAGATATAGAAGTTTTATTGAGCCATTTACATATCAAGTGCTAACTATTAACAACCATCGATGTCTCTATCACTCACTCCCCAACTCTCTAACTCCCCGATATCCCATTTGACATTGCGATAAATGGAAATAAATGGAACGCAAATCACCCAGCAATCCCAAGATGAGGCACGAGTGCTGGTACTTTGCTGGTGAATTGCGACTGGTGGCACTGATGAGGCCAAGCCACATCATTTGTCTAGCGGGACATTGGCTTCAATTGCATAATTTATGCGTCTATTTGTTTAAACGACTTTAAGAGCAATCATCATAATCAAACTGGTGATGGGTCGACTAACGAGTCGAGTCTTCCAACTTACTCTACTCCCTGGTTATTCTGAGTTCCTCATCTAACAGATTTGCCATCAATTATTACCAAAATAAAATGATGGTGTGATTAACAAGTTGTGTACATTTCTGAGTGTGGGTTTCTTTAGGTGAAAAATAAATTTATTGCAATTCGAACAAAAAGAACTGATAAAATCAGTAAGATACATTTTCAATGAAAATTTTAACTCAAAGTGTAATCACATTTACTTTACAAGTACTTTTTAGATTTTTATGTTTAAGTTTATCTCAATAATATTAACTGATTTAATAAAATTAATTTTGTTATATTGATATTACGCATTATTATTTGTATTCTAGGTAATAATTTACAAAGGACTTTAATAAATCTTAAAACATTTATAATAAGTCATTATACCATTGCGAAGGGTATTATAAGTTTTCCATGAAATGCTTAGCACATCGAAAGTGGTGTGGCATACCTTTTTGGGGCGTTTGTTTGCTTTTATAAATTATTTTTTCTTAAAATAATGCAAAATTTTAAATCTAAAATGTTCACCTTTAATTGTTTCCTGATGACCAAATAAGTATAGAAGAACAATTTAAATTTGATTCTGCGGAGTTTATACTCTTTTGTAAAAAATGATGCCAAAGAGACAAAAAAAATTGACTTGTTAAGCTGTCAGTCCGAAGGGTGAATAGATTTCAAACTTGCATAACTTCTTCGTTGGGTGATCACGGATTTTCTTAACCCTTAAGAAATACTTGGCTTAAATAGAATATTTCATTTCACTCCCTGCATATATTTTGAATTTTTAGGTTCATTTGTTATTAAATGAATTACCTGAGAATTATTTGTGAATCTCATTTTATCCGCATGTATTCTTAATTGAACGAATATATATATAGTATAGTTTGCTTTTCTTTTGTGTATAATAATTGCATATTTGAAGCGTATACAGAAATCGCTTTTGGGTAAAGTTTTTGACTTTCGCTTCATGTTTTGCTTTTGGCAAACAGTTTTCCTATTGACATTTGATGACGACCAAGACTTGCTGTGTTGGCATCTTTAGTCTCAGGTCTCAGTGTCAGATTGGTTAGAGTCCAAGTTCGAGCTGTCAATAGCAAAAGCCGACGATTGCAGCTTGTGACTAGACAAGAAAAAAATATATATGAAATAGACTTGACTCTACCCTCTCTATATCCAACAACTGTCTACTGTCCACTATCCACTGTCTCTCTGTTGTATGTGTGTGTGTGTAAGTGTGTGTTTGCACACATGTTATAATTATCTTTCACACATTGTAAGGCGCAGACAAAGCGGCTGCCTGTCGTCTGCTTCTGCTCTCTATACACAGAGCCCTTCTATGCGCTTCTCATCTCAACTCTTGGCGCGCGCCAGCCGCAGACAAAGTTATGTCAGCGCAAATATTTGAGAGAAGTCGACATGTCGAGGCCATTGGGGCTATATAGCTCTTATTTGTAGGTGTGTACGTGTGTGTGGGAGTGTTGCCAACTTTTCAAAAAACAAAAAGAAGCTGTTTTTGGTGGTTTAAATATCGAAAAAGAAGCTAAACTTGTAAATTTAAATCTATTGTTATAATGTTTTTTAGGATTTCATTCTATTAGAAGGTAATAGAACTTCTAGAACTGTTCTCCTAAGTTAAATGTAAATATTCAGGTTATAAATTAACGTTATACCTGAAAGTGAACATGTAATTTTCCTAGTCAAGAAAAACGCATAACACTTTTAAAAAAAAAGCCAGAACTTTCGCTGTTTGTTATTTTAAATTTTTCTCCTCAATTGAAATTTGCAAAAGTCCAGATTTAACGGGGAAAACGCTGCTTTGCCAACACTAGTGTATGTGGCACTGTCAACAAAGGCTGTGGGCAAATATTTAGAAAAAAGCAAAACTCTGCACGGCGTGTGGCTAATTGCTAAGTCATCCTAGCCCAGTTCGAGGATGCCCCTCAATAGGCTTGGTTCCGACTTCAACTCCAAATCCACATTCACATCGAAATCCAAATCTGGTTCCAGCTTTAGATCATGGGTTTGGCTAGCAATGGTGTTAAAAATGCTAGATAATTAATTTTAATGACACACTTACTGGCTGCCGACTGCGAATGCAACTTGATTTATGGGCCAACATTTCGATTTCATGTAAATCTCCAACGAAGAGATTACAAAATGCGGCTTAAAACGCTGCATAAAACTGTTCATTAGGGCCTTGATTTGGGCCTTTTGGTCAACTCTTCGCATTTGTAATTAAATTCAAATTTGATAAGTGAACCCAAAAGCCAGGCACACTTACACACACACATGCAAACACAATGAAATTGTCAGCTCAGTATCTGTATCTGAATTCGTAAACGTATCTATATCTGCATCTGTATCTGTATCTGTATCTGCGCCTCTAATTAACTGCCGTTGGTTGAACATATTGTTTGGAGGCGCTTAACTTTCAGTTATGTTAGCCAACTCAGCGTTAAGGGCCAAAACTCAAAGCAATTGACAGATTGTCGATGAGGATAGTGAATGCCACAAAAAAAAAGGAGAAGGAAAAAGAAGGCAGAGGAAATCGTTTTAACGATGACTTTGCTAGCTTTTGATTTACCATGCTCTACTCTCCTGTTTTCCCTATCTCTTTCAATATCGTTCTCTCCGTCTCTGTCACTCTCTGGTTATGTCTATGTTCGCTTCCCGTGTCCTGGCAGCGTTTTCAATTTGCTTGCTTCGCGCTCCTCGACATTTCATCGTTTTATGATTGATTGCGTTCACATCGCTGTGATTTTCAGTTACCAAAATTGTGAATTGAATTCGTGTCCAATGGCTGGACTTGACTGTGATGTGGGTGTGATGAGGGTGTGGGTGTGCCATGGGTGTGTGTGTGTCTTCCTGTTGCTGCTGCTTGCTTTTTGTTGGTGTGTGCGTTTTGCGGTTGCGGTTGCTGCTTTTGCGTTTTTGCGCTGCAATTTGACAATTTCATCGCAAAATTGTTTTGGTGTTTGTGGCCATGTTCTGTTGTGGTATGTCTGTCTGTCTGTCTGTCTGTGCGTCTGTCTGTGCGTCTGTTTGTCTGTCTATGTATGTGTGTGCTAGTTTGTGATTTATCAAAAGTGGTCGATTTACAAATTTTTGCTTACGTGCATGCTCTGGTAATTAATAATTTTTGGTGAATACAATGCCAATTGATTGTTCTCTGAGCGCGATAAAAGCAGAGAGAAAGAGCAAGAGAAAGCCTGTATGACTAATTAAAAGAGACAGAGAGAGAAGAGAGAGAGAGAGGGAAAGAGAGAGAGAGAGGGAAAGAGAGAGATGGAGGTAGATGAGTTGATTCATACAAAATACTTATCGTAAAATTCTGTTGTATTCAACACATTTTTATTTCCTCGTTTGAGTTCCTCATAATATGCATTCAGATGAAAACCATGTTATATGCTAAACATCAACACACCAGCTGTAAAAACTGACTTCTTTCTCTTATTAGTTCATCTCCAGTGCAGATCTTGAATAATTCTAATACTTTGACCTATTCCAAGTGGCCCAATTCGTTGGTTTTGGTACTTGGCCCGCATTACAAGAGAATATATGTATATCAGTAGATACGCATATCTTATTATAAACATTTTCAACTTAAATACACGAAAGCAGTCATAAAACTTCCCGCGTTGCATTTTTAACTTTTTGTTTTATGCCTTCATAAATTGTTCGCACTTTCTGCTTGGGAAGAGACCATAATAATACCAAGAAATCCATATGATCACTGCACATGCCCATTGCTAAAGATCTTCTGCATCTTTATTCATATGGATGAGAATGGTCAATTAATTTCTAGTGTTGCTTTTAGCTCCCGGTTGATTTTTGTCTGTCACCTCAGTATGTTTATTCTGCCCGAGATTTCCCACTAATTGTAAGAATTACAATGACTACAAATAAAATATCAATTCTAGCGTCCATTGCATTCACACATGTGGCATATAAAAAACCAGCTAATTGGCAGACAATTAGCTTTAAGTTGGCCAAATGATCTGACAAGCTAAAAACTAAATAGTTGTACTTGTGAAAAATTCAAAATGCTCACACAAAATAAAAGAGCGTATCTGTATTTCTGCAGTCAATTTAAACTGAAACTAGAACATTGAGACTAATAAGAGATTAATTTAGTTAAATATTGGTTATATAGTTAGTTTGAAAACATATCATATTCAGATATATAGTATGATTGTTATTTGAATACTGAATGAGAGAAAGTCAATAGATAAATTTGTAATTAATTCAGTTTCAGTTTAATTCAGATTTCAGTTAAATCTGAGAAGTATTAAATGTACATATAAGACAAAAATTGTTTCTAATAACAATACAAAAATGTGCCCAAAATTTTACTAAGAAGAGTATAGTCTTGTTTATATTCTAAATAGATCTTAAAAGTTAATATTATTATATTTCAAATGCACTAACAAGAAATTAATTGAGTGCTCTGGCATTGAAGGATGTCAAATAAGTATTTTAATCTGATTATTTATTTAACTAAGAGCAGTTCACTAAAAGTTATTGTAAGTATGATTAGCAACTGAAGCTAATTAATCTTTGAATTAAATAATTATGCATCGAATTTCTAGAGAATCTTACTGGAACTGAGAGTCTTTGTTTATCAGAGAGAATGTGAGAATAATATGACTGTATTATGAAAATCAATTTGATGAATCAGAATTAATGCGCTGATTGAATTATTCTTTTGATATCACCCATAATCGACCTTTGGCATTTGCCACTTGTTCTCCTCCTTGTTGTTGTTATCTGTTCTGCAACAACAGCTATTGGCATATTTTGTTGGCTTTCTTGCGACTGCAATTAAGGCGACAATGTGATAGGGGAAACGGGGGGAAAATGAGACAAGAGACAAGACGATTGCAGATTTCGCGTGCCACAGCTGCAACATTTTCCTTGTCAACGGAGGAGAGGCAACAACGATTACAAATTGTTTGCTGCCAGCGGCAAAATAAATAAATACACAAAAAACTGTCTGCTTAAAAATAAATTGTGTGGAATTCTGTTTTAATTTTGTGATTGTTGTTTTTGTTGTTGTTGCTGTTGTTGTCGCTACTTTGGGGTTTTGTTTTCCAATTAACGCAAACGAATTAACATATAAATATATTGTAGAGAGGCAATGTCGATATCCTGCCGCTAATAAAAAACAAAGTTCATGACTGCACCTTGGTCACACACACACACACACACACACACACACACACACACACACAAACAAATATACAAATACATATACCAATACACCTCATAAGGGACTGAGGTATAGATTGAGAGAACCCAGATCGTTGTATTGCCAGAATTTATGTTTAGTTTTTCGTCGAATTGCTTTGAGAATTCTCTGCGCCTTTCTGTATCTTTGTGTGTGTGTGTATGTGTTTCAGTTTGGCCGTTTGTTATTTTATTTAAATCAAGGTACAACATTATTTCAATTTTCCCTCAAATGCGACTCCACTTTGACTCTCTGACTACTCGTATTTTCCTTTTAATTTCAAATTCCAATTTCGATTTCTGCTCTTCCCAAATTAGTGAAATGCAGCGGCTGTGCGGAGGACCCCAAAGAAAAACAATAAACAAATTTTCAAAATGTTCAGCTTCAATTTGATGTTAGTTTTTCTACACAGCCAAAGAGAGAGGCAGTGAGAAGAGAGAGAGAGAGAGAAGAGAGGTAGTGAGAGGGAGAGTGAGAGAAACAGACAGGGTGAGTTAAATAAACGACTCGTTAAGACACATAAATAAAACGCACCAAGTTTCCTAATTAAGTCGCCCAAAACATCCATACACACACACACACGCACACACACTCACCCAAAATATAAACAAAATAAGCAAATGATGCGGATAAAAGAACGAAGCATAAATACACTCTCCTAAATCAGAGATAAAAATAATGTTCTTATGTACAAAAAAAAAATTTATAAAAATTTAAAAAATTTGTATTATTTTCGTTTTTGTTCAATAATATTGATGGTAATCAAAGTGTTTTAAATTGTAAATAAATAATAATGTAAATAATAATAAATAATAAAAGCAGTTAAGCTACTTTCTCTATCTCTCTATCTTTTCTAGTAAGTAAAGAACTATAAAGTATTATACTGTCTGAACTAGGAAAGTTACTACTCGTGGGAACAAGTAGTACTCTATTCATTTAAATTATTTATATAAGGTGGACTTTTTAAAGATCAAATAACTTACTTAATTGAATAAATAAATAATAATTAAATAAAATACATTTGAAACTGAAGAGGTAAATAGTTTAGCAACGCTACTTTGTTATTTTTATTTTTAAGCTTACGAATTTTAAATTTATACTCATATATGTATTTTTCTCATTGCAGCTGTTTACGAAGTACATTTTATTAAGCTAATATATTGTTGAAAAATAATAACAGAATATTTGAAATAAAATTTAATTAACTGCACATTTAGGATAACTGCTCTAATATTTGTGTCAGACAAGGTGAGACAGTTAAACACATTGTAATTAAATGTAGAAAAGCGCAACAAAATTCAATTACATGTTGTTGTTGGTGTTGAAAACAACGCCCAAACTGTGTGTTTATGTGTGTGTGAATGTGTATTTGTATGTGTGTGTAGGTTAGATAAACAAAACAACAGCAAGATCAACAGCAATAACCACCACAGCTCGCAGGTGATGCCAAGACAGAGAGAGAGAGAGAGACAAGCCAAAGATATAGTTAGAGACAGAGACAGAATGGAGAGAGAGAGGGAGATAGGGCAACTGAAACTGAGTTGTGTTTGTTGTTGCCTCTGTTGACGGTAGCTGCCCGCCCGCTGCTCTCTGCCAACGTCAAAGTCAACGCCAGCGTCGACGTCAATCTCAAGTGTCTGCCGCTTGTTGTTGGTTTTGATCTTTGTTTTGATTGGGAACTGGGAATTGGGATTTGGATACGGATTCAGATTCGGATTCGGTTGCCAGTTGCCAGTTCAAAAGATCATTCGACTTTGCTTTGCATTTGCATTGTATTCTGCGCGCTTTGTCATTAGACAGAGCTCTACACTGATAAAAATAAAGGGTCTCAAATTCGAATTTTGTTGTCACTCCTTAGTTTTTGTTCTTAAATATACGAAACACATCTTGATTGTAAGAACGTCTTAAAATAAGACCGAATTTCTTAAAAGCAGAGCACAAATCTAAGAATAAGAAGACCTCTGAATATTTTAAGAAGTCAAAAACTTGTAAAAATTAAAAAGTAGTTATAATTTTCCTTTGTAATTATTAGTATGACTCCAGAATTATTAGTAAGGACAAGCAGTTTTAAGAAATGTCAATCTCTAGTATAGTTAAAAGAATTCAAATCCAAAAATAATATCAGGCTTCTTAATATCTTAAGAAAAGTAAATCCTATTGGTAAAATGAACATATAAACTTCTGTATACATAAACATATTTAAATTGAGAAATCAACATATTGGAGAATAATAATCTAACACTTAGTATTTTTCTTCCAATGGTATAATCTGAAGAGCAATATATTTAACATAATATTTTGGATTTTATACGCTGGTATTTTTCACAGCGTACACATTAAGACTTTAAGAATAATATCCTTAGTTCTAGCAATTTGTGCATAAAATGTTCTTACTTGACCAACAAAATATGCAAGATGAATGTGCTTGATTAAAGACACTGGTCGTTTTTCCAGTGTAGAAGCTTCTACAGCTAGGAGAGGGAAGGTAAGGTAAGGGAATAGTTTTCATGGTGCTACTGTTGCTGGAATTGAAGCTGATGGTGTTGAAATGTCAGCGGTGCGCACTTGGAGCACATGGCCTCCAAGTGCGGCAATATGTTTTGTTTAACTTTTGGGCTCTGGTGCTGCTGCATTTGCATTTGTTTGTTTATCTTTCAGTCGCTTTGCAGGCAATGAGAAATCATGGACTCTGTTCAGAGGTTGTGGCTGGAACTGAGACAGAAACAGAGACAGAGACTGGGACTTTGACTGTGACTGTGGCTATGACTGAGACTGGGGCTATGCCACGCCTTAATTACAGCGCCACAGTTAATTCAAATTAATGATTTTTAAATACGCAAAATATGCGCTACTGATTTGCAGTTGACAGTGTAACTTGGACTGTACAATAGAGTTGTAGATTGTATTTAATTAAGCGAAACGAAACGAAGTAAAGTTGACCCCTCTCTCCTACCCACTCCACTTTCCCAAGCTCTCCTCTGCTCCCTAATGTCTGTCAATGTCAGTAATGTAGAAATACAAGTATCTTTGTCACTCGACTTTGTCCTTTCGCCAGATTGCCTATCTTGACTGTAACAAATTCACCAGAACTGAAATGCGATGCGTCCAAAAGGTCAAAACGGTTAGGCCAAAACATAAATCAGCAACGAACCGACTCTACGATTATACGATATTCAACGAGAATCTCTTTCCATTCTTCCAGTCTTCTAGTCTTTCACATGCCGGCGATTTCAATGTCATTGCAGTTTATTTTTTATTTTTTTTCCAGTTATGTTGTTGTAACTTGTTGCCCTTTCCCATAGTTGTAGATCCTACTCCGACATCGACACCGGAGACGATCTCCCACGTGTGTACCCTCCTCGGAGTATACAATAACTTCCTCAAGAGGTTTGTCACCCCAGAAAGAGATCACTAATCGGCATGACGCCTCGGCTTGTGCGTCTGTCCAGTTTGATCTCTTTAAACTCGTTTTATGCTTCAGTTATCACTATGAAATTTCGGCTTTATTGATCCTACGTCATGCTTGTTGTACATGTTTAAGTATTATTATTGGAACTTCTCTACATGATGAGCTATTTAAATTTGAACAATCAAAACGTGACCAAATCCGAAATATCTGCACGATCAAAGCAAGCTGAATAAATCGGAAAAAAGTATTATGTCATATTGATCATAAGTTTGGTTTGAATTTAAAATTTAAGAGATATTGTTATATGAATTATATGTTTAGTTCGAATTAAAAATTCAAGAGATATGATTTTACTCTTCTATGTAACATAACATATTACATAGGAAATTTCAGCGCCTTATGATTTTTTATTTTTTGTAACTACATTACATTGTTTAATGAGATTTCCCTGAGGATTTTGCAGCTATCAATGAGATGCTGTAGAGTATTCTAGCTTCGTTTTGCATTCCAAGGAATTGCCCTGTCATTTTTTGTAATTTTTAATCATTTATTCTTATTTTTTTCTTTCAGTTTTTTGTTTTGTTAATTCGTCTTGGTCACATTGGGTAAGAGATCGGTGTGTGTACGTGTAAAATCTCCAGCTGGGCGGGCATAGAGTGACAATGGCAAAAAGGTAGGAAATCCAAATCCTTTTGTGCCACACAGTTTTTGCCATTTATGGCACTTAAGCAAATTAATATGGGATGCCTTTTGGTTGAGCATACTGGACAATGATAGCAGGATGGGCAGATGAGAGAGGAAGACAGGATGAGGGACTGAGAAAATGATAGAGAATGAGACCAATGACTGGTTTGCTTGCATTGGACTTTACTGTTTCTCTAGTTTCGCCACAGTTTCGAATTTTATGCATTTTAATCTTTTTGTTACGCTTCGAGAAACGATATGTATATAGGAGTCGGGGGTAGGACTAGGGGCAGTACAACATTTTATTGTATTGTATGCCGGTTGAGGCTTCGATTTTGGTCAATTGTTCAATGAGTTTTCCAAGAGGCAGCTGTCGCCCTTTTGTTACTGCTCTTGCACATTTTGGCCCGGATCCATTCAACAAAACTATGCAGCCCAAAATGCATGCAAAACTATGTTATTGCCCCTGTTTCTATCTCTATCCTATCTCTATCTGTATCCCTGTCCCTTTCCCTATTCCTATCCTTGTCCCTTGCCCAGTCACTGTCCCAAAAGGCGGCAGCTCTTAGAGTTGCTTTTGCATTTATTTACATTTGCCTGGACTGGCAAACAGATGGACAGACGGACAGACAGACAGACGGACAGAAAGCAGAGTCGGCCTGTCTGGGATGCATTCCCATTTCCATTCATACAACCAGCGCATTTTTTAAGCCTTTTTATTTCGGGCTCAGCTCTGCAGTTCCCAGATCTCAAACAATGCAACCTGGCTCTCTGGTTCCAAAGGGACCTAACAGGCGTGTGTGTGGACTCTGTGTGTGTTTGCCATAAAGTTGCCAAAATGGAAATGTTATTTTATGAATTGTTCGACAGCAGAGAGAAATTGCATCTAAAACTGCATGAAAACAAAAGCAAACTTTAAAGGGAGTTAATCAATTAAAGCAAACACAATTGATGCATGTCTTCAAAGTACAAACCAAGTGCTTTAGATACAGATTTTAGATACTAAAGTAGAGATAAAGATACTCTTAAATTACTGTACTACCACATGATTTAACTAAAACAAAGGATTACCTAATAGTCCATTAATCTAAATTGAATACAATAGTAAAGCATTGATTATGCTAGTTGGGTTAATTTAAGGATGTAAATAATTTATTTAAATTTAATTGATATTTCTGGTAATACATTTATGTGCAAACTGATGCATATTGAGTATGATTGTGTTGTAAGATAAACGATGTCTTATTGAGGATGAAATCTGATGTAGCTGACAGATAAATTTGCTATTCTAAGAGTTAAGAGTTGATCGTGTATCTTGTTCGTATGCATTGCAATTTGTGTTTCTTTTATTGGGCCAAGATGTTTATCTGGCCAAAAGATGCAGGCATGTTTTGTTACCTGATAGCTGAGAACTTAATTTCCAGTTAGAAAGAGCTGTGGCAGCAACAATTGCCATTCACTTTATGTTATACAGGACAAGCAGGTAAGTATATTGTCAATTCAGATTCAGAGTCAAGCAGCAACAACTAAACTTAACAAGAAACTACAACATTTTTCGCATGACAAACACATCGTGAAAGTACGAGAAAAAGACCAGCAAATCACAACAACAACAACAACAACAACAAAAATGCAACTCAATAATAATAAGTAAAAATGTGCAACATTTACTTCTACAATCTTCCGCGATCTGCAATTCTCGATTCTCGATTTGCGATTCGCGATTCGCGTATTGTGATTTTGTCATGATTCGGCAGCAGCGATTTTTTACTTCTTTTTATTAATATTTGTTGCAGTAAGTTGGCCCAAAATGAGCGAGGTCAAAAGGAAATCAACTGTATAACGTTTTGAGATCTGCTCTGCTACTTGCTGGCTGATGGGCAATTGAACCTTAAACCTGAATCCGAATCCGAATCTGAATTTGAATCTGAATCCGAATCCACAGACTCAAGACTTGAGACAATGCAATTTGCATATTAAGACAATGGCAGCGACAAATATTTATGCATTTACTTTTCTTGGCTATCTCTTTTTTGTCTAGGCCTTGGCAAAAGTTCACGACAACTGAGCAACAGGCAAAGAAAAACACGATAAGCAATAGAAATAGAAGTTGGAATAGAAAAATAGGGATACTAACAAAAAAAAAAAACAAAAAAATGAACAGAGGCAAAAGTTAATTGTCCAGCACTGAGAGTTGACTTTTCGGGGAAATTAACACTTGACCATGGAAAGACTACTACGACATTCCCAGGCCTAAAGATATAGAGAAATAGTCCCAAAAGGACCAGCAATAGCCTGTAGAGATAATATTTATGGGCAAATGACAAGACAAGCAGACAACAACAGAGTAGAAAACAAAAGCAAATGCCACAAAATATGCGAATGCGAATACGAGTGGAGTGTATCTTTTGGTTTTTGTGGTTACTTCTGTCTTTGTATCTTTTGCCGTTTACTTTATGTGAATGTGTGTATCTGTGGGTAGGCAGACATTTGCAATTTCATATTGCGAGCCTCTAGGTTGGCCAAAAGGACACAAAGATCCCGGTCCCAGTTCCAGTCCCGGTCCTGGTCCGGGTTCGGACTTGGTGTTTATTAAATGCTTCGTGGCCAACTCTTGACAAAAGCAGAAAACCCTCTTGGGGGGCAAGGCATAAAAAACTCGGTAGAGGCCTTAACGACTTTGCCAGTTTCGCCTTTTGGGCTATCTTTCACTTGTTGTGTGGTTGTTGTTCAGTTTTTTTTTGTCTTTTTCTCTTTAGGTTGTCACATTTATCGCACTTTTATAATTAAAAAGAAGAGACACCGAGAGAGAAAGAGGGAGAGAGAGAAACTAAAGGCGAGCGATAAGCGGCAGCTACAAAAATATGAAACTGGACTGAGTTATATGTAGAAGAGTGGGAGTCTGTAAAGTCTCCTGGTAACTGCTGCTGCTCCTATCACTTGGCTAAATAATGATAACAATAAACAAAAGCCAACGCATTGTTGTAAAACATTTATTTATTTTTACGTTATACGTTATACGTTTTTCCTTTACTTCCCCCTGTATTTATATTTACTTTATTGTGTGAGTTTTTGGCGTCGCTTTTAATAAATTACATATTTATGTATCTTTTTGGCTGGTTGCCTGAATGGAGATGGAGATGGGGATGGAGAGACAGAGACCTGGCGATTTACTTGGCTAACTAGTTGGGGCATAATTGTCAACCCCACACTGAGAACTGAGCACTGAGAACCGAGAACTGAGAACTGAGAGCCAAGATTAACAACTTCCGAAATGGCTTTTTTAATGACACCAATTATGAGTTTCTTATCGGAACAGCAGCTGCCCGACAAAAACCTCGGACACTTCTTCTTCATTTCCAACTTTTAATGAAGTAATTTTTCTCTTGTCTTCTCATCGAGATGAAGTTCTGAGATGGGGATGCTACCATAGTACATTGTTTGGCTAATACAAATATTGTTACATGCCAGGTGACTTTTATAAGGGAATCTCGCGACTTTCGCCACTTTCTTTGTCATTTATAATCTCGTTGTGGGGTTCTCAGATTTCTTCTTCTTATTTTTTGTTGTTGTTTTGGAACATTGCATTGTTTGAAGAGTCGCCTTTGTAACTGTTTTTTTTTTGTTTCTCTTTATTTCTTAACTGTTGAAGCCTAAGTAGTTGGGCGTGATAAGCAAACATTTGTTTAGTTACAGCAGCTGCTGAGGAAAACAGATGGACAACTAAGATAAAAGTGGGAAAGAAGAACACTTTAGATATATAAATACATTTTTTAACTCAACTCACTAGCACTAAACCCATAAATAAAATAACTGATATACTATATTGCAAAAATAAATATATGTACATCTTTAAACTTTAGTTACAAATTTGTTTATCAATTTAATTGTTTAATATTTTCTAATGACAAAATGTTGATATCTGTTTTAGTGACTGACACTAGGAATCAAATTGAAGAAATAAATAAATATAGACACATATGTACATCTTTAATATTTGCTATTTTCTGTAGAGTTTCCTTGAGACTTTCACTGTGTTTACCTTGACAATTTCCCAGGTTGGATTGTCAATAACACATTAAATTTTAAACAGATGCTTCACACCTTTCTCTTAACACTTCAACTGCATCTAATGAGCTGGCCCATTGAAATATTTGTCCCCCAGCACTTGAAAATATTGTAAATAGCTTGGTCAAGAGTAGCCCCCAATATCATATTTGTGTACAAAAAGGCAATTTCAATTTGTTTTAACTATTAATTTGAGCTCTTGTCTCACTCTCTTATTCTGACTTAGCACTAATGAAGCCAATGCCAGTAAGTACAGTGGTTCAGTGGTACAGTGGTTCAATTCCTGCAACCATTTGGCGCCTTCAATTGTGCAATGTCATCAGAGTCGAGGTGTCGAGACTGCTTGATTAATTAAATGTAATTGACTTTTAATAGGCAGAGTCCAGTGAAATATTCATCTCTCTCTATCTCTCTCTCGGTGAGTCTCTGTCTCTCTTTTTATGTGATGCGGGTGAAGGTCGCGTGGGTGCTTCAACACTCTCAGAAGATGCTGTGGCAACAACAACAACAACAATTCATTAATGACTTAACTCAACTGGCGATTGAGAAAGCTCTGCAAAGGGCCTCAGCTCTGTGTGAGCCATCAAATCTTGGCTATGGGCCATCAAGTCTCAATTCTCTACTCTCCTCTCGCGTCTCTTCTCTCCTCTCTCTCAGCCCACAAATTGCGCTTAACAATCACTTAGCGCATTATTAAAAACGCTTTTTGATTGCGCTTTGGCGTGTTTGGTCTTCGGATGTCGACCGATTGAAATCGATAGGCGTTGCTTAGTCAAGCTACCACAACTTAGAGGATATGTTGTCTTTGAAATACACTATGCAACACACTCAGATATTATGAGAATTTCTAATATTAATTAAAACTCAAATATACCATTTTAAATGGAAATTGCATTCGTCCTATTTGAAAAATAAGCAAAATATTACATTAATAATCTATTTATATTATTATATTTATATTTATTAATATTTATTATAAATTATATATTTAATTATTATTTAAACATTGTTAAAAACATAAGCCAATTATTTATGACACAACTACTATTATGTTATAGAAAAAAATAGAATACTATATCAAGCTCATGAAATAAAGATGAAATTAACTCTTTGACATTTTCCTGTTTTATTTTGGAAATTTACTCAGACTAATTTAATTATCAATATGAACAAAACTCTTTAGAACAGAGCTGAATTTTCAGTCCCATTCAAGCTAAAATAAAATGTATGACAGACATTTTCCCAGGAAAAACTTGCGATTTCTAAGATTGCTAATTTATTACAAATTATTTATTCTAATACTTGATAAATTGACATTTGCACAGTTTACACTTCCGTTGTTTCAACATTACTTGTAAGCTTAAATTTCTTTTAGATTTTTGTAGAGCATTTGATAGTCTGGGCTTGCATAATTAATGCAGATATGTGTGTGTTTTCCCTCTTGACTTTAATTGACCATGGCCAAGAAGTCGCACTTGGAAATGTCTCAATCAAAAAAGATACGGCAACCCACGGTAAATCTACATAAATTGTTGTTATTGTTATTGTTGTTGTTGCTGTTGTTGTTTTTGTGGGTTATGCTGCTGAGTCGAAAAATCGAAGAAACCGAAACTTTTTCTTTTGTTTTTTCTTTACTCTTTTTTAAGAGACACGCCCCGAACATAAAAGCAGTGTTGTTGTTGTTGTGATAGTTGTTGATAATTTGCATTTGATTATGGGTGTTAGTATTGTTGTTGTGGTTGTTGTATCTGCGAAAATTGTTCCGGCATGCGGCTTTGATTTCTAATCTGAGCTGTTAGATCTTATAGCAGCAAGATTAAAGAACGAAAAGCAGCAGTTGTTGTTTTTTCTATTGGACAAGGGTCTTATGATATTTGATCTGGGCAAATGTCTCTATGAAGTTGTCAATGTTCTTACCCATGGAAGAGAGAGAGAGGAGGAAGAAAGGAGGGAATTGAAGGGAGCAGAGGCGTCTATACATAACATGCCGCTAATAAGCTCGTTTGCAGCCCAAAAATTAATAACACCAACAATGGGGACACTGGAGACACTGAAGACACTAGGAGAGGTTGACAACGAGGGCAAAATTTATGTACCACAATGGAGGAGAAGAAAAAAAAAACCAATGAGAGAGAAAAAAAGAAAAACAAAAAAAACAGTAACAACGACAACGAGCACAGGATGGTGACGGCAACAACGACCACGGGAATGATGACAAAAGGCAACTCAATAACAATAAAAATAACAAGATGTCATAAAATGAATAGCCAAAGAAATAACAAGTACAAAACAAGGCCCAAAGCAGCCACCAAAAAAAGAGAGAGAAGAGAAGAAAGCCAAATAAATAAATGAGTGCATAGCCAGAGGAAAATAGAGCTAACCAGAGTTAAAGGAAAAGCACTGCAACGGATGAGCGAGAAAGGAATCGTGCCGAAAAAAAGGATAATTACGTGCTCAAGATTTTTATGCGCCCCATTCAATAATAAAAAAAACAGACTGAAAAAAATGCCAAATTAAAGTGAGCCTAACGTAGAAGAGGAATGCGGGCTGGGATTGGGTTGGGATACAGCGCCCTGGGCAAATAAACAGCAACATAAACAAGATATGGGCAAGTGGTAACAACCACCCAAATGTTAACCACATTTCAAAGTAAAAACGGGAGGAAAATACGTAAGTATCTGTATATATATACGAGTATACGAGTACTCGAGTATAATACAAAATTTGTCAAATGAAAATATTTTGAATGCTCTGAGCAGGCGGAGATGAGTATCTATCTATCTATATATCTAACTTGCCTAAAAGCCACATTAAGATTACTCTTGTTATTGTATTTTCTCCCTTTATTGTCTTTTTTATTCGCTTCGATGACTTAATCTCGCTGTCTTTTAGCGCCTGTCAGAACCCATCCCCATCCCCATCCCCATCCCCATCCGCATCACCATCTAAAGATAAACAAAAGCCTGAATGTCGAAATCGAAAACTTGGCAAAAAGATGAAGAAACGCAAACGCTCAACTTGTCAGGCAGAGAAGCCAGCTCAGTTCTGAGCCTATTGCTGTCCAGTTGTTGGCCTGAAAACCCTTTTTGGCTTTTACCTTTCAAAACAGGTGCGTTGAGGCAAGACAACCACCGTCGACAGCTACATGTCAAATACACAAGGGTGGTTCTATTTTCTCTCCCAACTTTCAACTTACAACTTCCAACTCTCAACAACTTCAATATCCAAATACTACATACTTTTCCAAAAATATTTGTGTAAAATTTAATTAAAGTTAAAATACCCAAAATAACATTGATGCTTCGTTGGTTGTAGCAAATGAATAAAAAATAGAAAATAAACTAAATTAGATTTGAGGAATGCTGTGAAGGTTGGGCCTTCCATTAGATATTACAGTCTGTTGAGCTGTTGAGTCTAATCTCAAATAGCTACATATAAAGATAGGTA
Organism: Drosophila neotestacea; assembly: GCA_035044365.1. Lineage (NCBI taxonomy): Eukaryota > Metazoa > Arthropoda > Insecta > Diptera > Drosophilidae > Drosophila > Drosophila neotestacea. Next base: position 338,411 of record JAWNMD010000799.1, read on the forward strand.
CGTATTATTGAATTGGAATTTCCATTAATTTGTCTCCACACATTGCGCTTTTAAGCTTTGAATATCTCAGCTGAAAACATCCAAAATGTTGGAAAAGATTCAATTCGATGACCCGATTTATAGTGCTAGATTTTGGGATCAGTTTGTTTAAGGACCCCTGAAGTAAGACTTTATTCGAACCTTGTTTTAAGTTAATACAGTTAATTTTAATTTCTTAAATAAATGTAGTTTATGCATTTTTCGAGCTGTACCTTTTTTTAAAGATAGAAGTGCGATTCAGATTTGCTGGTAAAACTATGTGCGGTTGAGGAAAAGGTTTGTTGTTTAACTATTATAATAGAGAAACGGAATTCCCTAAACTTTTAATAACAATTGTGAAAGCTATGCATACTTTTAGCAGTGACTGTGTGAAAAGTTTGGACTGTAAGCTATCTATGTGTTTAACTGTGCATTCTTCGTTTCCCTTTTGCGGAACTCGCTCGAATAACTTGAATTCAGGTGTCAGGTTGATTTCAAAAAAAAACTTTGGCATCTTTGAGTTAATTACTTGGCTAACTCAAGGCGAGGTGAAATACCTGCTATAACCACAACTTGTTCGATGTAACAGTATCATCGTCATCATGGTCATTACTAACATTATCATTATCATTATCATTATGAAGTGGCTATTGTAATTATTGTATTCAACGTTTTCCACTCGTTCGACAGTTTCAGTTTTAATTGCTTTTGACGGTTTGCTTGATTTTTCGTTGCCTTTTGGGCCAAACTTTATTCGATTCGAATTTTATTTATTTGAATTCTCTTTTTTTTGTAGGTCTGTCTGTTGTTTATTTTTTTGCTTTTCGATGCTGCTGCTGTTTATGCAGCCTCTGGGGGTCGGCTGCTTTAAATATTATAGCCGTCATTTGCGTGGGAGAGGGGGCAAAAGGGGGAGTGGCCCAAAACATGTTGCAATTTGGTCAACTTGGCGTCGATGTTGGCTAATGAGCTTTTTATTTGACACAGCGATTTGAGTGTGCATTTGCCACACAGTCCACGATTCCCCTCTCTTCCCCTTAGCCATGTCCCTTTTGCCACGCCCATTGCCAGAGGCTAACCCCAATTCCCAAGCGATTTACCATTTACCCAACTCGACACAAATTGTGTGTTAAAGTCTTGTGATTAAACAACTTTGGCACCTGCTTGGCCCAATGCACTTTGATTGCACCTCACACCTCACACTCTACACTCTCTATACACTCTATACACTCTTTACACTCTTTACACCTACGCCAACGTTGACTTTGACTTCGCAGTCAGCGTCGTCGTCGACTGCTGCTTCTTTTGCATATGGCGCTCCACCTTGTGGGCCAATTGCGCAACTTGTTAGTTGTTTGCCTCATTTACACTTTGGTTTTTTTTTGGTTTTTGTATTTTATTTTTCTCTTTTTACTGTGGGATAAATTTGCTCACTGACAGGCGGGGGGAAGACCTCTAGAGACCCCACGGCTGCCAAAGAAGTCTATGATTTAGTGCCTAGGAAAATGTATATATGTTCTCAAATGCAGTAGAGAAAGTAAAAATCTTTAGTCGTCTTCTATCTGATATCTTCTTAAGTCATAAAGACAATTTTCAAATTCTTCACATTACTTTCAATTTTGAACTAGAATTCTCTTTAGTAGTTTAGGAGTAGAAATACAGCTGCGACTCCAAACTAGTTGAATGTTTAAATTGAATTAAAAATATACTTTTAAGAATGAACTTAACTCTGGTGGGTATCTTGATCACATAGATACCAGCAGTATCTTATTTCAGATTTGGGATAAAAGAGGATCAATAATTATGATACTTATTGTAAGATCTACATTAACCTGCATTTAATCAATTCCCAACAGTTTCTTGAAAGTGGTTTAAATATTAGAGTATAAATAGAGTCTGAATAATAGAACAATCCAATTGATTACATGTTTAAAATTTCCTTTACTTTTTCTATTGAGAATACTTTTTGCCAATAAACGAAGAACTTGAGAATAGTATTTAGTAGTGTGCAAAGAAAACATTTTCATCATGTGGTCTGTGGACTGCACCTTGCAACAGCCACAACTATACAGCAGCAGAAGCAGCAGCAGCAACATCATCAGCGGCAACAATGAAAGGGGCAAGAGGACGAGTGGCAAGAGGGGTGGCATGTTGCATGTTCAAATGTGCTGTTGAAGTTGCAAGTTGGTAGCTGCTGCTGGGCAGCCGACGCCTTGAAAGCTGCCAGCATAAGTCAACACCATATGTTGTTGCTGTTGTTTCTGTTGTTGTTGCTGCTGTTGTTGTTGCATGCATAAATCTGTTGCATGTTGTAAATGTTAAACGCGACGTCTACGGTTTTCATCTGAGCTGCATCTTTGGCGCATTTGCGCTTCAATGCGATTTATTTGCTCGTTGTTTGTAATGCCATTTATTGGTGTTGTTGCTGTTGCTATTTGTGTTGCTGCTGCTGCTGCTGCTGTTGTTGATGTTGCTGCTGTTAAATGCTTATTTACATTACGTTTAGCGGCACTTGACGGGCGGCTCCTTCGGCTTCAGTTACATCTACAGTCACAGTCACAGCAACAACAGCAACAGCTACAGCTTCAACTTGCAACTGCAACTCCATTTCCAAGTGGCAGCTTCGCATGTTTTTTTCTGGTTGGGGCGGCAACTTCCCAGCAAAGGTAAAAGAAGAAAAAAACAGTTGCCGCTGCACAAATTTTGATTTATGTCGGCGTTGTTGCTGTCGTTGTTAGGTTTTTTTTGGTTTTATATGCCATACATATCATTAGCCAAGCAAAGTGCACGGGTTGCTCGAATAGTTTGTCAGTTTGCAAAGAATGTATAAGAGAATAACTGCAATATAAGTATACTTAAGACTTTAGCTAAGCGAATCGTATACATATATTTATTTTATTTAATTACCAAAAGATCAAAGTTAATTTCAATTTAAATTGGTATACTTTACGTCTATATTTTATTTTAGATATTTATTTATTTATTTATTTTTCAGCATCCTAGCACTGCAAGTTGAACTTATAAATTGTTATGCTTGTCACGATCTAAAAAGTCTATTTAAAATAATAATATTATTGCAATCTTGAGTAAGTTTTGTTAAAAATAAGTTAATTGTGATTATATAATTGTGTAAACTTTGATAAAATTGTTTTCTTAATAAAATTTAATAAAAAATACCCTAATTGAATTACATTTTAAGCAATTTCTAAAATAACAAAAAATCTGTCTAGTTAATTTAAGTCCTTGTTCAACATGATTCTTAAAGTCAGTTGTCTGCAAAACTTTTGTGACAACCCTTTGCTAATATCTCTTTTATACAGATCCGCATAGCTACAACTTAGAGTCATGATATACCATCTTCAGCAGACGGTAGCTGTTGTTGTGGTTTAGTTGTCTATTGTTATTTTTTTAACGTCAATGTTATTGTTGCTGTTGCTGTTGTTGTTGCGCATGAGCAACTTTAGACTTTAGCAACAGACCAAAAACGAATGTTGTCCCCGTCTAGCCAAGATTTCGCATATTGCATAGATAGAAAGAAAATGGAAGAGTGAAAGAGAGATATACATATAGAAGAGGAGGGAAAAAAGAACTTGGGATTTCGAATTCAGAAGAATTGTTTGCCACAGCGCAAGTGCAACACCAACAACAGCAACAACAACAGCAACAGCAGCTGTGCAATAAAGAGGGAAGCAACAGATGTTGTTGCTGCTATTTATATACAAATTTATTAGCAACAAACCAAAAAATAATTTAATAGATTCCATGAAAGAGTCGAGACCAGAACCTGTCCAAGACTCTGACTCGACTTAAGACATCAACTGTAAAAACCATCTCTTCCATCTGCAACATCCACCTACAACATACATACATACAACATGATGCTTGTTTAGACATCTTTAAGTTGTTCCTGAGGCAGATGTTGACATTTGGGCAGAGCAGCCGCTTCTTATGAAATATTTAGCTGCCTTCCAGGCGCCATGAGGTATGCAACAATCTTTTATGCCGTTTCTGCTCAAGATGCATGGAAAACCAGGAAAAGGTGTGGTAAAGGGGGGCAAAAGGGAGGGCAAAGGAGTAACCCAAGCCCCTGATCCAATTAACTGCTTACACAAAACACAAATGGCCAGACAAATAGAGTAAGACTGGAGAGCGGGTCAGACAGACATGGATGGACAGCAGACAAACATTCATAGACATATGCTTCTATGCTTGGGTACAAGTAATAACAGTAAAAATCAACGCACGTCATTCGTCCTGATGTCCTTACGACTGCCCTATGGCTACACTTTAGTACACATAGATGCACATACAAACATACATGCATATAGACATACATATGAAGAGACTAAGTATTCCATTCTGTTCCATAGACGCCTTCGCCTGGCTACCTTTGGAATTCTCTAGCCCTGGCTATGAAGACTTTCTTATACACTTGGTTTTAAATTCCATAAAGTCTACTATAGCTTGAAAGAATTGAAGAGCCAGTTTGTTTTGGTTATTATAGGTTACTTGAAAAGGATTATGAATTAACCCTATAATATTAATTACTCTTCGAATCCGAACTCAACCCAGACTAATTCATTTCAAATGGTTTGGTTTGTAAAAGCTAATTACACTGTCTCACACTTTATCAATTTATCTGTAAATGATTTTCCTGAAATGTGAGTGAATTTATTTTATTTTATTTATCTAATTAGCTGAAATAATAGAAGGCGTGAATTAATTGAATGGAGCGAAACTCAACTACTGGTCTTTACATTCAATGAACGAATAATTTTGTAGAAGATAGAAATCGCAGCCTTGATAAATGGAAAATAGCAAAAACACAATTTTCTTAAATGGAAATTATTTATTTTGATAATGGAATTTGTTAGTTGGCTATATCTACACTTATGAAGAGCATTTGAGTCTCGTTAAAGTTGCAACTGTCCGCTGGCTGATTATTCGTTTTGTATCTGTCTGAGTGTTTGTGTGTGTGTGTGTGTGTGTATCTGTATCTGTGTAACTGAGTGTGTGCGTTTGAGCTTTGACTACCTTCCATCTTACTCCTTTCCTTTCTGCTGGAGGCTAACTCCGACTGGTTGACGGCCAGGTTACCTTTTGCTTTTGACGTGGCCTGATGAGCCTGACGCTTTTGCTTTGACTTTGGCTATGGCTATGGCTTTGGCGTTGGCTTTAGCTTTTGGCTTTGGCTTTGGTTCAGCTTTAGCATTGGGGTTGGCCCGCATATGTAACGTTATGTGCATAAAAAATAATCATAATCACTTGAAAGCCCAGCCAAAGCCAAATCCACAGCATCCGCATTCGCATCCAAAGGGGGAGGCAAATGCAAAGGCAAAGGCAAAGGCAAAAGGCAAATAAAGGGGCGACTTGGCTTGAAGCGTTCGGAGCACTTTGCCTCACAAAAATAAATAATACATAAATTGCAACAAAATAAAGCAACAACAGTAGCCAAGTGATGCTGATTGTTTGTCCAAGTGCCAGGACATTGTTTACCAACTTGCTTGCTTATTAAAAATATTGCTAAGTGAATTTGGCACCAAAATAATAAAACAAAAACAGAAAACTGAAAACAAGGACAACTGGACAAAAATTCATAAACATTAAACAAGTGCCACCAGGTATGAGCCATAAAACATGTGGCAAGGTAAGAGAATGTAGTATCTACAAACATATGTATCTTGTATGTGTGTGTGTGTGTGTGTTAGCCAGTAAATCAGAGCGTATGGCAATGACAGCCTCGTCACAGACAGCGGCCGCCATGACGAATGGCAAAACACAGGTCTCCAAACTGCCCAGTTTCCAGTTCCCAATCCCTCAATCCCTCAGTCTCTCAATCCCACAGTCTCCGAGACACAGAGCTACTGCCACTCCCATCAGCTTGATGCGCCTCGAGGCTCTGGTTATTTTTTTCTCTCTTTTTTTTGCACTGAAGTGCGCATTTGACAAGCCCAGTAAACAACAATTAAAATGACAACGGGGCGAGATAGAAAAAGGCGAAAGGATTTTTGCACGTTTCGCTTTTCTTTGCTTTTCCTTTTTCCTATGAATACTCTTGTTGTTGTTGTCCACAGCGGACAAGTGAAAAGCCCCGAAATGTTACTGATGAAATCTGACAATGAACCAGACGAGATACGACGCTAACGTATCAGAGTCCTGCTCGAAATTATAGCCACAGGACATGCAGGACACACAAAGCAGCGAAATCAGCGCCTCAGCCGCAGACACACAATGTGGCAAACTGGGCCCAAAACAATGGCCAATCCGTAGTTAAAAAACAGACTCTCCAACACTCTTCACAAATGTATAGAGAGAAAGAGAGAGAGTGAGGGAGAGGGATAAAGAAAAGAACTATTTCCAGCCTGACATGACAATGCAATTTCCAGCGAATGTTCAAAGCAAATCAAAAATCCATCACAGAATCGTTGATTTCTTTAAGCTGAAAATGCGTGGAAAAACGTATGTGGAGTTGTTATTGAAGAATCTTATATGATATGTGGTTTATAGTCAGGAAGTGCTTAGCAGATATATAATCCAAAGAATTGAGAGTTATTATTACAGCTCACATTATAATTTAGTCAGCAAAAATGTATATTAAATTTCTTTGTACATTAGTTTATAGATTTTAAAATTTTAAATAATTTGTAGAGTTATTTTTATAGGATAGAACTATATAAATGATGACACAAGTAGTAGATGTTATGAAAAAAGCAGGGAACGGTAAATAATGATTATTTTTTTTTTCAATCAAAAAAATCATACACTTCTAGTAACTTTGAAAAATCAAGAAATATACCAAAATTTTTCTCAAGGGATAAACTATGCATTTTCACAATTATTATAAATTTTTAAATTATATTAATAATCTCACAAAATAATGATTAATTTTAAGTTATATTTCAAAACTCAACCAATAATCGTTATGGCTGAGCAAAAAAATATAACTCAAAAAATAATAATTATTTTGTGAGTTTTATTTTTTGCTCAAAAATAAAACTCAAGTTACTATTGCAACATTTCTATAGTGAATATTGAAAAGTTCTTTACATATTCTTATTCCTTAGCCCAAGACCAACTTGTTAGAACAAAAAAAATTAATTTATTTTATTAAAAAAAAATAATTAATTTTTTTGAGCAAAAAATAAAACTCACAAAATAATTATTATTTTTTGAGTTATATTTTTTTGCTCAGCCATAACGATTATTGGTTGAGTTTTGAAATATAACTTAAAATTAATCATTATTTTGTGAGATTATTAATAAAAATCGAAAATAATTATTATATATAATTTTTTGAATAAAACTTATAACGATTACTGTCCCTGGAAAAAAGTTTTAGAAACGATAAAAATAATAATAGAGAAATAGTATTAGAAATAACGGAAATAGTAGTATAAATGATGGAAAAAGTAGTAAGAAGTGATGGAAATGTTAAATGTGTGAACTATGTGTCCTAACCATCAACTTGATGGCCAATTATGCATTAAGCCAACATATAATGTTTAATAATAACTGAACTATAAGATATGTATATTTAATTTAAAGGAATATGCTATAGCATAAATCAGATCTGTTTGGTTAATTAATAAAAAATATTTATTTTCGGTTCAAACTGTTTCTAATTTTATAGTAGAGCAAGAAGAGATGAAAACAAACACATAGATTGATATAATTGGAATCTGTTCTATAGCCTTGAAGCATACGCTTTATGAAAGCTGACGCATCGTTCGCATATATAGGTACATATACTATATATGTACATATACTATGTATGTATAAAGTATATAGGTGCCCAGTGGTCGGTTTGGTTCATTTGATTGGACAAATTGTTTGGCTAATTTGCACGGCATTTGGCTAAAAGCCGTCGGCACATTTATCATGACGCGTTCAGCATTAGAACGTCCATCAGAGACGTCAGTGGGGCTGTCAGTGACGACGCATCCAGAAGAGGCGAATCTGCTATTAATAGTCTGTGCCACACGGCGTATGAGTAATGTCTTGATTTGCCAACGGCTTAAGATTTAAATTTATTTATTGCCCGAGTACTGAACACAGACGGAACAGAACAGAACTGAACAGAACTGAACAGAACACAACTCAACTCAACTTAATTCAACTCATCTCATCTGTGGCTATTTTAAATTCAGATGCCTCGAATTTTCTTTTATTATAATGCAGCAAAAACTATTTCTAAATCTCTGCGAGTTGCTTTTCCTGTTGTTTTCCTCCCCAATTTCTATCTTTCTCCTTTTTTTTTATTTTTGCAAATGTTTTAGCGCCTGCTTCGTGGCATGAAATGTGGGCACAGTTTGATAGCCGGCAACTGTGTGGACTGGAAAAAAGGCGATGACGTGCATGTGGACGTGGAAAACTGAGGTGGGGGCGGAAAATTGTGGGCTATCGTCTGGCTTGGCTTGCATTTTAATTATGATGAAGTGCTGTTAATGTGCGTTTGATTGGCCCTGATGTTGCGTCATGTCAAGGGGGCCACCCTTTGGTTTTACTTGATTTGTGGGCAACCAAAACAAAGGCCAAGGTGAGGCGCCACAATGTTGCAAGAACGAAGTTTGCCAGCTGATGCAGCTGCTCATAACAGGTCAGTTTTTAAGAGTTGATTTCCCAGTGTTAGTTCAAATACCTGGCAGATTTAATAAAAATTGCTGACTACCTAAAAAACCACGATGTGAGGTAAATTCTATTGCCGAACACAGATTTAAAGCAATGAAATTCAATATAATAATGAAATAAAATTAAAATGAATGCCAACTACTTTTTTAAACACTATTTTCATAGTTAGAGCAATACCTTTCGATCGATATATAGCTTGATCTGATTGGACAATAGTAGCAAGTTTTTCATTGATTGTATAGACAATTAAATGGATAATTCGTATTTAATTTACTAATTTTAGTTTTTAAATTAACTTCTTTTGTCGACTGTCTTAAGTTTGCTAGTCGCCTGTCGCAGCCTTCGTGCTGCTTCGTCACCATCGTGGATCTCAGTAATCTTGTTTATAGTAGTACCTACTTTGACTTTCTAATCAAGGCTTAATCCGAACATGATCTTCCAGCTGTTGATCAGCCCTTCAGTTATGACTGGAAATGAGTAATCTTCCCTTGCTCAAATATCCTTAAAACGAGAGCCTGTCGGATTAGGAGCTAGTAATTGAAATTCATGCGGGTTTTCTCCATATCACAAAGGACATGGAACATGCAAATATTATTATCACAACGAGCCGTTAGTTGTTATTATTTGCTGCTAATAGCAATTACACACACTCCTCTTATTACTATATGTGCAAAAATGCAGCCCCTTTTTTTCCTCATATGCTTTTCATATGCCTGCGAATCTGGCTACGCAAAAATTTTCCAATTTTCTCTGGTTTTTTGTTTGCGTTGTTTGCTACACATATTTGTTTGGTTGTTGTTGGTTGTAATTGCCGGCAGTTGTTGCTGTTGTTGAGGTCACATTGAACGTCAAAAGCAAAAGTTGGCAGCGTTAATTTCGTTTGCCCATAAACATGCAACATATGTGTGGCAAGGCAAGGGCAAGGGAGGGCGTTCCACAAAAGGGTCGTCCTTGTGTCCTGCACTCTGCATTTGCAACCCTAATAAAGCGCAGCGGACTCTGCTGCCACACGTGGCATGCCTCTGATAACAGTCGCGCCTTCGTCTGTCGGTCTTTCTGTCTGCCTGGCCTGGAATATCCTGACTTGGTCCAGTCTGCCTGTCTATGCCCATGTCCTGACTTGCCTGGTTGTCCTGGAACCCGTGATTTATGCACTAAACAATTGTCCGTCCGTGTTCGTTCGTCTGCTTGCCTTCTGGTTGCGCCCCCTTTTGTGCCCTCCTTTTGCAAAAAAAAAAAATGCAACTCTCATCTCATTGTTGCTGCTGCTGTGGCATGTTTGGCATGTGGCATCCACGCGAGACACGCACCGAACATGCCACTTGCAGCAAGTGCCACAAAAACATTGACACATCGTTCACAAGGCCAGCGCAAAAAGAGATGCAGATAAATGAAAATAAGAAGACAGAGAGAGAGAGTGAGAGAAAGAGAAAGCTAAGAATAATCAAGCTTGGAGACTGAAAAACTGTTCTGCTATAAATCTTAATGCACCCAGCAAAATATAAAGCAAATAAAATAATGGAAAAATTAAAAACACTGTTATTGAGTTATTACAACAATAAACGAATCACAAAGTTAAAGGTAAAGGAAACACAAGAATAAAAGTTCCTAGGTAATTTCTTATGTAGAAAAGTAGAAAATGACTTCTAATGTTAATTGAAATATCCGGTTCATTGAAATTAATTTGCACAATGAATGAAAGAGAATAATATAATAATAATAACTTTTAAATACCAGATGACTTAAAGCAAAAATAATAGCAGGTAAATCTTTTTTTGCTCAAATTTCAAGATGTACTTTTAATATAATAAGAAATGTTTTCCTTTCAATCACGAAACATTAGCACATCGTTCAGATGAAGATATAAACAAAACTATGAAAAATAACTAGAGACATAGACTGAGCTAAGAATAATCAAGCTTGAAGACTGGGAATCTGTCCAGTCGTAAATCTTAATACACCCAACCAAAAAATAAGTAAATAAAATAATGGAAATATATAATAAAAAAGCATATGGAAACCCTCCCTTTATGGGTATTATTTCTAGCTTCGATACTCGACTCTTTTTTTTTTGCTTTTTTTTCTTTTTTTTGGAAATGCTTATCAAATTAATTTCGCTTAAATTCGCGTTTATTGTTCGAGCTCAGCGAGAGTTTAGAGGGTTAATTGCGAGGGTTTTTTCTTCTTTTATTTTCGCCAGTGCTATTGCCATCTCTCTTTCGCACAGTAACTTGATCTCTTTCTAACATTCTTTGAATATCAGAATTGATTGAATGTTTGTTGTTTGTTTGCCTGTTGTTTGTTGCCTGACCTGGTAAAGTAGGTAAAGGTAAAGTCTCGATTGCTTGCAACAAAAGAGAGAAAGAGAGAGAGAGAGATAGAGACTTTCGAAATCTGAGCGAGGGTTGTCCCATGAGTTGCAAATTGATTGAAAATGTTGTCGTTTACGTTTGCTGCGTGCTCTACACGTGTCCGGAGTTGTTCAATTATGGCTAAGCCAAATCCGCAGTACAAATATACCCACTTCTCCCCTCTCATATCTACTACATCCTTAACTCTCCCAAGGGCATGGCATTTTCGTTTATGAAGCGCACAAAAAGAGCATCAGGTCTCCCCATTTTGGGTTCAGGATACAGGATTGCACCCCGGACTCCGTATTTGAAATGCCATCACCAATTTTAAGACGAAAACTAAACACACGCGACTGGCGACGTCGTCAGGATTGAAATTGAGTCGTTTAAGCCGTACACTCCCCCACTTTCCACTTCCCACTCCCCTCTCACCACTCCACCCCTCCCACAATCCATCTCCATCATAGAAAGTCAAAATACCCTCCTAGGCAGGGGTTTTTGTATGCTTTACAAAATGGAACGAGTAAGTCAGCAGACGAATTGCTTTTCCCTGTCAATTGAATAGATTATAATCCCAGCTATAACTGAGAAAAACATTAACTAAATAATACTTTATATTCTAATAAAACTTCTTTGCCAACCTAATTGTAAGTAACACTAAATAATGAACTATCAAAAAGGAATTTGAAAACATTTAAATTATTAAAAGTCTAGTAGTAAATCATCTAACTCTTTTAGAATATTTCTAAGGAAAAATCGAAAAAGTCGACTTGGGTATGCTCATATATAAATCATGTATAATTTACGCAATGATCTCACAGATAATAGTATTAATTATAATAGTAAACAAAAGCTATAGATACAAGGGATGCTAGGAAAGATTTCCAAGACAATTTTAAAAGTCCCTATATCAATTTTTAAGTTGAAAACGATCCCCAATGTTTAACTCAGTAATCAAAGGTTTTCTTAAAAATCTCCCAGTAAATATTTACTTGTATTAAAATAAATGTATGTATTCAAAAGAATTCTCTGAGTGTATGGATGTACTTACTTTTGCACTCGTTGGCATCACGTGCCGTTGCTCGTCCCCAGGGTCGGTCAAAGTGGAAGGGCTTGCAACGTTCACAGTCGCGTCCTGCCGTGTTGTGGCGACACTCACAGTTCAGCTGTCCATTAGAGTCCTGAGAGCATTTGGTGCCATGGCCGTTGCACTTGCATCGTCCGCCCACGGAGAAATCAGAGACGGCATAGTGCAATCCTGTAGCGACAGCTGAATGAGTATTAGTGGACTCGATGGTGTTGCCACCCAGTTGAACACTGTATTTGCCAGTGCGTAGATCTGCGGGTGCATCGATGGCCAGCAAAGCTTGAGGATCGGGCTGCTGAAGGCGATGGAACACAATCCTAATATCAGTTGCCGTTACCCAATCCTGTAGAACAGGGGAAGAATCCAGATCCCTGGCTGAGGGACGACCCTCCAATGTGCTAAAGGCGATCCTCGAAGCAAGTCCGCCACTTCCATCATGACCATGTCGATGGGCGTCACTGCAACGCGGCTCCTGCTCATTGTGCTTGGTAACTGTGGTTCTACCGGGTCTTCCGAACAACCTACGACACTGGGAACTGTAATACTGAAATGGTTGCCAACTATGGCCATAGTCCGAACTCTTGTAGATGACCAGGGAGTCGGGGCGCGGTGCTCGGGGACAAAACTGAAGACTCACATAGGTCAACTCATACTTTTTGCCAAGGGATAAGGTCAGGGTTACATTGTCACCTCCTGATCCGGATCCTCCTCCCGATACCAGCGGTGCTGATCTCCAGCAGGTAACATTATTGGAATTGTTATTATCGGTGAGGGAACGTGGTGGAAAGCTGTTTGCCTCACAGCTGTGACACTGTAGTTCATTCGGTTCAGTTGTGGCACGTCCTGGCTGATCCTGATACTCGCAGTACCGCTGTGGCTGATGTTCCCCACAGGTACTACTTGCCACAACTGGGGCGTCATAGGCGGCATTCACGAAGTCGGGAATACAGAGACGTGCCTTGTCCTCGTCGTAACAGGGATCCTCTGCCGGAGGCATTGCAAACATTTTCAAATACGCATCATTGGAAATCGCGGACACTGAAATCACGCCCAAGGTCAGGAGAAACAATGTTACACGGTGTTTTTGCATGGCGCGTTTGTTTTTTAAGTTTTTCACACACTTCACAAATAAATATACACAGTTCACCACAAGAAAAAAATTTAAATAATTGTAATTAAATCAGGAATTTGTTTTTAGATTATTTTATTTTGCCAGGCGCCTCTTGAGCAGCACGCGCAGGCGTTTCTCTGGCGATTATCTCTGTTTCTTTCTCCTGCTGCAGTGTGGGTTAAGCGTTTTAAATCGCGCGCGATTCGCGTAGGCTGGACAGCAATCGTCGTTGTTGTTATCGTCGTCGTCGTCGTCGGTCTTCGTTACGTCAAGTCGGGCTGCCAGTTCACAGTCGACTGTGTAATCGTCGTGCACGAAGCGCGCGCGCCAGCCACGAAGTCAGCAGCAAAGTATGTATGTATGTGTATGTGTGAGTGCGTGTTTTGACTTGCTTGTGTTGCAGCGTTTGATCGCGTCTGCATTTGTTTGCTAGCAACATATGTTGCCAAGAGCGCACAGCATCTCAGCATCCACAATGTTGCTGGCGATGCCGTTATTGCCCGTCTGCCAACTCACCACGATGCCACACTCGCTCTCTCTGATATCATGCTCTCGCTCTCGCGCTATCTGTGTACCTTGTGGATAAGAAGTTTGCTTTGCGCAGTTTTAGGCTTGGCAACATTATCGCTTGCAGGTGGTTGTCGTTTCCCTTGCAACATTTGTTGCCATTGCTTCTGCTTGGGTTCGCAATAATTTTATTGACCACTTGGCGACACATTTTGTAGCATGATGTTGCTGCCGTTGCTGATTGTTGTTTGTTGTTTTTATAGCGAGCACACTGCAAATCAAAATAAAGGCAAGCGCAGCCTGTTCACATACGTTACCATATGCATACACTGAAAAAAGATCAGCGATTAGAATCAAGAATATTCATCTTAAATATACATTCATATGTATGTATGTACATACATACATACATATATTCTGTTTCGTACTAAATTACTAATATAACGAATACTTTTTAAATAATTTTGAATGCTTAGGTAATGAAAAACATTGTTTAAAGAATTTAACCATTTGAGACCAAAGAGACAATAAATTTGCCTTGTAAAGTTATCAGTCACAAGGATATCCAGACTTTAAATTTGTATAACTTTGTCAAATCGAACCCAATTTTCGCGCGAAATGTCATTTTAGTCATGATTTGGTCTATAAATTGATTCTAAATTTAAAAATAGTTATTCTCCCAAAATCTATTTTTTCGATCCTGTTGGAATTTTAGGTAAGGGGTACCCCTTTGCATTTTCTGAAAAAATTTCAAAATTTAATATCTTGATTTTATATTTTTATTCAACTCCTGGTGCCCAAATTAGTATAAGAGAATACTTTAAAGTTGATTCTGGGATGTTTAATTTTTGTTTTTTGTAAATATTCTTAGCAAAATTGACAAAAATTTTGACTTGAAAAGTTGCCTGTCCCAAGGGTCAACAGCCTCTTGCATAACTTTGTCAAAAATTAACCGATTTTAATGCGAAATGTCATTATAAATAATTCGAAATATAAAAATAGTTAACGTTTAAAAATAATTTTTTTTTGAAAATTTAAAAAAAGCAATGCTCTTTCTTGCCTTTGACTGTTTTTTCTAAAATTAAATGCTAACCATTTTTGTTATTTAGTAACATTTTGGGCACTTTTTATTTAAGTGTTAAGATCATATAAAAATATATTCTTAGCTTTGAGGTCTTGAAAATCAAATCTTTGATATTTTTCATTAGGTTTTGGTCTCATTTAAAGTATTCTTACTCTCCATAAATTTTCTGTACTTTTGGGCATAATACTTTTGGCTGTCGATGCAATTTTTAGACCAAAACTCTTTATTATGAAACCAAAACCAAAACCCTATTTTGTATCAGTGTATGGTTTTTATTTGCTTTTCGATTGCTATCGATAATGAAGTCGCCAAGCGGCTGTTGAGGGCTGAGGCCTAAGTTATTAACTTGTCGTTAATGAAAATCATCAATTTTGAACAGAGAGAGAGATGGAAAGAGAAACAGAGAGAGAGAGAGACAAATAAAGTAAGCAAGAGGGAGAGAGAGAGGCGCGTAATTACGTGAGATGAGTATGCGATGGCTTCATTAATGCTGCTGCTGTTCCCTCTCTTGCTTCTTTTGTGTTGCCTGCCACAGATTGTTGCTTGCAGCATTGCCTGCACCTCACTGATAAGCGTTTCACTTTCATATACCTCGCGCCCCCTTACCACGCCCTTCTCCCTCTCCCTCTCCCTTTCCATCTCCCAATGCCAATGACCATATGCTATTGTTTGTTTTGGTTTTGTAATTAACTGTTACGCGTGGCGTAGGCGTTATAGTGGGCGTGTCATTGGCCGCATCCAACAAAATGAACTCTAATTGATGAAATTCTCACGCAAGGTTCACTCACCTGTATAACTGCAATAAATTGCATTTTGGATTATAATCTATATGTATTACTAACAATTTACTAACTTTAATTCTGGATAAATATTGATTGACATATGAAGGCCAAGTTTTCAATGCCTTTATTAGGCTTTAAATAACTATCTGAACTAGAAACTAATGTCAAAGAAATATATTTATCGAATTTAATTTAATTGGACTGTGAAAAGACGGACAGAAAAATATATATAGACATACATACATAAATTCAAATTTATTAAATAAAGTAAACAACACATTGATGAAACTCAATAAAAAAATTAATTTTATTTTGATTTAAAGATGTTTCTATGAATTATAAATTATTTTATATTTAATAATTGTTAACGTTTTTAAATATTTGTAATCTAACATATAGTAAGTTAAAACGTCAAAATATTTTTAAGATTTTTGCGATTTATGGCAACCATAAAGATAATAAATTTACTGAATCTGATATATTATCAAGGAGAACCTGTAAATAGTAAGTATATATTTACACACTAGAAATTATAAGGACTTGATATTAAAAATGATTAAAAAACTGCAATATATTTCAAATAATGCTTCAGTTCAAAGCGTAAATTAAATAATGGAAATTTGCACAATTATTGATGCCGCTTTCCTCTTAAAGCACATTTGTAAATTCCCAAAATTTGCCTATCAAAAGTTGTCCTGCAATTAAGTGAAATTATTGTCGCCCATTAAATGGCTAATTAGTGTAGGTGTGTGTGTGTGTGTGAGTTGCAACTGCCATTTGGATCAGTTATCGTTCAGTGTAGTTCCATTGTCATATCCTGCAGTTGTCTAGATACTTACAACATGTCATCCCACACACACAGACAAAGACAGAGACTTACAATCACTGGAAGCTAGGCGAGCTCATTTCCGGTTGCTTTGTTGAGGAGCAGCTGCCTCAATGGAGCTCAACGGCTAGTTACGAACATACATGTACGTATGAACATATGTATAGTATGTGTTATCAGAAGTTTTGCTTTATTACCTTGGTCAGTGGGCGTGGCCAGGGAAAGGACAAGCCAAAGCCAACGATATCCTCTGTCCTATGTGACTCATTGGAAATACTCGACATCTATGGCATGGGATCCTTTTATTTTGGGATGGGTAACACTATATTAGGACTCTCGAGAGAGCTTCCCAAAAACTCTTGCAAACAGTTGGGAACTTTTGTCGCTTAATGAAAATTGCATTGTGTCGCTGGGTGGGATTTTGGATTTTGATTTTGATTTTGAGTGCTGGACACAAAGGCAACTTTGTGTTGGTCAAGGCGTAAAGTCCAAGCGGCTTTCAATGTTTGTTTTGTTTTGTTTTTGTGCTGGGCTGTTGGTCTGTTTGTTTGTTGGTTTGTTTGTTTGTATGTATGGCTGGTTGGTTTGCTGACTGGCTGGCGGCAAGATTTTTAGATTATGACGCTTTGTCGGCAATCCTCTTCAGCTGCGGCAATGAGCCAAACATTTGGCCAGTCTCATATCATCATCATATTCATCGTCATCATTATCATCATCATCTATAGTCTCGTCTCTTCCGTATGTTTTATTTACTTGTCTCTTGTTTAAATTGAACTCTCTTTTCTCTATTTATTGGCGACATCAATAAAATGCAACACCAAGGCTCAACACTTGTCTATTCACACGAATTCCGCTTATAGGTAAAAAAAAAGGGGGAACCCCTTTTAAGTTTTCTATTTTTTGTCAATGTTAAGCTCAACATTTTGTTTGTCTATTGCTATCGTTGAAGTTGCAATTGTATCTCGATTTTATTGCCAAAAGCTGCAAACATGCGAATGGCATTTGCCCGCCGACAGCAGGAGGAGAAGGGTTTTTGCCTCAAGGGGTGTAGGAGAGGTAGGAGGGAAGGAACTTCGCCCCCTCTAAGAGCTCAGGCGGACGCAATGCAACTAAAACGCACAGATAGATGACTAGATTCCTATCAGCGTCAATAAATAAAGTTTTTAAATGGAACAAGAAAATAAATATATGTCTCCGAGTGTCTCCTTGTTGTTACACTGGTCGAAAGTGTGCGAAATTGTTATGAAAAGCGAGACTTTCTTTCTTCTTGTATTTTGTAATTTTATTCCATATTTATTAGCAAACTAATTTTGTAATAAACATTATATGTATAGTCAACCATTTCTGGGGTCGTTTATACCAAAAATTGTCACCAAATTCAGTATTATATGTTATTAATTTCCCACATGATAAAATAAATAACCAGATATAAGATAAGACAATCAACTAAACATTAATTTTCATGTATTGATTATGGATTGTATATCTTCAAAAACCCAATTAATTGGGACCATTAAAAAGGAAAATTCAATATTGTTCAATTTTGTAAAATCAGAAACTGTGAGTTTACCAATATAACATATCGAGAATTATTGAATATCGAGACTGCACTGTAAATGTAGCTTTTGTATTTAAAAAAAAATGTCAACTTAATCGATAAATGTGATTTATTTGTATCGATTTGGTACAGCGCCAAAATCAATCGATCATTTCATTCCACTGTGCAACTTTACCTCAGACTCGCATTTTGTCAGTCTTTTCATATTGAAAAAGTTTGTTCGAGTATCTATCGCAGAGTTTCCTTTGCTTGTTTCTCACTCACTCTATCTCTCTCCCTTTCTATCTCTCTCCTTTTCTCTCTCTGTCTCTGTCCCTCTGTCTGTCGTTTACTTCTGCTCCCACGACGTTGTCTGTCCATTCCGTCTGTTGGCCTGTTTGTTTGTTTGTTTGTCTGTTGGTTCGACGCTTTGTCTTTTGTCTTGTGCAATATGCATCGTGTCTTGTCTGTCTGTCTGTCTGTCTGTTTGTTTGGCCCAAAGCGGCGCACAGAGCAAGAGGGGGCGGGGCTTTCCTTGTAAGTTGCAACTTGCAAGTTGCAGCTGGGCGCGTGTTGCGTTTGTTGCATTAACCAATGTGCTCTGTTGTCTACCTACCTACATAGAATACATACAATACATATAAAACATACAATACTTGAAGCTACTTACATTGATTTTATAATTAGCCATGTCAGCATTGTTGAAGGGGGATGGGTGGCAAGGGGCAAGGGGCAAGATGCAAGGGAAAGAGGCAATCAGTAAGTAGCACAGGAAGGAAGGAAGCTGCCACAGAATTCAAAGTCAACTCGTGGCCATAAAAACAGCCAATTACCTTCAAGTCTCATTAAGTACTACTACCAACCATATTCCCCACAGTCAGCACAGGCATTTCCCCGATGGAAAGGGGTAAGAAAAGGGGTGATAGGGGTAGGGGGAGGGGCAGGGAAAACTGCCAAAGGGCTGCCACTGTTAGCTGACCGTTACAATCGAATTAGGCGCCGTTCGCAACGCTAAATGCAATTAAAACTAGAAGATGTTGATTACATTAGAAGTGCAGGCAGCCACGACAAACTGACAGCATAGAGAGACCCTAAGGAGAGGGTGAAGGGAGTCTCCTCCCTGACTCCAGGACTCCAGGAGCTACAGCAACAAGCTCAGTGTGGACACCCAGAGAAGAGTGTGACCAGCGCGTGCGCTTCCACAGAATTTCAAACATTTCCCAACGTCGCCAAAGTCGCACAGTGAAAGAATTAAGTTTAAGTCATGGCAGAAAAGAGAAGCCTGCTATTTTATAGTTCAGCTTAATTTTATCCGACTTATATTTTTTCACTTGGTTTTAATTTTTAAACTTTATACGTCTAATTATAACTCTGTTAGTTATTCTAGATTAAACATTGTTAAAATTTGCCAAATTAGTTTAATTCAATTCGTTAGGAAATATTTTTATATAATTAAAAGTGCTTCCTTTAAATATATGGGTAATCTCCTCAGCGATGGAGGTTGTGAAACATGAACAAGTTAAATTTTCTTAATATTATTATTAATTTATCTAATTTAGTAAAAAGTCGAATTAAATGTTTAAAGTTTTTTTATTTTAAATAAAAAATTTACTACTATTTAACAATCACTACTGTCACTATTTTGAGCATATTTTAGCTTTATTTAGAGCTTTAATATATTATAGAGTCTTTGCAAGATTTTTAGTATTTATTTAAAAATTAATAGAATCATGAAAAGAAAAATAAAACGTTTATTTAATTTGAGTAAAACATAAACCATATTGAACATATTGATACTAGTTTGGTTTTTTCGGAAACATTTCTCACTTTAAGTTTTAGCTAGCTTTGAATGCACTCTTTCTTAAAGGATTTTAAAAAGTTATAAATATAATTACTGTACTCTAACTTTCCAGCTATTTTGTTAATACAACCCACTGTGCGTCGTCGTCGGCGACATTCTGTTGTCATGCCCCACAAAGTTGCGGGCTGTCCTTGATGCTGTCGCTGCTTTTGTTGCTGCCTCCTGGCTCCTGCTTTTTGTTCATAATTTATCCCTTTTTTTTTGGCAGCTTGGTGTGTGTGTGTGTGTGTGTGTGAGTATGTTTTTTTTTTAGCACGTTCAAGGCGAGCTCAGGAAAACCGCCCGAAAATTGTTGCGGTTGACCAGAACTATTTTTTATACTCAAACACACACACAATGCACAAAAAACACAGCGCAAAAAGCAACAGAAAACTTTGTCAACGTCGTGGATGAGCGGAGAAATGAAAATCCCAGGGAGGGAAGAGGGAGGAGAATGGGGTCTGATTATGTCAGCAAAACAAGGCAGCCATCAGTCATGTATGTGCATGTATTTACGAGGGTAGACTAATAAGTATCCTTTTTGAATGGATATTAATCTACTACTTAAACATAATCTTTTTTGAGAGCAATTCACTTTATCTTGCTCTCTTTAGAGCTCCAAATGCTTATCAAATAAAATGATTAGTCAAGTTCCTCAAAATACTTAGTCATTTCTTCACAGATTTTCACAGAGAAAGTTTATTTTCTTTTCGTTGAGATATTTTTCATAGTTCTCAAAGAGATTGCAATCATGTTGCTCACTACAAAATGTTGCCAAAATATAATAAAGTGAGTGAGCTTTATGAAACTTAACCAGCCAGAAGTTAATGAATTCAACTATCCTACAAAACTGTAACATTATTTAAAAGAGTGGCATTCGTACTTGGGCTAAAAACCTATCAGTCTACCCTCGAACGTATGTCGTTGGCTGGGAATAAATCTGAAATCCGCACGCTAATTTGTGCATGATAAATTATTTATGCCAAAATGGAAGTCAACAGCAGCAGTCAAAACAACAACTTGTTCGAACGGCCAGGGATGGAGGATAAAGGATGGTAATGGTGATAGGGATGGGGATGGGGACTATAAGTAAGCTACACTCGTCACCTAATCCCTTGAAGTTTTCCAACAACACGAATCATTCATAAAAATGCTTGCAGCAAATTGGTTTCCCCATTTGGATTTTGGCCGCAAGCTTTCAAGCTGCAGGTACCTCGTATATGCATTAAAAGCTTAACATGGGGGATGTTGCATGACGGGGTTGCAAGGGTGGAAAAGGGGAAGAGGGGGAGGTTGCACGGTTGCTTGGCTTTTGCGATTGCATGAATATTTGATGAGACAAACTAGAGTGAAAGTTTTATATGAATAATCCGTGGCAAATGTTGCAAAATTTCTGTAGATTTATCAAAACAGTTGCTGCTTTCGACTTGTTTTGTTTGTAGAACATTTTGGATTACAGACAAAGCTATTTACTTATCAATAGTGTAACAATTCTTGACAGCTTTTAACACTTACTACTTCAATAGTCCTGAATATGGTATTCCCTTACAGGATAATCTTCATTATTTTAGATAAATAATTATTAGCTTGATAAGAAATATTTCTGTCATTATTTGAGTGAAGTTAACTTTTGTTTTCAAATTGATTAACTTTGATGCTTTTCAATAGCTTCGATTGTTATTTAACAATTATCAGAGTTGAAGTTCAATTTGTCCAGTTAAAGTTAAGTTCGTTTTGTAAGTCAGTCAGATTTAATTATAAAGCACTTGCTATGACTAATGAGCCATCCTTAAGACCTTGTCTTAAATGGCAGTCATCAGCTAATTGATTCAAGATTCCCAGCACAAAATGCATTAACCTAGCCTGCAGTTTCTGGGCCAACTTATTGACCAAAATCCTTGGCCATAATCAGCTTCTGTTGCACTCAAAAGTCCTTTTGCCTGTGTCTGTCTGTGTGTATGTGTGTGCATCTGTGTGTCTGCATTCATGGCTGTGTATGTGTTGGCCACTTTGCTGGCCTGCAGCTTTGGCAAACACTTGGCGCCAGCTGCTGCCTTTCATTTAGTGCTCATCAAACGGCAGCCACTTTGCTGTTAGCTGCATTTTGTTGGCCCTCTTTGGTTGCCACCTGACTTTGCCACACTGCCACACGCCTGAGTCCTGTGTCCTGTGTTCTGTATTCTGTACTCTGTGTCCTGCTCAGGTGTCGAGCATTGTGTTTCGCCTTTTCGCTGCTGTTTCAATTAGTGCATAGGCAAAGCAATGGTTGCATATCTACTTGCCACTTCCCACATCTTCTCCCTCATTGCCACATCCGTTCTCCCATCTGTGAGTCCATGCCACCATTTAACCCATTGGCCACTCATTAGCAGCGCTTGCAGCTGCGGTTTGTGGTGCTCCTATTTCCACTACCCCTTTCATTTCCATTGCCATTCAGTTCCACGCTTCGTCGCCTCCTGTCTGACTCCTTATCTGTCAGTCTCTATCTATCTCTCTTTCTCTTTATCTTTCTGTCTCTCTGTGCTTGTCTGGTTAGCTGACAAGCTATTGTAAGCCTTTTTGCATGGTTCACCTCTCGTTTCTACCTCATTTTGTTAGCCCTAAACTCCCTCCGTCAAATGTTTAATTATTTGCCATTTTTCGTAGCATACTTTTGTACGTCCAACATTCAAATGGCGTCTCTTTCCATCGCTGTTTCTGTCTCTGACTCTTTCTCTGCATGCTTTGTGCATTTATAATCATTTTTCATAAATGTCTGACCGTTGGGCAGCGCTTGAAGCACATTTACTGTGACAGCTCTCAAAGGATTAGACGTGTTTCACATTTTAAAAGCGCACCAAATGTGCCAAGGACAATGATGATGATGATGATGATGATGGTGATGATGATGTAGTTGATGACTGTCTACAGGCGATGATTGTTGAACTCGTTAGTGTTTCTACTACTCACATTATCTATCAGTCTTCCTTGCAAATATTGTTGGTACAATCTTTTTAAGCATTTTTGTTTTATTTTTTTATGGTCAATATTAAATTTAGATTTATACTTTTAATTTTAATTGCTAATTTTAATTTTGTTTTAGCTTAAATTAACATTTTTATGTCGACTGACAAACTGTAGTTTGATCAATAAATACAAAAATATCACTCTCTATTTCATTTCTCTATGTGTACCCATATTTTTAGACCCAGTACTTTAAAAAAGTACAAATGGGTCTATTACGTTTGTGCAAATGTGCGTAACAGGCAGAAGGAGGCGTGGCAGACCCCATAAAGTATATATATTCTTGATCAGCATCAACAGCCGAGTCGATATAGCGATGTCCGTCTGTCTGTCCGTCTGTCCCTTTTTTGAACACCTATATCTCAGAGACTATAAGAGCTAGAGCTACCAAATTTGGCATGTACGTTCATCTGCATCTTGCATTAAACGAGTTTGTTTTAGATTTTTGCCACGCCCCCCTCCGCCCACGTAAATTTGAAACAAAATTTCAAAGTCCAATAACGAAAGCTCCTTTAATGCTAGCGATATGATTTTTGGCATACATGATAAACTCTATAGTCCAATCCTGTCCTGAAAGTTTTATCCGGATCGGGTAATAAACGGATAGTATACGGCTGATCGAAATTTCGAAAATATGAACACCTAGATCTCAGAGACTATAACAGCTAGAGACATCAAATTTGGTATGTAGGTTCATATATATCTCCCATTGATCAAGTTTGTTTTAGATTTTCGCCACGCCCCCCTCCGCCCCCGGAAATTGAAATACAAAATTTCGAAGTCGAATTGAAGGAGCCCCTTTAATGTTAGCGACTTGATTATTGGTATATATAATATACACTATGGTCCAAACCTGTCCAAAAAATTTCATTCCAATCGGATGATAAACACGGAAGTTATTCAACTAACAATGTTAAAGGCAAAAGGAAGAAGAAGAGACGCTAGCGACCTCCGTGTTTATTAACTTCGTAGTGGCGCCATCTATTGTTTGGTACGCATTATTGAAGAACAGTCAATAGTGAACGCTTTGCACTCAAAAAGTACTGGGTCTCCTACTGTCGAGCTTGCTCCACTGTAGCTTACTGCATTTTTGTATATATATATGTATATATATATTTCTATCAGTCTTTCTCTTTCTCCGACTCTGTCTTTACTTCCCTATGTCTACGTCAATTCCCAACTGTCATTTGTGGCACGATTTTGTTGATTCAAACCATTTTTAACCGTTCGCTGCCTTTTGACTTTTTGCAAAAACTGATTTAAGCCGCTTACTTCCAACAACAACGAGAACAACACATGCCACGCCCCAAACCGTAAGTCCCCATTTTAAATGCCAATTCTGCGTGTTGCCGGCATTTTCACCTGGTTTGGGTAATTGACGTTAACGGAGATTATGTAGAGAGTCGACGTTTGTATAAACATTATGAATAGCACCTGTTAAAAATAACATTTACTCGGGAAACAAACTTGTGTAATAGTAAATCGTAGCCAAAGGTTAAACAATACCAACTTTAAACAATTAACAACTTTAGCAAAACTTTTAATGCATCGAATAATCTCAACTTTAATTTACCAAAATTATATATAAAATATTTAAACTGTCGTTAAAAACTTATTTTATTATTTTAAAATAGCTCTAGAAAATCTTTAAATGAATATATATCTATAATTCAATTTGAAATGTGAACACTTAAGCTATTTTACCCATCAGTCTCTTTTAATTGTCGACTTAAATTCTTTGCTTCTAATTTTATTTAAAAAATTTTAATTCAACTCCAGCGAATCTTTAAATGCACAGATAAATCAAATTTTCAATTTGAATGTTGTACAATTCTTTTATTTGTTGACTTAAAATAGTAATTCCTAGTTATACTTTAAATATTCAATACATTTCCTTGATGACTTCTTTTAGTTGAAGCTTAATGAATTAATAAAATGGGAAACCAATTTTCAATCAATGTTTAATATATTATTTATAACACCACAACCTGTCCATGGTTGAACTTAGTTTGAATTATCAGAGAACGAAATTGATTAATAAATTTAATAAAAATGGATTCTCTACTGTATTCTATTAGAAATATAAATAAAAGTAGATATAAATTCAGAGATCTAAAATAAAATGAAACCTTGAAATCAATTAATTAAAGATTAAACGGCTTTGTATCCCGTTAAGATTCGTTGTGGTTCGATTTGCTTCAAATCTGAGCCAACATCTCGACAAACTTTGGTTTTATCTTACAATTAAAAGTCTTTTGGCAATGGCCCATGAAGAAACCGCCACAGACACCTCAATCTTCTTTGAAGGAGAAGTTAGAGGAAAAATCAAATCGGGACTTTGTTTTTATGTGTGTCTAATGATGCGTCAATGAAACGCTGCTAGCGACTTTTGGCCGCATCATCAAATGAAGCGTCATTAAGTAATAAGTCTTTCAGCCATATCCGACTTCAAGTCCGAGTCTTTGATGGAGACAGAGACTGAGACTGAGAAAAAGTTGAGCTAAAAGCTATTAAACGTAAACGCCCATTCTTCCTTTGTACTTCCCCTGATCCAACTTCTTTTTCCCTTGGCTAAAAGCGCTTAACGATTTCATTAAGTAAGAGTAGGTGGTGGGCTAAATTTAAGCTTTAAAGCATGGAAAACTGAGACTGTTGCCAACTGCAGTTGCAAGTTGCAAGTTGCAAGCTGCAAGCTGCCATGTTGCCAGTTTTCTTGACTGCCCAACTCGGCAGTCAATCAGTTAGTTTGTTCGTCTGTTCTTCTGTCTGTCGCCATCTCAAGACGTGGCACTTCCGTTTCCGCTTCAAGTGCGTCTCCATTCCCAGTTCCCGATAGAAGCGATAGAAGAAGAGCACGCAATTTAGACTCAGAAGAAGAAAAATGAGCATTGCACCAAACTGACAACACTTCTTTTTTCTATTCTAGTTTTTTTTTATATTTTTTAAGTGTTTCTTATGCTCGGTCTCACTGCTTTTGATTTTGCAACGTCTTTTCGCTTTCGCCTTTTGTGTATGCCTCTGCACAATAGACGAGACACGCCTCTCCGCCTTTCTCTACCCTCCTTATTCCCCAATTCTTTCGCCCCTTGAAATTCTGCCCTCTCTTTGCTTTGGGGTTTTGTTTGCCATTTCCGACTGGGCGCTAAAAGTGGTTTCTATTTATTTATTTATATTCTCATTGTGCAGTTGCAGTTACAATTCTCAGGGAGGGAACTCCTCTCCTTAGTGGAGCTGAAGAGAGAGAGTGAGGGAGGTATAGAGGGGTGGGGTGGACCCAAAGCTTAATGTTCGATTGGCCGTGGTCGGAAGCATTAGATGTGAACGATTTGGCAGCTAAGCACGTGCTAAGCCGTGAACTACCAAAGGGATTAGCCGGGGAATCCCCAATAGAATTTTAGGCTTCCAAAGAGCTTTGTGAAAACATTGCAGAGGAGCCGCAGTAACAAGAGCAGGTGGATGAACAATCAGTGTCTGGTATCACTAAAGGGTGCTTTAAAGTACAACATTATTGTCAGTATTAACAAACGTATACAAAGAGATAAATATCTATATACAGATAAAGAGACTCTAAATAATTCTATTTGTATAGATATCTATATGTATGTATTTATTAATTTCTTTAATATTTTAAACTATAACTAAATTCTATTTGAAAAAAAAATGAAAGGAAAAAAAATATCCTTAACAATTGAGAGTTTTGTATAGTTAACTAAATTGAATTAAGTTTTAAAGTTATAAATTTAATATAACACATAGAAATACCAATATCTACAAACAAGTAAATATACATATATCAATATCTATATAGATATATATTTTCACATCTATATCAATATCAGTATCTACATATACATATTTGTTAATCTATTTATCTGTATGTATCTATATATCTACATATCTATAGTTATCCCATGGCAAATGTATATCTTTCCATTTGTAAACACTTACAGATCTATATCAGACTTGCCACAACTATTTTGCAAGACTTAATGTCAATTTGTTGAGCTCCCAAGTTTAAGTTTCTTTACGAGCTTTTCTTATTCTTCTGACATTCTGATGTTCACACACACATATACACACATGTATACACTCACACACATTTACACAGAAGATGAGCTTAAATATGTGTGTGCGGCGAAAGTTTATAATCCTTTACGGAGCTGAGAACTAATTGCAATGTAAATAAATTACAGGCGACATCAGCAGCAACAGTCAGCCCCCCAATTGCCCCCGCCCACCGCCTTTCCCTGACACTATTTCAACAATATTTCACTCAATATTCAAAAGCAGGCAAAATGCAACGCTGCCTCTCCATCTTTGTCTCTTTCTCTCCTTCCCTTTCCCAATCTCTTTCCCAATCTTGCTCTTTCCCTTGCTGTCGGTTTCTGTCGAAAAACGCATTCAACTCGACTTAACTAACTATTAAGCACTACTTCAAGTTTTACACAGGATATATGCATGTATTTGCACTCGTTGTCCTTGCAGCCTTCGCAGCAATGACTTTGTTATTGCACTATAATTTCAGTCAACACAGTTGGATCTTTAACTTAGCAGAGTATTTTTATATTATTATATTAGGTAATGCATTTAATATTAATTACAATTTTTATACTAGTTTATTGTTATATTCATTTAAAATAAATAAATAAAAAATTTAAAATTTAGTTTAATCAAAATATATTTCAGGTAGAAATCCAGTTTTTATCTTAAATAATTTCATTGTCTAACATTTAAGAATATTTATTAGATATAAGAAAAGTACATTTTACTTTGAAATAAAACAATGTAGATTTCCATCTATTGCTTATATCATTATGGTGAAGTAAGTAATGATCTAGGTTTAAATTTAGGTACTTACTCTTTAATACAATATAACGAACAGATTTGTTTTTCCTTGCAGTTTTTCTTAGCCCTAAAAGAGATTCTCTGAAAAAAAAGTGAAGGAAAAATTTTAGAAGTTTGGTTAATATACCATAAACGAAATTTGGAAGCTAATTTCAGTGACTTAAATAAAGACATTTCATAAAATAATGACGAGCTTGTTGCCAAGTATTTATACTTTTATACTTTTGTATTTATCGGCTCATTAAATGTAAATGTATATTTTAGAAGTATTATTAATAAAATATTAATAAGTTATTAAAAAACTATTTTTATTTGGGATGCAAGAAACTTTTAGATTTTCCTACAATCGAATAGTCTTGATATGGTTTACAATTTTTCCCTTAAAAATTACTCTTATTGAACGGCAATTGTCAGTTTATTACACATCTCTTAGCTATAATTAACTAAACTAACTCAATCACCGACGATTTTAACTCTTTAGAGTATCTTTTATTCGTTGAGTCGATGTATATCTGTGTATTAGTTGTTTTTACTTGTAGTTTGTCGGCGTCGTTTGCAGCTCGTCCTTGTCGTTGGCATTATGACTCTCAGTGTAGTCTGTATATGCGTGTGTGTGTGTGTGTGTGTGTGTGCGTTTGTCAGTGTGCGTCGTTGTCCTTGTCGATTTACATGAGTTGCAATTAGTGTGCTCTGCTGCAAAGCTCTTTTGGCTTTGGCAACACTTTTTAGCTCGGTCCCGTTTACGCCTATTGCACATAGAGAGAGAGACAGACAGACAGAAAGAGAGAGAGAGGGATATATGCGGCATGTTGTCCGCCTTGTCCATTGTTTGCGGTGTGCTTTTGTGTTGCCCAAATGTGCCGGAAAGTCCTCGGCCTGTGCGATCCTTGCTCTACACACTTACACACACACACACACCTCTTTTCCCGTGTGTATGAGTGTGTGTGTGTCTTTTCCTTTAGCTGGTATACAACTCATGGCCTATCAACTGCATCCGGCTGGCATATCCGTTGGGCAACAGCTTTCAGCTTTTATGGCTTTTAAATAGTTGCAAGCAAACCGTTATTCCTACAACTGCCCCGCCCACATTTGGTACCTTCTGCGTCCCTTGCCTTACTTTTTTTTTGGGATGAGAGAGCCCTAGAGCTCGCCACTTCTGACAGGTTCTTGGCAAGCGCCAAATTTATGACTGTATTAAAGAGTTTGCCGACTTTTTGCCGCACATAATTTTTGCATAGTTTTTGGCGCCCAAAAGTGTTGGCTTTGAACCACACTCGAAAGTTATGTGATTTAAGCGTTCCATGCATAGGGACAAACTGTGGAGGAGAGTGCACATGGATGGAAGAGTTTCATCTTGGGAATTGCTGAGAAGAAGTCTTAAAACTTGTCCCATTATTCCTCTCCCCTCTGCCTCCTTTGGGAGCATTAGCAGCTGCTATTTATGTCATTGTCCAGTTGCAGTTTAAGTAACCACATACAAACAATTGCAACTTTAAACCAACAACAGCAGCAGCAACACGTTAATGTGTGGGCGTGGCAACACAGAGGAGTGTGTTACTGCGAGGGTTGGTTGATAAGTAACTGGTAGGGTATCGATATTTTAATATTTTTTATATTTTTTTTTTATTTTTCAAATAAAGCAAAATATTAATTTATTTAAAAATAGTATTGTAAGTTCATTTAAACTAAAGAATATATATTTTCTAGTAATTGATATTATGTATATATTATTTTAAAAACTCATTTTTAAACGACAAACATCGATACCCATTTCTACCAATTACTTATCAGTCCACCCTCGCATTTAAATGTTTCTTCAAGCCTCATTGTTGGCTCTGCCACAAGCGACAGTTTGTTGTGTGCTTCATGTTGCTGATTTCCTGCTGCAGGATGTGTCGTAGGATATGGTCAATGTGGCTCGGACACTGGACAAAGTGTTGCAACTGTGTGTTGTCGTTGTTAAACATTGTGTTCACTACAGTTATTGCTGTTACTGCTGTTGTTGCTGCAACGACAACAACTCATGAGTGTCGCAATGATACTTGAGGAAGCCGCTTTGCCTCGTCTGCTCTCACTTCATTTGCTTCTTGACGAGCGCTGATAATGCACGCGTTTTATGTTGCATTTTACTTCTTGCAACAACAACAACAACAACATCAGCAACAATTGCCACAAGAGCAGCAACAACTTTGTTGTATAAAGCATTAAGGACACACTCTCTATTGCTCTACTCGGTTGGCATTGTTGGAGCTTAGTCAACTCTAAGTCGAGTGTTAGTTATGGCCAGCTCAGTCAGTTGTTGTTGTTGTTGTTGTTAATGTTGCTACTGTTGCTGTTGCTTCTGCTGTTGTTGCTACTGTTGTTGTTGCTACTGCTTTTGTGGCTGTTGAGGCTGTTGCTGCTGTCGTCTCGAGTTCTTATGTGAAGTGCACTCTTTATGTTAATAGTTGACACTAATTAGGTATGTTTGCACAACAAAGCGTTCCAACACACATACTCACACACATACACACACACACACTCTCTCTCTATCTCTATTTCTCTGTACGTGTGTGTAGGCAGACGTGGCGTATACGTATTATGTTAAGTCCAACAAACAGCACAAAGCCTTTGTTAGAGGCAGACCAGAGACACAGCCTACAGTAAGCACTGGCCAATGAGTGAAAATGTTAAATGAGTGCATTTATACTAGGGAATAACAATTATAATTTTAGAATAAAGATAAAATATATATATAAGGTGTTTTCTATCTTTCTTATTTCTTATATAATTTTAAGATAACACATACTTTTTGGTTTATAAAATAAACATAATATATGTAGAATGGGAATAGATTTGATTTTTTGTATTATTTAAAATGACTGTTATCTATTGTTTTTCAAAGAAAAGGAAAAGAAAATTTTAAGTTGAATATAAAAAACCTTAATCTATAATTTGATTTTCTATGAAATTATAATCTTTTTCTAAGGAAAAGACAATTTTAATTATCTTTTAATGAAATCAATGAAAACTTAAGTCAACTGAGAATGTAAATCCATATTTTTGTATAATATTTATAGAGCCAAAGATCGAAGGTCATAAATATAAAGGTATGGCTTAAACTAATTTAAATGTCAACATAATTTAATAATTTAAATATATGATTATAAAAATGGTAAGGTTATAGAAAAAAACATGCACTATGTAATGTGAAGAAGGTATTATTTTCGAGTGATTTAAATTTATGGTACATTTTAATTGCAATTGCGACAGTCGTTTATGGCCAATTACTACTGTAGTGTGCAGACAGCTGCACAGTAAAAGCAACATTCTCATTGTCGTTGTCATACTCTTAGTTCTTGTGCTTGTTGTCATTCTGGTTGTTGTTGCTCCACATAATACGGTGTTAAGCATAGAGCACAACTATTACTTAATCATTTTAACCTGTTTAAGCGGCTTAATGTGCCACGAGTGTCTCTGTGTCCATGTGTGTGTGTGTGTTTGTGTGTGTTAGGACTCTGACAGTTTCCCAGTTCCACAAAGCTGCTCTCGAGTGCCACACGAGCATCTTCAAAAGTCACTCGAAAGTTTAGGCACCCTTCCCCGTTTCGTATTCCCCCCCCCTTCCCCACCACGTATGTATTTCATCCTACTATGTTGCTGCCACACTCGTTATAGTTGCACAAAGTGTAAAACTAGCCGTGGCTTTGCCATTGTCTGGCAATGTGTGGCACACTCACTCAGTAGTTGACTATGCAGATGTTGCTGTCGCTTAGAGTCTGCCTCTGCTTGTGGCACAAATGTGTGTGTGTGTGTACACTGAGAAAAATAACAGCCACAAGTGATCAAAAATTGAACTTGTAATGTTGCCAGACTTTAAACTTGCATAGCTTTGTCAAAAATGTACAAATTATCAAGCGGAATCTGATGTTGTTCATTGTTTAATTTTTTTCTCCAAAAATAGTTAAATTTCAAAACTATATATATATTTAAATTTTTTGCTTATTTAAAATGAATTTTGGTATCAAAATTAAATGGTTTCTATTTGTATTATTTTGCAACATTTTGTATTCATTTAAGATTTATTATTCGAACATTTAAGAATCTTAATAAGATTATGCTCTTTTTGAAGTGCTCTCAGAATCAGAATTTCTTTTTTCCTTTATTTCCGAAGTTCTTGACACTTTTTGGAGCAGTGTATGTGTATGTGTATGTGAATGTATCCCCCCTTTGCTGTCGCCAATCATGCATCCGTTGTTGTTGCTTTTAATGAAATTTTAATTTGCTGCGGATATGCGCAGTCAGTGAGCTTGCGAACTTGGACTGAAGCTAAAGTTGCCTCGCCATAGGCTCACCTCCATCTTCGCATCCCCTTCCCCTTCTCTGTGAGGCACTCCCTCTCCATTTGGTCTATGCGCCACACAATTACTTAGACTTATGTATGATTTATGCCTATGACTCTGTAGCCTCTGCATTCACATATATATTCATCAGAGGCAAAGGATGGAGATGAAGTTGAATTCAGTTCAGTTGAGTTGTGTGTTTACTGTACCGGCACAATACACAATAATGCATTGGGAACGTTGAGACTGTTTCAATGTTTAGCCTAATTTGTAGCAATGTGTGTGAGTGTGTGCGTGTGAGTATCTATGTGAAGTTGATCTGCTTTTTGGCAGCGTCATTTTTTAACAAGCATGCGGCTTTGATGTGTTCTGCAGTGTTGATTGATGGCCAATGCAAAGTTTGATTGAACACTGTGAGTGTGTGGCAACTTTACAATGTGGCATGTGGCATGAGGCATGAGGCATGGGGCAGCTGCCGTTGAACTTTTGTGTTTAAAATTGAGGTGATTACCACACTCGGGGCAGCAAAGTTGCATGTAAATCTTCAAGAAAATTGATTCTTAAAATTACTTTATGGCCTGCTAATTTGTGTGCTTTGCAATTGAACTGAATCTGCCGTTTTTCTCTCTCAAAGGAAAATCTCTGTGATTTCCGCTCAGGTTTTCATTGTGTTTTTCTTATAGTCGTGACTCGACAAAGATTCGGATTCGCATTTAGAAGATGAGCTGTGACTATTCCACATTTCGTTCACTCGTAATACAATCAGCATTCAGTATTTTCATATGCATTTTTTATAAGTCAGCAGTTTTGTTTTTCCTCCCCTCCCCTTCACCACCAAAAAAAGTTGATCCAACTAAATTTTCTGCAATGTAACGGCAAATGAAACACATAAACAATTTATAAAACGTGAATTATCACACAAAAAATGTAAAAATGATAAGGCAAAAATGCCGTCGAGACAGTCAGACACCCTTATTGTTGTTTTATTATCATCCTGCAACCGCCCCCTCCCCCACCCCTTTTGTGCGTCTCTCCTCCCTTTGGTTCCCTCATTGTGGCAGTCAGGAAAAGCGACAGCGACACTCGCGGCATGACAAGCTGACATGGATTGTAGCTCTCTGGCATTTGGATGAGGAGCTAGACTGACTGCCAGCGATTTGTATAAAGTTGACTGAGCCTGCAGCCCCCCACAGGAGGGCGTGGCACCTCCTTGAGGTGAGATGAGATAAAATTCAAGGCGAAGGCGAAGGCGTGTGCGTTACAAGACAATAATTGTGGATTGAGCAAAAGAATAAAGTACGAGTAGATTTCACTTTTCGAGTGTCGCAAATAAATGTGATTACATCACTTGCAGAGGGTAGCAGTCCAGTCAGTCATTCTGACAGTCAGTCAGTCAGTCAGTCAGTCAGTCGTTCTGACAGTCAGTCAGTCAGTCATCTTGGCAGTCGGAGAAAACATTCAGCATTAGGAAAGTGGAGTAGCCAACTCCTGGCAGTGATTTGTCATTTTGATATCCAGTAATAAGCATCTGCAGTTGAAGAAGATTGTGGCTATAAGTATCTCTATCTGTATCTCTAACTTTATATCTCTATCTGTATTTGCTTATATGAATGTATACTCTAATACCAAATTATTTAATGGTTAAGTCAATTATTCCAAATTTATCAAAGACTAACCAACTCCATCAACTGTTAAGAAGTTTAATTTACTTTTCAGATTTTGGTTTATCAAATGTTAATGTATTTTTAGGAAATAATTTATATTTAATAAACATTTCCAAATGTATCTGGTCTAGTTTTTAGCAATAGGCTAAAATGAAAGTGTGTTCATAACTCCATTTTATTTATTCTGGCAAAAGTAGATTCTTTTAAATGAAAATCTTTGATGGATGGGAAAAGACCTAATAAAATCTCTTAATTGGATGCAAATCATTCAGACTATGAATGGGGTGCATATCATCTAAAATGTTACGATTTGAAAACGTTGCTAATTATTCGTAATTGGTGATTCACTGAATGGAATAGAAAGGACTCTGATTGCATTCTCCAATTCAATCAGTGAGACATATTTATTGAGTTAACTCCCCTTGGCACCCTTCGATTGTTTGGTTGCTGAGCAACAAATATTAACATGCTCAAGTTCCTTCACAGACTCGTTATGCCCAATATCAGTTACAGGGTATAAGGTTTCACTTTTTAGCCCGCCGGCTGAAATATATCTGTTCATAAATTTCGCGCCCATGAAATCTGTAATATAAAAATTGTCTACTGTTTGTTATTTTTTTCTTTTTCTATCTTCTTCTTTATCATATTGTTTTTTGTTTTATGACGTTGTTGTTGTTGTTGTCAATGTTATTATTGTTGTTGGTTTTGTCGTTGTTTCTTTGGAGGGAGAAGAAGAGATGCTGCTTAATAGACCAAATATTGAAACGACTTTGGCTCACGAGGGTGTCTCTTCTGTGGGTACAGGGTGGTTTTGTTTACCCACCCTGTCCCCCACCCACCCACTCCATCATTCTAGAAACATTGCGTGTGCTTGAGTGTGTGTGTGGGTGTGTATTGTATAATGGGCATTTCATAGACCATTGACCAGTGGGTGGAGAGGGATACAAGCGGTCCACAGCTGATTAATTGGGTTCCATGATGGTCCTTTGTGCCTGTGAGGTTCATGCCACTGAAAATGCCACTGCCAATGGCAATGGTGATGGCATGCTGTTGCTACTGCTCACTTGCATGCGTTTAATACGTTTATTAATTACATTCCGGCCGAACATTGTCGCTGGACATTGGCCAAGGCACGAAAAATGTTTTGCGAAAGGTTCAACAATGTGTAAGTAATTGACACACACACCCACCCACACACACACACACACATTGAGCCAGAGAGTGCGAAAGAGATAGCGATAAGAGCACATGCCTTGGCGACAATTTAAGTTAATGTTTCGCTCTTCCGCTCTGCCTTAAGCCACCCCTGGCGCCACCTATCGCATATTTGTGCCAATTAATTTGTTAAATAAACGCATTTGTCCTACGGTGACGTCGCTGTCGCTGCTTCTGTCGACATCGACGTCGATGTACATATCTGGCAAGCGTCAAGCGTGCGTGTGCTTTAATTATGTACACCGAAAAAAAACGTTGAGAAAAATTATAAAAAAGCTGCAGATCTTCTTATCTTAGATTTAAGTACAAAGCGTGTAAAATTGAACACTTTATTTAAATTAAAAACATGCTAAATACAATGTCAAGTATAGGAAACAATAAAATTGAAACCCACATAAAATTAAAAGTGCCACATTCGTAATAACATTGGGTCATATTTATTTTTAAAAATGCGCAGCAGTTTAATTTACATAATATTGCATTTTAAAGCAAACACAATATTTGTTATTCTTAAAAGTACATCATATGTATATTAGTCATAGTTATAGAATTCGATTAATTATTTTTAGTCCCTCAAAAGCAAAATAAAAAATTAAGACATGCTTTTTATAAATGCTATGTAAATTCTATTAAAATTTAATATTATGATATGTACTTAATACTTTATATATATTTTTATGTTTAATATAAAACCAATTAAAAATAAATGTATATACTTTAAATTTTTATTTGAAGTGTACATTCAATTCCATATTCAATGCCTTTAATACACAATAATTAAATAAAAGTGTAAGTATTAAATTCGCTCAGCATATTTCTCTCTGTGTATGAATTGATGTGTATACACATGACTATCCAGCATGTAAGGATGTGTGTGTGTGTGCGTGTGTGTGTGTGCTGGCAATTGTGTTAGTTACGACTGCGTAATTGCATAACGGTTCACATTAAGCAACGTCCTCAGATTCCCACCTGACCAATTGCCACCCATTTCCAGCTTCCCGAAACATTTCTTATTAATTGATTGGCATTGGCAATGGGCAATTGGCGCAACTGCTGCACCAACGGCATCTGCGGTGGCGACTCCTTTTTTTTTAATTGAATTCCACACTCTTTCCATGCTACACATATTGCTGTTGTTGTCGTGATTCTTCTCCCTCGACGCATATTCATAAATCAATTTTAATTGTAGGTAATTATTGGCAAAAGTTTCATTTTTTGTTTGTTTTCCTTTTCTCCCAATGCTCAGTGCCAATTTGTGTGTCATCATTAATTGTGCTGAAATTATTATCGTAATCGGCTCATTTAATTACGACTTTTCAAGCAGCTTTCCACAATGCAACACCCGAGGATCAGTGGCAGTCCAACTACTGCTGATTGTATTTTATGTATCATATATATGCACATCATATAGATGCATGAATTGTCATATTAAAATGTACATATGTTGTATGTTTATACATACATATGTACAAGAACTATTCACTATAAAAATACTTTTTCTTAACAACTGGTATAGGGTATTATACACTATTATCCACTTTATTAAAATATTAATATTATTTTGGTGATGGGTATGTTAGAGTCTAGCAGACTCAGATGCCTGATTTCTCGATTTAGTTTGCTTTTAAGGTGCCTTCTTTTCATTTAAGTCTAACTTTAAATATTACATCATTATATTAAGATACGATTTTGATAAGAAGATATTGAGCTTATATAGTAACTCAAAATACAATTAATGTGTTTCATAAAATATTATAATAAAAATAGAATGGATTATATATTGGAAATCAATCTTAAGTAAACAGTTTTAATAAACAATTTGAGTCGTGCTGAATAGTTTTAATATAGTTTCAAAAATAAACTTCATTCAAGTATTTTTAAATGTAATTCTCAAAGATGTATCGATTAGAATTATCCTTAAGCTGTTATGTTACTTGATCTGCCAAGAGTAAGACTAATTCAATAAAAGAAACTTTCTTTTTAGTGTCGTTGCTCATAACTTAAGATATTTTATACGACACTTGGCCAATTGGCCACATGAAAAGCATTTGCCTTGGGATGTTGATACTCTAAAGAGGGCAATAGAAATTCATGTTCTCTGTTTCATTGCCACTTAGTGGGCAGCAGTTGAAGATGATATTGAAATTCCAAATCACTCATATTGCGACTACTTCTACTTATAGACACGATATACATTCATACATACATATGTATAGGGGTAAATGATGCTCTTAGACTTGGTCTTTGTCTTGGACTTCACCTTAACTCAAGTGCCACTTGTCTAAATGACCACTTGGGTGGTCTCTGCCTTGAAACCTTAAACCCTTGCGAGTCCTTCCCTCCTTCTATTAGGGTTAAACATCTGGTTCCATCTGCTTCACGTGCCACATTTCATATTTGCGGCAATTGCGAGCGCAGTTTGTGTGCCATTTGTCGTGAAAGTTGCGTGGGGTATTTCTTCCAAAGGCTTTTCCTTTTTCCATATTTTTTCCATATTTTTTTTTTGTCTCTGCTCATAACCGGCAAATACAAATGGCCAAGTTTATGGCTTGGCCATTTCAATTTCATGCAGCTTGACCACCACATTTATAAAATTCTCTCTTCTCCTTCTATAGTCAGACACTTGAGCTCTAACTTTTTGCTCCTTACTTTCTCAATTTCCACAGGGCACTTGAACACTTCTTGTTTTTTCTCACAGTGTAACTAGTATTGCCTGGGATGTTTGGGTTTCATCCGGGGGTCACATAGTTGTTCAAACTTTAAGTATCATTGACCTTTTCGGAGGCGTAGTTGGGCATGGTTTTTAGGAGCCAATAGACGCAACAGTTGCCGCATTTAAGTTAAGCGGTTGCGGCCCAGAAAATTACCTTAAAACATAAACAAGCGGCAGCATTATGAACTGAGCAGTGTGTGTCTGTGGGTGTGTGGAGGGGAGGGTGTATTTAGAGGGGGAACTATGAAGCGAGAGCGTGCCAAGCTACGTGTGAAAATAATGAGCAGGCATGCTTAACACAAAAGCAACACAGCGCCCAATCAGAAGACGGGGGTTCATAAGGGGTTAAGACTGTTGGAGGGGGTGGGGGAGACACACTGAAATCCAAACAACAAAATTGTTTGTTGTGCGTGTGTGTGTGTGTGTGTGTGTGCACAGTAGTGAGAAAAATGCAATCGAAATCCCTGGAAAGTCATTTTCAAAAAACTCTCTGAGTGCGTTCGTGATTCAAGGTGTGTGTGTGTGTGAGAGTGTGTGTGTGTGTGTGTGTATATACATATATATATGTGTGTGATCCATCATTCAGTTGCTAAACAAACAAAGCAAAAGGAACAACGACAACAACAAGAGCAGCAGAAACTTCGACGTTAATTTGCTGCCTCCGCGTTGAAAATAAAAATTAATATATGCCGCAACACGTTTTCACTTCCCAAATAAGTGAGATAGAGAGCCAAAGAGTAAAAGAGAAAGAGAGAGAGAGTGAAGTATCTGAGTGTTTGTTGATATTGTGAATAGGGGGAGAGGGGGAAGTAGAGTGTACAATGCACAAAAGTTACGCAGCTTCAGTTCAGAAAATAGTTTCCGTTGAAAAGCAAAAGAACTTGCCACGCATCCAAGACAACAACAATAGCTGCAGAGTAATCAGTTTCCTCATTTCCTCCCTCCCCCCCTTCACTCTTCTTTCACCTCATGCCACAATTTCCTAGTGCATGAATCAGCTAGCCAGTCAATTGCCACGCCCACTAATTACGTGCAGTGTGAACAGAAAAGGCAACAAAGAAGTTAATTTGATTTGTATTCCTGCCACTTGCCACTTGCATTCCTGCCACACACTGTCAGTAAATGCATTAAGGATGCACTCCCTTTACATTTATCCTTTCCTTTTCTTCAAAGGATGTGAAATACGAAGAGCGATTGCCTTTCTCTCTTCCCTGATAAATAAAATGAAATGCCATTTTAGATCTAAAATGAACACACACACAAAAAAAAAGAGAAAACATAAAAGAAATCGAATCTTAAACCACTCGACATCAGATGCTTCAACAAATGCACTCTCTTGTCTCTCACGTCTATCACTTCCTGACATTATAGTCTTTATTTAAGAATCACATTTTCTCGAAGTTGAAGTATTTACTTCAGGATAAGCCTTCTACTTAACCATCCCAAAAGTAAGTAAGGAAAGTTGCAATTATTAAAAAATAAATTATAATAATAATTAATAATAAAAATGAATTTTATCTCCAGTTGGATTTTGAAGTACAGACTTGACAGTCCATTTCTTTTCTTTTTCAATATAATTCCATTTAATTATTCAATTATGTACACCTTATAAACAATTGTTTTGATAGTATATTTTTTTGTATTAAATTAACTATTTCTATATACTAATGAAATGTTGAACAAATTTAGGTTGGGTAGCTCTTTGAACTGGCATATTTTATAAATACAGTTTTATGTATCTAAAACTTTAGTTGTTTTTAAAGATATTTCAATACTCAATAATATAATTTTTTATTGCTTTTCAGCATTTGTCTTGACTGTAGTTTAAATTAAAGTTTTTTCGATTTAACAGGTAACACAAAACTTGAAGTAAACTGAGACTGCTTAAGACTTTAAAATAATGATATCCGACCGAACTGTAAACAAAGCACAAGCAGCTGAAAAAGTGTCACATGAAATGAGCTGTCGCAGGACTCCTTCCTACAGGATGTTTAGACGTGACTTACAGGAGAATAAGACAGCAATGAAAAGGCAAACTAGACGAGACAATGTGCAAACTATGCACAACAGCTATGCGACTGACTGCAGGAACAGTGGGGCAAATGCAATTAAAAAATGAACTAAAATATATAGTAGATACGATAAATACAATGATACAAAGGTAGAAAAACAATTATCGTTTGCTGGTGAAAAGGTAAATAAATTATGAATATAGATTAAGATATAGAATCCATAACTAAAAGATAATATAATATAATATTTTATAGGTAACATTAAAAAAATTATAATAATATTAAATACAATGATAGATAGGAAGAGAAACAATAATAAGTAGTTAGCATTATACGTATGCTTAAAAGCTAAAGAGATTTTTTAGGTATATATTTTGGTAAAGGGGATCGATTTTTGTGAATGAAATCTGTTATCTTATGATATAATGGAAGATATATGGATATATATATATATATATGGATAGAAATCAAATCTATTGTCTAGTGAAAGTGTAAATTTGTTTAATTTCAAAGAACGATAGTTTATGAAAATGAAAATACATACACGCATTTTCACCAAGTATCAGAATCGCTTGAACTGCGCTTAAGAGTTTTTTGCCGTGTGTTTCTCTCTCTCTCTCTCTCTCTCTTGCGATTTAAACGCCTTGTGCAATGAATTGCATTTCTTTTTGTTGCCGCATTTGTAATGAAGACAAGTCCCCCGAAAAAAAATAAGAAAACTAAAAATTGGTAGTAGTAGATGCGACAAGGACACGGCCTAGACGAAAGCAGATATTCCCGGGTGCAAGTCCATGTTTGTTTGTTTGTCTATTTGTTTGCCAACTGTCTGGGCCGGCAAACAGGCCAGGCAATAAAATAAGCAACAAAATGAAATGGCTGCAGACAACAGACAGTGGCAGCATCTTGGAGACTTGCCCACTTGCCACTTGCCGCTTGCCACTTGCCACATGCCACACTGCACCTGCACCTGCAATACACCAAAAGATATATGAAGCTAGTTGCCCAAGGATTGTGGCAGAGGATTCTTTAGTGTTGTTGTGGGCGCATCTCAAGTTTTTCTTTCCATTTCCATTTTCATTTTCTCATTTTTTTTTGGCTTTTTTTGCCTGTCGCAAATAGTAAAAATATTTACCAATAGACGATGGCGTTGCTTGAGATGATGCTGACTCAACTATCCCACTCAATCTATATCTATTTTTCTATCTCAATCCCACTTACCTCTCTCTTTCTATCACAGTGCTTTGCTCTCTTTCTTTCATTCTTTCTTTCTTGGGTAAGTCTGGGAAAGCGACAGCTAACGAGTGGCCTTTGAGCGGCACGTTCGTGTTTAGACTCTTAACACATTTTTCGGTTCGCTTTCATTTCGACTCAAGTGCAATCAGCAGAAAGAGTCGGACAAAGGACAAAGGACAAAGGACACTGGACTGTGGGACGCTTCTTGGCCAGGACAGTGGGGCACGTACCACGTTGTCTCGCCCAGACAGTTTGCAAACACAAGACACAAGACGCAAGACTCAACTGAATCCTGCCCCAGCCCCTGCCCCTGCCCCTACAACAGCTCTCATCGTATGCCAAAAAGCTTTCACTGCTTCGTCCTGCTTTCCTTCCTGTCATCCCACCTTCCCACATGCGTCCTTCCGTTGGGTCTTCAAGATAAAAACTAGTGGATCAGCAGCACTTAATTACATGAAACGAAAACTGTTAACATTTTGGGTTGTGCTACACTGAAAAAAAAGGCAAGCAACTCAAATCAATAATCTTGAGCTTAAATATTTTATTTTTAAAATAGATCCATTTAAAGACCAAATTACTAAAACCTAGAATTTTTGTTTAGGAATATTTCTTATATAGGTAAAAGTACAAATCTTAGAATTCTGAAAATATATGATTTTATCATTTCACTCTAAAAATTAGAATATGTCTTCTTAAAATATTGAGAAGTGTAATTTTTTTTTAAAATTGCATAGCATTGTCAAAACTGAGCCTATTTGATCTCTAAATTAATCCTGTATATAAAAATAGTTAACTTTCAAAGATATTTTTTATTCTTAACATTTTTCGTTCTTTCTATTTTGTTAGTGTAGTTAGGTGGGGAAGTCTTGAATTGCCTTGGCTTGATCCAAACAGTTTTAGACGCTGGCAATGAGAAGGGGAATCGGGAGGGGAGTGGGTTTCTCTAAGTGGTCAGGCTATTGTTACGATTTTGCCTAGGCTCATAAAATCATTGAGTGATGGCATGTGACATGATAATCATCGTCAACGCCAGCTAACTTTGCAGTCAGCCTTGGTATCAAGGCGATGCAGTCGAAGAGGGAGTGAGAGAGAGGTAATGAGAGTGATAGAGGGAGATAGAGATAGAGTTAAACGACGACGCGTGCAGCCATAAAACTGAACAGAATACATCAGAAGGGGGAACGAGGTGGACCTAAAGTGTTAATTGACCTAATTGCTACTGGGTGTTTGAGGCTTTTGTGGTGGGGCTATTGAAAAGTGCAAATGTAATCTGGCATAAATAAGTATTGCAATATTTATGCGACAGGCAAACAAACAGGAAGAGAGAGCTCTGCCAGGATTGCAGGATACCAATTCAGGCAGTCAGACAGTCATACAGTCATACAGTAAGGCAATCAGGCAGTGACCCACAAAGGCCATAGCCAAAATGGGTGGTCGGGTTTGTTTGGGTTCAGTTTGGTTGCCCGACTCAGACTCAGTGCACATATGCTTCCAAGTTGTATAATCTGATGCGATTTTGCGATTTGTAAAGCGGACAAACAGAGAGAAGCCGCTTTTTAAAAATGCAACAGCTACAGCCGCAGCATCAACAATAACAAAACAGTGGCAAGAGAAGGAGCATCAGGCAAAAACAGGCCATAAAAGGAGCTAAAGTACAAATCGTTGTCACATGTGAGCCGCATTTTTATGGCCGCCGGCTTGGGAATTTCTGTTTGTGCCTCCGGCATCAGGAATTTATTGTCCGCGCTGTAAATGGTCAAGAGCAGTCAGAGTTTGGGCATAAGCCTGCTTCCAACTCCAACTCCAACTCCGACTCCGACTCGAACTCCAGCTCCACCTCCACTTGCAACTCCATCTTCAGTTTCATCTCCAGTTCCATCTCCATCTTCATTGCTCCCATTCAAATGTGCAATGCAACAGGTCAACTTGCAACTCTCAAAAGGCTGCAGGCGCTGCAATTTTTATTGCTTTCACAAGAATCGCTGGTCCACGGCCCTTAAAAGGTTTAGATAGTGGCCCACTGGAATGTATTGGAAGATTCAACATTCAACATTCAACCATCGACAATCGACAATCGACAAAAAGACAAAGATGATTCAATTGATTGATTGATTGATTGATCGCAACTTATTCCATCCTATGTGTATTGTTCAATTCACCCGTTCAATAATCACAATCGTTGATCGCAATGACAATTCTTCAAGCAGACAGATAAGAGATTCTCATATTGACGTTGTCACTAGGTCTTCTTATCAGTAAATAGCTTGAGAATAACATTAGTATGCACATGAAAAGATCTTGTGACGTGTTTTTACTGAGTTCATTAAATAAACTATGAAAGATAAGAGATTTACCTCTTTATTATTATCAGTCAAACTAAGTTTTTAATTCATAATAAATATACATGAAATAATGAAAATAATTTGAAATAATAAACAAATCACAATCAACTTTGTGAATAGATTTAAATAAAGCTTACTTTTAATTATTTTAAATTGTTGCAATTCAATGTTGTGACTGTTGTTAAAGAACTGCAATAGAAAGTCTAGTATCGAATTGGAAGATTGTGTTTAAATAAAATAATATGCATAAAATGAACTTGAAATATTAGGCATATAGCTAAGTATATTTTATCACTGACAAAAGAACTACTTTAAATTTTAATATATGTTATTTAAGCTAGAGAAAGATTTGAAATGGTATATAATTTTTGGCTACACTATATTTGATCATTATGAAAATGATGATCACTTCACATATGCAAATAATTACATTTGTTTCATAATCATATAAGAATAACAGTTCTAAATATATAATTTAATTTATTTGCATTTATGTAATAATCCAATATTTATTAATAATATTTGAAAGTAGTTACGGTTTAGTACTGATAATGAGCCTGAAGAGAATTTAATGTTACATGGAATTAGGTTGGAACTAGTTAAATATATTTAATAAATTACTAAGCAAATTTCAAAACTTTAAAATTCTTTATTCTTTTAACAGCTCATGTGTATGAATTTCTAATCTATGTATTTGAATACAAAATTAACTTGTTTGTTTATTAAGAATATCATAGCAAACAGAAGCCTATTATTTTATTATTAATTTTGAATCAAAAAAAATCTAAATAGATAAAAAGAAAAAGCTTATAAATGCATCCATAAACAAAAATAATTGTGGTTTCATTGTTAATTTGTTTAATTTAAATATATTTTCAACATTTATTAATAGTCAAGATCTAGCATTAAAGAAGCTAAAGAGGCAACACTGCTCTGAGCTAAGTATGAGCTGGCAGACAAAGTCCAAAATGAACCCAAACATTGATAAGAAAATATGCCGCATCTGACGATTTCACTTTAATGCTTTCTTGTGTCTCGTCATTCAGCATTTGAGATTGAGCGCTTGATCGTATCGGATCATTCTCTCAACTAAACAAATCTCGGTTTATATTAAATATTTATTAATATTAGTTATCATGTTGGCACAGAGTTTACGAAGAGCCCTTTCCGAGTATCTCCTTCGATTGTGCGTCGGCTGAGCGCACGGATTGTGGATGAAGCCTACGTGGAGGTGAAGCCATCCCAGTCGGACACTGCCGCTTCGGCATTGACCTTTCCTGGTGTTTGGCTGCGGGATAATTGTCGCTGTCCAGCGTGTTTTCATGACAGTTCCCAGTCACGCCAACTGGACTGGGATCACTTTGATACGAGTGTAAGGCCATTGAATGTGCATATGGATGCGGACAAGAAACAACTTCACATTCGCTGGAGTGATGAGCACGAGAGCTTTTATGATCTGGACTGGCTAAAGCATCGCAATTTCGATAAAGACAGTCAAAGATCATATCTGAATGAGTTTTATCGACCTAAAACACGTCATTGGGCTGGTGCTGAGTTTAAGGAGATTGCACAGAGTTTCGAGTATGATCAAGTCATGTCCGAGGATACTGCATTACAGAAATGGCTACAGGCACTTGCAGTTTATGGTGTGGCCCTGCTAAGTGGTGCTCCTTTAGATGATGGAGTGGTACGACGATTGGCCGAGAGAGTGGGTTTCATCAGAAGAACCACATATGGTGAGGAGTTCATAGTTCAGGCCAAGCCTGGAGCACAGAACTATGCTTACCTTTCACTACCTC
This sequence comes from Drosophila neotestacea, assembly GCA_035044365.1. Taxonomy (NCBI): domain Eukaryota; kingdom Metazoa; phylum Arthropoda; class Insecta; order Diptera; family Drosophilidae; genus Drosophila; species Drosophila neotestacea. The sequence continues at coordinate 383,330 of JAWNMD010000799.1, forward strand.
TACCCCTTCATACGGATCTACCCTATTATGAGTACAAGCCCAGTGCAAATATACTCCATTGTGTGGTGCAGACAAAGTCCACGGGAGGCAGTAATCTTCTAGTGGATGCCTATCACATTGCGGATCGAATGCGGAAGGAGCATCCCTCGGACTTCGAACTACTCAGTCAAGTGCCTGTCGACTGGAATGACATTGGCAGTGAAGATGGACGTGACTTCCACAATATTTGGCGTGCACCTGTGATTTGGTAAGCAATTAATTCCACATCACATTCCAAGTAGTGTTGGGTTGCTCTTGAGTGAGTGCAGTTGATTAATTTCCAATATTTCCACAGTTTGGATGCCAATGGGGAGTATACACGAATCAATCACAGTGTGCCACAGCGGGATAGTCACTTTAATGTGCCCCTAAAGCAGGTGCAGCCCTGGTACGAGTCCTATGCCCGTTTCGTGAAGATGGCTCGTGAAGATGCACACTCCTTCAAGACACAGCCTGGCGATGTGCTTACCTTCAACAATATTCGACTGTTGCATGGACGGACTGGATATGATGACACTGAGAATAATTCACGCTATATTGTGGGTGCCTATCTTGACTGGGATATTATCTATTCGCGTCTGCGCGTACTTAAAAAAAGACTAGGCTCAGTTCCCACTCCCACTCCAGAAAAGTAAACCGGCTCATCCTCTGCTTAAATACGCCAATAAAAGTCAACGACATATTTTCCAAGCCATTTGCAGTGAGCTCATTTGAATAGTTGCCCAAACTCTGACAAATTCCAACCAACAAAAAAAAAACACATATGGCGGCCTAATCCCGCGCTACTTTCTGACTTATGCCAAAAAAGAATCCACAAAAATGCGACGTCGTCATTGGCAGTTAAAGCAGCTCAAGCGCGAAAATGAAAAGTTGTAAAAAATCATGATGATCCTGGGCGCGTTGTTGCGGATTATTAGCGTCAGGAAGCTGACAAATCGCTTGTGAAGATGATTGACAGCAAGCGGTGGGCTATGGGTGATGGGTGATGGGCGTCTGTCAACAGGGGGATAAGGGAGTGGGGCTGGTGTCACCAAATTGGCCATCCCCATCCCTATTCCCAATCCCCTTCTATCCTCAACATCTACATTTGACATCCGCATTCGGTAAACATGCAAATTCGCCTGGCTCCTAAAGTGTCAAATATTGTCAAGTTGTAATGTCACTCAAGGAAGTACCTGGCATAGCACTCAACAACCTGAGATACCCTGCTTCTCCCTCATTCTCCCAAGTTCCTTCCACTCAACACACTAGACGGCATTCAAGTTTGGAGTGCATTAACCTTTAGCAAATGCCGTTAATCGCTTAACACTTGCACCTTGCCAAGGCTTTTCCCCAATCCCTAAACTCAATCTCAATCTCAATCCCAGCCGCAATGAATCCGAGTCGGGAAACGGGAGAAAAAGTGCTTGAGGCCTAATATGAATGCTGCAGTGGAATCCCAGGGCTATGAAACTTTCTATGCCAATTTCTTTTGAATATTTTATAGGACTCCATTATGCCAACTTATGTCTTGTTATAGTAATAAAATAAAATTTAAAAAGTGTGCGCCAGAAGGAGAGGGGCGACCCTTCAAATCGTTAAGAAAAATACGAGTAAGAAACATCTACAGTAACAGTTGAATAAGACGAAAAAAATGTGGAAGTAAAAGTACAAAACAGGAGTTGGAGTAAAAGTACAAGTTAAAAAAAAAATAATACAAAAAAATACTTCCAGCACCGACAACTCTGAGGTCTGAAAACATTTTTCAACAACAACAGCTACAACAATAATAACAACTACAACAACGGCAAACCCAAAAGGAGTGAGAGCAAAAGTGAAGCAGCAGCAAAGCGAGGGCTCAAGGGGATGAGGAGGGCTTCAAGGGTCTAGGGATTTGTGGTTATATCCGGGAGGTCGACTTTTCTATGCGCTTTATTTGGCAATACAAATTGAATGGGAAAGTCAATGCAGAAATACACTTTACATTTAAATACAGTTTGAATCTTGGTGTTGCGATGTCAGAAATAATACAAATCCGAGTTGTGAATCTGGAAGACAGAAAGAAAAAGTACTATTATTGAATATCAATGGGTTATGAGATAAAAATAGCATAATCTTTGGTTCATGAACATTGCAAATAAGGAAGCGAAAATCGATTAGATTATTCTTTTAATTCTCTCCTTAATTAAAAAAAACTATAAGAAAGCTTTCTCTATAGAACAATGTTATAATTGGATATTTGTATCTCAAAGCTACAAAATAACTACTGAACTACTTAATTAATACAAAATGCATACCAATAATGTTTATTTTCTTTTTCTTATATGCTTCCGATTCACAATTTAAAAATTAAAGTCGTCTTATACTTAAAGTGCTCATAGATAAGTTAATATTTTGATTAAGTATCTCGCGTACAAATTGGTATAATACTGTGTTTTCTTCAGGCATTCTTTTCATGTTTTCTTTATTACAATAATATTTCTCAGATGCCAACAAAAATATAGAGTTTTAATGAAATTATTTTGGTTCTTTTGAAAACTATTTCTCAGATACATTTATACACATATGTTCTTATAATAGATAGCTCCTATGATCCTCTCAAAGTATGCCACAAAATTTGTTGGCAAATGGGAACTGTAATGGCTGAAAATGATCAAATGCTTAGAAATTACTTGCATACTTTTGGGTGATCGTCAATAGAAATATCTATGTGTTGACTATGTATCCCTGAATCTTGAGTGCCTAAGAAATCAGGTTTATTTGTTGTAAGGCATAGATAAGTTCTCTTTTTGGCATCGATGGCATGTGAGAAGCATTTCCGCAATGTTGGAGCCTTGGGACCAATGGCAGCTGATCTTCCACTCGGTCTCTCTTTAAGTGTATGTGTGTGTAGTCCCCTAACACGCATAATGACGCCCAGACGGAAAGCGTAAAACTTCTTTTACTTCAACGAGAGCGAGAGAAAATGAAAAGTCTATAAAAAAGTTTACTTTTTTAATACTTTTCGCATTTATATGTAATAAAAATCTTGTAAAATGCGCCTTTTTTGCACTTCACAATGCGACCCCAGTGTGTACGTGTATGTTAGCGTGTGTGTGTGTGTGTGTGTATGAATGCTGCACACTCCCATTCAGGGTTCAGTGCAAAATTCTGTTATACTCGACTGCCGACGGCAACAACTATGACTCTGGGTTTGAGTTTGGGTTATGAATCCGGGTTTGCTGCTTCCTCGAATGGCTTCCAACTTTGTGTTGTAGCATTTGCTGCAACATTAATGGTAACAGGAACAGCAACAGCAACAACAACAACAACAGCAACAACAACTTGTGGCAGGCAACACTTGAAATCCAAGCGACGTAATTCCATCGCAGCAACAGAAATGTGAATGACGAGGATGCTTCTTAACCAAGCTAAGCATCTCCTGGGGCAGAAAAACGCAGTTGCGTCAAATGAAAAAAAAGCCTTTGAGAAGAGCTAGAGAACTGAGCAAGGAGAAGAGAGAAGGGCTTGTGGTCGCAGACTAAGCATAACAAAAACAACAACAACATTACTGTAGAAAAAAAGGTTTAATGCGGCCTAAGCTTCTGCCCTGGCAACGGAAACGCCAATCGGTCGACATTGGCATTTTCATTGGCATTGGCATTTGGTATTGGCCATGGCAATAGTATTTCTAGCCATGGTAACCAACCGGAACCCACTGAACTCTGTGGAAGCAAACCCAACCTAAGCTGGGTCTATGTTGCAGCATACTTTCAAGCTGCCACAAATCCAGGATGCCTGGCCTGCGTCTGATTGGCCAGCTAATCCTGTGCATATCTCCCATCTCTAAACCCTGCCACACTTTCATACAAACCTTATAGAGGGTAAAGCGTTGCGAATTCAAATTCGCTACATTTTGCCGCAACTTTGCTGCAGTGTTTAATACACTAAAAGCTTAAGAGGGGTGGGGTGGGGCAAAAGGTATCCAGAATTTTTCAATTTTTCACTTTAATCAAATTAAAATTCATTCGTCGCGCTTATGAAGCGTGCAAATGGAGCTGCCACATTTTGGGGCGTGTTTTTTGTTGTTCTGCTGTGGCTGCCGCTGACAGAAGCAACACTGCTTTGTCCTTATATATGTATATGCAGCATTGCCAGGCAACCAGTGAGTCAGTGAGTCAGCGAAGCTGTCAGATTTAGCCTATCGAAAGCACTGACAAAAAAAGATTCTCAAATTAAGATTTTGGTTTCAGAATTCTGGTTTGAAAATGCGCACAGAACTAAAAATTCGTAAAGTTAGAAATACACCTCAAATAAGATCAGATATGATACATACATATATTCGTAAAAATATAAGATTTGTATTCTTATATTAATATCTAAATATTTTATTAGAATACCATTCTAGTTTATAGAAATTTGATCTTAAATAGGTCTTATTTTAAGAATATAATATTCAAGACAAATGTTGTTGATTTAAGCTGCTTTTTTTTCAGTGCAGCAACCACCCAACCAAGTGGTTTTCCCCGCTTTTTGTTAAGTTTCCGCTGAGGGCCAAAACTTTGTCCGCCGCTTTGCATTGCGGTCTGCCGACTGCGTCTTCTTTTTGCTACCATCTTCTCCCTCCATCTTGGCCAAAAACTCCGGAACGCTGCAAGGCATTTTGGGCCGACTACAATGAATGTACATTTCGGCGTGTGCCAGGGGCGGCAGAAACTGAATGCAGCAGCTCGTTTTGCAACCCTTGAGGCGTTGAAATTTGATAAATATGCGTATTAGTTTCAGTTGCCGGCTCATGGACATGGATAAGAACTGGAACAGGGAAAGGGAACATCAAAAACTAAGCGGACCCCGGGGGGATGTTTGGCAATGTTATTTAAACTGCGCTTTAAATTAATTTGCTTCTAATTTTATCTACTGTATGTGATTGAAAATTGATTCACTGACAGTTGCTCGAAAGTATGCAATAAAATAAATACAACCCTGTATATGTGAAACTTGTAAATATATACTAATCTCTAACAACATATATGTATATATTCTATGCTTCCGTCAATTATATTTTAAGAAGAGTATTTATTTTATTTAATAAAGCAAAATCTTTGTTGCAATCTGATATTTTGCAGTCGCAAGAGATATCAATGCTAAAGCGAAGCTTAGCAACATAAAGGCAACATGTGCCTTGCATAATGCTACGACCTATTCTCAGATTGTTGCTAAGGCTATGATGCTAGTGTTAGCAACATCAAAAATCTAATGCGACAGCTGATTGCCCACCCTACCTTGATCACCTGGCCGCATGACCAAATTAGAGGTCGGTGATCCCCAAAACAACCACAAAGTTAACCTAACTCCATATTACGACGAGGCATGGCACACACGAACACATTATAACATATTAAAATTCATTTTAACACTTATTTATTACTATTAATGAGCACTTAAAAAATTATCACCATAATATAATATTAAGTATAATTGATAAATAATAAAATATAATATAAAATAGTTCTTAAACCTAAAAGCGTAAAAGAGTAAATTTCTCCTATCAAAACTAATAATTAAAGTATTAAAAATATTCCAGCGGATTTATAAAATTTAGAAAATAAAACTATTGCTAACAATAAACGAATTTTGTCAAAAAGACATTATAAAATAGTTTACGCTATTCAAAATGTTCATTTTAAAAGCAGCTGTTTTGTTTCTTTATCTTGCTGTTACTTATAATCTTTTCTCTTGCTTACTTCTTCAACATATACTCAATCATTTTTTTCTATCTCTCTGATTACTATTCTTTTCTTTTTCTTTTCTTCTTTTCCTTTATTTTATTTAATCTCTAACTCATTTCGCTTTATAATATTAAACATTTATGTCATTATATAAATTATAAGTTGTACACTTACATAACATACCATCCATCTCCAAAAGCGCTTTTATTGATGAGGTGTTGCTGCAATTGCTGGAATTCACAGAGTCAAAAAAAGAAAAGGCACAAGAACAAAATAATAAAAAAAAGAAGACAGACACTTTTTCTATGGCTTGGGCGAACTCGCTCTCTTCGCCAATATGGCTGTCGCCGTAACGGCATAAGCAAAAGGAAAGATGCAGAAAAGAAATGAATTTTCAGGCACGCATTTAGCAAAATTGCCATTAACACAACTTAAAATTGAACACTTTGAAACAGGAACTCACTTTCTGAACACTAATTTAGTCCGATCACTAATCACTAATTTAATATTTGTTTTGCGCAATAAAAAATAAAAAAATTGATTTGATGGCCAATTTCCACGGTTTTACGATCATGCAGCCTCGAACCGTCGTTTCCTGCAGAGTTACGCTTTCGACTAGTTCGTCTGAAACGCAGCGTCTCTTCTCTCTCTCTTTGTGTAGCCCGCGGCAAATTCCCCTTTGCGGAGAGCGCTATAACTGTTATTGGGAGAGGCAATGCCTTGCCAGCTGTTCGCTGCTCTTCTTCTGCAAAAATTTTGTTGCAATCTGATGTATTGCAGTCGCAAGAGATATCAATGCTAAAGCGAAACTTAGCAACATAAATGCAACATGTGCCTTGCATAATGCTGCGACCTATTCTCAGATAGTTGCTAAGGCTATGCGTTAGCAACATCAAAAATCAAACTATTTTTTTAATCACAAGATAATCGAAACTGTAAGCTCGAGAAATAATTTAAAATAAACTGCGACCATCAAAATGTCTAGACTTTTATGGAACTCAATTTAGAAAATTGAAATTTTCTATATAAATATATTCAGTTTGTCTTTTATAACTCCAATGTTTAAAAGCTAAAAACATGGCAGGTGCTCATTTTCAATTAAATTACTCTTCAAGTCTAATTCGCTCTGGTTCTTATATTACTTGCACTTTAGTAAGTTCGACTTTACTTACCTGATAATCTGTAATGTATCTTAAGACTACCCAGCCAAAAATGAAAGCACTTGGTCTCAACCATTTAATTTCGTTATTATGTATTAGCAATTTATCCACTTAATTCGATTAAACTTTGTGTTTTATTTGCTTTTCGGTTCTCTGTTTTTGTTTTTTGTTTTTTACTCTTCCAAGTACACATAAATGATATATATGTATACATATACTTGTTTTTTGTTTTATTTTTTATATTCATATATATATATGTATATATATAATTTGTTGTTCTTGTTCGGCTTGTCTTTGATATATGTATGTATGTATATTTACTTAGTTCTTGTTTGCCACAAAAATTGCATATTTCTTTATTTGTATTTGTATTTGTATATGTATATGTAAGTGTACGTGTGTTTATTATAATTCATATATAATAATACATAATTGCTTGTGTGTATATGTGTATTTGTTTAATGTAAATACCAACTACAATACTTTAATATCAGACAATGTATTTTTAATTATTCCTTCTGTGAGAACTGTCTGCTTCTGCTTTTTTGATCCTTTCGGATCCTTTTCTGTCATATGTGAATCTCATTACAACATAATAATTAGCAATAAATATTATATTTTTTTTTATGGCTTTTGCGTTTTGAGTATTTACAAAAAATCTAAGAAAAAAAATTGCTGCCGTTTTATTATTTTTTGTTTCTTTTTATTTTCAATTTTTTTCTCCTCTTTTCTATTATGTTCTCGGTTATACATATTTATATATGTATTTTTAATTATGTACTCGTATATATGCATTTAAATAGTGTTTACGTTATTATATAAAATGAATTTTCTTTTCATTTTTTTGTTAATTTATTATTATATTTTATTTATTAACTTGCGTTTCGCGACACACACAAAGATAATAAATCGTAAGTATTAATGATAAAATGTTTTTCTTAAAAAAAATACAAAAAAATTACTATTAAACTTGGCAAGGGTGTATACATATGTGTATGTGTGTGAGTGTGTGTGTGTGTGTTTAGGATATGTGATTAGTGTTGTTGTTGTTGTTGTTGCACTTAAGTACATTCATAGTTCTAAGTACAAACCCACAAAAGTTCAACAAATTATTGCAGAGTTTATGCAAAAATTTCCAAACTCTAAGCTGAAATTAAACATTCCATTTACTAGTATTTGTTGGTAATTTTTTTTTTAATTTTGTTGAAGTTTTGTGAGTTTTTTTTCTCTCATATAACATACAAATACATTAAGCATGTATTTCTGTATATGTATTGTTAATATATATATATATATATATATAGTTTTAAATACAATTATTGGACAACAAAAACGCTGCTTACTCTTGTCGTTCTTTTCTGCTTTGCTTTTCTTTCAGTTAATAATTTATAGTTAAGTTTAAGATGAGTTAAAAAAAATATTGTTGAAAATAAATAAACGGCTTGACATATCAACTAATGACTAATTTGGTTATTTTTTCTATCAGTTTAAGTACTTTTTTGTTTTTTCTTGTTTTTTGATGTTTGACGCGGAAACGGAAGTCAATTTGTCAGCTTGGGGTAAAAGAAAGTCTGTGTGTGTTTGTTTGTTTGTGTGTGTGTGTGTTTTAGCCAAATGTATGCAGTTACTTCAAAGCTTACACACATGTGTGTGAGTGTTTGAGAGTGTGTGTGTGTGTGTGTGAATGACTAGGCCTGACTTTTTCGCGCTCAACTGGCGCACATCAATTTATATGCTAATGGCGTCTGCAAGTTATTTAAAATACATATGCCACGCCCCCAGCCCAAGCCACAGCCACAGCCTTCCCGCCCACCAACCAACACCGTGAATAGCAGGGAAAAAATAATAATAATAGCAGAGCAAAAAAAATACCAATTTATTTAAATATATATAAATGTTTTCTGTACACACACGTATATACACATACATCTGTATATAGATAAATTAATATGGTTTTTTTTTTCATGGCCACCTCCGCTGGCCACGCCCCCTGCTCCGCCCTCCTGCCTTTGTTGCCTCGTCATGTTGACAAAATTCAGTTAACGCAAAATCTCATTTAAATATGCATGAAGCCAGCCGGCAGACCAAGCCGCAATTGAATTTCTCTCCATTTATTTTCCATTTTTTTTTGCACATTTTTCTGCTATTTTTTTTTTGTATTTTTAAAGTTTTTGTTGTTGCCTGTTTTTTTGCATTTAACTTGCTGCAGGACACTTGACAGAATTTATGTGAGGGTGTATGTGGGTGTGTTGCAATGTCATTGTGTTGCAACAGCAACAACATCAGTGGCTAATTATGTGAATGAGGCACACACAAATCTCAGCTTAAGAGCCGCAACATGTTAACTGTCTACTTGTCCAACTGTCCATCTGTCCAGTTGTCCATCTGTCCAGTTGATCAGCTGTCCGGTTTTGTTGCATGTGTTGCCATTGCTCCATTTTGATTTATAATATGTATCATGGTCACGGTCGCCAACTGTGAATGGCACAATGACAAAAAGCCCACAACAACAGAGGTATTCAGAAGGGCGGGACCAGAGATAGAGAGAGAGAGAGAGGGGACTACAGGGTATGTGTCTGTTGTGCAGAACACGAAAATAAATTCATTAAAGCATTTATCAAGTTCGACACTTGCTTGTCATATATCATGTTACACACATTTTGAGTTTCAAACATGTTTAATCCGCGGCCCCCACTCAAATAAAACTGAATAAAAGTGTATAAAAAATACAACAAAAAGTAAAAAACAACAATGAACATAGGGTTAAGGGACAGAAAAGGGGGGCAGGGTTAACATATCATTCTCTGCTCAGCCCACGAAATATTTTTCTCTCATTTTTATTTTGTATTTTTTCTTCTTTTTTTCTGTTTGTTTTGTTGTTTAATTTGTGTAACGTGTTTCATGTTGTTTGTCTGTGCAACGCGATGCATGTCAAGCTTTTGAATGAGAGCACGTCTACAGTGAGCACTGCCATCAACCGACAGTGGTACACCTCGAAAAGTATTCACTGTAACCGAGATTTTGAGATTGTGAATAAACAAGTTACATGGCACAGACCCTCAACGCTCGTTTTTTTTTGTTATATGTATCTTTTAACTGATTTGCATGCATAATTCAAATTGAAAATTAAATTTAAATAAATGTATTTTAAATTAATTTTACTGCTGCCGGCAACCGTTGCTGCTGTTGCTGTCAATGTTGCTGCTGCTGCTGTTGTTGTTGTTGTTGTTGTAGTTTTTGTTGTTGGTTTTCCCTTTTAACTCAAACAAATTGTTATGCAAAAGCGCGTGAAAATCAACTAACAAATGGAAATAAACATCTGCATAATTAACAGCAAAACTGTTTGCATACATTTTAAGAAAATACAGAGATCGACATATAGTATAAAAAATACATCAATAAATTGCATATTAAACTGCCGTTAAAAGCAACAGTACAACCATAAAATTAAAAAAAAGACAAAAAAACGATAAAACAAACGGCAAATATATTGAAAATACAATTTCCCCTCGAAAAGCAAATCGAGACAAAAAGAATGTGATATGCAAAGCAAACTCAAACCTCCCAAAAATCGGAGATAAAATCCGAACAAAAAAAAAGAGAGCTGATGAAACTGAAGAGTTGCATGCAATTTGCATTAAGGGTAGTCAGTTTTAGATATGTGTCCCAAACAAATTATTAATCTTTTACTATTTTGAGAAAACAACATTCAGAAACTTATTTAATGTTGCTAAAATGAACAAAATACCCAAGAAAATGTTCTACATTTTCTTATAGATTAACATAAAAGACATCCACATTTAACATAACATTCAAAAATAAACACAACATTTTAAAAATTATATAGACAATTGTCTGCCCACATTTTTTCAAACTTCTAAAAAGGAAATTAAGGTATTTTAACATATTCGTTGCTAAGATAGCCTAATTTCATTATTATTATTTCTATTTTTCAAGGTTATGTTCAATATGCAAACTATCGCTAAGAAAATCGAATTTAAAGCAATACCACATTACAAGTATTTTGAAATTGGCTTTTGGACTTCTCAGATTGGTATGTAAGTAGACTTTAGTTGTGCACTGTATCTGTGTACTATGTTTTCTGAATACCCCTACTGCAGGTTATGCAATGTGAAAGCCTTGCTGCCAGTTGTTTTATGACTACACTTATGTGTTGACTATGCCTGTTTGTCTACCCATAACCCATAACCATATCCTCCTCCTGTCTCTGCCCCGTGGTCACACCGTTTGTGGCACGTCTCCTCATCTCATCTGTTGTTCGTCTGGCCGGACATGCGACACGCGACACGCGATGTTGTTTTCGACAACAGCAGCAGCAACAACAACAACAGCAACAGCAACAACAGCAACAGTAAATATTCAACATTAAACATTCAACTCTTTTCGCACTTGTTTCGAATTTATAACTGTTTTTTATGGTCCCCATAACTGTTGTGGACACACACTCACACTCACACACTCACACTCACACACTCTCTCATATGTTGAAGTGTAATTAGCATTTGGCGTGTTGTTGATTTTGAGTTTGAGTTTTTGGATAGTGTGTATAGTGTAGACTAGAATGTTTAACTAACAGATTTCGGGAAATTTTATGTTATGAAAATTATGAATGTGTGTGTGGTGGGGGGGGGGGTTGGGGTTAAACTCCGCTATATTAGTGTATATGTGTGTATGTGTGTGTGTTTGTGTTTGATTAATTATAGCATAATGCCGAAAAAGGTCAGAAACTTGAGTAAACTGTACAATTTATACAAAAACCGATACCTAGCCAAGTGTATGAAATTGAAATCCGCTCTGACATATTCCGTTTCCGGTTCGATTCAACTGCATTTGCGAGCACGCCTCTGGAATCGCTTCATGCGAAGCGACCACTCATCCTTCCACTCCAATACCACGGAACTGGGTCCAATTGCCAGATATCCCGGCGCTGCCTCCGAGTCGCGTCCAAGTATGAGATACGATCTGAGAATTTAAGAGAAAACAAAAAGATTCCAATTGCGATTTAGTGCCGAGTCAAATGTGATTGCTCTTATCAGTGTTGCCGCTTTAATTTGAAACCACCAAAACGGCAACCCTGAATGTGATTGATTTAATTGAGTTATACTTACTTGTTCAGCTTGATCTTGGGGCACTGACACTCAATGCTCTTGCGTGGCACCAGCAACATCATATTGCCACGCCCCAGCAGTGAGCTGGTGGTTCCCGACATAGGATTGCGCTTGAATATGGTCTGGATGTTAATCTCATATTTGTAGATCTCATTCTGTCGCTCAATCGAGAACTTTTCGGTGCTAATGTCCTGAGAGGCGCGATCGTGACCAATTACCTTGGCCAGCAAAGCTGCGGAAATGTAAATGTTGGAAATGAGCTCATCTTTAATATAAATTTAGTATAATACGCATACGTACCGTAGTCCTCCATGCAGAACTTATTCAAATTTAGCTTCTTGGGACTGGCCTTGCACTTGCCGCAATCTATGTTTGAGAGAACATATAGACATTGAATTTTCAACATATTGTACTTTTCTTATAGCTCAGTAAATGTTGTTTAATATATATTGCTGTGCTACTCAGAAGCTCAAACTCGCATCCTGTTATTTTCATCTCGTTACTCGCTGTAAGCTACACATTTTAACTAGCAACTAATTGCTTGCCATACATATATATTTACTTGGTACTTGCAACTCGTTAATAGCTACATGTCCCTTAATAATTGTGACTTGCAACTCTTTCAATGCTACTCGTTATTTCGAAATTGGTAACTTACACTTTTTCATTTCCTCAGCCTGTGAACCACCGCCATCCTTGTAATCACCAGCACCACCTCCACCGCCTCCGCCAGCGCTTTCTGCTTGGATCATATTCGCATTTGTGGGCACTTCTGTTAATTGCAAGGGAATGGATGAATGAGACCTCTGTGTGTAGGATGAGGAGGAGGAGGAGAATATAGAGGGCACAGGATACTTACTTATACAGGGTGCCACATGTGAGCGTGTCTGTTGATAGCCACGTGCACAACGATTACAGGTCAGTCCTGTGACGCCTTCCTTACAGGGACACTGACCACTCAAATGATTGCACGTCTTACCAGTGGAGCCCACGGGATGACAATCGCAGCCTGTTTACCACAAGAGAGGGGGATGGAAGGTAAGGGAAGAAAAGAGATGAAAAGAGTACTCATTAGAGACATCTGTCCAGTTGACAGTTAACTAGGTCGCTGATTGATGACTGCCCAGTGCCTTGACATCTGCCTAGGGGACATTGAGGATTACATTCAGTAGGGATTTCACTTACGTTTGCAGACTTTACGATGATTGGGTGGCTTGGTGGCATCCCGATAATATCCCTCCCGGCAATAGTGACAATAGCGTCCGGTCGTATCATGTTGACAGTTATAGCAAACGCCGCCGGACACACGACCCGACAACTTATACAACTCCAGATTGAAGCGGCAACGACGAGCATGTCCATTGCATTGGCACACTGGAATGACAGAATGACAGAAGGACATGAGAATGGGCTCAAGTAAAGGATTATGTGTGAGATCTAATGCCATAATATAAATTCACTTAAATATATAACTTTATAGATGACAATACTTGAACTTTAATTTTGTTTGGAGAAGAGCGTTTGGCAATGGGTTCAAATAGAGGATAATGTATTGTTTTCATTTGTTTATTTATTTATTTGTTTATTTATTTAATGTCGACTATGTGCAATCGACAATATGCCATAATATAGATTTATTTAAATAGAGCTTTATAAATTGATATGAGATATTATATATTCATTATTATATTTCATCCTTCCTAACTGTCTAGTCATAATAAATAAATTTAATAAATCTTTTTAACAATTTATATTCTATACATATTTATTAATAAAATGTTTAGTTTATGATAATTTAATTTATTTATATATTTAATTTTTATTACTATTTATATTTTTATTACTTTATTCTTTATTATTGGCTTTAATATTACCTTATAAATGACTATGAGGTATTGGATATGTATTTATAAACATTTATTTATTTATTGAATATCTTTTTATCATTTTTATTTATTTACTATATTTATTAATTTGTATTATTACTTTTATTATCGCTGGCTTAAATTCGCAAGTTGTAAATTGGTCTTTCTCCAGTCTGCTTTCTTCCCTAGCTGTCTGGAACAGCAATAGAAATCTAATCATTTAATGGCAACCGTTTCTCGCCTCGCACATTTCATAAATAATTAATAATCATAGATATTTTTACGTGCGCTTTTGTTATTATTATTTTTTGTTGGTGGACAGGTTGAGGGTCTATACTCCTGCCTTTTGCCTGGCGATGATTGATTGTTGGCTTGTGTGGTTGATTGATGAAACTCCCAGCTATCAATGGGTAGCTCTAAGGCACCTGCCTCCTGCCTCCTCTACCTTGGACTTTTATCGATTTTTGACCAGTTTATGTACCAGTCTCCATTGGAGTGCGATTGTGAATACGGTTCTGTGTACGGGATATTGTCCGAGTCACCCTTAACGTCTGTTTAATTAGTTGGCCAATATCATAAAATAATTTTAGCAACTAATTGGCAGCACTTGACTGCAATTTATGTTCACAGCGTATTCTCTGAAGTTACCAGTTGCTCCCGTTGGCATTAAGCGTGATTTATACAACGCAAACTCATATACAGAGTCAGAAAGACAGACAGACAGACAGACAGAGAATTGGACAGAGAGACAGTTGGATTTACTTGTATCTATATAGCTTGTTACGTATGAGGCCCACGCAGAGCAACATCGACTTCCACACGCATGAGCGCCTGCTTTGTGAGAAGTACAGTGGAAACAAGCTATAGGAGATGGGAGATGGGATACAAAAGGGAACGTCCAAAGTGTCCCTTGCCAGCCTGTAAGTCAGACTCTCTACACAGAAAAAAAATCTGGAATTTTCAGTATGAATTTTTTGTGAACAGTGTCGTTTATTAAGTTCAATACTCAATGCGATATGGTAATATGTATTATGATATGATATTTTATGTTCCACTTTCTATTTCAATTTCAGCAATTATTTCAATTATCCGAATTCTTAAACGAATTTTGAAATATAATTAAATATCTTCGACCTATTTTATTAATGAGTTATTACCATTTGATTTACATATAGTAGATAGAAGGTCCCTGACAGATAGTCTTAATTTAACAATCTTTATTCTGAGTGAATCAAACTTTCCAATGATATCTTTTTTTCAGTGTACTCTGCTCCGACGGGTGCGACTATTGTGATGGCTGTTGCTTCATATTTTTCATATCTTATGTCTGCATCATCGACGACGACGACGATGAGCCTGACAACAATGAAGATGCGTCTGTTGTGAGAGGAAGGTAAAGCTGGGATTCGAGGGGATCTATCTGGGGAAAGGGGAATACAACGCGGGCGGCCGTTCGCTTATTTGGCAAATAACAACAATGGCCAACGACAATGGCCAAAAGCGACAGGGCGAATACTTATCGACGAATGTTATCCTTGCAGCAATATATATATAAACATATGTATATATGTATGTGTATGTATGTACGTGGAATGCCACTCTGTTGCTGCCCCTCATCCATGCCACTGCCCTTCACATCATAGTCATCGTCATCGTCATCGTTGTCATCGTCATCGTGGTCGTTGCACAAATTAAATGAATTTTATATCTACTTGACACTCTGTGCGTCTTGGTTGCACAGTGGAGCAAGTGATGTTATATCAGCGATTAAACAAGTATGTATTAAAATCAAGTGAAGAGATCACTTGGTTACATCACTACAAAAAAAAAAACACAAAATTGGAGAAAGTTGCAACGAAAGTCGAGCAATGAAATCAGTCACAAATATTTATGGAGAGAAGTTGCTTCTTGGTAAGATATAAAGAAGAGTTTCTTATGATAGTCTTAAGTTTGATATTCATTTAAATTAAAGCCTACAGAGTTTATTATTAAAATATTCATAGTAAGTATTGAAAATTAAAAATTACTTTGAAGATAAAAATCTTAAAATATCGATACTTTAAAGTAAAGATTTAAAGTCTGCAATAATAATAATAAAATTGCTGGACTGTCCAGCACTTGCTTCCCTTGGTTACTTGGTTATTGTCATTGACACGCATTGTAAATGAGTTGATTTTGCAGCATCGTTAAGACCCAGTTGAGATGCTGTCTCATAAATAGACTTGGCCAACTGATGTGTTGAGCAGATGGATTGTTGAATGGATAATGCAGCCCCACAAAATATCTAAAGGGGAGCCCACATAAATTCCATTGCCAGACAATTGGAAAAGCTGAAACAGTCGAAAAACTAAATAGAAAACTAAAAAGAAAAGAGAAAAAAAGAAAATGTGACGCTCTCGATGATTAGCTAAAGTAGCACATAAATTGCGTTTTTGGGGTTGGGTCATGTGTGGGATTAACTGAAGCATGTCGGCCTATACAGTCCAAATACTACAGTCTACAAACTACAGTCTACAGTCTACAGTTTACAGTCAATTTACAGTCTGAGAGGCCTGTAGTATGTGGTTTTTTTTTTGATTCTTTTCGATTCAACGCGACGCACTCAATCAGCTTAATTGGAAACAATAAAACGCATTTTAACGCGAAATTTTCTTTACAGCTCATTTGATTTTCAACGCGCCGGCTCACAACAAAAACACCACCAACAACTACAACAACAACAACTACAACAACAACAACAACGATAACGAGAAGAAGAACAGTTTTGGAACAGCTCTCAACACATTGCCCCATTACTCATCGACCCATCTTCCACATCTAGACTTCCCATCATCGACTTGCTTGTAAATACATACTTATTTCAGTCAAAAGTTATTGCAAAAACTGGGTGAGAGTCGACTCGACTCGAAGTAGAAGTTGGCCAGATCATTGGCAAAAGATTTTGTATTTGGCATTTCGCATTTCGTATTTTCTATTTCCCATTGCCATTTTCACTCCCCTTTTCCTGCTATCCACAGATTCTATTGCATCTCGCATCTGGCAGGCATTTTTTGATATATGACTTTCGTGGTGAAAACAAACAAATTTACAGGCGGGCGAGAAAGAAAAGTTCATAATTTTGCAGCCTTTTTAATTAAATGCCAAAGCAAAGTGCGAGTGAAAAGTACACAAAGAAAACAACAGGAAAAAAAAAGAAACATGTGAAAATCATTTGGCACCATGCAAAAGAGTGCGAATGCGAATATGAGTGTGAGTGCAAGTGTGAGTGCGAGTGCGAGTTGTGAGTATGAATGTGAGTACATATGAGTGCCATAGACCCATAGACCGTGGGACAGCATCGACAGCATCGACAGATAAGCCGGGACAGAGACAGGGACCGGAATCGGGACCGGGACTGGGGCCATTCACAAGTTATGCGGCCGTTTGTTGTAAACGGCACAAAAATTATGGGCGAAAAAACTAAACAGGCCTCGAAAGAGGCTGGCCAACCATCTCTATAAACTGGCTACAAAATTTCTACATTTTTCTTTATTTATCTATTTTTTTCGGGTTTTTTTCTTCTGTTTTTCGTTTTATAGTATGCAGAAAGAGAAAAGAAGGCGGCACAGAGTCAGTTGAACAACGCAAACTAAAAAGGGGTTTAGGGACGTGGGAAGGTTGGGAATTTAACAAGATATGTGTATGTTTGAATTGCGAGTGGGTTTCTTAAGAGGCGCCAAGCGTTAAATGCTAGAAAAGCAGTCAACTTATGTTGAGTTGAAGCGATTCAGATGTAACACAAAGATTAGTCCTGTCTGCAGAAGAATCCCAAAATGAAATCAGCCAAGAACTCTCAACATAACTGTAAATAGAGGCTAAGAGGTTGGGATGGGTATCGATATTTTAAGACGTGGTAGAAGTAAAAATACGATTTTAAATTAGACATTTATTTTAAATAAAACTCATGCTTTTATTAATAAATGTTTTTTCATAGTATCGATATTAAATATCAAATGTTATCTAAAACCTTATTGGTTTTTTTTACAGCTAACAAATTATATTTAAAAATTTTATTAACGCCCATACCTACAAAGAGCTGCCTCAATTTGGGCGTGTCAGCAACATAATTTTCACTCTTTTTTCCCTTTACACACATGCCTGTAATTTTCACAAAAAACACACACTCTCACGCACATTTCTTGGAAATAAATTTGCCATATCGAAAAGTTTTCCTTTCTGCAACTCCCTTTTTTTTCTATAAATGAGAAAAAAGAATTTGCTTTGCTCACAAATTTCACTTTACAGTCGCACTTCATTGCCACAAAAAAAAAAGGAGATAAAAAAAGTTTCCTTTTGGCCTGCTCCTTCTTTTGACAGTGTCTGACTGTCTATTTTTATTATTATTATTTTTATGTACTCGAATTCTTATTTTCTCCAAGAACGATTTGCGTGGTTTGTGTATTTTACAATTTGATGTGATTTGAATTTTCAATGATGCCCAATTCCTGTGAGTAAAGGAGAGGGGAGCCCAGATTGAGAGAGAAGCCAAATCAAGTAAATTTTGTATGGCCCAAAAATGGGAGAAAAAAAATCAAGTGATGCGTGAAGCGCGTCGTCATCCCAATCTGTCCCATTCCATTGCATCCCATCCCATCCCATCCTATACCATTCCATTCTATCCCATCATATTCCCCAAAAAATCTTCAACTCAACCGTTGACGATGACAACGTCGACGATTGGCGATGCCTTTAGAGTCAGCCGGAGGCACACGTCCATACACACAGATACAGATACACAACCACACAGATACACACAGATACACACACATACACACACAAATACTACATCGATATGTCTTTTTGGCCAATGATTTCAAATGTGTTGCGACGCATAATTTTATTTATTTTTCAATTTTGCTGCCCACTTTTCCCACTGGGCTACGTCTACGTCCTTAAGCACTTTGCTTGCTTATGAGCTAAGGCTGTTATGATAGCCCCCTCCCCCACCCACTACTTAGGAGCACCTTATACACATACTAAAATGTGTTGACAATTTTGGTATCCCCTCTGCCTTCTCGCCTCTTCTTCTGGCTTTCTTTTCCACATTTTGGCTGCATATTTTTGGTGGCCGCTTCAATTTTTGGCTTGCCAAAATATTTGTCGGTCGACTGGCATCCAATATTTTTTTATATTTAGCTTCGAGTGCAACTCTCACAACTAAATATCTATGCATATAGATGGCTACAGTAAACACTCAAGCGAAACGACGCGCCAGGCACACTTTGTTTAAATCAATTTTTAAAGTCTACAAGTTGCCAGCTTGTTGGCTATAAGTTGTAGACTTTATTATTTATTTACTTATTATCATTATTTTATTTAAGTATGGCATCAAACATAGTGTCAAAGCGTATAGCTTTCAAATCACATAAAGTTATTATTTATAAACCTTTAATTTCATTCAAATTTATATCAAGAATTTCCTTGCACTTGTAACAATAATTCTCTAATTTATTTACAGTCTATTTCTTAATTGTCAGCTGGTGTTTTATTTGAATAATAGTTTCATAATATAGTTTAAATAACAAAATATCCAATGAATGCTCTTAGAAAAGAGTTGTTGTTTAGTTATGAGGCTTCACTGTACGATGCAAAGTGTGTTTTTGCTTTCACAGCTATGATTTTTGAACATTAATTTCTTTCTTTTGAAATTCTCGCCTCAGTCTTGGCATTAATAATAGTGGGTGTAAATAGTTGAAGTACCCGATTTTTGACTTGTTCCCGTTTTGAACATCCAAATACATATAATTTGCGTGGTGTTGTTGTTGATGTTGTTGGTGGTGTTGTTAATGATGTTGCCACAATCGACACCCCCGCAAAATGTGATGACGACTTTGACGCCAACACGCGAATTTGGCAAACAAATTGGCCAAAATGCATTGAGCCAAATTGCAGGCAAATCGAAGCCAAATCGGAACCGAACTGAACTGAGTTTAGTTGAGTCAAGTTGAGTTTAGTTGGGTATATGTATATGTATGTGGTCGATCGGTGGTTGTGGTCTATAGTTGGAAAAAACTCTATAGATAGCAGTCTATATGTAGACATGCCTGGGCGTTGATAATTGAATTGAAAAGTTTTTCGCTGCGCTTTTGGCATGCCAATTGATGGGATAGAGACAACTTTGAATAGAGTTAAAAGAGCCAAGCCAAGTTAAGGCGGCATAATTTGTGGATTGTGCAACAGCTAGACGGAGATAGAAGGATTGTGAAGAGGGAACGAGAGAAAGGGGGTAACTGGAAATTGGAAAACGCGCTGGCAAATTAATGGCAAAGGCTGCACAAAGAAAATAATCATGCAAACGAAGAGAAATACACATATACAAAGATGGTGAGCATAATAATAAAAGAAATAAATCAGTTTTAAATCCACAAGTTTACCCCCCGCAATTCCCCATATACATATGTATACCCTTTAGAGAAAAGCACCTTGTTGGGGTCATCATGATTTTATAATGCACTATAAATATATTCTCTTTTCTGTTTATATTTATATAGTTGACCAACTAAGTAGTTTAGGTCGTCATGAT
Organism: Drosophila neotestacea; assembly: GCA_035044365.1. NCBI lineage: Eukaryota > Metazoa > Arthropoda > Insecta > Diptera > Drosophilidae > Drosophila > Drosophila neotestacea. The sequence continues at coordinate 403,772 of JAWNMD010000799.1, forward strand.
ATTATGATACCCTTTATAAACACATATAATAATAATAATTATAAGTATTTATATTATTGTTATTGTTATTAAGAAATGAATCCTAGTGCTACAAGACGAGTCTTAAAAATTAATGCGCTATTCACTGTACATGAATTCATTAAACTTACATACGAGATTTTTGGATGTATATATAATATTTGTATTTATTTACAGGGTATTCAGGATTCGTTTGAATCAAGTTTCCACCATTTATTATAGCCTCGTACATTAGCATTGCCTTTTTGCCAATGTCACTTGGTTGCAGTTTCAGACTGCGGCTTGGCTGGAGCATTTTCATAAGACATAAATTCTGCGATTTAGCTAAATGCGCTCTACGGACTTGGCTGGGTAATTTGTGGCATGCCAGCAAGAAGTGGAGCGGACTGTGGGCAAGGGGACAACGGGGCGTATGGGGCGAATGAGCATGCAAAAAACTGCATTGGCATTAAATTACACTCTCATATGGAGACGGGGAAATAAAAGACAGCGAGACGAAGGAAGGAAAAGGCCCAGACAAGGCGACGCTTCGACTGCGACAAGCTCATATTGCTTTATGTGCATACCCCTGTCTCTTTCGATCCCCCTCTCTCTCTCTCTCTCTCTCAATCTTTTATCTCTTCGTTGCTCACCCTCTCTTTCTTCATTTTTACAGCCTGGTTATGCGCTTTTAATGGCACATTTTGTAAGTAAATTGCATTAATTTTATGTCTAAGGCGCACACGCTTCCCAAAAGTGAGAAGAAAAAAAACGAACAAAAAAAGAAAAAGAGATTGGGAAATGGGAAGTGGAAAATGAGGAGTTGGGGCTGTGGGTTGAGAAGAAAATGCATCTACATAGTATGACATACGACCAAGAGGCAGCCAACGGCCAATGGCGTTGTCAATGTGCCACTGATGATTGAACGATTTATGAGCTGAAGCAACTGCAACTGCAACTGCAACATCAAATGGAGGGATGATGAAGGTGGTTAGAAGGGGACGAAACCAGTTTCTAGCCAAGTTTCGATTTGTTGGCTCATATCGCAATGCAATTAAAAGCAGATGCACCATCATCACAGACCCAGACAGTTGGCAGAGTTTGTCGAGTTGGGGCACAGACTTTTACTACAAATACTTGTAGATAGTATCGATTTTAAAACTAGAAGAAGAAAAAAAAAGTTGGCCGCAATCAGGCCAAGGTACTTAAAGACGAGACCAGATCTCTGGCATGTCAGCGTTGATAAAAATGTTACTTACTCGTAGTCTTTCTCGAAACATTTCCAAGCTATAACTCAACCTGTTAAATAGATCATTAATCGCAAGACTAACTAAATGTATTTCAATTTGTGAGACAGAGAGTTTTTCACTCAACGCTTTTAAACTTTCAGCTGTCACTGAAAGATTAAAGATAGACTAAAGATTTTCACTTGTATTCAAATTTCCCCTAAGAAAATTAATTGCTTTATTTTAACGTTAGCTTAAACTATTTTTATAAAATTACTGATTTTTTATTATAGTTTATTTAATACTTTAATAATACTTTAAATAGATGAGATGTAACTCGAAAAGAATTTACGAAATATTTATAATAAATAAATACTTTTGATGGGTGCCTGTGAGTTTGTTTCCTAATACTATTGTGATGTCTTTGTGTGACATTTAGTTACACACACACACACACATATAGAGAAAACTCTCCGTTAACAGTAAATAAAGAAGAGATTTGTATATTTTGTCGAATGATTTTGCGTGTTGGGAAAAATGCATATCCAAGTGCTTCAAATGCAAAACTAAAAGCTTCGACTTTGTGTGTGCGTGTGGTAAACAAAAGCTGTTGAAAAACATTGAAAATCCTTTTGGAAAACAAAGTGCAGAGCAAAGGACACAAACGCACACACACACACACACACATAGAGAGAGAGATAGATGTAAATACATATACAGATACATTGCCATCTGAAAACTGCGAATCTGCATAACTGCAAATAGTGACAAAGGCACAAAGGAACAGAGAATTGTTATGGGCTACATTCATGGGTGTTCTGTGAATCGTTACTACTTAACAACACATACAATATGCACCTAAATAGTTCAGTTTAGTCTTAGTTCTCGATTCTCGCTTCTCCGTTCTCGGTTCTCGGTTCTCGGCAGGAGGAAAATTCTCTTTAGCATCCCTGTGAACGGGATTTGAATTCATAGAGCAGCAGCTGCTTTAAATTGTCGCGCGACCCAGAAACATAAATATTGCAATTTATTGCTAAAGCCAAGCGAGGGCAGGGTGCATGCAACAAAATGCAAAGTAAGCTGCCACACACCCACAAACATATGTGGCAATGTTGCATTCTTTGCTAAAAGCTTTTTGCTCGCTAACTCAAGCTAGGGATGGGTATCGATAACACATATTTATTTTTTTATATTTTTTAATATTTAATGTCGACAAAGCAACAAATAATGGATATTGTAAATTGCTGAAATTAAAGGACAACTATAAACTACAACTAGAAAAACTATTAATATACCTAATATAACATTTTCCATACCTTATATTAATATTATTACTGAATAAAAATATCAATACTGAGAAGGATTATTTAATAAACAAAAAACTGTATGATTTTGACTTCCCATCCCTTATTTTAGCTGGTGTGGCACGTTGCACGTTGCACATTTCACGTTGCAATCAGTATTAACAAAGAGCATAGGATAATTTGCAAGCTGGCTGATACATGTGGATCATCAGTTGAAGCGTTGCGTATACGCCACGTGTGACATGCCTCGTCGAACGGACACGCACAAGAACATGAAATGTATTTAACTTAATTTAGTTGGAGTTACTTAAAAAAGCTTTTAAAAGTAACAACGCCAGCGACAACACGAAAAACGCAAACACAAACAGCAAAAGAGAAAAAAGGCAAAAAAGTGGAAAGAGGAAAAGCAGAAAGCACAATACAGAAAACAGAAAACAGAAAACTGCGTGCCCAAATGAAAAGCAAAACTTTCATTCAGCCAATTCCACACATACAAACACATACACAAACAAGCATTTTCCTTAAGCTTGGGATAACCCGGAAAATGACTAAAGGGGAGGGAGAGAGAGGCTGTGAAAGGGGCGTGGTTGTGTTATACGAAATTCATTAATATGCACATATGTAGATTATATGATTAAAAGTATAACAAACACACTCCAATCTGCATTAGTTGTTGTTGTTTGTAAAAGTTTTTCTCTTTTTTTCTGCCCAGTTTTCTGGTATATTGTTTGTTGTGAACATTTTTACATTTCCATTTACCCAAGCAGGCACTTGAAATGAAGTGTTCGCACTGCTTTTCTACTTCCTGCTGCTGCTCTCCAAAAATTGGAAAAGAGAATAACAAAGTTTAAGCAACAAACAAGCAATGAAAATACAACACATCAAATGCCAGAAAAGAGTTTTGGTAAGAAGAGTTTTTGGGGAGTAGAGAGGGAAACATGTGATTAGGGCCACCAAAAAGCAGCTAACTAATGAGGGAAGGGATACGAGCATGCCGCAAGGATCAAACAAACTCTAAAAGGGGATGAATGATATGTAAAGACAGACAGACAGCCAGACAGACAGACAGACAGTCGGACAGAAATGAGGGCAGAAACAGAATAAACGGGTAAGTAGACGAATATTTGTTTGCCTTGGCTAAACTATCTGCTAATGAAAAACAAGAAAGGATGTAACAAACACACGCTCTAAAGAAAAAAGAACTCTTCTCTCTCCCTTTTTGGTATGTGGTCCTCAAAGGGTTTCAAAGTTATTTGTTTGCCCAATGGAAATACATCAAAAATAAATGCGAGCCAAAAGTGAAACGAAGTCAAATGCAAATATGAAGCATGTGACGGATGTGAATGTGCGAATAAATGTTTATACACATACATACATATATGTATGGGCAAGGGTATACATATGTATGTGTCCATTGGCCATTCACAAATTTGGGCTATGGGCCTAAACAAATATTTGGCACACTTTTGCCAAATAGCCTCCCCTTATTTAAGCCCATCATCATCAGACCTTTGGTAAAAACCAACCCCTTACCAATCTAAAGTCAACTTCAGCGTAACAAAAAAGGCCAGCCAAAAATGTAGACAATTTACCTGATGTCAAAAGTAATTAAACGAAATGCCAGCGACAGTAACAGTGACAACAGCAACAACAACAGTAACAGCAACAACAGTAACAACAATACAAACTACGTGAATTTTCCCACAGAGACATGACAAGTAACAAAACAAAACAGTAAAAAAGAAGAAAAGCGCTAAATGAAAAAGAAAAATAGCAAAACAAAATGGCGTCGGCGTTAGTAAACTTAATAATAGTGCAAAAAAGGAAGAGACCAAGTTTCGACAAGAGTTGCGAACATTAAAAGAAAATTGCACCCAGCAGCGGAAAATGCAACAGCAGTAACAAAAAAAAGGGCAGATGAAAATAAAGTTGAAGCAAAATAAGATAAAACGATTTGAAAATGTAAATTTAAAATTGAATAAACTTTGTCCACTCGAACTTTAAATATCTATATATTTTTTAAATATTAGATTTATAGTTAATAAATATAATAATATTTTAAAATATTGTATGTATATTAATTAGCTTTAATGGATTATACTTCAAAAAGTTGGCTACGAAGAAACCATTGTAAATTTATAAATTAGCAAAACTTAAATTTCAATTTAAAATTTAATTTACTTAAATCACAATTTATTCATAATATTTTCTTCCCAAAAGCAATCATTATTAAACTTATTATTAAGTAGAAAAAGTCCAGAATGTAGTCTATACTCCTTGTATTTAAGTAAATTACAATTCACATCAAATTGTAATGCTATCAAGTGTAAAATAAATAAGTGAAATTTAATTAAATTTAGCAATCTCATCTGCAGATACTTCTTATGAAATTAATATAGGTATTGGATGTCTAATTGCATTCTGTTTAGATAATTTATTCTCGTATTAATTATTAAAAAGTAACTGAAACTACCCCAATTAGACTACATTGTATGTAATAATAGAAAAATAATCAAGAGTTGAGGTCACGTAATAACTTTGATAACTTTTTATACCCGCATCTCAAACACATAAAAAAAACTTTAATGGTTTCTTTACTGATTAAAGTGTAATCGAATCTATAGAGTCTATACCATTTTAGATTCAAAGACAGTCTACTTAACATTTTGTCAAATGGAATAATAAGTATGTATCAATCCATCAATACTTTAATAATTTCCTTGAGCAAGTTTAGAGTTGGGAGTCGAAGTCATTTAATTACCTTGGTAAAAGAGAGACACTAAGTAAACGTAAACGCAAAATGTAAAGGCAAATGCAAAAGGGCAAAGAGTAGACGAAAGTTGAAAGTTTGCCAGCTTTTGTCTGGCATTGAAGGCAGCCGTATAGCAGTCAGCCAAAGGCGAAGAAGAAGAAGTCAACGGAGCTGGAAGAAAGTGTAATGAGAAAAATTTTGTGAAGCAGCAGGAAAAGTTGAAAACGGGGGGCGACGGCGACGGCGACCAAAAACAATAAACAATCAAACGAGAGACAGAGTGAGTGGGAGAGGGACAGAGAAAGAAAAGCCAAAGAAGGGCTAAAAACTTTTCAATAGTAGTGTGACAGTGGGCGTTTGCTTGTGAAGGCGTGGCAAGATGAAGATGGAGACTACGACAACGACAACGACAACAAGCAACAATTTTGCGCTTTGCTTTTCCGTTTCCGTTTGAGCAACGTCTTTAAAAACTGTGTCGTCTTCACTTGTTCTTGTTCTTGTTGCTTTTCTTTTGACTCCCTCTTCAATTGACCTCACCTCTACGCTTTTCTCACTTCTTGTCGCTGACAGCCACTGTAAGTAGCTGTGTAATAAAATTACTTTTTAAGTGCGTTGCGTACCTGTAGCAGGAGTAGAGAGAGAAATCAGCTCCATCAACTCCAGACGAAGGAGAATAAAACGTGGTACACAGAAAAAAACGCAAAATCATTCGAAAATACAAGTTTCAAAATTTGTGATTAACGATTAAATTTTTGTAAATATGTGTTCCGGATAAACTTATTAAATGCGGATCACTTTAATGAAATCTAAGATCACTGACACTATTTAGATTGATTTCAATCCGGAACTCACGGTTATTTTTTCCTGTGCATGAAAAGATGTGCTTCATTTCATTGAGAGTCGTGAATTGGAAGCCAGCGTCAAAGTCAAAGTCGGAAGTCATTTGAATTATTTAGCACAAATGATGCCAGACAGTTGCGGGTGCGATATCAACAACTCAGATGATGAACATATTCCCCTGACAATGTGGCGTATGAGTAACGTCAAGAAATTCTCACACATATATATCTCTTTCTATATGGCAACTGCTTTGGTTTTCTATATTTAATAGAATAGTGAGAATAAAATAAACACTTCTTCTTGGTTTTTGGCTGGAAAATTAAAAAATGTATTCCAAAACCTATGTGATAGTGTCACTTTATAAAGGGATGCGATAAGTGTAGGGATAAAGATTGAAAATTGTTAAAAATTATTTGATAATTTGTTGCCTGCTATTGAATTTGTTGCTGTTCCGCTTCTATTGCAAATTGGCCAACGAACTTTCTCGTAAATCAGCGTAAAAAGTTTCTTTTTTTTCTCTTTTTTATGGCCAAGTCGCTGGGCGTAACAGTCTGTTGTATGCCTTGGGTCTTGGCCGAGAAGCAACTGCAATATGGGCCATAAAATATGTTGCAAATTATGAAATATTTGAAACTTTGGCGCAGGATGCCAGCACGGCATTTGCCTTGATACCCTCCTATACCCCTCCCTCCCTATGTCTACCAGGGGGAGTATTGACTGGTCCCTGGCTTTGCCGCCGCTGTTCGTTATGGGCATTTAAGTTTTCATAAGTTGTGCAAATAAATTTTAATCGAAAAATGCGCCAAGGCAATAAGAAACCAAAGGACCTGGACCTCAACCAAGTGGGTCAGCAAGTTGGCCAAAGGGACGAAGGACTAAGGACGACAGACGGGCAATGCGACAGCTTAGAAAGCTTTACTGCAGGGGACATTCAATGAAGCCTGAAACTGCAAATAGCCTGGGAATATTAGCAAGTATCAATCGGGGCACAAAAGTCATCTAAAGCCACAGGATATTAAACCATAAAGGCTGTCTTTGATCAAATATAAAAGGATATTGCCTGAACAGCTGTTAAAGAAAGCGGTAAGGAAAAAAGTAATTGTTTTTAATCTGTTAAATTACAATTACCCAATGTAAGAAGACATTTATAACGATTTACTTTTAATCAACATGCATTGAATGTAATTTTATACATGTTTCTTAAAGTTTCCAAAAGCGACCTTTTGAAATGCAGTTTAATTTATTATAATATTTATTATACATTTTATTAGTCACTACAGTGTGTCAAGAGTTTCGCATTAATAAATTCCATACAATATAGACTTATATACTACTTAAACTAAGAGAGATAATAGTGATTAATTATTAAGTAAATTTTAATTACAAATGCGATGCGATTTTAATACCCATAGTTCTTTTAAATAAGTCGATCTAAAGTCTAAATTTAAGTTTATGCCATTTTGTAATCTCACTTCTCACACAATTCTCCCATGCGATATATGACATTATATTATTATGTTTAAAATAAGCATCTCTGCAATTTGTTCCGTTTCAATGGATTATCTGTGAACCGTTTAACACTAGCGTATGTTATACAATCTCGACTTCAATTTCAAGCTTATTTACTGAGATGAAATCTGTTGGTCCCACAAAAATTGTACTAACCGAATGGTTAGACAATGAAGTCGAGTCCCAGGACACCGTGTAAACAGTAAATGAAAAAGGCAAAGAAGTAGAAACAAGTAAGAAAATGAATGAAAATAAGGCTGTGTGTCTGTGTGTGTATGGAAAATTCTGACTCTCATTGGGCTGCTTAAATTTTGTTATTTTGTTATTTTGCTGGTTACTTTACTGGTCTCAGTTCGCAGCTCATTTGCGCTTAGCCCTCAAAGTCGTCTGCTGGTCTGCTGTTTATAATTTTTCGTGCGGACGTCGCATTTATAAGACTTACGGCTGGGGAAATCCTTTTTTTTCCTGTTTTTTTCTTTCTTTTTTTATGTTTTTCTATTCCTCTTTTCCTTTAGACTTTCAGCTTAGAGCCTGCCTGGGCTGGGTCGGGTTGGAACTTAGTTGGGTCTCTCTGGGGCTCTGATGTTGCTGCTGCAGCAAACTTCAAGGCGCGCGCACATAAAATTTAATTAAGTGCAACAACAACAACAACACAAGAACAACAACAACAGCAAGGACAACAACAAATAGTAGTAACAACAGCGATAGCAGCAACATCGTTTATAAAATTCACATAATAACAATAAATTTTAAAATGCGCCTGCCAAGCAGCGCTGTCGACGCTGGCAGCGCAGTCGGTGCCGTTGGGGTATTAAAATTTATCGCCAGTTGCGTAGCACGCGCAGAAATTTTGCGTGCCCCAAAGGCAAGTGGCAAGTGGTAAGTGGTAAATGGGTGGCAACCCCATAGAAGAAGTAAGAACAACGAGGTGGCAACACCCAGACTGAACCCTGAAGCCAAAAGGAAACATCTTAGGAGCCTTGAAAGCGTTCAATTCTGCTGCTGTCTTTTTATTTCACTTAATTTTATTTCTATAAGCTGTGGCGCCGCCTTGTGGCACAGAAACAGAGGCAGAAACAGAAACAGAGACAGAGTCACATATGCTGACAAACCGAGTGAAATAATTTGTCTGTTTGTTTGCTTGTTTGTTTGTTTGTTTGCTTGCTCGTTTGCTTGGCTTGCTCATTCATTTGGTGCGCATTAATTACACGACACGCATACGCCGCGTTGCACGAAGCTGGGGGCATCATTTATTAAAAAGCCAAAAGACTCTAGACTCTAGACCCCTCCTGATACATACTCTTCATCCGTCTTCAATCCATGAGCCAGGCTCTCATGCTTATGCGCATAATTTCAGGCTGGCCAAATTTCGCTTACATGTCAGTAGAAACAAAAGGAGGAGAAGATGGAGAAGGAGAAGGAGATGGAGATGGTGACGGAGACGGAAATGGAGATGGAGATGAAGGCAGAGAAGCAACTGAGACCATAGGGATTTACTTGGTAGTTTCAGCTCAACATCATCATCATCTGGTGTTTTCTCCTTGGCATCCTCGTCAACACAAATGACTGTCTCATGTTATCTGCTAAGCTGTCTTATCTGTTTGCCCTCCTGACGCATCTGTTTGCATGTTTATCTGTCTGTTTCGATTTCTCTCTCTCTGTCTCTGTGTCTCTCGGTCTCTCTGTCTCTGCCCTGCTTGTGATTTCGACTTTGTTACTTATTTAATTTGTTGCTTATTTGCTCAACAGCAGCAACAGCAACAGCTCCAACACATCCACGAACTTGTTTGCATATGTTTAACATGCTCCCAGAGATGCTTCCCTTCTACTATGTATATATTCTCTGCTCCTGAGCCAGCTTACTTATGTTTGTTAATGATTTGCCAGCCTGCTAATCAAATTGGTTGCCCCGGAGTCTAATGGCATTACAAATGATGCTCCGGGTGCCTCTGCTGAATACTGCATTATGCTTATTGATAAACAAGTGAGAGAGAGAGAGGTTCACATATATGAATAGAGACAGAGACAAAAACCACAGACAGTCGCTCAATAAATATACAATTATTTACACTTTAATAAGAACAAAGCCTAAAATTTGTTTGTTAAAGGAAATTCAATGGATATATGAGCAGCAAGTTTATAAACTGCCCTCAATCTACATTTAAATACAGCCAAGGTAACCAAATATTAGCTTAATTGTTCCGAATGTTTTCAAAATATTTCATTATAATAATTGCATATTTCAAGTCAATAGAAATTTAAGATATTTATTGCATCAGGTACTTAATAAACTTTTACTTGTAGAGTTATTCTTGAGTAGAGCTTTGATGTTTAACGAATGTTAGAATGAATGATATTCATGAAGACCCTGACAAGGTACGCCCATAACTTTAAAGAAACTGAATCGATTTCCAACCGGAATGTCTTTTTCATCCTGATTTGCCGTCTTAATTTCAAATAAATTCAATTCTCTCCAATTTAAAATAACTTGAGAGAAAGCTCGCAAAAAGGTCTTCACAATTTAGAATCTCTAGTTCTATATAAATTTCTCCTAAAATCTGATTCTGAGACATATTCTGTTAACTCACAAGATGTATGTTCACTTGTAACATATTTATATTTTTAAAGTTTGTAGTTTAAAAGTCTTTCTTTAGTTAAATTGGCTGCTTCATCACCTTTGACGTATCTAAAACATAATCGCTGTTCCCTTTTGGGAACTGACAGTAAGCATCAGAAATCGTGTGATGTGATTCAAAGTGGTTGCAAAGTGTTTTTGGCAAAAGCAATGACGATGATGATGGGAATAAATGTGTGTGTGTGTGTGTGTGTGTGTGTGTGTGTGTGTGTGTGGCGTGAATTTGCATGTGGTGCATTAAATAACAGTCTGCAGTCATGAACCACAGAATCACCCACCTTATCACTAACGTTTACTACCCTAACCCAGTAGAATTTTACAGTTGGTCTCAGTGACTGTAACTGTAACTGTAACTGGGACTGGGAGTGTGTTGCATCTGTGTTGCATTGTCAGCTGTCGCTGTCGCTGGCAGTTGCCACGTCGCGACGTGCAACAAAATGAATGAATGCGAAAAGAAAGCAAGAATTATGTGGCAACAGGATGCACTGACATTTATCACCTGCGTCGCGGCCAAAGTCGACGTCGACGTCGACCGAGACTGACAGACACACACATAGTTAACAGTATTTAGTTGGGGTTCCCGATTTCAAAGGTAAAATTCTAGCCCATTGCCATTGCCAGCATACAGAGCAGTTAAAACCAAAGTTTTGCAACGAGTAGTTGTTAAACTGTCTGACTGTTTGATTATGAAGCAACGTCAACGTCGACTGCGACTGCGACGACGACTGCGGCTGCGGCTGCGTGTGGCAGCAACATTAGCATAAATTTGGTGCAGCTTATACGCGTATATGAATAAATTATGCCGGTTTGCCGGTTATTTATGTGTACCGGCTACCCAAAACTTGGCACAAGTTTTCCCGAGTAGAATCGTGAGTAAAATGGGGGGGAATTCGGGGAGGACTCGTGCCAGGATAATCGCTGCTTAGTGCAGTCGCGCATATAACACGCCAGCCGCCATTGATAACCAGTCCTGCCCCTATCCCAGAGCAAAAAAAATAAAACACTGGCATCCTCTGGACTCTCTCCCCAGTCAACTCCACATCTTCAAAAGCTCATTGAAGAGCATTCAAATTGAATTTGCATGCAAGCAACTTTTGTTTACTTTACAGTGGCAGAGAGACTGTGGCATCGGCATCGGCAGCGGCATCGGCATCGGCATCGGCAGTGAAATCAAATTTAAATCCGCTGCTTGCCACATTACATGGACGAGCGCCCAGCGAACAAGAAGAAGAAGAATCCAACAACAAATTCACCAAACCAAGTTTTCAAGTCACCACCACCCTCTCTTGCATCCCACCACCCTGTCCTACCTTCTGAATAAACACAACCACCGTCGCTCAGGTGGCAAGGCCCAAAAAACTGTTTGAAGTGTTTTTGGCTGGATATTTCTCTGGGGGGAAAAGGAGACAAGGACAGGACAGGGAAAGAGACGGCGGCGACGGAGACGATGCCAAATTATTTTTATTTATTCGTGCGTTTAACAAAAAATGTGAAATTAGCGCTCGCTAGATGGCAGCACTGCAAAGATTTATGGTCGAAAATTCCGGCCAAAAGTGTTTGGTCCTGCCTTTGTAAATTGCCAAGAAAGCAGCAAACAAATACGCTTACAAATCGTTTATGGGCATGGTTAGGTAATCGGTTTTAGGACACCTTCCTTGATCAAAGACGAAGCGATTGATGTTCTGAGAAACAAATGCTGAATGAGATTTCAGATTCAAAGAACTTTCTATAACTTTCTATAATTGATTAAGATTAATATTAGGTGAAAAGAGACCAGGAAGTATATTAATAATAATAATATTTGAATCAATTAGATTTGCTTCTGCTTGATAATGCACTTCTAAAGTGATTTAATTTAAAAGAACAAACACTATTTTAATAATAAATATAAATAGAAGCGTTGAATTGGCTTAAAATTGATTGGCAACTAAACGTTAAGTAAGTATATATAGACCAGGAAGTATATTTTAATATTTTTTTATCTGAGTCAAAGCTAAAATCATAACAAGTTATAAATAGCTTCTTATGTAATCTTAGGATATAAAAGATATCAATAGAAATTTTTAGAAGTCCCGAGAGCATTAAAATATATATACACATACTGAATGAGTTTTCTGATTATTCAAAATAGTTTCTTTAAAATAGATAGATAGATTAGGAAGTAGATTCAAATATTTCTTTTTCAGACTCAACGCTAAAATCATTAAAAGTTTTTATGAAAATCTGCTTGCATTAAAAAATTCACTTCTAATGTGGTTTTTGGTTTTATCAAAGCAATCAATAAGAACTCATAGGGTTCACGAGAACATTAAAGTAAGAATTCAGTTTGCCAAGTAATTGTTAATTAAATTCAATTTAAAAAATCTTTTCTAAGCACTTAAGTTATTTACGAATATGATAATTCAAATATTTGACAACACAATTACCTTGCCAATTTTACATATATGACAATTATAGCAAGCTGATCGGGTATCAAAGTCATATAATCGATATGTACAATTAAATTTGCATGCAGAACGCATCTCGGCCAATACAATGTGCGGTAGATGGCGCCACTTCCTTTTGGCTGATTTATGACCCTTTATGGGACTGTATGTGAATGCAAACTGTGGCCTTGTTTCGATTTTGCCGGCCAACCAAAAACAAATGTTTTATTGGGCGCGTTTGGCAGCTCATAAACCTCAAGCACAAACCGAAGCCCCATTGAGCCGCCTATTAACCTCAACGTGTTACCTGGCACATGAATAAATCAAAGACTTCACACCACACATTCCCCCCTTTTACACCTCTAGACCCCACACACACATATTTTCCCTTCGTCCCCGTTCCCGTTTCGATTCCCATTCCCGATTCACGCAGACATTCAACTGCCTGATGATAAATGTGTTCGGGTTTTTCGTGCTTCGCTTGGCTTCGTCTTCGATTTGCTTAACAAATTTGTAAGATTCTTAACACATTTGCATATTGCGTAAGCGTAAGCGAGAGGAATCCCAACACCAGCTGCCTCCGTCCTTTATCTTTGCCCCTCATAAAAAAACAGTCCCAATCTCATTCCTGGTACTGTCTCTATTTTTATATTGCACACTGTTGGCTGCTGGTGTCAAGTGTAGAAATACTGAAATTCCTTACGACTTCAACTTGGACTCTTTCTCCTTGTTGTTGACTTTTTTTCTCATCTTTTTTTTCTTCCTTTTTTTTCAATATTGGTGTTGGTGTTGATGTTGTTGGTGTCGGTGTCAGTCCTCGGTTCTCATTGAGTTGCACAGTAATGACGACATTTCCTTCCGACAGAGTTGCGCTGTCGTTTGCGCTTTTTATTGCCATCGTCAGAGTTGCCACCCCTTTTCCCCCTTTTCGGAACCCCACTGGTTTATCCCCTCTGACATTCATATGTGTTGAAGCCGCCTTTAAAAGGATTCCTATATTGAGTTTATTTAGCTTTTACCCACTTCCAGACAACATTTTTAAAAGGGGGGTGTGGCATCATCACATCGCTCAATCGAAGTGCTCAATAAAAAATACAAAAAATGTGCTGGAATTTCCTTTAACATTTTCGCCAACATCAATGCCTTGTCCACTCCACTCCAATTTACTCTACTCTGTCACCTTTTGTCTCTGGCATTCGGAATGACTTTCGACAGTTTTTTTTTTGTCGTAGAGCGTATGGAATTTTTCAACGATTTTCCATTGTCCCGTTCGACACTGACACTCAGTGGAATTGACCTGCATTTGTTTAGTGGATTTTCCAAGTCTCTGCAACATTCGAAATGTCAACCAAGCTATGCAGCAATAATTTAAGCTACACAAACAGAAAGGAGACTGGGTTAAAGAGTAGAAGGATACATTCGTGTCCAAAAGACAGATGTAGACTCTTAATACCTGTCACAACTTAACTCCGAAGAACTCCACAATCTAAAATCTAAATCTAAACAAAGAAGTCTTCCACAATTTAAAATCGAAATCTAAGCTTGGAAATCTTTCATCTAAATTGAAATACTCTAATTGCAACCTTTTGGGTCACAACTTAAAGCCAAGAGAAATTTTCCTTACGTTTAATTTTAATAACTAAACTAATAACTAAACACTTTTACGGGTATCTTCATGTTTGGAAAGAAATTTGAGTTTTAGTAATTGACAATCAACAGATGAAAATGGCCTTCAGTTGTTAATGAGTTTTGACATTTATCCTTTAAATAGCACTTGGTATTGATTTTCATAGAAATAGGTCAACTGTTACAGTGAATACTCCAAACGACTATCAATCGACTAAATGTGTTTTGATTACAACTGACAGATTTTGATTGATAAATCTTTTAGTTTGGTTAGCTGATTAAAAAATCTAAATGAAAATTGAAATCTAATGAGCAAATATAAAACGAGCTATCAACTGATGCATTTTGTTAATACATTTTTTAATTTATCATCAGTTGTATCATTCATCGAAAATAGTCAATGCAACAAGTTAGCGATTAGAATTACACACATATTTCACAATTTTTTTCAATATTCAACCATCAATTAAAATACTAATTGCCCCATCAACTTATGTCAGTCATTTAATTTTTAAATGAATAGTGATTAATTATTTTTAAAAACATACTTGACTATTAATAACATAATCAAAATACCGTAGATTTCGCTGACTTTTAATCAATACATCTTCAATTAAACCTTAATGAAAGTTTAATACATTTTTAAAATGAACTTAATTATAATTGAAGTGAAATCAATTACAGTGACTTTTAATCGACTCATCTCCGATAATACTTTAAGAATAATATTACGCTCCGTTCCAGGAAAATCTCTTGATGACCAAACCCAATTGAAGTGTATTTACTACAAACTCCACTGATTCTTTACAACCTCATGGCGTGGCAAATTCTGTGGTCTCATTCAAGTGCTGCGGCATCGAATAAATTTAAAGCATGCAACTTTGGAAGAGAACCCACACACTGTTACGTAGAGAGCCAACTAACCCGTAAAGTTGGCACTTGGGCAATTATTAATGTTAATGTCTTCATTACAATTCATGCTCGTGTTATTTTCCCGGTTGCTTTTTGCCTCTATTGGGCCACGCCCACTAGCCGTTTAATTGTGTTTTTGGGGGGCCCAGTGACAAACAGCATGAAAAAGCGTTGCAAATAAATTAACGCTAATCATTGAGTTTGAGTAGAACAAAGTAGAGCGACTAAAAACACGCACAAAATCGCGCACAAATCGCACGTGAATCGCGCGCATCCATAAATTATGTTTTCCACGATTTGTGAAATCAATACACATACAGAAAATGGGAAAACGGGGGAAGTGAAGTGAAGTGAAGGGAAATGCTGTGGAAAGGTTGAGGGCGACCGTTGACTTTAATCGCCAAAGGTGGGCGGCAAGTGGGCGTGACTGAAAGCTCGACCGGATTGAAAAGCCGAGCTGAGTGACTGCAAATGATACTTTAATGTGACAGGCGGACGTTTTGTGAAAGGCTCGTGGTTAGGGAACAGGAGGGGAGAAGCCACTATGGATTGCTGTCAGCATGCTGATGATTTTTGCACCTCTTTTTTCTGGCTTGTGGCTTTTTCTGCTCTATTGCTGTCATCATGAAAAAGGAGTGACAAAAAAAGGAACTATCGCATCCCATTCTTTGGTCGGTTTACTTGCTGCCTCTTTTTTTTGCCTCTCTTTTTTGCGTTTTAATTCCCGGGGCGCGCTTTCAACGCTTGTCATCTTACCGCTAATGGCGGCTACATGTCAACCACTCATCTCAGGCTCCAGCTCCGGATCTGGCTCCGACTCAGACTCCGACTTTGACTCAGAGCTCTGACTGGTTGCTCGTTTCCCAGCCTTCATTCATTCATTCGGTCTTGCTGGGCACGTCATCAACAGCAGCAACAGCAACAGCAGCAACAACAACGGCAGCAGTTGCATCCACAGACCCAGCAGGATGAGGCAATAGGTGGCGCCACAGAGCCCGCATGGCGACGACGTCAAGCGTGAAATCGCTTTGCCAGCCCAGCAGCCAGGCAACCAAGCCAACCAAGCAACCCGGCAGCCCGTCAGACAGCCAACCTGTCGTCATAAAAATTTTTATACATAAAAAACAAACAACGGCAACCCAAACCCAGAAGCAGACTGTGACAGGGAATAAGGAGCACATGGGAGGCGGAAGGCGGGAGGATATAGAATGAAGTAGAGGGAAGAAGTGGGAAGAAGCGGGAACAATGCGACGCCGCTAACGTTAAGGGCGTTGCATTGCAAAACTCGACAGAATCAATACAAATAAAACGACTATTAAATACACTATGAGATGAGCTTTAATACCTATCACTATTATTATTTATAATATCAATATCGAAATTGAAAATAATGATTAAAAAAAAGACTAAGGGTACCTGAACTAATTTCCTCAAAATTTTCACTCTTTGAAAACCGAACACGAATAGTATTTACTTCTTAATAAGGTTCGGTTTGAAAAAAAAGACCCCATTGCATTTAAAACTTTGACTTCAAAAGTCATTAAATAATTAAAATAAATAGATGATAAATTATAATATAAATATTATATAAACACTGGTAAGACATTTGTATAAACTAAAAGATATAAGCAAAATTTAAAAATGTATTGAATAATATTATTTTGCTGTATTAAGTTAAACCAAAGCTTTAACAAAAACCATAAAAATGTTTGAAAATTGCGATGCTGGTCTAAGCTAATAGCAAAAACAAAGCGACTCTGCATAAATAAGAGTATCTTTAGCCTGTGCGAACACACACAAATTTCAAACGCCTCATAACGATGTTGGCAGGTGACACAGCGGGGAGGGTTGGAGAAGTGGCAGGGTGTATATATCGCTATAGCTGCTGGAGGAGATCGGAGGAGGCAACCAAGACACAGTTTCACTAATGAGTTTCCGTCTGCCTAGGTTGTAGTTGTTGCTGTTGTGGCTGTAGTTGTTGCTCCTGGTGTTGCTGTTGCTGCTGCTGCTGCTGCTGATGACGTCGCTTAATAGCCAACGATAGAGCAGAAAAAGTCGCTGATGAAGGTAAGGTATATAACTTTTTTTTACCTTTTTTCCATTTTACCTTTTTCCTTTTGAAGAGGCCGTTAAATATTAGCAAAATGATCTGCAAGAGCCAAAGCTGAAGCTACTGCAACAGCAACAGCAACAACAACTGCATCGGCAACTGCATTGGCATTTGCATTATATCCGTCATCATTCAATGTCATTAGCGGCCTCATTAATTGGCCAGCCAGACTTTTATATCCGTTTGCCAGTCAGTTGTGGCAAGCGGCACAGTTGTTGCTGCTTTTGTTGCTCTTGCTGCTGCTGCTGCTGTTGTTGATGTTGCTGCTGTTGTCGCTGTTTGCTTTGACAATATAAACAAGCAAACAGTCAGTCAGTCAGTCAATCTATCAGTGAGTCATTCACGCGCTCACAAGTCAAACAAGGCGACAAGGACAAGGACGTTGCTGTCGCCCCATCACAACAGCAACAATGGACAGACAGACCGACAGACCGACAGAGAGGCAGGAACAAGCTAATCCCCAACTGAATTTCAGCAGCAGCAAGAGCCAACGACAACATTGGTTAAGTATCTTGAAATAATATTTACACTTTACGCAAAAGACTCAACGCAAACAGCAGCAACAAACGCAAAGAAAAAGATGTTCCTGATGATGCTGATGATGATGATGATGATGATGATGATGTTGCTACAGTAGTTGCTGCTGTTACTGTAGAGATGTTGCTGCTAGTTAAATAAGTTAATCGCTTTAGCAATGCACTAGCAACAGCAACAGCAACAGCAGCAACAGTTGCTGCTAAGACGGCAAAGAGAGCGGTCAACACTTGAGCTAAACTGTGAACCGGTTAGCATTCGTTGCTGTCATATTTTTAGAAACCCCTTGAACACCCCTCGCTTCACCACCACCTCTGAGGCATCATACACAAAACTATTTTTAAATGACATCGAGGCAGACAAAACGGCGCAGACAACGAAGATGCAAATTGTAGAAGTTGGAGGAGCAGCAACCAGAACAAGAGTCAGCAACAGAGCTAAAGATTCAGATGTAGATGCAGATAGAGATGGGTATAGAGATGGGCATAGAGATGGCAATGCATAGAGACGCCAAGCTGTTGCCGTCGACCTTTGGTAAACCAAAGTGACTGCGGTCAAATGCGAACTAAGAACGTCGCTGTCGCTGTTGACGTCGACGTCGCTGTCGGCGTCACTTCAATTGAAATTGCATTTGCATTTGAATTTAATTGAATTGCATTGTTTCAAGGCGTCGGAAAGTTCACGTCATTTGTCTGCCAACAACAGCAGCAGAAAGTGAAATGAATATTTGTGTGTGTGGCCCAGCGGAGATTTTCAATTTGCACTCTATAGTGTTAGGGTAGCTCAGCTAGTTGATTCAACTAACGCTCCAATGTGAAGCGGATTTTTATGAAGAAATAAATATAAGAACTTTCATTTGCAAATATGTTTGAAACATTAGTAATGAATGATTAAATAGATTAGTGTTAATTTTCAGCAGTACATATATCTTTACTCTGTTAAGTCCAAGCATAAAAAAGATACTTTTAATTATCGAACTACTTTTTAATATATGTCAATCTATTTTATATTTAGTTTGTATTAATTACAAGATATTTTTAAATTGCAAAGATGCACTGAAAAAGACATTATTTAAAATGCTTGTATATTTCATATGAATGAAATACATTTTCAAAAGTGAAAAGAATATCCAGAAAGATTAGCTTAAAAGATGTATAATAATGAGAGCATATTTATATTTATAGTATATTTCTTTTTAATTAATCATTTACATTTATATCTATAATTTCTGCCTCTTCTGGATACATATATGTGGTATATATGTATACATATATGTAGTACATTTTAAACTATAAATTTCCGATTCTGAATATTAGTTTTTACAACAAGTGCTGTTGTTGAATATTTACTAAATAATATAAAACTAATGATATAACAACATATCAGAAATCTATTGGATTTTGCTGTCAAATAAAAACTTTTGCGGAAATGAAAGTCGCTTACTATGTTACCTGTAATCTTTGACAACTAATTGTCATAGATTAGCTGTAATCCTATGGACAATCCTAATTCCTCGCAACCGTAAGAGTATTTTAAGCCCATTGTTGTTGTTGTTTTCATCTTTTATTGCAAACATCTTTATAGGGACTGTGGACCCTTTAGACATGAATGAGAGAGAGGCACGTCAAGTAAATAGATTTCGTAAAATGTTATAATTACGCATTAGGCCATCTTGGCTTTGATGTGGTCTTGTCTGGTCTGGTTTTGGCCCAGACCTCATGGCTCTTTCGCAGTATCTTTCCATCTATCTGTGTTTCCCCCTCTTCAATTTATCTACACATACATACACACACATATACTATATCATCATATATCCGTTTGTGGTCTGGCCTTTCGACCAACACTTTGGCCTTTTAATTGGCCAATTTGACGTTGCGCGTATTTCTTTGTGTCAGTTTTTGTTTTATTTCTTCTTGTTTTGTTTTTCATTTTGTTTGTTTACTTTGACACCACCTTTGACGCCACCGTTCACAGTTATGTATGTACAGGGGATAGAGGTAGAGGTATTTTATTTGATTACAATTTGAAGGGCTCTCTCACGCTCTTCCCGTTCCCCTCTTTTCCTTAACTTGGCTTTGACGCTGGCTTTTATGTATAATTTTTGAAAGATAATTGAAAATTAATTGCTTTGGACAGCTGAACATGACCAGGGGAGCACAGTAAAAATTCAAAGTCGTATCCCCAGTTCAAATCTCAGCCAGACAGACAGACGGATAGACAGACAGACCGGACCAGACCTGGCCAAGACAGACTTTAACGGGCCAGATCAACTGAGGAACGGGTTATTTAATTAGTTTTGACGCGCCCAATGTTGGTTTCTATTCGACGCACGTTCATGTTGTAAGTGTAAGTTGCAAGTTCTCTGGTGTCTTGGAGGCGTTTCCACGACACGCGATCACAACTAGGGATGGGTATCGATATTTGAATTTATTTAAGTCGTATTGAAAATTGACAAATTAGTAAAATTCTGAATAGCAAGTTAGATTTATAATAAGCCATTTATTTAAATTATATATCATATAGTTTTTTAATCAATATTCTTTCTTAATAACGATATCGGTATCTATCGGTATTACCCATCCCTAATCACAGCCGATCGCGTGTAAAGCGACACCTGGAGGCCTATAACGGAAGCTATCACACCAATTGATGGCATCTCAAATTCTCAGATAACCAATATAAGCAATTTGTGTCGGTGTCTGGCCAAATCTTCTAATAAACTTGTGCAAAAGTTCAAAGGCGACCAGAATGCGAATGAGCTGGACATTATGGACATTGAGCTTAGTGGGATTCAGGAGGAGATAGCAGTTAGAAGGGGAGGAAGAGGGTCAGCAAACGAGTGAACAATAGTCATGTCTATCATTTGAGTGTGTGGGCGTGACAAACAAACAAGATTTCACAATCAGCGATGGCCCCAAAAGTGTGTGCTTGAATTCGGAGTTAAGTGGCAGGCCGAGGAGGCAGAGGAAGTAAGGGGGGAAGAGCAGCTTAAAAAAGGAGCAGGAGTTACAGGCAATGGGGCAATGACACTTTTAGTTGTTGTTGTTGTTGTTACTGCTGCTGCTGCTGATGAGCATGAAAAATGTTTCAGAAACAGCATGCACGTATTCAAATTCACATTCGCATTCGCAGTCACATTCACATTCACATCCTCATCCAAGTGCAGATGCAAATGCTGAACGATTGAAGACTCCTGCCCCTCTCTCACTTTGCTTCCTCGCCTTAACGCCAGGGGGCGTTGTCTACTGATTTCACATGACAATCTGCAGCAGTAGCAGCAACATCAGCAGCAACAGCAACAGCAGCAACAGCAGCAACATCGGCAACAGCAACTCCTAGAAAGGAAGATATTTGATGCTGTTCTAGCCATAGGCCATGAAAGTGCACAGTTGTCAACAGAGACAACAGACAGGAAGACAGCAGGACAGCTGGACAACGAGACAACTGGACAGACAGTCTCAAATGTCCAGCTGAACTGAAAGTAGTTGAGTTTGAACTGAGAATTGGGATTCGGACAGGGGAATGAATGTGGCTCTAACTCAGAGTCTCAACCAACAATTGGCAGTGCTTGTTGAGTTTAACGATCGCCGTTGGCAATGTCTCTGTCTCTCTATGTGCGTGTGTATCTGAGAATCTCTCCTCCCTCCCCCGACCTTTCCACTCACGCTCTCTGCCTCTCTCACCCTCTGTGGTTCTTTGTGTGTAAGCAGGCAAATAATTGAAGCGTCAAGCCTTTTACCATTTTACCATATGCCAGCGGGCAGATTTGTTGTTCAACTGGCAAATGCATTGGCCTTCATTTCAAATACGGATTGTCTGTGGGGTGAACAAATCGCCTAGAAAAACGTGCGTGAGTCGTGTCGTGACTCCCAAGGGAACTTTGACAGGTAGATTTTAAAAAATTATATGTCTAGTATCGTTTTTTTTAAAACCTGACCAAATTGGAATAACATCCGAATACTATTACATAGAGCTGTCATTTGTCGAAAGCTGATTACATGTCTCTGCAAGGATAGACAATCTCATGACAAAATGTCACAATCTTTCAAGTGACTTTCAAACTGACATAACTTTGTCAAAACTGAACAGATTTTCATGCGGAATGTCATTACAGTCATGATTTCAGCTATTAATTGATTCTACATTTAAACAAAATTATCTGTCATAAATCAACTAAAAATACTTCGTTTTCAAAAGTTCTTTAATCTCAAAATTATTGGAAATTTAGATAAGGATTTTTAAATATGGCACTAGCTTTAAGGTATATTTAACGTAACAATCTTACACAGCAACTACACAGATGGATTTATTTAAATAATATAACAATATTCCAATATTTTATTAGTTCTTATTTTGTTATTACAGTGATTTTTAATGTTTATTTGTTTGCGAAAGCTAAGGACTTGAAAAGTAGATGAAAGCTGGTGAAAGAGTGAGTAAATCACGTGAATCTCCTGACAAGTCACGCGTGAGCATTTCACACATTGCGCCGGAATGTCACGCGTGACTGACACATGTGTGTGTGTGTGTGCGAGTATGCGAGTGTGTTTGTGTGTGTCAAGCCAAGCGTATTTGGCGACTAATTATGGCCGCATTCGTTGGGTGTGGCAGAGATAGAGGGGAGGAGGGGATGGAGATATTGCATACCCGTATTGCGCATACGACACGTTGACCCACTTCGGGGTTAGCGTATAAATTATAATTTCTCTTTGTTGCTGTTGTCATTTGTTGTTAAGCGCATTTTCGGCTAATTAAAAAAGAGCGACAGCAGCGCAAAAGGAAAGCAAAACAAAGCAAAGCAAAGGAAAGCAGAGCAAAGGAATGGAATGGTAAGAGGAGAGACATACAGATAACTGAAAGAAGTGTAAGAAGAATGCAAATTAAATGAAGAAAAATGCGCCACGCCATGCGGGCAATAAAACAAATGTGCAGGGGAATGTGATAAAGAGAGAGAGGGAAGAAATGTAAACAAGCGCAGCTAAATTGAAGAAAACAGAAACAAAAACAAAAGCAAAACACTTTAATGAAAAAAGCAGCTAAAAAGTGAATGACAAAGCAGGAGACAAAGTCAGCGGGTGGGAGGAGGGAGAAAGGGAGATGGACAAGAGCAGCAGCAAATTTTTAGGTATTTTCTTCTTCTTTTATATTATCATTTTTCATATAAAAGCAACCGCAACAACACTAAAAACAACAACCACAACAACAACAACAACAACAATAAAGCTGTGACAACAACGTCAACCAAAATTTCGTGCTGACAAATTATGATTTATGCTGCAGCTGGTTGCTGTTGTTGTTGTTGTTGTTGTTGTTGTTGTTGTTGCTGTTGTTGTTCTTCTTTGTCGGTTGTTGTAGATGACATTTTGTCATTGTCGTTTGTCGCTGACTTTGACGTGGGCGCCGACGTCGACGCCAGCTGCGACGCGACGTTAACCGAAAGTTGGTAGACAAAAGCTTTTGAGTCCCGCTGGGTAACGTGTCACGCGTGATTCACTGATTGCATTGAAACAGAAATTGATGATGAAAAAGAAGCGGTTTAATTAATTTAAACGTTGACTTGAATACTTGAAATATGTATCTTTTTTTTGTACCATCAAATTAACAAAAGGCAGTTGCTCACGCGTGACTCACGAGTCTATGTAAATAAATGAGACAATAATACAGCTTAAAGTTTACCTCAGTGATAAGATTTATGTGCACTCTTAAAGTTTGACATGGTTTCTTTTTTGAAAACTCGTACAGTTCACGTGTGAATCACGATAAACAGAAGTCTTTGTCAGGGATAATAACTCTTATGAGAAATAAGTGAACAAATCACTTTTCATTTTTTATGATTTTTTAATTTATTAGTCAATTTAAAAAGTTATTTAAGACTTGATGTTCATCAACAACAACAATTCAAGCTGATTATTATTTATATTCGTTTTTAATATTTATAGTTGTGAGAGCTTTAAGAAAAAACTTGGCTTTCGGCACTAGTGCGCCTCTTATAGTTAAGTCTGAAATGTTTTTAGCTCTGAGATAAGATTTAAGATTTAAATTGCTGCCCAAATCGAAACATTCGAAACACAATGATTTTATATTTTAAAATCAAGCTGGTATCTTTTTGAGTGCGCAAAGATTCACATATGTATCACACACACACACACTGACGGCATCATTGATTCATTCAATCGTCCAGTTATTCATGAACATGCTCACAGCCGGTGCGACAAAATGTTCAATTGCGGTATGTCGATTTATCCTTTGAATTTCAGCACTCTGCACAACTGAGCACAGTGAACACACTGAATCACACACATGTTACATATGGAAATCAATTTATGTATATCAAAAGGCAGTCCAAAAATCATATTAAAACCCCTCCTGCATCTGTTCATGACCATACAAAATATCGTCATTCATCTCCATCTCCATCTCTATCGCCATCTCGAATCACATTGAATGTTGCTCGTCTTTTTGCCAATCAACTGCTGCTCGTTCAGTCAATGAATGAATAAATGGCAACTGTAAATGAAAACAATTCAAATTAAACATGGCCAGGGACGGGGTACAACAAATGAATGTGTGGGCCAACTTTCCATCTGGTCATGTGCTTGAAAACTGCAACAGAGTAAAAAAAAAAAACCGAAAGAAAGAAAGAAAAAATACTTCAATGGGCCCAAACAACAAATGGAATAAAACAAAAATACAAAATCCAAAAACAAAAGAAATCATCATCAAGTGTACTTCAGGCTAATATCACAAACGCAATTACACGGCGAGGGAATCGGTTGGGAACTGGGGATTGGAACCTCTCGCTGGTCAGCCACCAAACAGAAACTGTGTTTTTTGTTCTAGTGAAACAAAAGCAATTGCCCATGGAGCAGAAGGAGAAGCTGGGACCAGCAGTAGGACCAGCAGCAGGAGCATCACCAGCAGCACGGACCAGACGGCATCCCAAACTGCTGCCACTTTAGTCCGGCATGCCCCATGGGGCAGTGTCATTGTGGCACATTCAATACACACACTCAGTGAAATCCACACACACACACACAGACAGAGAGAGACACAGAGAGACTAACTAATAATAGGCAGGTACTTGTACTGACTGAGCTTTTGTCTCACAACGGTTCACAGGTAGTAAAAGTTTTCTCTCTCCTTTTTTTTCCTCCTGCTGTTGTAGTTGTTGATGATGCTGTGTTCAGGGCCCGCTGGGCAACTTAACGGAAGCGAGCAATTTAGCTGCTAAAAAGGCTCGCCAAAGAGTTTTCCCAGTTCCCAGTTGGTTTCGACTTGCCAGACAGCGATTGAATACCCACTTTTGGCATAGGGAAATCCCGGACATTAAAGGAAAACTCAATAAATTGATCACTTTAATGCGATGACTAAGGGCATGTGTCAATCAAACGGTAAGTAACAATATTTATTTATTTACTTTTGATTAAATATGATTTGAGTCCTACAAAACATAGCTTATAAATAAAGAAGCTAGTCACTACAAATTGTTTAGCGTTTAAATTATTCTTATAAAATAAATTAAATGTCAAAGAATAAAAAAACAACTCATTAAATAGTAAAATATATATCAAAAATACTAATTAACACAATATATTTATTAGTTAATATATATCATTTTTAATAAAATGAGACAGTAAAAGAAATTATAAAAGAACTTATTATATTGTGTTAAATTTGTGTGTATTTGTGTATTTGATTTATACTGGGTAAGCTTATTAGGTTTTAATTAGACATACATAAATAGCTGAGTTTGCTTTGATGCACTGACAAATTCGATAAATGTCGATAAATATATAACATAATTACTTTATGCCAGACCAGTTAGAATTCTCTGGCTTTCTCTCTCTTTCGCTTTGTGTGCGTAATTTGCGCGCTTTGTTTTAATTAAAATTCAAATGCGTTGCAATTTCATTAATTACCAGACAGACACACACACACACACACACACACACACACACATACAGACTTGGTCAGATATTGCTGTTGCCACTTGCAGCCATTTTGCAATGGAGGCTTTTGAAAATGGCGCTGACGTGACTCCCCATTTCCTCTTTCCTAATTCCTATTTCCTCTTGCCAATGTTGCTGTTGGCCATTGCATGCCGTCAGCCAAGCGAAGCATGAAAGCAAACGCATTCCCATCAACTAAGCAGAGAGAGAGAGAGACAGAGAGAAAGAGAGAGATTATTCTGTCCACCTCTCTTCTAGTTGCATGCCCCTTTGGAGCGGTGCACCACATTCGCACGTTGGCCTCCTGGTGTCTCTATGGTTGTGCCACTGGCCGTTGCATGCTGCTTGCTCCTGTGCTCTGTGTGTGTCAGTCAACAATTCAATTAACGTGTTGATGATTTTGTGGCATGCAACATGGCGATGCTGAACGAGTCCTGCCACTCCACCCATAGTTGCCACAGTTGCCAATGCCAATGCCACTGCCACTGCCACTGCCACATTGCCACAGTTGCCGCATCTCTGCTGTTGTGCAATTTGCGTTACAGCATTTTAATGAGCAATTGATTGCGATTCTCCATCACACACACACACACATACACACACCTCTCTCTCTCTCTCTCTCTCTCTTTCCCTTTCTTTCTCTATAGAGCTATCTCAGATTTCTCTCACATTGCCTACTTTGCAGCGTCAATTTGTCAATTAGTTTGTCAATTGTTTGCAACACTTTTCACTCTCGAAATGAACCAAATAATCAGCATCAAGTTGACTTCATGCAAAAGGAAACTTCTCAATGAACCCGCAATTAAACAAATGCTTTGCTCTGCTTTTTGTCTTTCCCTTGTTGCCAACGGCAAAAATGCTTAACACTTTCAATTAAACGCATTAATTTTATGGGATTATGCGTTAGGACGCGCCAATAGGACGTCAAGTAAAGTAGAAGGAATGAGAATTAGAATGGGAAATGGGAATGGGAATGGGAATGGAACATGGGGCATGCCGCATGCCGCATCACATCGCATCGCATCGCATATCAAATTTAATTTGCTCATTTGCCCTAAAAGCTTTTAATGTGTCTTGGGTGGCAATATCATCGCTCCTCCAAGTTCAACAACCCCCTTCCCAATTTATTCTCCTCCCCTTTTGCTGGCCGCATAGTCGAAATAGCTAAAGGAGATGGCATTAGGACAGACAGACGAGGGGTGTAATGGAGGGATGAGGGGGAAGAGGCACCCTGATGGTGCTACCTAGCAAGCTTGCTTACCGAGCAAAAATGCGCCCCTAATTAAATTCAATATTAAATTGAGCTAAACGCAATTAACTCAAAAAGCGCACAGAGCAGCAGACGGCAACGTTTGGCACTGGTGGACTGCCAGACTGTCTATCTGTCTATCTGTCTATCTGTCTATCTGTCTATCTGTCTATCTGACTGACTGACTGACTAACTGACTAACTGGCACAATGCCAGCCCTGGCCATGGACAGACTCCTGAGTTGCCGGTTGCCACAAGCATTACGTTACGTTACGTATACGCAATGTTCGCATCTGAACTGTGATTTGGTCGCACAACAAGCCAACATCGTGATAAAGAGTACAAGAAAAAATGTTAGCCACAACCTTGGAACGAATTGGAATTTTTCAATCATCGAAATGTCAGTGTCAGTTTATCGTACGTGATCGATATAAAGTATCGGCGTATTTTAAAGTTAATTAGAAACAATTAAAAGGGTCGCCAAAACACAAATTTGTTAAATTTATTTAAGACTATGTTTCATAAATTATTTATAACCACCACTGATATGTCAATAAAGTAATCAAATTGAAATAAGACAAGAAAACCAATTGAATATCAAGTCAAATCTAATGATTAAAAATAAACACCATTAAGGTTGTTTAATGAAAACAATGGCCAATTTTCGACATAGTTTTAACTTATTGAATTTGAAAAACAATTTGACAATATAAAACTTAGAATAAAAATATTAGATTTCAGATTTTTATTAATAGATATACGATAAAATTGTTTTGGAAAACTCTTGCTTAAATAAATGTAAAAATTCATTTAAATTAAATGATAATTATTATGCAGTGAGAAGTTGATATTTGACCCACTGTGCGTCAACTGCTATGTTTATGAGCCGCGACTGTCTCCACAAGCCGTTAACTGTTGTTGTTGTTGCTGCTGTTGTTGTTGTTGCTGCTGCTGCTGTTGCTGTTGCTGTTGTTACTGCTGATGTTGCTGTAGTGTAGGCGTTCAAACAATGCGCACACACAACGCAAGGACAAGGCAGCAGTTACATAGATAACAATTAACAACGTTTCCCACTCCCTGTCCCCATTCCCCATCCCTGGACTGTTGCTGTGCTTCTGTGTAACCCGCTGGCTACGTTTTGGCAATCTAAGATGTCGGCAAACATTTTGTGTGCGTGTTGACGTTGCCGCCACAACAGCAACAGCAGCAACAGCAGCAACAGCAACAGCAGCAGCAGCAGTTGCTGAATCTGATGTGTGCCAGCGATAACAGTGTGCCCTAGAGGCAAAAACTACGAGACGGCAACTGAGTAAAGACTCCTCTCTTCCATCTCCTCTCCTTCACTTGGATCGGCAGCAAAATTAATGTCTGCTAATGATTTGTGCCGGCATGTTGCCCTCTCCTGCCACGCCCCTGTAACACAGCACCCAGTAGAAGCATGCAAAGTGTTTAATGTTTCATAACTGAACACTGGGAGAACTCTCAGCTGAGCAACCAACTCGGAACAGATCAGAACACACAACAAGGCAAGGCGCACAAAGTCAACTTGCAGCTACTGACGTTTGTTCAACTGCCCCCGGGTTGCACTATTCATAGAAGAAGGTAGAAGGTAGACGGAAGGAGAGAAGGAGAGAAGAGGGAACAGGGTTAGGGGCAGGTGTACCAGCTGGCGCTTGGCATTGCAATCTCACTTTCAGTTGTCAGTCAGTCAGTTAGGCAGACAAGCAGACAGGCAGGCAAAAGTTGCATATGTGGAGCGTATAAATTGTCAAAGTACAGTGGGTTCAGGCAAGGGGAACCACTACCAGGTGGGGCACCAACAACTACTCGTATTGGTCATGTGTGTGTGTTTGTGTGTGTGTGTAGTAATATTGTCAACGTTGCTACGTTGACTGCAATTTGCAACTTGTTTCTGTGCTAATGAGTTGCCATTGCCTTGCAAGAGAATTTAGAGTGAAAAGGTGTAGAAAGCGTGTTTATTGGGTATGCAAATAATCGATATATGCTATCGATCAATTCAATTGATAATTGGTACACGTTATCGATAACAATAAATGTATAATCGGTAAGACAGTTTTGAATTCACGTTATCGATAAATAAGTCTTATTAGTAATGACAACATAAATAAGCTTGATTATCTCAAGGCGAGTAAAACATATCTAGATAAAACACACAAACAATCGATAACATATCGAAGCAAATTGTTAATGAACCTTTAAAGTCAACCACACCCAAAGCTAATGGTTTGCTGACCAACCCATCCCCTCAAGCTTCAATAGCTCATGCATATTTATTGACCACACACATTGAAGCGACATGGCCACGCCCACAGCTAGCACCGTTGTGACCCAGGCTCGAATGCATCCATGAATATACCATGAAAGAGTATGTGAATATTCTGTGGGTGTTGCCATTGCCAGTGAGCGATGAAGAAACGCGCTATCAACTCAATTGCAATTACATGAAATTTTAGCTTATAATTTGATTAAACTTTTCAATTACAATATGCAATGAAGTTGCTCCACCGACAAACGCTTGAAGGGCGTTCGGGGAAAAGAGGTGTGGCAACTGGATAGAAGAAGAAGAAGAAGAAGAGGGGAGGCATTGGACTACTAATTCCCACAATTACAATTTGCTGGCAAGCAATCAAGAGACCCGTCCAAGACCAGACTAGACCAGACCAGACCAGACAAGACTTGGGCAGGCCAGGGCAGAGTAGAAAAGAGTAGAGTAGACCTCCCAGGTAAATGGTAAAAAGCACCTGCACCTGTGTTTTAGACTGGCTCGGATTCCATCAGAGCTGGCCAAGTGCCAAAGCGAAACGAAGGTAACCAAAAACCCGACAACTGTCAGCAGAAAGAGCATATGGCCAGGCCTAGACTTGAATCTGAATTTGAATCTGGACTCTAGGCTTGCACTCCCCGTCCCTTCCCCTCTCACTCTCTCTCTCTCTCTCTCTCTCTCTCCCCCTCTCTCTACCTATCTCTGTGTTGTCTGCGTGTGGTTCATAATCTTAAATTGCCAGCCAGGCAAAGCCAACTGGTTGCCTGCTTGGATGCTTGCCACGTACGTGCTCATGTGTACAATGCGATAAATTTTCCTTTTCCTTTTTCTATTTTTCTTTTACTTTTTTTTTAAATTTTTTCTCTCTTTTTTTTTGCGCTGCAGGTTAATCTAAATTAGTAAAATATACACGCAGGCAGGGCAGAGACTGAGTTTAACTAACTCAAAGGTAAATAGACAACGTCGCAGTCGCAGTCGCAGTCGGCGTCGCAGCATCTGGGCAAAAGCCGCAACGACGTCGCCGTCAAGCGTCGACAACTCTTTAGTTGTCTGTGTATTGTTGCTGCTGTTGTAGTTGTTCAGGTAGCTGCTGTGTCTGTTGCTGCTGTCTTGATGCTTGACGTTACCATTGCTGCCGTTTCTGCCTCGTTATTGTTGTCGTTGTTGCCGCATGCAAACCAAAGTAAACTTTAAACAAAACTTGGCACAAAGCTGCTGCTGCCATCTCAGTGACTAGAGATGAGCCAGGCATATAAACAGTGACTGTGAACTGTGACTCTGAACTGTTGTCACTGTCACAGTCACAGCATATTTATACATTCAAAGCCTCAACGAATGCTAAAACAACTTAAAATTTAGTACTGAACTAAACTAAGCCCAACTCCAAATATTAGAATAATAGGAAAGACAACAGACGAGTGAGCTCGACTTTTAGAGAGCCTGTACTCTCTATAAAAAAACAATAGCAAAGAATTACTCTCTGCCTGTTACGCCCATTTAATTTTCAAGAAACAACAGCTTACAAATTCGTGTAACCAGTCAAACATTGGTAACTTTGGTCACACTGGCTCTTTTTTTTTTAAATCATCATCAGTGAAGTCTTTAAATAATCTACTTTTCTGAGTGCTAGGCTTTCAGTAGAACTGATGATTGTTGGTAACAAAGTAGGAATAAAAAGTATCGCATTCACAAGACGTAGCAACTTCCTGTCTTCGCTCGTGACTCTCGTGCAAATCTTCATCATTTCACATTTGCCCATCAACAGCAGCAACATAAGAGGATTTTCATTAAAGCGCATAAAAATGTGCGCCCCTTATTCGAGTTGTTGCTGTTGTTATTGTTGCTGTTGTTATTCTCTGCATGCCGATACACAGAGATACAAAAACAGGGAGACTGCGACAGCAGCTTCATCTAAATACAACCCCAACTTCTCCTCATCCTCCCTCTTCAGACTGAGTCTTCAATCTTCAGACTCCGACTCAGTTTCAAACAAAGTCACAACCACAGCCGGAAATGCACAGACAAATACAAAATACGCGCGTGCCCGAGAACGATGGAAACATTGTAAGTTGTTGGTTGTTGGTTGTTTGGTTGTCGGTTGGCGGTTGTTGGTTGTTGTTTTGTTACAGCCTTGCCTTGGCCTTTGGCCCCAGAAACCTAGCTAAAGGTAAAGACAGCTTTAAAGGTGAAGGCATAACAAATCCACCAATCCAATGTCTGCTGTTGGTGTGTTGCTGCCGTGTAATAAATACTCATCGCACCGCAGCAACATAGCCAGTTGCAGTGCCGGCAGCAACATTGCCAGCAAAGTCAAGTACATCGTACGCTGTAGTATCATTTGCACGTACTTGTGCCTCGGCCTAAAGTTGCTGTTGGATGTTGCAACTTGACTGTTGACATTGCCGGGAGATGTCATGTCTATGTTTCAGTCTCAGTCTCTCCTTTTCTCTTCTTACACTACACTACACTGATAGAAAAGACCAGTTTCTAAAATCAAGAACATTCATCATCAATATTTTCTTCTTCAAAAAAGACCAACTTGAGACAAAATAAATAAATCTGGGAATATTTATCTAAAAGTTCTTTGATTCTTAATATAACAAGACAAATATAAGAATTTTTTGGAATATGTATATATAAGAAAATGTTCTTGAGCTTATGTCTTCATATAACAAATTAGAAAAGATGTTCTTAAGATATTTGAAATTTAATTTGATTTTTAGAAGTGATGTTCTTAAATATTGCGTTCGTTTTGTTCCCTACAACTCTCAACCCGCAAAGCGGATATTGGTCTATAAATAAGAACATTTAATTTTAAAATTTTAATAAGCTTTAATTTTATACTTATGCTTGCAGTTTTCAAAATAAAAGAATTATGCATCTTGTTAATTAGAACATGGTCTTAAGTATTTGTAGTTTTCGTAAGCATTAAGCTGTTTTTTTTTAACTTTAAGCATTTTTGGTTCTTTTTCTTTTTTAATATCTTTTTTTGAGTGTACCGCTACCTAAGTCTATGCCTATTTCAATTCTCATTTCTATTTACAGGTCTGCTCACTCTCTCTCTCTCTCTCTCTCTTTCTCTCTCTCTTTCCCCAAAAACTTAAGCTTGACCCGCACACTGTCCTGCAAGTCGCATTATGTTCAATTCGCTGGCTACATCTTCACTTCCACTTCGGGACATCTTCCGAATGCTATACACTTTGCATAAAATTAATATCGAGTCACTGACTACAGCCAGGTCCTCTGATTCTGTCCTCTGCCCTACACTGTCCCCTCCACACTGTCCTACTCTGCTAATATTCTTTATGTTTCCGACAGTTCATTGCGAGTGTTTTAACGGTCGCCACTTCCGCCGCTGGGCTCCGTTCGCATAATTCGCTTTTTATGTTAACTTTGCCATTTCAAATATTTAATTTTGAAAAATAATTTATTCATTTCCGGCTGACTCTGAACTTCAAGTTTGGACAATATCACGCTTTGCCCTGTGGATGATTTTATTTTGCTTCTTTTTTTTGGCCGCCTTATTTTCGCTTTCAATTCTCTTCGTTTTTCCACAATTTTTTTATTTGTTTTGTTTTGGCTGGCGGGTGGAAATTGAAACTGAACTGTAATCAAAGCGCGGCTATTGATGTCATCTGCTCACTGACTCCTCAAATGTAAATGAATTTCTGCATCAATTCATTCGACGCACTCGCATTTACAATATGAATTTCAATTGTGGGACATTGTGGATGATAACGAGCATATCTGGAAATTGAAGATTACAGATTGTAGATGGAGACAGAGATGATGATGAGATGAGAAGCTGTCTCTGCTTAATAATGCCATTTACTATTTGTAGTGAAAAGAATCGCGTATACGCAGTGTGAACAGCATACGTGTAGGTTTCACGCTGGCATTGTTTTTGATAAATGAAAAATGCACATAATTAAGTTGACGCTCAAATTGATTGCACACAAATTTGTGCGCAGCTTAAAAGTGAATTCGATTTAATTATCGCGTATAAATTTCAGTCGTGCCACAAGCCCAGGCTGCCAATCAGCAGCAATAACAACAAGGGCAACAACAGCAGCAACAACAACAACAGCAATCGATTCGAGTTGCTGCTGTAGTTAATTGTGTGGTTTTTGCCACAAAACGAGGCACAAATGCAATGCACAGCAATGGAATTGGGAATGGAATGGAAATGATTTTGTGTTTTGTTTTGCAATCGTTAAGCGCTTTAATATTGATGGCATCATTGAGCAATTGATGGAATTGACAAAACCTTACACTGCCAATTCAATAGTTGGCAATTAACTCTTTATATGCACCATGCAAATTGCAGTTAAAAAAGTTAAGACATCATAAAATCCAATGTGAAATATTTCATTTCAATTACTTGCAATTCTATGCATCCATTTTAATATTCACACAATATAAATGTGTACATTTTGATTTGATTTGATTTTATTTAGCTTTTCAAACACTTTAATCTGTTGATTACCTTTCAAATTATATGTAGTAACTAATTGCCAAGACGACGGGTCAATATTATGTTAACTTGATGACTTTTCTAATCGCATTTCTCAATGAAAACTGCTTAAAACCACAAATATAAATGCTAATTTTTAAATAAAATAGAAAACAGATGATAAATGATGTAACACTATTAGAAAATTGATAACACTGACAATGTGACAATGATTTGCGAAGTAATATTGACAAAACAAGACATGTTATCAAATATTTATATAAGTATTTATTTAGTTATTGTTATTTAAATTAAGTCCTTTTATTCACAAAACTGTTGCTCGTGTTGAGCTCATTTATTATAAATCAGTTGTTTTGGGATAGAATAGAAAATTTAATGATATCGATGGAATTTAAAATTATTTTTAAGAATAAATTCAAAATTGAAATAGATGTGTTTTTTTATATATGAAAACCAGGCATCTATAAATCGTTAAGCAATATTTTATAATACTTAAGTATAACAAAACATTGGAAACACAAGATTCATCTTTTATATTAAGAAGATTTCAACTAAATATCTTAAATAAATTTAAAAGTTCAGACCTTAAGGCAGACTTGCCGTATGGTATTTTGAAGGCTTTTCAAATGTATTTAAGCATTTGATATAAAATAAATAAACTTTTTAGGTGAGTATCTATTTCTGATGAACTGTCTGTCGAATGACGTTAAATTTAAACCTGGTCACGTTTTGGCATTGTGGCTTTCGGTTTTCTGTCAGCTTTTCTTACTTTGTCGTCAGCCAATTTGCATACAATTTTATGCAAATAAAAAACAAAGTTGACTATTAAATGCCAGCCAACAATTCAGCAACAAATGCACAAAATGCATTCCAAATGGTTTCAAAACAAACGAAAAAAAAAAATTGTTAAATAATAATAACAGAATCGAGAGGAAAAATGAAACCAACAATTAAAAGCAAAATTTGCTTTTCACTTTAGTTTTTCTATAAATGTTTTTATAAAACCATTTTTGTTTTTTTTTTGGCTGTATGTGTAAGCCTTAAATGTTGTACAATAACAAAAGCAAAAGCAGCAACAGCAACAACAACAAGCAGCAAATCAGCTGTGAAACATTTTAATGAAGTCAAAAATACGAGAGCTTTTATTAGTGCATTTTATTGTTTATGGTTTTTTTTATTATAATTATTTCATTATTATTTATTCGATTTTTCGTCTCTTCTTTTTTATATTTGGTAGCCTTTTGTGGTCATAAATTATGCTGGAAAATTATTAACAGGGCTGAAAAGCTTGAAAATTGCATTTACATTTTGTGTTAAATATTTAACACTTTACTCTTGTGTGTGTTTTTTTTTATTTTACACATTTTAATTAGCTGCATTTTATTGCCATGTCCACACCCCCCGCTGCTGCTGCTGTTGTTGTTGTTGTTGCTGTTGCTGCTGGGCGGAACTCATTAGCTGTCATGCACTCAATAAATGGCCACAACAATACATCATTTAAGCCTTCATTAGTTTATCGGCCAGGCCTCTGGTAAAAGTTATTAGCGACAGTTTAAAATTAAATTGTTGGCCTTTTGTTATTGTTGCTGCTGCTGTGAAAGTGTATGTGTGTGTGTGTGTGTGTCTGCCTTTTCTCTTGTTAACATATTCATTTGAAAGTTAATGAACTCGTCAATTAGTTTGCCATTGTCTGATTCAATGACTAATTATAATTATTAAATATTCTTATTAATTATTTTTAAATAATGTTAACTGTTGTATGAACTCTTTTGTAATTTGTATTTAAGCCAACTACTGCAAGTACTTTGCATTGTTTGTCTAATTACTTAACAAGAACTTTCCGGCTGACACACGAAACTTCATTCATTCAATTCCCATTTGACCAACTAAAACTGTTCAACTGTTCAACTCTTCATCTTGTACTTGGCGATTGCCAAATACACAATGCGCTGATGACTTTTTGCCTTTTAGCCAACTTTCAACACTATTTCCTCCTTTGTTTCCACCTCTTCCTCTCTGAAATCATCTGCTGCATATTTCTGTTTCTGACTTTCTCAAGCAATTACTATTTAATTTGCGCAAGCATTTTGCGCCAACTGCGGCGCATCACGACAGCAACAGCAACAGCAACAACAGCAACACCAGTGGATGTGGCAGCAACAGCATCATTTGCCACGCCCCCTTTTAGCTACTCGTCTTACGCCCAGCAACTGTTGGTCATGTTATTTTGCTTTTTCGCTTCTTTTGACTTTTCTGCAGTTGTTGTTCAGTTTGTTCTTTGTTGAAGGTTTTTTTTTAGCTTTTTTTGGCATTTCGATCTTGTCTACGTTTGCTGACCACAAGCCGCTTAACAACAACAACAGCAGCAAGCACTACAACAACAACAACAGTAAGACCCACGCTTTTTTTGTGGCTGGACATTCGTGTTATATTGGGAAGTCACCGCAGTCGTCTACTTAGCCATGTTTTATGGCTCTTTTGGCTTTATAATTTGTCCGACAACAGCTGCGACACAAACTCTTTTAGGGATGGGTATCGATATTTTAAAATCTTTTTATCCGACTCTTTTTTATGTAAAATCCAATGAAAGCAAATTTAAATTCCAACTAAATAAAAATAAGTTTTTAAATTAGCCAACTATTTTAAATAAAGATCAACTAGTTTTTTGTTATTTAAATATTATTCTTCAATGCTGATATCCATACAAATATTAACAATTTAATATTATTTTAATAGCGCATTTCAAATTTTATATTTTAATTTTTCAATTTACAATTTTATTTTCTGTCAATTGCTTTTTTTCAGCTTTAAATATTTATAAATTTAAAAATTTGTTATAATATTAACACCCATCCCTAACACAGACTCCTCTCTGTCTGTCTCTTTTTCTCTCACTCAATCCACATTCGCTGTGTTAGCCCCTGATCCAGTTTTCAGTTATGGCCAGGCCAGGAAAAAAAAAACTTCAAAGCATTTCGCCTTTTTGGGCTCTTTTGGGTTGGTTTGTTGTCGTCATTGAGGTTGCTCCAATTAGTTGCCAAATGTGTTTTCTTGTTAAATTCAAATTGTAATTTTATGATTCGGACCAAATGTTGTTGTTGCTGTTGCTGTTGTTGTTGTTGTTGTTGGTGTTACTGTTGTTGTTGTTGTTGCTACAGCACAACCAAAGCCAAGTCCACTTGAGCTTCTTTTACTTCTCACTAATTTATTAGTTTAGCTTTATGGCCAAAATGAGATTTAACATATTCGAATTTGTATGTGTTTTTTTTTATATGGCTTGGGGCACCCTCAAGAATTCTTATAAGTATGCCACGCCAATGTGGGCGTAATGTGTGTTTGTGTGTGTTTGACTATATATTTAAATTAAATTCTTTTTGTTTTGTTTTTCAAAACAAGAAAAAATACTTCTTTTTCTTCAGTTTTGTTTGGATTTCGAGCATTTCGTTTCCATATTTTTCTGTCCCTGTTGCTGGCCAAACATTTTTGTTTTGTTTGTTTTGTTTTGCATCGTTTTCCTTTTCCATTTTCGTTTTCGTTTTCGATTTTGTTTTCATTTTTCGTTGTCGTTGTTTTGTTTAATTTTTATTTTTTTGTTGGTTTGCTGTTTTCCTTGTTTTGGTTATCTTTGCCGGGGCGCCTCAAAGGAACAATGCGTTGGGAATGAGACTGCAATGATTTGCAGTGTGATCGACTAATGAATACTCTCGAATTTAGGAATACTTCAATGAGTGTTGGCTAACTTGTAGTTATGTCAGTGAATCATATGTTTAAATCAGAGAATGTAACAGTTATAATTGTTGACATAAGAATTAAAAATAACAAATACCTTTGGTTTTTTTATTTTCTCTATTATTTTTGACTCTGATAATAAAAAATTTTAATAAAGGTTTATCTATCCAAATTAGGTATAAGTGGGAAATTCTTATTCAAATGGACGATCTATTTTTATGAGCTCACATTTGTAATTTGTGCTCCTCCGCAATGACACTTCTGAGTGTATTCATGAGTACATTTATTTGTATGTGTTTAACTTTCAAGGACTTATTTATTTATTTAAGCCCACCTTTACTTAAACACTCATGAGTGTTTTAACTAGTGAGTGTTTCTTCACACTCGTGAATATGTTCACGTTTCAGTTATTCGTGAATGAATATTCATGAATACACTCGTTTTACACACACTAGCATTCATATATCTTCAAATTGGTTTAATTCAAATTTCAATGCTAAATGAGTATATTCATTTTTTTTTACATAAATGTATTGAATAGCCAGTAGTATTCGTCTTGCAAACTCAGAGTAATTCAGACGGTTCACTGTGAATATTACTTCAATGCTTACAATTCTTCATATTTTACATTCACATTCACGCCTTTGCTTAATCCACATTCATTCATAAATTGTTTCAGTTTGTATTGTTAGTGCATTACAAGTTCGTTCTTTTTTCATTCACATTAAAATTTTGTTTCTTGTACTTTTTTTTGCTTTACTTTTTTTGTTGTCTGTTTGCATTGAGCTGTGCAAATTAAATTGCAAATGTGTCTTGCTCATACACAAACGCACTCGTACTCACACTTACACTCAGATATACCCATATACTCATATACTACTCACTTGCACCCACTCTCTTTTCATTCATGGCATCTAAAAATCCATGCAAACGCCGCTGTTGCTGATGTTGCTGCTGTTGTTGCTGCCGCAGCAACAACCAAGAACCAACAACCGACAACAACAGCAACAACTATACACACACTCACTCATTCACTTACACATACATTTTCACTCAGAGATTGCAGTTGTTCTTGTTGGTTTTGTTTTTATTGTGCGCTATCCTTTTACTTATGTCTTCCCTTTCTATGAAAGAGGAAGGCAGAGGAAGTTGTATATGTGTGTGTTGTGTGAAGATGTGTGTGTGTGTATGTGTATGTGTATGCTTAGCTGCAAATTGCAATTAGTGTTGACTTATGTTGAAGTCATCGTGCACCAGTTTTCAGTTCATCCCTTCCCACAAATGCCATTTCTCTTCCGTTTTCTCTCTCTCTCGCCCGCCTCCCTCACAATTCCAACATTTGTGCCACACGCTTATAATTGCTGTAGTTCATGTTGTTGTTGTTGTTGTTGTTCTAGTTGTTGTTGTTGCTTTTCGACGCCATCAGTGCAATGTGTCCATAAAATGGCATTTGAGGTTGCAACCAAGTGCATTTAACTAACTCCAAGGCAGTTGGTCAACCACACAAGAAACATAGAGAAAACCAGAGGAAACGAGACAAAAAGGCAGAGAAAAGAGAGAAAAACTGAGCAAAGCAGAGAGCTTTACCAATTGTCTGGCAATTGTAAGTTGAGATTTAAGCCCAACTCCCCGCCAAAACCCAATGTCAGTCCTCTATCTTTAAGGAACATCAAAAAGACAAAAAACAAATACCGGCGGCATTTTAATTGTTGCTTTGTTCTATGCCGCTGACCAAAACAACCACAACAGCAACAACTGTGATTACTTTAAAATAAAATATGTGTTCCTTAGTTAGTTACTTAGCTAGTTAGTTCCTTTCTGTTTTGGGCATATTTCGTTTGCTTGCCGCAAAAACCTCATTTAAAAGCAATTTTCATTGCTTTTCAAGGCGGTAAAAAGCGAGGGGTCTTCAACTACAAATCGAAAGCTCGTTTACAATGTTGAACTTCCCTAAGATAACCTCTTCTCCTCTACTTCACATAATTTTCCCCTTTTTAGATTGTTTCTCACACCAGTTTTCCCTTACACTTCCCTCATCTTGCCTGGACCACAAAATGTTTTCAAATTCACATAAATTAAAGGCACGGAAAAACTATTAAAGCGTTTGTCGTGCCCCTGAGTTAACAGTGTGTATGAGTGTGTGCGTGTGAGTGTGTGTGTGTGTGTTAGTTAATGAAGAAAAATAGATGAGTGTTTGAGGTGTGCGGCAAACGGCAGCCGAAATGTGCTTAAAACACTTTATGTCTCTTCTGCTCCACTGTATAGTGTATGAGTGTGTATGTGTTTGTGTGTGTGTGAGTAAGTGCTACTGTTAGCAGCTCCCTCTGCCACTGCTGCCACTTTATCTTGCGCTGTAAACAGCAGGGTGCCAACTACAACAAATTCATTTTGGGAGGCAGGCAGTGCGCACATTTTGATGGTCTTTTTGGTCTTTTTCTGGCTGTCTTTAGCCGTTTTTACATGTGAGTGTGTATATTATTGTTGTTGTTGTTGTTGTTGTTGTTTGTTAATAAGTTGCTGCGATTTGTCGCCTGTCTGTTGCTCGACCCCAAGACACACACACATTTGTAAAAAAAAAATAAAGTGTTAATTACTACCAATTGGAATTTTGGTTAGTTTATAATTTGCCATGCCCATTTTTAATGGGCAACAAATTGATGGCCTCTTTTAACAAAACACTTTATGCCACAGTTGTTGCGGGGGATTAAGATAGGGTGTGTGTGTGAGTGTGTGTGAGGGGGATGTGGGATTTTCAGGGGGTGGCGCCACTGTGTGGCAGCTGCGATTTTATGGCGAGCTCTGCAATTTGAAGCCATTTGAATTGTGTGTGGTCAGCTGGGTCAGCAGAGTGCCACAGCTAGAAATGAGAAGCGAACAGAGAGGAGAAGGAGGAATAAGAGAAAGAGAAGGGGAGGAGGAGAGCAGGCAGGTTGTTAGATTGCCAAGCTAAAAGGCAGTTAAAAACTGCGGCACGTAGCCAATGGCAATGGGCGCGCGAAAGCGTAGCGATGACTGCAAATGAAAAGCCAGGCAAATAAAAGGCGGCCAAAAAGGGCTTTAGTGGTAAAGGTGGTGGTACCTAGAGAGGTGGAGAGGTGGGTCAGAGGTCAGGAGGGGCCAGGCAATGAAAGCACAGATTCGATTACACTGAGAGCATGCAGTGCTGTGAGTGCTTAAGAGCAGGTATTGAGTCGAAAGGATCGAGCTGAGAGCACTGACAAGGGGGGGAAAAACCGCAAAATCATGCGGTCGTGTTAGTTTGAATGCACCACCACTACCAACAACAACAACAACAGCAGCAGAAATAACAACAACATAGCCAGCTTGCAAAGCTTTTGCAGATTCCGTTTCCGTTTTATTTTTATTTTCATTCTCTGGTTTTATTTTCATCTTTTTATTTTTTTGCGCTTTGGGGTTTTTACGTTTTGCTTTGACTTGGGCTTTCCCGTGGCACACAGAGAGAGTCACATAGAGAGTGTAAGAGAGAGAGAGAGAGAGAGAGATATGAAGAGTCTGTGACAGAGAGAGAGAGAGAGGGCAGATGGCATTCAGCTTGAATCTGTGGTGTTGGGTGTCGTTGCACTTCATTGAGCCGTGCAAGTGTTAAAAGTGTAGCAAATTGCGTGGTTTTTATGCCACTGCACTGCATCAAATAACGTGTTGGCAAATGGCAACGTGGGAACCTCAGAAAGTACAAGCCACAGAGATCAGAAAGACAGATAGATAGATACATAAATACATTTAAATATATTTAAAATAATACTCTCCCAACTTCAATCACCAGATAGTTGGAGTGCTAGAATTTTCAACTTGATATTGTGGAGAACCAATTTATATTTACTTCACATCAAGTTAATTTTAAAATGAATTAAAATATGATTTGCTTAATTACTGATATTCCCTCACAACAGAGTACCATAACCTTAAAATAACTCAATCGATTTTGAAGCGGGATTTATTTTCAATCATAATTTTCCCTCTTCATTCAAACAGTTTAGAAATATTTTGCAATATTTTCGATTTTGATAAAAGAGTTCCTTTCATATTTACAAAATAAATAGATAAACAAAATTTGTACAGGTTAAATTTGTATTTTAATCTACTTCCAAACTCATAAGTAA
This sequence comes from Drosophila neotestacea, assembly GCA_035044365.1. Lineage (NCBI taxonomy): Eukaryota > Metazoa > Arthropoda > Insecta > Diptera > Drosophilidae > Drosophila > Drosophila neotestacea. The sequence goes on from JAWNMD010000799.1 coordinate 445,449, forward strand.
TATAAAGCAATACTTTATTTGAACTACTATTTTATTTATTACCTTGTAATCAGAAGAAAACTATTTGCTGATAAAAAAATTAAATTGAATTATCTAATGGAATCGCTTACTTTCGCAGTATCCTTATTATATTGCAATAGAGGCAGTCCCTTTCCACATTAAATTTCTCGCGGCAAAGGACGGCGTTAGCACTTTAATTAAAATTGCTTTTGTAAATAGTAAATAGTTGGCATGTCTGTAATGGCATAGCTCTGCTTTTGACTTGAATTCCTAACATTCTTAACCATAGTATAACAAAAACAAATCACATCCATAATCTTAACCCACAACATTCTCAAACATCCAGCACAAATTAAGTACAGTCTACAGTCGAGTTGACTGGAGTTGAATTAAGTCGAGTCGTGCACAAAGGACACTCATTATGCATTTTCAATCTCAATTCCCTTTTTTTTCTCTCTCTCTCTCTCCCTCTCTCTCTGTCTCTACCTCATTCTTTCTTTTTTCCCCACTTACTGAGTAGTTTTTTGTTCTGACGCTATTTTTTAAACAAGCAACTTTTTTGCATACTTTCAGGCGCGCCGTCAACAAAAAAATAAAATAACAGCTATAAAAAAATGTAGCCAACATTTTCTCACATCGCTATCGCCTGCCACGCCCCCATGGAATGTGTCTGCCTCCTCCAAGCCACATTGTTGCGGTTGTGGAATAAAGTGTTGCATTTTGTTTTGTGTTTTCCAAGCGATTCGCTCGCAACTCGATTGCTCCTCTTGCCCCTTTGTCACTTGCCTCCTGCCACTTGCCACTTGCCCCTCATCCTGCTGTGTGATTTAGTCAGACATATGAACCGCAATGATTCTTGTTGCATATGTGCAACAACTTAACTGCCAGTTGCAACTGTAAATGTTGCTGTTACTGAGAAATGGTTGCCGTTAACTCGCACCAATTTGTTGCAAGTCAGGAGATGGCAAAACCATCTCCATTGTCCTTCTGGATATTCAGGATGTGGGCATGCTAAATGCGCACAGCTGTCGGGATTAACCGAAAGAGATTGCAAATGTAAACGCAGCGAATTAGTCCAAACCAGACGAAAAAAAAAAGAAACCCCGAAACCTCGAAAATTCCATATCTCTGCACCCCTCAAAAAGCCTTCCACCCCCATTGCAACACCAACACAACACAGAGAGTATCAAACACACACAAATAAATGTAATAAAGAAATAAAAACTCTCAATGCCGTAGACAAACAATAGCCTTTGGCCTGTCCACCTCGAACTCCATTTCCATTGCCATTTCCATTTCCATTTTCATTTCGATTTCCATTGCAGCCGCTGCCAAAAACACGAAACTGAAAATTTAACAGATGGCGCACATTAGATGCGCTTCACTCGGCCCCAGAGACCAAGAAACCCGCGAGCAACCGAATTTAACAGTGCGACAAACGTATCCAAAGTTTTGTATTAAACCCCGTCCATACGCAGTGGACCAAAAGTGATTAATCTCTGACCAAATCAAGGTGAGTGCCGATTCACCAATACTAGATAGTCTTCAATATTTAATCTTTAAATCTATAAAATAGTTGAGAACATAAAACCATAGATGAAGTTTTTAAGAAACCCAACCTTAATTCAATTGAATACTAAATAAAATAATTTTATTTTCTCAGTTGATTTCATTTTTGATTGATTGTTTTCAGCTAATAAAATTTCAAACAAAAATTACCCTTTCAAGTCTAGTTACAGATTATGATATAATTAAGAATGAGATTTATGTAATCATAATGAATTTATGTAATTAAAGTTTCGATTCGCGGGATAAATTATTTTAAAGGTTCGGTTCATGATCCGGTAACCCTAAAAACTCAAACCGAATCTGCTTGTGAGGTTTGCGAATATTAAAGACATATGTAAACTTGTTAACCCTCAATTTACTTAAGCAATTCCTTTTAATTAATATTTACGTTGCTTTCCCAACGAGTTCGAACCACTGTACGAACAGTTCATGTCCAAGTGGATGGGTCACTGTTGCCATAACCGAAATCGAAACAAATTGCTGGCGAATAAAGCAAATCTAAATATTAATGTGCGACTTAATGAGTTGGAAGCTGGTCGCGTCGTATTTAGGAACTTGGGTTGGGTTTAGATTTGGGTACAAAATTGAGTTTGAGTTTGGATCTTTTTTTTCTTTTTTTTGGGATAGGCCTCGAGATAAGCCAAATGTTTTCAGGTAAGAGTTTAGTCCGTGGATTCCCAATTCCCAACTCCTCTTTCAATATTTACTCTTTTTTGGCTCGCGTAAATCTTGCAAAAAGCTTCCACAGTCAGGCAGTTGGTCAGTGGACTAAGGAGTGGGTATAATGGATGACTGGGACCAGAACGTCGCTTGGAATTTCGCTCAACATAAATATTTTTATCACTTGCCTTTGGAGTTTGTTTGTTTCCGTTTCGATTCTTTTTATATTCATTTTTTGTAGCCTTTGTTGTTGTCTCATGCATTTGAAATGAAAGTACGGATGCGGATACGGATGCGGACACGGACACGGACACGGATGTGGATTCACTGGACAAGTGGCCACCTCCTCTAGGCGCTTTTCAGACTAAAACTAATTCAAATTAAAGCCCTTAAGCTGAGCATAAAAGCGCGGCGACTAACGCGTTAAATTAATTCTGAATTGAAGGAACTGAACGGGAAAATAAAAGATGGATTTGGATTGGAGTTGTATTTTGGAAGAAATAAATGTTGCAAGTGTAAGCTCAAATTGAAATTGATTGAATTCAATCTAGAAAGATAGTAAATCATTTCTGATTTCTTCGTATTAAGTTTATCTCTTCAATAAAAAGTTACTATTGCAACTAGTCGCTTTACTTGAGGAAGTATATGAACTAGAAAATGAAAGATAAAATTCTGAAGAGTATAGAGTTGGGATTTTGAAATAAATAAATATTGAAAGTGCAGTTCAAATTGAAATTGATTGAATTCAATCTATAAACATGAATCTCAAAGAACATTATGGCAAATCATTTATCATTTCTTCGTATTAAGTTAATCTCTTCGATTGTAACTTGGACTGCAACTAGTCGCATTTCTTGAGGATTTGTGTCCAAAAAGAAACCCTGAAAATGTCTGCCACCTTGTAGGTCATTTCCATTGCCAATTGCCCAGGAGATTTGTCCATAAGCCATAAATTAGCAGGCAGACTGCGACGTCGCATCTTTTAGGACCGAGTCAACGCCGTTGACCTTCGACCGTGTTTGTCCCGGGTCCGTTACCGTTATGGGGTTGACCCGTAAACAGGATGGAAATGGGAAATGGAGACAAACTTGACGTCGCCCGCTGCGCATTTGTTTCTTTGATTAATTCTGGACGGTCCAAGGCCCACAAAAAGTTAATCGTTAGTAATTTATGACTCTCTATGGAGGCAGGAATGGAATGGAATGGTGTTGTATGGGCTGGAATGGGGGTGTGGCAAGAAGAAGGCGTATCTGCAAGGTGCAGACAACAGCAAAGAACACAAATAATTGGTTTGTTTGCCAGAGTTCGATGATGATGATGATTGCATAAATGACCCGCTGACTTTGACAACAAATATGCCAAAAGGGGAAATGGAATTGAAGGAGATCGATTCACTTTGCTTCGATTGAAATCGATTGGAATGGTCTGGACTGGTCCAGAATGGTCTGGTCCTTCTATCTGTCGACACGAGCCATTCGAGGCATTCAAATGCCGCCGTCCAAGTGTTGAATAAAACACCAAAAATGCAAAGAGAAGAATGCCGATGACGTCGTCCTCGATGGCAATGGCAATGGCAATGGCAATGGCAATGGCAATGGCAATCCAATGCTCGATGGCAATGGCAATGCCAATGCATTGAACCGAGTTCATTGCGCTCCTAAAGAGAGAAGGAGTGTGCCACACAATGGTCGCAATTGAAAACGCCATCATTCGATGGAGCCGACTGTGCACAAGACTGTCTGACCAAATGCCATAGAGTTCTCAGCCTTAGCGAGGGTTGCTCAAATAATTCACACCTTTAAAGGGTAAGCACAAGCACACGTAATACCTTTTAAGATTTCTCTAAAGATCTTAAGATTAAAGATCATGTTTTTTTTTATGAAATATTTGTTCTCAATACACTTTACGATATTGAGAAAATATATTATTAAAATGTATTAAATTAAATGTAATTTTAATAGCTCATATACAATCTAATTTTCAAATTTTTCCAATTTATAATTTCAATCGACACCATGTAATACGATTTTTTATTTTAATGTTAAAATATTGATATCAATGATTTCCCTACAGCACAGTACTTTATTTTCCTCCTTATTTTTATAGAAATAATTAAATAGAAATAATAATAATTTTTATAAGGAATAAGGGATAATATATTCAAGAGACAACTAATTTGAAAAATTTTAGAATAGATTAAAAACAAATTTCAAATATTTAAAGAAGTTTTAAGTTTTTAATCTTATCAAATTATTTGGACAATAAATAAAATGAGAAGAGGGACAACTAATTTGCAACACTTCAGAATACTTAAAAATCTGCTACACATTTTAAAATAAGTCTTAAGCCTGAGTTCTATAAAGACAGCTGATAATTTAAGGAAATTATTTAGAGAATACTTAAAATATTTAAGATAAGAGAAGGAAAACTTCCAGCGCAATTAAACAGATACTTATCGAGTTAGCCTCTCTGTTAGAATTTCTTGCAGTTTATTTCAGCTATATGAATGGGATATAGGGTATATAGAGTTAGGGGTACTCACTCTTGCATTCGTTAGCATCGTTGTCGGTAGCACGTCCCCAGGGTCTGTCGAAGTAGAAGGGTTTGCATCTTTCGCATTCAGGTCCAGCCGTGTTATGTTTACAGGCACAAGTCATGGCCAGTTTGGCATTTAGTTGCAATGCGGACGTAGTGCGTCCAAAGTGGCTATGAAGCGAGGTGGCCATATCATCATCCTGGCCATCATCCACATCAGCATGAACGGAGCTAACACTAGATGTTGTTGCAATGCATTCGGAGGCATGTCCATTGCACTTGCAACGTCCGCCGACGGCAAAGTCGGATACCGCATAATGTTGCGAGATGGAGAGGAGTTGTTGCATGGCAGCGGATGTGGCAATGTCTGGAGTTGCCTGTAATGTTGCAGATGCGGATGTTTTGCTGGCTGGCGAAGTCTTTGGCGGCAGAGTCGTAGGTGGAGGTGTACTGGCCGTAAGTTTACCCTGGAAATGCTTTTCATAGGCACTATTCTTGTGCTTGGACTGACGTTTGCTTTCGCCATCATTGGCATAATCCAAGTGCAATTCATCATCGAGCTCTAGATGCTTTTTGGGCTCTTCGTACTCCTCCTGGTCGTAACCAGCACTATCATTATCCTGCAGATTATAATCGTACTCATCTTGCTCATCCAACTCGTGTCCATCCAACTCCTCCTCTTCCTGACTGCCAGTCATCTCATCGCTAAAACTATTCGCATTCCCCTTGGCCTTGGCCCTCTCCCGACTAAGAAGCAATTGCGGTGGCAACTCTAGGCGATGGAAGACAACTCTTATGTCCGTTGCTGTCACCCAATCCTGCAGTACAAGGGACGCATCTAAATCGTTGGCTGATGGACGACCTTCCAGGGTGTTAAATGCGAACCTTTGGGCAGCTCCTCCTCCTGCTGTTCCATCGTGCTGAGAGTTCATGCAACGTGCCTCCTGCTCATTAAACTTGCTGATCTTGGCCCGATCCGCACGTCCATAAAACTTCTGACACTGTGAGCTGTAGAATTGAAAGGGTTGCCAAGTATGTCCAAAGTCGGAGCTCTTGTAGATGGCAAGTGAATCAGGTCGTGGTGATTTGGGGCAGAACGAGAGCGAGATGTAGGTCAACTCATATTTCTTGCCCAGTGAGAGGGTCAAGGTGACATTGTCTGGCGGCGCCGTGTCTGGATCATGTGGCACATTGACGCTGCCCGATCGCCAGCAGGTCACATTGCTCGGATTGTTGAGATCCGTTAGAGCGGCAGCACCATAACGATGCTCCATCTTGTCACAGACCCGACACTCACCGGCACTTCCGTCCCTCTGTAATTCACAAAAACGTTCTGGCGCCTGGGAGCCGCACACGCTGGATGCCTGCACTGGGTTCCCATAGGCAGCATTTACAAAGCTTGGCAGACACTTTCTGGGCTTACCCTCAAAATAGCAGGGATCATTGGCATTGATGTTGACACCAGCGGTGGCAAGGGCCAAGGATGCGAGTTGCAAGAACAGTTGCAATCTCATCTTGAAATCCAATTAAAATTCTATTCCAATATCAAATCCAGGCGATTGTCGCCACTCTCTTTCTTTGTTTAGCACTCTTTATTTATGTGTCTCTGTCACACGCGAGGATCAATTGATAAAACGGAGCAAACCACACAAAACAAAAACAACAAAAACACGCAATAACACGCAACACGCGACGCTGACGGCGAAGTTAACGTTGACGCTGACGCTGAGCGGCGGCGTCACTGAGTCTGGCACGGCGGCCACATGCAACAGCTGCCGCTCTGATTTCCGATTTCAATTTCGATTTCTGTTTCGATAACTGCTGTTGATTCTTGTTCTCTTTATCACACTCACTCTCTCTCTGTTTATCACTCTCTTTTAAATGATTATTCTTGTTCACTATGAGATTTAAGTGATTTGAATTTCAGGAAAGAGACCGATGCGATTGCGATGCAACTCGGTCAACGGCCAGCGTTGTTCTGTTTTGTTCACGTCCTCGTCGCGTATCCTGCAGGCGAGGCGACAACTACAGACGACAAAAACAATCCAAATGATGTGTTGCTTTCTTGTGTTGAGTTTCTTTACGCTTCGTTTCGCTTCGTATTCGTATTCGTACAATTCACCACTGCATGTTGCTGAAGCTGCTGCGGCTGCTGGCCGCAAATGTTGCTACACCAAAAAACACCGAAAAAAAAACAATATTGAAATGCCAACAAAATTGAATCTACACACACACGCGTGGGCCGAACACGAGTACCAACAAATACACACACACACGAAGACGAGTCGATTTGTTTGTTCGTTCGTTCGTTGCTCGCTTTGCGTCGGCTTTGTTGTTCACCTGGCAAACGTTTGTCCGTTACTAAAACAGTCGCAGCATCTCGTGTCGCTTGCTTGCCGGCTGATGTTGCTGTTGCTTTTGGTGTTGCTGGCGCTGCTTATGTTGCTCTTGCTTTCGTTCACTGCTTGTGGGCCGTAACTCGCGCTCTCTTTGTCGCCCTCTCGCTCTAGCTGGCTTAGTTTTGTGCACTGCATGCTGTTGTTGTTGCTTATCGCATCAATGAATTGCACAGTGGGCCATGTAGTGCGTAAATGCAAACGCAAATGAATTCAATTTTTGAAAATACATAATTTCTACATTACAATTATTATTAGTACTATTCTAACTGTATTTGTAACTGTAAAAGTAATTTAAAACGAGTTAATTTTAATTTTAATTTGTTGAAATATTTTTCTTAATCTTATGGGCTTACAATCATTCCCTCTTTTTAATTGTACAACCATAGGCATTTAATTAAACATCATTTAATTGGACATCAAGAACGTTATTTTATAGAGGACATATTTGAATTTTGTTGCATGTTACTGACAAATAAATTGAAATAATGATACCATTTATTTATATCTTTAAATTCGGATTGAAATTTCAAACAACAGTTTTAAAGGATCCAAATAGTTGATTATATATTATATACTATCAGTTAGAAACTATGTTACATATTTTAAATACTCTTTTATAGCGCACAGTGAAATAAAAAAATAATCTGTAAAACAACATACCATAACAAGGCTAGAATAATGCCGACTTCTTAATTATACTGCATTTTTTCATTAGTACTCTAATTTGCCATCTATCGTCCCACTGTGCACAGTGTGGATGTAGGTTTGTGGATGCTGCTGCTGCTTGGCAACATTTGTTGAATGAATTGTTGCTTTGAACATGTTGCAAATGGTAAAATATATGTTGCAAACATTTTATATGGTTTTTAGCAACCTGCCAAAACTTGACGGCAACAAATTTTAATTAGCTGACTGAGTTGGTGCAAAAGGCACAGGAAATACAAAATAGTTTTTAGCAATCCCATGCTAATATACATTTGTATATGTATATATAAACTTTTGTATGCCTGTGTAGGGAAATGAGACTATGCATATGAAGAAAGACAATGACACTCCATTTATGCGCGAGACTTTGCCATAACCTCAATTCGCGATTCGAAATCAAAACTTCCGCTGTCATGATTTCAATTCATTTCATTCACAATGCAAAACGCCGACAGATATGCTCAGTCAGACATTAACGCAGACTCAACGACGCCGCGACGCCTGCGCAGTTTCTTGTTTCCTGCTAATGCCTCCAATCTTCCCAGAGGCATGCCCCACTAAGGTAATGTCTACCCCTTCTCCGAACATGGTTCCCAATCCCCAAACCCTCCTACCAACTCAACCACTCTCTCTTACTCTTTCTTGATCTTTGTCTCTGTAGTGTCATCTGCAATTTGTAAGGCCGCATTACGTTGTCCCAAAATCCCTTGCCCCCTATCCCCTATATGCACCTCGAACTCAGCTCCTTCCCATTCCGCTCACATTTAGTTAGGGATGGACATTATGCTCGGTTTTTTTTAGTTTAAATTCGATTTTTCATTAGTTAAATTTTGTATTTCTAATTTATCAATTCGTAGTATTGTTTATATATTATAAATAATGCTTAACAAGTTAAATTTAAATTAAATTTCTCAATTAATGTATCTTTGTTTAACCAAACATACTTCAGTACATGTTTAAGAATATGAATGAGGAACATGAATTATATATGTATGTACTTTAATTTCTATCTATAAAATTATTACTTATTAAATTTGTTTTACTAAGGTATTTATAATTATTCTGCCAACTTGAATCGATATTTGTTAAGCTATAGTATTTTAGACAATCTCTGTGATATTTTCTCCGATATACATAAATATCGGACCCTCCCTACCGATACCCATCCATACATACATTCACTTAACGCTTGTTACCTTTGGGGAGTGACCTGAGGACTGGGAACGTGCCCAAAAACTCGGAGACCGATTGAGAAGCTTCCGTTTGACTGGCCAACTCCCCAGGTCTCTCTTCTCAAGTCATCCCGCTCCTTCAACTCCCTCCTCCCACAAAATATTCCACTTGCTCAACTCCTGACCGTTTTTTTGTTTTTTTTTTTTTGGGCCTTTTGATTTATTGTTTTTGACATTTTGTGCGTCGTCTGCGCTCGTTTCTCGGTTTCAGTTGCGTTTCAAGTGGTTCCCAACAATTCGACTCGTTATGTTTTATTTATAACGGATTTGTAGCTGCCTTCGCTTTGTCGTGGCTTTTTGTTTATAAATATTTATGTCTGCCATCCCATGTGTGCGACAGAGAAACTCGGTCTCGGAGGCAGGAGAAGACTAGAGGCAAAAGAAGTTAGCGGTAAACTCGCTCCCGTTCCTGTCAGTCCCATCAGCGCGTCTTTTGCCCAAATATGAAGCATATTTGACCTGTGCGATTTTGACTTTTGAGTTGGGTTCGAATGGAATTTTAATTTCATTTGTTTATAGCCTGCCTAGTTTAGGCCCAGTATTTCGTCTCTGAATCGTACTTGAGCTAAAGAAACTTTCGGTTTCAGTTTCACTTCAGCCAGGAGCAGCTAAGCGAGGCAACTGCATCAGCCATCAGCCATCTGATTATGGCCTCGTTTACTGGGTAGCTGGCAAAATTGGCAGCTCGCGTCTTGGCCACACTTCACAGCTGCGGGCCAGTGAAAAGTAAAATAAGCAAGACCGGCCTAAATCGAGTACCCGACTATAAGATACCCGTTAGTCAATTGAAATGTACGTTAATATAGATTGTATTATTTGACAGAACCTCATTCTTACTCTTACAGACATTACAAAATATACAACATACCCGTTCAGTCTACAATTAAGGGGTATAAAAAGTGCAACGGGAGCAGCAGCTGCAACATCTAATTATGACGCTAGCTCCGCTTGATCAGCTTTCGTGGACTGTGCTCCAGCTCAGATGGTGCCGCTAGATGGATGCAACTGCAACGCCAACTTCTCTGTTCCGCTTCTCACTAAAAAGGGGGCGTGGCAGGCATACGTCGACTGCCAAATGGAGTGCTGCACTTGACTGATGATTATGCTTATGATACTCGTTGTCATGACCATGTCTGCATGTGAAATTCCCCTAAAACTTGGGGCGTAACATTTGGCCAATTGGCCGGAGTTTGAAGTTGTTTGCCAAATCAAAACTACAGTTAACTGCGCATTTCTCTTAGACCGTCAGTTACTAACAATATGATGATTGACTCTACATGCAATTCTTATAGAAAAAATAAACAGAATTGGTAGTAATTATAATGTGAGATTGAAAATGCTAAACTTAAACATATCTGTATTTTGTACACTTCATAAAAACTCATATAAAATAAATCTGATTCCGACTGAAAACTCAAGAAACTTAAGCTCGATTGAATTGCCTACAACTTTGATTTATCTGTAATTTTCAAGCATACTTACATCATTTTTAGATTGCTACTAACTTTATAAATAAATTTTACACATTCCAACGAAATTTTTGGTCGCAAAATTAAGATTTAAGTTTTCTCTTTGGTCCAAAATAACACGTGATTGGTAGCTTCAATGAATGACCAATGTAAGCATGTGTGTCCAGAATATGGCACATACCAGAATCGGAACCAGGAGAGAGAGGCACTTGAATTTCTTAATATGATCCACAATACATCTTTCAGTACCAGGAGTAGTCATAAATCCAGCAACAATTTTAAATTGCCCTTGTTGTTTAATACAGGGATCATCGATTTCAATGAGGACAATGATCTGATCTTTGGTGGCCGCAATGTGATCGTGGTCGATCGCATATCCCCTCTCAAAGTATCCAAACGCATTGTAAAGCCCCAGTTTACCAATGATGGCAGTTTTAAACCCAATCCAGAATGGGTTCTGAAAAAGCTGTTCAGAATGCAAGACTTAAGCAATTTGTTGTTACTGATCACACCCACAGTCACAGGAAGGAAACTTTCGGATGAGCATGTCCTGCATGGTTATGAGGTAAATACTCAGCTTCATTTGGGTGTAACTATTCTAACCACCGAGGAACGAGAACTAATCTTACGAGAACATAATCCCAAGAACTATTCGCTAATATTCTGTACGGGCTACATAAATCTGGAAGATGCCTTCATGAAATCGCCAATTAGGGATCAAATATTTCATGTATTGCAGCATAAACCTTCGCAGGCGATTTGTGCCTGGAATGGTGACTGTAGAATCATTCTCCATTATCACAGCTGCGATCCCAAGCCGAGTGATATCATTATCAGTCCTAAGCCCGAGATATTGATTATTAGACCACGTAGCTCATCTACAGTAGGTGACGAAAGTCTTCGATCACAATCTGCAGAAGGCATCTTAGAGCTCAATAACCTGCGACAGTCTGCAGGGGAGGAAAAAGCTTCACCTCTTAAACTAAGTACAGATTCTAAGGGAAAGTTTAGCAAGGCTAAGCGGCAGAAGATAAAAGTCGGGAAGGGCGAAAAGTCCCTGATGAAGGGTACTCGGCCTAAGATTAGCAAGAAGAAGAAATTAAAAGATAATGACATTGCTGAGATTGAATCCAAAAACATTAGTATCAATGAGGACCAGTCCTATAAGCGATATACTATTCCGAAAAAACGGAATGGAAAGCAGAAGAAAAAGAGAACTACCACTATTATACCAAATGCAAATATAACTCCTGCCGAAAGAAAGGCTCTTGTGGGGAAGCTCTATAAGGAGAAACTACTTAAACGTGAACGCAAGTGGAAGCCCATGTAAAGTAGAAAGTTAACGACCATATATACATATACATAATTCAGGAAGATCACACAAGATCGTTTTGACTAAAAAGAAAAGTCACAAAAAAGTATGACGAAATGCTATTTATCAAATGGATTAGAATTGTTCTACATGTTATACGACTGCCATAAGGAATTACATTCTCTTTTAGAAGTCAGCCATCGAATTCTGGAAAGATATGCATGTTCTTTCATTAGCTTTAAAGAATCTAAATATGATTCAGGTACATTTTACTCTTGACCAAAATCGAAGGAGGATATGAATCGCAAACTACTATGTTAATTAATTTCTATATATTCCATTTAACATATGTTTTCTAAAGCGGATAGAAGAAGCAGTGCGGCACCGGCTTTATTATCGTTTTTCATATTTTTGTCAATAGTGTTGCTCATGATTTCAAAAACAACAAGAAGTGTTTGGAAAATGGAGATTCTAAAAAAAACCCCACGCACCAAAACTGAAAAGGGTCATATATCAGTCTCCTGAAAATGCTTCATTCATTTAGCAAGATTTATTTGGAGTGCAAATCAATAAAGATTTTATTTATTTATTTTGTTACACGTGAAACAGGAGTTTTCTCAAATTCCCATTCAACTCTGTAATTTTTTACAGTGCATTGCAGTGTTAACAAACGTGCTCTATTCTTAATGCGTGATTTGTCATGGGATTTGAGAATTGGGTACGTTGGCTAAGCTTTTACTGTTTATCTATTAGAACTGGGACTGCGTTTCGGACTCTGTGTGATGTCTGATCCCTTGCATCTACTTGCAGGCACAACAACAAGTACCAACTCCGCGGGGTGCATGCAACAAGAATCAAAGGAGAATCGACAGGCAACCAATCTGAAGTCACAGAACCTTTGGATTGTAGTCCATTCAATTGGTTCTATGAAGGTATATGTGTCTACACTTTAAAAAAAATCACTCTAAAATTCATGTTTAATTTATTTTATTGTAGCCCAATTTTATCTTAAATATGCATTCATATTGTATCTGTTAATTAAGGACTTTTAACAAATGAAGTGACAATGACTCAACATTAAAGTAGACAAATAGACCAAAAATAATTGATTCAATTACATGAAAAACCGTTCTAAAATCGTGTTAATTTCGTATTTGGTTTAAGAACATCTGAAATCAATTTTTGGATTGATTATATTTCTAAATCCTGGATTTTTTTCTGTGTATGTGTGTGACTCTCAAAAGTCAAAGTCAGTTTGCTTATTTACCGCCTCGGCTTCTGTTTACAGGCAACATTTTCCCGCAGCAGTTGCAGTTGCAGTTGCAGTTGCATCCGCAGTCAGTGAGGCAATTAAGTCAAACAATAGCTGCAGGAAGTTGTCGCCCCATTGCCTTTGCCTCGGCTCTTGGTACAACTACTTCAACTCCTACTCCTACATTTACTCCTCCTTCTACTTCTACTTGTACTCCTACTCCTCCTTCTGCTGTGCATCGTCGCTTGTCAAGTCAATTGGTTTGCCACCACAACATTAATGCTCCCTTCTCTCCTCTCCCCGACCCATCTACCCAACGTTCATGCAGTGTGGTCTTAAGTAAATATTTGGCCTACGTGCCCATTACGTGATTTTCCGATAGCCTCGTCGATGATGATACACTTGAGATGCAGTTGCTGATGAGCATGATGATGGTGACGATGCACCCACTTGACATGGGAAACAGAGACAGACTCAAAAGAGAAATAGAAGGAGGAACAGAGAGACAGAAAGAAGAAGAAATAGAGAGAGAAGAAGAACAAGGTGCACTCGGCTTAAGAATCCCTAAATTGCAATTTAAAATTAAACTGAAAGTCCACCTACAGCAAAATAACTAAAACTTGAAAGTTAAACTAATAATCCTAAAAGGATGTAAGCTTGAAGTGAATAAAAATTTAATTCAATTACAAGTAAGTAAACCAAGAAACATTTAGAGTATTATTATAATAAGAAAGACTAATCTTAATAATAACATAAGACATAATAAGTAGCTATCTTAAAGTACAAAAAAGTAACAACATGTTCTAGTAGAGTTTATAAAGTTATTTAAACTTAAAACAAAACTTAATTAGTGACTTGTAATAAAAGTAATAAATAAATAGACAAATTGAATAAATATAGAAATAAAACATAAATAAATAAATCAATAAAGAAATAGGTAAATATATAACCAAATAAGTAAATAATTAATTTTAAGGAACGCATTAAAATTCCAGTTGAATTATCCCTATTTTTGTAAGAAAGAAAAAACAAGGTGCACTCGACTTTGAGAATGCCTTAATTGCAGTTACAATTTCTCTATTTCTATATAAAAGAAAAAACAAGGTGCACTCGACTTTAAGAATGCTTAAATTGCATTTAAATTATCTCCATTTCCATCTCCAACTTAATTTCTTGCTCTCAGTTTCTCTCTGTATATGAATGTAAATATCAAGCCATATTTCTATGACTGGTGTTTTGTAATTTTGTAATTTGTTGATTTAATATTTCCTGCAAATGAAAATGCCTATTTGATATCCTGTCAGGCACAGGATGGCAGCAAAACATTTTTCAGGTCTTCTCCGGCATATGAAATATACGAGAAAATATCTGCATGCCGCTTTTTTGTTCATTAAGAGAAGCCCACACACACCCACACCCACACACACATACTGAAACCACAGAGCCCAAAGTCAAGAGCTACAACAACAAGGACAGCAACAACAACAGCAACAAGGACAACAACTACAACAACAACAACAAGTGTATTGCTGCTGCTGATGTTGTCCTGTTGCTATATAAAACTTTATGCTTCGTTAAAAATGATGTACAAATCAAATGCCAGAAGCAATTTAACAACAACACCAACAACCACAACAATGAGACCCGGAGACGAGTCCTGGCTATAGATGGGAAGGATGCGAAGGATACGAAGGGTATGCGAAGAGGAGGAGAAGAAGGAGAAGAGAACGCAGCGAGAGCAGTTGCAAAAGGCAATGAGCAAAAATAAATAAATCATTTAAATGAAATAAATTACATACTATACTCACACACACATACACACTCTCACACACACACACACACACACTATAAGTCCGACTAGAGGGTGGAGTTTTTGGTGGACCTGTGCCAACCACAGGGCTCATTAGAAATACATAACACACACACACGCACACTCATACACACACACACACTCACTCACATCAACACTCACACACACATTTCGAAGTAAACACAATATAGAAACCAAAAACAATTTTGGTTCAACAGCAAAACCGAAAATTTTTCTGCTGCCAAAGCGAGAAAACAATGCAAAAATATGGGAAATAGAAAAAAAAATTGGCAAAATTAATTGAAACTAAAATGCAAACACGGCGTATAAATAAGCCAAAAGGCATTCCGGCGTATACCAAAAACTGACCGCATCAACAAATAGAAAATACCAAAAACTGAACTCAAAATAATATGAAATATACGTCTAGTAAACACAATTTATGCCAAAAAGCTCTACAGATGCGAGACTATCATTGGTAAATATTTATAATGACTCTCTGAGGTATAAAGCAAATGGTTTAAGTTCCCATTTCATTTGTGCATCTCTGTTGGAATTTAAATTTTAAAATAATACAGTGGTAAATCTAGTTGAATTTGAAATTTATAGTCTGTTTAACACAACTGTTTTTAGTACTTATTAATTTTAGTATAGAAAGAGACACGATGCACTTGGACAAAAAGTAATAAGCTAGTTTGTTTATTTTATTTTCTGTTCCCAGAACTATTTTCTTTTTGGTAAGAAAAACATTTAAAGAGTGTATGTATAAATTTTTGAATATTAAAGCACTAATTACAATATTCAATTCATTATTTCATTTATTTTAATTATTCTTCATCATCATGTTCATTCCACAAACTATATATCTGGTCACAAAAATCTTTTCTTTTCGGTTAAATAAATAAATATAAATGGAGTATGAATAAATGTGAAATAGTTAAATAATTATTGTTAAGGTAAATATATTTTTAATCATCATAATTAAACTATATCTATATTTTTATATATGCTTAAGATTAAGATATAATAAGCATGCAAGTTTTATACGTTTACTGTAGTTTATTTAACTTGCATTAATATTACAAAATCTTCAATGCAAATTCAGAAATAGTCTAACTCTGTCATATGAACATTTAAAAAAGAGGAAAATATGAAATAAGCAAACTCTGTGACATTTTTGCCTCTAAGCAAATATCAAAGTCAAAGAAATGTGACGTAGCAACAACAATAGATGAGAGAGTATTTTGCACTAAAAGCGAAACTACTTAGCATTTGGCATTTGACATCGGTAGATGGAGACGGGGACGGAGACGGAAACGGAAAGAGAAAGCCAGGAATGAGGTCAAGAGACAAAATAAGCATCCTGAATATAGTATGTGAACACATGTGTGTGAGTGTGTATGAGCATGTGCGTGTGAACGAAATATTTCCAACCATAGACATTTGCTATAGACCCACTTAGATGGGAGTTGCCTTTTGCTTCCGGCTTCTTTCTACCTAAAACCCAAGTTTCCCTCATATCCTTAAGAGCTCTGACGGAATTTAACGGTCAAATCGCTTGACTTTTTCCGCCACGTTCGGAATTCCTTTGCCCCTTATAGGAATAGGAAAGAGACTGAAGCTAAAGCTGTAGCTGAATTTGAACTCTGGGACTGTTCTATGGTCGGTTTGGTCATGGTGGCTTTTCTTTTCTTGGTTGTTGGCTATTTGGGTAACTTACGCTTCATTAACTCGTTTGATGCCCAGTTCCCCTCTCTGGGCAACTGACTTGGGCACTTCATTTATAAACTTATTTTCCCCTTCCCCTTCCAAAACCATTGTCAAAGCACCACAATTTCCTCTACAACCAGTGTGGTTCGTTTTGTGTTTGCATTTGAATTTGATTTACTGTTATCATTTGTGAATTTATAGTGGCTCAGTGGCCATTTGGAGCGTTACGAGACGAAAATCGCATATTAATTATACGACTCGTTGTCGGCCTGTCATTTCGCTGCAGGCTCAATTCATTTTCCAGCATGTTTAACCACACAGTTTTACTGTGAAATTGTCAAGAAAATGCGTGTTTAAGCCAGATTAAATGCATCTCTACCTAGATTTATGGCCACGTTGTGTTGAACAGGCCCTGCTCAGGGTCTGTTTTTATTCGAATTCCAAATCCAATTTCAATTCGTTTGCCTTGTCGCATCGCTTAGTGCATTGTTTACTCCATTTATTTATGGGTCAAAAATGATTTGAGAAAAGCTATCAAATTTCAGTGTAGCAGCATACACGTATATGTATATATACATGTGCTTGCAACATCTCATACTAGCAACATATTGTTTTTGGCAACAATGCTGCTGTCAACATAATGTCTGTGGATGCTGTTTGGTGAGTTTCCACCTTAAGTGCTCTTCTTGCTTTTGTTGCTGTTGCTTATTGCTTGTTGCTTGTTGCTGATACTGATCTGATCGAGTGGGCGCCAGGCACCGATGGGCGTGGGCGTGGCCAGGTGGGCGTACGGACCCAACCGCGCAGTCAATATCGAAAAAGTAATTAAAGGCAGGCGAGATACGTTCGGCAATGTTTGGGCGCATTGCCACGCCTACCGCCCCGTCCCCCCACACCATCGAAACCCTCGTCCGCCAAACCTGTCAAGTGCAGTACGTGCCACATGCGGTCGCCAAACGGCAACAACGAACGTCAGCTCAATAATTATAACAACAACACGCATCATGGATACTCTTTAAATACATTTGAAACTACACAGAACGAAGAAGTCTAGGATTTTCTGGTAAATTTAATTCAAACAGTGTCAAATGGTAAGCAAGATATTATCAGTATTGTATGCGATATGACGATATTTTTATCTCGATATTTTTCCCGAAACCTTAACATAGTACCAAGGCACTAAAGTTTTTAATTGCCCAACAAAAATTGCCCAAATGACTACAAATTTATTGAATTAAATGAAATTAATTTTCAAATTGACTAAAATTGCATGAAAAACATTTTGAATGAATTTATTTGTTGTATAAAATACACCAGTAAAAACAAATGTGGTTGAAAATCGATTTACATTTCGAAAAATTTATATATCTGACATTTAAAAAACACCAACAATATGTTGTTTTCAAAATCAATTCTCTTTAAAATCTCTAGTTTTTTTGGAATAATTCAATAATTTTCTTGATCTGTTACCAATTCGCTGCAGCTTATGAAATAGCTGATGTATCCGAAATTTCCCTGGCAAGAAGGAAAACAGCACGCATCCGTTTTGTGCAACGCAAACGACAATTATCAGCGACATGAGCAAACCAATTGTGCGGCCGTTGTCCATATTCCCGTCTGTCCTGCGGAAGTGCAGGAAGTGTGCGATAGGCCAGGACATTTTGGACAGACTGTAGAGCCAGACTGTAGAACCTGGATTGCAACCAGGATAGCAAGTTGGGTTATTTGTGTGTGTAATTGTCGCTATACTTTGGGCCACAAAAACTGATTACAGTGTTCAATAGTCAAATAGGCGGTCCTTGTTCCGGCATATCCTGTGGCTACATCCGTGCCCCGTCAAAGGTCAAACGCCGATTGGACGTTATTAAATTTATTCAATACTTTTACAGCCTTAAAGCTAAACAAAAAAAAAAACAAAAACAAAGAGAAAAATACAGAAGCACGCACAGAAAAAATCATTGCAAATTCAATTGAAAACAAGTTTTTTTGGAACTTAGAGCTAAACAATTTACAGAGCGTACGATACTTAGGTACAGATAATACGTGACCTAGACAACCAATTTTGGAACTGCTTGGAAGTTCAATAAAGAGTTTGCAGTTTGGTTTACAGATCAACATAAGTAGGTACATAATAATTATACAACATATATAACAGGCGGGTCCCGATTGGTCCGGCGACAGTCCCTAGGTATCCTTAACCTTGCCATCCAACGTGTCCTGCACAAAGCCACGATTCTCAATACCATTTAGTCTTGTCAGTGTCTCTGACGGTGGCGTCGTCGCTGTCGCAGTCGCTGCCGACGTCGGCGTCGCTGTTGTCGGTGGCTCCGTGTGCTCCAAGGACTCGTGTATCACATTAGCAATAATGCCATTTAGTTGACCTTTGGCTTCACTGGCCAATGCCAAAGCCTCCACGGCATTAATATTGCCATTGGTTTCCCGAAAGGATCCATGTTCCGTATCATTGCGTGTTCCCTTACTACGTTGCCGAACTTGAAAGCGGTACATCCATCTGTAGATGGAAACAAAAGAGTTAAAAGTTGATTATTTTCAAATTTTGTTATGATATCGATACATATAATAGACAGTTACTTGAAGTTTATTCAATTTGCCATACTTACAAAAAGATTCCCACTGAGAACATGGTAAGTCCACCGCCCAGCAGGAAGAAAGCACCCGGTAATACCCTAAGCGTTGCGGCATACAGGGTCGTATACATGGGTGCAAAGACCATGGGCATAAGAGCCTCGGCTACACCAAATAGAGAATTAACCTTTCCCAGTTCATCTTTGGACACCAGCTTTGTGGCTATAGAACGCATGGCAATAAAGGCGGTTCCATTAAAAATTTCCACAAGACCTCCCAAATACATATGCCAAGGTAATGTAGCAAAGGCGTACACAAAGGACGAAAGGATCTTCGAAGTACTAGAGAGTACACCCACTAAAGCATCATCGATATTCAGTTTGTGAGATAGTATTCCCACACAGAAGATGACACCAATTAATCCAGTGAACATGGCGTAGGTGGAAAAGAAGCTAAACTCCACCTCGGACCAGTTGAAACGGAAACGGGTGAATAAATATGTGACTGCCATCTCTCCATGAAGTGGACCAATGATCACCATCACCACAATCATCAATAGGATAACACGTTGTCGTCGCTGATTCTCTCCCTTCTTGAAGGCCACACGGAATGTCTGGACCACATGCTCCTTATCAAAGAAATCAGCCAGTAGACTCTTTTGCTGAGCTGTCTTCTCTGGTCTCGCAACGGGTTCGTCAAGGAAGAAAAATCCATAGACAAATGCCAAGACATAGAAAGCAGCCGAAATGGAGAATACGCCGTAGAAACCAATTTGCCTAGGAAAGAAATAATATTAATCTAGGGATAATAATATATTCAACTAAGCACCTACTTGAGCAGAACTCCACTAAATGCCATGCCAATGGGAACTCCAACTGAAAAGCAAACATTGAGAATGCCAATACGTAGAGTACGATCCTCTTCGGTGGTAATATCTGCTATATAGCTAAACACTCCCATTAACATGGTAAACCAGCCACCACTAAGTGATGGAAAGATTGCTTCCGTGAGGGCGGCAGCCTCCATAGGAGCATTCTCAAAGTAAACGCAGAGCATAAGGCCGACAACGCCAAGGAACTCGCCCACTACTGGTATAAGGATACAAGGTTTACGCCGACGATGACGATCACTCCAGGAGCCCCAAAACAATATAAGCAGGCAGGGAAATAGGGACTGAATCACAGTCTTCCAAGCGGCCATCCTAGCGACCATCTGTTGCACCGTCTCCTCCTCACTGAATAACAATAAATGGAGACAATTAAGTATGAATAATTATTAAATATAATGATTAATAATAAATGACATACAAAAATAAAGATAAAAATAAGATTAAGATATATATAAATTAAATATCGGAATTAAGCTTTTATAGTTAGTTCAAGTTAGAAATTAACTGCTATCGAGAGTAATTAAAGCACACTTACAGCGTGTAATTAGCCGTTTGACGTCGGGTTAGTGCATCACAGATCTCATCCCCGTAGGCCATGTTAACACGACAAGCCTTCTCCAGGTTGAGGTTCTGCGTAGCCAGATTCGAGAGCACACTTGGCATAATGTAGGCAGCTAGTATGGGCTCAACCGTAATGTTATTTGCCACCAAACGCAGTTTCTCACGCCAAGTCCTCGTTGAAGGAGGCGTCGTTGTCTTTTCACTACTCGCATCGCCTTTTTCAGGACCCAGTTGGACTGGAGGTATGCCTGAGGCATGGTTAAGCGTGTATTTGTTGCTATGCTTGGACAGATCCATGCCGGCGCCTTCTTTAGGTGACATGACGGATTCTAGAATTAAAAATAAAATTACAAAAATTCTAATATATAAATTCAAATAGTATAAAATGAGACAATATTTGAATACTGAATAAATAATAGTAAGTTTTTGAAAAATCATTTTCCAACTTCCGGGGTTTTCAGACTTCAAACTTACATAACTGTGTCAAAACTTAACTGATTTTCATGCGGAATGTCATGTTGCTCATTATTTGATCTATAACTAAATTCTACATTTAAAAATGGTTTGTTTTCAATAATTATTAATCTTCTCTACCCATCACAAGGCCATAAATTTGAATTTCAGTGAACTATCATCGCATAATCAGATTAAAATCAATCATTCCGCAATCGTGAACTATTTGCGATCTCTAATTCCTCTTTAGCTATAAGTATTAATCATGGCTATTCATGTTTAATTTTCCGCTTTCCGTCCTACATCCTCCTCTCTGCCCTGGTCACACTGTCACATTTTGTTGTCAATCTATTTTTGTGCTCATCTCCCACTTATTCTGATTGGATTATTTGCTTGTGACAATCGTCAGCGAAAGTATTTCGTTTATATTCTGTTTCGGGGTTTTGACTCGTTTCTCGCTTTGCGTTTCGCGTTTCTCTATTCGCTTTTGTTTTGGGCTGCTCCTCCTCCTCTATAATCGGAACTCGAGTGTCAATCAAGCGCAACGTTGTCGTCAACGTCTCTGTCAACGTCTCTGTCAGCGTCGACTGCGACGTCAACGTCGATGTCAAGAACGACGCCATGTTAAGGGTGACAATATAGGCGGCTGCTGTGCATTGATTATCATTATCAATTATCATTGTCATTTACTCTGTACTTTGAAGGCATTACTTACATGTACCTCTCTCTACTCTCCACTCTCACTACTCTTACATCGCACAGTGGAAACTAAACTCATGTTTTGATATTGAAAATATTTATTTAGCTTGCACCTAAACATGAGTCTGCTAAATATTAAGATAATAAATATAAATGTCGAGAAAAAAACATTTAAGCCAGTTTAAACAAAAAGCAAAAGCACAAATTTTAATACTGATCAAATAAAATAAATATACTTCAACTTCCTAGTCAACTTTTTTTCGATTTTACATATTTTTCCATCAAAATAATGCAAATGTACACTCTAAATAATGGAAAAATATCTGTAAAAATGGAATTGGATGTACTACATCTCTTGAAAAAAAAAGGTAAGATACACACTTCAAATACCAATCAAATAAGTATTTTGAAATAACCCTTCATTCTTACGTATGTAAGTTGAATTTTATTGACTCAAATATATTTGTAAGATATGCTACAATTATTGTGAACAGATCCCACTGTGCCACGGCATCTGCTCTTCTATATGTAATGAAGCTCGTACACGAAGTTAACTCTGCTTTACATTTGTCACCTGACAGAGGCTTACAGAACACAACGCACTTTTATAGAATTACGAGAATTGAAGAATACACATATTATATACAATTCCATTTGTGTTTGTATAGAAATTTAATAGGTATATCTAGTATGACATGGGACTCTTTTATACCCTGTGGGGGTATATTAAGTTTGTTAAAAAAATTAAAGTATGGAACAGGCAGAAGGAGGTGTGGCAGATCGCATAAAGTATATATATTCTTGAACAGCATCAGAAGCAGAGTCGATTTAGACATGTCTGTCCGTCCGTCCATCCGTCCGTATGTTTTTTAATATGTTTACAAACATATGTATAAATTTTAAATATGTAATTTAATAGCGTCTTTTACTTCCATAGGGTATTTTACTGTCGGGCCATCCCGACTGAATATTATGTTTTATATTTTCAAAAGTGTATTACCAACTGGGCTTTAATTATCATTGTTATTGCTGTTTAACAACGTGCACGTTTAGTAAATAAATTGATTATTCTTTATAAAGAGTATGTTATAAATTACAGAGACCTCGTTATTCAGAATAATTTACTAAACTCACGTAAATTAATAAAATATGCCAAATAATGTCATAAGTAGTGGTTTATAAGTAATAAGGTTATCTGTTCTGAAACACTTCAAAAAATGCTACAAATTTTAATTATAAGTGTATTTAAACTTATTTAATTTCCCATCTCAAATTTAGGGCCTGGCTATAATCATATGAAAGGCGATGCAAATGAGGTCAATAAATTAAAAGCAACGAGTTATTGTAACAGTCTTTGTTGATCTTAAGCCGTTAAAAAGTTGAAACCCGAATCAGTGCCATATATCTGATAAAATTAAAACTAAATTATTATAATTAATATGTCGACAGTTAAGACATGCAAATGGCTTTATAAATATATTTAAAACAAATATTAAGACCTTCTCAAAACTGGTTCAAAATCTTGCCAATCCGCAAACAGAGTCCTCTAGTCAAGGAAGTATTTTCAAGGGAAGATTAGATACAGAGAATACAAAGTCATGATAACTAAGTATTTAAAAATTGATCAATTTGTATGGAATCAAGTAGCTGTTTAAAGCAAACCTGTCTCATCCGATTGTTTAAGGCGGGGATGCATAATAAAATACACAGTTTGTTTCTATAACTTTTTATATCTAATATTAATACGCTAAGCAAATCCCATAAACAATTTTTAAAACCCTTTTTAGTGGTCGTTAATCATCGAGTTTGCAATTTTTTCGATAGTTTGAAAAGCTATAAAAAACTTCAGCACTGTTATTTAAAAACAACAAAATGCGATCACAAAAAGTAACAAATTAAATATAAATAATTGTATTAATTTCATTGCTGAAATTTCTCCATAATAATAAATAATTATTTCATTTTGAAGAAAAGAAAAAAGTTGCATTTAACAATTTTAAAGCTGTGTTTATCACTTGTAAAACAAATTGACAACAACTGTCATAATAAAGTTAATGGTATTATATTAACAATAATTGATACTTATTTGAGTAATTGGACATGCTTTTGACTTTAATGAGTATGGACATTCGTGAATCATATTGTTGTATACCCTATTTTAAATAATAACTGTATATTGAAATTGAGGAGGAGTCTTTGACCCTATTAAGACCCTATACAAATATAATATAAAGAACATACATATATTTTTAATCTGTTTGAACAGCTGAGTCGATTCAGGGCTGGCTTTCTGTCTTTCTGTCTGTCCGTCAACTCTTTCGTATACACGTGTCTATAACAGAGACTTTAAGAGTTAGAGTTTTTGTGTTGATCCCTATATAATTTAAATTTTAGATTCGACATCTTCTTGGCCCACATCTATTTTAACGTGTTTTTATATATATATTAAAATGTGAGAAAATATATTTTAGGGTATCTCGTTGTCGGGTTCACTGACTTGTTTATCATATGATAATATTTCTCAAGTGTGCCCATTAATCTGAATATAACTGAATACATTTTCGGTGACTCTTGGCTGATGTGACTTGCGAACTTTAGCGTCTAACTCATTTTTCTTTTTTTTATAGCATCCATTAAAAGTGACAGAAATTAAGCAAAGCTAATTGACCTTGACAGTCACACACATACACACACACACACAACTATTGAGCGACCCATAAAGTGCATCGCTGGCGGTTTTAATCTTCAACTTCCGTCAACGTCGCTGACGCCAGTTCTGAATCCGATTTTGACGTCGACGTCGTCGCCTCTGCCTTTGCCTCTGTCGTTGAAAAGACAACTCGGCTCAAGCTTGAGTTAATTATAGCGTCTATCTATTTGGATACACATGTACTATAGTTATAGTGTACATACATTGTATATACATACTATATACATATGATAAAGTTCATTATCATGCTTTGTTAGATTTCTAAATACAAGTCTGTCGTATTTCATTTGCTCGCGAAAAAAAAGCTTTTTTAATTGCCTTTAATTGTAGTCTAAATTTTTTTAAATCTGTCTGCCCAATATTTGCATTTGAATCAAATCGTTTGATCAAATTATAAACGTCTTTGCTGATTAGTCCACAAAAAGATGAATAATTGCTAAGAAAACAGCATTGTTCTTGGATTCTAAATAGTATATTAGATAAAAAGACCCATAAACAAAGATTTTCAACTAAAGAATTATTCCTAACCTATTTCCCAAAAAGCCGATATCATAAAAAAAAAGATTTTGTATACAAACATTAAATTATTGACCGATCGCTGTAATGATAACTAAAGTATAGAAATCCATTAAAAAGCCGTAAGATTGTTTTGTACAGAAACTGATGTGACTGTCCTAATCCTAATACAGAATTTATAGTCATTTTAGAGACAGCCACTCCCTTTTTTTAATCAAAGTTTAAGTTGACTAAATTCTAACTTATTTATATTTATTGATATGTCCAAAATAATGTTTGATTTAAAATGATAGCAGGAGTAGTTGGTCTGCATTCAAGTAACTTTAGTAAAGAATAGAAGGAAAGAAACGTCAAGCTAACTCGACTCTGAAAGATCATGTGCTTAATCTGTAAAACAATACAATTGTGAACAAAATCAATTAAATTTTAAAAATGCAATTTAACACGTCTGCTTTACGTGACAGGGTCGAAATGGGTCAAAAGGGGTAAGTTTTTGCACACAAACTGAACTTAAAGTAGTTTAAACTAAAAACGATATTCATTCATTTCTAAGACGACAGTACTGTAGAGTAATGAACTGCACTCAAATATACTCAAATATGTAAAATGAATGATACAACATTCACTCACATTTCTTCGAAACAGTGCAGAGAAACGTGAATGCATTCATGATGTAGACCTCTAATAAATAACTACAAATACATTCTATTTGCTTTTGACCAACAAAGAGTTCTTTGCAGTGTATCTTTTATGCGATAAACAATTAATTAGCATTCAACTCCAACAATTTTACTGTGACTGTCTACAGCTGCTTTTACTATTTATTATTGTGCCATCAATGTCACCCAAGTTTTGAAAATAAAAAACGTGCGTTGAACCCACAGCAAAAAAAGTGCTGGCAAAACATTAAAACGTAAACATTTTCATTGAGGTCATTTGCTTCATTACAGTGGGTCTGGCACGTCGGACAGTGTTGACGAAGCCCCGTTTTGGTTTTAGGTTTAGGTTTAAGTTTGAAATCTCAACCAGGAAGCGTCGTGATCCGGCATATTAACTAACTTCCAGACACACAGACAGATAGACAGACAGAGAGACAGACCTATAGACAGGCAAACAAGTGTCAATTGGGTAATAGATGTTATTTATAGGTCTGCCAAGTTCAACGAATTTTATCGGTGATTTTATTCTTTGTGTTGCTATTAGTTTACATAATAATTTACTCAGTAAGAAATTTACTAGAATTCATTAAATTATATTTACAGATATCCGATCATGTATATGATAAACTGATATTAAATCTTGCATATCAATTACTTATAATGAATAATATTTAATTTACATTTTACATTTGTCACGACTTTCTTCAAAGATACATCTGCAAACACTTTTATCAATCTGTCAGTTTCGATCTTACATTTGAATTTTAATAATTACAAATTAGATATATTAATATAATTTGATTTACGAATAATTTTCAACGATCTTTTGTGCAAATCAAGATTACTCAAATGAAGATTTAATTCTGCTCATCATCTAATTACCTATTGATGCTCTGTGCAAATAACTAGTCTATATTAATTCGGAATAATATTCGGAGCAATTACTTGTAATGATGGAAAATTGTAATTTATTTTTTTCATTAGATAAAAACTTGAATAATTTGCCCTCAGCTTTTGTGGAATGCTGTTGGGAATTGAGGAAATAGTGTGCTCAGTCATTCATGATCGTATTAGTAAATAATAATGGACAAACTAACCATCAAACTGATAAACAGAAAAATTACAAATGACAATTAATTTATTAGATTTGCCAACTCGATGTGTGTTGGTGTTGCTGTGAAAACAACCGAAGCCAGTTAATAAAACAAATTCAATTTGCGGGAAATTCGCTGGAAATTTGCCGGGTTCACTCTAATCATATTTTTACCCATTTCCGGCTACTGACAAAACTTTTCACACACCTACACCTACACTAACACCTACATCCCCTCAATCGCAAACACACTGACTCACACACACACACACAGATCACACCACAAGAGTCGACGGCACTCCGAATTGTCCATTAAGTTATTGATTGCATGTCTATCTGAGAGATACAGATACATTTACTTAGATACTTTTATTGTGCGGCTTACACGGGAGCATACGTAGGAAATCCGCGTTGTGTCAGGCGTGCGACAAATATACAAAATTAAACTGTGCTTTAGTTCATGTCTAAATTGAAAGTAATTAAATACAATTAGTTGAAAAAAAAAGAAAAACAAGAAAAGAACAAAAAGTTACTTGAGGTTTTATTTATGCGCAATTCAATGATAAAATGAAGAGCTAAAAATAGTTATACACACACACTGTTACGCACAGCTACACAGTAAAAAAAAAATTCAGGATTTCCGGTAAAATCAATCCAAATAGATGTACTGCAATCACAGTTCCTTATTGTTAGTTTAGAATAATTTTCATTTGATCCACATATAGTCTGAATTTAACAATGTCCTGAATGCATATCAAGAATTTTAAACTTGAATTTTCTATTGATATTTTTCTCAGTGTAGCATTGAGTTTTTGAATAGACAACGGTTTATTTATGGGGCTTAAACAGTCGCTTCGCAATTTGCGGTAGTTCCGACAGGCGAAGTGTGCGACTGCGTAAACTAACTAAACAAATTGCATAAAAAAGAGCGAAAGAGCGCTTTGAAAAAACTATCCACTAATTTGGCAATCAAAACAGAAAAGCACTACAAAAAAATAGAAAAAAAAAACATAAAAAAGATTCACCGACAAGCGCTTAAGATTTTAATTGAATCAACACACACACACACAGCGACGCACATTAACAAACAAAACACAAAATATAAAAAAAGACATAGGAAAAACTGTTTATATAATTAAACAGTTTAGTGGCATATCATAGAAAAGATAATGGAAAAAATAAAACAAACCATTAATAAATTATATGTGTTTTTGTAAATAAATATACACAAAACAGTAAAAACATCAAAATAACAATAAATAAATGCGAAAAACAAAAAATTGAAAAAAAAAATAAGAAGAATAAATAAATGTTATGAACATGGACAATTTGTAGTAAGTAATTTGGTTGATGCCTCTGGCACGCAACAATAACAACAGCAACCGCAACTACGAACAACAATAACTATATGGTAAATTTTGTATTGTCAAACAAAAACACACACACACACACACACACACACACTGAGAGAGAGAAAGAGAGATGGACATATATGTACATAGTTATAGAAAGAGATGCAGAACGAGCGCAAACAAATTTCACGACAAACGCGAATTTGATTTAATTTACATGTCTTTAATGAAATTAGTAGTAAATCGCTCACACACACTAAAACACACACTCACGCACACACAGATAATTGTGTATATATCACAGTAAGTAGGACTAACGGTTAACTCACTTTAGATAGCTATCTATCAGTAAATATCTTTAATATCCTTGATGCCCTCTTGCCAGCCAGGTTGCTTTCTTTGAAACACACAGTTTGAAGATTTTCAAAAGTACTTTTTCTTTTTTTCTTCAGTTTATTTGTTTTTTTAGAGTTGTTGCTGTAGATTCAACAACAATAACATTGTAACTGTATATTTTATTGTAATTGCTATTACTGTTATTGTTGCTATCGTTGTTGTTGTTGTTCTTGTTGTATATATACTAAAACGGGGCTTAGTTAACGAGCTTTGCCATATACCTAAACCAGCGACGTTGAGCTAAACTCAGCGACTAAAATTTGTATTGAATTTGATGAGTGCCGTAGACTCGCCACACGGTAAACGCCTCTGTCGACGGTGACGTCGACGTCGCTGTCGGTGTCGCTGTCACAGTGCGGGCGGCAAGTGACGATCGCCCAGATCCAAGCTTGCAATACCGAAAGCAACAACAACAGCAACAGCAGCGACTGCGACTGCGACTGCGACGTCGACTGCAAGTGCGACGTCTGATAAACTGCGGCTGCGACTGCGTGTGTCTGTTTTTGAGTCTGTTTCTGCGAGTGCCAAAAAAAAATAAATAAAAAAAGATATATATTATTTATATATAGATATATTATATGTACATACATATCCATATGTATGTACATATGAGCATGAGTACACGTATGTACATCCGTCTTATTTGTTTATTGGGGAAAGAGTCACAGTCCACTTAAATTTCTCTGGCTATATTGCCAATAGATACTCGTATACATAAATATGCGCAAAAGAAGTCAGCTCTAGGCTGAAATAGCTCGACTTGAATATACCCTGTGTAAGGTATACCAGTTATGAGTTAGACAGATATTAGATATGTTCATTTGGTATTTATTAGATCAAAACTCATATTGCATGTTAGTGACTAAAGTAATGAGACTTTAAGTACTTGTAGCACTAGCATAAAATTCATTCAACAAAAAAGATTTGACATTGATATTATTTAATTAATTATTATACAACATAACATATAAAATTCAAATTTAACCAAATGTTAACAACAGTATTCCTACCTCAATATCTATGATATTGACTTATGCCTTAAATAATAAACTTTAGCTTGTAGCTCTAAGCATTCAAATAAATTGAAAAATGCATATAAAACTTTTAATTATTGAGTTAATGTTATACAAAAAGTAGTTATATTATACTCAATAAGCTAAGAATAAATTATTAATAATGCCCATTTGTTCATTGTCTAGTTAAGCTCTCAACAAATTTAATGATAGATATTATGACGTAAAATGCATAGAAATTAATTTAAAATCAAAAATGTCTATCAGATCAAAATAGCTGTACTGTGTAAATGGAATAGGTGAATTTAATCAACTTAACTTCTGAAGAAGTTCAAGATAGGTAAGTGTTCAATTACAAGTCTTCTGAGCTCTGTTTTGGTCTAAGAAGTAGTAACTACATTTAACTTTTCAACACAAACTCTACAAATACAAAAGTGCCCTACTTTATCTAAAATTTAAACAACAAGAACTTAATGCTATCTACTTTTATTTAAACAATTATTATTCATTTACATTTTTTATACAGCTACCATCTTAAGAACTGCTCTTCTTAATAGGACTCTAAGGACTACAACTTCTAAGAATTTCACAACTATTTCTACTGCTATAACTACTACTTTTAACACTACTTCTCCACGACTATTTCTTCTATTGATATTATTACTACAGCTACTACAAGTAGTGAAGATCCACAAACACTAATTGCTGCAATTACCACTATTGCTAATACTGTTACTAAATTCTTCTACTAATACAAGTTGATAAAAAAATTTGCTAAGCTATTATTATATCCACTAATGACACCTTCGACTACCTCAATTACAAAAATTACTTATTCCAACATATGATTATTGTACTTATAACTCTCTCTTATCTTTTAAAATATTTAAACAAATTGGTTTTAAGGTAAACCAAATTCTTTTGTGTTGTCATGCCTGAAGAGTACCTTGAAATATAATAAACTAACTATAAACAAAAATATATAAATCTTTATTTATTACAAAAAAAAATACAATTTTAAATGGAAACTATGTTTGTTGTTTTGGTAACATTGTGTTACTTTCTTATGACTTTGATAGCTTCTTTATTTTGAAACTTTTCAGATTGAAAATGTTATACTGAGATGTACCCAAATATGGACGCATGATTTTTGCTATTGGTGACTTGATTTTATCATACCCATTTGTTTGTCTTTTACTGGTGCAGGGAATACAAAACTCAGGTACGGTACTGTGTGTGTAAACAATTGCGAATTGTGGGCTTAAGCTATTAATTGTGAATACGTCAATGTTGCTGTTGAAGTTTCCAATCATTTTCGCCTTGTCACACATCCACATCGTTAGCACTTTTCTGGCTAAAAGAAACGATAAACGTGGCTTAAACTAAGGGGAGGAGATCAATGCTATTTGAAGTGTATCCGCTTGATTAATATTTTTATTTTTTATGTTTTCAACTAGAAGTTGTTAAAACTCTTATTAAGACAATGTAAGGGAATTTATGAATATTTCTTCATCAAATAATTAATTTGCATTAATAATGACAATTTTGTAAGAAATATTGATTGAGGGACTCGCTAACTGAAAATTCCACAGTCTATGGGATGTATCTATCTCTGTTTCTGTTGATTGCCCTTCAATAGGTCATAGACTGCTCTTTACTAACTCCCCATTAACCGGGCTCTAACCAATTGTTGCTACTGTTGCTGTTGCAGTTGCTGTTGCTGCTACTGCTGTTGGTATAACAATCAACAGTTTTTATGTCTGGCCATAATTATCGCACTTGTTTATTGTTTAGTGTTCTGATGATGGCAGTGTAAGGGGCTATAAGCCACGCCCACCTGGCCCTGACTTACAAAGCCGCAATGCCGCAAAGACCACAGCACAGCTCAGTAGCTCATTGACTGATGCCGATGCCGATGTCGCTGAGCTGTGACGTTGTTGCAACTAGTTGTTGCCCCTTTGCCCCTTTGCCACAGAAGCAGCAGCTGTTGCCAAACATGATAAGTATCGATAATAATAATAATAATAATAATAATGATAATGCTTATTATAATTTACTTACATTTGGTAATTTGATGCAAAACAAAAACAAAACAAAAGAAGAATAATAAATACAAAAACACATTTAAAATAAATAAAAAAAAATACGTGCCTTGTTTGTTCGCTTGGAACGCGTTGCAGTTGCTGCTGATTAATTTCCAATTGTAATTATGTTTGCACACTTATAACAAAGGCAGCAGCAGCAACTCAAGTCTGTCCCAGACAACAAAACCATCTTTTGCCACCCCTCCCCCACTCTCACCCCTCTTAGCTTGATCCATCAACGATCAGTACTACTCAGCTGTACTATTCAAATTCAACGTGAATGATCACGAATGGCAGCATAATCAGTGGAAACATTAGACCAACAGCAACATCAACAACAGCAACATCAACATCAACATCAGCAGCAGCAGCAGCAACAGCAGTTGTTGTTTGACAACTGTCAAACAACTTGGCTGGGGGGCAGTGGACAGAGGGGAGGGGAGCAGTCACATGACTCGAATTCAAGTGTTTGCCAATAAATCAAACTAATCTGAGGAAACTTTCACTTGGCAACTTTGGATACTTGTAATCGTCATATTGTCCAGTTTATTTTTATTTTAACTATTCACTCTTTGTTTACCATAACTCAATTTAATGTGACTGTCAAATCTTTATTTATTTATTTTACAAGCACTTAATCTTTTCTATTGGCCAATTGATTAATTGACCACGCTAATTGACATAATTTCATGGTATTTTGCATACCATTTTCAATCAATTTACATTTGCTGCTCATTAGCAAAAAAAATAAAGGGTAAGCAACAAATATCTAGCCAAACTCGAGCTCGAACTCTTAACGAGTTGCAAATCAAGACGGAGATAAAGATTCGAGATGGAAATGAAGATGGAGATGGAGATGAGGATGGTGACGACGATACAACTCGTGATATCGCCAACTTGAAACTTTGCACAGCTTCATAAATAATCACTTATAGATAATTAACATAAGACAACAATAGACACACTTCAATGTTGGCTAAAATAAGCTACTGCTTTATTTATCCAAAAGAATAGGCCTTCAAAAGAACATAATAATATAAAACTGGATATAAATGATTAATCAATTTGATCTTTAAGAAAATCGATACAACGATCAATGGCACATTGTTCTAATGAGACTATTATCAAGTATCTTATGGAATGATTACTTACACTTATTTAGTAAGTATGTAAATCTTTTCCAAGCTTCCTAACTGTAGATCTATAAGTTTGATTAGGAACTAACAGATTGACTGAGCAGTCATAGCGGGTTTCTATTATACAGCATTTTGGTGTTACATTAATGCTTTTAGCAATACTTGAGTTGGAAAAACTATTTAATATATACAAATAGTTGTAGTAAAACAGAGTAATTATTTAACTCTATCAAGTAGTAACAGTTGTTCAAGTTCCCGACCCATCACCCAATTTAATTATAAGTTCAATAGTTCATATAATATTAATATTTGTGTTTCCTCTTGAAATTAGAAAAAATGTTTAATAAACTAAAGCTACTCAATAATTGGTATTTCACGACCAACTCAAAAAGTTGTTTATTGTAAGTATTTTTAAAGCTAACGCGGATGCATCTACAATAGAAACATGCTATTAGACAGACTGAGACCTGACTCTATAATTATTCTACATCACAGAATCCAAAAATGTCTCTATAAATGCTGCAATCATTTCGTGACAATATTATAATACCCACTATGGATATAATAAACAAATAGAAATATTCTCGACTTTAATGATAGACTAAAATATATCCTGTACCCAAAATGTAATAGAAATGTCGCGTTTTTTCTATTCATTTTTTATTCGCTTTTATTAATTATCTAGTACATTGTCAAGCATTTAGTTCTTTAATTAAGCACTGCTCAAATTTCATTTTCTTTAACTAGATTTCTAATATAGAATGATGTCACACGCGACATTCGTGGAAATTCTTAAATGTGATTCCTTGAAATAGTATCTTTAGTTGGGGGAAAATAAATGATTGCCTATGTAATTTTTGGAGATTGAAATGAAGTATTGATGATTGAATTGACAAAAGGGAAAATTCTAGTAAACATTATAATAATAATTACTTAATTGAATGCAATTCTGCAACAGCTATATATGTTAATTTAAAGAACAGCACTTCTTGGTAGTAATATCTTGGAAATTTATAAAACAATATTAATAAATTGCTTATCTAAAATTCTAACAATTCTCTTACAACATGATAGTAATGAAATCTTGAATAACTTCCATGTTAATTATTATAAGAAATTTTGCAGTTAATTAAGATGCTATTAATTTCCTTCTTGAGAACTTCATATCTGTATATATAATTCGATTGGACATTCAAAGATGACATTAAACAAAAAAATAAATACATATGTATGACAAATAACAAGTTCTTATCTTTGAATACATTTAAATAAATACACACAATGCAAAGTCAGTGACCAAGTCAGCTGCAGCGATAATTCTTGATTAAATAGATTAGCAACTTCTGTGTTTATTATTCAAATATTACGAGAATCTTTCACATGCTGAGATGATAGTCAGCAAAAAAGGAACATGAATATGTACATATAACAATTATTAAAATCGCTTATCTTTAAACGTACATAGTACTCTGACAACTTGGCCAAAAGAAGATAATCTTTTGAATAACTAGACAGATAAATAAATCACCTAAAAGCGTTTCACTTTTTACATGTTCCATTGATTTATTTATTTTTGCTATACTCCTCATCCACTTTTATGTGCATAGGGTATAGGGTGGGTAAAGAGGGGTATTGAAATATACATAGATATAAAATTGCTGCTGAAAACGATTGTTGACCATTGTACGTTGACGTCAATGGCAATAAAGAGATCGCAATCTGCCATTGTTAGGTAAACAAATTATAAGGTCTACCATGCTATGAATAGTGGTATTAAAATATTAACTATAATATTACTCAATTTTTAAAATTAAATACTTAAAATAATATAGAAACATGGATAAAATTTCTCAACACACTTGTTTCTTATTCTTATTTAAAAGTTCAATTCAACAAATATTGCTAAATTTGGTATATGTATATGAATAAGAACTACAAGCAAGAATATGCAGTGTCTGATGTAGAACAATTTTAGCACATGTTTTTTGTTAAATGGTTTCCTTTTAAGCAGCTGGAGAGTAACAGCATGCCAACAACAGCTTTCAACTGATTACAATACATAGTTTTATACACAAACAGTCAGACAGCATTCATTGCATTCACATAGTCTGCATGTGAGTACGAATCTTTTCGTAAGCTGTCCAGTTTTGGCTATTACACATACGCAGCGTGCGCCACAGACTTTTGTGCTCTCTGATATGTTTGTAATTTTGCTAGTCTAATTATCTTGTATTTGGGTTTGACCATAAACGCCCACTTACATACCCTTTTCCCCATACATATGTATCTACCCCTTTCCCTTAGGATATTTCCTAACTTTACAACATGCTGTGCAGTTCATTAATCTGCTTGCAAAACCGCACAATTTACAGCAACAGGTCACGATGAGGAGGGTTGAAATGGACTGGACTAAATGCAGCTTGCTGTGTTCGGCTTTGAGGCTTTGCTGGTTGCTGAACTCACACATACACACAGACACACACACACACACTCACACACATACATAGATAAATAGGTAAAGCATGCATAATCAGCGGCCATTAAATGGCCATCATGAACAAAAGCAAGTGGCAGTAAAAGTACTGTTAAATCACTTGATTTAAAACTGTTCATATCGCTGCCAGCTCTCTCTAAGGGATGAGTATCAATACATAAAAACATGTATTTCTTTTAGATTTTTTACGTGTATTTAAAAGCTCAGCTAAAAACAAAGTTTTCCTACTTATTTACTATTGCCTTTTGACGTCTTTAAATAATCACCTATACATACAATTATATAGTTTTAAATTATCGATACTCATCCCAACTCTTTCCCTTTCTTTCTCTATCTTTCATTCTGAAATAAGTTTGAACATAAATTAAGCTGTCCATTGAATTTAGCATGCAACCACGCTCATTTGATTGATTGATGCATTAATGAGCCAACTTTAGATCTAGCTTAAACTCAAACTAAAACTCAAACTTAAATTCAAACTAAAATGCTAGCTAAAGTTTCAGCTCTTACCTTATGACTTGGCGTGTCAACAGCACTCCTGGGACTCTCGTTTAATCTATATACATATATATATATATGTATGCTACTTAATCTCAAATACTTATATACATATTTTGTGTCTTGTATAACCTCAAGTTGCATGCGTTTGCTCAATTTACCTCGCAAACTGGACGAGTTTGAGTGGTGCCCCTGGGAATGAGGCCGTTTGCTTAGTGTTTTGGCTATTTCTTGATAAGAGCAGCAATGTGTTATTGTTACTGCTGATAATGTTGTTGTTGCTGTTGCTGTTGCTGTTGCTGTTGCTATTGTTGTTGTAGTTGTGTGGCCAGCATATGCCAAAAGGATAAGCCTTTGTTTGCTTGAGCTACCAAGATGCCACTGCGTTTGCTTATGGAGTTTTATTATTTTCCTTTTCTTTCATTTCTTTTTTGGTTTTTGTTTTTTATGACTTTATCAACATTTATAGCCTAAGCTAAAGAAATGGGAGTCACACTAGAGGCGTGGACGTGGCAACAACGCCTCCCACAGGATTTGTTTAGCCAGAAGCTTCAGCCTCCAGATGCCAAATGACGTTGTTGTTGGTGCTGTTGCTGCTGTTGCTGCTGTGGCTTTATTATTGCATCATTATAACATGTTTTATGTTTTATGCGTGAGTGTGTGTTGGTATGTGGCTCTGTCTCTCTCTGTGAGTGTGTGTGTGTGTATCTGTATGTGTGGGCTGACAATGACGCGCCAGCAACACTTTAAAGTGCCCTGAACTTGATTAATGAATGGCGACGCTGAAAAGTATGCTACAACATGCAGGGCACACACACACAGACACACACAGAGACACACACTCGACATGTCAACGACACGTTGGAGTCTTTCATAACTTGGGTGTTGGTTGAGGTAACATAAAAAAAAGTTATAATAATAATAATAATAATGTTGCCACTGAGAGCACAAATTGAAATTGGCTCACAACTTGGCAGCTAATTTAATATGATTATGTGTATGTCAGAGTGGATGGAGACTGTGATCCTAAATAATGTCACAGACACACAGATGTTCATACAGTGGAATACAAAAGGTAACATACCCCACAACTCAATGCAGTAATATCATAAAGTACCTTTTTTTGGGTATCAACAAAATAAACATCCATATTTAACATTATCCACAGTTAAAGTACTGTATTGGTTTATTGGTAATTAATCTTAAATTTATTCTTTCCCTAAGAAATTAAATTTTAAAACAATACTGCTTATTTATTTTAAATTATATGTTGGACTTCTTACTTGTTACTTGTTAGATAGTTGAATTTGGAGGGTATATTGAGTTTAGTTTTTCCACTGTACACAAATGGAAGCAGCACTCCATTTCAAGATATCATCTCTCGTTTGCTATCTCCATTCAATTTTGCAGGATTGTCGCAGTCATCAGCTTAAGAACTTTATCTTAACTTGCACTTTCTCTCCCCTCTCCCAACCAGCATTTACCCTCAGTCAGTTTAAGTGGCTTTCCAATTAGTTAACTGCTTCCCATCCTTGTATGTATCATCTTCCGTTCGGATATTTTCTGTTCCACAAGTGAAGAAGAACTTGGGCCACAAAACTTTAGCATGTCCGTTTATAAATTGCCTTATGATTGCCTTTCGATAAACTTTGCTCAAGTGAAATGCTAATACATCGTCAACTTTAAACGATTTCAACCGGAGAGTCAGGGAGAGCAACCTGTAAGCGCCCAACACTTTCCACTTATCCTACCAACATTTTGCTCCTCCCAACTCGTATTCATATCTTGTGAAAAGTTGGCGTCGCTGACGCCGCTTCCTGGCAGCAACAATTTTTATGGCTTCCTGCGCACTGCTTAAATAGATACTCGCACAAATACATATACACATACATATATACATATTTGTACATACACACCTTGCCGATAATTTAAATTGTACCATTTTGCACTGCCTCTGGTCTTTGATTCTGTTCGTCCTCTGTCTGCTCGGCTGCTGGTCTGCTGCATTCTGTAATTTGCTATAATTGAATTTCAACGATTTGCAGCATAAAAATTTCCTTAAATTTCATATTTTCCACGTAGAGGAAATCTTCTTGTGCTTTCACTCCACCCTCACCTGCTACGCTCTAGGAAAATAATCTTGAAGGCGATTTTGCAACTGAGTTTTGTTACATCCCCACTGATTATCGTTTGGCTGCACAAATTGCGCATACGCAGCGATGGCTCATTGAAATTCAATGCCACAAACGTAACAAGTAGAGCCCAGAGAAAACCCATCAATGAGCATTGAGGGAAAATTGGCATCAACGTGGGCCATCATCAGCATACATACACACGTCCAACATTCCGACGAGCTCATTTTCGATTTGTGCAACAAATGAAGTGAGAAATTATTATTATTATTATTTTTATTACGAATGTTGGTAACTAAAAACATTTTGCTGGCATAAGCAAATGGATGGCAGCCTTCACTTTACCGCATTCTTCACCCATCATCCTTCGTCCTTGCCATCCTCCTGCTCCTTCCATTACCCGTGGGCGCATCACGTATTCACAAAGCAAACAAACTTCGGCACACGCATAAATAAACAGACAAGCGGATGATGGAAAGGGAAACGGGGAACCTTTTTGGGCTGGGAGTGAGGTAACGAAATATGAAAAAATATCAAAACAAAATGGCAGACAGAGAGAGAAAGAAATATAGCGAGGGCCGGAGTACAGTTTCGGTAAGCTCTCTCGCCCGTCAGTCACATCATTAAAATCGAGCGCGGTGCCCGTCGCCACCTAATTCCAATCCTTGCCGCAAGATGTGAATGTGAATGTTGATGTGGATGTGGAAGAGGATGTGCTGAAACGCGTGGCAAGCAGGTTTAACGCTGGGCAATTGGTAGGGTGGCACATCCCCACACACTATGGGAACTTTTACTCTTTTTGTGGCATTAATTAATCATTTAAAAGTATGGCAAACCAAAATGTTACACAACAGAAATGCTAATACTTTAACAGTTAAATGGTAAAATATCAACTATCAAAGTCAGCTATTGTAAATAAAAAGTCAAGACTTTAATTTTTACACATTTTTGTGCATACTTAAAACATTATCATATTCAAAAGATATACGCTTATAGTGAGAAATTGTTTATGGTTTGCGGTTTGTATCTATTGTGGTTAAACGTTTGTCGTTCAAAGCTCTTAATGATCGATTTTTCAGCAGAAATTTCAATTGGAAGGCTTTCAAAATATGTGAGATTTTGGGACAATATAAATCAGTTAGTCTTATTGGGCACTTTCCATAAAATAAAATCTAATTACAGTTGATCGCAGTGTCAAAGATGACGATCTAATTAAAATATGTCAAAAACAGAAGAAGGGACCTTTTTTGTTTGTCTAATTTTAATACATGTATCAGTATAAACGAGTGTACTATAATTTAATACCATATAAAAAAGTCAAACAAAACGATTTTTTCACACAACTTCACGTCATCCACATATATGATATTACAGTTTAATCTCAATATTTTAATTATAATTATAATATTTTCAAATATATCTGAGGAGTACAATTAAGCACAACTGCCTTGGATGCCTTGGGAAACAAGCAAGTTATTTCATTTATGAGCTAATAATTATTAATTATAATTAAAGTCACAAAAGACGATAAAGTTCCCATAGTGCACACCCACACCAACACACACACACACACACACTTGTCTGCGCGCGCACAGACAAAGCATGCAGCAGGACAACAATTCTCTGGAGGCATTCATCAATATGCCAAACATGTTTTGTTATCATCAAATGGAAAATGCTTCATTTTCACGTACGACAGGCTGAAGCTGAAGCTGGAGCTAAAGCTGGAACCTGGAGCTGGAGCTGTAGCTGTAGCTGGAACAGAAACTGGAGCAGTCTGAAAGAGCTTATCGAGGAGGGAGGGAGAAGAGCCCCAGGCAAATGCAGATGGGAAAAACGGTACACAGAAAACAAATCGGGGAATTCCGGCATACAATCAATTAAATCGGTGTCAGAAATTCGATAATATCGGATATTATTAACTAGTGCTGAGATATTGGTATTTGATCCGCATATAGATAGTCTTAATTTAACAAATTTATTCTGGCTAAACTTGAATTTTATAATGATTTTTTTCAGTGTACGCGATATCAGTCAACGAGTCGCTGTGAATTTTGCAGGTGAATTTCGCCAGTTAACTTGTTGTGGCTGCGGCCGGAAGAAAACAGCTGCCAGTCGATTTCTGTGGTTAGACCACAAAACTAATGGTGCCAAGCACCAAGCTATGAGAGAGCTAGAGATGACAGAGATGGAGTGACGAACAGAGCCGGGACGGGACAGAACGGGACGGAAAACATAAATTGATTACCAAAACATTTCACGACAAATTCGGCATGTAACAACAATGACGGCGCACAACTGACGACATTGGGTCGCAGAACAGGGAATTTCTGTTTTGATTGCAGTTGAAACTGGTCTGGGAATATGAATGGCAATAGGAATGGCAATAGGAATGGGATTGAAAATGGAAATGGGGTATCCCGCGGTTATCACGCCAATCGCAATAGACAAGAATTGCTGACAGCAATAAGTATTTGTAGACGCATATGTATGGCAATCAAAGTCAGAGAGCAAACTCCTGTGAAGTAGTTAACGGGATTTAAAAGACACAACCAAGCACTATTTGTGGCAAGAGTCGAATATAAAAGCAACAAGGTGACGTCCTAATTCAATTACATACATATATTCGCTAACTTATAGTAAGCAAATGTGGCTTAAGTGATTGAACATAACGATATTAATAATAAAAATGCAGTAAGCTACAGTGGAGCAAGCTCGACAGTAGGAGACCCAGTACTTTTGGAGAGCAAAGCGTCCACTACAGATTGTTCTTCAATGTTCCCTACCATGCAATAGATGGCGCCATTACGAAATAAGTTAATAAACACAGAGGTCGCTAGCGTCTCTTCTTCTTCCTTTTGCCCGTAACATTGTTAGTTGAATAACTTCCGCGTTTATAATCCGTTTGGAATGAAATTTTCAGGACAGTTTTGGACCATAGTGTTTATCATTTGTACAAAAAATCAAGGCGCTAGCATCAAAGGTGCTCCTGTATTTCGACTTCAAAATTTTGTATTCCATTTTTCGGGGGCGGAGAGGGGCGTGGCAAAAATCTAAAATAAACTCGATCAATGGGAGATATAGATGTACCTACATTCCAAGTTTGGTGTCTCTAGCTCTTATGGTCTCTGAGATCTAGGCGACACAAAAAGGGACAGACAGACAGACGGACAGACAGACGGACAGACGGACATGGCTATATCGACTCGGCTGTTGATGCTGATCAAGAATATATATACTTTATGGGGTCTGCCACGCCTTCTTCTGCCTGTTACGCACATTTTTTTTTGGACAAACGTAATAGACCCATTTGTACTTTTTCAAAGTACTGGGTCTAAAAATTCATTATGGTTGGGAAATGTAGATAAACTCTCTTTCCTAACAACAATCCGATTATTATAGTGGAAAGTACAAAGAAGATATTTTACTGAACCGAACTAAACTGGAAAAGAGTTTTGCATTGGAAACCATAAATTAACAGACTTTAAATTAAAGCCCATTTTGACGTAAAATGTGTAGATATTTAAGTTATTTAATATTAAACTGGAAACGATAAGAAATATATGTATTTGGACTGAACAATTTTAGCTATAGGCCTAGTTACACTCGAGTATAAAAAACCTGTATTAAAAAAACAGTGTGAACATTTTTGACTTATTTTTTATATGCAGTTTTTCATTCCACGGCTATTTCGCAACTAGTCCAATTCTAAAAGTCATGTTCTTCTTTAAACTGTCTTATCTTACATTTGAACTTAAGACTTGACTTAAATTATTGCATACTTTAAGGAGCTCTAATTGTTTTAAATTTTTGAAAGATAAAAATATCTGATGTTATTGCGATTCAGTAGAATGACTCACAATAACAAAAGGTTTACCTACACAAAAATAAGGTTTTATCTTAAAAATTTTAGATTTGATAAAGTTTGTGGAGTTGTGGAATGATTCTGGTAAATACAGCACACAAGATTATCAATTTGGGCATAAAGAAAATAGCAGTTGGTCTGTGTTAACATAAGCAGAGTCGTTAATACTAGTCTGATCAAATATATCATCAACGACTCCCAATAAAATGGTGTTTGTTAAATATTTTATTCACTGCCTTTATTTAGAATTATTGAAATCCGAAAATTGATTAGTAGTTCATGTTATTGACATCGTAAACCTCCCTGGTGCTGCACAAGAACTTGTAGCTGGGATTAACACCAGTGGTGCACTTGCTGGCTGGAACGGTGCAGGTATTGTACATTTTGACGCCAATGACATTGGTGGCAGCATAGTTGCAGGCCATGAGGAAGGCCTTGTAGGATTCTCCCTTAACCGAATAGGTGGACACGGCACATCCCACATGAGTGTTACGATCGGCAACCATGACAGTAAAATGTCCAATATCTTGTCCCTTGTAGTTGGCAGGATATTTATCGATATATTCCTGCTTCATATTGGCCACCTCATTGTACCACATATCCACACCCCTTATAGCATTGGCTGTGACATTCAGTGGATTGAAGTAACCGATCCAAGCCAGATTCTGACCAGCCCAACTAAAAGCATCTGTATTGCGGCAGGCATCGTGACGCATCTGACAACTCCTAACATTGAGAGAGGCAAGATAAGCAAGTTCATCATTCCACCTCATAGTGGCCATACGACAAGCGGGTTTCAGCTTTTTATCTCCTCCTCCGGCAATAAAGTTGCGATATTGATTATGCTTGGCCACAATTGCATTCTTTTCAGCTGCCGAAA
The DNA here is from genome assembly GCA_035044365.1 of Drosophila neotestacea. Classification (NCBI taxonomy): domain Eukaryota; kingdom Metazoa; phylum Arthropoda; class Insecta; order Diptera; family Drosophilidae; genus Drosophila; species Drosophila neotestacea. The sequence continues at coordinate 488,118 of JAWNMD010000799.1, forward strand.
GATTGACCAAGGCTCTATCGCTGGGACAAGTGGAAGCCCAGGCCTTTAATAAAAATACGATTATGGATGTTAAGTATTTTCACATGTATATAAGATCGGAAAAGTTATAGATATTTTAACATCGATATTTTAAGAAATCAACAAAAAATTATAGTTGAAAAAGGAAGTTTTGCACAAAGAGATTTTGGGCAACCAACAAAAGAGATTAATTAAAAATTGGAAAAAAAAAATAAATAAAATATATGATTCTGTATGAGCTCTCAAAATATGAATATTATTCACGAATAATATAAAACTATATGAACTTCAATTTAAATGAATGGCTAATCTAAAATCTTTCTTTTCGTTCTAACCTTTTAAGTTATTTAAAACTTTAAAAAAAAAAATATTGCGCAAGCTAACTTTGGCGCGCCAAAGTTTGGATACCCTTGCAGTGCCCTGTGTAAGCCGTCAGATTTTTTACAAAATTTGTTAAATGTTGATTTTGAACCGATCGTTCCTATGGCAGCTATATAATATAGTAGTCCGATTTACACCAAATTTGGTCAGCCTGTTTAAAACTTAATCAAACACACATTGTGTATATTTGGTTGAGATATCTTGAGAAACAAAAAAGTCTTTCATACTAAATGTTGTTTTCGAAACGATCGATCCTATGGCAGCTATATGATATAGTAGTCCGATTTACACCAAATTTGGTCAGCCTGTTCAAAACTTAATCAAACAGACATTGTGTATATTTGGTTGAGATATTTTGAGAAACAAAAAAGTCTTTCATACTAAATGATAATTTCGAACCGATTCGTTCCTATGGCAGCTATATGATATAGTAGTCCGATTTACACCAAATCTGGTCAGCCTGTTCAAAACTTTATCAAACACGCAATGTGTATATTTGGTTGAGATATTTTGAGAAACAAAAAAGTTTTTCATACTAAATGTTTATTTCCAACCGATCGTTCCTATAGCAGCTATATGATATAGTTATCCGATCCGGACGGTTTCGACATATGTCAAAACTGAGAGACTAGTTTGCATAGAAACAGACGGACAGACAGACAGACGGACAGACGGACAGACAGACGGACATGGCTATATCGACTCAGCTCGTCGCCCTGATCAAGAATATATATACTTTATGGGGTCTGTGAGGCTTCCTTCAATGCGTTACACATTTCGTGACAAAAATATAATACCCTCTGCAAGGGTATAAAAATAGATAAAATATAAAAAAATCATTCCTTATCTGAGTTAGGAATGCTTTTCATCCCATTTGGTGATTCATACTCACGCCATTGTTATTACAGCCAATGTTCTGGTTGTTGCCACAGCTCTTCTTGCAGTAATCTGTGGCACAGACAACTCCCAATGCCAATGCCAACACAGTTATTGATAGGATGTTCCTCATTTCTCAAACAAAGCTCAAATTGCTAACTGCTTCCCCAGTGGTCGATGCTTTTATATCAACTCTGGGACTCTCACTCTTTATCTAAGTGCTATTGTGATAAGCGAACGTAGCAATTGATCAAATATTTACTTCCATGTTACTTTAATTTACTCGATTCCACAACAACGAGTTGAGTAGAAACTAAAGTCAGCAATTAAAGACGTCACAATGTTAAACATTTTGATAAAGACTCAAATCTTAATACAATAGAAAAGAAAAGGGAATTCTAATATCAATTTTTTTTATATACATATATTTTTGCAACAGAAAAGCTGATTGCCACCGCAATTTTGACACGTGCAAAACACCTTACCTTAAACAGTAAAGAGTCATACACTTTACCACAATTCATGGTCATATTTGCTTTGTGTGTGCAAATGTTTAACATATGGAAATGCTGTAAACAATGTAAACAGGAACACAAATGCATTAACCCGTACACATGGAATAAAATGCCGATCAAATTAACAATGATTATTGCGCAGACCTCGAGTCAGATAAATATTTAAAGCACTTTTAACTGTCCCTAAATCCGACTACTGGATTGTGAACCACAAGCCTTTTGGCCCTCTGAAAAAGTCCTAACTTACTCCAAATATGATTCATTTGAAGCCTAGAAGGCCTAAGCAATAGAACTATGTAAACTATCCTGAAAAATAACATACGTCTAGCTCTTAACCTTTTGGGCTATTTCTAATACCAACCAAGACAAAGCATATAACAAATATTGATATGCAGAATCAAATGGTGCATTATTTTATTTAATGATTGTATTTTATTTAAGCTTCTTCACATGTGAGTCGTAGCCTAGATTGTAAAGAATCACAAGCCTTTTTGGCCCTCTGAAAAAGTCCCAATAAAACTATACTACTGTGAAAAATGCATACGTCTAGTTCTTAGACATTGGGCAATAACTATTAGATAGAAATAAATGCTGCATAATTGTAATCATTGATAGTATTTTATTTTAGCTTCTTTACATATATATGTAAGTGGTAAACTAGACTGTAAAGACCTCGCTCGCCTTGCATAGACCCGGATAGTTGACATTTTTGCCAGTGTTGCATCCGGCAGCCGTAGGACCGCGGACATAGACAGCTCTACCAATGATATTGGTGGTGGCATAGTTGCAAACTAGAAGAAAGTTGTTCATTTTGTTGGAAAAGTATCTGGAAGCAGCGCAACCCACGGCATAACTAGACTGTTGAGCCATGGCCGTGAAATGGCCAATTACTCTAAATAATAAAAATGGAAAAGAACATTTCAATTGTGACTTGTAGTAAAAAAAGAAAAAACAAAGGTACTATAAACTGTAACTTACCCTCCATTCCAGGTGCTTGGGTAACTGTTAATAACAGCCATGTTGGCATCCTTGTTCTCATTCCACCATCCGTTAACAGCCTTGGTCAGAAGCTGCTCATCAGTCTGGCTCGAACTGGCACCTGAATAAGCAGACCAGGCCAAATTCTGTCCGCTGCTCTTGAATTTGTTTGTATTGTGGCATGCATCGTGCTTCATCTGACACTGACGTGCATTAAATTCAGCCAGTTTTGCCAACTCTGGACTCCAAATCATTGTGGCCATTCTTCTTGCAGTGTTGAAGTTGGCCACCTTTCCCAGAGCCAGGTTATTACGTCTGACATTGTGCAGACGCACCACATGTTGCCACACGGTCTGATTCATGTTAATGAGAAAAGGCTTTGGACTTGTCGGGCAAGCTGAGGCCCAGGCCTACAATATCGACAGTTAATTGTATAGTTGGGACAATATATAAATGTACCTACTCCTTTATTGTTACAGGCAATATGCGTTGCAGTACCGCTACAAAGACCCTTGGCACAGTAATCAGTCTGTCCAAAGACCGCAATTACTGTCAAACTGACAGAGAGAATGGACAAACTGATTCGCAACATTTTGAAATAGTTAAGTAACTGCAAAACTTGTCAAGAATCTGGGGTTTATATATGTAGGCCCACCATCTAATTAGCCGAAAATGTGGCAAGACAATCATTTGAATTTAATATTTGTTTATTAAAAAAAGAATATAAAAAGTTATGTAAATATAATTTTTAAGTTTGCCCGGAACACACCCAAAAGAAACGCGTTCAGCTGTATTTGCCTGTCATCGGACAAAGTTTGCATTGTTACCTTCCTAAAACATCTTTTCTATTATTAAATTATATGCCTAAAGATGTACAGACTAACAATAATTTCATACAGTATTTCGTGAAATAACAATCAAAAGTAAATAAGACCATTAAAAAATCCCAATCTATTTTAAGGAAACTGAATATTTCCACCACAGCTAGACAGACAAAAACTTTGCTTAAAAGATATGTCGCTTGAGAGCTGAACACAAGGTATATATCGCATAGCACTTATCTATATGTTAGCAAACAAGTTTGTTTTCCTATAGAAAAGAGTTAAATATCGATTTATCTATTTCAGAAATATGCTGTTCTTCTCGATAATTGAGGGCATGATTCCAAGTGCTCTTTTATTACTTGTCAACAACTCAAAGTATCAACAAGTGGAAATTTTATCTAAATCTGAACAGAAACCACTTTGTTATGTTCATGTTATAATTAAGACAAAACACTTGCAACTTGTTGTTATTATTTTTTTTTAAGCCATTCCAGGTGTATAAACAATCAAACCTATTTTCCGTATGCGATTCTATAATAAGTACCATCCAAAGTCAATTTTAGTTATTGGTCGGATTAACATCTGTTTTTGGATTTAAGTAAAATCAATAGTTATAAATAAAGAAATTTCCAATTGTACAACAATTTTCTACTTGTCTAATTTATCTATGGCAAGCTCGTACCTATTTATATTTTAAATATGGTACATAGTAAATAGTAAATGTACCAAAAATCAGGAGAATTTATTGTTCATTTATGATTGACTTTTGTTATTGATTGATCAATTAATTAACAATAATTTTTCAGATTATACGAGTGATAACCCTTAATGAGAGTAAATATTTGTTAACTGAAGCCAAAATAATATCTTGTTTACTTCACACGATATATGTAAGTACCACGCAATACCATTTGTTGTTTATTTATTAATTCTGTGCAAATAGCAACAAAACGAGTCAACAAACATATAGGGTATATATCAGATAATGTAGTAACGTTGTATTTGAGTATGAATTTAATAATTACTATGCAAATTATATTAATGCTCTCTCCCTTTCTTACTGCTCTCTTTGCTCTCTGTCTCTCTCATGCTGTCATTCATCGGGATATGAAGTCGAACTTGATTCTTTTCTACTACTATTTTCACAATTTCAACAATTATTTTTAAAATTTCTACTACTATTTTTATCATTCCTACTTCTACATTTTACCATAATTTCTACTACTATTACCATGTCTTCTACAACTATTTTCATAATTTCTTCTATTCATTTTAAATAAATTGAAGCGTTCCCTTTATTTTCTTACCATTGCATCTTTACTCATTAATTGGACAGTTTCTTACCTGTTTTCATCAACCTTGTTAATATGAAATTGTTTTCAGCAAAATACTTTGTATTAAATTCGCAGTGAGGAACTCTTCAATCCACATACTTCATCCGGAATTAATAATTCTTCAAAATTTTTAACATATTTGATATGCTGCCATTTAGTTATACGTACTTGTAAGTTTTTATTATGGGTCTTTAATTGTTGCCGTACTCAGCCATATAGAGATATAGCTATAAGTATCTTTTCGCTTTTACAATCTTCATCGTGGAAGAATTATTCGAACATATACATAAACTTGTATGTTCGTATATTTCTAGATACATAGATATCATTTAATTGCATATCGGTACAGAAAAATAAATATCATGCCCTAGGCTTGCATCTCTCTTTTTATCTCTCTCTCCCTATCTTGCTCAATAATTTCCTCTGGTTCTATGTACTTAGCATATATACTATATAGGTATTTATTGTGTATATATTTCCGAGTAATATCTTTTTCATATAATATTTTATGGTCTGCATATAAGTAAATCTGTGGGATTTTTGTTTTGTATTTGCTTCTTCTAGGTTTAACGTTCATTGTTGTTAAATGGTACACAGAAAATATGGTTTATTTCTTCATATACATATACACACATATGTTTTACAATCTTTGCTTATTTGTTTTGTTGTTCACTTTATTTATTATTGTTTTGCCTGCTTAGTTGTTTTCTTGTACGATTTAAAGGGGCTTCACAAGACAATTATCAATAATATCTTTGAGTTTCCCCTTCAGTTGCTAGTAGTATTTATTTGTGAATCATATTACGACTACCTTTATTGGGTTTTCAAAAAATCAAATTTTCCTTTTTAAATACTTAGTACTCGTTTTAAAATACACATATGCATTTTTTTATACACAAGTATATATTCGATTATAAACTACACAAATTATATAACCTAGTGCAGAGCAAATGAAAAGAAAAGCTTTGCGTGGAAATTCGAAAATTGTGCAGCAGCCAACAAAAACTTGACTTAAAGCCATTTCGACCTGTTTTGCAATGGGTTTGTTTTCAAATACATTTAAGATAGTACATAAGAGTAAGTATATATGTACGTATGCATGTAAGTAAGTTTGATAAGTACGTATCGTATGTAATTTTATATATGTATGTACAATAAGTGTGCGAGCGTATCCTTAAAGTAGGCAACGCTTTAATGCAGCAACTAAAACTAGGCTACAGTAAATGGCACATGACGCTTGGCGTTAAGACTGTTGGGTAGATAAACATAGAAACCGCTCTGATATCGAACAGTAATAGATACATAACATTAATGTTACTCTATTTAATCTACATAGAAAATACAAACATTTTCCTTGCCTGCTAAAGGCGAATGTGCCAAGCGTAAGTACAAGTTAAAGGTTAAGATTTAAATATTTATAATATTTCGCTTTATTTACAACGTGTCATGCATTTGTTGTAGCTCACTATCGACTTATGTACTTATTCGATTATTAAATAATATATAGGCATACAGGTATAGGTATACATATTAAATGATGTATGTATGTTCTTAATTAAGTATAACAAATGAGCAAATTATATCTTAAAGAGGCTAAGCGCACAAATGAACTTGAATTATCCACATATCGTTTATAATGATAATTGTGATGATTTGATCTAAACCTAAACGCATATACATATATATTTATAGAATATTCATGCATATATTGAATTCAAGCTGTAATTAGTTTTCGGTTCTGTTCAGTTAACTGGAACGTTCAACTGGGCCAATTTGCGTAAGATAACCAATGTTAATAATAATATATTAATTAATTTATGTATATATGTATATTTGTTTGTGTATATACTATGTATATAATACCTAAGAGCGGGCTAGACCACGAAAAAAAAAACGATCTTACATATAAAGAGAGTGCCGTAGGCCACATAAGTCGTTGAAATGGAAAGCAAACTGAAGAACTTGCAAAGTATCTCGATTCAGTTTCCATTTCTGTACAATATGTGTGTGTGTGTGTGTGTGTGTGTTTGTTCCTAACAACTATTTTTTGTTGTATATAGTTATATTGTAAATTAATAGACACCATTTGCGTATAGCAGTAACAACGTTTTGAGTGCGGGATTCCTGGTTTCTTTAAGTACATTCCCTTAACTTTGTTGCTGTTGCTGCTGCGGCGACTGAGTTGCTGGTTGAGTCGCCGTTGCTGCTGCTGCTGTTGCTGGTACAGCTGTTGCTGGTTGCTGTGCCGGCGATGGCGGAGGGCCAAATTTGCTGGTTATCTTGTGCGAGGCATTCACAATGGCCAGCTCATGCTTGGAGTCCAGATCACAATCGTAGAGACCACTCAACGAGTCTAGACTAAGCAAACGTGAACTGGCGCGACTTGACACTGAGGTGTCATCCACATCCGGTGCATTATATAACGAATTGACATCCGACAAGGCTCCCTCGGCATCTGTCAGACCCGCCTCATTCAGCAACGAGATGTTCTCCAGGCCAGGCTCATCGGTTATATAACCTGTTGATTCCGCGCCACCTACAAAACAGATTAATTATATCAATAAATAATTGAATTTAAGGTGTTTTTTTTATTTTGTTATTAATTTATACCTGTGGCCTCCTCGCGGCAATCATCGTCCGACCACTCCGATTGGCTCTCCAACGGATTGGAGTCCATGGACTGATGGTTATGATGTGCTCCATATTTTAGCTCATCGTTTATCACATTCGCCTCCAGACGCATGCTGCCATTGGACAACGGCGCCATCTCCCTTTCATTCTCTAATTCCATCTGTTGATGATCCTGCTCCTCCAGATCCTCATTGTTTGACTGCTGATGTTTGTCATTCTTTTGCTTACTGTGCTCGCTTTGCAAAAGTCGTTTCTGACGCACATCATGGCTAACCTCATCGTCCTCAAATTCCTCATCCGCCAGGTTGTCCTCCGTATCATCACGTTCCTCCTGTTCAACATGATTGTAACGAGTCTGCTGTTGTCGCTGCTGATGCTGATGCTGATGATGATGGTGATGATGATGACGTTGCCGCTGCGACTGTTGTTGCTGTTGCTGTTGTTGCTGGCCACCGTCCAGCCTGTCCAGGCTCTCATAGCTGTGCTGTAGTTCCTTAGAGCGTGGACGCTGGCGATGGGATCGTTGCTGTTGCTGTTGTTCCTTGGTCGCATGTAACTCCAACAAGGCCAATGCATGCATCTGACTGCGATTCTCGTGCAGAATTTCGCACGATTCCGTGTCGGATGTTTGCCTAAAATATACACAAAATACATTAGTTGACATTTTAATTGAGTTTAATTAAATAAATAAAATTAATTAGCTGTAAATAAAATTTGTAAAATCTAAAGTAAGGTCTACACTGCGAGATATCCTGATACCAGGCATATAAACAGATACTTTAACATGTATTGTAAACACATTTAAAGACATCTACAAAGAAAATAATAGTATTTGTTATTCAATATATATGTACAGAATATACTGTACAATATTCACACACATAGCATATAGTAAACTTTTAGTGAGTATAAGAAATGAACTAGATACATAGGCTAGTTCATAAAAGATAGTGTTTATTGACAACCAATGAACAGAGTTAAGGCTTAGGAAAAATTAGGTTTGGAGCTGTTGACGTGCTCATTTTTATTTAAATTGAGCTGACTTATGTTTGAAATGCAAAATAGATTTTAAAACATCAACCGATAGCAACAAAAAGTTGTTAAATATAACAAATTAAATCTAGAGTAACAGCTGACTATGTATAACAAATGTATACCGTTTTTTCTTGTTCTTTTGAAAACCATAAAAAAATTAAAATAAATTGTAAAACTCTTAAATCAAGTACATGTTTCTGAGACACAGATTCCACAGAGACACATAGATCATAACCCACTTATATATATTTTGGGAGTAAATAAAAAGCAAAGCAATGTTTATGAATTATGTATGTAGTATTAGATACAGATGAGCTGTGGGATTGCTTTTGGGTTAAATGGGAAATAATCCCAGATTGATTTCGAAGCTACAACTTACATTTGACTGGATTCTGAAGGATTCTTGTGGCGTGTTATTTCCTTGATGGCTTCCAATCCAACAGGATGCTTGGAAATCATAAAACTGTTGCTCATGGGCAACTTGCTGGTCACCTGCATAGCCATGGCAGTTAGTTCTTGCTCCTGTTGCTCCTTGTGATGGTTGTTGTTGCCACTATTCGAGTTGCTGCCACCGCTGAGATTTCCATTGCTACTCGAGCCACCCTGCTCGAGACCCTGTCCATTGCCTAGACTCTGTCCATGGCCATTGACAGAGCTCAACTTGCTGTTGCTGGCAGAGTAGCTTAGATCCACATTATGGCGACTACTGCAATTGCTGGTGGTGTGCTCGGAATTGGTTGCTCCTGCCGTTGAGGCAGATACTGCTGCCAGGCAGCGACCTCGTGAAGATTCATTGAGCAGTCTTTGCAATTCCCTCTCAAATGGTGATTTTGTGGCAGCCCCTGTTGCACCTGCAGCTGTTCCCATTGCGGTCACTGCCGCTGTCTTCTGGTAATCAAAACTGTTGCAACTGTCACCCTTATGCTGTGTATTGCTGGTCGTATTGCTGGTCGTCTGCTGTCCGTGACTCTCTGTCGTTGAGCTGAGGTCAAAGTCACGCAGTTGTGCCATGTCCACAACTGGTGAGGTGGGATCCACTTGAATATCGCAGGGATAAAGCCATTGCAGGGGATTCACACGACTAGCATGAACATTATAGCCCATACCAATGCCAATGCCATTTCCATGTCCATTCCGTTGCAGATGACCGCCATTAATACGTGGTGAATCGTCGTCAGCCTCACCTTCTCCCTCGGTGGTCTTTGAATAACTCTCATCCGAGCTGCTCATCGAGGGTGAATGTGGTCTCGAGCTTAGATCATCTGTTGAGGACATCTCTCGACTTTCCTCAATATCCGCTGGTAATTTGGGTAGAGGTTTCAGGTAGCTTCTCATTGCTGGCTTTGGGGGCAACTGAGGCAACGGAGGTTGCTGTGAGTAAAGCGCATATTGACGTTGTTGCTGCTGCTGTAGTTGCTGTTGCTGTTGCTGTGGGGTCAGCTCGAGTTGCTGTTGTTGTTGTTGCGGTTGCTGTTGTTGCTGCTGCAGTGACAACATGGAGTTGGGACAGGTGTAACGTGGTGGCTCGTACTTTGGCGCATGCTGCATGGGCATAATCTAGGTGTTAGTCGTGAAAAGGTGGGCGTGGTAAGGTGAGATATCATGCAAAGAGTGGAATACAGTTAGAGACACACAGATATTCATATATGTAGTTATATTAAGATATACATAAATATATTAAGATATATATATATGAAAGTTGGATAGTTGGCAGCATTCACATATTTTGGCAATAAGTACACCATTTATATGACAATTCTGTGGGTGTGTGTTTGTGTGTGTGTGCAGAGAAGAGAATATAAATTAAGTTCTCTCACATTTGTAAGAGAAACAAATAAGAAACCTATAGTCAAGTCTTACATACTTATTATACTTACAAATGCCTAGACATACAGAGTACTTTCTGACGTCAGAATTGTCTACTTTTTTGACTACTTAAATCCGATCATGATGAAATTTTAAGGACACATCGAGACTATACATATTAAGGATGCTAAAACTCAAAGCTTTAGCTTCATTTAAAATATGTTAACTCTAGCCTACAAATCGAATTTGAAGCCCTTAGGCACTGAGATCAATTTGACTTGGCTGATCAAGAGTTTATATAACTTTTCTTTTGAAAATTGAATATTCATCCATTGAACTTACGGATGCTTTATTACACAAATAATATCTGAGCTTTGTCAACAATTTAAAAATGCTTTTCGGCTTTTAAACTTTATAGATCTTTAAGAGTCATTATGAAGTCTATTAGATTAAACCCTTGCAGTAAAAGTATTTCTTAGTACTTATTAAGTATAACCATTATTTATGGCCACAAGTCCTACAAGACTTGAATTATACCAATCAAATTTAAAATGTGGTTATATGATTAGATCGTAAACATATCACTCATTTACTAAAAAAGATAGATCAAATTTAAATCTATAATTTCTGTTTTACCATTAAGTCAAATTTAAAAATCTTTCGACTATCAAATGAAGATTACTTATAAACGATATTTGAATTACTATAGACTATAGATCATCATGTAACGAATACTTCATGTATCAGAAAACATATTTTAAGATTTGTGAGTCTTTTAGAAAATTGTATTTAGATAAACCTAAACACACACCCACACACAGAGAGACTTGTTTGTGCATGCCTTGGATTAGTTACAAATGGATGGGGTGTTGGATGTTGTTTTAGTTGGCTGGTTGTCTGCTTGTCTGATTTTAGGTTGAGGGGGAGGGCAGGAGATCAGGAGAGCAGTTGAGCAGGAGCATCATTCAGAGGAGTATCTCCTTGCTCCAGATCATGAGGTCAACGTCTTCACTCACCTTGGCTACCGGCGCGGCGACGCTGCTGGCATGCAATAGCGGCTCGCTCTCACGGCAGTTGCCATAGCCCAGGCTGGAGGACGATGGCTGATGTTGATTCTGATGCGGATGCTGATGCGGATTCATATTCATATGCTGGTTGTGATGCTGGTGGTGATATAGATGATGCAGTGGATGATGCTGGCCATGCTGGTTAAGGGGCATCGCCGGCGGCGGAGCATAGCTGCGCAGCTGATCGCGTCGCGACTGCACCATGAAGCAATCACCGCCCAGTACTCCGACCACGCCACCATCAAGACTGGTTGCATGATGTGGTCGCTGCACCGTCGGCAATTGCTCCATCTGTTGCTGTTGCTGCTGCAGCTGCAGCTGTTGTTGCCTGCCACCGGTATTCGGATTCTCAATTATATTGAATTCGCGTAACATTACCGAAGGAATGGACTGGTGCTGGTGCTGGTTCTGGAGCTGGTGCTGGATCTGGAGCTGGTGTTGGAGTTGGAGCTGCTGTTGGTGCTGGTGTTGGAGCAGTTGCTGCTGCTGTTGTTGTTGTGCCACTGTCGTTACTGTAGCTGTAATCGATGCCATTGTCAAATTTGGCGGAACATAATGCATCTCTCCATTGTGTCCATTTTCCCGGATTCCCGGTAATCCACCATTGGCCATGAAATTCGGTTGCTTCTGCAGTTTGCTGTTGAGACGCTGTTGCTGCTGCTGGTGCAAATGATGGTGAGTCGGTGGTGCCGGCAACGGTTGCTGATGCTGATGTTGTAGCAAATGTTGCTGCTCCTCACCCACCACATTGTACAAATGTCCATTGTCCTTCTTGCTGTACGTGTCCGTGTTTAATCGATTCTCCTGAAATTGAGATGCCTTCTGATAGTATTCAGCAGGATGCAATCCTCCAGCCTGGTTTCCTGACTGATGTTGCGATTCATTTCCTGCCGTAGGTCGGCTGCTGATCATGGCATTCCTCACCTCTCCATTGAGGGCATTGCTGCTGCTGTCACAGAGGAAATACGTGACCATGTCGCCCTTGCCCTTCACTTTAATGGTTCCCCGGCATCTAAACTCAAAGTGCGATCCAACCAAACTGTCCACCACTTCCTGGGTGACCTGGGAGTAGCCTGGCACGCCGGTTGAGTCCATGCGACTGGCCACATTTACGGTATTCCCCCAAATATCATACTGAGGCTTTCGTGCTCCTATCACACCCGCCACGACGGGTCCGATGTTAATGCCTATAAATGAGAAAGAGAGAAAATGCAGGATTAAAGTGTCAGTAAAACACATCATCATTAAACAGAGCTGGGAATAACAATTACAATTTGTATACCCTGAGTTTCTTATTAAATTTGTTTAAATATGCAATAATATAATGTCTATAAAAGATCTCAAGTGACTGTCCGAATGATAAACTGATGTAAAAAGTATAGAAACTAATGTCAACTTGTGAATTTTTACTACCTGTAATTATATTAACTACATATTTAAATATTTACTGGTAGTAAAAAAACACAAGCACATTTTTCATGGAAGTAAAAAATTACAATTAAATATTTAATGGAAGTAAAAATGTCAATTAAAAATATTGAATTCGTTTTCAATAGTAGCTTCTCAACAACATTTTTAAGGATAGTAAAAATTTCCATTTAAATATTTAATGAAAATCATATGCCAACTACAATTTTGAAATTCGAAGAGTAAGGTCTCAATTTAATATTTACTGATAGTAAAAACTCACAATTGAATATTTAGTGGAAGCAAAAATCTTAACTTAACTTTTAATGAAAGTTCAAATCTCAAACAAGATTTGAGTGGAAGCGAACTCAGAGTACTTATTCACATTAAGCTGGATACTTCAGCTAAATATCTCTAAATTAATTGAAAAAAAAAACTCAACAGAAATGCAATTGATACAAAAAATGAAAGGACATTAAATACATAAGATGTCAAAGGGATTTCATATGTACTACATAAAGCACACAACTCGTTGAATTAAGTAATTGCTTAATGTTGAAAAAAATTCCATTATATCAAGGAATTAATTTTTGTTTAATTAAGAAAATGTCTAAACAAAAAGTATACTAACCCACACGCAGCATAAAGTTGTTGTACGAGTGACTGTTGATCTCCTGGAGTGAGAGACGCATTGCTTTGACATACTCGATCAGTGCAGTCATATGTCGACGCACTGAATTGGGATCATTTGGTTGAATCTTGTACTCGGGAATGAGACCAACTACTGCCATATAGGTACTGCCAACGGTCTTGATCTTGTCGATGCCGCGAAAGCGATCCTCCTTGAGCAACTCGTCGAAATCGGCAATGATCTCATTGAGGAGACGTAGACATTCCAAGCCCTGATCAGAACCATCCATTTCAGTGTAGAACTCATTAAAATTGGGCACACTAGCGAATATTACACCCACTTTGGCATAACTCTGATGATAGAGTTCCTAAAGATGACATAAATTAGGAGGTTTTAGTGGGTCAGAGGGTCAGAGGGTCAGTTTAGAGAGCGGCATCTTTTACCATATTGTTGCGAAATTGTGCATCGAGAAAATGTGCAGCCACATGAGCGGGCAGCAAATTGTGCAAAATGCGCTTGTTCGATTCCTGCAACACATCCATCTCTTTTTTCTCCTGTGATGCCTGCAACTGCCACAGAAAGTCCAGACGTGCTGTCCCCTCCACCAACCGACCGTGTACCAATATCGCAATCATAAAGATGACAATGCGCGCCAATGAGATCAAATGAAGCGGAATGGAAGCTCTTTAAAATATGATAAATAGGTTAGAAAAATCTATATATACATACATATATATGTATGTATGTGTAAGTTTTGTGGGTCAATAAATGACCCCTAGGCCACCTACTTGACGATTGTATCGTAGCATTCAAAGATGTTCTGGTGCGACAGCTCAATAAACAGGCCATAGATGGTGCCCATTCCAATGACGAGCAATGATTTGAATATAATCGGTAATCTGCATGAAAGATAGCATTAGTTAATGGAGCATACATATAGTATATGGATTTTGTAAACAAATTTCATTTATATACGTTCACTGATAGAACCCCCCACATAACTTTGGAGCCGAGTTCTTGTTCAGATTCTAAATGATATATATATTTTCGATTTGGTAAGATGCACTCACCTTAGAAAAACGGAGACAGAGAGGAAGGCGAAAGCTGCCGACAAGGACACGTATTGTGGCAAAGAGCATTTGCGGTGGGCATCGTTATGTTTGCTTATTACCGGAGGCATATCCACATCCAAACCCGGAAAGTCTATAGCGCTCATATTGCCAGAGCAGGGATGATCCGTGACGCATGTAAACTAAAATAAAAGGAAGAAAACGAGAGAATTGATATAGTTTCAAAGATGATAAATCACTGGGATTACTTACCACATTCACCTGTCCCACCGAGTAGATAAGTATAATTGTGAATATGGTGATGGCCATACGGAGTGAGAAACTCTCGGAAATATCCCAGATGATCCATTTGAGGCGAACGGCCAGCAACAACATCAAGATGGCACTGACCCAGATGAAAGCCGTGAGGAAGAGTAGCAGCAGGATAAGGGTTCGTGGTAGGGCTGTCACTTGGAGAGCGGCACCGAGGATCAACAGGAGCAGGGAACAGCCCATGGCTGTGGTAAATCCCAAATCAAAATCCTTGTGATATTCACGCTCCTTGTCACTCTGTCTGAAACGCAGTGTCAGTCGGTCCACATGCTCCGACTTGTCACAGTCCACGGATCGAGCATTAATCGCCTGGGAAAGGAACCGATTAACCCGATTTGTCGGCTGATGATGGGCAGCAACCGAATGACGCTTGCGGAAGGGTCGCTTAAATTTGTCCGCGACCTTGGACTGTGACTGTTGGGGAAAAGGCAGGGAAAACGAAGAAAATTGGGTCGAATTAGTGCTCATTATTGTTCTAGGTGTTTTTGGGGTTTTTCATTTAATTTTCATTTTATTTGCTATTGCAATAGCTGGCTAGTTTCAAGAGAGCACTAAGTTCTTATGTATGTGTACACTAAATGGAACTGGAGCTTGAGCTGGATCTAAGACATGCAGTTGAGAGCAGAGCTGTGTGTGCGTGTGGCTTTTATGCTGTATGAGATTGACGAGACAACTTAACGAAACTGGACGAGACATGACGAAATGAGTGTGTCACGACTGGGCATGCTAGTCTTATTTAACTTAACGAAGCTTGACAAAGCATTAGTATTGCAACCCGCCCATACAAACACAAAAGCATTACATAAAATTAATAATAAATAAGAATAACTATAAACTTAACGAACAAACAAATTGATGACATACTCCGAACAAAGTATACAGTGTGATCTAAAAATAACCGAACTATATACTTATAGATTCAAATAGCAAGCATTCACTGACGGGTTTCAATATCTTTAAGATATTTCAAGATGCTGTTCTTGCCTCATATTTTAGACCAAAAAGTTCTAAATAAAAATGTTACTTTCAAGATAGTCTAAATAATTTATCGAGAACCTACATATGTTCCTAAAATTACAATTATTTTGATTAAAAAATAGTTTATTTTTCTCTAAAAGTATTTTAAAAAAAGTTTTAAGTCTTTCTAATTTTTAAAGCCGGTTTTTTATTAGTGTAGTATGATATTTATTTATTTAAAATAGGAGACAATCAACTTAAAGCATTTTTATAATTATCGTAAGAAGCTTCCGTTAATTTTTTTATTTTACTCTTTGTTACATAATGTTTTAACGAAATGAATAGAACAACTTCCTTAAATTTTTCCCCTGATATTACGTTAAGTTGATACCTATGATTTAAATAAAAAGTTTGGTTATTTTAAAATCACACTGTGCAGTCATGAAATATGTATGAAATAACGTGTACAACACAATACAATACGATACACGATACGGTACGTTACGATACGAACACAAGACTGAACGACTAAACGACTTAACGACTGAACGATTGAACGATTGAACGACTGAACGATTGAACGAATGTGAACGAAAATTATAGAGATTTGTTTTGTTGCTGCTCTGCTCACTTTATTATTCTTGTGATTGTGCCTATGTATGCGACTAATCGTACTCGCTGTTGAATTGGGACTTGTGCCTACGGTCACTTGAACACTGCCCCCCCCACCGCCGCCGCTGCCGACGACGCTGCCATACCCTATGCCGTGCGGTGGCGGGGTAGCATGCAAGATTTTTGTAGACGTATTACCTAGATCAAAGAAGTATACATAGTATTCATATATATATATATAGATATATAATTTGTTTACGTATGATGAATATTATAATAATAGTTATATCGATAGTAAATTAAAGTATAGCAAAAAAAAAACAAAAAAAAAAACAGGGTAGCAATAAAAGTTAACGATAATCATGATTAAGAAAGTTGAAGATTATGAAATATAGATTAAAGTTATATATATTTAATAGAGAAGAGGATATAGTAAGTGTGTTTAACAAAACAAATAAAGGGCAAAATATTGAAGGGTAAAAAATACAAGACGACTCAATGGAACCAGGAACTAAAACTTTTTTTTAATATGGTAAATTCCAGATAGCAGTAAATTTCTTGTGTTTGTGTATAGCGTATAGTGTGAATTGAAGTAAGTATATTAAAGGTATTTCTATTATATTTTGACATAGAAATTTTGCCAGAATATTGGAAGAATTACCTGAACCTAGTACAAGTATGTTTTAAGAGTCAAAGTGTAAGTGTCTTTTTTCTTATTGGTCGCAAAGTATGAAAATTGAAGGTCGAATTTAATATTAAATCAATTGATCAATCTTGTCAATAAATCCAGTACAAGATTTCTACTCTTTACACAAAGTACGCACAACATCGACACAAACGCAATTAAATTTTTTATGTTTTAGACTAGTTTTAGTAAGTAGATATTACGCATATTACGGATTACGGATTACAGATTACAAATTACAAATTACAAATAACGATTTACAGATTACGATTACTAATCCAACTGTTCTAAGCATATAACAATGATACGAAAATAATATATGTATATATTTAGTATGTTCTAAGCAATATAATATTATTGCGTCTACGAAACTTAAGAAACCACAAATTCAAAAGAATAAGATAGTGATTAAGAAGGGACTCAAAATTGAAGGGAGAATATGGGTATTTCATATACTTAGAAGTAAGGTAAACTTACCGCATCCTGAAAGTAAACGAAAAGAAAGAAATCAACGAAAGAAATCATAAAGAATCGTCGGCGATCACTCATTGAGACTGAGTGTATCTGTGAGATACTTTAAGAAGGGGGTACAACTCAAATAAAAAACATAGAGAGAACGAGAGTTGGAAACACAACAGACCCATAACCAAGACTCCCAAGATCAACCTGGATCAAACCCAGATCAACATGCACAGAACTCAGCAACGACTACGGAGAGCTACTAACGAGTCTCTGAACTCTTAACAATGGACTATGTTCTATGAACTATGAACTATATGGACTATGGAGACTATGATCTATACATAGAATATGAACAGTGGGCAAATTGACAAATTGAGTGGACAATGGACAGTGGGCACTTACCTTGCGTGAACCCTTCTCCGACACCTGGACACTGGCAGTTGTAGCATCTGCGCTGCTGCCACGTGCCACACCTCCGCCAAGTGCGGCAGCTGCTGAGGGAAATGAACCGGTTGCAATGTTGGAGAATGGCACTGGTTCCGAGAACTTGATGGTGTGCAACAGTTGCATGACCACATTGGACACATTTCTAAATGACAGCTTGCGCCGACTACCGATCGCCGAGCGTACACCAAGCGTGTTAAGCATAAGGGGCTGCAATAGAGACACCAAGACACAGAATGATGAATTGACATGGGAATATGGAATGTGAGCAGTGCTACAAGCAGCATCTATGTAGTATCATTAACTAACTAAACTTACCTTGCGTCGGTGCGGCGGTGGCACAATGAAGAACGTATCCACCCCATGATCTCGCAAATATGAGGAACGCTCATCACCGTGTCCCGCCTCTACCTCATATTCCCCAGATAGCGAATCAAGTGTCGCACGTGTCACATGCACCCGACCTGGCTCTCCACCCGACTCCATGTGATTAGCCAATGTCACATCATTGGACCACACATCAAACTGCCACTTACGCAGCCCCAAGACTCCGCAAAGCACGCGGCCAGTGTGAATCCCCACGCGCATGTTCAGGATGACATCTGTGGCCTCCACAACGGTGCTGAAAGCGACATTAGAAAATTAAATAAGTAAGGATGGAAGTCAAATCTGGTCTTTTTCCATCAAATCTAGATTTTTTCACCAATGTAAGCCTATTTCCGTAAAAATCGAAATTATTGTATCAAAATCTATCCTTTTCTATTAAATCTAGCGTTCTACCACCAAATTTAGCCTTTTTCCTAACAACTCTAGCCTTTTCCGTCTAATCTAGCCCTTTCCCTGCCAAATCGAGTCTTTTCCCACAAAACCTAGCCTTTTTTCTACCAATTTTAGTTTTTCTCCGTCAAAATCTACCCTTTCCTTCAAGCCTAGCCTTTTCGACAAATTTTAGCCTTTTTATGAAGCACTTCTAAGCCAAATCTAGAATTGTTGAAAACCAATTCAAGCTTTATCCCGCCAAATCTAGCCTTTTCTCTACCAACTCTAGCCTTTTCTCCATTAATTCTCTATTTTCTTTTCAAATCTAACCATTTCACGCAAAACCTGGTTTTATACGGAAAATCAGGGTTTTTTAACCAAATCACATGTTTTCCCCCGTCAAATTTTGACATTTTCCCACCAAATATAGCTTATTTTCTTATGTAACTGATGTGTACTTACGCAATGGCATCGATCATATCGAGTCCCATTTCCACAGCGCATTTGGCATGATCCTTTCGTGGCTCGGGCAATCCGGAGACACAGTAATAGCAGTCACCCAAAATCTTAATACGCAAGCAGTGGTTGTCCTGAATAAAAGAGTATCCAAGAAATTAAGTCTCAGAAGACAGTAGACATCACTATTTATAGAGACTCACATGGGCCAGCTGATCAAAGCGTCCAAAGAGTTCGTTCAGCAATCGAACCAGCTCCTGGGCGCTACATTGCGAGGAGAGGACTGTGAATCCGACAATGTCCGCAAAGAGAATGCTGACGTTCTCATGTTTTTGAATATAGATGCGATGAAACTGACCAGCCACTGGGGATAGAATATCATTTTTCATCTGCATGGCCACATGTTGTGGCAGCACCGAGAGAAGAAGTCTCTCCAGTTTCTCATTCTCATCCTGTATCTCAAGGCGGGCGGCGATACAGTTTCGTGTATCCAAAAAGGCTCGACGCTGGGCACGTTCCATCATAATGTTAACCACAAGACCAGCGACATTGACTCCAATAAAGATGACAATGTTGGCTATGAGCTGATTATATTCCGAATATTGCAGTGCATCCGTGAAGATCTTATAGACCGTCAGACTGATGTGCACCGAGGGCAGGGCAATGCCAAAGGCGACAGCCTCCCAGATCTGCAAGGGCATCATAGCATACGCGAGAAAGACGACAAACACTATTTGCCATACTCCCTCGGCCATCACCTCCTTAGTATCCACAGGGAAAACGCTGCCCAACGTTGGCATGGAAACTATGCAAATGCTGGCCGTGAATAATAGAATCCCATAGCACAATGTGGGCAAGTGATGATCCTTGATCACCGAGCATTGCAGCAGTACCAGCACAATGGCAAACAGCACACATACTATTGAGTTGAAGATGTTCTGAAAAGTAGACCATATAAAAATACAAGATTAACTAGTTAATCTTTTCATTCATAATCGTATTCGATAAAGGACCTTAAAGAAAATTATTAACTTGTAAGAGTTGTCAGACCCTCACAAGATTTTCAAAGGGTTCAGACTAGAGATGGGCACGGGTCGGGCCGGGCCTGAAAAATAAAGATCGCGCCCATAATCTTAAAATCAATAAACCGATTTCCAAGCGAAATATCAACTAAACTAAATACAAAGTAACTTAACCTTTTCATTAATAGTTGTGACTTGAAGGAGTTGTCAGATCCTTGCAATACACAAGGTGTTTGATGATTTGAGACCGCCATAGCCTTAAAATCAACAAACCCATTTCCAAGCGGGATGTCTTTTATAACTCTAACAATCTACTAAACTAAATACAAAGTTAAATAATCTTTTCATTAATAGTTGTAGTCGATAAGGTGTTTGTAGATTTCAGACCGCGGAGTGTCATTTTCACCTTTCAATTAATTTCTTCAATTTTTTTTAAATACTGATAAAGTTAACATCCTTTAGAAACACCCTCTGTCCTATAAAAGAACACAGGTAAATACCATATTACTTACCAATGAACTCGTATTTGAGCTTAATCAATTGTGTGACAACCCTATCGATATCAGTGACCTAACTAAACAAGTTCAATTGACTGGTTCACTTACTATGTAGAAGACAATGGCCATGAACAAAGCACATTAAGTACATTTGAATTTCCAAACTTACACTTTGTACTTATATACATATATGTATATGTATATACATATGTTTGTTTACTTACATGAAAGGTGGCGGCATTGTTAAAGGCCAAAAGAGAGGGCGGCCATTACACCACAAAGAACCACCACCAATGCGACGACGCCCAGCACCGAGAAGCGCTGCAGCTTGAGGGTGTAACGCTGATAGAGGCATTCCAGTTCGTCATTCTCGAACCGCAGGGTATTGAGCGGTCGGCCACGCGTCGCCTTGACGGCATGATCCATGCGGCTGCCGTCGCCGCTGCCGCCAAGCGGCTGCTCTCCAACGGTGTGCCAAGTTCAAGGGCTGCAATAAACAGATGCGAGTTTTTGTTAGTTGAAATTGAAGTGCTTTATTTGGCTTTTCTCTTCAGACCCTGCATTAATAAACTACAACGGGTGTCTCTATTTAGTATGTTCAAAATGCGTTACAAGCCGAAGAAAGTCTGACAAACCCTTAGAAGTATCTATATATCTTTTCTTGATCAGCAACAGCAATCTGCTTGGAACTCTTATCATTAATTCTTGGTATTATCATTAATTCTTTAGTATATATCCTCGATGGACAGCATATTAATTGTCCTGCAAATTATTATGTTTTGTTTACAAATGATAATTAAAAGTCGATAAATGCTTGACGTTTTTCGATAAATGTCATCAATGTCAGCAACGTTCACTAGATGGAACGGAGGTATCACAAAAATTATCAGAGATCAAGTTAGCCTGGTAAACATACCCAATGTTTAATAGCAATCCGAAAAACCAACTTGTGACAGAGAAAAATACAAATTTCATGCTGTAATACTTAAAAAGAAAATGGCTTACGAATTTAAGCTCGGTTAATATCCTTAAGATTTTAATTCTGTTTCTTATGTTCTTATTATGTGATAAATCAAAATCCTTTTGGTATGTATGTATGTATATATAAAATTCACATTGTTGTTGGCTCGTTAAACGTAAAAAAGACAAGTGATCTAGGATGTTCTTAAACCGATTAAGAAATATTTGGACTGTCCTTTTAAGTCTTAGAGTTTTCACGTACTATATGATAAACACTATAGTCCGGACTTGTCGATCGGCTTTTAAACTCTGAAAAAGCCAAAGAACGGCGAAAAGAATTCTGTCTGTTTGTTTTTTTCTCTTTTTGGAAAATAAGTACCGGTTCTTTTACAGTCGGGTTCTTTCTACTGAAGTCTTTTCTACCAGTTTCCTTTTCTTTTTTTTTTAGGTTGATTGGTTGCTTGGTTGCGTTGACGACCTTGAAGCGTTGCATGTCCGTTAGGCAAAATGTTTTGGCATTTTTCGTGGCACGCAATCACTGGGTAGGAAAATGTGAATGTACTGCCCGCCCCCCTGCGATGCCCTCAGCTGCCCTCTGTCACGACACTTAAAATAACATTTTGAGTCTCCTAACCCCACGGTGCGCCTCTTGAAATAAACCCGCTAAAAATAAGCACTTCACAGCCACAGAGGCTGTTTGGCTGGCGTGAAATCAATCAATGTTCATGTTCGC
The DNA here is from genome assembly GCA_035044365.1 of Drosophila neotestacea. NCBI lineage: Eukaryota > Metazoa > Arthropoda > Insecta > Diptera > Drosophilidae > Drosophila > Drosophila neotestacea. The sequence continues at coordinate 510,590 of JAWNMD010000799.1, forward strand.
TCGGTCAGTTTTCCGTGTGTCTTGGCATTCACATTTGCGTACACGGACATAATATACATAAGCCACGCCCCCGCAACAAAGTGTCCCACAGCGCCTACTTTGCGACTTTTGTGACAGTCAACCAGAGAAGATAAATGGCGATTTGTATGCGACAATCCGTTAAATTCATTAAAATATTATGCACAAATTCATTTTGCGCCACTTTCAAAGATGCTCATAATATCAGATCTACGAGGGAGCTGCGAAAATAGCATTAAATATTTATAATATAACAAATCGATTTAACGGAGAATTTAGGACGTTAATTAGCGGTTTATAGAATATGGCACATATATAAAAATAATGTGAGTCAATCAATGGGTATATTAAAATTATTTGTATCTTTATTGGAAATATTTTATTTATTCAACTATTTTCTGGATAATGAATACTTAATGAATAATACAATTTCAACACATTTTTTAAATATCTTCTTTATTTTAAATTCTGCTCGAATAGTATTATTTATATTAATTGAATCACTTCTTGTGAAAAGAGAATATTTAATACTCATCCATATATTTATTTCAATATATTTTGTGTGTTGATATGATAGATATTTTGTTTTTAAAACAAATTTAACAAAAAGTTTCACCTGAAAAAGGGACATGGCCAATGGAAATACCTCAATAAGAGATTTACTTAAACTACAAATTTGTAAGTAATTGTCCATAAAACAAAAGAAACAACTTGTCGTAAATTTCTAAATGCAGTGCGAATTATTTACACTTGCATAACTCAGAAAAATGTTCAGAAATAAGAAACAATTCGGGCACTTGGCGTGCCGCAAATAGAATATTTTGGACAAGCCCGTACACACACACACACACACACACACACAAATTTCGAGGGAGGGAATGGGGTTAAACATTAAATATTTGCATACAAATTAAAAATATTCACGTCTTATAATTATAATTATTAATGTCGCTGCGAAATGCAAAATTGCGCACATCAAAATTATTAAAGCTGCCAAATAAACAAACAAAAAGTCAGACAGTGAGACAGACAGTGAGACAGATAGTGAGACAGTGAGACAGTGAGACTGACAGGCAAAACAAACTAAAGAAACTGGCAAATAGTCATCATAATACATTGTATCGTATCATTCCATTCTGTCAAAGGTGGAAAAGAGGGATAAATACATATCTGTTGACTGAATGTTGGCGATCAATTTTGACGCAAGATCTGCACACAACTGCGCAAACATCAACAACAACAACAACAAAAAGTGGCGATAAACATGGCGAATAACGGCAGTTATGCTGATAAGCAATCATCCCACAAAGCGAACGTAACCTAAATTATATGCACACATACATACATATAATAATAAAGACTTTTCATTTCAAAATTTTAAGAAATATCGTACATCAATTTGAAAAGTAAGCCAAGTAAAAAATATGCTGAATAGCGACCAAAAAGAGTAACAAGAAGCGATACAAGAAGTTACATAAGTATCAAGGTCATTATAATGCTTCAATTAAATAATTGTCTACAGAATGTCAAGTCATTGTTTTGACAAAGAATAAAATTCACATACATATTTATTTTCCATTGTTTTTTTTCGTACTTTTTTTTTCTGTTTATGAATGCTTATAGTTTTCCAAACAGGTAAGAAAAAATATAAACAATCAGATTCAACGAGTTTAACATTTTTTTAAACAACAAAATATTTATGGGAATTTTGTGATTTATCAAGTCAATTATTTCTATTTAAATCTATGTATCAAGCAATTAATTACTCTAATAGTTGCTGTACTTGTAATCGCAATAAAATCTTAATAAAATAAAGATAAAGATTGAAGAAAATGATGTATACTAAAATATCAAAATTTAACTCAATCTTTGTTGTTTTCTTTTCATACCAACGGAATAAGTAAATTTAACTCGACTAATATTGCTGAACAAGTTATACATATATACTTTATAGAGTTGGAGACGTCTGTTTCACACACATACGGAAAACTATAATACCCTACTTCCTCACTTTCATTGGAGACAGGGAATACGAAATTGTTAAAAAGCAACTGTTTCACAAGTCGCTTTCCCACATCTTTCATCGTTTGTCACTTGTCTTTAACACCTTCTAAGATATATGTTCATACATGCAGAGATTTATTTAGTTTCTCACACTCAGTTGTTAATCAACTGCTTTTTACTGATGTTCAGCACTAGCTAATGGTCCTCATAGTTTCTTCTACAATGTTTTATAGCTTCTATCGTCTTAAGGTAAATGATTCAGCAAACTGTTTTAGGCAAGTCATAATTGGGAATAGGTTTCACAAATGTCGTCATCTAATGATTGAGACAGTTTAGAGCATCATCATCAAATAAAATGATTGCCAAATCAGGCAAATTGTATCTTATCACTTGGCCATATCTCCATATAACAACGTTTAACCAACGCAAATCCCAAAGACACGCGCAATTTGGCTGCCCATTCAATATTCTTGGCATCTGACCATCCTCCCACACATGAAGCACATCCAAAACCACAGTATCGGCAACAACAAAAGCAATTTTAAAATTCGGTTTGATTTTTCTCATGTCACCAGCAACAACAACAGCAACAACAACAACAAAAGAGAATCTCTTGTGATTTTCAATGTTTCCGCTTGACGGATGCATGCGACCCATTGACAGTGCTTCCAATGAGTTCTTTGCCAACACACGAGAGCTGGTGACGAAACTGGCAAGTACTCAATTAATGACCGCACCCCCTTTTACGCGACCCATTGTCAATCAAGAACAACAAAATTGCGATTGCATTGACAGCAGCGGCATATGAAAGGTTTCAATTAGAAATTTTGTAATTTGTGATTTTTTGATTTAAGATTTCTCGTTCGACTTGTAAGTGGTTGCCAATGGCGTAGTCAGACATGGACAGAGGGGGCACTGCATCCCCTATGCCTTATGCATTTAAGAAAAATCTAGAGAAAATTGTTTCAAGACAAGAAATATTAAAAATGTGCTTTATGAAAGAGCTCAAAGTTGTATGACATGCTCCCCTCGAATTTGTATCCTGGCTACATCCATGATGGCTTCGATGAACCATCCTAAATTACATTAATTGACTGTCATTAAGATGCCCAGAGCACATTGCCAAACTGCATTAACTATCATTATCATCATTTGGGGACCATTATCGAATTGACAATTTCCAAATATCCAAATTCTAAATACGAAATGATTTTCGTCATCTGCTCAGCCCAGGAAGCTCTACATAGCAACAAAGTCATCACAAGCCATACAATTGCCAACAAAATAATGATGATAACAACAACAACAAAACACAATAGAAAACAACAAAAAATGACGCACATAGCATCACATTGAGATACATTTGGAAAAGGAAATTAGAAAGTGCTTAACACACAAGTGCAGTTCAACAACTACAGTAAATATTTCATAGATTTTATAGACTTTCGGAATTCATTTGGATTATGCTATAATATTTCTAATTATAGATAACAATGCAAGCGATTTTATTAATCCAAGACCTTCCTAACTTATTTACGAGCTATAATAAAAGAAAAGTTCTTGGATACCAATTAATGAAAGGGGGAGTTTAAGTATCAGTTCAGTTCAGAGGAAACAGTTTTCGATCATAGCATAAACAAGCAAATTCCATAGTTCCCCAACTTTAGTTACAACCCAACTTCACTTACATATGTGTATGTAAAAACCACCCACAAGATCCATAGTTTCCCCAATCGAACTCATATTCGCACTCAAACGCCATGTGGTCCCATAAATATTTATAATTAAGGCAGCTCTCGTTTTGCTTTGCTTTGCTTTGTTGTTGGGCTAGCGTAAGAAAATTCAATCAGACCATAGTTTCCGATTGCAATTTGATGATAGACAAAAGTACAAGGTACACGCCCCACACACACACACACACACACACACATACACATACGCCCACTTAATGAATTATAGACATAAACCCATACCATTGTACGTACATTTTGGCAATAAGTAAATTAAGCAGCGAGCCGCTTTTGGCTCTCGCTCGACATTTGCCCCATGGATTTTGACCCTTTTTTTTGTGTAAAATGACAAAGACAAATCAATTAGCGGGCTAACGAAACAAGGTTTAGAGACAAAGAAAAATAATTTTATTATTGTCGAAATTGATATGGCTTTTATCTCAATTTTGGTTGCTACTCGTATTGCATTAGCTCCCAACGAAAAACAAATTTCGTCAATCTTTTAGCCAATTTGTTGGTTGCATGTGGAACCGAACCCGTATATATGCCACCCTACCCAACCGATCCCATTGTGAACTAAACCTAAAAGCGGGTCGTCCAGATGTTCTGAGGCTATGGGAATTTCGATTCGCATGTGTTAAATTCGAGTTTCATTGCAACCAAATACATAGATACATTTCACATCTGTAGATAGAAAACACATATAGAAATATTTATATTTTCATATTCGTATGTGTGTGAGTGTGTGAGTGTCTTTGTCGCTCGATTGGTTTTTCTTAGCTGGTGTTGTTGTTTGTTCTTTTTGTGATGTCAGCATCTGTTGGACTTGGGTTATTTATGAGCATACAACGAATTTGCCATTGCTTTTTGTGTACTTGGAGAATGGAAATGTGAAAGAATTCATCTTAGTTGTCAATGAGTCATTACATGTCCAGCACTGTTTGTTTTTATTCCTCAGCCCATCATGCAATTCGATTGTTTTCTTTTTAGACCATAGCTTCTTTATAATCCATTGAAATAATCAATTATTGTAAATGGAAGGATTATTCGAAATGGGATCGATCTTGGCTATTTTGATAAGTATGTACTCGTATGTACTTCTGAATAAATAAATATACTTCTGAGCATCTCCTGACATATGAAAGATACTTTACATTCTTCATACTTATTGATAAGTACTCTGTATACAACTGGAAGTAAATTTATTTCACAGGTATTTAAGATTAAACGTATGAAAAAGTACTTAACTTTACTCTACTTTACTTCAAGACGAACATGCATAGTCAAGTTGTAGAGTATAGAAACTTTCCCAGCACTTCAAAACGAAATAAACTATATTACATAAAAATTTATCGATATCAGAAACTATCGATAGTACAAAGCATCTACAATTGTAAACAATTTATACACCTATAAGTAGCCAAGTGAGTATTTCTTGAATGGTTCGCTTATCAGTCAGAACTTGTCAAGTTCTCGTTCATCATGAGTTCAGTGCGGGGTTGGGGGACGTGTTTATTTACCCGCTGGCTCACAAGCCCCTCTATTTACACACCCTCTCGGTACGATGGAAATGCAAGGTAGTGCAATGTACTGTTCGCCAGCTGATTCAACAGAAAACACAGACAGAGTCTCTGTAGATGCCAGCACTATGTGACAATTTACAGTTGGTCAGGTTATTGTTTTGACCAAGAAAATAATGAATATTATTTATACATTTTTGTTCCAGTAAATATTTCATCTTATTGGAGCTTAACGTTTCTCTTTTGAATTGGTAACAATAAGCATAATCAATTAAAATATTATGAGAAAAATTAAAGAATAGAATATTTATTCCAAAATAAAATGCAGTTGAGTCCGGATAAAGCGAATCTCTGATAAAGTGAACACCTTAGTTGATACCATTGTTCATTATTTATGATATTCAAAAACTTTTCAATTTAAAAGCAAAAAAAAACAACCTCAACCAACAACTTAGATATAAACAAAAAGAAAATGTATGCCATTATTTTAAGCTCTGAATAAAAACATATAATAATATATATTCTTTATCGTTTCTTTTTAAGTTACCAATTCTTTCCCATCAAAATGTTATTGGCTTTAAAAAATCTAGAAAAATTTAGGAATGGATAAAATAGAATAATTTTGTTTTTAAGGCCCATTTATTCAATGTTTATTTAAGCTTTATTTTATTTGACATTAGTTTCTATACATTTTACGTCAGTTTATCATTTGGATTGTTATTTGAGACCTTTTATAGACATTGAATAAATGGGGCTCAATGATATTTTAATCAAATCAAGGCTTTAAACAAAACCTTGCTTCTCAGAGGTTCTTTTTTTATCAAAATAATTACTTGACTAACTGTATGTAAATAGCCGCAGCGCAATGAAAGCCAACTCAATGGGACAACAACCATGATAAGCAAATGTGTATAAAAGTGCATTGGGATTTAAGCTTGCGGATGGTGGATAATGGTTAGTGGATAGTGGATAGTGAATAGTGGATAGTGAATAGTGAATAGTGAATAATGAATAGTGGTTAGTGAATTGTGGAATAGGAATTGTTAACACAATTGTTGATTGCCATTTTGCTTTTTATGGTGAATATTTTACGGCTAATTAAACGCAAATCGCGAATGCAAAAGCAGAGGCAAACGCATTGAGCATATGTAAAACTGTATTACGGAGGACGCTTTGGAACGTGGAACGTGGCTTTTGGCCAAGGAGATGAGATGGGGGAGAAGGAGGAGTAGAAGAAGGGGGGAACAAGCCGATTGGCAAACACAGCCGGCACAAGGCAAGGGCATGCAAATTACCCCAAAAGGCCACCAAGCAACACATCGCAACACGAAATAAAATCAATAAAAATGTATTTTTAACATACATTTTTTTATTATTTTTTGTTATTTTTGCCATGTTTTTCTTTTGAAAATGATGTTGTGGTAGCAGCAGAACCGGGCAAGAAATTGTTACCATAGCTGATGGCTGATAGCTGGATAGATTTCGCGTTAATCGCGTGTGAATGCATCCCTTTCGCTTTTTACTGCCCCAGCATGGCATCCCCTTCAAAATGTTATGTTTGGCATAAAAATAAAATTTATGAATAGTTAAGCAACATGAGATGACCAGATGGACCACATGACCAGATGACGTTGACGTGTCTGTGTGTGTGAGAGAGAAGGTGTTGTTGCTCGCTCTGGACACTTTTTATCCGTTTAAGAACAATTTTTATAGACTGTCAAATCGATTTTCAATCTCATGACGCAAAAGAAAATTCTATATATTACGACTACAAGTACAAAAATTTCTCTTATGCATATTTCTCATCATTTTATATGCAAAAAAAAAAAGAAACAAGATTATTACAAAATGCATAATTGAGGCGTATCAACGTTTCGTTTCCCTCGATTTACTTGCAAGCCAAATTAAAATTATAAAAATATATACAACACTCAATTTCAAGGGCCCCATTTGTGGACTGACTAACTGAAAGTGTATTACAAAATGACAAAAATTGTTGATTTTTTTGTTGTTGTTGTAGATTTTTTTTTTTGGGTTTTTTGGACTTTTTGGCAAGAGTACAAGCGACTTGCACGAGCACACGTTTCTGCCTAAATTCTGAGATGTTTCTAATTAGACAAGAGATTGACGGCCAACATTCACAATGATGCCCCATGGTCCACACACCAGGCCATACTATTTTTTTTCTCTCTCTTTTTATTTTGGAGGTGGAGAAGGAGGAGGGGAGGAGGAGGAGGAGGTCTGACAAACTGCTAAAGGCAGGCGAAAAGTAAAGTGCTTGATGCGAGATGAGTTGGTGACTGGATGACTGCATGACTGGTTGACTGACTGACTGACTGGTTGACTGACTGCTTGACGGACTGACTGCCCGACAGTCTGTTCTCTTTTCATGGAAACTGTCACATCAATGTTTTGAGGTGCCCCGCCCACTCACAACCTGGTCGAATAGTCAGTGAAAGCGCTGTCAAAATGGCAAAATGATCTTTCAAAGGCCATTGCAGCTCCGCAATTTGCAATTCTGTTAAACTGTTTCTAGACGAATTTCTGTCTGTCTGTGTGGGAGTCTGATGTCTGATCTGTCTGCACTATTAAGCAAATTCATAATTTACAATGTCTAGTGAATTGAAGATCACTTGAGTGTCTTTCAATTCCAATGAAATTGATATATTAAACGGTTATTAACATTAAAATATTTGTATATCTAAAGATCACTAAAAGTTCACCTTTAGACACGAATTATTTCTTTTAATTAATTGCATTTAATTGAATATTATAAACCCCAATTATTATTAGATTAAGCTGTAGGAGATCAGAGCATAGCTGAAAAGATCACAAATTTAATAATCTAGAACTTTGTATTCTAATCGAAAAAGTAGTTTCTATCCCAGACTAGTATTTTCAAGTTCGATCAATCAAAATGTGAACTTAAGACCCGTTGCCAAGTAACGCAAAATAAACTATAGTTGGACACTATTGTAAGTCTGTGCAGTGTTGCCAATTTAGCCATTTTCTAGATAGATTTGTATATTTTAAAGCTACTTTTACTGGCAGGCATGTATCCGGAAATCCATTCCGTTTTGTATACTCAAAAATTCATTAAAATCATGTACTTTTGGGCAAAGAAATGCACACGCAGAATGCAAATTCAAACAATAGCCATTTTCAGTCTCTTTTCAGAAACAAAGTAGGTCAAATATTCAAGACTGATGGGCACAAATGCATCATATGTTAGCAGAAAAAATAATTCCCAGAATAAAGCTATCATTAACGTAGTCGTAAATAAATAATGTCCGTTTAAAAGCAAAAACTTGTAATAAAAAACTATTTGTCCTCATTTTGAATTTGTTGTCCTTTTTCCATCTTCTTTTTTGTAGTTGGCATTACTGTGTACTATTTGATAACTTCATTGCTTGACAATGGACTGAGAAATGCATACCTGACACGCGATTCTCACTGCATTCGGAGACAGAGACGGAGACAGAAACGGAGACGAAGACGGACACAGAGACGGAGACGGAGACGGAGACTGCAACAAGCTCTTAAGACCGCTCGACGACAATCGACGACAAATGTCTATAATTTTGTGGCAATTTGTACTATGGAGAGAAAAGCGGAAAGCGTGTCCAGCTGATTGAGTAAGAGCTTGCTATCATAACAATAAGTGTTTTGTTGTGTGTGGTGTGTGTGTGTGGTGTGTGTGTGTGCTTGTGCTAAACATCACTTGAACTGCCCTCGTTGAGTGGACGTTTAGATGAGAAACCGAGTAGATGGGTTGCCACTTTGGGGGCATTGTTGACTATAGACGATGACATAACGAGCCAAGTTAAATGGCATCACTTAACGACCACAGTGATTATCAGCAATCCATGTATTTACCGCTAGCTGCAGCAAATGATTACATAAGAAAAGAGACAGAAATTGAAATAGAGACAGAGACAAAGAGAGAGAGAGAGAAGGGAGAACCTTGAGAGCTGCACCTCACTCACCTCTTTCTTTTGTATGTATGGATCGGATCATCAGGGTCTTGTGTCTAATATTTCATGCAGGGCACGAAATCCATACGCAGCGTAATCCATAAAAGAGCAATTGGCAGATAGTGACCGCACTTGGACACTGGCTAAACATTATGAATGTCAAATGTTTGGACGTTCCCAGTGAAAAGTCGCGTAACAAGTGGCAAACAGTAAAGCAAAACAAGTGCATACAGTAAAGCGTGATCGAATGTGGAAGACCCTGTACAAGCATAAAAATAACTCCTTCTTAACTGTATTTAAATTGATTTGTTCACTACCTTCCGAGATTAATGTTTGAACAAGAGGCATTTTTGGACTATAATATGTATGGTATATACTAAAAGTCAAGGCGCTAGCTTTTCAAGTTCTCTTGTGACAAAATTTAGAAGCAAAACATCATTTGTGTAGAATATAGAAAAACCTTTATACCAAATTTGATGTCTCTAACTCTAGACAGACATGGCTATATACGTATACATATATACTTATAGTCTGGCAAACTCAAGAGACGCTTTGACAAACTTAGTAGACCTTTTAAACTTGTCTTTAGTACAGGGTCTAAAACACAGAGAATGGCCAAAAAGAGCAAATTACCAAAAGCAATGCGATAAACGGCATTAAAGTCGGCACGAAGCGACCCAAAACGCCCAAAAACATATTACAATAACATCAACAAATTTAACCAAGTGTATGTGTATGTGTGCATGGATCTGTGTATGATGTGTGTGTGTCTGCGTGTGTGTGTGTGTGTGTGTGTGTGTGATCCACGCATGTCATCAAAGCGAATGCGAAAATGGCCCAGCAGTCAGACAATTGCGTATAGTTAAGCACACAATGTCATTCATTCGGGTGCACACTGTACTTGCACAGTGGTGCCAAAATAAGTATATATTTATTTATTTCTATTTTGATTATTTAACTATTTTTTGTCAAACTTTACATAATTTTATAAAGCTAATAATTGACATTTGACATTCAAAATTTACAAATGAATATTTAAATGTTCTACGAGTATTTTAATTTTAATTTCAAATTTAAATAATCTGTTTGGGTTTCTTTGGGTATTTCACAAATCTTGCAACAAGTGTTGGATCATTTATATATATTTTTTAATATTATAGAATTTTATTTTATTTTACTTTTACAGTCATAATGATATAGTTTATATTAGATGTAGATGTAATTTAATTTTAAATTCGTCATCATTTCATAAATACAATTTTAAAAAATTGTTTAAATTACGGAAAACCCACAAAAAACAGTTAATTAAATCCCATTGTTTGTATTTGCTTTGGGTGTATGTGTGTATACACTTAACACACATTGCATCACTGAACTTGGAATCCCATGTATGTATGTATGTATGTATAATATGGTTAATTAGAACTCTAAATTGGATTTCTGGAATTCCTTAAAGTGCAGACAACGACGACGACAATCAATAATAAATCATTAACGACTAATTCAATTATCGTCTTGTGTGACAAATCAATCAAACTAAACACTCCCACCATTTGAGGATAGTTAATCTATTTGAAATCAAATAGCAGTATAAATCAAATCAAAATCAATTAACTAATTCTATTTATAGATCTGACAAAAATGTATCTTTTAATGGCAAACTGCCTGTTGTCCCTCATTGCACAAACCCTTCTTGCCAACCTAGAAATAATATAGCAGTAATTTATCCCTCCCTCGGTTTTCAATCTTATGTCGTTGACGCGATTTATTTAAAAATGCTTAAATTGTTGCATTTAAAATGGACAGCTGAAAACAAATCAAAGAAAAAAAACCCAAAATAATATTTGTCAAGAGCAAAACAAACTGCACATTGTCATTGACTTTGTCCTTAGAAAATTTCTGTTAAAAATACAAAAAGAAAACTACAAAAATGACGTTAATCATAATAATGAAAATCCAAATGGCAAGCGAATGTTTAAAGTGAATGCTTTTGGGCTGTTTGTATCCGTGTTTGCTTGGAGGACGGAGTCAAAAACAAGGACACATAGAAATGGGAAAAAAAAGAAGGCACATAAAAAGGATTTTGCAGTTGACAGCTTTGCTATTTGTCCGGCTGCATTACTGTGGACTGTGGACTGTGGATTGTTACTGGTCCTGGTCCTGGGCTGGTCCTTGAACTTGACAGCGACAAGCAAATAAAACAACTTCAATTAAATGTATACATTTGTATCTTTAAGTAAAGTACGAGTATAAAAGTATAGCTAGACGGTATCGCAGCTGTCAACAGATGACTTCACCACAAAAGGCTCGACAACTGTCGTCCGGTGTCCACTTTGCAGTGTCCAAAAGGAATCTAAAGTGCCACTCCGATAATAGCCACAACTTTGCAACGGGTTGTTGAACCAAATATGCCAAATGAATTGCATTCGCCGTGCAAATTGTCGAGTGCAGCGACCTACGCACAGGAAACAGCTGCAACTCGGCAAACTTGAGCCAACAAATGTGTCCACGTTGTTTATCCAGGCAACGTGGGGGATTCCCATGTCCCCAACCTGCCACTTTCAGCAATTGAGCATTTTTCATAAGGCACAGGTGCCATTTAATACCTCTGAGACTTTATATTTGAGTAGAGAATAGAGCCCTGCAGCTGGTTTCGTTTCATACAAATCTATCCTTACTAATAGTGCTGTCAGTTTAGCTTTTTTTCCGGCAAGATCTGTTTCGTTTATAAACAACCGGAAACTGAAACACAATAAAGCTATAACCGGAATGCAGGGTGATGCTTTCATCAATGAAGTTATATATAATTAATTTCCAAATATTAAAGAATAACATTTTTAAGAAAAAATCATGTCCGACAAAGCTAACAAGAGCCCTTTCTGATACAAAGTTCAAGTAAACTTAATGGTCCTTTACGATGTTTGAAATCAACACTTTAAATTGCATCAATGAATCGTAAGAATAACAAAAGACTATACTACGAGTGTAAAATGAACATTGATAAGACCACAATCATTTCTTTTGTACAATAACTTGTAAACTGACAAGTATAAAATGGTTGAGGTTGTCGTATACATTCGTATGTATGTAAGTATTTATTACAACACATAATCAACTCATTTAATAGTGTCGCATTTTCCTGACACGCCTTTTTGCATTTGAGGCAAGCTCTTGACCTTCACATGCCCTCAGCTCGTTTCCTGTCTTGCCAAAGCAGTCAATCTCCAGCTATTTATCGTTCTTTCCATATGACAGAGTATACATATAATAATATATCTATTTAGACTTACATACATACATATATATGCATATTCTCTTAGTGATGTCAGGAAGAAGAATCGATAAAAGGTTTTCTATTTGGCGACCATAAAGAAGACAAATGTATATATTTATGTACATATATAATAATAATGATGACAACAGGAACACAACAATAAGCTGAGCTGGAAAATATTGAGTGGGAGGTGGAAAATTGGAAATGGGAGACGGGAGACACGGGCATGTTCAACATGAATGCAAAAGAGTTTGGCAAATGTTTACCTAGTTGGCGGATTGAAATGCAATTCAAAAGTACAAACAAATCTCAGTCGAGCAATTGTGACATTGATAATGAAAAAGGAAATATATATACTTATGTACATATATATGTATAGTTCTTTAAACTATTACAATTGCAGTTCAATACCCAAACCACTTGACGTTTATCAGCACCACTTGAGAACTGATTAAACCTTCCTCAACGGCAACCCGTCCCACATCAAATTGCCGCAATTCAATCAACTGCGTTGATTTTTATTATGTCTTGTCTTCTCTTCATACTTCAATATACCCTCAAATGGGGTACTATCAATTGGTCATCAATCACCTTGGTAAAGATACCATATAAATGATTAATTATTATATTCATAAACAATATTTGTGTTGGGGCAGCTTTTCCAGTGGTGCATTTAATTTTTTATTTATTATATTTTACTTCTTTTTATTATTTAATATAAATATAGTTATTTGGAGTTTATTTAAAATATGCTGTAATTTATTTTATGGTAGCATATAAAAAATATCAATCATACGGACTTAAGCAAAAATAAAATTTCCATTTAAAATGCTATATTTTTGTTATAAATAAAATTTCTTAAAAAGTTACCAACAGGGCAAAAATAATGTTCATTTAAAATGCTATATTATTGGTATAAATAACGATCTTTGACATATTTTGGTATATATTTTGTTTATTTATTATTTTATTCCTTTATTGCTAGGGTATTTATTCTTCGATGTTACGCTTGCAGTTGCTTCTACATATTTTATTTTATTGCCAACAAGATAACAACAATGACATGCAATGAAAGATAAATTTGAGCTCATAAATTTAGCACGCATTATGATGATTAGGCATGGAGATTCCCACCGGTAGTTGATACACCGATAACAGTTGGCAGATATACCGGAAGTGCCTCTGCATTAGGACTGAGAACTTGGGACTTTGTGGGTGTGGCAGGTGGATGGTGGCAAGTGGTTTTCACATGTCCATGCCTCTCGAGCGTCAGCCATTTTGCGGCATTGCACTGCAGTGTTATTATTTTACACACACACACACATACGTTTATACACCCATAACACATGCATAAGCCATGGACATTTGCTGTGGATTACAGTTTGCACCAATTCCTGTGGAGCAGACAGTACAGTAGTGTACAGAGCAGTGGCAACTATTTCAGCTCAGCCGGAAGTCAACTGGTCGCCATTTTAATGCCAATGGGTTCACTGACATTGTCCAATCGATCGTCTCGAGACCTGCTTTGTACCCAGACATAAACACTATCTATATTTGCATTTCTTGACCAGTTCTAAACAATCTTAAGTCCCATAAGCCTAAATTTTACCAAGCTTGAATAATGTTATTCAGCTGTTCGCTGAGAAGTTAAGAATAATTACAAAAGTTAATTAGAAAACATATATTGCATATGTACTTTATGTTCATTAATTTATAAGCATGTCCTTTAAGCACTTGCGACAAGAATCTTTAAATATAAATAATGAAAGTCTTCAAAATCTTACATCAACTAACGTTTAGACGTAATTATGCTATTCGACAGCATGTTTTAAATATCAAGATAGTCTGATTTTGATTTATATGTACATTTAAACGACATTATTTTATTTAATTAATCATCAATCACAATATTGACTTTCTCACTAAAAGTAATTATTGTCAATGACATTTAAAATTGAACCGATAATAATAAGTAATAAATTATAGAAAGATTAAAATCACTTTTTTGACATCTTGCTTAACAGTCAAAATAAGTATTGTATTGCTGATAAATTAAAGATCGATTTCTTCTCATTTAAAGATTCAAGTAGTTTGATCTGATGTTTCTACTGTCAAATCTCTCTTGTTACAAACAAAGTCAAAGTCAAGGAAACTAACACAAAAATATACGAGAATAGCAATACTCCTCCTAAATGGCAGCATATGTATCTCTTTTTTATTGTTGTTGTTGTTGTCATCGTTGTCGCTAATTTGTTGCGCACACAGTGTCACCCCTTACACCACCGAACAACCCCTTATTCGATACCCATAGCCTAACTCATAAAAAAAATTCGTGAGAAGAGAACGGAACTCATTTTAATTAATCAATTTGTATGTGATGTTAAGTGCGACGTTCGACGTGCTGATGTTGTTTGTTAATTATTTGCTTACTTCATAAACGCAATAAACTGACAACGATTCTTGTCAAAAAATAAACACACACAAAAAAAAAACAATCTTTAGCTAACTTTAGCTCACTTAAATGTCATAATTGTTCTAACATTACCGCATTGGACTCGCAAATAGACGCTATAATTGAGTCTGACTGGGTTCAAAAAACAATAAAAATAAATGTTTGTATAGAATCATTTAATGGCAAATAAATAATGAAAGGAATAATCTAGATTGCAACAGATCCATCAACATCAAAATGTTTGGTCTAGAATTGTTGATTAGACTTCAAATGTTCTCAGTTAAACAGAAGCTTTGTATTAAGACTTGAACAGCTTAAATTTCCATTATAGAATCTATTGTAGAACCTAAAAATTAGTAAAATAAAAGTATTAAAGGAAATCAATAAATTTGTTTACTTTTTACTTCAGAGGAGGTCTCAGTTTCTTATTATTTATTTTTAATATTTCAATGTATTATATTCAATTAGGTACAAGAACTGCTATCTGAAGAGTTCGGTATTCGACAGAGATATGTGTAGCATACTTTTATGCAGAGGATACAACACAATATCTAAAACTAAAACCGAAAGGACCAGATACTCTATAAATGAGTCTCTTGTTTCTCATCAATTTTAAATATTATCGATACAATTTATATAATTTGTAATATAAGCTGTCTCAAAGCGATAACAAATAAGCTCATGAAATATGCAAGTATTTGTAATGTAGATGAGTATATTTTTAGGAAGTTTTCAATGACTCAGCTGTGAATGAGGCAATCAATCAATCATTCGAGTATCGATTCCGTTGCAAATTCTAATGCATTTCTCAAGCATTTTATTAGCATTTGTGCACGTTCAATGCCCTAAATCATCATTTAGCTTATGACGTATTACAGTTCAAGTTCTTTCCCCTTTAAAGTCCCTTTGTACCTTTAGTAGACGGCCATCATTCATAGCTGGTGTGACCTACATACGTAGTTTATAAATGTCTCACAATGCGGAAATATGAGTCCAACAAGTGGCTGGTGACCAAAACGTGGCCCATCCTTTAACAATCCTTAAGGTAACGTACGTCATCGAACCTCCTCATAGTTGCACAATGAAAAGTGTTTAACAAACAGCAGCAAAAGGGCAACCTTCTTGACAGACTCAAGTATGAACAATGTATAGTCAGGCAGCCAGTCAATTGCTTGATGAAGTGCAGAAAAATTGGACACTGTGGAGTGGCATCCAGTGGGAGAGTGGCAAGAGGGAGACAGACTACAAGTGAGTGACCAACAAGAGCTGTGTGGCAGATACATTGTTGAAGCCACTTCATAACGCGAGCTGCGTGTTAATTGTTTGTCTGCGAGCTGCTTCAATTTGACAGCAGTCCGGAGATGACTGGAGAATCAAACTGAATGAATGAGTTTATTACGGAGATGGAGAAGCAACAGGAGCTGGATTTATACATAAGTACGTACATGAACGTTAGGGTTCGGCTTATTAAAGAAAGTTCTGCTACTTGGGCTACTTATATAACTAGTACATATATTTCACAATAAGTGTGATAGTTGTGATTTTACAAGATTTTCTTTCATACTTTCCTACAATAATAATTTTACATATTTTAGTCATGTATTTTTCTTTTAAAAGCGTTATCAACTGTTATGTACATTTTAGTGTTTGGACTTTTAATAAAGGCAAACATTTTCATCCCCAAGCACAAATAAGCCGAACCCTAATGTACATGTAACCAATACCATCGTGGTATCCTCAACAGCCACTTGGTATTGCGATGTTGCTAATTGTGGCATTAACAAATACAATAACTCGTGCCTGCCTGTCAAATGCCTCAAATGGCTGTCAGTACTAGTTTCTTCTCTATTTCTCACTCTTTCTTTCTCTCTCTCTCTCTTCCTCTCTCTCTCTTACTCTCTTCATCTCTCTTTTTGTCTATCAAACTTGTGTGTATGATGATTGATTGGGCACTTTGATTGAACGCTGACTAGACTAGAAGAGACGACGATTTGAGGCTTTCAATTTCCACACCAGTCCAAAATGATAATGATCACCATCACAAGTTGATGATGATGTTAATCTTGTTAGTCACATTAACACAATAGATAAAGTACACACACAAGCACACAATGGCAGCGAAAGGCTGAAAGATATTCAAGTAATTGAAATATAGTTGTCAAAACAAACTCAAAACCACTTGAAAAATCTCTGCTCAAGTTTTGACAGACACTTGACAAGTGGAATTCTTGACTGAAGTGAACTTTGCCAAAGAAATACTTAACAATTCAACCGAGTTCTATAGACAGTATCGAATCTTTCCAGCTTAGATATGTTCTCAAGGAATATTTAATTTCATAAAAATATAACAAGAAGAAAAGTACTCATTTCTTATGATTCTTTCTTAACAGTCTTAACATTTCCAGAAAAAAATCGACAATTGGATAACGATTTTATTTTTCTAATCAAAGTGCATTTCAGAGTCGACTTCGTGGCATTAGGTTTTCTTTAATTTGTTACAGCAACAAAAATGCAACGGCGTCAACATTACAAATTTGTTACGCGTGCGCAACAGCGACGTCAGCGTCGCGTCGCTGCCAACGTCGACGTCGAAGTCGACGTCAACTGCACACATTTTTAAAGTAGAAGCGCGCGCTTTGGTTGTTTGGTTATTGGGTTGTTTGAGTTTAGGGATGGGTATCGATATTTTAATAATATTTGTTTATTTAACGTCGACTAAAAGTAGTCGACAAGAAATTCAAATTCTAAATTGTTTAAATTTTACATATTTTATATGTTTCGCTGACTTAAGGTCTCAATTATATTTTGTAAATATTTTAAATTACAAAAACAAGTTTTTAAATAAGCTTTCAATAAAATAAAAGATCAAATAGAATTTTATTTAATTTTATTTTGTTAATATCGATATTTACTAAAAATAGTAATAAAATGATATACACAACATATTAGATAAATCTACTTTTTTATTTAATATTGTATTTTTAAATTTTATCTGCTATTAACAGTTTTCAAATGTAAAGAAAAATCTAAATACACATATGTTAAAATATCGATACGCATCCCTAGTTGTTTGAGTCAGTAATTTTCTATTTCTATTTCTATTTCTAGTTGTAACTCTTAACAGTTGCAGTTGCATTTCGAGTCCGTCTGTCTATCGGTCTGTCTGTCTGTCTGGCGGCACGTCTTTGTCAGGGTTGCCAGCGTGAGTTCATTTTAATTGCCAACGCATTCCACTGGAGTTGAGTTAAATTCAGTTGAGTTAAGTTGAGCCTGGCCCAAGGGGCATTCAAACTTTGTTAAGTTGTTTGCAACAGGCAGTTGAAGGTCTGTTTTGTTATGTGTAACAAAACTTGACTCTCTCTCTCTCTCTCTCTATCTCTCTCATCGGCCAGCCAGCAGTCTATCGATACTTTCGATAACTGACATTAAAGTTATTCAGTGTCAACTGAAGTACGCTTAATTTAAAGAATTGCATAGAACAAATTGTTGAATTTAAAACAAGATATCTTCCAAGTAGACGTGAAATGTCGTATCGATGTTGTTGATCGGCACATCCGGCGTATACTTAATAACTAACAGCAAAGATTTGTATTTTATGTAGAAAGAAAGTATCTTTATATAATTTGTGTCATGATGAGTAAATGTCAGAATTAGTGTAAACTAAAGTAAAAATTTATTTTAAATTTCAACAAAACTTTTAATTATTGGTATCTTTTGTATGATAAGTAAAAACAGGACTTTATGTCTTATTATTCAACTACTAAAATAAACGAAAATAATAAATATATTTTAAGTTTTATATTTTTTATATATGTACACACATATATGTATACATTTATTTTACTCTTTTTCAGCTCAGCTGAGACCTTAATTAGTCCTAGAAAAAATAGCCATAGATTGAACCAAACTTAATATAAATTATTGATAATATCGATTGTTATCATCAACAGTAGAGAAAGTCAAAATAGACACGTTTCCATAGCAATATCTATTTATTGCGAATTAGAAAAGAGTCCTAGAAAAGCTACTGATAAATTTATTAAATTTTTCTGTTGTAATAATATAAAGTATAGAGAAAAGAGACTAGTCAATTATTTTTTAGTCACAGTCATGAGTTCCATTTTAATATTTGCGAGAGATAAATATTAAATAAATGTGTTCAACTGTTTTTTTTGTTTCTTTGAAAAGCGAACATTATTGCCATACTCAATATAGGACAAGAAAAAAGTGCATTAAAGCTTCGCTGTGAATGATAAATGAGTTGTTTCTTTTATCTGTTAAGTTGTGAATGATTTTTAAAGCGCAGTTAACTTTTTGTCAGTGTGTATATGTGTGTGTGTGTTTGTGTTTGTGTTTGTGTGTGTGTGTGTGTGTCTACATCTATGTTTTAATTTTGTTTTTTTCTCGAATTTGCTGGTTTGCCTATTTGCAGTCACTCTGCCACATTTGGCGGCAAACAAATTAATTTTTGCGCCTACATAAAGCTAATTGACTTGAATGGGCGTCCGTCTGTCTCGTTCTCATTTTGTCGCTCTTTCTCTATCTGTTGGCGGCAATTAATAAAGCCAAAGCTGAAAAGGTAGCTCAACATTATCTACATCTTGGAAACGCACACTGGCGCCACCTACAACAGCAACGAAAGTCGACAAAACGACGCTTGACCTACAAATTGCCGTGGATATATAAAAAAAAGTGAAACAAAAAAGGGGCAAGACATAAGAGAAGCAGAGGAAGAGAACAAGAGAGAGGGAGAGAGAGAGAGAGAGAGAGAGTAGTTGCACCCACGTGAGGCACGTGTGATTGGGTCAACTGAGGTGGCACCTTCAGCGGAAGCGGATCAAGTGCATGCCACACACAGACACACGTGCAACATGGGCGTGTTTTTGGCTTGACGGCGAGAACAAAACTATGCCAAATGCTTTTGGTTAATTAGAAATCAATTGAAACGCTTAGAACGTATAAGTAACTTGCCAGCAACAACAACAACAACAACAACAACGGCAACAGCAACTGCAACTGCAGCAACAATCTGGCGACCCAAATAATTTTCCAATTGCCCCCGCGGCGCCTTCGTCATCATCATCATCGTCATCATCGTCATCATCGTCATCATCGTCATCGTCTTTGGGTGGCATGCAAACCAAAACTGAGTACAGAGAACCAGTTTGTTCTCCTATTTACCGCCCCCTTGCCCCCTCTCATGTTGCAACTCCTTTATCGCTAGCTCTCTCGCTCTCGCTCTCGCTCACTGTGTTAACTTGGCTATCTTAAAAATGCTTAATTGCTCGACTTGCATACAGAATTGATATGAATGAAATGCTATACCATCTTTATCACCGCCAAGTGTTGAGGTGTCGTCGTCAAGATCATTAATACTTAGCTTAATTTTTAAACATTTTAAATATTTGAATATTAATAACGTTTTAGTTTTTCAAGCAAAGTTTATTTTCCTTCATAAGTTATAATTATGTGCATTGCTTATATATATATTTTTGTTTTTTCTAAAGTTTTCGCAGTTTAATCTAACCCTATAATCCCAATTAAAACTATAAGCGTTTTAGAAAAAATATCATTAATAATATTAATATATTAATTTAATATGCTTTTATCGCATTCAGTGAACTGATAGATATGATAAGAATAAGAATAAGATAAGAAGAAGATATTTGTATGTAATCATTTTAATAGACAAAATGAACAATTTATTTTATATCGAACAGTATTTAAATTGTTGACTAATTTGATAGCTACATGGTATAATTGACTTAACCCAAGTACACAGTCAGTAAACTCAAGAAGCAGCCTTGTGTTTCCGACTTAAGGATGATTTATGTCCTATTGTTCCTATGACAACTATGCTATATCATCTGTCACATCTATTTTGATGCATAACACATTTCTAGACTTAACTATAATGTCCTTGGCAATTGTATATAAGTTGTTCCCATTGTACCGCTTTGAAACAGAACTTAACACTCAATATCTTAGCTTTGAATATTATAAATATTACCGAAGCATGTAGAATTTCATATATAGAGATTAATGGGCAATACTGCCAAGTTTTACAAAAAGGGACCAAGTTTGTTATTCTGATCATGCGCATAGACTTGATATAAAAACTATTTATACATAATTCAATGATGTTATGTAGTGTCACAGACATAAGATATGAGGTGACTTATGAGCCATACAATCGATTTGTGACGTAGCAAACGAAATGTCTTAGATTGTCAACCGATCGATCAGTTAATATTTCAAATAAAAAATAATGCAGCCGCAAAAGTAACGATCCTTCAGTTCTGTAGAGATTTGTCGAACATACCTCTCTATATATTTATTAACTCAAGACATGAAATTGCTTCGATTTGCGTTGAAATAAATAATGCAAAAGACTTGAAAAGTTATTGTATTGAGTATCGAGAGTAATGCGAATAATTCCTTTGTGATTCAATTGCCGTAAGTGACACGGACACATAACCACACACACCTACACACACCTACACTTACTCACACATACATAAATACATAAACACAGTCAATTTTTTTAGTTTAGTTCAAGTTCCAGTTCAGGTGTTTCAATCATTGCCTGCAATTTGCATGCATGTCACGTTCCTCGACTTTGACTTCGACTTCGTCACCTGTCGATGTTGATGACACCCCCCAACCCACCACCCACTCATTCACCCCCATCCCATAGGTGAGCAAAAAAACAAAAGCGAAAAAAATCAATTAAATAAACGGCAAAGTCGATTAAAATCTTTTGGCCATAATTGAACAAGCGAACTGAATGAAATTCTTTGGCAGCTGGCAACTGGCGCCAAACTGAACCATAGATCTAAGATTTCTCAGAGCATGGAATTCTTCAAGTTCTTCTTGTTGTTGTTGGTGTTGTTGTTGTGGCTGTTGCTGTTGCCGTTGGTGTGTGGCAGCCACACACCGGTAAATAGTGGGAGTATCATGTTGCAGTCTTTGTACGTATGTGGATGGGAGATTTAGAATAGAAGAATAAAATGGGAAATTGGGTTTGGATGCAACGCATCAAAAGTTGCAATTACATTTTGCGCTTCATCATGATAAAGTTGTTTGTGTGAATTTGCAATGCGTGCAACAACAGCAACATCTGCAACAACAGGAATGCGGTCACAGTTCATTGAACCTCTAGAAAATGTTTTGCAAGTTGCTCATCAACATCATGATGATGAATATGATGAAGTTATTGTTGCTGTTGCAGATGCACATGATAATCATGATGAAGTTTCAGTGGCAACTGGCAACCGGCAACTCTGCCACTTTAGCGCGTCGGCTAGAAAAAACCAGAGAAAAAAAAAGAATGCCTCCAGCGGCGCAAGTGTCGAAGAAGAAGAAGACACAGTGATACGGCATGTGATGCACGTTGAGTGTGATTGAAGTGTGTGAGTGTGTTGTGTGTATGAGTGTGTGTGGAATGATGGATCCAAATTCAATGCCATAAAGGAGTGTGCAAAACAATAGGAACAGAGCATTTTAAACAATGACAATGTTTAAATATTTTATGTATGATAAGTATATTTATATATATTTGCATACTATGACTGACTAACTATGCATAATTACCTATTAAAGTCGATTTTGTATTAAGTATTGTATTAGTATTGAGTAATTCAACATTTCAACATTCAATGAGTACACTGTAATCTTTTTATATTTAATGTAAGGAATCTTCATCATTATTTCTGATCCTTTGGTCACTTTACGGACATTGTAAGTGAAATATTACATTTAGCTTCTCTTGCGAAGTTATTACATTGTTATTATTACAATGAATATGGCTTAGACATAATTTAGTTTAATTTATTTCATTTCGTAATTACATTTGTTACACGACTTTTGTATTGCATAAGAAAATTGCCAAAGCGGTGAAAGAAAACATTGCAATATAAATACGTAATATGGACAATTTTTAAGTCGTATTTAACAAAAACAATAAACAAAAATAGTTGTAAACTCTTAAATTATAAATATTGTAAACAGCCTAAACAGACCTTACAAAAATCATTACAATCATTATCATGGATCAACTGTAGTATTTTTCTAAACATATTACCAGCTCAAAAATTATTCAAATAGGTTTCGAAAACAATGCATGGACAGAAGAATATTGTCAATGATCAACAGACAAAGATTGTAGTTGCAAATTCTCTTAAAGTAAATTGTTTTCTGAAATTTTGATTCCCTTGAATGAGAATTAAAATTGAGGAAATTTATGAAACTAAAATCATTAATTTAAAGAAACTTTTGATTAATTTCACCTTTAGATTCTACATAAATTGTATTTCTTGTTATGCTTCAAATTAAAAGTAAGTTTTACTCTTAGAGACATCAGGCCCTATTTAATTGATTTAATAATATGCAAATTAGACTTGGATAATATAAATAATATTTTAATGAAATTTGAAAGTAACAGCACTTTAATACATGTATCTTTTCTATCCATCTCCCAATGAAAGTAAACTGCTTTTGAAAGTTGAAATCTATTTTTAAGATATGAATCCCGGGACACGCATTGCGAAAGTTTATTTGAAGCGGTCTGAAAAGCTCATCAGTTGCATTGAACGAACAAGCGACCCACTTGTGTACCCTTGAACTCCAAATGTGAAATGCACTATCGTGACCTTTGTGCACGCAAATAAATGCAATACTATGTATATCTACATTGTCCAAAGCTTGTTGCCAAAGAGAGCCAGAGAAACTCTGAGCTGAGACTGAGACTGAGACTGAGACAGAGACTGAGTGTGAGAGAGCGTAAGTTTCCTTCATTTTGTTTAACAACTCCCACGTAGCAGCTGCAACTATTACTCCTTCTGCCTCTTTCTCCCCTCTTCATTTTCCCACTTCTCTGAAGCACACGAGTTGCTGTGAGTGTGAGAAGTGCGTGTGAAAATTGTTGAAATAACAAACGTCAGACAGAGAGCGATGCACTCCATAGTGGAATAAAGGGGAGGGAGAAGTGCATATAAGTTACTCAGTTGCAGTTTCGCTTGCTTCCTTTGATCTATTTTTGGTGTTGTGTCGCAGCGGAGAGCGAAAGCTAATCAGAGTGAAGCCACTGGAGCAGAAAGTCGTCGTCAAGCATTTAAAAATAACAAAAACAAATACATAAAAAACAAAGACTCCCAATACACACATACATACATACTTATGTTTATTTGTATATGTGCATATGCATAAATAAATCAAATGATCGCTTCTTCAAAGTAAAGCAACAGAGCATCTAATTGTCTCCTGGCACAAGGAGAGCAAAAGAGAGAGCTTAACTCAACAGAATAGCAATAATATCAAAGCGAATTTCAGTCTCATTTGCTCTCACAAAATGAGATCAGTTAAAGGGATGTGAGAACAGTTTTCATCTAATTTGAAGTTCTTGCGGTTTAAAGCTGACCACAAACACGTTTGTATGTGTGTGGGATTAGTTAAAGGAATATGAGAATAGCTTTTATTCAGGTGAAATTTCTTGCTCTACTCTTAAGTGAATCCCTAATAAGTTATATGTCACTGTTTGAGTAGGCAGAGAAAGAGAGTCTCCAATATGAATATCTTATGATAAGACGCTTATCAGAATGAAAAGCCCAAACAAACGCCAAACAAAAAAAAAAAAAGAAAACAAAAAAGAAACAGCGTAGACAAATACAAATTTAAAAAAATATATATTAGAAACTTACCCAAAAGATGTTGCAATGAAAGTTGACGGTTTGTTGACTTTTTTCTTGTTGTTGTTGTTTTTCTGGTTTGTTGTTTGTTGTAGAACGGTAAATGCAGTGCTGCAAGAGGAAACTCTTATAAGAAAAACTAACAACAACTGGAGTATTGTTATTTGAAATGTTATCCAAATTGAAAGTTTTGGCTTAAATATAACACACACATAAGTAGACAAGAAGACCAATTGTAAATTGTGGGAGATGCGTGGAGGGGAAGGGGGTGAGTATTTTGCCGCAGGGCGGGCTTTAAAAGTTTGCGCTTGCGTCAGCGTCGACAGCGCCGCCTGCAACTGAAATCGAATTTTCCAAAAAAAAAAACATAAAATACAAACACAAACACAAATAAAAGAAAAAAAATAACACAAAAAAGAAGAAACAGAAACCAAAACAGACACTGCGATAGTAAAAGACGCAAGCTAAGAGGAAAACGAGTTAAGACGCAGACAACAACAACAGCAGCAAGAAAGACAATGCTGACGTTGTTGTTGCCGTCACTTGCTGCAAGCTGATAAAAAAACCAAAGCAGAACCAACAACAACAAGAACAGCAGCAGCTACAACAACAAGCAGCAACAACAGTCGCCGCTTACAGTCGTTCTTGTATATTGTTGTACATGGTTTTTTGTTTACGCATTTAACGTTTTTTTATTTTCATTTTTGATAGTTTAACTACTGTTTGTTGGCCAGGCTTACGTTTTATTATTTTGACGCCTTTTTAGTTGCGCGCGCGCATCTCCCAACAAAAAAAATACAAGTAAAATAACAAAAAGCTAAGAAACACCACAAACTACACACTCGACACAAAAACCGAAAAAAAAAAACAAACAAACAAACACTGAGCTTCTTACTTTCAAACAGTTTTATTTTCTTGCTATCGCATTGTTGCTTTAAAACAATTCTTTTATGTTAATTTAATATTTAATTTTTGTTAGTAGTTTGTTCTTCGGTTAAGACAACAACAACAGTTTACAAGCACTAAGGCGACACGACAACCGCGCGCAACAAAAACAAAATGAAGACTAACAACTCCAACGTTCAGCAATGTGATTGCAAGCGCAACGCCCCAAAATACCAAAAATGGTAGGCATACTAAGAAAATACCATATTTTCTTATACTTGAATGAAAACTCTCAAATCAATGAATTTAATCAATCGAGAAGTATTCACATTACTAACGGTATTCATGTTTGAGTGTTGTTTAAATACTATACGTTCTCTATTTTAATTTTTCAATGATTTACTTTATATTCGGTCACACTGCATCGCAGTGTTGCCATACTATTTGTATTTAATGCAACGCAATTTGGCCCAACAGTATGAAAAGCTAGCACCAGGTGGCGCCACATTATATGCTTGGTGGTTGTGTACGGGAAAAACAAACAAAAATAATAACAAGAGAAATACGTCCGCAGCAGTGAAGCGGGCATACTCTATCAATTGAATTTGTCAATATCTGAGACGACACTTTTTATTTATTGATTTACTGTCAACTGAGAACAGTCGACTCAACAGTATAAATTGCAAATATTGAATAATTCAAAGTCCAAAAGTAACAATTACAATTAAATTGAAAATATAAATTTAAATTGAAGTTGATATATACATATATAACATTTGTGTAAATTATATGACTTATTGATATGCATGACAAAGTTAATGTATCTGAGACTTGTAGAGAAACCCAAGTGTGCAGATACTCGGTCAGCTGGGACGCTTTTTCTCTTATTTGTCTCTGTTTGCGTTTGCCAAAAGCTGCGCCAGCTTGTGTTGTCATCGTTATGTGTGTACGCAGTGTTGTTGTTGTTGCTGTTGTTGTTGTGGGCAAAAAAGCTTTTTCAACTAATAACTGCTGCGCTTAATTTTCTATTTGATGGAATCGAATTGACACAGTTAAATGTGAAACAGTTGAAATTGTTCTAAAATCAAATAAACTGCATCCGCAATGACACTCAAGTGATTTGAACTCACAATCGAATTTCCACTCGACTTTCATTCACAGTTGGGAGTGAGGAAAAACGTTACAACAACGGTTTTGATTGGGAGAAATGTCAACGGAAAGCAATACGCCCGTGGATCCGCGTGTCCAGGTAAGCGCAAGTACAGGGTCTATAAAATTATAAGCAACTTACCTGTTTTCCCCATTTTTTCAGGTCGAGCTGGAAAAGCTGAACACGGCAACGGACAATATCAACAAATACGAAGTGGAGCTCGATGTAAGTTATTGATTTTTTTTTCTTTCCTTCTTACTGCCCCCATTTTGAGTGTCCACTTTACATAATCATCCATAGGAATCCAAATGTGAATTCAAACGTCTACTGGCTGAGAGTGTGGTCCGGATCAAGGCAGCTGCCCATAAGTTAGGAAATTCAATTGATGCCGCCAAACCCTATTATGAATCTCGCATCTATGCTGCCCAATTGGCCAAGGAGACACAACAGGCGGCTTCGAATCATGAAAAGGCCAAGTCCATACATGCCGCTGCCAAGGAAATGGTTTACCTTGCTGAACAAGGACTTGGAGAGAAGTCCACACTGGACACAGCCTGCCAAGAGATGCTCAGCCATGCGGCTAGCAAAGTCAATCAGTCCCAACTGGAGGTCACCGATACTCGCAATGCCCTCAAGATGTGCCAACTGAAACTGGAGGTGGCCAACAATCGGGTGGGAAAACTACAGGGTCAACTTAAGCAGGCTTTACGTGCCTCCAGGTATGTCTTTCCTGTGTTTTAGGCTCGAGTAGTTCCTCTTATGTACCTAATGTCCTGGCAGTGAATATTTTACTTTCCCATTACCGTCAGTTACTTTTTATAATCATGGGAAATACTTATCTTAATTCCGTATGCATGTATATTCGGGAAAATACATATCCTTCACGTACTTCCAGCAATGTTTTTAAAATTACGCAGCAGAAATGTCCGTTATATTCTTATCTATATTGTGTAAAGATTTCATATTGAGATCTTTTATACTTTTTATGTAGGAGTCGAAAGGACTTTTCCCTTTAGAGAAATTTGGAAACCGTTTTCTTTTAAATGCCTTTTTTGAGATACATATGTCAAGGACTCCCGAATTATTTCCTATATTTGTGTGTTATTTATTTAAAATAAAAGTAAAATTGCAGTAAATATCTGCCAGGATACATATATATACAATATCGGCCCTGTCGACATGATTAGCTTATAGATTTCTTGGCGTTTTTCTTGGTTCTGTATTTTGTTCAACTTTGGTTTCACACTTTCGGTTCTATTTCGTTTCTTATTTCTTATTTGGTTTCCTAGATTGCAGCTGAGGCGCAATTTACTTTTGTTGAGATACTTTAGCATATTGCACGCTTTGTATTGTACCCTGTGCTCGTGAGTATGCCTCACAGTATGTCGCCTTGTCACGCCCACTAATATGCGGTCCCCCGCATCTACGTCCTCATCTTCGTCCTTGTCCAAAATGCAGGCCCTACTATGAGACGCGTGCAAACTACAATGGACTGTTAAAGGCCCAAAAACTTCGTGTCAACGAGCTGGAGGCGAAGGTCAGTGCCGCCAAATTGACCTACAATGAGGCGTTAAAGAATCTGGAACAGATCTCCGAGGATATCCATAGACAGCGACAACAGCGCAATAATCTGCTTAACTATGAGGCGATGCTTCGTCAAGTAGATGCTGTAGATGCTTTAACAGCGGGCATTGAACAGCAGCAACTGTTGCCGGATCAACAACAATCGGAGCCCGAGGATGAATATCTAACCATGCCGGATCGCCTGAGCAGTGGGGCAAGTTCACCACGGCAGCGTCAGGCCGATCCTCATGATTGCCCGCATTTGTTGCATGATTTTGAGGCAGTGCTAACCTTTCCACAGAAACTGGCTGGTGGCATGCACAAATCGGCAAGTACCAGCGCCACGGATGGTGACAATAATCTATTTGCCCAGGCCCAGGGTCTTCACGGTCCCTATGAGGTGAAACCGCGATCCGAATCGGGAAGTAGTTCTCTGGCCTCAGCATCGGCATCAGCATCCGCCTCGACATCGGTACCTCCGGCGGATAATGATATTGATCAATGGACAGAGATACGTTTGTCCCACTCGGATAGCACCAGTTCAAGTTACTCCAACCAGTCACTGCTGGAACAGCATGGATTGGATGGTGCTGGTGGGATAGGTGGAAATCAGGGACTGGGCTATGGGATGGGTAGCTTGGAACCAGATGCCCAGTCGCAGCATTCGACATCCTCCTCTGATGAGCCCAAACGCAAGGTGACCTGCACTACCATATTCCAGGATGAGGCCATCGGACTAACGGGTCAACAGATGAGCCGAAAGCAGAGTCTCAGTCAATGGTTATCGAGATCGAATAGTTTCAAGACTAGTGGTCGACGTCAGAGTCTTGATCTGTTGATTGATGCTGGCGATAAGGTGAAAGATGTATTTAGCTACGGATTTCAAAAGGTCGGACGGAGTCTGGAGCGAAGGAACAGTGAATCTGAAATGGCCAATGAAGGTGATGAAGCGGATGCTTTGCTGGCAACACATACAACAACGACAACAACAACAGGAGGAGGAGCAGGCGGAGCAGGAGCAGGATCAACAATTGCTACGAATATGACCAGCAACATCACCAGCAGCAACATCATTAACAACACCAGCAGCAGCAGTGGCAGCGGCAGCAGCGCCAGCGATTTCTTTTCATTTAGCAGGTCAGTAGATGGCAACGGTCGCAGCAGCAGCAGCGGCGGCAGCGGCAGTGGCAGCAGCCTCCTGTGCACGCTGCAGAATCGTCTGACAAAGCTCATATGATCAAACGAATCGACGCCACAGCGAAGTAATCGATAATCGATCATCGATAATCCGATAAACTGCTTTAAAATGCCATTCCAAATTCAAAACTGCACCCACCTAAAAATCAAATACAAAAAACCAAAATGAACTAAAACTAAAAAAAAAAGACTATAGTTAATATCAGCTACAACTATATACAACTACAAAACCAACTAATAAGCTACTGCAATTAACTAAATTCCTAATGCTCGAACAAACGAATTGGCTGCTTTGATTTGGTCTCTTTGCTCTTTGAAAAATAAAAAACACATTCCATCACAACCACCACAACAACAACATCAACTACAACAACTACAACTAACAGCATTGCACGCACGCACGCTTCTACTAAATACCAAAAAAAAAAAATTAATACAATATCAAAATCAAAAATCTACTCTCAAAATTTTGTATGTACTGCAAATACTATTCTTTAATGTATGTTGTGTGTATTTTGTAGCGCCATGAAATAACTTCCAAAACCAAGTCGAATAATTTCTGAAACTTCTTTGAATACTATTGATTCCATTATATGGGATTTTTCTTAACCTATGTCTATTTAAAGTCTCAGTTGATTAATCTACAGATAATTTGACGTAAAGTCTTTAGAAACTTATGGCAAACTGTCAGTTACAATCTCTTTTTCGAAACTCAATTTCTTAAAACTTATTTCATTTATATTAAAATACATCTTGAAATTACTTTTCCTATTTTATAACATGATAGATTGGCAGTTATTTCATGTAGACGCTTACATTTAGTGTGCCCGTTTCTCATATTTCGATACATATATTTATTTTTCAATCTTTTTCCACATAAACACATTTCATTACTCCTAATCAGTCCACTATAACCATTTCTTATTCATATAATCTATTTCACAAATACATACAAATTTCTATATTTTCCTATTTTTTTCTCTTGAATCTATTTCACTTTTCACTTAATTCTTGTCTTGCTTCATTCCACCACATTCATTCAATCTGTTACTTTCGCTATCTCTTTTATATGACACTTAACAACTACAACAACAACAACTACTTTACAGATCCTCAGAACCCAAAGACTTACTATCCGATGAGCAGGTTGAGAATTTACTATTGAACCACATGGTAGATGAGCACGGCGTCATTATAGTGGAGGAATTAAAGTCACCAACTGCAACAGCATCCACACCAAGAAGATCAACCACAAGCATGCAACACCCCCTTCAACAGCGACAACAGCAGCAACAACAACAACAGCTGCAAGAAGAACAACAGCAACAGCAACGTAACCATACCGCATTGAGTGTGGCAAACGCTGCACGTGCCGCATTATTGTTTTAAATACCCCCAATCACAACTGTACTTAAAGCTGGACCAGTTGGGCAGATGATCGATCATGACCATTTCAAGCAATTTAGTAAGAGGCGTACATATCACTCGACCTTATAGATCCCATTGAAGACAGAAGCAGCTGGAACAGAGAGCAATCTGTGGAATATTTTGTTTCTATACATAGTTTTTGGCTATGTTATAATCCTAGCATGTGCAATAATGTTGTTTAGCGTACAAAAAAAAAAAAAAAAACAAAGTTACATTTTATGCTGTTCCGAAAAGCAATTAACTAACTTACGCTAGTCAAAAGCGATAAGCATACAACAAAATCAGTTAAATGGTTGAGTGTGTGAACATTAAAAAAGAAAATCTATTAGCAAAAACCATTCTGAAGAGATAAACCACAAAATACAAAATAATTATAGTAATTATACAAAGTACGTTAAAAATATACATACATACTTATTGATATTAACTGTACCAAATTTATTATTCTGGGGTCATGTGCAAGCAAATATTACTACACTTTTACAATTGCTGTGCGATCTTGTATTTATATACAGTCAATGCTAAAAGAGACTTTCAAAATAAATTTTCTCGTTGCAGACGTTTACAATTTAAACTTAACGATTTATTTCTTCAGACAGTATTATTTAGTATTTTTCTTCATGGGCGCGGTAGTATCAAATATCGATAGCAAGTTGGACCATCGCATTTTGTATAGTACCAAAATGGCATTATTTAAAACAAACAGCTGATTGAGTTGTTGCTTTCTACGTATTATTAAATAAAATGAGACGTTTCTGTGAGCGTTATAAATAAAAATTAAGCAGTATTTCAAATATAAACTAAACTCTAATACACTGCTACTAAATTAAACACACCCAAATGCAAATTCAAATCTTTTCGTGCAAAGTGTAAGTATTTTTCAGTATTTTAAATGCATATTGCACGTGCATTTTATCGATAGCACTTGATACTATACAGATTACGATAGTTTTGCAGTTTCGCTGTAATTGAACTCCAAGAGTTTCCAAACAAAAGCAAATAGAAAAACTGCTTCCAATTTTAGCAACAACGGCGCAATTCAGTCTGTGGCCTGCGTAACTAAAAGAAAATGAGCGTGTTTCCGGTTCTATTGCTGTTGATGCAGCTACTGGTCGCTGTTTCAGGAGGAGCCAACGAGACTGCAACAATAGCAAGTGCCTCCAATGTTACAACAACACTGCTTAGCCCAGTTAACAACAAGAATGCAACAGCGGCCGCAACAACAACAACAACAGGTATGAGTACTCAACTCAAAATAGTGCAACCCGAGGGGAACATCGCTAATGGCAAGGAGACTGTCAAGGAAAAGGAATCTCATGTGGACAAGGTGGACAATTCTACTGTGATTACACGCAAGGTCAGCAACACGGCTACAATGCAGTCGGCCACATCAGCAAAGCCGACAACAACAACGTCAACCACAACAACAACAACTACAACTACACAGACACCTCATGCTATCAGCAGTTCACCAACAAAAGCAACAACAACAATGATAACAAACAATCAGGCAAAAATAACAACTAAATCAGACAAACCACTGGCCGAAGGTGTATCCCAGAGTGACATCAATAACAGCAGCAACAGTAAAGGCATCAAAACAACACCAGCAACTGTTGCTAATAGCAATGTCACCAGCAGCAGCAACAACTCCAGCAGCACCAGTTCCAGCAGCTCCACAACAACATCCACCACAACAACATCCACAACAACCACAACCACAATGCGTCCCATGAAACCCAACATTACAAGAAGCATGGATGTGCCCATAGCAGGAGAAAAGGTTGAATTAAATTCATCTATAATTGGCAGTGCCAAAGTCGATAACTCTATAAGGACAGATCCTATAACGCAACCTGTACAAGAGATGGTCACTCTACCGAATAATCAGAATGATTATGTTGTACCCATTGTGACTATCATGTTTACCGTGCCAGTTGCCATATTTGTATTCATTTTAATGTATCGACGTTTCCGGGATCTGTGGCACACCCGTCATTATAGGCGCATGGATTTTTTGGTTGATGGCATGTACAATGATTGACGAAGGTGCCACCAGCAACAGCAGCACCATCTTAATGGTGGTGCAAGTTGTCCATCAACTGCTGCCAAAAGAAGTTGATAGAGAAGCATAGCAATTGATTGGAATGATTATTAGTTATTTAAGTTATTATTGTTTTGAATTTGCATGAAATGCAAATAGAGTGAGAAAGAGAGAGAGATAGTCAAAGAGAAGAGCACGCGTGGGAGAGAGATAGCGAGAGACACTCATGTTGGTGCCAGTCTAAATATACACATTGCTCAGTCAATTAAAAAACATTAAGAAAAACATAATATGTATGTACGATGGATACATAAACACATAGATATTAGCTTTAAACGCAAGTAATTGCTACCAATATAAAACAACAAAATTATATACATACATATATTTGTATATTCACAGCGGCCAAATTGAACATTTTGATAAGATGCAAATGAAGCGCAAAAAGTGAGAAATTTAAACTGATTTTATGAAGAGAATATTTCAAGCATTTCATTTAATGGAATTCGAATTTTGTAAGCATTTTTGTTAGGTTTATATACATACTTACAATTAACTTTATATACACACACACACACACATGTCAAATGCTGCGACCAAATTGTAGAAACTATCAAAAAATAATTAAACACATACACTCGAAGCGCAATTAGCAATCAATGCAAGCATAAGATTATAAACTATACAATATATAATATACACTATCCTATATAGCCATCATGTGCCTTACTATCTCAGCTCTCAATAATGCTGTAACGAACATATACATACATGCTACATAGTATATCTATCTTCATACATCTTATATACAAATATGTATCTGTATCTACATATATTTGTAACTATTGCTGTAGATATTTCTGGTAGACTTGCAAAGCTCGAAAAATGTCTTGGCCAAGCATTTGATCTATGCCCCATTAAAGAAAATAGAAATGCCAAAAACAAACACGCAGCTAACCAATAAGCAATTTTGAAATACTAAACTATTAGCATAAAGCGCATTTATTGCATAATTATTTGTTATAAACGAAACAATTACAATAAAGCAAATGCAGTGTAACCAATAATAATCCATCTATTCACTACATTTTCTTTTTAGTAGCGAAATCTTTAAAACATGCGTTACATGAAACGATCCTGGGAAATGTAAACAATGTTATCCAAAAACAACAAATGAAAAATACTTCAAAATGGGCTATTAAAGGCGGATAAGTAATTTCTTTTCTACATTTCAGAATCTGGACTCGCAGTAAATCACAGCGAAATCAGGAATGCTAAACTTTTCTGTTGCAGTTTATGATATTTGATTATACTTGATCAAAGATTGATGCTCAACCATAATAGGAATTAGAACACGGATTAATCGTACAATTCTTGTAAATGTTGTCAGACCCTTTGATAAAATTAAACCTATTTCCAATTTCCCATTTCTATTTTATTATGATTTTCCCTCTAAATTCCAAATAAACTCAACTTAACTAAATTTTTAAATAAATTTCATACACTTTACTTCAATAAAGTAAGTACTGCAATTAACAATAATATTAACACAACAGTAGGACCAACTTATAAAATTGTTCAAGTTTCCAAGGATTATAAATTTATTTATTAAAAAATGGAATATCTTTCATCTTTATTTGTGTCACAGTAGTCAAATTATTGAAATCACTTGACCTTTTGTTGTTAATTGATCACTAGCGGCTGTTCTCTGATTAAGACAAATGTGTAACAACCTGCAAGTTGGAGAGCCACCACCTCCATTTACTTGAGAAACACATTCACCACCCTATGGCATCCCCATCCAATATCGAATGTGGCTTTACGGCAGCGGTGAACAAAGCCATTTTTGTTGTTGCTGAAGTGGTTTATAAATTATCTCCATCACCACAGATTTTTGTAGTTTTTGTAGTTCGTTCGTTTCTAATAATCTAAACAACGGAGGAGAAAAACTAAAAACAACACAGCCTCCACGATCGTGTGTATATCGTATATGTATTTGTGATTTTTTTTTGTTTAGCCGGATTCGGAACAGAGGCGCCGTAATCGTGTGAAATGAGCCGAACAACTGCCTCGACGCTTGGGATTTGTTAGATCGCTGATCACTTGGAAACGAGCACTGAACGTGTGCAGTGTGGTTCGTCATCGGTTCATAAGGCCAATTGCAGAAAAGGGATATTCAAAATCAATAATCGTTAATTGATAATCTAGATTGTAGAATACAAAATGCATCCTGCCTCGCCGCATCAACATAGGACGCGTCTTAACATCAGTGCAGCAGGAACAACTCCTGGACAAACACAAACGACGCCGGATTCTTTTACATTGAGTCCCCAACAGCATCATCATCACCATCCGCAGCCACAACAACAGCACACGGTCCAGATCAGCTCCAGTTCACATCCATATCAAGGACTCAAAACCTGTAAGAAATATCACCAAATTTATTTTAAATTAATCTGTATTTAATCATAGTTTATTGTTGTATTCAGATATAAAGTAGGATATTGGGGGTATTAAGCAGACAATTTAAATATTATATAAAGATAATATATAAAATAATATAAATATACTTACTAATTAGCATACTAAACCGTTTTTAAGAAGCATTCTGCAGTTATTTTCAATCAGTAATCGCTTCTTTACTTCTGATCAATTAGTAAACAGTACCTGCTAAATGATATAATACCTTTTCTTACATATCAGACTACTATTTGAAACCTTTTTTTAAACTTTTACATCTCGAAAAATTGCGTGAAAATTCTGTGCTCGGCGTTCTTAAAAAACAGTCAGTTTCAGGTATCACTTAATGTATGTGCGATACATTTTTTTTGATGCCAATAGACAAGATTTGTCGATTTTGATTGTTAAAATTTTGTTGCTAAGCGCAAAAAGTAGTAATCAGTTATCATAATTATTAATTTACTATCAAATGTTCTCAATTCCTACTATAGTTAATTTAACCCCACAAGTACAGCTACATAAATCTATTAATCATCATAAATTTTTCCTTGTATGGTTTTAAAAGCCATAGCATATAGAACTTACAGCTGATAACTACAGTATGTATAGTTCTCTTAATATGATCTAGTCTTGAATCTTGAATTGAAAATATATATAATAAAGACTTCTTGTAGTTACTTCGATCATAAAACTATCCTTAAAAACTATATCTGATCGAAGGTATTTTATTTGTTATGTATAATTTTCTCAATATGATCTAGAATTGAATCTTTAATTGATAATGTACATATATAACGGAGACTTCTTTTAGTTACTTCGATCATAAAACTCTCATTAAAGACTATATCTGATCGAAGGTATTTTATGTGTTTTTAAAAATTGCTGAACTATTTGGCCGCATTTGGCAGTTCGTTGTTGGTTGATTGTTTAGTTCATAAAATACTCACGCATGGCTAAAGATACAACTCAACTACAAAAGATACAAATAGTTTTCGCTATGTACAGCCTCATAAATCTGCAGCGTGCTTGTCTGTTCCATAAACCATAACTTGATATTTATGCGATTGAAAAGCATAATTCAAGCGTGAGGTAAATAGATTTGGATATACTTTTTGTTTTTTTTTACTTTTCCTGCAGCAAAAATGATTCATTCGATGTCGGATGATAGTTCCATATTGAATTGTTTGCAATAGGAAAGTCAGCGACCACCTATGAAGTATGCAATATAAACTGTGGACCGACAAGTAAAAATAAATAGTAGACGATCGAGACGAAGTCGATCCGTATCCGTGATATAAATCGTATTGTCGAAACTTATAAGATAAACAAAAGCTCAACTGAAAATAACCCTGCCTTCTATTTCATCTACTATATAGACTGGCTACTGGTACTCGTACTCGTGTCTGTGTATATAAACATTCCATAAATGTTCCAATTGGCCTGGCCCCCATG
Organism: Drosophila neotestacea; assembly: GCA_035044365.1. Lineage (NCBI taxonomy): Eukaryota > Metazoa > Arthropoda > Insecta > Diptera > Drosophilidae > Drosophila > Drosophila neotestacea. The sequence continues at coordinate 547,427 of JAWNMD010000799.1, forward strand.
GAGATTGTTTAGCTTGCTGCCTGCCCCCGAGATGGGGTATCAGTTGAACCTGCCCACCAACTCGTTAAAAACTAGACAAAACTATACAAAATACACACACATATCACTGGGGCAATACTTATGTATTTAGTACACAAATGTACTTGAATAAATATGGTCCACTGGATAATTTAGCATTAAACAAATAGCATACATACCATAATCGTATCTACATAGATTATAAATATTCCAGCCATTGCTTCTTTACGATCCACTAAAAAACTATGTCCATAAAAAGTATAATTAACTCATATCATCACAGTGCGAAGTCTTCAGTTCTCTTCACGATCTTTAAGTTTAATAGTCTGGAAAATAGTAGCTTATTAATTTATTTAAAGTTTATAAATAAACTTAATTCTTAACAAGTTCCATATCGAAAATCTCATCTTATGTACGTGCATATAAAATGTTTTTAAATTGCTCATTTACTTGTAGACAGTTAAAGTTTTTAAAGCCCTATTTTATATGTTGATTTACTCATTATAACATATTTTATACTCTGCACAAATTTCATTTTGTCTTCGCTGAATTATCACATAGCCATTAATCGACATATGATTAATTTCATATGGAATACCAAATGGTTTTGATGTTTTTCGTGTGATCTTTGACTGTAATGTTGCGGACTACAGACAAAATCGTTTTCTTGTCAATCTTTTGGTTGAACAACAAACGGAAATTCGAGGCGGCATAAAACAACAATTGTGCCGCATGAGCAGCAACAAGTGCAGCAGCAACAATACACGCCAGTGCTGGCAATTTAGCCTTTTTTCCGGATAGTTCTGTTCTTTAAAAATTACTTCAATCAATCAATGATTCATATATTAGAATCTCTTTTATTTAAGATTGAATATCCTTAAAATACATATATTTTCATCTGTCTATATCTATTCAGTTATATTTTTAATATACTGAAACACTGGGTCTAATGTAAAAATTTTTAATATCCAAGTTTTTGTCGTATTTGCTGTTCTTATTTTTAAATTTGTATCGATTTATTCAGTTTTTAATCCTTTTCCGGATAGTTCTGTTCTTTTAAAACTTCAGCAAGGAAATATATACATATGTCAATCAATGATTCATATATTAGAATCTCTTTCATTTAAGTATTTGATACCTTTAAAAACATATCTATTCATCTGTCAATAACTATATCTACTCAGTTGAAAAACTGGTACTAATGTCAACAATGTTAATACTTATACAACTTTTTGTCGTATGTTCAATTTCCTAAGAGTTCTGTTCTTTATATAAATAATTCAGCGGGGAAATATGTAAATGAATGGAGAACATTTTTGAACATCTTTTATTTAGATATTTGGGCCCCTTAAAATACATATCTATTCATCTATCTGTTCCTATATCTGTTCAGTTATCATTTAATATATTGTAAAACTGGGCCTAATGTCAAAATTTTTGATATCCAAGTTTTTGTCGTATTTGCTGTTCTTAATTTTTAAATTTGTATCGATTTATTCAGTTTTTAATCCTTTTCCGGATAGTTCTGTTCTTTTAAAACTTCAGCAAGGAAATATATACATATGTCAATCAATGATTCATATATTAGAATCTCTTTCATTTAAGTATTTGATATCTTTATATATTCATCTGTCAATAACTATATCTATTCAGTTGAAAAACTGGTACTAATGTCAACAATGTTAATACTTATACAACTTTTTGTCGTATGTTCCATTTCCTAAAAGTTCTGTTCTTTATATAAATAATTCAGCGAGGAATTATGTAAATGAATGGAGAACATTTTTGAACATCTTTTATTTAGATATTTGGGCCCCTTAAAATACATATCTATTCATCTATCTGTTCCTATATCTGTTCAGTTATCATTTAATATATTGAAAAACTGGGCTCAACGTCAACATTTTTAATACAAAACTATTTTTCCTTTTTTCTGTTACCATTTTTAAATTTTTATCCTTTATATTTGGCATCACTGATAAGTATATGGAACACGTGCCTGAGGCAATGTGCCTTCAACTGTTATTCAATTGCTTGTGAAATTTAGCAATTTATGCATCGCATTCTTTCCTTTTCAGCTGAGAATGATGACATGGGCTGTGTGGAGCTTCTGGCCACGGCCGTATCAGTATTAATCATGATACTGACATTTCCCATCTCGGTGTTCATCTGCTTCAAAGTGGTATCCGAGTATGAACGTGCGGTCATCTTTCGCATGGGTCGATTACGCAGTGGAGGAGCACGAGGTCCGGGCGTCTTCTTTGTCCTGCCGTGTGTGGATGATTATTATCCGGTAGATTTACGTACAGTCTCGTTTGATGTACCGCCTCAAGAGGTGCTATCCAAGGATTCGGTAACTGTTACCGTCGATGCGGTCGTCTATTATCGGATTAGTGATCCACTGAAGGCTGTTATTCAGGTCTCCAACTACAGTCACTCCACTCGTCTGCTGGCTGCTACGACCTTGCGTAATGTCCTTGGAACTCGCAATCTTTCCGAGCTGCTCACCGAACGCGAGACCATCTCACATACCATGCAAATGTCCCTCGACGAAGCTACGGATCCCTGGGGCGTCAAGGTGGAACGTGTTGAAATGTAAGTGGACACTGATTCCTTTAAATTATACTCAATTTTTGTTTTATTATTTAAAGCTAATGTATACTAGGTACGCTAATATTTATTAAATGTATTAAATTAGTTAGAAAACTATAGTTCTGAATTTTAAAATTCAAATTAAATATTCTACGAATTGTTGTAGGCAAATATTATTTATGCAGACCAATTCCAATCCTTTAAAGTTTAAACATTCTATATGCGCCTATTGAAAATTAAATTATCTAGATAGAAAGTAGATAATTGTTGTTTTCCTTTATACATAAATTATTTTTTTAAATTACATAGGTGTATTTGTTTCGGAAATTGGCAAAGATGAAAAGATGTATTAAAGAATTACTTTAAAATTAATTAAGGTTCATCACGATTTATTACGTATACGTAACTTTGACCCTAGCATTAATTCATACTTAAATTTTACTAGTTTTAGAACTTATCGAAAATCGTTTTGCTTATCAAAAATACCTTTCAGTGTACTAATGAATGCAATTCCGTATTGTTTTGTAGTAAGGACGTTTCGCTACCCACCGCCTTGCAACGTGCAATGGCCGCCGAGGCAGAAGCAGCACGTGAGGCACGTGCCAAGGTCATTGCTGCTGAAGGAGAAATGAAATCATCGCGCGCATTAAAAGAGGCTTCTGAGATCATCTCAGCCAGTCCATCGGCATTACAGTTGCGATATCTGCAAACACTGAGCAGCATCTCCGCGGAAAAGAACTCGACAATTATATTTCCATTACCCATGGAATTGCTAACACCATTTCTTAACTCATCCGCCCAGGCGGCTGCAAATGCTCATGCAACACCATCTCCACTCCATCGGCATCAACACCAGCATCATCAGTGACGGTCGATGTCGGTGCTGCAGCCATACCTGGAGGCACTGGGTCGCTGCGAGCTGCGTCGCCAAATTGCTGGACATGACAATGCTGACGATGATGACGACATTGTCGGCTATCTGCTGTGAATGACACTTAAGGTCTGCCATAGTCTTACCATGATGTTGTTGATGGAGGGCAGAGTGTTAACTGTACACTACTTACGACGAATACAAACATTTAATCTTACACCATTGTGTTCCCTTAATCTCAATAGATATTCCCTTTCGGACGGATGTGAAAGGATTACGTTAAGAGATTTCGGCAGTGTCCATATTATGTAGATTTCGAACAATTTTTTTTCTTAAAATATAATTTGTAAATCTTTCAAAATTTTTCAGATATTAATGTAATTTAATGTAAAGTAAATACTTGTTACTGATTATCTGTAACATATGTAAAACTCTTTATGATGAATTGATTGGTTGTAGTAACGTTCCTTTAATGTAGAAAGTGTGGAAAATTGCCACTTCTAGGGGAAACTCAGTGCAAATCTTTGGAATTTTTGATAACAAACTACAAATTCAATTATTGGCATACAAATCGGTGTTGTTTGAAATAAATTTGGAGAGACCATAGTGAATATATTCACTATATGAAGAAAATAATTTGAAATTATTTGTTTAATTGTGCAGTTGGTTTGGTCAACATGGTACAAAAGCTTAAGAAACTGATCCAAGGAGTCATAAATAAAGATAAAATCGGAAACTGCACAAAAATATTGACTATTATTAATGTTATTCTTGAAATTAATAACATTTCCACTGCATACATCTAGGCGCCCACAGTGCTCAATAAAAACGTTCATAACTACAGGTGTAGTGTTCTGTAAATTACAATTTATATAAAAAATAATAATAATTATTGCTCTTTAAAAAATACTATCTGTCATTTCACCTGTTGTTTGTTTTTCTTGTGGCAAACACTCTTCAAAATAATGTTAAACTTTGATAACGATTTGCACGCACACAAAAGGTTTATTAATAAATATTTTATCAATTCAATAAAATACATGAATTGTGTATATGTAAGTAATAAGTATTGTATACATACAAATATATTATTTATATATTTATATATGTATTTGTATGTTTATATAAAATGGCTTTTATAAAATGTATACAAAATAGTTGTGACTTAATAATATACATATATACATAGAAATTGACGTAAATTAGCAGAACTCAACTCATCCGCTCATGGTGAGTTCCATCTAAAGTTTAACATTTACATGAATATGTAAGACTTAACAAGAACCACACAATTAAAATAGACTTCAATATACATTATGCATATTTAACATAACTATTAACTATTTACCTTATTATGCATGCATGTACATATATATATACCATATATGTTATATGTATGTTTCAGGTTGTATATAGTTAGGTTTTGATGAAATATGTAAATACTTTTTGGGATCTGCAGCGCGAAAAACTATTAACTGTGGAGTGTAATACACATTTTCGATATCTGAATGTTTCAAATTATGCACATTTAACTCACATTCTTGTAGATATTTTCCATGCTGGCGGAAAATAAATGGAATTTAGAGTAGCATAGCTGAAAGATTATTTAAGGGCGTTCCCGGGATAGACATACATACATATTTATATATAGTTACTTAAACAACAAAAAAATCCTCTTTGCTTTTCAACAAAATAATGGCCACGGCATCGTAAGTTTAAATGTAACTTAAGCTAAGGAATTGCTTGTGCTACTGGATTGCATAAGACTCAAAATATCTTCGCTAGACTTGGCGTGCGTCGAAAGGGATTCCATGAACTGGAAGATACGCTGCCCACAAATCGCGTTTTGGCGGACGTCTTGATACGCAGCTTGGGCTTTGTTGTCGTGCTGGTTGGGCTGGAGGAGCCTGAAGAAACTCCGGACGAGCTGGCAGCCGATAGTGTCGAAATTGAACCCTTCGATGACAAAGGCTGCGAATTGATAAACTGTGATGATTAAAACAAAAGCAGATAAAGTGAACACTAGGTGTAGTAAAAAGAAATCCATTATTTTTGAATAGATGTTTTAGTGATCGTTATCTCTCGATCTGGTAACACTAAATGGCGTTATGAAGATGACATCTTGTCCTAAAAGTACTTCTTTGACTGTTTTGTGATTGTTAGAATTGGTCTTGTTTGAGCAACTTTTTAATTTTTGCTTTTTTTTTTTAGCGTTTTTTGAGGCGAGCTTAAATTTTCGATCCTTTCTCGAGAACTTCTTAGCCGATTTTTAAAAGCTTTACCGATTCCGAAAGTTAAGAAGTGTATATACTAATTATTTATATACAGTATTTAAATCAAAGGTTTACCAAATTTTCTTTAGCAGTTCCTTGAATAGATAATGGATTTACTTTACTACATCTTATATAGTAGATAGCTTACCTTCAAATAATTGCGATCCATGGGCGTTATGACCTTAAGTTCCAGTGCCGCGCCACACGACTGAATAAGCCTAACAACCTGCTGATGTGAATACCATTTCACATCCATTCCAGCGATTTCTACTATAAAGTCGCCCTCTTTAATGCCACCCAGCTGAAAATGTAAATGGAGTAGCTAATTTAGTGATTGTTCTGAGTCAATATCTCCAATGACTACTCACATCTGCCAGGGAATTGATTTCGACATGTGCGATTATCACAGGCGCATCGCCACGCACATGAAAGCCAAAGTTTTCGAGCTCCTCCTTGTACTGACTGCAACCAGCCTCGTGACTCTCATCATTAGATGTGGGACAGTGACAATGATAGCTGCTGGCATCGTGATACATTGCTGAACCCTTCTGTAGGCGTACACAACGTGGAGCAGTCCAGTGACGACGTGCGGAGAATATTGCAATGGGACCCAGTCGCTTAAAAGGATCCTCCACTTTGTATGATGTAAAATCGGGACCCGTCAATGAAAGCGTGAACTTCGAGGATGCTATAAGTGAAAAAGCGATGTAATTAGTCACACTGTTAAAAATCTTTGGGTGTGCTTTCGTCACGTGGACTGCAAATCACAGTGGCTATTTCTCTATACGGTTTAAATGCGCAAAAATTCAATGAAATAAGTCATATTATTAAAATTTGTTGGGTCTGCTTTCGTAACTAGCGTGGACTGCGAATCACAGTGATTATTTCTGTATACTTTTTAAATGGACAAAACTTCAATGTAATATTATAAAGGTCCTTTTGGGTCTGCTTTCGTCACTAGCATAGACTGCGAATTACAGTGATTACTTTTCTATACTTTTTAGATAGGCCAAACTTCAATATACTAAGTGACATTATTAAAATTCTTGTTGGGTCTGCCTTCGTCACTATCGAGGAATGCGAAATACACTAAATATTTCTCTAGACTTTTTAGATAATCACCTTCAACAGTGCGTTCAACCAGATCATAGCACTCTTCAATATTCTTAGCAGGCGCTTGCAGGCAGAATCTTTCGTACTCTTCATGGGTCTTGTAATGTGCCTCCTTGATGACCTGTGTTAGCGATATTTTGTTCTACAAAAAAAGCAGATGTTTTTTAGTTAGTTTTAGTAGAAATGGCAAGTGGCAAGTAAAGAGACTCACCTTCAGATAGCGGCACATGCGTTGCAAGCGTTGCGCCTCCTCATGACTAGCCAGAGCTTCCTTTAAGTGAGTGCGCTTGATGGCAACAACACTGGCGCTCTCATCATCACTTTCACTGTTGGCCTCTGTGGCACGCAGTGCCTCCCTCGCATTGCCAATAAACGATTCATTCGATGACACTGTCTGACTCTTTTTGGTACCCAACGACACATTATCGCCATCGCCCACAGTCGCATCAATGCTCCGCGCCTCATAATGATGAGCCAACGCTGCAATTGTATGTATGGTTAATTCGTCAGAACCACAATTCTACAAACACAATTTCATTGCCAACCAAATGTAGGCGACTCACCTTTGTACAATTCGGCCTTAAGTGGGACCAGACCCGCCCAACATTCGGGCAGATAGGTGTGCGTGTCATTCACTTGAATGTTCTTATGCATCTCATTGTATTCCAGTGACAGCTGTGCTGCTTCACCAGCCAAGTCCCGAAAGAGCTGCAATATATAGATATATAGAATCAAATAAATATATAAAGATACTTATGTCAGTTTGCAAACTTTAAATCAGCTTTTGGCCCACACTCTGAAAGTGGGTTATCAAACTGCAGACAAATGGCTCAAATGCATGCAATGCAAAGATAAATCTTTGGCACTGTATTCAATTGACAAATGGCGCACCTGTTACTTTTTTCTAATTTGTCAACTAGAGCACGTTTTCGAACAGTTGATAGCAGAGACAGTTACTTTTATAAGCTAATAAATACAATTTAAAATGTGACATTTATTATTTAATTGTAAACATGTTGCTTAATAAAAATTGTACCAGTTCTTAGATTTTAATTTACTAAAAACTATATTTTTTTTAATTTTTGACTTTAATGGCATAAATTTGATAAAACTGATTTCATTATATGCTCTCTAAATTACAATTAAACTAAATTTAATTTTTGTTGTTTAATTTTGAAAAAAAAAGGATGTTTGCAATACTTTTTCATAAGCAATTTTTTATGTCAAATATATTATAGTATAAAACCGCATTTCAAATCTGATTCAGTGACGTTTTAGTTTTTGTGTACAAAATCATGTGGAAACCGGAAGAAGTTATGGCTGGTAAAAGTTATAGGAACTTCAGAAGAAAGAGTTTAGACCGGCATAACTTTGAGAAAACTGAATCTATTTCCAATCGGAATGTGTTTTCTTCATGATTATTCGATTTCGATTTTGATGTTTCACTTACATGACTGGATTCGGTTAGGCCCAACGCCTCGATCTGTAATTGCAGCTTCTCGAAGAGACATTCGCGTGCCTGGGACAACATTAGGGAGACAAGAACATCCAGTACTTGTGGCTTAAGGTCCATCGAGGGTGCATTTGTAAATGTGTCGTAGATGTGTCGGAAAATGCCGGCGGCACGCAAAAAGCTGTCCACAGCTGCATCTAAGCCACGTTCCGTGCGTCTATCGTGTCGGGCCCCAATTTGTGTGTATATTGCACCCAAGTTGAACAGCGTACATGCCTTTTCAAAAGCAATGGTACGCTGACAAGAAGGCACACCGGTTAGGGAGTCATACCACTCAAAGTACACGCCCAGGTTACGATCAGGTGGAAAGAAGCGCCGTTCCACATAATACAACAGATTGTAGTACCGAAACAGAAGCGCCACTCCAAGATCATCACGCGATGGTGTCTTCGAAGCCTGAAAATCAATAATCGATATATGTATTCGATATTAATAATAGGAATTTAGTAATAGAAACTTACCTGTCTGGTGTCCGTCATATCCGCTATGGCATCCATATATATTGACGGCTCTTCGCTGTAGTGCTCTAATATAAAGTCTGAAAACGGTTCCATGAAATTGATTTCCTTGGTCTCCTTGAGACCCAACGGTATCATTGGCATTATGCCTTCATGACTGCAAAATTGTAAGAAAAAAAAACAACAGAAAAATATATATGTATATAATTTGCGTGATAGTTTTGATATTTAATTATACAATTTGGTAGACATGAAATATGTGATATATGATATAAGTAGCTAGTTTTCCTGGTTATAAACCGACTAAAAACAGATAAAGCTGGGTTCATTTATTTAACATCTATGTAGTTAAGGATCAGTTAATTATCTGTAAGATATTTTGACATTAATTCAAAGACAACTGTCAGTTAATATTTAAGTAGACATTGAAAAATCATAGCTGTATCTATAAAAGTCTTTGCCTTGTGTCTAGTTCGAAATAAACTTGATCAGCAAACATATTTTTAGATACATAGTTTCGTTTATAGAGTCGGAAATACTCTACTCTGTCTGTTACATACATTTTCAATGGATAAAGACTATTGAGTACTGAGCAAAGTACACACGTTCCGCTTGCTAACCAATAAATTACAAACTGGATTTATTTCTAATAAATCTAATACTTAGTTGCTCATTGTCCGATCTAATCAACTTGACAGCCAGAATTATTTCCTAAAAAGAAATAATAAGTAAATCTACCACACTCAACAAATCTGTGTATCTACATATATTTACAATTGGTAATAACTATGAGTACATTGAACAATAATAATTTGTATTTTTTTTTTTGTTTCCATATTTGTATTTTTGTCAGTTTATTTAATGACGCTATTTTCACTTTCTTTGTTGCTCTGGCTTTGGCGCTGTACTGTGATTTTGTTCCACTTGAGGGCGCAAAAAGGCGCTTGACCAGAAACTGATGCGCAAAAATTACAGCTGCCCAGCTTGATAGTTGTTGTTGTTGCTAGTTGCTAGTTGCATGCCCCACCAATCTGGGAACTGCTAAAAACTACAAATTTCAACATTTGCATGCAAATCAAACAAAACTTGAACAAAAAATGAGTAGCAAGAAAATTGGCTACAAAATTTGTTTGCAGCCAAGCGTCTAAAATGGGCGAACAACGGATCGATTTGGACATCTCCCCATAAAAAAATCACTCACCTCTCGCTTTGATAGATCTCCACCGAAGAGTTTAGTTCAGCCAGCTGCTCCTTTAGCAGCTGCAAATTCGAGTTGACGAAGCTTAGCTCCAAAGCAACTGTATCGCGTAACTTGCGGTTTGTTGTTGCCTGAAAAGTCCGAAACAAATTGGTTATTAATCATATAGAAACTGTAGATCGGACTGATTACACCCACCTTGTATAGATTCTCGGCACCAGCGCGTAAGCGGAGTTCCTTGTTGATTTCCTGGTTCAGTTTACAGCGACGACTTTGCAATTTGCCACGACAGGTTGCGGCTCGAGGATCAGAGCCCTATAAAATAAAATTGAATAAAGACTTTGATTAGATCAAGAAAGTTAAAATTCTTAAGTAACTTAACTAAAAGTATAAGGCTAAAACTCAAATTTGAATTTAATTGAAAGTAGGCTTTTAAAATCATGATAGTTTAAGTTCTTCGTAATAGAAAACTAAACACAATTTATAAAGTAAAAAAAGGCTTAAATTGTAAATTTATTACATAATAAAAATACACTTAAATCAATCAAGTTTAAATTGTTTATAAAGGAATATTCACTACAATTTATAAAAAAAGAACAGGCTTAAATTTAAATAAATTATTGAGAAGTTAAAAATTTGGGTTCATCGATCAAAAATAAGTAATCTCTTATGTCAAGATTATAAATGGAACACAGTAACTGAATCCTACAACACTCAAGAACTAATTCACTATGTAATCATAATATATTCATAAGCACTTGTTTTATAACTTTTAAAAAGGGTTCAATTTAAGGTTTCTTTAGGGCATAATTTACTTGTGAGACGTGCCAAGCAAAGTTGATTGACTTTTTTACGGTAGCCCAAGCATAAAAGTCAGTTAAAAAATAATAAAAAAAAAATAAAGCAAAACAAAAAGAATAACAACAACCGCAACAAATGAGACACAACTTGGCATATAAATTGTGGATAAGTCAAGTGCAAAATGCATACAACGTTAAGTAGGAGGCTATTTAGAAACAGATGGAAAAATTGTGGAACCACAAATGCTTGGAAATGGAAATGGAAATGGAGTTCTTTGTTCTTGGGATGGACGCCCGCAATTTCAGCTTTAACTTCAACTTCAACGGCAGTTGAAAGCTGACGGCAGAAAAGACATGTAACATACACAGAGAAAAATTGAGGTGTAGAATATGCAGGCTAGTTTTCACAAGAGATTGAAAATAAATATACATGTTCTACAAAACTCTAGCTACCCAATGTATTTAAGCATTATCTAGGAAAGAGGAGTTAATTAAGAAAATTGAAGAGCATTATTTTAAATTTACATTTGTATATGAGCTGTATTTTTTGACTCAGTGTAACCAAGTACTCTAACGTAACTACAATAACAAAAGCTCATCGTGTTATCTAAAAGTTGTACTTATATTGTATGTATTTGCACAAACACACACACACACACATACTTATTTGTATCCACATTTGTATGTGTTTGTGCACAAAAGGCCAATGTGCTTGGCCAATATACATATGTATGTGCAAGTAGAATACAATATACAAGTAGAAACACCGGTAAACTTGGCTAGACCATAATTACTATGCGTCCATGTTTAAGTATTCACGTATTTGTATTTGTACGCCAACGCAGCGTGACACGATCGTAATAAATATATGTACGATCGTATGTACTCGTAAACGGAAGTAGGAAGTCATCGTCACGACGTTGCACATTCTGGAAGTGGGATCTTCTTGATAGGAAGGGGTGATAGGAGGCTTACTGCATATTTAGTACACATAACAAACAATACAATAAAAAAAGAAAAACATCTTATTATGCATTGTGTGTACGCCTTTCGAGTTACATTATTTTTATACAACTTGAGTTTAGAACAGAGTCGTGATGATGGGAGTTTAAGAGTAGTTATATATACTCCGTTTATGCGGAATACAATTTGCAAATTCAATTCATGAAATGCTGTCATAATGGTGTGTATAAACCCCGATTTACAGATTCGACAAAACACACGAATATTGACTATGAATTCAATTCAATTATATTAGTTTAATTTTATTGAATTTTCTAACATTTTGTGAGCTGTATAAACAGGAGGTTACTTTTAATGTGCAAATTGAAATATACATGAATGCTCCCTATAAACGTAAGAATAATTATAAAATTGTTCAAATCATTTCAAAATGGTTCAAGTTTGGATTTGTAAAAGTTGTCAGACCGAAGTACAAGGAGCTTAAAAACTTCATAACCTATAACTATAACTATTACTTTGATAAAACTAAACCAATTTCCAAGCGGAATGTCTTTTTTATCATCAAATATAAAAATTTAGTGCAGAAATAAGAGTAAAAGTATTCAATTTTAATTAATACTCCTAATAGAGTAAATTTAATAAGAATGTTAACTTATCAATATCAATCTTAGATATTAATTAATTTTTGTATAGTGACTAGCGCATTCATTTATAAGATTAGTCTTGTAGCGCTAGAAAACATCTTTTAATAAATAATTTAATTTTCCCTCTTAATTCCAACTAAACTCAACTTACTTAAACTTTGGGAAAAATCACTTTTTGCAATATTTTGGCTAATATCTTTACTAACTGTTAGCAAATAGTTTCTTTCTTTGACTTACAGCGGATCTAATTTCCAATCTGAAGCTAATCGAGTTTAAGATCGACGTATATAACGTTCAAGTAAAATCTATCTCATATAATCATATGGATATTCTATTCACTTTTAACAGCTCAAACTCATTAGGAGTATAAGGAGTGAATTAGCTATGACAGGAAATCGGGACCAGGACCACCAAGGCATGAATGCAACTCTCAAACTCAACAAGTTCAACTATAAATGTGGTAAGACATGTGCAACTGATGAGCTTAAGGACTATTGACACTAAGACCTGACCCTGATCCGTGTTTGCTCTTCATAAGTCACCGACTGCAAGAGGCCCAGGTGAATTTATTTTTAAACAAACAAAGCAATATGTGTGTACATAGTGTGTGGTGTATGGTGTGTGTGTGTGTATGTGTGTGAAGTGTGTGTTGTTTTTGAGTTGGCGTGTTCTGCATAATTAAAAGTGTCAGGAGAGGCCACGTCTTGAAGGTAGTTTATGACCGTCCAACCCAATGCAAGTAAACGGATTTGGCAGGCCAGTATTTAACGCTGTCCACTGTCTACCGTCCAATGTCCAGTGTTCAGTGTTCAAACAATACAAATAAATGGCGCCCCATCCAAGTAGCTGGGGCAATGAACTCAACGTGTCGCTGGGACGGATCAGGTATTATTGCCTTTTGGCTTTCGTGGATCGTTGGCAGAGTCTTCGAATGGTATTAGACATGCATCAGCATCGGTTGCACGTGCTTGAAAAGTCAATGCACCAAGTCAGGAGGTGGATGGTGGATGGTCGATGGATGGGCCATTTGAGAGGCCACTCAAGTGTGCAAAATGATTATACTATATACAAAATAATATGTATGCACTTCATACATCACATATATGTATGTACATATGTATGTATGTACAATTTACATTTTAACATAAAGGTACTTTGTCTAGATTAACCGATTATCTGCACAAAATCGCTTGGTTGAATTTAACTGCGGCTTTAGTTTCAAGTTGCAATCTCGTTTTCCCTTTCAATGACTCGGGCAATGTAAATATGTACTTAAAATCCAAAGCAACAAATTACCGTGAGTCGCATTTATAATCCGGAATTACTGAAACCCCCGTAGCGCATGCAAATGACAAAGCCAAAAATGCCAAGCACAAATCACAAATATCAACAAAATTCGAGCATCAACTACATAAATACAAATCAGTGGCCAAAAAGTATTCGAATTATGCATGAAAGCACCCGAAATGGCAATGGGCAATGAATTTCAGTTTCAATTTCTGAAAACATTAAGAAATGAAAGTGGTTTTTGAGCTTTAAAACGATTACGACTGTATTAACGAAGGTTATAGTAATAGTTGCACTACCATAACTTTCAAAGGTTCTATGGCGATATAAATTTGTAAATAAAGATTGCAAAATTTATTTGTTGAATCAAAACATTTTTCAGCATAACTCTTTATTCAATTGTATAGCTTATTTAAAAATCATAAGAGTATCATAAAAGTAATTTAAATAGAACTTGGCAAAGCTTTAAACAAAGATAAAATACTCTATGCATTGACCCCCTTGTCATTTCTTTCTTCATATTGTTTCATAATCACTTTGGATTAGGTTTTTGACTCGATTTAGTTCATGGAACGTGTTTCGTTTAATATAAGCCACTGTTGGCCCATATTTAAATTAAAATGGATAATTTGTTATCTTCAGTAGCTGACATATGGTCATTGGTCGGCCCATTTCACAATCACAATCACACTCACAATCACAATCACAATCATATTCATAGCATTCATACTTGCATTCATACTATGTAACACTTTCTAGAGTTTGCCGCACATTCCGACACCCCGAAAAAACCTGTTGTTGTCGTTTGTTGTTTTTTGTTTGTTGTGTTGTGTTGTTGTGTTGTGTTGTAGCTTGTTGTGTTTGTCTTTTGGCTAGTCGTACTTTCACCTGTTTTAAGGTTTTCGCGCTTTGGTTTAGTATTATTTGGTTTTATTTTGTTTTACAAATCGGGTTAGAGTCATTAATTAAACACACACATTGAAGAATTTGGGAGGGAAACGCTTGGCCAGCATCTATGAATATACACACATTTTTTTTAATTTTTTGGGGGCATTCTGTTAGTCACAGTTGGGCGCCGATAAACCCAACAAGCATCACAGCGGCTTATATGTAGTATATGTATCTATAGTATCCATTGTTGTTCCCTGACAACTGCGACCCAATGGCTTTGTTATAGTATGACACAAAACCCATCATAAATGCCAAAAACAAATACACACACATACATGCTTCATTTTTATTCTGTTGGTACAAGAACTTACCCTGTAGAGTAAATACAATAAAACACAGAGTAACTTTCACACATCAAATACGTAAATAAATAAATAAAGATAAATAAAACTGTATCTGTTGTGCTTTTAAAATCTCTAGAAATTTTGTTAGGAAATGTTTTTGAAATGTCAAAGATACTTAAATTTCAGATGTTCTATTTTTCTAACCTACTCAAATATTCGTAGTCATAAAATCGACTGCCATAAAATAATAATAACTCTTAAGTCATTAAAATTATAAATGACTTAAATTAATTAATTTAATATGTATTTTAGACATTTTTATTTAGTTTAATAATAAGTTTAATATAATCTATTTAAATTTGAATGTTATTAAATCTTTCAACAAATTTTTGGACTTTTAAAACACTTTTATTGCTTTTTATTTGGTTTAAAAATTCATTTAATTTAACTAATTTAATTGTATCCAATCATTTAACAAGTACTTCTATATTTTTAAGCCTATTATGCAGTTTTATTCAGTTTGCAAATTAGTTTAATTTATTTAAAGAAATTCTAATTCTTATCAAAACTATTTAAATATATTTAAAAAGTATTGCGTTGCTTTTTGGGTTCTCTATTTTAAATACTAAAGCAGATTCATTAAAGCCTTTATTACCTCATCGATTAGCTCATCTTGTTATTATTTTCACATTAGTTAGTAATTGCTATTAAATAATTAAAAATAAATCAACAATGCAATATTAAAGTTTTTAGCTCTATGCTAAATTACTTCCATGTTTATTAACAAATTTCTTTGAAATAGGCAGAATTTAAAGTAAAATAAAACAAAACAAAACAAACCAAAAACTAACGTTTTATGATGAATAAGAATGCGATCTTAATTTGAGTTAACTTTCTTGGTGAGTGGAGAAATTTAAAACAAACCCAATTTGCATTTAGCTAACATATATATCAAAGTTGGTGTCTCCAACTATTATATTATAAACAGTCGAGAATATTTGCATTTGTCTAATAGAGAAACCTTAGCTGTCTATTATAAAGATGCTATAGAGTTGTAGCTGTTATCTGTTGATCAATTCAATTGAAAATGCAACTGGCAAAAATGAATTAAAAATGCAAATGCTTCTATGGCTATAAAAAGATTGCAGCTGCTGCAAAATGCC
The DNA here is from genome assembly GCA_035044365.1 of Drosophila neotestacea. NCBI lineage: Eukaryota > Metazoa > Arthropoda > Insecta > Diptera > Drosophilidae > Drosophila > Drosophila neotestacea. Next base: position 563,555 of record JAWNMD010000799.1, read on the forward strand.
AGAGCCAATAGCAATAATAAACATTAAAGAACCACAGCAATACAGCAATAAGAAGAACCAATGCCAGAAATATTAATGGCAACAACAGCAATAGCACCTAACAGCAGCAACCTGTTGCCATAGTGGCTAAGTGACCCACATGTTGGTAGTCGCAAAACTTGTTCATATTCAATAATACAAATCGGTTAACAGAGAGACAGACAGAGATAGAGAGAGAGAAAGAAAAATGCGCAATAAAAATCAACGGCCGCAAAAATGCTCGTAAATATGCGTGTTAGCTGCTGCATATGCAAACAGCAGCAATCGGCAACAGCAACCAGCAACCAGCAACAGCAATCAGCAACAGCAACTGGCAAGCGTTAAGAGGCAACAGCTTAGAGCCAGGCCAAGAGCTGTGAGATATATCTATGCATTTAATCGTGAACAACTCGCCTGGGCTTTGCGTAGAGGAATGTTGAACACTTGACAGAAACTAAAAAGCACCGCCAGCAACAACCACAGCAACAGCAACAACCACAGCAACAGCAACAACCACAGCAACAGCAACAACTATTTTATCGCACAAGTGTTGACTGAAGTTGTTCTGCCTCTCAACTGGTTTTTGAGGTCGTTAGGCAGCCTCAGTCGACGTCGCAGTCGAGGCAAGCCGGCAGCATCATCCGTTAACTTCATAGACCTGGCCAAAATGACGGCTTATAGCCATTGGCATGTTGTTGTATTTGTTGTTGATATTTTAGCTGCTCACTCGATAACTGTAAGCTGCAGCATTCGAGTTTTCGGGAAATTGGAACACACACATTTTGGCTCTTATTGATTTTGGTTTGGTTTTTAAGTATGTGTGTGTGTTTGTGTGTGTGTTTGTTTGGCATAGTGAAAATATTTTTCGCCAACTGACATCTTTGGCTATCTTCCATGTGTGTGTGCATGTTAGCCGTTAGGCTCGTTAGCCTGGTCCCAAAATGATGCCTCCAATGATAAATGATACATTTTGCCGAAATCACCGTTTTTACTACTCTTTTTAGTTCTATTCCCAATCTGAATTCCAATTCTATTACCTTATTTTGGTGAATCGATACAAAATATGGGACACAGCTAAGAAATGTTTGGCCTAAAGGCCCTTTAAATTCTACAAAAACTAAACAACTAAAACTGTTTTTGTTTACAGTTTGTGCCATTTAGGTAAAAGTTTGTTAACATTAAGGCTAAGAATAACTTAATATATCCTAAGCTATTTAATTCTATATTTTATTAACTTTTGTCCTTTTCATATTTTTTGGAATTATCAATTAAATCAATCAATAATTAAATCAGCATATAAAATATACAATACTACTTATGTAAATTTTCAAAGGCTAAAACATATTTTGCTTAATTGAAACTTGACTTAACTCAATTTGTTGGAAGTTACAAAAGCTTGTGTACTTAAGAAGTTATATTTATGCTGTTCTTTATCAATAGAGGAATGTGAATATACTATATTGAAATTAGAAAATTCTTTATTCTTTATTTAAATTTTGATTTCCACTATAATAATTCATTTTTCAATACTTTTCTAAAATGCAGGATACAAAGATGTCACAAAATACGTACCTATTTTAGCAAAAACTAAATAGGTTAGGTTTTCTATTAAAAATTGTAATTAATAGTTTTTACTTCTCAATATTTGGCTAAAATGCAACTGCTCAAATCGTTTTAGAGCCGATCCTTGCTTTAAGAGAACTTGTTAATTACACAAATTACGTATTTATTTGAATAAAAACAAAATAATTCACATGGTAATGATCAGATCCGAAAATAAGTTGAGAATGAAACTAGTTTAAGCAAAAATCAGATGGTTCCCGGTGGGCATCGTATCATTAAATAATTAACTGCTAATGACATTACGTGCTAGATTTGATATTGAATGCAAATTGTTGTTGTTGTTGTTGGCATGGCTTAAATGGTCAACAATAATGGCGAAATTGCCGAATTAAAGGTAAACACCCACAACAAGCACAATCAAAAGTACAAGCGTAGAAACAACTACATACGAAATTCAAATTCGAATACAGATGCAAATACAGATACAGATAAAGATACAGATACAGATACAGATAGATTCATTTAAAGTGGTAAACACATGCCAGCTCTGATTGACGCCAAATTGCCACAAGCAATTGTAAAATGGATCTGTTGTTGTTGTTGTTGCTGTTGTTGTTGCTCTTGTTATTGCTGCTGTTCTAATCGCATGATGAAAAACCAATTTGGTTAGAAAATGTAGTGGAAAATTGGCATTGCCATAGAATGCGGTAAATAGGAATGAGTTACTCGTAAATACCTTGGCGTTGTTTCATCCCCCTGTTGATTTTCCCACATTTGAATCGAACTTAACCGTGTGGCTCTGCAAATCACGTATTGAAATTGTTGTAGCCAATCCCCTCCCTTCCCCTCCAACACTACACACCCCACCATCTTCCATTTCCATTTCCCACTCGACACTAGACTGTTGTGGGCGCTTAATAGCCGTAACAGCAATAACAACTACAATTGTTGCTCAGAATATGGCAATTTAAGAGTGACTACGAGAATACCCTATACAACTTACAGGCTGTAACTACAAGATACCCTGTGCTCAGTTCTGAGATACTTTAAATAATGGAAGATAAGGCTTTGCCAAAAAAGCTTCATTTGTAAATCGAGAAAGATATCAAAACTTAAAATAAACTTTATTCATATGCAATATATAATTAAATATAAGTTAAGAAAGACAAACCCCTTTTTGTTCATTATCAGTGGGTATAAATAGTTAGTTACTTAGGCAGTAAAATAAAGAATTTGTTAATTTAATCAACAGACTGTAAAGTGCTTAAGTAGCTACTAAAAAATATAGAAGAACTTCTTTGGTGTGCTAAGAATTGAATTATAAATTCCTCAGTCAAATTTTGACAGTCTTAACTTAACATTCAACCCATCTCTGTGATCCGATTTCTTTAGTCTTAGTCTAAGCGACATTTAAACTTGCAACTTTAAAAACATATGCGAAAAGCAATCAAATTTAAATCAAATCCAAATCAACACCCAATGAATTTGAAGTTTTTTTTAAACACTACATAATTTGCAACTTAAAATGCATAAAAATAATATAATATAAATAAATCGTACCTACAAGTTCTACTAATAAACAATCTTACTAACTGAAAAAATTAATTAATTAAGTTTAATTCAGGGGTTCTTTAAACTGGTAAAAGAAAAGAACCAAAAACTTGCTCTCAACAATATTTAAGAGTTTTGCAGCCATGCTAAAAGGTTTCATTCCTAAAGAATGCAAATAAAAGTGCGATTTAATAATTCTTAAAGTCAGCTTTGTGACTATATAACAGAATCTTTAAAATTATGTACATTTAAGAATTATATTTAAATGTTGCTAAGCAACTCGACAATAATTCTATTGTTGAATTATTGATTGTTGTCTATTTGCTTGGAATTTGCATAACATTATAAAGTTTGTTTATAACTTGTTAAGCGTACAATGAGTATAATTGTGTATGTACATATGTATGTATGTTTTTTATTTATGTATTTATTGGCCAGAATCAGGTAAAGTCAGCTATATAAGTGGTATGCGTTGTGCGGCCTCAAAGCGATGCGCAAGCCAAGCATTCCAATAAGAGAACTTTTTTTGTGTCTTGAACTTTGAATGTGAGCCACACACAAACACACAAGCACACACACTTAATTTGTATTCAAACTCAAATAAAGTATACGTGTGTGTGTGTGTGTGTTTGTGTGTGTATTTTCAATGGCGGCAAATGTCAAAATTCGCAACTGGCATATGTCAGAATTATGTGGCAAGTACTTGAAGCTCAAGTATTTGTCAGTTTATCACGTAGGTGGGCGCATTTGCAATGTATGTACACGTTCCGCATATTTAGACGACTACACACATACCCTGTACCCCCCACCCCTTACGCCACTCTACACTCTCTTCTCATCAACCTGTTCAGTCACCTGTCTTGGATCTGTTCATGGCAGTCCATGAACATGGCTCAGTGGCCAACTAACTATTTAATTATGAGAAACTCTTGAAAGATCTTTTTGGACGCACGTGTGGCCACTTGAAAGTTGTCCAACTTGTGGGTGGACACACGATAATATCACTTATTCGAGCACTTGTATACACATTATATATTACATAAGTATATTATATTAAAGTATAAACAGATACTTGGATGCTTACCATTTGCTCTAGTTTTAGCAGATAATCCATTGGAGACTTGCAAGTCATTTTGTTTACAATTTATTGCAACTACGCATTACAGAAAATTACAACGACAAACAAATAAACAACTGCACAATTAAATTACCTTTAGTCGATAGTATTCATGCTATCGATTCAAATTGATTCAATTGAATTATTTGTATTGAAATTCGTTAACGAACACGAATCAATTTATGGAACTATTGTATATAGTAAATATGAATGCCATATGCATGACATTAACAGAAAATAATAAAAGAAATATAAATTATACAAAATTGAGCACAAACTGAATGCATATTGAATTTAAGAGCTGCCCTTGAACACTTCTATTTACATAGATCCAATTTGTTGAATTTTCAAGTGGGTCAAATTGAGTTGCGAATACATTTGATTAGTGTCAATCCTGATATTATCCAGTGCATACACATACACTATTACAAACTCTCACACACATGATCACAGCAAAGAAAAATAATGTAAAATAAATAATTAACTATATAAAGTTTCTTTCTTTCTTTCTTTGTTTTTTGCAAAGAACAAAACTCGCGTGCGATGGAAAACACGTCCGCAATCCTCGAGATACAGAACAGTTCTTGGCCACTCTTTTGCATTGGCAATACTCTAAAGCCACGATTCTAGTTGTCTCTGAGATAAAACACACACAAAAGAGCCAAGACCAAGAACATTGTAAAAAAAAAGAGAAAGAGTTGCTTCTGAAGCTGCCAGCTAGAAATGGGTAAACTTCTTGGATAGGCTGTGCTGTGTGGTTTCGACCTGGTCAGGTGGCTTTTTGTTACATCTATCGCTGTTGGCCCCAAACTTGGCCAACACACACACACACACACACACACACACACACAGAAATACACACACCAACATAGACAGACCCAAAAAGAAATGTATATTTATGCTAATGAAGTCACAAATGAAAGCCAAACCAAAAATGTTAAAATTCAAAATAAAAATAAAGGCGTCAAAGTCCACGCCTTATTTAAAACCCAAAAATATATTCAATTAAGGAGCTGGAGCCACACACTTTCCACCAAATTGGCAAACCTTAAAAAAGTTGCAAATTTAAATACAAAAAAAGATTTGGTTCAGATGTTATGTAAATATAAAAATACAAAAAATTACTTAATGTTTTCAGTTGCTTGCAATATTCCTAGATTTGTTTACACTTATAAATTCATCAAACAAACAAATTTGTACTCTTTAAAGAGTCTAATTTCAGATTGTGCATGCAATTTTTTTAATGTTCTTTTTTCCTAACTTAAACTATTTTTTAATAATGCAGTCCGGTTCGTGTTCGAACTCACAGAGTCTTTATTAAATTAAAGGCAATTTAATTTAATTTAATATAATAAAACAAAATAGTTTTAGTTTTTCAATTATTTTCCAGCTTTCCTTTATTTTATTATCTGCCTATAGAATTTTTTAATAAACTAGTTTGCACTCTTTAAAGAATATACGTTTAGATTCTAGTTTTTTAATTATCTTTTCAGTTAATTGCAATGAAATTTATTGACTAATTCTTCTTCTAAATCAATTCCTTTCTTTCAAGAAAGAAAATATTAAAAGTTACAAATGAGTGTGTGTAATTTACTCAATAATTTGTTTTCTAACTGCTCCTTTGTTCCAAGATGGTTAACAAAAAACAGCTGAACTGTTCTGTTTAGGGTTCGTTTCAGGAACGGTTTACAGCCTGGCTTTCAACTCCTGAGAAGCAAGTTCATTGGCCAAAGACACAGCGGGAAACTTGATGGTTGGCGGTTAGTCGGTGAGCGGAAGTGACAAGTCACAAGATTCACAAGAATTGGAGTTGGAGAATTGCAGTGGCATTTTTACAGTTAAAATGCTTTACACGCTGTCATCCAATGGCTAAAAGCAATGTCTTCCTTTTAGCCATTGCCATTGCATGTTATTGCTGCCCACAGTTGCCACAACTGATGCTGTTGCCACTGGCAACAGGCAACTGGCAACAGTGTTGCCCAAATTGTTGGCAATCATAATTCAATTCAATTGAATGCAGTTAATTTGTGCGCAATTTGGCAGCCTCGTAGTACAATTTTAAAAATTACCTAGAAACACGCACAGTTATGAATCAGATATTAGCTATATAAACTGACCTATCAACAGTATACGATCAGTGTATCACATTAGTGTTTATGAAAATGTTTAAACTACAATTCACCCTGCTGCTGGGTCTATTGGGTCTCCTCTTGGGGATCCTGATTCCTGTCAATGGTCATCCACCAACAACATCATCACCATCAGCTCAGATGAACATGAATGGCGATGCCTATGATAGTAAATTTGATAATGTTGATTTGGATGAGATACTAACCCAGGAGCGACTATTAAACAACTATATCAAGTGCCTGGAGAGTGCTGGACCCTGTACACCCGATGCCAAGATGCTAAAGGGTATGTATCTCGATTAGCTAATTTAACAAATTAATCAATTGATTTTATTTTATAGATATCTTGCCCGATGCCATGATGACGGACTGTGCCAAGTGCACTGAGAAACAAAAGTATGGTGCCGATAAGGTTACTCGTCATCTGATTGACAATCGTCCAGATGATTGGATGCGTTTGGAGAAAATCTATGATCCCCAGGGCTCCTATCGCATCAAGTACGAGGAATCCAAGGGCCCCAAAGGAATAAAGGAAAAGATTGAGGCTGAAGATCTCGATCAGGTTCAAGGCGATTCCTAAACGTTTCGGCCAACATAATTATTCCAAATGCCAACAACATGTATATAAAAGTTGGCTTAATGTATTTACTATTTCCTATATATATTTTTTTTTCTTCACACAGCACAATATCACGTAAATAAACAGATCAAAACTAATATACCAGAAAACTATTCACTTTGCATTTTTCGAGTTGTGAACTTTTCAATTAGCTAAAACATTCTGTCAACTGCAAAACAATGGAAGAGAAGAATTCACACCATCTAGCAAATGTTTTTTTTTATTTTTATTTACCGACAAAAAGTTGTAATTACATGCAAAATTCGATAACACGTTCACAATGTCGAAATATTTTAACTTGCTACAATCTCGAGAGTCGACATTTAGCAAGTCAATTAGTCGAGGTATTTCAACATGTGGAAGTAAAAACAGATTTGCAGAGTGTTGTTGTTATCTATATAAGTAGTCTCAGAACTTGACAGAATTGATTGCTTATGTGTATTCTTCATTTTAATATGCATCAACATTAATTTTTATATTATTTGTATTGATAGTAAAGTTTATAAAACTAAAACGAACAAAAGGCTCCAAACGCTTTCGGCTTTAAAATATAGAAAGAATTTCGTTGGTGAGCCTAGAAATTAATTATATTAAATATATACATATGTATATAAAAATAAATATGTATATACAGCTTTAACTTCTCCCTCAACCCATCCCTGTGAACCGATTTCTCTAGTCTTAGTCTAAGCGACTAGTTTGTACAGAAACAAATCAAATTAAAATCAAATCAAAACTAACATTTTTTAAGGTTTTTTTAACACTACAAAATTTGCGGTTTCTGTTTAAAATTCATAAAATTATTATACAAATAAGTCATATTTTTCTAAATTTATATTCTATTAAAATTACTCGTTAAACCAACAAACTTATTAATTGATATTACCTTGCTAAGGTAGAGTTTAGTATTATATTTAAGTTACAACACCTTGTAGCTCTATTCTGCGAATTTTATTATTCTTTATAAAATACCTTTAGGTTTGTGTAAGTCAACTTTTTCAATTATTTTTATTTGTTTTATTCTGGCATAAATATTTATATTTAATATTATTTAATACCGCATGTAGACATCTAGTTACCAAGTGGGATTGTCTCAGTTATCAATCTATAAACAATCGTTATTAGTCTGAAAAAAACGTACAGAACTAAAAAGTAAATCAAAACGAAACTTGTTTATTTCCAGGTATTTAATCAATTTTTAGCTATAATAACAAATTCCGGGTAAAATCAGAAGAGAAAGAAAATATTTATGTACACATGTTTAGTACATTGTTATCAGTGGACGATCTTTAGTTTTTTATTGTGTCGCAAAAGTTGTGTCATCATCATCATTGTGATGATCATGATCATTATCATAAATTCCATTAACACACCCACAAGCAACGGTTGATCGCGAAGGTGAGCCTTAGGCCTGGCCAATGTTCATCGTTCATCGTTCATCTGTTTGGCTTTTTTCAAATGAAATGCGACATCTGGCTAAAAGGTGTGGCCCACAGTCACAGCCAAAGCCAACGCCAAAGCCAAGTTGAAGTTAAAGCCACTGTAACTATGACACACGGTGCGTTGCATTCGCATACAGAGTTTGCAGCCTCCAGTTATTCAATTGTCAGCCAAACTGCAAACAGTGGTAACTCAATTGTTAAATGGTCAAGAGCCGCCATCGAGTTGAACGAACCCGCTACAATTCGATTTGCTTTGCTTTTGGTATACCGAACCAATTTTGTGGGGATTGACTTGGGTGAAGAGGAGGGGAAGGGGGGGGGGGTGTTGGAAACGACAGTTGGGGACGTGCCCACCGCAATGGCAGCCAAACTTCCGGTTTCATTTCATTTAGTCGTAAACACGGCTATGCCAACGATTTACCAACACAATATCAGCCAGGCCAGGCTAAAAACAGTTGAAGTTGTTTCATTTGAGGCTTTAGCCTCAAATTCATTTGTGTTGTGTTGTGTTGTGTTGTGTTATGTTGTGTTGTGTGTTCGCATTGAGTTTTGCGGTGGCCTGCTCTCTCGGCTTTGACTGTCAATCAAATTCGTTGATGGTTTTCCGCTTGCCTTTGACTGCAATCCCATTTCCCATTTCCACATTTCCCATTCCCCATTCACATTTATAGTGATGCTGATGCTGTTGCTGTTGTTGTTGTTGTTGTTGTTGTTGTTGTTGCTGTGGCTGCTCTGTTGCCCAGAGCGAGGTCTGCAATGCAAACCGAGGCATTTACAAGCTTCTAAAGTGGCTCAGTCTTTCCGGCCATTGCACAGTGGTGCATGACCATTTACAAATCGATAACAATAAATTAATGATCAGAAAAAACATCAGTATATAAATGTATTGACTTTTGTTCGATCACTTAATGTTAATATTTTATGTTTCAGTGTATCGAGGGTATTAATTGTTTTCCTTTAAAACAAGATTACTTTTAAATTAAGTTATTATATAATACTTTTACAGCAGAGTAAAATTGTATTTATCTTAATTTAATAGTTATAAACAACTAATCCAAAATAAAAGAAATGTATCAAAGGAAACATTGATTTGAATTAAAAATAAAATGAGAATTATCATTATCTCTATCTTCCTTTGAATAACTTTCTAATCTTTGGGAGAATCGAAGTATTGATATCGAAATTTCTATTTCTAATCGATTTTAGATCGACACACAGAGTTTTTTACTAGCAATTTTTAAATCGAATTTTCAATCAAATTATCTCAATGCAAACTGATTATATTATAATCCACTTTTAGTAGCATACTGATTGAACAATTTTGATAGTCATTTTAAAGCAGATTCGCAGATGTAAGTATTTTATTTGCTTACATTTTATTTTTCTAATTTTCTATTTTAATCTTTTATTGAAATTATCTCAAAGCAAACTGAATGCATACATTATAATCAAAATTTAGTAGCATGCTGATTGAATAATTTTGAAATTAAATTTTAAAGCAGATGCGCAGATGTGAGAAATACATTTACTTTAATTTTACTTTTCCTTTTTTCAATTTTATTTGACTTGTTCAAATTTGAAAATAAGTACTACATGTTCACAATGCTTGCACCACTGTGCGTTGGCAGCTAGGTGCGTAAAGCGAGCTAATTATGCATGGCATACAACCATTTAGTTCTATCTAACTATAAAGCAGTCTCTATGCGTTTATTTATTACTGCCATCATTACAAACTTACGATATGTACAATGTACATTTCACGTACTTGGAATACATATGAGGGTTTTCACCTCAGCCAGATTGAGAAGTTCAATGGCTTATAGAATGAGGGGGGAAAACACATAACATACATAGGGGTTTGTTGGGTTCTTCATTTTCGAGTAGTTGGCAGAACAGAAGCTTCACTAACTTCTATACTGCATGTGGTTGGCTTTTGGATGAATGACCTCGACCCGGCGGAGTTGTGACTTCAATGGCTTCACAAAACATGGCTGGAAATTGCACGGAGGAGCTTTCAAGTGCGTTGACTTGGGTAATAAATATGGCACATGATTATGAGGCGGCAACTACAGATACAGATACAGATACAAATACCCCTATCTATCTATGCATGTGTCAGTTTTGTCTCACAATTTTTTGTATTACATTTTTTGCCCTGTACCTCGAGTGTTTTTTTATTTTGTATTTTTCGCAATTTTCATGCCAACCTGCCACAACTTGAATTTAAGTTAAAAAAAAATATATATAATAGTAATAATTACGCGCCGCTCGTAACGCGCTAGGCAAAGAGGCAAATGTCAAAAGTATAGACCTCCACTTACCACCAACAACATAAAACACCTCTTTATCTCCCTTCTTCCCCTCGGTACCTTGATCTTGCCAAAGATCTTAGGCCGTTTAGCAACTGTTACGAATGTCGTCGAAAAAGAAATGTCATTGTCAACGGGTCGCAGCGTTTAATAAATAAATTGTATAATTACGACTTGGAAGATTGTGTCTTTTTTGGAGGAGACATGTAACGCCTCGTAATCCATTACCCAGATACCCCCCTTCAATCCCTTCCTAACCGAGTTGCTGCCACTTGCCACTTGCCATGGTCGAGTGAACGACTCGAAGGCAGCCACAAAGTGCACACAACTGGCGACACTTTGTTTCATTTGCATTTTGGTTTCAAGTTCACTTCATGGCCAACAGCTTCTTAGCTGCTTCAGTTGCTGCTGCTGCTGCCAATTGGCAACAACAGATAGATGATTGCCTGTCGTCGGTTGTTTGGATTTCCTGTGAAGCGCGCGCGCCAGCTCGCTTATTAGCCATGGCTAAATTATTGACTTCCTTTCAACAGTTGCATATCATTTGCCAGCCAATTTGCGAAAAGGCAAAGGAAAGCAAAAGCCAGCATTCAAAATTGCCATGTACTCGTTCAAGTACCCCGGTTACCGGTTTTTCCGGCAGAAAAACAGAAGAAGAAAAATGAAAAAAAAAACTTCTGCTCCAAAACGTTAGCCTAGAATTTTAATGCTGTCTTAAGATAATACACACACACACTCATACACATATGCTACATGGTAATATAAGGCAGAACTTGGCTCGTTACTGACATACTTCAGTTTGCACAAATGTGGTCAAAACCACAAGTACAAGTGGTTGTACCAGCTCTGGCCAACAGACTGGGTCAAGGCTCAAAAGGCAACTTGGCGATAATTACCAACTAATTCAGATTAATGCCATCTAAATTCTAAGCCAACTACATTACACTAATTTTGGCAAAAACATGTAGAATAATTCTAACAAATGGAATTCTACAAAACTCGCAGAATCTAAAAAAATAGTTTTGGGATCCGCAGAACCGAAAATATAGTCACTGATTTATATGCAAAAGCTTAAAGGATCAATTATTATGACAAAAATATAGCATTTTAAAAACCATGTCAGAAATCGACAAATAATACAAGTTTATCAGAGGTGTTCCACAAAGCTCTAGATCTTTTGCCTACAATTGCTTTTGAAAACAACTGTTCTGTTGGTGTTCCTGAAATGTGGAGATTTTATTTTTTCACAGTTCTTAGAAGTAAAAATTTCCGCTGCTGTTCATTTTATTTGAGTTTTTACAAAACTATTAATTATCTCTATTTTCTAAAATTTATAGATTTGTTTAAAATCCATTTTACGCCTTTTTAATAAATTTAAAAAATATTTAAAGTTAACTTAGTAAATGTAAAGATTAATCAAATGTCTGAACAATTTGTTTGAGTTTTGAAAGCAATGCTTGCTTATTTTGAGGAGCACCAAAAATTGCTTTGGAGTTGCCTTTGGGCAGCTAGAGTTTTGTAGAACATGCCTGTATATAAATTTAAATATATAATTTCGAATCTTTACTTGAACAGCTTTGAGCTGAGAATGTTGAAAAGTTCTATACATTGCAGTGCATTGCCCAAATGACAAGTATCTAAATGTGTGTATAATGCGACATTTCCTTTTAACAAACCAATTTTTTTTGTTCTTTTTTAAACTTTAGTTAATCAAACTTTTTTAACCAAATTTGTGTTCAATAATGTTCAATATAATAATGTTTCTGTCATTCCAAACATCTTATTTGAATTCTACTACATTCTCCAACGACTAACCTTTTGAGAATTCTAGGGAACCAAACTTGTTATTTGTAATATTCTTTATTAAAAAAGTGTGCTCATTAAATGTTGACTAACTATAATAATGTTTCTGTCATTCTACTGCATTCTCAATTCTAATAAAATACAGCATTCTTCAAATCCATTTAAAACAAATACAATTTATCAGATAATTCTAAAAAAAACAATGTATCTGTAAGCTGTGACCTACAATTAGTCAGAGGTTTTCTTAACTTGTGTGAGGCAAACAATAGCAAACAACCAACCAAAATAATGTCAATAGCCAGCTTTTATTGTTAATTGTCCGGTCATGTTGAACATGATACAACAACAACAACAACAACAGCAACAGCAACAGCAACAACAACAACTTTGATGTACACTTGGAGGCAATTACAATTACAATTACATTATGATTATGTTGAATACTTCAGTTGATGGCAAAGAGACGCGGTCATTCACGTTGTGACAAAACCAAAACAAAATAAGTGCTTCAAAATGGCCATAAACAAAACGAATGAATCCACAACAAGTTAATAAACACGATCTTTTTAAGACGTTTAATGTGCACTCTTCAAGTTGAATTTCGCATGCTCTAAAATAGTGCAATATTATAATTGTAAATATTTGCGTAGCATTTTTTTTGCTTACTTCTGGCGACCGTAGTATCTCTTAACTAACTAGGCTAAGAGCCCAGCGAACGCTTTTAATTTAGGTAACTTTAGTTGGCACACTGACAAAATTGAAACAATTGCAAGTATTTTAGCCACAGCTATTTCAAATTGGCTGTGTCTGAATTATATTTTTTTTGTTTACGAGTATTTTTTAATTTTGTATTTTTGGTGACTGCGTAACTTTTTGTGGCTGCTGTTTTGTCCAGCTGCTGAGATTTTAATGAGGCTTTTCGATTTTCAGCTCTGCCTCTGAATCCCTCAACTTTGACTTATGGCCAGATACAGGCGGCAACAACAACAACAACAGCAGCAGCAACAACAACAACAACATCATCAGTTTCTCAGGCACTTTAAGCTAATGAATCGTTACAAACAAAAGAAAAAAATGCCGCTGCCAGTTTTGTTATTTTTCTTTCTGATTATTTGTTGTTATTGTTGTTGTGTTTGTTGTTGTTGGCCCACAGATATTTACCCGTAGTAAACATTTGATTGCATATTTCCATATCAAATAGCTGGCAGGCCATTGCCATCCATCTGGCAACGCTGTGCTATGCAATTTGCCTTGACATTTCTTGATCACATTTATAAACGTGAGATCAAATGAATCTTTAGTGTTGGTAAATAGTATTACATGCTATTTTTATACTACTTGAAGCGTCGATAAGCGTAGTGCTATAATTTTTAAATATTATTACTATTTAACATCCTGTTTATTTATCGATCAAAAATAAGACTTATATATAATGTCTATATAAGGCCTCAAATAACTATCCAAATGATTAACTGACGTAAAAGTATAGAAACTAATGTCAAACTCAAAGATAAGTATCCATCAAAAAAAGGGCCTTAAACTTATTTTGTCTTATAAAATATTGTCAATTTGCAGGAAGACTTTATCCAAAAACAAATAAACATAATAAGATTCAAGTTTATAATAAATAACTAAATACAATAGGAGTTATATTAAGATATCATTATTATTTAATGTAAAGTTGTTATTAAGATCAAAGTTACGTATAAAGCAAATTTAAAATAAAACGATGTTCTTTTATATACAAAATTAGTTAAACTCAAGAAAAACTTAAACTTCTATTCTGTTTTATTTTAATATTTTTATTACTTTACTGTTTATTTGCTTAGATCAAAAATTGAAGTTGTTGTTGATGAAATATTAATGATTTTTTATTTAAATTTGTGAGTTTTTCTTTTAACTTTTTAAATAAAAGATGAAATTTAAAATCTTTTCTTTTGCTCTACCCAAGATTGGTATTTTGGGATCTCTTCTGGTTTGATTTGATTAAACTCATAACTCTTATTTGCTATACCTGCTACAAGATGGTCTACTTTAAGCCCCCAAGGGATCTCATATAATATTTACAATAATCAACTTTTTTAATTCAATTCACATTCTTTCACATCGGCTTTATCTGGCCCGGCGAAAAAATAAAGAGTGTCACCTTATCGTGATGCCCATGTAGCAACTACGTACATACATACTTGCGTAATAGGGTTAAGCAATCGATGCGTAACAATAACCCAAATTGCCTGTCACAAAAAGGCAACAACCAACTACCAACAACCAACAACCGACAACAACAACCAACAAGACGACAGAACTGAACCATGTAACGGAAACACGATAAGGAAATGAAAATGTCAACAAATTAAAGTCGAACAAGAAGTCGATCGCTCATGACTTTATTGCAGGCTACTTGAGCAGATATAGATACAGATACAAATACAAAAAAAATATACTTATAAATAAACAACTTCAGGTACAGGTAAAGGCACTGGTACAGGTAGCTCCAAAGAATTCCACCCGCTAATCTGAAACCCAACTCTTTTCTTTTTCTTTTTGTTTTTAAACAAACCTTTAAGGCTAGACATAAACCCTATTCCATGTTGTGTCCATTTTCAGTTGCATTGTTCAACAACTGTGGCAGCAACACAAAAGGCTATATAAAAACAAATTCCGATAAGGCAGTGGCGTAAACACTTCAAATGCATTTAAGCCGCTCCAATAACAACAACAACAACAACGAGAACAAAGGCGCATTTCAAATAAAACAAGTTGAAAGAAAAACCAAAAACTCAAACCGAAACTAGCTTATTAGTTAAGAACAAAATCTTGAAAACCACTTAGAATACCACTCTTAATGGGAACTGTGTTTCATCAGTGTCTCATTATCAGATACCAAGTTGGGCTATTTGTTAGAAAACTCGTTTTGTATGTGGTCAGTTACGATAGAATAATAAATAAACGAACATTCATAGATTACATTAACAGTTTAAGGACTACCTTGCAGACCAAAACCCAAAATACATAATAAAAGCTGACACAAAGACTTGGGATTATCTTTTACTAATCTTAAGAAAAATGTATCTGTAAAAAACAGATGCATGCCAGACATTTTTTAATTAAAAACCAGTCCCGTATTCATGTGTATAGTAAAGCAGATAGTTTTATAGAAAACATATATAAAGGAGACAAAGCATAAATTATATATTACAGTATTTTAACAATTTGTGAGTATTTCCAAAACTGTATATTAAAGTTTTCACAAAACTTAAGGCTATTTAGCTGACTTCAGATCTACTTCTAAAAAAAGAACACACAAAAACATTGGTCAAAAGACAAGGAGCAAGTCTTTGTTACTAGACCTCCTGTTAGCTAAATACCCTTTATTAAACCAAATAAAAAAGTCGATACTTACTATAAAATCTACCATTGTAAATGGAAATATTTTGTTTTTTGAAAAAGCTTAAGTCAGATCGAATATAAATATTACTTTCATATATACAAAATTGTGTAAGAATTTTGCTAGATCGCTGTAAGGATTACATATATTTAGTTGATCGATTAAAAATCTTTTTTAAAAATCTCAACTTATAGCAATTAATACTATAACTAATAATATTTTCTTGCTTTAGTCAGTTCTACTGTTGGAAAGCTTCATGCATAAATTTATTAATATTTGATAATTTATCGAATTCATTAACTGTCAATCAGTCCTTTATTTTCAATGTTTATATAACTTTTTATTCATTTATTTATTTTATATAACATTTATTTGATAGATATTTTTGAATTTGACATTAGTTTCTATACATATTTCGTTAGTTTATCAGTCGGATAGTTATTTGGAACCTTATATAAATATTGAAAAAGTTACCCTTAATTTTAGTGTATAGAAATTTTGTAAATTTGGCATTATTTGAGACCTTATAAAGACATTGAAAAAGTTGGCCTCTATGTCATAAAGGTCTTATAAAGGTTAGCTCTTCATTTATTGTTTATATCGATAATTTCGCTGTTTTGTTTTTTGAGTGTGTAAATATTTGTGAGTGCTTCAGATACTTTGTCAGATACTCCTAGCTATTTTTTAATGAACATAAGGTACACACAAACATAACACACACACACACAGCACACACACGCACTCACAGAGAAATACAGACACGCATTATTCGTTTCACTTGCGCTTTTCTGCTCAGTTGTTGTATTTATACGGATAAGACTTTCAGAC
Organism: Drosophila neotestacea; assembly: GCA_035044365.1. NCBI lineage: Eukaryota > Metazoa > Arthropoda > Insecta > Diptera > Drosophilidae > Drosophila > Drosophila neotestacea. The sequence continues at coordinate 580,322 of JAWNMD010000799.1, forward strand.
CGGGTCCAGCAACAATATTGTTGTTGTTGTTGCTGTTGTTGTTCGGATACGCATTTTAGTTTTGAATACAACTTCACCTGTTCGGCCAGTTTCATACATACCTACATACATTCATACAACTTTGTATGTGTGTATTTCCACATGACACAAGATCATACAATGTGCACAGTTTCCAACTGCTTTCTATACCCAGAGCTTTAGTGGGATTGGATGGGGGGTTGGAGGGGAGAATTTGAACGTAGAAAACCAGAGTGAAATTCCTTGACCAGTCTACTTTAATTTTTCCACCTCCTTCACCTCATCTACCAAACCGGACAACACTCAATGGGAAGTTTTTAAAGGAGTGCATGCGGAATCGGAATTGGAATCTCAGCTCAGCTTTAGCTTCAGCTTCAGCTTCAGTATGAATCTGGTTCATGATCGACGGCACCATTTACAGGTTGGGCCAAATTGGTTTCCTCACTGTTCAACTGCTAAACTAGGCTAACCTGTCTTCTTTTTGTTTCTTTCTCCACTCGTATCTCTTTTCCATTTTTGGCTACCTTTTGAGGTGTCTGCTTGGGTGTCTTTTGGGCGTTGCGTGTTGCGCAACGCATTAAAAACCAAAACCAAAACCAACAAAAAACAAAAATGTTGAACGTTGTCTGGACGCAACAATTTTCCCTCAAAAAACTTGTCAAATTTGCATAACATTTTGCTGGGCAACCAAATCGGTTATTGTACAATAGGAAGTGGAAAATGTTTAGAGCCAACTGAGAAAATGCGATTCCCAAACAAACATGCAGCAAAACAAGAAAGTAATTTGCATAAATAAGTTTAACTCTTTCTTTAATTTTTTTAGTTTTATTTTTCTTTGTTGTTATTTGATTTTCATTGCCACTGGCGATGAAACAAAAAAAAAGTTGCGTGTGACTTTTGGGCAGATCTTTCTTTCTATATACATACGATACCATACATAACATAACTCGGGGAATAGGGAACGGAACATTCAAAATGATATCACAACTTTCTCACGATCTTTGAGAAGGCATCGGAGCATGAACTGAGGCGTTATTACACCTTCCAACTAGCCTAGTTTCCAATAATCGGGGTTATTCCATGTAGATTCTATCAAAACGTCATTCCATACAATTAGTTAGAACTTGTTGATATATGTAGAAGTACTTCCATCAATTCCAAAGTGGGTATTTTTTGTTGCTTGAATGCTAATGCTGAGTCAGCTAATCTTATCATATCAAAGCGTCTTTAAGAGTTTCAGGTTGGGTTCAGGTTTCAATTTGAGTTCGTGATATACGAGTAATTTAGCCCTCTAACTCCATTACGCATGCTTCGCTTAAAGGCAAAATGTGTGTCACAATTTGTGGCGCAAGTGAGTGTGACCATGAAAATGTTGGCCAAGTTAGCAATCTAATGCTGCATTAGATTGGGTTTTCAAAATAGTTCAGCACAATTGGGTTGCCTTTTTTTTATACCACACAATGGCAAATAATTGTAAAGATATTTATACGATACTATGATAATTCAATTTATCATTATTGACAGTTGGCGAGTTTATATGTACAGGTAATGTACAATTCTAGTGCCGAATGCATATTGAAGACTCAAAAGATTCCAATATCAAATGTTGCAACAAAAGGTATTTAATTTAATATATTTATGAACTTTTCAAAGATCAACTGAATAGAACCCATTCTACTTTCTTAAAGCAGTTTTTATACTTAAAGCTATACCTTTCGATCGGCATATGTCTTGATATGATCGAACTATACCTCGTGGTGCTTCGTCACTAGCGTGGACACCATAGTCCATAGTGATGTACAAATCAATTGCCATATACTTATTTTAAATTTCAACATAATATTTAATTAATTACAAATTTAAACACATGAATATATTCATTTAAATAAATTGTGTACTCTTTATTTAATCAATTTTCAATTTTATTAAGTCACTCAACAACTCTTTTGATATTTGACAATTATTTTGGTTTTTATTGGGTTGTTAAAGATACGCTTTTAATATTTGAATATTTTCAGCCTTGTTACAACATTACACTTAACTCTTAATTGTTATTAATCTGGGCATATTAAGTCTGTAATCTGTTTATATGGAAATAATTCCTTTTTAATTGAATTTTAATTTTTTTGCTTTAAATTGCAATTAATATCATTATTTAATCGGTCTTCACATTCACGCACCTGCGACGAAGAGACGAACAGACGAAGCCTGCCAGCAACAGGTGCTGCCCACCTGCAAAGTTGGCTGCCAATTGACTGTGGAGTGGAGTGGATAGGAGTGGAGTGAAGTGAAGTTAGAGAAATACTTGTTGAATACATAGTTGTAACTTTCACTCAAGTGAGAAGCAATGGAAATGGATAGCCACAAGTTTCCCTACAGCCTCCGGGCAGGATGGCCAACAACTACCAGGTTAATTTCATTCAACAAGAGGTCACCACTGAGGGTAATCTAAGGTTTGCATTTTAAATTTACCCAGACCATTAACGGAAATTTCAAATCTCATCTGTGACAAAAAAAAACACTCTACTGACAAGGAAAATAAAAATGACGTAGTCATTGACGCTGGGAAAGTGAAAAATCTCACACATTTAGCGCCTGCATTCGCAATGCAATTTAATTATGCTTAACAGTTTTTCATCATGATGTGGATGACATGGCCCAAAGGTTAGAAGAAAAAAACTAAACTGTGTTGGGAGATTGGGTATTGGATGTTGGCCTATGTTATTGCCTAACTTGGCCAACATATTTGCACAGCCCAAAAGCCATCAAATTAATTGCTTAGCGCCGAACAAACATGCAAACAATCAAATGAACAAACAAACATGGTCTAAACCAAAAGACAATCTAGCAAACAATCTAAATAAACATAACCAGAGACAGTCTGCATATATATTTTCTGTTGTTTTCTTTTCTTCTTAATTTTTTTTTTAACTAATCAGCATATGTACACAACGTAGATATACATATTTATATATTCAAATTGAGATATATATTTTTTGGGTGTGGCATTTATGGTCTGGGACTGCTCCTCAGAACGTGGCTAGAGGCTCATCAGCACTTTGGATATTGTCATTGATCGATTGTTTCTGAATGCATTGACAAATGAAAGTCGCAACATTTTTGCATACCAAGAGAGAAGATTCAAAACCCGCTATGCCATCATCATCATCATCATCATCATCATCCACATCTGAATTAAGCCTGAAGTATGGCTCAGGGATATCGGCCAGTCTTTTGGGCCGATATAACAAAGTTTTATGTTGATTTTTTATGGTAGTAGGAGGAGCAAAGACCCACGTCATCTTGATTGAGTCTGGCTTGGTAGTGAGTGTGTTGATTGCTTTTGAATCTGCCGCCAAATGGACACAAAAACAAAAGGGCCACAACAACAAAAAAAGGGGCAACTAGTGGCTAATGGCATTTGCAATGACAGTCAACGATTGCCACTATTCAGTTGATCTGTTTTTATAGATTAAGTGCCTCAAGTCAATAGAAATTGTAGTTCTACTTTACTGCAGCGAAAAACAAATCTTTTAACTTGTATCTACAGAGTTTCTAAAGCTTTTAAGTAAACTAGATACTTAAAAAAAAAAGAACAATCTAATTAGAATAATCTTATTCTAATTCTAGTAAAACAACAATTTTGATTATGTTTTAATAAGTGGTTCTACTTTGGGGCTTTTCTAAAAGCATCATTCACTAAATAGAGATGAGAATCAATTTTTTACTTCCCCCAAAATGTAGATAACTACAATCTATTCACAACTTGGAATTACGATAGCAGAGTTGCATTTTAGATAGTTAATGTCGAGATTGGCTCAATCAGAATGCACTTAGCAAATGGCATTCTATGTTGAACTGTCGGACAATTTGACGCAACCTTTTGATGGGGCACATCATCAAATGGAATAATGAAAATCAAAATCCAGAACCGAAACAATTTTCCCAACAAATTATGACAGCAACAGAGAGAGAGACAAGAACAGAAGAACGTCGGCAAAGAAAGCAATCAAAAGGGCCAATCATTCTTTGCCTGGCCAACACAAGAAGAAGAAGAAGAAGCTATATGTAGGGACCGTGTCTGAGCACCGGATCAGGTCGTGAGTGCGCCGAGAGCCAAACACGGAATTATACTTTACTAAAAATACAAAAAATAAAAAAAAACAAAAGCAAAAGCAAGAAAAGCAACAAAAATTGTTTTACACATTCTGGTTTTTTTTCTCTAATTTTTTTGTTAAGAGAGAGAGGGGGGGGAATGTATGTACGTAGCAATTGCCGGGTTTTTTAATAGGTGCGGCAGTTGAAACAATTCGACCCGAAACTGAAAAGGTTACAGTACAAACCAAGACACAGAACTTATGTTAATTAACACTTGTAGAACTCTTGTAGTAGAGTCCACTAACCCAGACACTTTGAGGTTCATTTCTTGGGGGCGGATATGAAGTGGTAACAAGAGTGTTACGAAATCAGTGTAGCGTACTAAAAAACAAAGACCAAATGCAGTTCCACTTGACGCCCAGTATAATGGGAGTGAACCCACAATGCAACATGTGCGACCACAAAAAACTAATCATTGTCTTATCATCAATTAGAATCGTCCATAAACCGACCCCTAATAAATTACTTACAATGCAATTTTACTACCAATTAAAAGAAAAGATATCACTCACATATGAGGAAAAGAAATACAAATGAAGAAACAATTATTCCTATGGCATTTCCCATGATTATAGGGTTCCAATTGCGATCCTACAGGTTGTTAAGACACTGTTTCCGCTGGGTGCGGGTCATGAATGGTTGAATATCGCGCATGCGTCGCAGCGCTCAAGTGTGACCAGGTTTCGTTTGGGGAGGTGACAGGTTGCAAGGTGACCTGCCGGATGCAGTGCAACATTTGCACCAAACAGCTAGACATGATTGGGGAACAGCATTGGGGAAGTTTATAACTTGTGCAAACATTCAAGACCCGCCCCAAATTGAAAATGTAAACTAAGTAGTTAGTGGGAATGGGTACAATGGAGGGAACTGGGCTGTGTGAGACCCTGTACTTATTGTACATACGAGTATATACTATATACAAAGTATACCATCTGCAGTAGATACATAGGCAATCACATAAAACTATTTCTTAAATAACTTTTGAGTTTATTATCGAATCGTGTTGAAATTTTTAGGACAGATTCAGAGTAAAACATATTTTATAGGTGCTTCAAATTCTAAAAGAACTTTAAAATTTCAAATTAAAGACTTTAAACCAATACGCATTTAACAAATTACTTTCCTGGCGACAAACTAAGTAACATTAAGAAAGGTCATGTGTAAATAAATCCTTCCGAGTGAGTTATATGGGACGATTTTAGGAAATGTCATAAGAAGCATCAAAATTTAAAATAATAATGTAATAAACTTGAAAGCTATTGAATAGACCGATGCTTTCACAGCGGAAACAAGAACATCGATACAGTCATTTTGGTAATACAGCTGTGTTAGGCTGTAGACAAGCCTATTAGACCCGTTGTACTACTCGAATACGGGGTCTACAAATGAAATAAAATCATTTCAACTTACCCGAACGAAACAAAATGGCAGCTCCTGTGGCTCATCGTCCTCATTGGCCATGTTGGAGTTTTGATTGTGGAGCTTTGCTGTTGTCTCCTCTTCGGTGGCGACTCCAGCGATTGCAACGGTGGTGGTGGTGCATGCAGCAGCTGCATCCATTTTGAGAACAAACAGCACGTTGCGTTTCAAGAGTCAATTATTTGTTGTTGTGTTTTTTTTTTGCTTTTTTTTTTGTTGCTTTTATTGCAATTACCACGCGGTGGCTATTTTAATTGTAATTAACATGAGCATTAAACATTGACTTCAATCAGCGAGTATACGCAATTCGAGTACAACTATGAGTATTTGAGTATAAGTTCGAGTGTGAGTGTGAGTGTTACTGTGAATGTGAGTATGGCTATAGATATGGATATAAGTACAAATACGACTACGAGTAATTCAAATAATAACAAGCGTTAGTTTTTTTTTTCCTACTCCTCTATATCTCTATATCTCTATCATTCTCTCTTTCTCGCTGACTGTCTCAATATTTTCTTTGGTATTTTGCTCGCAGTAAATTTCACTTTTTCCGCGGGGAAGTTTTCAGTTTCAGTTGCAATTTTCATTGAATTGCCATTAAGCATCATTATGTTGCAGTTATAGAGAGGCATGCAACAAATATGTACATACATACGTAGATACAAATACGGTTAGAGTATCTATATGCTCTATATGAAACATAAATACACAGCTTCATTTAATTGCCAACTACAACAACAAAAACAACAAAAGTGCATGCAAAAAATAGTTCATAAAAAATAAGAAAAATTTCAATTGCTTTTGTTGTTGTTGATTATCAAAGTATCATGTCGTGTGTTTACCTCGTTTCTGTTTCTTGAAATGGGAAAGTTTATCTCAGCTCGTCACTTCTTTCAATTTCGTTCCGCTTTTCTGATCAATCTGCTGTACAATGTGTAATCATCATATTTCGTTTCAGAAATGGAATCTACATTAATCGTTTTGTTCACCTGTATTAACTACTTGCATATAAGTTTATATATATGTACATACATACATATATACCATCCCCATCAACCATAGTCAGCTAATCAGTTTGTTTTACTATCTTAACAATCTTATCAAAGATAACAAAAGACAAAAGACAAAGCTAAGCATGAATCATCATTATCATCATCTGCAAAATTTGATATAAATCACTCTCTAAGTGTATTAACCCTATTATCAGTAAATATACCTATTATTTGACTATATGAATCGCTTTTTACTATCTTATTTGACGCATATTTAGTAAAGAGACTAGAATTTTAATTTTCATTGTAATTTTCATTATGATGAGGCATTAAAGCAAAAATGTTATTTTATAAAATCAATAATGGAAGTCAGGTATTTTATTTGTATTATGCATAGGTTTTTCCATTACTCTGATTCTGAATCATCATTCTGATCAAGTGCAAAATTGATATAAATCAATTTATAAGTGTAATAACCCCATTATCAGTAGATATACCTATTTATTAGTCGACTTAATTGAAATTCTTTTATTATCTTATTTGACGCGTATTTTATATTAATCAGCAACTAATTCATTTCTTTAGATCTGCTTGAAACAAAGTCTACTTTACATGTTAAACGTGTAAGATTTTGAAGATTCTCAGCTTTGCTCTACATTAATTCTATTGTGTATTCAAATGATACCAAGAAAAGTTCTGTCTCATAGTGATGAGATAGTAAAGTTAAAATTATATTTAATAAATTTAATATTAATTGAAATATTTGTATCTTATTTAGTTTAAAATGGTTATTTAAAACATCGATATATTTGAAATATTTGTATCTAATACAGGTTATTCCAATTGGAATACTCTCATTCTGATCGACCCTAAAACCCAATCCACTTTTGTATTCATGAGTATAAGAGTATAAAACGTTTTTGTTGAAGCTTTTGTCTCGCCTTTTTGTCGCTTTCTACGCTGTGGCATTTAACAAATGATGTGCAGCTTGAAGAATTCTTCAATAACAATAACAACAACAAAAACAACAAAAAAACAAGCATCAGCAGCTGCAGCTAAAGAAGCAACAACAACAATAGCTTCCGAATTCAATGGCAAGTGAGGAGCTATGAAGATGGTGAGCAGCAAGGTGTGGTGAGGTTGGGTGAGGAGGGGGAGGAGAAGACTCGTGTTGTGGGCCGCGTGACTAAACTGGTTGGCATTTTTAATTTGTTATTCTCTAATGCCAACAATTGACACAAATACTTGGAAATGTAGCTATGTTTGTAAACTACTACATTTACTACTACTAATACTACAACTACTACTTCTACTACTCTTTCTACTACTACTACTACTACTACTACTACTACTACTACTACTACTTCTACTTTTGCTACTATCCAACGGAACCGATCTTTTGTTTCACTTGTTGCTTCTTGAGCGCTCTGCTTCATTAACTTTTCCACATCATCAGCAAACAACACACACACACACACAAACACACATACACACACTCTACATTCACCCACTAATATTTATCGTTTGTTCGTTTTTTGTATTCTCTTTTATTTTTTTTTTGCAGCAACAGCAACTACTACTTTTTTTAACATTTGCATTTGGCTTTGGTATTGCGTACTTGGAGAGTTGGAGTTAACAATATTTACCTTCCGCTGTTCACAAGCACAAACAAAATCAACAAAAACAACAACAACACTTGTTGCCCGTTACTTTTTTTTCTTTTGCTTTTTGTTTTTTTGCTGTATTTTATTAAATAAACAAAAGATTTCTAATTTGTATGACACTCGCACACAACTCACACGCTCTGTGTGTGGCTGCTGCTTGGCAGGTGAGTTTATGTTTTAACTCGGTTTTATCTAACGCAGTCGTTGATATCGTTATTGCACTTTCCACTACCAAAACAAAACAAAACAAAAAAACGCAACAGGTTACTACCTGAAACTGCGGGCAGAAAATTGCGTGTGGTGCGCACGCTCAACTCGGATATTCAGGTACAACTGAAATTACCTTGGGCAAGGTGTGACCAGCGCGGCTAGAAAAATACCACTGTGGTATTTATATTTTAAATGGTATCGATAACACACTACAACTAATCGACTTAAAAGTACTCATATACTCACAAGTATGTTTGCTGTTTAACGGTTTTAGATTTTCAACTTGAAAAAGATACAAATAATTTGCTTTGCTTAAAAAAGAGTTTGGCTCTTATATTTAAAATCTAATAAACAGATTTTATTTGAATTTATGCTCATGAATCTTTAATATTTAAAGTCTTTCGTCAGCATAATCATATGGACTTGAAAATCGTTTTAAATAAGCGCGGCCTTTTCTAGTCATTAGGCTCAGCGGATTTTCCTGCCAAAAAAAGGTGTTGTATGTATCAAATAAATCTTTGATTTTTTGGCTTTACCACTTCTTTTGGTTTAAAAATTCCCGAAAGCAATACTTTTCCATTCAATTCGACTTTTTTCTCATATAGAAGTTCGCCCATTCTTCTTGTACACAACTTAAATTGGCAGCAATTACTCCAGCATAAATTTAGAAGCTTTAATCTAAAAGAAACATTTGGTTTGCGATTAAATAAATTGTCAAATAAAATATATATCTTATTTATTGAAACTATTGTATGACTGCAACAGAAATCTCGTGTACGCGCTCCTTGGAATATGCTGCTTGTTGTTGTTTTTGGTATTTACAATTGTCGTTGTTGCATTGGGATTGCATCACTCAAAGATTTCGGTCACACTGTTCGACCACAGCTGAGCTCGCAATAAAAATAAATATCGAATTTGTGTTTGTGTGCTAAGAATCAAATTGTGATCTGTAATGTTTTTGCCGAAACATTAATAAGGTAAGGCCCAAAACGATAGTTAAACTTTAACAAGAACATTAAGTAAATTGAATTAAAATTAACATTTTGAATTACAAGTAAATTGAGTGTGGCGCTTTGTTTTGAATTTTTATATAATTTTTGTTAATAGTACACACAAACAACTGAACAAAAAAAAAACAATAAAGCGAACGCGGACCCGGCCATGTACACACACTCACACAGTTCTTTCTAGTGCATGTGTACCTTTGAATACCCTTACACAAGGATACTATGATTTTGTCAGGCAATGTGTAACATGGATACATGGATAAATAAAGACTATCCCATTGTAGAGCTTTATATAAAAATGAATTCTTAAAAATATTAATAGTTTGGCATATATTGAGACTTTGAGTTGAAACTTGCAACTTGAAAGTAATAAGTTTCTAGAGCTGTAGTACATAGAAATATTATTCATAAAAATGTTGTTTACAAATTCGCAAGAGTATTAAATTTTCGTAATATCAAAAGTTCGTTGTCTTTGTTGTAGTATTTTCGTAATTTTCCTGCTCTCATGTCTTTGTCGGGGCCATCAAATATAGCAAGTACAAATATCTAATAATATACATAAATGAACAATAATTTTAGTGAGGCACACAAAGATGACGGACAGAGGACTCTGCCGTAGTGTATACCAGTGTGTTAATAATTATCCATACGATGCAGGAAGCAATGGGAACGCTCAGGCCAACCTACAGGCTAGTTGCAAAAGTAAGTAGTTCACGCTAGTGATGATAGCAGACCCAGCCCATAAAATTCACTCCAATTCAATGTTTATCTTGAATTTGATATGATTTGTGGCTTTTAATATAATCTAATATTTCAGATTCCCTGGACTTTGTGCAACGAATGAACCTGCTAAATACATTCAACGTCCACAACGGCTGTGTGAACACTGTGAACTGGAATGCTAGCGGTACACATATTGTATCCGGATCTGATGACAACCACCTGGTCATTACTGAGGCCAAAAGTGGTCGGGTGGCGGTTAAAACTAAAACTTTGCACAAGAGGCACATTTTTAGTGCACGTTTTATGCCGTTTACCAACGATCAGGCGGTCATCTCATGCTCCGGCGAGGGTATAGTAATGCACACCGAATTTCTGGCACCCTACGGTCCCGGCAGAAGCATGGAGGAGGCTCTTGTTCATGAGAGTGGTCGCAATACCAACGTTTTTGATTGCCATGCTTTTGGTAGCACCTACGATGTCCAACCTCTACCCGACAGCCCGCGCACGTTCCTTAGCTGTGGTGAGGATGGCACCGTCCGCTGTATTGATCTTCGGATCAGTAGCAGTTGTTCGGAAACTGTGTGTGAAAAGCACATATTTATTACGGCACCCTGTGCTGTGACAGCCATGGATGTGGGTCCTATTCATCATTATAAAGTTGCCATCGGATGCTCGGACTCAATAGTCCGTCTATATGATCGCCGTATGATCTCGGCTGGAGAGCGGATTAGTTGGCCTTTAAAAGCCTATCCCATACCCATGGAGTATACACGTCGACATTACCGTCCCACCTGTGTTAAGTATAGCGCCGACGAGTCTGAGCTGCTGGTCAGCTACTCTATGGAGCAGCTATATCTTTTTGATCTACTCCATCCTGGCTATAATGATGCTGAGCTACTCAAGAGTGGCTGCTATACACCAAAGTTGCGTCGTGACGATGATCCTGAGCCCCAAATGCCACGTCTACGATTCCGAGGTGATTGGTCCGATACAGGTCCCAATTCAATGGCAACTGCCGAACAGGGTATCAATCGTTTAAATGTGGGTCAGGCACGTCCGCCATTGGAGCCGGGTGTGCTCAGTCGCCTCAGCGATGAAATCTTTCGCATGCTCAACTCACAGACTCGTCAGAACTCGCGTTCCCTCAATGCGACCAGCAACAGTAGTAACAGTACCACCAGCAGCCCAAGAAGCACCGGACACATATCCTGGCAAGATGCCGTTATACGCACCCTTGACAATCGAAGCGAGACGGCATCAAGTCGCAGTAGCAGTCTTCTAACCCGAGTCCGTAATGCAGCTGCCAATCATAATGAGACACCGTTAGCAGTTACTAACTTGGCTACTGATTGTAAGTGTACCAACAAACATTTTTATTATTTTATTTTTAATCTACTCCTGGTGCCCAAATTAGTAAGAGAATACTTAAAAGTTGATTCGGAGGAGCTTCATTATTTTGTAAAAATGCATGCCACAAAAATGTGACTTGTAAAACTTTTCAGACCCCTACAAAGGGGTCTTTTTCTTTTCTATCTAAATTCCAACTAAATCAGTTTACTTAAAAATTTTAAAAAGACCAAGCTTGGCTAAATTCTGACTGATATATTATATAGAATAGTAGTCTTTAAGGGTATGACATTTATATTTACAAACTTTAGAGTTCTCTTTCTTTCATGCTCTACTTTCCATCTCACTCTTTAATTAATGTTTTAAGTTAAAAAGTACCTCTTATTTGTATATTAGCAAATTTGAGTGCCTTATTTGTATTGATAATACGATTATAACGTATATTATTAAAATTATTGTCTTGGTTTTTATAGCTTCCATGGATACTGACCCCTCCGGCGTGCAGACCGAAGCGACAAATGACGAGGCCACAGATGTGAAGAGGGAAACGGAGACGGAGTCGGAATCGGAGTTTAGCTCGGAAGATAGGCAAAAGTATCCCCTAAGCAAATTTGACTATGTGAAAATGTCGTTTAATGGACATCGCAATTCCCGGACTATGGTTAAGGGAGCCTGTTTCTGGGGCGATGATTTTATCATGTCCGGCTCGGATTGTGGTCATATCTTTGTTTGGGATCGGAAGACGGGGAAAGTGGTCAAAACACTGCTGGCCGATCATCGTGTGGTTAATCGTGTTCAACCGCATCCTACACTTCCATATTTGCTTAGTTCTGGTATTGATTACAATGTTAAGCTCTGGGCACCTATAGATGCAATACCGTTATTTGACGAGGCGGAAACAGCAGGGGTGCGTTTTATGAATAAATATATCTTTCAGATCTTAAAACTTTAATCAACACTTTTTTATTCCCTGTAGTTAATAAAGAGCAATGAGATAATGCTGGTGGAGACACGTGATACAATTACGGTACCTGCACAGATTATGATACGCATATTGGCCAGCTTACATCAATATCGTCGACTTATAAACGCATCTGGAGAATCATCGGGGCCGGGAGCGGGATCAGGAGTGGGATCGGGAGCATTGACTCGACAGAGGCGTAACGAAGCTGTGCAAGAAGAAGCTATGGAAATAGACGCAGATGTTGTTGTGGTTGATGATGATGATAATAATGATGGTGATAATAATAATGATAACAACAGTGATAGCAATCACAACAACTACGACAACTCAAATGTCACTTAAGTAACATCTAGTCAATATTTAACTCTACCAATACCAATGAAAACACACAAATTTACATATATGTATATGTATGTACATGGAATTGGGCGCTACATACATAGATCTAAGAACACAGTTTACAATACTTTCCCAGTATCCTTTTCTGCTTAGATTAATCCCCTTAGACACACCAACAAACCAAAATACATTCCCCAAAAGTATAAATGCATGCAGTCCTTATTCAGATGTAGCGCCCAATTCTATAAAATTTCAAAATTGTGAGACTTAATAACATACAAGATAGTATGTGATCTATACATATTATGATGTTTAAAAACTTGTTCCTTTTAAGTTGTAACTCGCCACAAGGTGCCATTAAACAAATCCATACACATAACAGATATTTTTTAATTGCCAATTCTTTTATTTGATTAAAACTGCAAATCTTTCTTTTAAAAGCCTCGGTTCGGAAAAATAATGAATAAGTTTCGTGTTTCTTTATATCGCGCATTATTTGAGTCTTTGATTAAAAAATCATAAAATAATAAATCATAGCTAAACAATAATCTTAAGTTAGATTCTTTAAAATATTAGCCATGTTTTAAACAATATTATTGACTTGCATATAAATAAAATCTAGTTTTTTGCATCAAAGCTCTAACCAAATCCTTGGATTCAGGGATTCTTAAATCCTTTTCACGATCCGAACCGAAAGCTTCCCATATAGATTGAGCCACATAACTTTGATTTACGCATCTTTCGCCAGCATTATATCTTCATTTCAAATTCGTCTGAGATGTCATATGTTTCTATATTTGTAGAATATATATATATATATATATATATATATATATATATATATATTACACTAACATACACAACTGTGGTTAAGTATTCTAAGCTTAAATGCTACACAACTATAATTAAAATGCACTATATACAAACGTCAACTGATATTATTTACAATTACATAGTCTAATACTATGTTCTTTTTTTCTGTCGTACTTTCACTAAACATTTTGGAAGTAACGTTACATAAATAAATACATATATATATATATTATATACGATCTAATCAATATGTTGCACACGCTGATCTTTTAACAATTTGTTGAATAAATACCATTCTTAATTGTGAATAATTAATATATATATACGAGAGCTATTTATTAAGTGCGACGAAGTCCCAGGGTATCAATAGTATTTGCTATCGCAATATCATTAATATCTGAATCTTCCAGATCGTTAATGTTATTACTTTCGTTATTAGCATTTCCATTGGCATTGTTATTGGAAGATGGAGTTGACTCTGTTCGAGCCGTGTACGTGTCGGAAAAGATACGGGCCAATGCTACATAGTGACCAAAATTATCTGAATTTGATCCACTTCCACTAGGTGCATCCAAATTATTCTGCTGGGGCTGCTGTGGTTGTTCTATGCGAGGTCGACGAATTGGGGGAGGTTGCTCTTCCTCTGGCACTGTACATGAACTGCTCTCATTGCCGTTTCCGTTTCCGTTAAAGAGCCAGAGGCCATGGCGGGCAATGGCAGCATCTATGGCACTACGCTCAGAAATAGCTCGAGATATGGCCTCAGTTCGATGGTGTCTCACTATTTCCAAATTATGGTTCACATGATTCTCCCGCTGGGCCTCCGAGAGGAAGGCTGTATGCCATTCCTGCAACTGCTCATCTGTCATATTGTTGACTGCAGGTTTTTTTTTTTTTGAAAACACAAGTAAATATTGTATATATCCCCAATGGCCATGAAAACAAACAAATGTGTATAATAGTGAGCAATATGAAAATGTATCTACGTTTATCTTTGATAAGCGCTATTTAATGGCAAGCACTGTCGATTACTTACAGTTGGAGTTTCCATTCGACCCTCGTTTCTCCATCGAGTTTCTTAAATTTATTTTGTTGACCAGCAAAATAGATACTTTTTTGGCGTTCAAGTCTTCTTCTTACTGTAGTTATTTCAATAGGAATCTAGTTCTAAAAGTAATCAACATGATAGTGGCGGCGCTAACAAACAAAAGGTGACGCCACCCTTGATAACCAAAATAAGCTCCCGACTTGAAAGCGGACTCGTTATTTGTAACAAATGCTAGAACCTTGCAATATTTATGAATTTGTTTAGATTTTCTTAGAGTTTTCATTGTTTTCTAATTAAACAAACGTTTTAGTTTTATTTAAATTGCGCGCACACACAGTATTGTATTTTTGTGTCGCAAATGTTATCGATAACAAGACAGCTGTTTCATTGAAAATTTAACGTTCGCGCCAACTTTCAAACTGAACTGTTGTTAAGAAATCATAACAGGTTGTCCCGCTTCTAAATATACTAAAAATAAATCTAAATAACCTTCAAGAATCCCGCTAATACCTGCTTTGCAATATTCTCCAAATTTATTTAGCCGATATCAGTTCTTACTGGAAATCAGATAAGCAGTTACTCCAACTGATAAGACTTGGCGAAGCTATATGTGAGTATATTCGGTGGAGAATAATAGTCTTTGATTGCAGCTCAAAGTAATATGAATAATATCGAATTTAAAGACATTGACAAATTTATAAAACGTGAATTTGTAGGTATCTCTATATACATATGTATGTGCAAATAATAAATAATATCTAATAAAAACCATGTGACTTTTGTAGTTCATTGCCAGTGGCCAATTTGGAGTTATCTATCAGGGAAAGTACAAGAATAAAGATGTAGCTATTAAAGAAGTTATTAGAAACCGCGATGAAATGCAAGAGGTAGACCTAGAAATTGAAATATTGCGTACTATTCGACATGCGAATGTCATTGAATTTTATGGGTATGCCAGTGAAAACTTAAAATTATACCTGGTTATGGAATTTATGGATGGTGGATCCCTACACAAAGTGGTGCATGACTCCAATGTTTCATATGAACTACAAGAAATCATCAACTGGATATGTCAAGCAGTCAAGGTAAAAATATATTTTTACTTCATCAAAATTTACTAAGTATTTACTAAATGTAAATCAAAAGAATTTAAATATGTTTTCTTTTGTCTAGGGTCTTGTTGCTCTTCACACTCATACACGGAGCGTAATTCATCGTGATGTTAAACCCCTCAATATGTTGCTTGATAAATCAAGGAAAATCCTAAAAATCTGTGATTTTGGCCTTGGAAGATTTTTTGCCACCAACATGACAAAGAGAACGGGCACATACATCTACATGGCACCCGAGGTGTGTATCCCAATCATTTATAATCCCTATTACTCTTCTCTTACCCAAGTTTGCGACATTCAGGTTCTCGCTGGGACGCGATATAACCAGAAATGTGATGTATATAGCTTGGGTATTACCATTTGGGAAGTTTTTAGCAGCAAGGTGCCATACTATAATCAAGAACGTAAACGACATGATATCATAGAGGACGTGTGCAAGAAGAGTACGTACAATAATTAATGCAAGACTATAAAAATTACACTTCGATAAATGCTTTTTTTCAGGTCTTCGACCAGATCTAACAGATTTGCGCAAGGATTGCCCAAACCATATAAAGACACTAATAACAAACTGTTGGAATCACTTGCCCAATGAACGACCCACCATGGAAGAAATTTTAAAGATTTTAACCAACGACTAAATGGCAGTTAGTCGCTGTCCTTACCGAAAGAAACCAAGTTATAAAGCTTGAAAGTGGGACACACGATACTCAGGTTAATTATATAGAATATAATAATATAATAATCATATTATTGCATAATTTTGGGGTTTGAATTGTTTATTCAAATGTCGAAAACAGTCATAACAGACATATATCAATCTGATATTAATAAATCAACAAAGTAGAATGGTTAATACTAAGAATTGGCAAGGTTCGAACGAAGAGGGTAACGAAGATTTTCCAGATATGGGGTGGGGGGAGGGTGTAAAATCTTAAATCTCTTTCTTCAATAAGTAAAACCAAACAGATTTAAGTATATTACAAATTATACATATACTTAGAAGTTCAATAAAAGTTAAAGCTTTAGATTATAAATTAAAACAAACATTGTTTTCCCCAACAAGAGGTATTAAGGATGATGCTGTTAATTTTTTCCGTTAAATAAAATCTGTCTCTTGAAAAATAAATATATATTTATATATAATATAATATATAATAATAATAATAATTAAAAAATAATTACTAAATGTTGCTTTACATTAGTACTATTATTTAAAAATCTCTTGTTAGGGTATAAAGATTTCAGTTTCTTAGGATACTTCTTCTTTGTATTTAAATTTGTTTTTCTTCCGATAAAACGGATAAAACTGAAGGAAGATGTTTCCGCCATGCTCGGATACATTTAACCAATGCATTTAGAATTGCAATCGCTGGCTGCATTACGTTTTCCGCTTTGTTTGAGGCCTGTCGATTGCATGTTGTAACAGGTTGGCTTGTAGTTGGGAATGCAAACTGAGCAGCAGCAACAGCAACAGCAGCAGCAGCTGATAAAAGTATCTCGAATGTAAAATTCTTAACGTTTCGTTTTGGAATTTATTTGTTTTTTTTTTCTTGGTTGCGTCTGTGGCAGCTTTTCTGGCGGCTCAGTTCGGTCCAAGTCCAAGTCGAACGATTGGTTGGGGTTGGGACTCTCACTGCACACGGCTTTGTTTTTGTTGGGCTCGGGTTCGGGTTTTGAGTTTGTGTTTGAGTTTGAGTTTGAGTTCTGGATCGGAATCGGGGTTCAGGGTTTGGGTTTGGGTTTGGGTCTGTTACTGCGCGGAATGCATTTACGTATTTCTTTTTTCCCATTTGCCTGGCCTGTTGTAATTGGCAATGAAAAATTCCAAGTGTTTTTCAAAGTGCTCTTTAGATGGCCTAATACAAGCCAACAAACAAACAAAGAAAGCAATTTCACAACATGCACACCTACCTACACACACACATCTCCATATACATATATATAAATGTAAAGGTAAATATGTACTTTAGTTCAAAAAGTAATACAATAAAAACATGTTGAAACCAAACAATAGCAGAAACCTTGCAGCTAACATAGTTGTCCAAAGATGCCCCATACCTACCTCCATGCCTCCATGCCCACCTTGAAGAGCTACATATGAAAACATTTCGTATTCCTCCTGTTGCTGTTGCTCTTGCTGTTGTTTTTATCAAGGTACAAAAAACCAAAGCCATATTAAAAATTCCAAAGCGCAAAAGAAAATATTAGTGCACAGTGCCTGCATTTTGCTCATTTAATGTGAAATATTTTTGCCATTTACGTGAAAAACACGCACGATATTTATTTAATTTTATTTGTACCTGTGCATTTAAATATACCTTTAGATACTTAAAACAAAAGAAAACAAAAATCAAAAAAAATACTTTATGCATTCCCATGAGCATCAGCAACTTGAATATAAAAGTAATGAATATTGTATACTAAGGAAAATGTCTATTAGAAATTCCGGAACGACACGTGCTTTAAGTGTAACATTATTATAATCGTAAATATTGATTAAAGCCAGCTAATAGGCTAGACAAACAAAATTATTATAGTTTATTAGGTTAAGGCACAATTTTCCTATAAATCTTATCTTTAAATGTGTCATTAGTTTCTATACATTTAACGTCAGTTTATCATTCGGATAGTTGTTTAAGACCTTATATAGACATTGCAAAAATGGAACCAAGTTTTCAATTTTATTATAATATTTTTAAATTATTGTAATCAACTTACTCATAAACTTACTTACTCAAATAAATTACATATATCAATTACATAGACTCTGGTCTAACTTTATCAAGTCATACTTTGACTTTTTTAGTAAATATACATATTTTAGAATTTTATCTAGCTGCCTTAATCTTAATTCCAATTAAGTTACGTATACGTATATTGTGAAAACTGAAGAACTATTTGACAAAATGACGCAAATGTTTGATCTCATAAATTATTAATAAGTACTATTTTTGATTGGCATTAACAGCTTGTGTAATCATGTCATATCCGTTCGATTGAATCAAAACTAAGTATCCCTAGAGGGTCTGTGAACTGTTTGGAAACTATAACAATTTATTTCTGATGGGTATTTGGGAGGTTGTAGAGAATATTGTTCAAAAGAATTTGAAATTTGTTTTCTAAAGTAAATTGTGAAGTAGCACACTCCGCTTTTGGATTTATATCTTAATCCACTTGTACTTAAAAATTAAGTAGCTATTATTATAATGTAAGGCCAAATTTATGCGCGAAAAAAACTATACAAATCTATACATTAATATGTATGGATGTATGTATGTATGTATGTACATATGTATGTACACGTGAATGAATCGTTCATTTAAATACGAAAGTCTTTTGGCTAGACTTTGATGCTGTTGCTTAGTACATATAAGTATACATAGATGTACAAATTTGTATGTATGTATGTATGTATGTAGAATATGGGTATGTATCTGAATATCTCATCTTGAATTGTACTCGTATTTTATACGTTTTCTTGTCTTGTCTAGTCTTGTGCTGCGTTTATATATAGACAAACCAACCGACTGTGGATCGACATAGACATCGACATCCAAATCCAAATCGACCGACCGACCGTCTGCACACATGCTGAGCTGTTTTGTTCACTTTCAACACACTAGCCTTAATGTCTAATGATGTTTTGCCCCTTACACACGCGTGAAGTAGAAAATTATTTATATTTATTTTTATTTTTATTTGTATTTTTAGTGCGCTCTACCAAAATCAAATAATGAACGAACCTTTCGAGAACAAATCGGCAAGCATTGAGTGCTCCAATAGAACAGGTCACTGCCGTCCAATCCCGTTTCCTCCCAAGACATTTGCTATTCCCTATTTCCCCTCCTTACAGTAGGCTGAAACATATATGAACGCGGCTTTTTATGTATATATGTAATTAAACGTTCATGTAAAGTGAATCAGAAAAGTATTGACACACTTTTAATAGTTTGGTCTGTTTTTTAACATTTCAGTATTGTAAACTTGTTAAAGAAATTTGAAGAAACCTAATTAAGAAACATTCTTAAATCATTTTTAATACCAAAAGGCTCTTAGTTTGCTTAAAATTAGAATCGGTTATTGATTTTGTAGTTGTACTATTTTGGCTTTTATCTAAAAGTTAAGTGCTTTAAAACAACAAAGTTTTTTTTTTAAATCTTCCTGATTTTTTGGACCCAGTATTCTTTTGGTGTGACTCCCAATATGTTTACAATTTTCTTGGGAGCTCTAATGGCCCATTTCGTACGTAAGATTCCTTACGTGGACTTTTATTTTTATTTGGCGCACAAATTTGGTATTTTATTAATTTTCCCAACAAGTTTCTAATATATTACTGGGATTCCAGGAACAGGTTTAGATTAGATTTGGATTATTTCTAAGCGACACCGATTAGATTTAGATTTTGTGAAGCAATTGACAACTGGTAAGTAAACTATTTCTAGGCCTCTTATTGAATGTATTATATATATTTTTAATGTTTGACTAAAACTCTAAAATTTTTGATTTGTTTTTGTCTTTCTCCATGATTTTGAAATCATTTTCAAAATTAAGTACATTTGCCTTTTATCCCTTTTTAGCTGCCATTTCCATCTAGTACTTATCCTGTTTTTATTTTAATATATATATTTATTTAAATGTTTAAAATTTAAATACAGTAAACTTACATCGTTCCTCAAATTGATTATTTGATGTTGATTTTAATTTCATTGTTTCAGCTTATTTTCTCATTAAAGTTTTAAGTATAAAAACCAAGTTGTCCACTTTAGAATTATCTCCAAGTTGACTAAGCTCAAATTTAATATAAAAACAAACAAAAATATTAGTGTTGTGTCAATACTTTTTTGATTAATTGTGCACATATATGTGAGTGTGTAAGCAATGTGGGCATTGTGGGCGGGCTGGGTCAGCAGGCTAGGCAAGGCATAAACGAAGACAGAGGCAAAGGCAGACAATGAGTTACAACTGTCAAGTCGATTGCCGTTAAATCGCTCAAGAGCTCAAGACTGCGACTGAGACTGAGACTGAGATACTGAGACTTCGACTTCGACTTTGACTTCGACTGAGAAGTCGACTGTGAAGTCGAGTAAAGACTGTCGCTTCGTGGCTTGCGCAGTTGAATTGCCGAATGGAGTGTGTTCAGGGCGACACAATATCTCAACCCCTGGGGTGTCCACCAACAACAACCCTATAGTGTGCGGTTGAGAGACGTGGTTGAGTTACATCCATTTGAAAATGTATCTCGATTCAATTGCGGTGTGTCCACAATAATTATGGCCATTTCATAATTTGTAGTTTCGCTTTGGCCGCAAAATTGTGCGTCTTTGATGAATTTGCCCCCCACAGAGCCTTCCCAACTCTTACTAAAGAGAGTGCATATGTGCTCACTGCTCTCATTTTATCGAATTGACTCAGAGAATTGAGTGGAATTGGGGCAAACAGCTGTTTTTGGGGCAACCCAGCAACATGCACCATAAGGCGGCAAATTACGTACTCCGCCAATATGCGCAACAATGTCGATGTTTCCCCCCACACACAAAACATGTGTACTCTATTCCCTGTATATGCAACACCCACCACCCTCTTCCATTGTGGTTTCAAAAACGCAGATCACATATCGCACCCCACTAAGCGCTATACTTATAAAAATATACAGTGGCAAACTTAAGTCTACATACCCCCCAACTTGGAAGTTCAGCAGCTAATCTACAGAAACTAATGATGTAGTATTGTTCAAAACTAATATTTAACAAAATCTTAAAAAATTATAAGCAAACAATTAAGGCATGAAGTGGATTTTAACAATACAAATGCCAAAGTTCCTTATTTTAATTTTATTTATATTAACACATATTATATATAGATTTTTGTCCATATTTTTAAGACTAAATAAAACTTTTAATTGAAGAAAAATATCTTAAAATAAGACATTTCAACAATACAAAAGTTTGTTTTTCAATTTTATTTGTAACTGTCCAATTTTTAATTTTTTTTTATATTTTGTTATTCTTATTTTTAAGGCTCTTTTTAATATGAATATTTTATATCAACTGGAGTGAAAATCGTGTGGGGGGTATGAAGACTTTAGTTTTTCACTGTATGTATTTTCTGTTCAATTTATAACAATTAATGCATTGGAGGCGTACATTTTAAATGACTGGGGCCCAGTGACAATTTCATTGGGTTCAACAAACGCAAATTACATGCACAATGCAACATGCATATGTACATATAATACTTATTTATGTACATATATAAGTTTGTTTATGAATGAAAAATTAGTCAAGACTATTTAGTAATTATAAATACAATTGTGCTCTCAAAAGAACTAAAGAGCTTTTAAAATCATTTAGTATTTTGGTCAGAATTTAATGCTTAGCAAAGATCATGTATAATACCTGTGAGTCAAAATATCATTCAGATAGTTAACTGAGACCTTAAATTTACATACATAAATACATACGTCCATATAGTTGTATGTATATATAATTAATTTGTTTATTCGATTTACCATATAATCCCTGGCATTGGGACGAGGTCAACATTGGTCAGAACCGGCGCCAAAACATCAAATGATGAAACCAAAATAGAAATGATATGATTTGTGTTAAGTAGCGCGATGAGAGCCTGACAATCGGTGCATAAGTACCTTTCAGGAGTTTCCCGCACACTAAGCTCCACACAAACGCACACACATACAGACACGCATAACCACGCACGTGCAATTGCACTCATTTGTCTCCTTCTTTGAGACAAGTCGACACTGAGCGCATTTGTTAAGTCTCCTCAAAAAAACGTTTACACGAAAAAGGCTTTTATTAGTAGATGTACGTCGTTCTATTATATTGATGAATTTGTTTATTGAGAGTTATATTTAATTAACTGCCTGAACGGTTAAAATGGAAAATAAAAATGTTGACTTGTAAACTTATCAGACCCTTATCCGATCAGGATGTTCCAGCAGTTCAAACAAGCATAACTTTTAAAAAACTAAACCGATTTGCAAGCGGGGTGTTTCATGATTTGCCCTCTTAAATCCATATAATTTCAATTAACATGAAAACAAACATATAATCTTTAATATTTTCGATTTTGAGATACTCATTTATCATTTACATTTTCACTATAAAACAACACTACCCCAAAACTATAAAATTACCGTTGCAAGTTAGCAAACGTTTATATTTATTGATATTTCCCTTTTCACAGAATTGTTCATACAATCGAGTTACGCATAAACATGGCACACATATACAAATATATTGAGAGCTGCAGCAAGTGTTCTGCTTATGTATGTTTGTATGTCGAAGAAAAGCGCTCAACGTCAGACATGCCAGCAACAACACGTGTTTGAGCTCAACTCATTTCGGCAGCTAACCAGAACAAGAACAACAACATAAGCAGCAGCAACAGCAACAGCAACAACAACAATAGGAACAGTGAATAGCAACAGCGGAAGCTGATTCATGCGCTGTGCGCACTCCACTCGCTCGCTCTCATGCAGTAGACAGCGGCAACATTCTCTCATTCACATGCCGCCTGTCATCTCTCCCTCTAACACTCACGCTCTGCGCTCTCTTCGCATCTATCTCTGTCTCTCCAAATATATTTTTGCTCTCGTTGTGCACTCCATTCAGCTGATGGGGACCAACTTGGTGAGTAAATTTGCTGTATCTGCCTATGGGTGAGTGTGTGCGATTGTGTTGCGCGCATATATCCAACAAACTGTTGGGGCTCGGTCTTCGGGCATGGTTCGTGTCGTGTTCATGTTCGTGTTCGTGTGTGTATGTATGTGTACACGTGTGTGGGTAGGTTGGCAGTTTTACTGCACGGCTCGCTCGCGCGCAATGAGCGCTTTTGCTGTTTTAATTTTTGCCTGAAATACTTTTTGAGCTAATTTCGTATTGGTAGTTTTGTTTATACCGTCGGTTGTGTTGGCGTCACATTTTGTATGCGAAAGCAAGCGCAGCACGTAGTTAACAAATTCAAATCAAATAGCCAAATAAAATAGCCTAGACAAATTTCTTTTGGCTTATGTACATACATACATATATATATGTACATACATATATATATATCTTAAACATCTATGTACATCTTTGACGGACTCTCTTGGCAGAGAATTTGAGCGGCGTGTCTAAGAAAAACGTTTAAGAAAATGCTCGAAGAGAATCCCATTAGAAACAGAAACAGAAACCGCATTCGAATTAGAATCATCTGTTGAGATACATGAAAAAGTTTAACATATTGACAGGCGCAAATTCTAAACACAAAATATAATATTAAACATATAATAATAACAAGAACAATATACATACTTATATAGTAAAAGAAATTAAATTAAATTCGCGACGGCGGCGGCGTCGGCAGCAGCGCAAAACAGCAAATTATAATTGCACATACATATATAAATATATGTAAAATAACTGCGTGTGCGTGTGTGTGTGTGTTATATGAAAAGTTTTGTTGTTCTTGGCACACACACGACAATTTCATATAAATCAATTTCTTTTATTCTGTGTGTGTGTGTGTGTGTATTTTTGTTGTTGTGATTTATTTTTTTGTTGTGGTGTAAAAAGCTTACAAGCAGCCAACACAACTGTTGCACAAATTCAAACAGAGATTCCAAAAAAAAAATCAAATAGCCCCAACGCACAACAATAACAAACAACCAGCAGCAACAACAACAGCAACGATTGCGCGCCTTTTTTATATATGCATGTACATACATACAGACATTTATCGTATATGATTTTTCTTATTTGTTGTGCATAATAAATGAAACATCTAAAACAACTAAACACATGTTGATGTTGTTTAAATTTCAATTTAGTTAAAGCCAAAAGGCAAAAGGCAAAAAGGCGCGCCCAGATAAGATACAGTTAAGCGGAAGAGCTACAGAAACAGAAACAACAATAACAATAACAACAACAGCACCTGCAAAACGAGAGTCCAAAAGAAAAGCTTACAGCTTTACTAGAAGTAGCAGTAACGCAAGCACACGCAGCAGAAGAGGAAGAAGAAGAAGAATCAGAGGCAGAGGCAGAAGCAGAAACAGACACCCAGCGAGAAGAAGACGAGAAGATAGCAAGAAATTGTGCTGTGGCGGCAACAGTCGCTTAAGAATATGCGACTGTCACACATGTGTACAATAACAGGCAGGTGTCAGTGTAAATGTCACTGTATGTATATGTGTGTGTGTTACATATTTGCACCTACAACAACAATTGCATTGTAAATGAAAGCAAAACAAAAGCGAAAAGCACAACAACAACAACAGCAGAAGCAGCAGCAGCAGAAACAACCGAAAAACTCACAATGTTATACATGCTTGTAAAGTGGCATTAAATTGCAACAATAACAAAAATTCAACGGCAGCAAGAGCAACAATAATAACAATAATAATAAAAATAATAATAATACATGGCTACAGCGCCCACCAAGTGTCAATAAAACAACAACTAAAGCAACAGCAACAAAACTACAGAAGGTTGCGCTCTTCGAACTCGAATTCGAATTTCAATTTTCTTGCACCGCCGCCGGCGGCAATCTTCAAATTTTTGTGTCATCTCTGCAGTTTTCGGATTGTTCCCGTTCTCCGTCTCCGTCCCTGGTTAACGTATTTATTTATTTTTTATTTTGTTTTTTTTTTTATTGTTTTTAATTGTTGTTACGTGAAAGAAAGCATTGCAAGTGCAGTGAATTAAACATAAATATCAACAAATTAGCAACACTAAAAGCAGCTACATGTCTATATTAAAACAACACCAACATCATCAACAACAACAACGAAAACAACAACAGAAACAACAGCAGCAGGAACAACAACAATAGACACCTACAACAGCAGCAAGAACACTTTACAACCGCAACATCAACAATAACAACAGCAACATGGATTGTGATTATTCAAAATTTCTATACAAAAGTAAGTAAATAAAATAAATATGTACATATATTCATAAATCCATTCATTGGCAATTTTGTGGTACATCCGTTGAGTGTTTCGAGTACCCAAAATGACCGAAACGTTCATAATCAGAAACCCGTCGGATGATTCATATATAGAGCGTACAACCATATCGCTTAACATCAGGCAGTGAGCAGCTATCGTTTAATCTGATGCGTGGCTATTCTTATCGTCCAAAATGAAAATATAAATAATAATAATCTTTTTTTGATATGGCATAATATACCTAAAAATATACACATATAATATGTAAGTAGATTTAAGCACTAGAGCACGACCAGCATGAGTGTTTCCATCCATTCATAATATGAGGTACTTGATTATTATCCGAATCATTCATACTAGAAGCTTTTAGCATAATTTTGTATACTTTGTAACTATGTATTTCATGAATGTTACCCCATTGATCGATTTCCTGTTTCGACCCTCTAAAAAATAACTGTTGCTTCCTACGTGATTCACATGCAAAGTGTGAAAAGTCTGTCATCATCTTCTACGATTTTACAATTTAGCGTTTTTATATCCATATAACATCCTTAATCACAGATTTGACTTTATAACTTTAACTCTGGATTTTCTGAAAGCTTCAGAAATCCGACAACTTTTTCATGATCTCGAATTTTTGCGAGTTTTAGTGACAAGAACAATATATGTACTATATAGTTAAAGAAGAATTTTTAACTGCTTTCTTTCTTCAATACCAACTATACGATTTGTTGCACTCTCATTTTCTGCTTAAAAAAAAACAAGATTTCATCTCAAATGCAGCTTCTTTAACAAACTGAAGATTAGATTATCGTTATCTTATAGCTCTTATGATTATAGTGCAGTTTGGAAAGAAATTCCGTGGAAGAGATAAAACAATAAGTCGAAAAAAAGCGTGGGTTCTCTACAAATTGTAGTATTCCACTCTACATTACTTTGACAATCCATCAGATTTGCTCCAAAATCCGTAACAGTTTTTAATTAATGCATTGAGAGTTAGAAGTAATTAAAAAATTGTTTTCAAACCCATGAGCTGAAAAAATGTCATTGATGTAATGTTCTTAGCAGCTGTTACTAAATTTTAAATGGCAGTTTCGACAAATGCATATACTACAACTTATCGACGACCAATAGGAGCGGGGAAGTCAAAGATTTAACTTAAAACAAATTTAGTTAGGTTAAATAATACAGTATTGAATATTGAAATTGATATTTAAAGTCTAATATTGCATTTATGCCATCTTTCTATTACAAAAACATTAGTTAATGAATTGAACTGAGAATTGCAATTGACAATTAAATCAACATTATTTCTTAAAATAACGAATGAAATTTCAATTCAGATTCTATAAAATTCACTTTATAAAAAGAAAAGTCACTCTTTGTATTAAACAATATAAGTGAATTTTAACGCATCAAAGTACACGCTAAATTATAGCTTAAAATGAAGCGTACAGCGACTTTTCCATTATTGAATTTAATTTAATATATTTCATTCGAATTTAATAAAGGAAGTTGTGTTTTTGGAATTTGTTAAAATGATTGGATATTCAAAATGTTATTCTGAACCTAAAATATTCGATGAACCCAAAGTATTTCCTTAGTCGTTAAGCTATGATAAGAAGCAGATAATGTTGTTGGAATTAACTAGAGTAATGGTATGTTTATATATCGATAACGATCGGAATCAATTTGTTTCACTTATTTATATATCTATGTACATATTTCATGGAACTGCTTTAAGAGTCTGCTAAGCTCTCTAATTCCAAGTACTACTGAGGAGTCGTTGCAACTACTTAATACAAATCTGTAACCGACTACGTGACTTAAACACACAATTACAAACATACATACATGCATACATACATGCATACATACATACATGCATTCATGTACTATGAGTATGAATGTATGTGCACATTACTGCCACAAGTATACGATATTTAAATTCTTATTTGTTAGAAAGTCTTGAACATTTCACTGTCAGCTAAGTATGAATGGAAATCAAGCTTTACAAGGGAATCAAACTAGTTTTTGGCTAGACACTCATTAATTAAACTGATCCACAGAAAACTTGGGTAATATGATACCAAAAGACAAGTGGCTGATAACAAAATCCCATCAATGAAAACAAACTGTACTTTTGTTGTTGTTTGTGTTTTTTGGATATTTGATATTTATTCTGATGGACTAAAAAACAGATTTCCATTTATACTTGTAGTTATTTAATTAGAAGTTGACAGAATGTCAGCACTTTTATGCGTCACATTGCCAGATCGTTTTGGGAATTGTATACTTTAAGAAAGAATGATAGAGAGAGAGAGAGAAAAAAAGATAATGTGAGTGATAGAATGAGATAGTTGTCTAAAGGGCTGGGCTCAGCTATTGCACAATTTGCAAGCTCAACTCATTTATATTGGTATACGAAATTGAATCCCATGCCAGTTTATCAGTATTATTCATTGGTTCTGTTTGGATAATTAGTTTTGCACTTGCAAAAAACTCGCTGCTGGAAACCACGATGACGCCGACTGCGACGCCGACTGCGACAACAACTCAAAACTGATGGAGGTGGATGAGGTTTGGATTGATGTTAAGCTTGGGGTTGAGGTTTAGGCAGTGTTGACAGAATTTCAAGCTGATTTCATAATAATTGTTACAGAAATAACTAAAAAAAAATTAAATGACCTGCTGAAAAAAGCCCTTCTTTTCTGGTTAAAAAGTGCAGAATAGAGATTAGGTCTTAGAATTCCGGAATGTTTTCTTTCATCCTGTATTCCTCCGATATCAAAAAAGTCAACGAATATATCTTTGTATATGTCAGATAAATTGTGTTATTTTAAGACTATTATGTTTCTGAAATTAGTCTTGCTAAAAGCAGACTCATTATTTAAAACGCCAACTTTATGCCTCCAGCATCGTAGAATTTAATAAAGGCTCTGCTTACAATTTTGCGGTCTTCCTAAACTTTTCCTAATGGACTGAACAAAATTTGCTGGAACACAATCAACTAAGTTTAGTTCGTTCGTTAAAATATTGCATTACCTCAATTATACCATAATTGCATGCACTTAATATGTTTTCTGCATAGAATATAATAGTTAATAATAATATAATATTATTATGTGCTGCAAATGTAGAGAGTACGTCTAATAATGGTAAACTACTTTATATAAACTGAAAATGAAAGTTGAAACTATTCACATGGTTTCTTAATTATATTAAATTTCACGACAGTCCACGCTAGTGACGGAGCAACAGCAAAGGGTTGATTTATACTTACTTCCCTGGACTGCATAATTTTTCAACTGCTTTTCTTAAGTTTGTTAAAGTTATTGTACTATCTGAAATAGTCTTTGAAAATAGTACGATTTATGGCTAATAGAATTTCTCAATAATTGAAATTGGAAAATTGTTGAGTTTAGCTATAAATGAGCTAAAATGCCAACACTGGATTAAGGCGAAACAGGAACATTTGGCGCCACGCGCCGTTAATCGATTTTGAAATTTTATGATGTTACTGGAAATGGGAAATGATACCGAATGCATTTGTTTACATTTGCATATCGACTGAGACGTCGTCGTCGTTGTCATCATCACCATTGAATTGCCAAGCTAATCGGAAGACGAATTGGAAGTGCGAGGCGCTAAGTCTAATCAGACTGTCAACCGCCTTTCTGTCAATCTGTCTGGCAGTATGGCATTCTGGCAGTATGTCACTCTGTCATTTTGTCAGCTTGTGCGGCAGCTTTGCATTTCAGTTTCCTTTTACACATTACTTGAGTCACACTTACAGACAGTCAGACAGTCAAAGAAGAAGCTAATTGAATTTGTTTTACAAATTGCATATACGAATATATGTATTATGTAAGATGCACATATACATAAAGCATACAAGTATGTACATTAGGGTTCGACTTATTTCAATGGGTCCCAAAAAAAAGTGCCTAAACTCTATAAAATAAAATGACAATTTTGAATCCACTCTAACTGCATTTGGAGGTGGATTCTTTGAAGTTCTTACAGAAAATCGAACTGATGAAATTTTCAGCATATGTCCAGGCATTTAAATTTTAAGAATGTTGCTTTCTAAACTCACTTAAACAGAAGCATTATAAACTGGGTACCTTGGGTTGGTACTCAGCTAAAAATACAGTAATTCCAATGATATTACGGTGATCTTAAGAGTTGATTGATTGTTTTTAAGCCGAACCCTAACCGAACCTACATATGTAAGATAGCTGCTGGCTAAGTAATTTTGGGTTATAGGGCCAAGTCCAATGAAATGCACTGCCACTTAAGACCCAAGCGAATGTACTTAGTTCTTAGTTAATTCTTCTTCAATATGTTGCAGCAATAATTCGCTTGACTGCATCGAGGTACAACTACTACTTGCGGGGTTTCCCAAAAACAAACCAACAACATTGTTAAAGTTAGGTCTCTCCACAAATACCCATTATTTATGATATATGTACATAACATATATTCTGTGTAGATTCATGCATACTACTTATTATATTAGTTCTTTGGGAGTTTTATAAATTGCGCCTGCTTTGTCAGATTCACTTAGTAAGTAGTATGCAATCTGAATGTACTCGTAAATAGTATATGTATGGTTATAAATGAGCTCCATTGAGAAAACATTGACATAACACGATCACATCGTAAAGTGATCAGTGATATTTCATTATAAGCAGACTGATCATCGAACCGCAAACGTCAACGTCTCGCCACTTTAGAGGGGTTCTCATATAACCAATTGTTATCATAGCATTCATGCATCATGTACGAGTACTTGTACTCATACCCATACTCATACTCATACTCATACTCATACCCATACTCATACTCATACTCACAATCATACTGATACTCACACTCATAATCAAACTATCTATGTTTTTGTTTATGTTTGCCACTGAAAGTGCTTTATTGTGAAGGTCGATATATCGAGAATCTCTACTATCTATTATATTACCTGAGCTTACCTGACTCAACCATCCACCCACACATTATTATTATCAATATTTTGTTGTAGTGCTAAACACTAAATGTTTTCACCTGTTTTTTTTTTATTTATTATGTTTAAGCTTTTAACGAAAGGCTTTCAGATATACCGTAACACAATCCCTGATAATAATTATGATAATAAATTCTAAATGGTGCCATGAAATAAAACAACATTTGATGTCTATAAAAAATTGACAACAATTTGATCTCTTATTCCACAAAAAGCTTAAGCTCTCTCTCTTAATAAACATTTAGTTTAATTATTTAAATTGAATAAAAGTCATGAGATTCATTTGCAATGAGTTTTTTTTATATTTGAAATATTCTATTGAATATTTTAATTAACAATTTGGTTCAAACTGGAAATATATTTATGACAGCTGGGTTTTTGAGCTACAATTAGTGAGATAATAGTGGACAAATCTTGTATAGAATCATTAAATTCTCATTCACAGCATTATCTATATAATCTTTCAACCAAGAAGATACAAACTTCTATTTGGTTTGTGAGAAAAATATTAATTATTATTAGAGAATATTTTGAGAACATTATTAATTAAAAACCATTCTTAAAATTACAGAAACACATGTTTTATGTAAGATTAAGCTTATTGTAACTTACTCTTAAAGTTAACTTATTTGAAAACAAAAATTGCATGAACAATATTCTTTATTTTGAAAACCAGTTTTTTGTTCATCATCGTAGTTAGAATTAGGAATGTGAGTCTATGCATACAAATGTTGGCCAAGGAAAGAATTGAAGCCTTTACGCATGATTGGGTTGAACATATGTGACCCTGCCACCGACGCACTTGTTGCAACTGCAACTTGCAAGTGCAACTTAAGTTTCCCATGAAAATGTTGAATTGTAATCTCGACGAGACAGGAGCAGGTTTTGGATTAGAGACATCCAGATGATGGAAACATGTCTGGTTGGGCGCAGTTTTCAAGTGAATCTTGGCTGAAATCGATCCGTCTATGTAGAGGTTAGAGCTAGGCCCAACATTATTATCGATCTATCAGAGATGCTACATCAGAAGAATCCGAATGAGAGAGCTTTAGAATCGACCGATCAGCAAAAATCGTTGTCACATTTCTTTTGATATTCGATACGGTATCCCAGGCATGTTGCGTCCTTAATCGGTGTCTCTGTTTGTTGCTGCAACACACAGCGCTTTGTGCCCCAATCTCCTTCTCCTCCTCCCCATCCTCTTGCCTCTTTTATTTAATTTTTGTTTTTGCTTAATGTTGTCGTCGCGTCGCGTCAGCTGTTGTCTCATTTCAGTTGAATTGCCGGCCGGTCGCACGTATTTGTATCTGTATCTGTAGCTGTTGCTGTATTTGTATCTGTATCTGTATCTGTAGTTGTCCCCTCCAGGCTATCGTCTTGAAAGTATTTAATACACACATACGCATACACACACACACTCACACGCACACGCACACACACTTATGCACACTCGTGCATACTTTGTTTTGTCGTTTTCAACATTTTTCAACGTTCAGGAATTCAAAAAATTCTTTACTTTAAAGTAAAAATAAATTCCATGCAACATCCGCCATGTTGGCTTTGGCTATTTTTGCCGCCGCCGTACTGCGGCAACGGTCCCAACCAATGTTATAATGGCCCAGAGCCAAAGCCTGCCGTTTCTACCGCTCCCCAGGTTCCCCCTCCTACAATTCCGCTCCTTCTATCCATCGACACTTTTAAGCTGTGCGTCGCGCCCTTTGACTGTCTTCGGCACTGGACAGCTTGGAACTTGGAACTTAAAACGTGGAGCGGCTTTTTTCACCGATTCGCTACTCTCCACACTCCACTTGCCGCTCTCCACTCTCCACTCAACACTCTCCACTTGCCACACTCCACTTGCTATTTGTTTTTATTTAATGCTTGGTCGCCACCTTTTCTTACTCGTTATTTTTTTCATTTCGATTTGTTTTTATTACTGAAATACAAGTAAGTTTCGAGGGTCGCACTTTAGTTGCATCCCTCAGCACAGCAGAAAATGTGATTGTTATCATTTGCTCATACACAGCCTTCGGATAGCTATCAAATTGTCAGCATTTAGTTGTATACGTTTATCAGAAGCTTAAGTTATTTATAAAAGAACGTTTAACCGAACAAATAAACCATCATCTAAGAAAAGTGCCGAACTTGAGTTTATTCCCATCGGATTTCAATTATTTGATGATACAGAAATAAATACAGTCATATAAACATTATATAAAAAAACTTCTTTTACGATAGTTAACTGATAATTATTTATTCATTATTAATCAAAGATCCCGAAAAAATTGTTATGCAATGTGAAAAGATCACTTTTTATATTTATTTTTGATTTTTAAACCTATCAATCATATTTTAGAATTATTTAAGATTTTTAAAAATAAAAGTTTAAAATAATTGTTACGATTGATTTTAAAATATATTTATCAAGAATAAAAATTAATTTTGATTTTTATTTTTATCAGTCTTTGATATCAAATTTTAAAATATATTAACTATTTCAAATCAAAGTAGTTTGACAAGTCAGAAATCTAAGATCTCTATTCAGCTCTTATCTAAACTGTAGACCAGGAAATGCCATATGATGCCTTGTTAACTTTGATTTGGAATTATTTCAAATAACATAGAAAATAAACCATCAAATTTATTTAAAATATTTATAAAGTTAATTCCAGGTTTCTTTTATTGATATATCTGATATACAGCTATTTAAATGTAATGGTTTTCCTGAATTTTTCTAGCTTTTCATTTACAAATAGACCAATAGGTACTTTCATAGAAAAACAAAACCTTTTCTTATGAGTACTTATGTATAGTAAAAGTCACTTGGACATAAGTTTGACATTGATGTGATGGTTCGTCATAAAGGAAATTGCTAAAGTAATTTAAAGACAGTTTGGTAATCAGTTTTCTAATATTAAGCTGAGGTTCGAGTGTGTCTTGAGGGTTATAAAAAAACATGCTCGTAAAGTGTTGTTTCATTGTGCTTAGAAGTTGGCGATTCTGTTGATTTTCTTTTTTATTTTTTATACGAGTTTGTTGATGATGCTGCTGATGTTGCTGTTGTTGCTGTTGCTGATGGTTGTTCTTGTTTTATCTGCTTGTTACAAAATCAATTTTCCACAAATTAATGAGAGTCACATTTTTTCCGTGTTACTCTTTTCTTTCTTTTTTTTTTTGTTTTGTCTTTAACTATAAAGAAAGAACAGCAAAGAACGTACGTGAAACGGTTGAACCAGAAGCAAAAACAACAACAGCAACAATAGCAACAACAACAGAACAGAACAGAACAGAAGTCCAGAAGCTGAAGCTGAAGCAGCAACTTTTTAAAAAAGGATTCTTCCCATCGAAGTTGTTGCTGCTGCCGCTGCTGCACAAGATAAAAATATTTTTTAATGTTTTCTTGAGCACAGAAAATAATTTAAGGAATGTCACGTTGTAGCGGCTCTCTTACTCTCAACTCAAACTCAAACTGAACTCTCGATGCGATGCGATGCGCTCCTTGTATGCATTGCGCATTTATTTTGGTTCCTTCGCTACCATCTACAATACCATCATCACAGCCATCTCCGACTCTGACTCCATCTCCGTTTCTGACTCCGACTCC
The DNA here is from genome assembly GCA_035044365.1 of Drosophila neotestacea. NCBI lineage: Eukaryota > Metazoa > Arthropoda > Insecta > Diptera > Drosophilidae > Drosophila > Drosophila neotestacea. The sequence continues at coordinate 614,715 of JAWNMD010000799.1, forward strand.
ATCTCCATCTCTGTCTCCGTCTCCGGTTGGTATGGGATAAAAGAATTTCTTATATAGCAACAACTGCTGCATAGCATACATACATCTGTCTGTCTCCATCTCCGTCCCATACCTTCTCCATCTGTATCTTTTCCCTATCCCATCCCCTCCCCTCCACCTACCCAGTCGTCACTACCTCCGGCATGCTATGCTTTGTAGAGTTTAGCACTCTATGCATATCCATGAGATTGCAGCGCGGGAATGGAAACCCAAGGAGCGGGACTCAGTGACAGCAATGATGGCAAGGGCAACGATAAACGCTTCTTTCTTATTTTATTTTTTTCCTTCTTTCCATTCTTATTTATTTATATTCTCCGTTTGGTTGTTTTTTTTTTGTTTTTGTTTCATTTGAAAAAATTTTTTACTTAACCCCTTATCATTGGCCGGCCGCAGCCAAAAGAACCAAAAGCCGCCGCACCGCCGTCGTCATCGTCATTTCGTCTTAAATTAAAAGCTTTTTTGTCTTTGGCGCAAAAACAAAAAAAATTATAAAAAAAAAAACAAAAAAATACAAACACACACTAAACCAATAACAAAAAAACAACGAATAAAAAAATACTTTCGAATGTGCCGCCGCAGCTTAATAAAGAGCATTAATGACAATGTCAATATGCTCCGAACGAAGCGTGGGAGAATCGGCAACAGCGGTAACGAAAGCGGCAACAACTTTGGGGTAGTTGGAAATCCTCTAGTTACGAATATTGGCAACTGATCAGCGACAAATTGGCCAACAGTGCAACGAAGAATTGAAATCCCTAAAAGCTAAATAGCAACATGAGGCTTGAAATAATTTGTAAGCTACCTAGTTATTTATTAAAGCAATTGAATTCCCATTTAAGATTGTAATACCAGTTTTCTATTCAAAACTTTATTAATTATCTTCCCTAAAGATTCGCCAAAATCATTTTCAAATCATAATTCAATTAAGTTTATCTTTTCTGGCTACTTTCTGACTTTAATTGTAGCTCAAAAGACTCTCAAAAATCAAATTTAAGATTGTAATACCAGTTTCCTATTCAAAACTTTATTAATTATCTTCCCAAAAGATTCTCAAAAATCATTATACAAATCATACTTCAATTAATTTATCTTTTCTGGCTGCTTTCTCACTTTAACTATAGCTCAAAAGATTCTCAAAAATCAGTAGTTAAGTTAAAAGTTATAAAATCACACAAAAACGCTGAGTATTTCAATTATATTTGAAATATTTTCAAACATTTAAATTTAACAAATTAATACTTACTAGAAAATTTAAAATGGAAATATTTTGAATTTTGCACAATTTAAAACTAATTTAAATTAAATTTATTAAAAATAAGAATACAAAACGCATTGTAAGACATTGCTAAAAGTTACTGAACATTATTCTCCACATACAATTTCGCCCATGTTCCCAATTCCGTTTTCGAATTCTTACTTTCGTTGCATATTTTCGAGCGCATTTGGAAATTCACAAACTCCATTTTATTCTCAAAAATCTTGACATTTGGTTTTTATACTACGAACAGATGTGAAAGTTCAACTCAGCCTTTATGGAATTTCAGCGATATTGCTAAACAGAACATGACTGTTGAAGAAGTTGTGTATGTGCTCCCAAAAGTATACTTTGAACAATTTAAGCGTATCAAATTGATCTAGATGAATTGAGAAATAAGCGGAGCCTTTAGTGCACTGAAAACACTTGGAGTGAATTTATTAAAAGTAAAATTTACGGCAACTTAAAGGTTATAATAATAATAAAAGATCTTAGAATATAAATTATTTGTTGATTTGTATCAACAAAATAAAGAACAAGTCCTGTTTTAATTTAGTTAGTGTTTTTTTATGAAAATATATTTTACATTTAGCCTAACTAGTGATTTTTAAGAAGATCTTTGGAAATTTGTTAACGTAATTTTGAATAGAAAACTGACAATATCATCCTAAATAAGAATAAAATTGGCTCAAGGCCTAAGGATTTTTATTTAAAAATTGGAATCTTATTTCAATTTTCATTTCAAACACATATATGTTATTTATTAGATTCTATAAAATAAATTAAAATTAAAAATTGCCATTAAATATTATAATGTATTTTTAAAATCAAAAATTCAAACATAATTATAGTTTTATAATTTGCTTTATTTAAATTAGAAATAGAAGCTTAAATTCATTTTTTCCAAAAAAAAAAAGAGGTAATCTTGTTTCCAGCATCCTGCATGCTTAGATTGTGAGAATTTTTCTCTCAGTGTATTCGATTAGGCCGTGCAGTTTGGTTTCGCTTGTTTTTTCGCTTCTATTTTAACCGTGTCTATTGTCGTTGCTGCTGCTGATGTTGTTGTTGGTGTTGCCGCTGTTTTGTGTTGCGAATGCGAACAATTTTCGCATTTCGTTTTCATTTGATTTGTTGCACGTTTTTATGTTCTTTGTTTGTGCCTCGTGTTTCGTCAACCAAATTCGCTGGCGTCGCCTCGTTGTCGATGGCGATGTCGATGTCGATTTCGATTGCAAGCCGTCGATTACACACAAATGCATACACTAACAAACACACACACACACACACCCACAGACAGACAGACAGATAGATACATTTATATACAAATGGAAAGAAGACTGCAAGCTTGCGCTTGCAACGTTGCAACGCGTTGCATCGTTGTGCGGTTGCGCTTGCGCTGTTGCACAATCACCGCACAGCCGTTACAGCAACAGTTGTTGTTGTAGCTGTAGCTGTTGGCGTTGCTGTTGTAGCTGCAGCTGTTGCTGTTGTTTTTGTTGTTGTTGGAGTTTATGCTTACAATCGTTTGTTGCATTTTCATTTCCAATATGTTTTATGAGCATTTCAAAATGTTCATTTTGCACTCATTTGTGCTGTTGCAAGCAGCGTTGAACTAAATGCAATTGCCACAACAGCAGCAACAGCGACAGCAGCAACAACAATTGCAATTGCAACTGCAACAACACATGCTTGCATTTATTAGTCATAAACGATGAGCAGCAACTATATACATACATACATACACATACATACTCACCCACTCGAGAGTGTAACCATCATGTACCCACAATTGTACCCACACTCACACATACATACATACATACATACATACATACATAAAAACACATATGTGGACATCAATTGTACATGTGTTTTAAACCATGGAGACCAAAGCTCAGCTGCTTTTTGCAACCACTGGCACTTTTTTTCATATTTATTTTATATTTTGGTCACTTTCGCAGCGTTTTATTAACAATCAGCGTATTTTATTTTATTTCAATTTTTGTTATTTTTTTTGTTATTGCCGTCTCTTTATACCGTAAGCCGTATAAAAGCAATTGGTAGCGGGATTACATGGGAGCTTAGCGGGGAAGTTGTTGCTGTGTGTCCACTTGGGCTCCAGGCGCTAACCAAATGATTCATGAACACGCCACACCACGAAGAGATAGGGAAATACATACAGAAAGAGTCAGTAAGATAAAGAGTGGAAGAGTGGTAGACTGGAGGAGAGGTGGAGCGAGATAGAGTGGGTGATACAGTGGGTCAGAGAATGATAGAGAATTAAGTATACGATGATGATGATGAAAAGTGCATAATTTGATGACAACTGCATTTAACTATGTGACTTTTCACAATTTATTTGCATTGTCAAATTATCACGGTGACATGTCTTCGAAACGTGCAATAATTGCAAATGTTTTCAATTCTGAAATGTAACCACTTAAACAACACTTAAACTACTTTAGAAGGCCATTAGACGCGATCCGATTCGATCGGATCCAAACCCAACTGAACCCAAATAAACCCAACTAAACTAAACAAAATAAATGATTCGTCCCTTTCAAATTTTATTATATGTGAGACTTTAATTGAAAATACAATATGGAAATAAAGAGTTCTAGAATTAAACAACTCTTAAACTGCTTTAGATCCGATTCGATTCTATCCATAACCAACTGAACCTATTTAGCCCAATTAAACTAAACTTAATAAATGATCCGTCCTTAAGGGAAACTTTTTTTGACTTGATCTGCTTTCAACAATTTTACTATGTGTGAGACTATAATTGACAAACACAATATTGAAATATAGAATTATAGTATAAACCAGAAAAGTTTATACCACAAAGTAGACATATTATTTTTTTATTCATCTATCAAGTCTTTTTTATATTATACGAGTAATTCAGTGTAATTCTTAACTGTGCTTTCTTACTTAGCTGTAATCTTATTTACTCATGCTATAAATATAAGCTTCACTTTATTGGATATGATATTATATATAACTTAACAATGTAGAATGCAACTCTAAATTTTAGAGCAACAAATTTTGCAACAGTATGTATCTAAAATGATGATAATCAATTTATTTTTATTTGGATTCACTTTGAATTGGGATTTTGATGACCTACATATTCCTATAAATACTTGATCATTAATATTTGCATTTAATGTGACGTCAAATATCTTTGCAATAAGTTTATTTGTATTAATGGTTGATCTTAATGTTGTTATTTTGATTCTAATTGTTGTTGATCATCAGTTTAGCAAGTAGAACTCTTTATGTTGATTTTAAAAATTTGAGTATCGAGCTGGAATCTTAAGGATAGGAAGTAACTTTAAAGAAAGTCCGATTTTTAAATAGATACTTAATAAAGTGAATTGCCAATTCTGGTAAAACCCAAGTGTAAAATGTACATACGTATTTCATGGAATGAAAAATGCAACTTATAAGTAGCCTGACCGGAAACTGGGGGTCGTATGTTGTTTGTTGTGTGGTGTTTGTTGTGTTGGGAGTTGGAGCCGTGAGTGTCTGCTGCCTCATTGCTTCATGTTGTGTGCGCATTGTTTGGTGTGATTTTTTTTCATTTCGCTTTTTTTTTTACCCAACGATAACAACGTTATCAGTGCACTGCCCAAAAATGGAGCACAAATCAAAATGTAGTTGGATAGCGGTCGGTTCGGTTCAGTCCGCACGGGCATTCAGCTGTCCATTTGTCTGCCTACCGATTTGACGGCAGAAACAAAAAAAATGCCAAAGGAGAAAAAGAGAAAAAAATTCAAGAAACAAAGTTATCTTAGTCAAGCCGAAGCTTTAATACGCTTGCAGAAAATTGTTTAAAAATTATTTGAAAAGGATAAACATTTGCATACATCAATTAAACTTTTGACCATTTCTATGGATATAAAACTTTGATATTAAGCGAGTTTAACAGCATAAAAAGGACATACTACATCCTGAATTTTGAATATTTAATAATTTTCAAATAATAATACGCTCTCTAAAAATACTGAACACTTCAATTAATAAATTGTGGGAAATTTAAATAGTCAAAAAATTAAAAGCAGCTGTTAATGACATATTCAAAAATTAATCTGAGCTCGATTCCATATAGCTAAAAAATTATGTTAACTGAACAATTCCATTAAAAAATTGTGGGAAATTTTAATTTAAAATGTTTAAAAAAGTTAAAAACAGTGTCTTTTGATATAGTGTCAAATCGACATATAAATCAGAGCTAGATTCAGTCAACAACTCAGCTCAAAAGTAGAAAGGTCTTCAACCAGTAAACATCATATTTATAAAAACAACATCTGCATAAACGGTTCCTTAAAAGTTGTAAAAGTAAAAAAAGTTGTTAATGAAATGACCGTATAATTTAATTTCAAATATAAAATAAATTTGAGTATGTACACCTGAAACAATTGATAGTATGTATGTTATGCTTACTATCGATAGGTAAACTTTTCCAAATGCATAAGCATAGCCAATATACCCTTCTGCAATTGGCAACATGCAACATTTGGCTTTTCATTTGATGTGTGTGTGTGTGTGTGTGTGTGTATGTGTGGAGCGGGCTTTAAAAACGAATGAATGAATGAATGAAAGAATGATGCAGTATAAACCGAAAATGAAAATATGTGCAGCATTAATTTCAACGTTACTGCACAATCAGAGCAAAGGCAAAGACTTCAGAGCTTCATAGCTGGATGTTGTGTTGTGTTGTGTTGTGTTGTGTTGTGTTGTGTTGTGTTGGGTGGTTTGTCTGTCTATATGTCTGTCTGTCTGACTGACTGACTGACTCCCCTGACTGAATGGAGGGTGGTTGAATGGGTGATGACTCGATGGGTTTTTGGGTGGGTGGATGGTATGTAGGTGGTATGATGCAGATGCAACATACACAATCAAAATTCCATTCTGTGTCATGCTCTGAGCTCATGCATCCCATTTTGGCCAGGGCCTGGGTCTAGGTCTGAATGTTGGATGCTGGCTACTGGCTACTGGCTACTGGATGTTGGTTGTTGGTTGTTGGATACTGTCTGCTTGGACGGCAGGCAGTCATTCAGTTAGTCATTCAGCCAAGCATTTAGTCAGTCAGTCAACCAGGCAAACTGTCTGTCTATTTGTCTCTCTGTCCCTCCGTCTGTCTCTCTGTGTGTCCGTCCGTCTGTCTGTCTGGGGGTCTCTTTCGTAGTTGCGCATTGTTTGACCGAAAAATCTGAGAGGGAAAATATAATCGAGCTACAACTGAGAGAAGAGAGCTTAAATTCCATTGTTGCGGCGTTATAAACAAAATTTGCATTCTTTCGTATTTCGTATATCGCCGTCGACAACAACACATTTTGGTTTTTCCTACATGGGTTTTACTGAGCTTTCTATGTACCATACATATATATGTTTCTGGTCGTATTTAGGTATGTAGTTTTTCACATTTTCGGTATTTTCATCAGTTTTCGTTTCGTTTCATTTTGATTACGATTTTTGTTTGAGATGTGCATAAACATTTCGCTGAGGCCTCTCTTTTGTCTCTTTATCTCTCTTTATTCATTCTTATCAGAGTTATCACAAGACACACACACACAAACACAACATCTGACATATTATAGTCATCACCCACATAACTCAATTCGTTGTCTCTCAACAGGCAACCTCAGCATGTGGTAGGAGGGAGAAAAAAAAACAACAACAAAAGTCGGAAAAAACAAAAAACTGTCAGTCGAATGAACCAAATGCATTTGCATCAGTTGAGTTCACTGGCTACTTCTTTGATATGTGAATTCCACTGATTTCCAATGTCCATTTCTCCCTCCCTCTCTTTCCCTTTCTCTATTCACCCCCTCTCTCTCTTTCTCTCTCTCCTGTGTGACGACAACAACTGCATTGAGCCGCATTTTTTGTGCATACCCCTAGGATCAGCCAACAGTGGCTTAATTAATTCACATTCAAAGTCAAAATATTCAATTCCCAACAGTTTACAACATTTTCGAGAACTTATTAAAGATTAATTTTAAAATGTTTTCTAATATTTTTGAAGTCAGCTGTGAGTTCTTAAGCATAGGATATTAAACAAAAGAAACGCTCAGAATTGTTTTCCAATTATTTTTCACCTTAGAATATTGTCTGTGAATGAATATCTGTATTAAAAACAAGCAATTATTTAATTTTAACATTATCAAAATATGTATAATAAAATATAATTAAAATTAAAAAAAAGTAATGTTACAATTACTCCCGAAAAATTATCATCTTAATTGAAAAATAAAAAACAAAACAATCCTTGTAACTTAAATAAATTGGAAATTCATTTCAAACAGTTTAGAAAAAATATCATCTTGGATAGAAACGTTATCATTTTGTTGTATGTACTTAGTTTAATATTTACGTCATGCTAGATCAGTTGTTTTATACCACTGTGCAACCCTTTTTCGCTGGTCCCCTGGTCTCAGCAATCAAACGGCCAACGGTCAGGCACTCATTGTTATTTAAATGTCGACACAAAGCGGCTGCTGAATGTCATTTGGTTGCAGAGCGAGGAGTAGCTTCATCTGGACAGGCAGCTGGCCTGTCATTTGGCTATTGGTGGCAAAAGGTGGTGCTGGATTGCTGGCAGACATGTTGGCTGCACATGTTAATTAACAATTTTGATTGAATTCCAATTTGAGATGAAATGTTTGAGGCAGCAAGCAGACAGACAGACAGACAGACAACAGAGACTGGGACTGAAGAGACTCGAATTCAGAGCACATTCATATCGCCTTTGATGCTGCGACCCGCTGTTCATTTTGCCGCATCGACCACACGTGGCGTATACTTATGCAACACATTGCGTATACGCACTATCTTATAGATTCACTAACTTTATGCACAGATCAAAAAACGATGGGATTGTGGGATAAATACAATACTATATGGTGACAAGAATGTTTAGTGATTTTCGATGCTCTTACTCAAGAGAAAGTGAAGAATTTTTACTTATTTACATATTCTAATGATGATTTTTTTATAAACTAACTTTAATTTTAAATATACACGCTTATCTCAAGAACATTAAATTTGAATTTCAGAGTGATGCTCTCTTTTCTTACTGTGTACTATTATTAACAATAAATATTCATGAGTGAATTCATTTTGACCATGCCGAATTTCTTTTTCGCATGCAGTTTATTTCATCGTTGTTGTTGTTGTTGTTGCTATATACACACATACATACATATCTGTGAAAATATGGTATTGTTTGGAGGTTTGTACAATAAATAAAATGGACACACATTCTTTTTTCCTGGAATTTCACTGCACTCGTAATTAACTTCATAATTAAATTGGTCAAATGAACCCGTCCAACACGAAACAGCGCACTTTTATTCTCTGCGGTCTGTCTGCTCATCTGTGTATCTGTGTGTTAATATGTGTATGTGTGTGCGTGTACGTATGCACATACATGTACACATACTTTTTTATGCTTTTCATAAAGGTAACCATTACTATGGGATTCCGTTTGAAGTATCGCTTAAGCAAGCACTTTTATTGAAGCTCCTTTTAACTATTCGATGTCAAATTACATTTACATATGCGGAAATCAACAGAACGATATTTGATATAACTTTTGGTCTTTAATGCATCAGTTATATGTATATCAAATGGTCAAGGTTGTGTTTGAGTAAAATAATGAAACATGTAAATTAATTTCTTGTAGTTCCATTGGAATTAAAAGTTGAAAAATTTAAAAGAAATAAATAAAATGACACTGATTTTATTCACAGACAGTAAAAAAGTGTGGTTGCTTTAAAGTTTGGGGTTCTTAATTATTTATTAATAATTTTACATTTAGGTTATTTTAAAGCATTTTTTATTTGATTTGCAATCAGTATAAGATACTTTCATATTAGTTAACCCCTTAACCCCTTTTCCTAGTTGTGGGTTAAGATATTTTATAATTTATAAGTAGGAAACTGTTGTTAATCGTTAGTTTACCCTTAGTTTTTTAAGTATATAAGTAAAGTAGATTCTTTAAAATTAATATTAAGTATACGATCTTGATGGAGGGAACTCTTAGTTAATCATTTAAAGCTAAATATTCCTAGTTATTGGTATAGCTTTCAAAAATGTGTAGAAAGTTTAGTACTTGAGTAGAGGGTAACTCTAAGTTATTCCTACCAAACTATTTTCTATTTCTATTTCTAGGTTAAAACTTTTAAAAGTTTAGACCTTCGTAAAGGGTGACTCTTAGTTGAGTTTTACACTCGAGAATCGTTTGTCCAGCCCATCATCATTATGAGTGTTATGGGAATCTGTGTATATATATGTATTCGCGCTTCTGAATGAGCATTCAAGTGCAAATTTGTATTAAAAATACTTTGTGTGCGGGTGGTTGGGTGAATTTGAGCTGTATGAACGAACGTTGGCAATGGCATGAGTTATCCACATTGGACGGCGTCTGCTTATGACACTTGACATTACACCGCACATTACGAGTTGTCGAGTAGTCGAGCAGTCGAGCAGTCGAGCAGTCGAGCACTTTGAGCACGTACCGCACGAAGCGGGCCGAGGAGGGAACCAGACCCAGACCCAGACCGAGACCGAGACCCAGGCCCCCATTAGCACCCGGAGGCACGAAACAGGGTCACGGGACAGAAAGAGACAGCTTTATTTATTGTCGAATAATAATCGAAAATGTTTTAGTTATTGGGTGTCCTCTTCCCATAATTCAACTTCCTACCGTATACCAATAACAATAGAATAGAATACCCTCCAGAAGGTGTAAATTTTGTACAATTGCTGCTTAATTGATGATGGAATTAACACACACATACACACACACACGCACACACACAGAGAGAGACACACAGAACATTCACAGAAAACCAAAATTTAAAACCCAAACCTCTGATAAGAAACGTACACAATTTGTGCACATTTCAAGGCACAAATATTCAATATTCAAATCGAATGCATTAAAAACACACGCACACACGTTCCAACCAATAAACTGTCTTATGTAATGCTATTTATTTGTACAATAATTCCTCAGAGATAGTTGTACTCTTATGATATGGTCGACTTGTATTTACAAACTTGCTTCTATACGTGTTTTGTGGGATGAACCCGAGAACAAATCTCTTTGATACTTAAAACTAGGAATTAGGTCGCACATGTTTCTTTAGGATGTTTCTTTAGGAATTGTCCAGCTTCTTTTGTCAGTCGAGCAACCGTTAAGTAAAGTTAAACTTGTCAGATTCTTACAAGGTTTTAAGGTTTTCATAGAGTTCGGAACATCATATTTTTCCAACTAAACTGAATTTTCTTTAATTTTAAACAATTCTGGATTTAAACGGAAAACTCCGATATTTGCAGCCATGTATCAGAAACGAATAAAGCATTCTTACGTGGTTTTTGTTGCTGTCATCAGAAGATAACCTTAATATTTTCCAGATAGAATTGACATCCTTGGGTCGAGGGTCTGAAACTTAGAGTGACAGATGACAGGCAACAGGGCTACTGCTAAACTGACTATGATAGACTTATCTAAAAAATAAACAACAAAAAATGAAATGCTCCAAATGGCATGTTAAATGTTTGCTGGCAATAACAACACAAAAAGACACAGTGAGAGCGAGCGAATGACAGAGAAGCTGAATGAGAGAGATAGAGAGAGAGAGAGAGACAGAGAGCAAAGAGACGCTTCTCAGTCATTATGTTGCATGGGTTTTTGCGATGTGGCACAGATACTCGCAATGCGTGGGCGACTGCATAATAGCCATAATCATCTACGGACCTGCGCCTGGGTCTTGGCCTGGGCACGATCATGGCAAAGAGAGGGAGGCAGGGTATGGTTATGGTTATGCAAAAAGAAAAAAGCAAACAAAAAACAAACTCGAATCGCAGTCGCATCAATTCTTGTGTTCCTTTTTGGCTGCAGGGCATTGTACAATCGCCCACGGTCTCAACTGCGTGGCATACGAATACTATATAGTCGTATATATATTTATATATATATATATATATATGTACAAAGATATATAGATACATACATATAGCACGAGCACACTTATGCATATATGTATAGCGTATGAGAACACAGATACAAATGTATCTAGATCTCTAGCTCTCTAGCTCTCTATCTATTGCCGACACAGCGCAGAGCGCTATATTTTATTTTTAGATAATTGCTCTTCCTCTTCACATTTGGCACGGATCCAAACACACACAAAAATCAAGATTTTTGCAAAAATCATAGTAATATCAAGCAAAAAGGCGTCTAATCTCAATATGAACCGAAGTTTACATGCCCTCCCACATTCGAAATACATGTAAACACAAAGATCATCAATTCTTAGGTATACAATAAATAAACTACGAGAATGAATATCTACAGAAACTGTCAGATATTTAGAAATATCGAATTTTTACTTTAATATATGCAATATTTTCTAATATTCATTTTCAATCTAAACTCAATATCTAAAATCTTTGCCAGAAATAAATCTACACATGTTTTACAGATTTCATAAAATGCATTAACCTTGAAGTTTGTTCAAGTGAAAGTTTCTTATTTGTGTCTCTCAAATATTTAAACAAGAATTGTTCCAATGATTTTTTTATGGAAAGCCATCTCCATAGTTGAAAGTTTCAAATGAATTGACGATAATTTTGAGTTGGCAATAATGTAAAAAATGTTGAAAATAATTTAGGAATATGAATTCTGCTGATATCGCAATCATTATTTTGGGTTAATAAATACTTTTAACATTTCTCAAACGATATTATTTTGAGAACAATTTTAGAGTGAGCATATTGATTAGTTTACAGAAATTTTTTGTATAAAAGTTCTTGTACAAATATTTATGACGTTATTATGCCATAAAAACCAATTTAAAAGACGTCTAAAATATAATATGTCAATTTCAAAAAATTTGTTATATAAAGAAACTAGCTATAAAGAAGTCTGCATTTTTATGAGTTAATAAATACTTTTAATATATCTCAAAATATTATAATTTAAAGAAGAAGTTTATATAGAGAATATTGATTGGTTTATAGAATTCAATGTATGTTGTTTAGGAAACTAACAAAACATATATAAAGCTTCAATTTGGAAAATATTTTATATACTACTTATACCATATATGGCCAATTAAATAGATTTAGCGTATAATGGTTTGTCTAAAGTAGTATTCGAAATGAAAAACTGCATACTTACCGAGCTCCAAATAAATAAAAAGTTAGTTAAACAGGAGATTAATGCACAATGTATAGTTTATTTGTAATCAATCAACAAATTAACAAGCTAACAACAATAAGTATCCAGCTCATTTAAATGGATTCTTATCTACAATATTTTGTATTTTGAATGCACATCTACAAAACATATGTGAGTGCGAGTGTGTGAGTATGAGTGCTATGAGTGTTATCTTAGCAGCTAATCTAAGCTGATTGTCTGGCACTTACTTCTATAGAATAGGTGTAGGTGTAAGTGTGGCCAATTTTCAAAATGCAAAGAAATACGACATATACATATACTCTTGCACTCACTGTCGCCAGCCAAGTTCCAGGATTGTGGGTTGAAGTCATCGATAATTATCGATAGACGCGCTTTAACATAACGATTGACAGCTTAACATGGCGGCACAACAATACCCTGGAAATTGGGCGCACTTCAGAAAGAATTCTGCAACACTCTGAGAAAGATTTCAAAATTTATATAGTAAATAAAGAAAAATCGGTATGGATCAGAAACTTACCCGAAAGCAATCGCAGCATTGTGATAAAAGATACATCCAAATGTAGAAAAAGGCTCCAAGGAACGCAACAATTAAGGACACACATAATAGCACGATCAGCCAGAAGATGAACCACAGTGGATTTCTCATATTTTCAGACAACAAATCTATCGTATTATAGATGAATCGCAGATAAGTATCATTTGAATACTCGATTCGCAATGAAATGAAACGTTCCTAATCGTGGCGTCTACTAACAATGATATGGTATTGTATTCTTATGGTATGATTATGGGCATGAACTTATTGAGCGACTGTCGTACGTATTTCTAATCTATATTTCGGCTCTATCTACATTCTGAGTGCAAGTGTTGACCAAGACCAAGACATATTCAAGAGCCGTCTATTGTGATACGGATACGAACAGAGAGAAGTTGTCTTCTCTCGACTGTACTACGAGTAATTTGCCCATATGTGGATTTATTTGCGCCTGATTACAGCTATAAACGTCTGAAGAGAGGGAGATCTAATTAAACAAAACCCAAATTGGATTAAAAAGGTAGAATCAAGCAAGGCAAACCGAACAACAAATACCCTGAAAGAATAAACCTATTCAAATAAAAATTACAACAAAACTATGTAGAGAAGAAACAAGGCCTTGTTCTAAAATTCAATACTCTCTTCACACACACTCAAGTCAGCTGAAATTGAAATCAACATCAATATCAGAAAATTACCAAAATCACAATCAGTACAATTTAAGATGAACACACAAGAAAAAAAACACATGTACAAGGTGATTGAACCAACTGAAGATGCCATCAAGGCAGCAATTTTTGCACAAAAAATCTATGCAAAACGTTTGCGCAATCCCGAGGATCTGAACAATTGGAAACGTTCTCGAGCATATTATGATCTGGTGGCCTACATAAATAATACAAGCATGGCCATACAGGGACATCGCCAGGGGGGAAATTATATTGTCACAAAACAGATGCAGAAACTGTGTAAAATCTTCAATTGGCTGGATCGACTTGTCTACGAACATCATCCATTGGGTGTGGGTAAGGGACTGCTCCGTTGTACAGGAGAGGATAAGATCGATTTAATGGATTCAACAAATTCGCTATGTCATAAATGCCATCGGGCCTTTCGTCACTGGTTGTTACAGGTGCAAGAGAAGGTCTTCTCCATACTGGAGCAACAGGTGAAGCCTCACTGTAAACACATTAATGAGTTGGCCCAATATTTGACACGCTCCTTTGGAAGCTTGAAAACTTACGATTATGGTCCAGGGAATGAATTAATGTTTCTATTCTATCTATGTGGTCTTTTCAAGACGGGCATACTCCAAAGTGAGGATACAGTGGCTGCAGTCCTGTTGCTTTTCCAGCGTTACTTGGATCTAGTGCGTCGTATTATTCTATTCTATCGTTTATCGACCCATAAATTCGATAACAATATTATCAATGATCGCAACGTTTTGCCCTATCTCTGGGGTTGTGCCCAGCTGTGCCAGGAGGCGCCATTTACTCCCCCACAATGGGAAAATCCGGACATAATGGTTACTCATCGTAAGGATTATATGCTCCTCAGTAGTCTTGAGTATCTTCAGAAGACAATGCAGGGTGCTTCACTTGGTGTCCACTCTTATCAATTGTGGTGCGCTCTCTCTTTGTCCAATTGGACGGATGTCTATTCGGGTCTAATGCGGACATTTCTCAAATATGTCCTTAATGATCTTTACATTGTACAGGATCTGATCTTTAGTGATATCATGTCATTTCGCCGGCAACCTTCGGAGTTTTTGCAGGGAGCTTATCTGGGTAAAGTGCCCAAGCAAAAAACTTCATCGTCTTCCGACAACGATGAGGAGGATATCGTTGAAGAGGGTGAGGAGGAGCATAGGAAAGAGAAGCAAAAGAAGAAGCATGATTTTCAGAAATATGATTTACCCATAAATCCACCTGTCAGTCGACACAACAGTCTGGATACAAATGTCTTCTTAGGCTTTCAGGATCCAAGTAAATTTACTGATCATACTGGTAGTGAAAATACAACATTGTTGCGTCGTCCACGTACTTATCATAATAGATCTCTATCGAGGAAGACATCATCGATGAACCAATCGATAATGACAGCACTTGACTCGGAAACCAACTTAGCATCCAGAGAATCGAACTCTGACACTCAAAACTTGAGTGAGAAAACAAACAGTAGTATGTCAATCGTAACATACTACAGCATCTAAGGACTATCGATTACTTATACTACACTTTTGTGTTTATATACGGATACAGATAAGTATACAAACATAGTATACATACTTGTATGTTAAAAAAAAAAAATAATATAATAAAAAAAACATATGT
The DNA here is from genome assembly GCA_035044365.1 of Drosophila neotestacea. Taxonomy (NCBI): domain Eukaryota; kingdom Metazoa; phylum Arthropoda; class Insecta; order Diptera; family Drosophilidae; genus Drosophila; species Drosophila neotestacea. Next base: position 630,098 of record JAWNMD010000799.1, read on the forward strand.
ACTGTATTTCAGTTCCTGTGTATTCACTTATTAAGACAACAATTAAGCAACATCGCGTCTCTTTGGGTGTGATCAATCTCTATCTATATCTAAGTATCTATGTATCTATGTATATCACACTCTCGCTGTCTCTCTCTAGCTCTAGCATAGTAAGTAAATTCGCAGCTGTTTTTTTGTGAGTGTATCTGTGCTTTATGTTTGCTTGTCTGATTGTGCGACAACAAATGATTCAGTTGGTCTTTAACTGGAACTTATTAATTTCTACACAAACACGCAGACACACACACACAAATACAGTCAGACAGATAGAATCCCATAAATGCCACTATGGGAAAAAGTCCGATCTTTTCACAAAAAGTCTTAATATAAACTAAAGATTTGGAAAAGTCATATTTTTAGTATAAACAAAATATACCAAGTGACTCGAATTTTTCAGCGGTAGTAAAAATATAATTTCTAAAATTAGAAATTCTATTTATTGCTTTTAATCCTAGGATAATTGCTTAGGGATTTTTCTGAAACTAAAATACGCCTACAACTTGTACTTATATTTAAAAAAGGAACAAAAACGGACTTTATGTTAATAGAATGACTTCTATATGGTTTTTTTCAAAATAACTACTCACATAAAGAAAAAGAAAAATGTCTATTAAAAATCTATTTTACAACTTTAACTTTTTCCATAATCGAGCTTCAAATATTAAAGGTAATCCATAAAAATTAAAGAAATCCTAAGGTATTAAGATTAAGGAAATCTTTGAATTTTCTAAATACTAAATTTACATAATTTTAATTTTGTCAATATACAATCGTTTTCTATAATGACTTAAATCGAGCTTTAAATATTAAGCATTGTCCGAAAGAATAGAAAACTTGTATTTAATATTACTGTAAAAAAAAGTCTAAATAATTTTTAAATACTTAAGAATAGCTAAATTGACTTTATGACAAAAAATATAGTGATATATTCCTATAGTACAAGCTAGTCTGTATGTAGCTGTTATTGTCGTCTCACGCAACTTGTTATTATTATTATTTTTATTATTATAGTTGGTGTTATTGTTCTTGTTCTTGATGTCGATATGCTAGCCGTTCTTGTTGTTGTTGTTGTTATTGTTGTTATTATTGTTAGTGCTATTGTTATTGTATTTCCACTGTCACTGTCGCTTCTTTTTGCCTTTCACACATGTGAAATGTGAAGTTCATAAAGAACAGCACATCATTGTTATGGCAGCTGATAAACTGCAAATACATACGTAAAAATATATGTATATGTATACTTAAATATACATTTGTATGTATGCATGTGTGTGTGTGTTTGTATAGTATATACGCACTCTGTCTTGCTTGTAAGTCAAGATACAGATGTCCATTTCCCTGCACATGTTTGCAGATTTCCGATTGTTTGCTAATTTTGCACACATTGCAAGTGTTTTTTTCTCTTTTTGTTTTTCCTTTATTTTTTCCATTTTTCATTTTGTTGTTGCTAATTGTTTTTGAATAGCTAGAACTCGTCTCTTAATGAGATACATCTGCACTAATAGATACTTTAGGAGCAGGCAAAACTTGAAATTTACGACTTTAGTCCAGTTAAACTTTAACTTTGAGATATTTTTGATATTTTTCACATTAGTTTCTATACCACTTAATTCAAAGTACATATCTTTCAGTTAGTAGTTGTCTTGAGAAGACATGGATAGAAATTAAATTTATTTCCTTCTTAGTAAAATAAGTATGTATTTCAATATTGAAGACAACACATCAGATCCTTAAAACAGGGTATCTTTCAGTATACACAGCTTAACAAATTGCTTGGGAATTAATAGCCAAATGCTTTGAATAATTAAGCAAATGTTCTCCTTTAAGTATAATATAAGTATTTTCTATATCTACACACATCAAACATAGGAAAACCAAATTAAGACCCAGCAACAGAAACGCAAAGTTGTGCCTTTAATAAGTAGTTAATTATCCAATTGCAGAGCATAAAAACTACTGTAGAATTCTGAAGAATCATTCGTTTGTTGTCGCCATCGTATACGATTGTGTGTACATCTGTCTGAATACAGACTTAAATACAGTTAGTCAAGTAATTGCTTTGAAGAAAATATTTTCAAGTATTTTATTTTGCAAAAAGAAAAAAAAAACCTTTGGGCTTAACTATTTTTATACTCTGTACCAGGAATGTAAAAACGCTTTACTAAAAGAGCTAGAAGCAGAACATTTATCATGTAGGTTCCTAAATAACATAGACAGATTAAGTTTATATCAAATTTTGGCTACCTTCGCCGCAAATCGAAAAAAAAAATGTCTTCCAATTTAACAGGTGTTTAAGAAATACTAAACTACAATAAATAAATACAAATGTATATAAATGTTAAATGGAAATTATATTTGTTCATTTGGAAACTTAAAATGTTCAACAATTTTGATTTTTATAGAGTATAATATATTCGATGTTAAGTATTTTAAGATATTAAATGCATCAATGCACAAAATTCTAATCACTTGTTATTGATCAAAAATGAACTTTTTGAAAAGTCGCAGCTGTGTGTCATCACGTCTTATGGGAAGATAAAAACCAGTTACGCTTTAAATGTCTTGGCTGAGAATAGAAATTTGTGTAAGAAAGTGTTTGAACTGTTATTGGCCATTTAGTGAATACACTCACATAAATACACAAAGACAACACGTGTGTAAGTTTAACAAAATAAATAAGCTAACACACACACACACATATACAATTATAAATGCACACATGCACATACATACAGATATACACACATATACATAACATACATACATAGATATAGCAACTCAACGTCAGCAATTGGCGCGTTGTTGTTGCTACTGTTGTTGTTCTTTGCTGCTGTCCGTTGGCACAGTCATGTTGAAAATATTTCAAAAATGTCTGTTAACTAACAGTGGCACTGTTAACCGCACTGCTTTCAAGCGATCTCATTCAGCTGGTTCCAACGACCACCAGTGCTGCAATTTGAGCTAGTTTAGAGCTAAACTTGGCACATGTTCTTATTGAGAATGCTAGCAAATTGAATAAATTGTTATGGCTAGAAATATGGATATTTTCATTCATAGCTTGATTTGTCAATTATTCTGATTGTGAAAGCTAAAAAATTAGATCTGATTATTTTCATAAAATACTTGGACCACCTTTTCAGATTGCCGGTATAATATCCTTATCCTTAATATATTTTTGAAAATCTTTAGATTATCTGAAGATATTGATGTTAGGTACTTAAGAATAAAATAATTAAAATATTGGAATATTTTAACAAGCAGATTTTAATATGTCTTAGCTATTTCTAGCTATTGTTTTATTATCAAATAGGTTTTTTAGATGGAAGACTTCTAGAATTCCTACCAGCCATTTTTAACTTTGTTTTAGCTATTTCTATCTACTTTTGATTATTAAACTAGCTATTATAGCTAAAAATGTATTCTCGCAACACTGTCAACGACAACACGCGTGAGCTTTTTGTGGCTCCAACGAGCGTCGCTGTTATTACGCCCTGCTTGGTGCTCTCACTCTCACGATCACGCTCTCCTTCGCTCACTCTCTTCATGTCTCGCTCTCTCTCTCCATCATCTCACACACACATGCGCGCAAGCTCTGGCCACAATGAACAACGACACATAAATGCAAAGTTGAGAAAATGGGGAAAAATTAAAAGAAAAAAAAACTTGTTCCTTTCTAACAATAAGCGACAAGATCAGACGCCTTATCCGCTCATTTGCTGCATCATCAGTTAGCCAACTGGCTGGGTGCCCAGCAACAAAAACAACAACAACACCGACAGCAACAACTAAAGCAACAACAACAATAACAACTCTTGTGCTCCTCCATCTCTAGCAGTGCTTCTCCTCCACCTGCAATGTAGCTTCTACTATACAGCTGACAATAAAAGCGTTGCAACAGAACAACAACAACCACAGCAACAACAAAAACAACAATAAAAGCACACATGTCAGTGTCGTCTGACAGTACCCGCAACACATACATATGTACATACATGCAAACAAACAAAACATAGAAAAACGCATTCATACTTTCACACATACATACTTACATACTTATGTATGTATATGTACATACAAACATATCTAGTAGTTGTTAAACTTGCTTGCTAACTTCATACGTATGTATATAAGTATGTTTATAAGCACGTAAGATTGTCTGAACATATTGTATCTGTATAGGGTGCTTTTTTTAAGGTTTTCTTTTCCGGTAACAATCACAACGATCCTAAATTAGTGTAAGCTTTATTATCAATTTTGCCTAACTTGGTCTGATATTTAATCACTTATCTCTACCTCTTACTTATTAAAGCTTCTCTTAGTCTGCTCTGGTAAATCACAGAAATCTCTTGAGAAATCCTCCCCAATCGGATTAAAAATGTATTGTGATTTTTATTCTTAACGTTTTTTATTGAACTGATTAACTTTGTAAGCCCCAAACTTAAAATTTTGTAACTATTCAGTTTGAAATGGATAGTATACATTTATAAGTTTAATAGTTAGTTTATAACTATAGTTTTAGTTATAATTTTATTGAGATACTGGGATTTAAGATCTCCAGATTCTTTTTAAGGACTTGCAAGCATAAAATTATCTTTCTTTCTGAGTACATAATTTAAATACTTTCAAAGTTGAGCATCTAAAGAAAAAAACACCCTATTTACATATGTATATTTTTAAAAAGTTCTCCACCTGTACTATTTAATTCTATTGTGTTTTGAACAAATGATTGCCACTTCATTATTTTAATTTATCCCAGTCATCAAATTTACCCAATTTTTGATTTTTATTACCTAACTGATCCAAAGGAACCTGTAGCTTTGTCCACATTTAATCTTAATCTCTTTTTAATTAATAGAAATTAAAATCCTTTACGACAATCTTAAAGCAAATTAAAATGATATTATGACGAATCCTGTGCATACGTAATTTATTTTATAGCAATACATTGAGTGTTACTTAAAATCGAACCTGCCCCATATTCCTGAATAAGTGTATGTATGTGTGTGTGAGTGTGTAGTTGGCCTACCTGCTTTTTTTGTGGAGTCTTTAGCCTGTTTTGGGTACAGATGCAAAATGCTGCTACTTCTCACCCCTTCCCTCTCCTCCAAGCAACACAGCGCCACTGTCGACGCTGGCTGATACTTTGCTTTTCTTTACAAATACACAACACTCACTCACACTGGTATCATTTATGCCCCGGCTGCAGCAACAACAAGTGAGCGAAATTGAGCGCAAAGTAAATGAGCGGCAAAAGTTACTCTCTCGATCTTTCTGTATTAGTCACACGTACAACATATACCAAACAGGCACTGGCGCAGGCCAAAGAAGAATGAAGAGAGCGAGCGCTGCAACAACAATAGCACTGTCTCTGTATTTATTTGTGTGTGTGTGTGTGTGTGCACGTTTCTACTTTTGTGGTTGTATTGCGTTGGGGCTTGATCACATTGTGCGGTTGCGTGTAGTTGTGTGTGGTTGTCATCGTTTGTGTGTTAGCAAACTAAACAGAAACAGAAACAGCCAGCTAGCCAGATAGCCAACCAGCCAGTCAAACAGGCAGCAGCAATAGCCACAGAGAGCCCCAGACACACGGAGCTACTCTACACAGTTCGTTCTTTTTTGTATTGATTCAGTTTCAGATTCAGTCGATGAGTTTCTCTCGCTTCTGCGCGTTGCGTGTTTCGCAGTGTTTCCGCGATTTTTTCGTTGTCGTCATCGTTGCGTCGTTCCCCCCACCCACTCATTCACTCCGTCGTGCGGTTTGTGTCTGTATGTGCGTGTGTGCGTTTCTGTGTATATTTTATACATTTCATGTAGTTGTATGTTTATATATTTTTTTTGCCATGTTTTTTGTTAATTTTTTGTGCTGTGTTGTGTTTCTGCAATACTGTATTTTTTTTTGTGTGTACTTATTGTGTTGCTTAACTGAAAATATCATTTATGTACAATGATTTGATTTCGTTTTACGTTGTATCTGTGTGTCTCTGTGTACCTATGTGTATGTGTATGTGTTCATTCAGTTAAAATTAGGCGGTGTGCGCGTGTTTTTTTATTATTATTATTTATTTATCTGGCCATGTTGTGTTTTTTGCTTCTTCTTGCAGTTTATACAATATTATTCCAATTGAAAATGCAAGAAAATTAACAACAACAAGATCAACACAAAAAAGCGCACTGCAAACTTGAGATTTCATTCAATTGGCATTAGTTCTTGTGTCAGTGTGCGTATGCAGCTTAAATGCTAATACTTATTGTATGTACACATGTATGACAAGCGCAGATAAGTTTTGCATGTATGTATGCATGTGTATCCACTACTTTTGCACAAATCTATCAAAAGGCACTCAATGCGTGTGCGTGGATCAGGCCAAACAACAACAACAACAGGAACAAGGAGAGAAGAACAAAAGCAGCGCTTTGAGCTAAAGCTTCAATTAAGTTCGACTCCAGAAGTGCAGAAAAGCGTCCCGCTTCCATAAGCTCTCTCTCTCTCTCTCTCCTTACTCTTACAATTCTGTTCTCTGCTGCACCTTTTTTCTGCTGAAAGGCACACACGTATACACACATACACTCAGTGACGCAGGCGTAAACGCAGAAGAGAAGCAGCGCGCGCAAGTTAAAAAAGAGATCTCTCAACTCCAAAATTGTCCAACACTGGCACATTTCATAAATCTTTGCAATTTTTCTAGTTGTCAACAAACAGTGTGAAGTGCAAGCAGCAAGGAAAGTGCTTTTGAAGCACAGTACCAAGTACAACGCGTTAACGTTAAACGTTATCAAATTCTGATAACACATTAAAAAAGCACAACAGTGAAAACGAATAACAAAAAGAAGAAAAAAAAAGAAATAGAAAAAAAACAGTTAACAACAGTTAAAAGTGTGTGTGACATCAGCATCTCAAATAATACACAAAAACGTATAAATACTATACACATATTTAAACATACTCACTTAATACAATACAAATATAAACTGGCTGCATGAAAAACATCACCAGCTCAAGCACTTGCGGCACGGGGCTGCTGCAATTGCAGAACAATCTCAGCAACAGCGAATTGGACGTCGCTGTTGTTGGCAAACCAGAAGCAGGTGCGTTATTTTCTCCCTCCCTCTCTTTCGTTTATCTTATTTTCCCCTTACTTACCCCCTGCCCTACTCTTAATTACATACATACATTCGTATATACGTACACATATGACCGCTCTCTCTCTCTTCGTATCTTATTTGGATTTGACAGCCATTTAAAAACCAAAAGAGTGGGGATAAGAGAGTTGACCACCCTTAACATATATTTGCATATGTATTAATAAACACACATAAATATTTATTTAATTGCTTGTATTCTTATGGTTTTGTAATACTTTCCGGTTACTGCTGTTACGGCTGTTGTCAAAGGGATACTAAAAACTTGATACACGTATCTATTAAAGTACTTACGTATTATACTAAATACTTGTATGATAAATGCATTTACCAATCTCAGGTTAATTCGCAGACTAATATGAAGTATCTTTAAAATAACTCTTTTCCGTATCATCAATTGAGATTTTAGCCACAGTAAGAAATGTAAATTCAACATTACGAAATATTTAGATGCTGTATTACCTATGTCATATACATTGTATATATGTACATAGTGAGATATCACTGTTGCCAACTTATAAATAATTATTTTGTATATTATTTTAAACAATTTTTGTTAGTCATTAATATAGTCAGAGTTTCATAGGAAATCATTTAAATTGTTTAGAAAATCACAGTTTAATCATTCACTGACCGCAAAATTAATTAATTAAAAGTCCCTTAATAACTATTCTGTATAAAAATATTTCATATGTACTATTATTAAAAATACATAATTTACATTAAAAATATCAAATTTGCTCTTTACTATAATTCTTATAAATACGATTGGTAAATTAAAAGTCCTTAAGAAACTACATAATCAATAAAGATAACTTTTATTATTAAAAATAAGAGAAAAAATCTGAGTTAAGTTGAAGTATAAATTCATTTCAAATTTAAAATTTAATTTATTAATATTAATTTTTCCCAAAGTATTCATAAATGGCTTAAAGTTCATGATCAAGTGGATGTATTAAACTGTGGCTAGTGTATATAATTCAACATAAAAGTGTTCATGTATCTATTATGCTTATACCACATACATACAGATATATATGTATTTATTATAAGTTTCCTCGATTGCAACACAGTTTCCCAATAATGACAGATAACAGCTGGTACGCTGATCGTGATTTATTCTGTAAAATAATATCCTGAAGCAATGAAAGAGAGACAAAGTCATCTGTTTGAATGTGTCAGTGTGTGTGTGTTTGTTGTTTGTTTGGGCCAAAACAGATGCAATGGCTCTCTCTTACGTGCAGACGCGTTCTCTCCCGCTCTCTCTCTGTCTCTATTTTAGGCTCTCTTTTTGTGGTGTGGACACGCGTTCTTAAATCAAGTCAATGGTGGTGACAAAGACTACCAATTCCATCAACAACAACAACGGTCACATTGGATACGAGATACTATACTGGTTTTTACCTACCCACATATGTACATAAATACACACATACGTATGTCTTCTTAAGACATTTGTCTGTTGTGTGTGTGTGTGTGTGTGTCTATTCAAGCGAGTCACACACACTTAATTGTATGTCTCTGTGTGTATGTGTGTTAGGTGGGGTTCACAGAACCCGATCGAGTCTATCTTGCGCAATGTTTTTTTTTGGCCATGTCCTGGTCTCTCTCTTGCTCTCTCACTCTCCCACTTTCTCGCTCACCATCTATCTGTCTTGAGGGGCGCTCTCATCAATCATGAGGCCATAAGCTTATCCCCCACCCCATATTGAGTGCTGTTATCGCTGCCATCATTTGACTGTTAATAACATAACAGTCTGTTATGCAAAATTTGGCGCGTTCACTGAGAAGACTCCAAAGCCAAGTCAGCAATACCCATTAGTAATAGCAAAAGCAGCTTGTGGTTTTTTTTTTTTTCTTTTTAAGCTTCGACTTTAAGTTTGAGTTTGAGTTCGAGTTTGACGTGGACGTGTGTGGATTTCTATCAGGCGAAACAAAAAGTTGTCCTACCAGTTTTTTTTTCTTTCTGTTTTGTATTTTTTGTTGTTTCTTCTTTTGCTTTTTGGGGCCATTCTTTTTGTATGCAGTGTGCTGTTGCTTGTAGTTATTTCTTCTGTTTTCCTCTCTCTCTACTGTTGAGAGTGTGTGTTTACCTTGGATACTCGCAACGAATTTGATTTGAACGGTTCTACGGTTTTTTGCTGTCCCCAAACCCTTTGATTCTTACCAATTACACAATCCTGTCGACTATCCAATCGATTCGATCCGATCCGATCCTTAATATAAACCCATTTCAATTCTCGCCCTATAGTTCTTTTGCTCCTTCAATCAGTTAGCGAAGAAACGGTTTGCCACGAGACATCATTTGGCTTTATCTTTTACCAACAACAACCAGACAAGTCGCACTAGTCAAAAACCAGTTTTCAGTTTTCCACACCCCTTTCGTCTCCTACTCCTTTGCCTTCTACCTTTGCAATCAGCAGCGACAAGGCGACAAGAAGTTTTCAATCAAACAGCGCTGCAAAAAAAGAACTCATACAAAGTTTCAATTGTCGTTATTATTCTTCTTTTCTCTGCTTGTCGTCTATAATTGATTTTTTTGTTTTTACTGTTGTTGTTTTTATGGGTTCCTTTATCAAAATGGAAATCAAACATCTTACATAAATATTCACTTTCTTCAAACTTTTGTTGAACTTTATTATACTTACATACATTAGTTATACTTATTTTAATCAAGCAAAATTCTTAATAGCAGCTAGAAAGTATGCTGTGGATTAAATTAAGTCTTAAACATGAATGAAATCATATTTTTAATGCCTTAATTTGTTTTGCCAACAAATCTATTTCCATATAAACACATCAAATTGCATTTGAATAAGTCATGACTCACATTTTCTCAATGCTACCACAAAATATATTTAATAATATAAATTTAAGCATCTTTCGATAATTATGTACATATATAATTATAATTTACTTCCTCTATTTTGAATGTCATTTATACGAATGATTTGATTCTTATTCCACTTAAATTTGAAATACATCATTTTTTTTTTGCTTACATGTTAAAAATTGTATTTATAAATACAAACTCACACACATTTGGCTATATCTATGCTTCAAACATCCAAATTTCTACGTAATACATATCGTTAGCCATTTCCTCGTAAATCTGCGGTCTGTCTTCTCTCATTTCTTGCTCGCTTTAGCGTTTCTGGTGCTCATCCCTTCATTCACAAAAAATGTATAAGAAAACTTTGCAAATATTCCACTTAAGCTTCCACTCAGTTATGATCATATTTGAGTGTATCACATATCATCACATTTTGCCCAAAAATCTGTAGATTTGTAGTGTTGTCAATTAAGAATTTCTGGATAGATCTATTCTTCATACAGTAGGAAAAATGTCAAACACCCCTATACGGAAATCTAACCTGTCGTATAAAAATAAAGTCGGAATCAAAGAACCCTTACCAGGACAAGGTGTTTGAAGAGTTGTGAACACCATAACTTTAAAAATATTGAGCCGATTTCCAAGAGGGATGTCTATTACATAATGATTTACCCTCTTTACCCCAACAAAAGCCAATCTTCTTAAATTTTCTAAGAAATGTTGTATGTTTAATATCGTTATACACAACTTTACTGAATTTAGATGAAATCGGACATATAACAGTCCGATTATATAGCTGTCATATGTCGAATATTGAATACTAGTCTCTGGTGAGTTTCTGGTGAGTTTGTCCAGTTTTTGTCGCAATTAGTTGGCATCACTAACGTACATTTATACGGACATATGTATATAATATATATTTGTCAGGTGCATCTTTGACAAAAACGTCACCTGTCAGTTGGATGATGACCGATGACAAGCACTGTTATTAACATGCAATTCAAGTGCCGAGAAGTGCAGAGATCATGTGTGAAACACCCACAACCCACATGAAAAGTGCAGTTGATGTTGGCACACACTCTCTTTCTCTCTCTCTCTCTCTCTCTCTTTTCTCTCTTTCGCCACTACTAACTGATTGCTCTCTTGCACTCATTTAGTATTAGCCCAGTGGCGTTGGGCTGTGTTCTGTGTTCTGTTTTTGAAGTACGTGACTTGCTTCGCACTTCCTGTTTCATTTTGTTGGTCGGAGAAATGTTGCCAATTATTCAAAGTGGGCAGCGGCTGCTGTTGAGAGACAAATAAAATAAACAAATAATAACTAAGCATACACACTTAACAGTGACTCACAGCTTATTTGACCCACTATACTTACATATTACAAATATTGCAAGAATTGATCTTTTAATCGGATGAAGATTCTAACAAAACGGAGATTTGTGAATTTTTAAAACTTTAGCAGCACAATTTCCTCTTCCTCTTTTCATATAAATAATAATTCAATTATCATAAAAAAATAAACACTTTCATATCAAACATCCCAATTAAATTAACCTTTTAATCGAAAAGACATTCTACTAAAAATTAAACTTAAATCTTTTTATTCAAGCAACACAATTTTCTTTTACTTTATTTATATCCGGGAATGCAACAATTATAATATATAAAATACAAATTTAAATAAATTTTGCCAGTTATATATTAAAAAGAAAAGTTTATATTGTTGCTAAAAGAAGTATATCTGGGATTTTGTAGTTAACCTAGATATGTTTTTCGTCATTGTTTTTTTATGATTTAGAGATAACATCTTAATTATGCAATAACTATTGTTTGAAATGTAGTGTGCCAAATGAACTGTGAGCCACTGTACGTATGTATAGATACATTCAGGTGTAAGTGTGTGTGATTGCGACAATTTGCCGCCTGGTGTCGCTGCTGCCGCTGCCGCTGTCGCCGCTGCTGCTTTCGTCACGCCGCGTTGGTCCAAAGAAATCAGTGAGACAGTCATTCTCAGTGTATTCAATGCACTTAGCTAAACGGTACGAAACCCAATCGGAAAGTACTCAGTACTCAGTACTCGATGAGGATATCGGTTGAAGGGTGCTCCTCTGGTATCGGGTGAGCGGAGGCGGTCACCTGTCTGACTCATCGATTTAATTTTAAACACTATTCCGAGACCTTAGTCAATGAACGCGGCGTGTGCCCGACACCTAAAGAGAACAGAGAGAAAGAGAGAGAGAGAGAGCGAAAACTAATAAAGAAAGAGTGTTGATAATGCTGCTAAACAGAAATAAGATGCTCTCTCTCTCTCTTGATTCGAAAGAAATCATATTTGCTTTCATACGAGAGCTTTGCAAAATGTTCCATTTCTCTAACAATAAGAAGAAGTGCTCATGTTACTCTCTCGCACTTGCTCTGCTAACAGCTGCTCTCTTGCCCTGTTAATGTTAACAGTAGTTGGGAATGCATATTTGTTCGTCATTTTAGCACGTGACGTTAAACGCATTCACTTTGGCTACTGTTACTGTCATTACTGTATCGTGTAGTAATTAATATTACTCACAAATCTACATCCATATAAGTATTAACATATGTATGTGCAATTGTTAAAATATTCATTAAAATTCAAAATATGGGGTTTTTTTTGTGAATAACACGGGTTTGTCAAACATAGAACAATGACAACTGCCTCTATAGTTTTATACACTTTATGAAACTTCTAAATATATAATTTATTCAAAAGAAATAATCCATAATATGTGGGTTTAATTTTTTTTACGAATTAATAAACAACAAATAACAACTTTTCAATTATTGTGGTTTGATTTTTCAATCATTCTTCGTCATAATTCATGTTGTGCAGAGATGCGTAAGCTAAATTGGTTAAACAATTAGAACATTAATTAACTAATACATACTTGTTATGAATAAATCTATTTGAGTATATGTACTTTTAGAAACAAGCTTATAAAGATTTTATATACTTTTAAATACATAAGTGTATTTGTCATGTCACAAATAAAATGTAAACTTTGAAATTTACCTCAATTTAATGAATTTTTCACTTTGGCAACACACAAAGCAAACAACAAAAAAAATAGTTCCCATATTGAAATTTACACAACCCGAAAGACGGTAAATTCTCGGATAAAAGAATCTGTAATAAATTATCAAAAAATGGATGAGCAAACTCCCGAATCAAAGAACATATATTGCAGTCCGAAGGAAGCTAAGGTGGCCAGATTCTTTGGGAAATTGAATTATGGGGCAGTTCAAAGGGTGCACAAAGATTCGGACACTGTGCTGTGGCACAACTCAATAGCCTATCATCAACTGATCGCTTATATCAGCAGGACAAGTACAGCAATACAGGGTATACGTCAGTTATATCCAGGAGATTACTTTGTTAGCCCAACAATTCAGCGTCTATGCAACATTTTTGATCGATTAATCGATTTGCTGCCAAAGCCGAAAATCACATCCACTGGTAAACCGGACCAATATTCGGAAAAGAAGCGTCCAAGCACAGTTGAATCTTATAGACACTGGACACGTCTTATGCTCCGTAGTATTTTCAACATGGTGGAGCAGGCGATACCCTCCAATATGTGTGAGCATGTGGGTGAACTTGGCCAATATCTGGCTGGATCTTTTGGCAATCAGACTCGTCTGGATTATGGTACAGGGCATGAGTTAAGCTTTCTGTTCTTTCTATGTGCCTTGTTCCGATCGAAGGTGTTGTTGCCTGGAGATGAACCGGCTGCTGCTTTAATGCTCTTCGATCGGTATTTAAACTGTGTACGGCGTGTGCAAATGCAGTTTGGCCTTAATCCGGCGGGTTTCCAGGGTGCCTACTCCCTAGATGATTATCAGTTTGTTTCGTATTTGTGGGGAGCCGCTCAACTATGCTACGATCCACCCTTTAAGCCTAAAGAACTCCTAGATGCTGAAGTGTTTGGCCAATGGCGAAAGCAATATTTGCTAGCTGGTTCTGTGGCTTTTGCGGCAGAATCAAAGACCGGAACTTTTGCCACACACTCCTGTCAGTTGTGGAGTGTTGCAACCTTATCATCCTGGACACAGGTTTATTATGGACTTCACAATATGTACTTGAAGGAAATAATCTGTCAGTTTCATATGCTGCGCCATGCCTTTTTTGGCCAATTAATGTCCTTTGAGCCGGCTCCACCTGCTAGGCGATTGAAGCGTCCTCAACTTGGCTATTTATCACAGCAGCGAGAGAATTATTTAAGACAGAGTGTGTTTAGTAGAGCATCTAAGCGAGAGGAGGATAAGGAGCATGAAATGGAGCTGGAACAGGAACCGGAGCCGGAACCGGAACAGAAGTCGAAGCTGTTAAAGCGATCTAGCCATAAGGTCTCACAAACTGCTCTTACCACGGATTTAACCAGTTCTAATATGAGCGCTACTAGCATTAGTTTACGCTATTTGGGCAAGAATCGCTATAAGCCCCCAGTGCAAAGAAAGAAGAGTTATCCATAGAGTGAATAGATAATGTTGGTGGTGTCTTTTGTGCAATTAAAAACATGTCAGTCTATGTTTATTTGGCCAACCCCTAAAGCCGTTGCTTGAAATGACAAGAAATCAAATGAAATGAAATGAAATACAAAAAAATTAACTTGGCCAACAGCGAACAATCGCATGGGGTTTTTGTTGTTGTTGTTGTTGTTGCTGCTGCTGCTACTGTGGCTGCTGCTGTTGCTGTTGTTGTTGCTGTTGCTGATGTATCACCATCGCTCACCAGCTGCCCATTAAACGTAAACCAGTTCCAGCTAAGATTTTCCCCCTCCTCATCTGTTGCCTGACTAAAAGTCTGTTAACCGGTTTAGAAACAGACTAAAAAGCTGCTGTTGCTGTGATGCTGTGACTGTTGCTGTTGTTTCTGTTGCTGTTGCTATTGTTGGTATTGCTGAGAACTGTTATACATAGGAGATATAATATACGAGTCTTGAGTCTCTGCAAACCAATTAAACACGCTTACAGACAGATTCAATAGATTCGACAGATCCCGGGGATCGTTAGCACCCTGGAGCCAAAGGGAAAGCAATATTCTTAGATACATCCTTTCACAAAACAACAACAACAACAAAAGAACTGGCCAACATGCAGCTATAACTTCACATATGCACACACACATATAAATATTCAGATAAATATAAATACATGTGAGTACGAACTGAGTACGGCTTTCTTTCCGGTTTAATCGATCGAACTTTGTGGCCATAGCCAAAATGTCAATGACAATAGACCCCAACAACAACAACAACAACAACATGCGACCAACTCTGACTAATCTGTGATATTTGTATGTACAAATTTATGTTAGTTGTTATAGTTTAATTTAGATAAAATCGATCGTTCCTATCATGGAAAAGCGAGTATTCAGATTTAAGTAATACTGAATTAAAATATCTTTAAATTACATTAAAGTAGTTGAGATCTATTGAAAGATATTGGAAACCAATAACTTTGACTTAACTTAACCGATTTCCAAGCGGAATGTCTTTTCCCTCATGATTCTAAGCTCAACTTTGAAAAAACAATTTTTATTAATTAATATTTTCGATTTTGAGAGAAGGGTTTCCCCTTTGATAGTTCATAAGCATTTTGCTTTCAAAATTTAACATCTCTTGTTTTACATTTTACTTCACTTCTTAACCATTGGCTATTAACACTAACAATACAGTTAATAACGCAACTATACAATTGGCAACAGTAGGAAATCATTGTGTGTAATGCATTGTTAATATTACAAAAATTTGTTCAAGTCTCTGGCTTTTATTTAAAACTATTGGTTGTCAAATATTTTTATTGATCGTTTTAAGTTTGTAGTTAGCAACAAGTTTGTATTGGAATTGCACATGTGAAAAGTTTAATTTCGAAATTCCACATGATGCCTGGCAATATTGAGTACTTTAAGCTGTTTGGCAAGAACAGATGCACTTTATTCATTTGGCATTTGAATAATGGAAAGATTCTTAAAATATCCAAATAAGTTGTGCTTAAGTTTACATGTTATACAGTCTACAATTGATAATTTGAATTGTAATCTCAAGAGGATCTCGCATTTATGGCAGTTTGTCATTTGTTTGTCGCAACTCATTAGCCACAGAGTTTAGCTACCCTTAAAATGACAATATTGTACAAAAGGAACTAACCTGTGCTCTCTGACACAAGTCATCAAAGGGATAAACCCTTTCTTGTTTCTAATCGAGCGCTGAATTGAATAGAGTTGAGGACATTTGCATCTGTGATGCTCTCTCATATAAGATGATTGGATTTTTCAAGTGCTGCTCAGACATAAGCGTGTCCAAAAACAGAGTGAGTTGATTGATGATGAACTATCACCACCTTGCCTTGCCTATGAATATGGCTATATGGAAATTTGTAATGTGAAATGTGAGGGGAAATCCCTTAAGGGTAGCAAATGCCGCATGTTATAAATGTGAAGCGAAAACTGAAAGTTACTGCGAAAAGGATCACAAGGACAGTTTTTAAATGTTACTCAACGTGTTATACATATTTATGATACTTAAATATATACAGGACACAAGTTATGCAAAGGTATATCCTTCCAGTATGCAGTCCTTTTGTTTCATGTCCTGCCAAATATACAAATATGCGATACATATTTTTGATAACTCGCACACACCAAGGAATGCCGATTGAGCCACTGTACTGTGCCCAGGCTTTGGCAGTCGGTTGTATATTGTGTAATGTGGTGTAGGTTCGGGGTTAATTTGCTTCCTTTTATTTCGTATGGGTTTTTATACCCTTTGTTCTTGGACTAAGGGTATATTGTAATTGTAATCGTTGTATCTTAGAGACTATTAAACTTAGAGCCACCTAATTTAGTATACAACTCTCTATGAGATCAAGTGACGCTTTGCAAATCCCTATAAAGCGGAGAAGACTTCAGAATACCCACAAATTGAATTGGTGAATGTTTCTTTATATTATTATCAATTATACGACTTTCTTGTCACAAGATCTGATATAAACAACGATAGTTATGACTATTTTAAATTGCTAATAAACTATAATATTACATATTAAATGGCAACTATATTTGCTCTTTTAGTTTTTAATAAGCACGATCTCATAAATTCATAGTTAAAATTAATTTAGGTTTACTTTCATTAACGGGTATCTTATAGGCAGGGAACCGACTTTCCTGGTTTTTCTATTTTGCACATTGCAGAACATTTTTGTTGGGGTGCAGTACAGATTTGTATAGGGATCACCCTATTAAGGGCGGCGCGGACTTTGTTCAGACTTTAGCCTCACGCATCGTGAGCTCACTGGCATTTCAAGTGGGGTGACTGATCCTGCAGCACCACCACTAGCATTACTGATACTACACCACCACCACCACCACCATCACCATCGTCATCATCATCATCAGGAGCAACCATCACCACCACCATGAACGAGCCGAAGCGTTGGCTTCCAGCTGTTCATGGTCACAAGCGTGAATAAAGCAAGAGAAAATCGAGAAATGCAAGCAAAATAATAAATACCATAAATTCCAATTGCCAGCAAGCATCAAGGGTAGCAAGGACAAAATATATACACACACACATACACTCACACACACACATTCCCTTATTAATTCCCGACATCAACGAGCAGCTGTGAGTCTCAGTCTCAGTCTGAGTCTAAGTCCGACTCCAAGTCTGAGTCGAGCCTAGGACATTTGGTTTTTGTTTGGTCTAATTGGAAATTACAATGAACCGGAAACGTTGCTGCCTAAAAATTAATATGATAATATTGTGCATACAAACTGTCTCTCTCTGTCTGTGTGTGTGTGTGTGTGCGTGTTGTAGATTATGAAAAATGGCACAGTCACCCCTAAAAGTTAGGCCTATGCAGGAGCAGGAGCAGGAGCAGAAACAGGAACAGGAACAGGAGCAACCCTGCAGTCAGGCAAATGCAGCCGCCGCATGCATTATAATAAAATAGTTGCCCAGTTTATATCGGGTTGTGCCTTATGCGTATGTGTGTCTTACCCCCTACATACGCTCACAACTGCACAAGCATACACTGATAAAAAAGAGGGGCTTAAAATTACGATTTTGGTCTTGAGTTCAACCAAAACATCTTATTTGTGAGCACACTTCAAATAAGTAACAATTCTTATTAAGATGATCCTGAATTCTTAAATGTTCTGGAACGTATATTTAAAAACAAAATTGAACAACTATCCTTGTTTACAGCCAAAAAAAGAAAAAGCTACAAAATAACAAAAATAATTAAATGTTAATTAAGTATAGTTAACATTTAATTACGTAATCAACAAGAATAGTGCAGAAACAAGTCTTAGTATACAGTTTGCGCGGTTAGAACTATTTGAGAATTTTAAGGAACAAAAAATTAAAGATAACAATTCTTAAATTGAAATGAATTGAAGATGTTTTTTAATAAAATTAATTTGAATTAATATTCTTAGTTATAACACCAATAATAAATATATAATACTCTCTCTTTTATGATAAATGAAAACTAAAGAACAATATAATTAAGATTAAATATTCTTGATTCAAGACGCTGTTATTTTTTGTTCAGTGTAGTATATACACAAACTTCTGATCTAGCTGAACTGCAATGTACAGTTGGGAATTGTTAGTGGACCTTCAAGCTTTGACCATTTACAGTCGGTATATAGTACATATAAACGGCATTGGGTAGAGGTAGGGGTGCTGAACGAAAAGGGGGTGGAGGATAAGAGGTAGAGGGGGGTGGGGAGGAGGAGGGGTTTGAGCTAGCTAAAAAACATTATTTGAAATGAAATTTCTTTGCTGGCGGTTCTTGGAATTTCACTGATTCTCATGTACCATGACGCACGACGCGCCGCAGTCGACGTTGGCATTTTTGGTCGCCTTCCCTTAATTGTAAGAGTGTGTGTGTGTGTATGTGTTAGTATCTATGTCTGTGTGCGTTAGTGTATCTGTGTGTGTGTGTGACTGGAACTGGGACTGCATCCTGTCGCTCGTAGAACCATCCCCTGTAGCAGGAGCAGGCCCAAGCCCAAAGGAGCGTACAAAACAAAAAGCAAAAATTAGTGAAAAATGAAAGGCATTTCAGTTTTCACAGCGCGTTCCAATCAAACAGACGCGTTTTTCTTCTTATTCTTATTTTTGTTTTGTGCACGTGTGTGTATGTGTGTGTCGTTGGAAAATTCGTCCGATTCGATTCGATTCAGTTCGGTTGCTTTCTACAGCTTTCTTCGTGTCTCGTTTCTCTCCCTACCCACAAATAAATCTGGCCAAATGATAATCATTTAATATAAAGAATTATTGAATTCACAATCAAGCATAAATATCTTCTATGATTTGTACATAATTATCAAATCAAATCAGTGTTATTTTGTTTTTCCTGTGCTTGTGTATGTGTGTGCATGTGATTTTCTGCTGTTGTGCTGAGAATTTTTCAACATTTATTTGAAAAACGACATCGACAACGGCTCCAAATTGGCGCCGTTCTCCAAACATTCGGATTCCCTTGAGGAGTTCAAAACTTTATCCGGTAAGTTGACAGTCTTCTCAGCCTCAGTTTCAGTCTCCGTGTCTGTCTCAATCCCATTTAAAGTCTGAGAAATATAGACCCTGCCATTGTTATGGCTATGTTGTCTACCTGTGCTGCGGCACAGGTAAAGCAACTTCTGGAAACTAATGACAATGGGTATTAGATAATATCATGTTCGTTTGGGCAGGTCAGAGAACCTTAAAAAACCAACCAAAAAGAATTCATACCCTTGTAGATAAATGTATTCTACTAATAAATGATGACAGCTATATGATATAGTAGTCCGATCTTAACCAAATATAGTCAGGTTGTTTAAAATAATAATAGTCTGTAACTTAAGTTGAGAGATTTCAAGTTTTCCTTACTAAAAATTGTATGGCAGGTAGTATAGTAGTCCTATATTGACCAAATTTGTTCAGGTTGTACAAATTAATATCACACAAACAATCTGTAAGACCAGTTGGGATATCTCAAAAAATAATCAAGTTTTTCATACTATAGGTTGATTTTAAAGCAATCGTTCTTATGGTAACTATATATAAGAGTGATCCGAACAGGTATAAAAAGAATCTGCTCCAAGTTTCATTAAGTTAGCTTCACAACTGAGTGACTAGTTATATATAAATACCCTTTAAAATGTTTTAAAAAAGGAATAACAGGGTCTCAAAAATTTAATATAAATTTTATCTTAATCTTAAACACAATTTAACAGAAAGATTGATTCTCTATTCCCGGACATTTCGAATACAGTTTGTTCGAGCCTCTTTTGCCAGCTCCTAATTAAGTTCTTGAACTCAAACTGGGCAATGAATGCACTTTCAATGCATTGACCTGATTACTGCCTGGACACCCAAGATACCCATGATGATTATATGTGTGTATGTGTGTGTGTGTGTGTGCGTGTGTGCCACTCATACATATATTTGCTCAAGTACTCATATTACTTACGTATTATTATGTGCGTGTGTGCTCGTATATGGCTGATTATCAATTTGGAGTAGGCGCGATGATTGTCTCGTTGTCTAACGCCCCCGTCACAGACCCCATTGGCGCCATTGTTAAATATATCAAATGAAAAACGTACTTAAGTGCGTGCTGGAGCGCTTTTCATCTGGCACAGCACGCAAATTCATAATACATATCAACACCCGGACATGGACACGGACATGGGCATGGGAAATGGGCATGGGCATGGATACGGACACGGGTGTGTTTGTTAGACAGGTTGTTGGTTGTTGGATACAATACGGGTGCTTGGGGCGGGTGCTCCACTGACTTTATGATGACACCAATTTATGAAGCTTAAACCGCACTTTACAAAAAAAAATACAAGTGCATCAACAGTCCCAGCACGCAACAATTTCTGATCTAAAACTTTTATTTTTGATTTCTTTATTGCAGTCGGACCCGGCACCATACCATCCCCGTGGGCACCAGTGAATGCCGGTCCTCCGGGTCCACTCGGATCGGCAGACACAAATGGCAGCATGGTGGACAGTAAAAACTTGGATGTTGGCGATATGAGCGATGTAAGTACTACTAAACTAAATTCATTAAATACTCATAGATCATCGCATTCCTAAAAATCGAAAAAGAGATTTTTTTTGTTTAATCATATGAATTTAAATTTAAAAAATGCAAGAGTTTAACATTTTTTCATTTTTTGTTTATTTAAACCATTCAGAGACAAAAAAAAAGATATTCTTTCGTAAAGTTAAATCGAATTTCAAGTCCAATTTCTTTTATCGACAGAATCGTAAACAGTAATAAATGCTTTAAGCCAAGTTTTTGTAAAATATCAGGATCATGCACATTCAAATCCTTCCCTGTAGAACTATTTATATAGGCTGATTAACAGACCCAATATTCCTTACTTTACGCCACAATTAAATTAACAAAGTTAACTTTATTTTACAGTCGAAAAATGTAATTTATTATTAAATTTCTCAAAATAATCTGCACTACTTTTTAATCACTACTTAAAATAAAATACTTCCGAACTCTCACAGCTTGTTGTATAGGAAATCCTTTCGAGCTAATAACACATTAAAACCCACGAATTACCTTCCATTTCCTCACTTACAAACTCTACATAAGTATAGAAAAATAAATATGGGAACTCGAACAGTCTGGCTTCATTTTCACGTGGCTTAAACCCCTTCCATGTGCATTCAAAACTTAAACTTTCTGCAAACAGAACTGCTTTGTCATTCAGCTTTGGCAATTATTTGATAAATAATATAAATGATAGCTGGTTAGCAGCAGGTCTATCATTATTTTGAAATTTGTGCATTAATTGATATTCATTGATTCATTGATTCATTGATTGCAGGACGAAAAAGACTTATCATCCGCCGATGCCGAGGGTGTCTGGAGTCCGGACATTGAGCAAAGCTTTCAAGAGGCACTGTCAATATATCCACCATGTGGACGCAGGAAAATTATATTATCAGATGAGGGTAAAATGTATGGTAAGTACAACAAATTTTTTCATTTCTATAGTTAGCATACTACTTATCAGATACACAGATACTTGGGTATTATAAATGTATAACTAAAGATATAGGAGTATGCCTATATGTATTTATATGTATAGTAGTACTTAAGCCCTTCACTTTGGTGAGCTATGAATTTCATGAAAAGTGCCCACAAAAGTTTCTTTCTCTCTCCCTCTCCCTCTCCTTCTTCTTTCTCCTTTTATGCGTGTGTGTGTGTGGATGCATCTGTTGGGTGGTGCAAAACAGAAAACAAACAGGAATTTTGCGGTTGCCGCTGTTGGTTTTATTTGTTGCTTTTGTTTGTGTTCTTATACCCTAGACACAAACCTTAAAAATTGGCACAGATAAATCGGATCGACATTTTGTCTATACATATATGATATATGTATGTACATTGTACATACATCTAAACCTTTTATTAGAAAACTATTCTTTAGATCTATACAAGTTTTTTTTTTGCGACTAATTTGTTTCAAGATGAACTTTATAATTATCATAAATTATTATATTTATTTAAGGCTGCCAGTTCAAAGTAGTTAAAGTTTATAAAGCAATCAAATTAATTTCCAAACATTATTCTGATTTAAGCTTTCTAAAAATTAATTGACATTCAGATGCGATAGTGATATATGTAAATATTTGAAAAGTTTAAAGTTTACCAGGCAATAAAATTAATTTGAGGACACAAGTCTTCACATCGATTAAAGTTGTTATACAACTCCTTGACTTCTTAAAATCTTGATTATAATATAGGGCTGACAATTCAACAAAAATAAAGTTTAAATAGCAATGAAAATGATTTCAGGATATTTTTTTACTTGTTGATTCAAGGTTTCTCTTCGAATATTCAATTTCTATTTGATCTCGATGATAATATAATAATTGCTGTCAATTTAACAAAGTTTATTTAAACACATCCTAAAATTCTTTTTGCTAAGCTGGAATTTAAATATTTTCTAACCTCTTTCCGATTCGAGGAATACCTCAGAGCAATAATATCTAACAATTACTTAAAGGGTATCACATAGTCAAGCATTCCTTTAAGCCTCTGTACATTCTTACTCTTTTTTTTTCAAACTTTTTTTTTTTGGCGTATGTTTGCGGCGGTCCGTGGAAAGAAAACATAAATTCCGTACTTTGAACCTTGAGCTGAAAGTTGTGTCAAAGCGCTTTGTGCCCAGGTTGATTTCAGTGGGTGGTTGGGTCATATTGGGCTGGGTCGAGTTGAGTTGGGTTGAATTGGGTTGGGATTGGGGCTGGGTTTGGTTTTGAGTTTGAGTTTGGGTTTGAGTTTGGGAATGGCAACAGGCGGTGGCAGTAGCGTTCAAAGTTTGACACCGTGCAGCAAACGTTTTAGCTGGGCTAAATGTGCTGACAACTTAAATTGTGAACGTGAACTTTGTATGTCTGGTATGGGTGTGTGTGTGTGTCTTTGTGTGTGTTGTATTTATAATAAAAGCTAAAAGGACACACATCGCCGTCGGTGTGTTGTCTTCGTCTGCTGTTGTTAGACCCTGTACCTTAATAATACAAAGAGTCTTTTTGGCAATAGCATTACAGTCTGGATAAATGTAAACACCTTGATCTCAGAAACTTTAAAAGTTAGAGCTACCAAACTTGGTACATGGACTTCTCTACATTCTAAGCAGATCAAGTTTGCCAGCTGTTTTCGAAAAATCAACAACCCAATTATTAAATTATAAATTATAAACTCGATAGTTATATAGAACAAAAAAATAGTGCTGTCTGTGTGAACATGTAAATCTCAGAGATTAAAGAACTTAAATACTTGGTATGTAGGCTTCTGGACATTTATTGTTTTCTTTTAGAACTTTCCCCTTGTTCTATGCATGATAAATTTTAAAGTTATTAGGACCAAAGGATATACAAAGCTGTGTCTTATTATTTTACCAAATAAGCACAGGGTCCCTAGTAGTTGAATACTCTCGACTTTAGCCTTTTCTACTAGTTGATGTGAATGTTGTTGTTGGTGTTGGCCGCACCCAAATAGCGGCTCAATGGAATTACGACAGCAAATTGTGAGAATTCTGCATTCTCTTCCTCCTATGGATGTCGCTTCCCTTGATTCCACGACTTTTAGACAAAGGTAGGCACGGCCTGCTGATGTTTTGTTGCTGCCACCTCTGCTGCTGCTGCTGCTGTTGTTGCTGCTGCTGATATTGCTGCTGTTGTTGTTGCCTCTATTGCTGCTGCTGATGCTAGTCGCATCCTGCGTGTTTTATTCGAGACGTCTACACGCATAAACAACAAGTTTTGTAATTTATGTCCCAGAGGATATTGTTTTCATTTTATGCTCGGACTCGCCCAACATCAACAGCAACACCAACACCAACCAGCAACCAGCAACCAGCAAACAGCAACCAGCAAGAGCAACCAACAATACCAACTGAGCCTGATCCACTTGGCAGACCGACCGCCCATTGGCCTCAATGGCTGCCATGTCCTTTGACTGCATGTTGTTGCATGAAAGCTCGCTTTGTTTTTGGGGCTAAAGCTTAAACTCTGTCCCTGTCCCTGTCCCTTGTCCGTGTCCGTGTCCGTATCCGTATTCATGTCCATGTCGTGCCGTGCCTATATCCCGTAGCCATTTCATTCTATTACTTGTGTATTTGTATTTGTGTTTGTATTTAAGCAAGTAATTAATTTTCACTTTTCACTTTGCTTACCTTGCCTTGAGCACGAACTGACACCTTCATTGCTTTTAGCTCCTGTTTTTGGGTTTTGTGGCCACCTGGGGCTCTGACTTTAAATGGACCTATGCTAATACAAACCCGAGTCCTTTGTTTACTTGTTAGCACACCCAATATTGCAATATTTGTTTAGCTCACAGCTTATATGTGTGCTTGTAAATCCATCGATAATCCAATCACAACATTTAAGCCATTTCAAGAGATCAACTGTTGTGAGCATTTCAAATTGTATTCTTTTAAAACACTGTTTAAATAAAGCCCATTGTATTTTTATATTTAAATTGAATTGTAAAATTTAAATAAATATACTATAGTGTAATCTTAGCTTAGGGTTACATATGTAGAAATCGTGGAGAATATCGATATCTAATAAATGTTATTCCTTTTTTAACTCCTGTTGATAACAATTTTAAAAAAACTTTATTAAGTCTTAATCTTAACTAAATATTGATAATGCTAGATAATTGCGAAGCACTTTCCTTTTTTTTAAGTATCCACATTTGTTACATAATGTAATGAACATTTCAGGAATATGGTATTCGATCTGTCTTTTTTCAAAAAATAAATTCCATTTTAAACTCCATTTCGATATCGATAACAATTCCTGATATATTCCGACTCGATTAGGTTTATTCCTGATGAAGGTACGACGGGGATATTTAGTCTCATTTTGTGTACTGTGAAATTGCAGCAATCGATTCGCTTGAGCTCTTTTTCTCTCTCTCTCTCTCTCTCTCTCTCTCTCTCTCTCTCTCTCTCTCTCTCTCTCTCTCTCTCTCTCTCTCTCTCTCTCTCTCTCTCTATCTCTCTCTCTCTCACTCTCTCTCTCACTCTCTCACTGTCTTTGGCTCACTCTTAACGGGTTGCTAAATATGCGAAACGATGTGACAAGAGGCGACTAAACTTATATTTATTGCCAACACGTGGCTAGTGCAACCACTCCGGGAATTCCTTGCCACCCGCCCAACTGTTCAAGTTGTTTGCCAAAAGTCCACAAAAGTAAAAAGGAGAAAAACGAACAACGAACAACGTTGTTGTTAGGAAATTGGAAAAATGTTTTTGGGGCTGCGGGCTAAACACGAGACAACTGCCTGCTGCATTGGCCACCAAAATATTGCCAAAGCAGCGTGGCAAATTGGCGGTTCCAGGATCAGTGTAGAAGAGGGACTTCAGTGTAAAAGGGGCCTGCAGTGTAGAAGGGGCATTCCAAAAGATTTTACATGATGTGGGGTCGTCGCTGTCGTCACTGCGATATGTGTGAAAATATAACCATTGTTTGGTTGTTAATTTTCAAAATATTTACATAGTCTCGCACACACACACTCACACACACACACATACTCTTCCCGATAGACCCACAAGAATTGCAGTAAACTAACGCTGGTTATGACACATGATATGGCGGATGGACAGCTGCATCCAGCCACATCCTTCTACATATTGAGGGAAAACTGCGTTCTGGCTGCTCCTGTTTGGCTGTGAAATTTGTGGCCTACAACTTTTAGCCTGCTGACGCTTTGCTGTTACTCAGTTGCTGCCACAAATATGCAGCGTTGCTCATGGAGACTTAGCTTATTACATGCACATATCTACACACACACACACACACAGATACATATCAAGTATACACACAGATACTCACATGCATATGTTTCAAGTGTGGGTTGAATTTTCTCGCTGTTGAGGCTTCTCTCGATTAGCTTCGGCCACTGATTTTGAATGCTGTCCAAATTAGCTGCATAGGATTCAATATTTCTCTTTGGTCCTACAAAAAAATTTACATACTTCTTTGTGAGTTTATTATATAGTCTATAGACTGTGAAGCGCTGCTTGGGTGAGGGAGAATCCTTAATTAATAGACATAATGTGACTGAACAAGTTTTAAAGTATTTAACATAAAGTGTACTTAATGCTGCTAAGCCTCTTTAAATAAAGTTGTGGAAAAATCAATCAGTTTTTAAAGCATCTCATGCACTTAACTTTGAACAAGCTTGAAGATTTTACTAGTATTATTTTTGGACTTAATAAACTATTGGAAAACAATTTGTATCTTTCATATGTTTAAAGAATTATTATTTGCACAACAAAATTGCAAATTGCTTAATCAAATTGTAGAAATATTTTTATCAAATTTATGAACCTTTGAACCGCTTTATTTACCATAAATATGTGTAACAAAAATGCAAAATAATTAAATAAATACGATTTAGGTGTCTTTCAAGAAATAATTAAATAATTTTATTTCAACTGAATTTAAAAGTTTAAGTATTAATAAAAACCGGTAAGCAAAGGCTGTTTTTTAAGATAAAATTCCCAATTAAATGCTTATAAAATAATTTCTACCTGTTTTTAAGTATCTAATACTAGAGGCAGCTCTATAGCTTAAACAGTTTTTAAGTTACATGCTTAAAAAGATAGATAATGCATTTAAATAAGTATATGAGAGCACAAACTTCTAAACATGTGTACATCAATTCTATAGTATGTTATATATTTTTGTTCATATACGATTTGAAAAGCAGCGACACTTCAATTGACTGATTGACCTTTGTCACATTTGAATATGAGTACATTAAACATTTGCATGAATCTATTCATTTATTATCTTGTGAGTGTGTGAGTTTGTGTGTGTGTGTGTGTGTATAACTAACTTTTATTCAAGCATATTTCACATTAGAAAAAGTTTAGAATTGATATACGCTAGCAGAGGGTATAACAATTTTTGTAAGCTATGCGTAACGTGTTCATAAAAGTATCTTCAATTTTATTATATTTTGAAAAGTTGCTCAAAATTATAATATACACATAGTAAAAGTTTCAACATCTCAGTTTGATGAGAGTCTCCCTTTAACTAAGGAAATTCTCAGAGAAAACATTCTTAGCTAGAACATTCTTATGGGATTTGTGGGTGAAAAGTATCTGGAAGTATGCATAGATATTTTACACTTGCGTTCATTCAATTAGTTGCACATATCAGCATCTATCAATTGAATGCAAACTGCAATAAACCTTGGGGTCAGTTTATCACACAAATAATTAACAATTTCGATGATAGATAGAAGCAGTTCAATTGACAAATGTCGATGTTCAGCTTTCAAATCTTTCATGAATCGAATTCAAGTCACGGTTAGTCCTAATTGATTTAAGTGTGTCTCTGTATGTGTCTCTGTGTGTGTGTGTGTGATAGAGAAGTGTGAAACTGTGAACCGAAAATTGAAATAATCATAGATTTGAATGGCTTCAACTTGTTGGTAGTTGGTAGTAGTATGTAGTAGTATGTATTAGTCGTCTGATTCACTTGGAATCATTTAACATGATTCATTTCTATTAGTCATGCAAGCGAAACCAAACGTTTTCTTTTAATTAAAGTAAAACATACTATCCATTTTACAGATGTATGTGTAGGTATATACATACATACATATATATCTGTGCATATTTGTGTCGCACACAAAGTTTTCCCATAAATTCCATTTGAATTCCGCTCTTCCTTTTTTTGTTGTTGTTGTTGTTGTTGTTGTTGGGGGAGTCCATCGATTTGCTAAGATTTAAAGCGTAAAGAAATTGAAATGCAGCTCTTTTCTTATTCATATTAAGTATCTGCGTATTGTTCGCGCCTTTGTGTGTTGCTGTGTGTGTTTGTGTATCTGCATCTGTGTGTGTTTGTGTATCTGCAAGTATGTGTGTGCGTATTCGTTGGGGACTCGGGATGTTTCTTGGCATCCGTTAACTTTAAGGGTTGCATTCATTCCGAACCAGCCTTGTGAACTATGTTAGTGGGCTCCAAAAGTAACTACTCAATAGTATTTCAAAAAAGCTAACAATTTTCAACTTTACAAATAGTTATGTGTGTTTAAAAAATAGCCAGAAATATTTAACTCTAAGGGAAGCTTTAAAAATTATTTAAATTTAACAATTTAGCACAGAGTATTTTTCCATAACTATGTTAGTGAACTCGATTTGTATTTCAAGTGTTCACATAATTGTGAAGAATATTCAATACGAAGGGACACTTTAAAAATTATTCAAATTTGATAATTTGCTAGTCCAAAATATTCAGCTTTAAAGGAAACTTTAAAAATTAATCAAATTTAGCTATTTTGGATTATTTTTCACAATTCAGTTGAATTTAAGATTAATTAAAATATTTGTTAAATAAATTTGCACCAGATCTCATATAGTCGAGTAAAAGGAGTTTTCTCATCAGGCTGACAACTTTAAAGTAAAGTCCCATGTTTTGAATGTTACTTTTAAGCTTTAGTTGATAGGTTGCTTTTAATTTGACATTAGTTTCTATAAATTTGAAGTCAGTTTATCATTCAGTTATTTAAGAGCTTATTCAATGAACTAGTTCATATTTAACCGAGATTTGACTCCATCTCCATATAAATGAAAGAACCACTCATCTTCATCACATTCCTCCCTGGTTGGCTCCAATGGATGGGTTGATGGTAGGTAGGTGGATTTGTTGGGTTGCTTGAGTGGAATGACTGTCTATGTGTGTGTGTGTGTGTGTATATGTGTCTATGAGGCACGCTAGTAATTCTTAGCCTTCCCCACAAGCAACGAAAGGAAGCTCACCCCCTCAACAACAACAACAACAATAACAACAAGAAGAAGATGGAGAAGAAGAAGAAAGGGACGAACTTCTGGTAGAACGGATCCCTGGTAATATTCGTGTGCTTGGGTTGGTTGGACTGTGCTATGGGGTTTGAGTCGCTGAAAATAATTTTATTCGGTTAGAAGTGAAACTATGCCAAGAATGTAATTAGTGAACGCATAAGCGTATGTACAATAAAAGCTGGATCGCTTTCTGGCTACAGCAAAGGGGGGTGTATTTTGGAGGAAGCAGGTTGAAGCTTGATTCTCTCTCGCACTCTCTTTCTCTCTCTATACATATATATTACTTACTCTGTCTACTGAAAGGATGCTTTCGACTGACGGCAGGCAATTGGGCCAATGGCAAGGCAACGGCAACGGCAACGCTAACTCTCTGACGTCAGTTTGGGCACATTTAGCTTTAACACGTAACATAAAAATGTCGTCAGGGTCTTTTGAATTACATTGAATTACAGGCCCAACTGAATGAAGCAGCAATTGATTTAACCAATAACCTTTTATGCTTCATCCCAGCTGATGTCCTTGGCGTGAAAACGTATTCCATATAAATCTAATCTATTATTACAATTGCTTTTGTAGTCAGACCGAATTATGCAAATACAAATTTTAATCCTTGACTTCTTCTTATGGAATTCAAGGAAAGTTTGCACATGAATTTCATATATCAAATTTATTGTGAAAATATGTCAAAAGATTCTGATGATTTCCTTTGAAAGTTCACATACCAGCTTAATAAGAGTATGTAACAACTGTACATATGTATACAAAAAACTTGAAAGCGTTTAGGTACAAATTTCAAGTCAATGTTTTAGATTTGAGACTTGGAACTTTATTTTGTGATGCCTCATTTTCATAAGGTTTATTTATGTATATATGCAAGCATTTAGGTATTCATAATTATGCATTGAAAGGTAACAAAATAATACAAATTCAGACTAACCTTTTTTTAGGGCTTGGCTTTTTTTTTGTGAGAAACAGTATCGGTAAGGAATTCTGGGTTCAAAGGCCTCAAAACGCATAATATCATAACTACATATATTATTTACATTTGACCTTTTAAGGCTTTAATAAGTAAAGTCTATGGGTATCTTTAGGAACTAATTTCACTCAATTTCTATTTAAATATATATAAAGTTATTTGAGTCTGCAGTCTCATGGAAAGGGAAAACAAATGAATGCCTAAAAAGACATTTGAAATGCATCTAAATATATAAGAAGAACACACTTGTTCATAAGTATGTAAACACACTTTTAATGATCGAAAGTAATAGCTTAATTTATTTAACTTTTTTACGTTTGACTGCAACATTTATTATTTATTTAACATTTATTCATTTACATTTGCAGTTTGAAGGCTTAATAAGTAAAATCTATGGGTATCTTTAGGCACTAATTTCATTCCATTTCTATATATAATAAATACGATTAATATGTATACCATTATCTGAGTCTGTAGTCTCATGGAAAGGGAAAACAAATGAATGCCTAAAGAGACATTTGCAATGCATCTAAATTAATAAGAAGTACACACTTGTACATAAGTATGTAAACACACGTTTAATGATCGAAAGTAATAGTTTAATTTATTTTACATTTTTTACGTTTGACTGCAACATTTATTGATTCATTTTGTTTGCATCTTTACAATTTTTACAGGGCGCAACGAGCTAATCGCGCGTTACATCAAATTGCGAACTGGCAAGACGAGAACCCGTAAACAAGTGAGCTCCCATATCCAAGTGCTCGCCAGACGGAAACTCCGTGAAATCCAAGCCAAAATCAAAGTCGTAAGTGTGCAAATAACTAAATATCAACAAGAACATCAACAGCAGCAACAACAACAACAATGAGAAGCACTATTCAGAAAAATTAATTACAAAAAAAACTAAAAAAATAAAATGATGTTTAATATGAAGCACATAGAGGAAGAGGAGGAGTTGCCATCCGTCTATTGTCCACATGCTTTACATACTCGTCCTCGTACATAAGTACATTTGTTTTTTAGTTACAGAAAAGCTGAGTTTACACCTTTTTCAATTGTTTATTATTACTATTATTTTTATCAGTGTTTATTATCGAAACTAAAATCGGTTTAAGTATTTCGATAAAATTTTCCATTTCAGTTTTTGTCCTTTCGATATGCCATTGTGTACAGAATTTTCTATTCTTTAAATTTCTCATTGATAGCATTTTCACTGACAATCAGATTTAGCAACAAGGCGGTTTTTTAAATGAAGGATTATTTTAAAATGTATGCAAACAGATATTTCTTATGAAAAAAGATCGGCTCTTGACAAAGAATATGCATTTTGATATTGGCTCTACAAATGGAGAGGGTTTATTTGAATTACCGTCTTAGGTATAGGTTCCGGTATTACTGCCTGACCTAAAATGTGAACTTTACTGTATTTTGAGTTATAGTCTCTTGTACATTACAAAATGATGTACATTCGTTGAATGTAATAATACCCCAAAAGACCCGAAATCGTTTCTATATTCTCAGCTGATTTGACCAATTAAAAATTGATAGTTTTACATTTCATCGTGGAAAACGAAGAAACAGATAGACGAAAAGGCTATCACATTATTTGAGTTGATTAAATTTAAT
Source organism: Drosophila neotestacea (assembly GCA_035044365.1). Taxonomy (NCBI): domain Eukaryota; kingdom Metazoa; phylum Arthropoda; class Insecta; order Diptera; family Drosophilidae; genus Drosophila; species Drosophila neotestacea. The sequence continues at coordinate 662,090 of JAWNMD010000799.1, forward strand.
CTTATTCTCAGAGAGTTATACTATTTATAAAAATATATACACAGAAAAAAGGTCCTTGATTACCGAAATTAATTCTATCTAAATGTTGTAAAAAGGTTCCGTTATCTCGTATTAAACTTGAGTTAAGGACGGTTCTTAACGTTATTCTCCACAAATATTTGGACTATCATTGATCTCCATAATATTACCTACATATCTTAGGAAAATATCTTAGTAGGATTTGCCAATTTTTGTAGCATTGCCATTTGATCCACAACAAGTCATAAATTAACACAAATATCCTGAATACAAGCAAAGTTTTAAACTTGAATTTTCGAATAATTGATTTTTTTTTCTTTGTGTGTATGAGCATGAAAAGCAAGGAAGAGTATCTCAGTTGCAAGTTGGGACTCACAATAAATACTCATAGTCGTCACACTGGCAACATTAGTGAAAATGTTACGGAATATGGCAGTGTGGTTTTCATGTTATCCATATGTGATTTCCCCCTTACAGCCGTGTGTGAAGTGTTTTTGTTTTGATCAGCAAGTTAGTTATGCTTGAGTGTGTTGTCGCAATCCACACACACACTCACACACACACACGCACACACACGCACGCACCACACACACAGTGAGACACAGACAGAGACACGATCAAAATGAAACTCTTTTTCCAGGAACCCAATGGTGTATCCTTGCATTTACTCAATGAGAAAGAGCAGACCCTGCAGGCCATGAGCTCAATGACCAGTTCACAAATTGTGTCCGCCCAGGCGGCCAATAATTTAGCCCTGGCCGCCTCAGCGTTGACGGCGGGCGTGCATCATTCGAAGCATCTTCCGCATCCCGCCCATCATCAGCACCCACACAGCCACCACCACAGCCACAGCCACAGCCACCACCACAGCCACCACCACCACCACAATCCACACCACCACCATCAGGTGGGTGTGGCTGCTGCTGCCGCTGCTGCAGCCGCTGCTGCTGCTGCTGCTGCTGCAGTGGCACAATCGCCGGCAGCATCCGCGGCGGCAGCTGCTGCTGCTGCTTCTTCTGTTAATGTTGGTGGCGCGACGTCCAACTCGATTGCAGTGCCGTCATCATCGTCGTCTCCACGACACCACAATGCCCACCATTCCCATCATAATTTACCGCATCATATGCATCCGCATCATCACCACCATGCGGTGGCCGTTGCAGCAGTATACCACCTACAACAGCAGCAGCAACAACAGCAGCAGCAGCAACATCAACAGCAGCAACAACATCAACCAAGTGGGGCAACAACAGGTGCAGTGTCACCAACTGTCGTTGATGGTTCTGCGTCTCATGTGCTGGGGCAACCACCGCCGCCGTTGCACCATCCGCCGTTATATCCGGGCGTAAGCAACCGTTCAAGTTACCCAAAAAGCTAAGCATACGAACAGCAATCCAACAAGAATCACTAACAGGCAGCAGCACACAACCAAACCATATGAAAACACTTTACACTACACTAAACAACACAACAGCTCCAAATCATTGAAAACGCAACGCAACTTAAACTCACTTTGTAACAACGTTGATAACATTTCTACACACTCATTAGTTATAACAACAACTCATTAGTGCACACAGAATTGGTATACTCTTTATTTAGCTCTGGATGTGTTCGATCGATCATCTGTTTTGTACTTGTTTGTGTGCTCTTTCTCTCGCTCGCTCGCTCGCTCGCTGTTTTTCTGTTTCTCATGATCCTGTAACTACCATCGCTACTCGTCACTCGTTGCCCATTGCTAAATGTAATCATGTCCACCTCTCACGCCATACGCTGGCTCTCTATGCTCCCTGGCTATAATCTATATATATAAAACTCTTTGTCCTGACTGACTGACTGAGTCATCACGCTGTAGGCCAAACGGTTCAAGATATTAAGATGAAATTTTTACACATATTATATATAATAATTATGCGTCTGTTATTTTTCATTTGTTTCTAGTCACTCGTCATTCGTTACGTTGTAAGACTGATCTCTCGACATATGCTGGCTCTTTATGATCCCTCTCGCTTAATCATTATCCGTCTGCTACTTTTCATTAATTTCCAGTCGCTCGTTAATCGTTACTCGAAATTTTTAAGACTAAGCTCTCTAGTATTTTATTCTCTCTATGCACCCTCGCTCTTTTTCACTATGCGTCTGCCAATTTTCATAGGTTTCCAGTCACTCGTCACTAGTTACTTGCCACTCGTCACTCGGTACCTGTGATTTTTAAGACAAGTGCTCGTAAAATGACCGAAATCCACCTGCTCGCTTGCTCATTGAAATCGACTCCTTGCTTTTTGTAAATGCCAACAGCAACAACAAGAACAACAACAACAAAACCTCGATGAACATTGTTTAATGCTCGTATATAAATATTTATGTATTCTTAATATTAATGTTTGTTAGCTGTTTATAATACAAGTACTATTTAGAATTTAGCTAATTTATATGTTCTAGACATTGTATGTGATAATATTCGTTTAGTGAGTGAGTCAATCAGCTAATCAGACGATCAATCAATTAATCAATCGCCAACATCATTTATCCGTGCTACCATCATCAGCTGTGTAACCATGTCAACTCAATGAACTCGTGCTTAGCTTAGTATTCCAATACTTGTATACAAATATATTACAATTGTACATACAATACAATACAATATAAACAAATTATTGAAATTTATATTTTTATTTTTTTGTGTCGCTCTTTTTCTGTAGCAATTTTGGCAACCTGGTCTGCAGCCAAGCACATCGCAAGAGTAAGTTGCATTGCCCCATTTAAGCCAAATAAAAAACAACGCATTTGCATTGACCAATAGTTTTTATGATTACAGCATTAAGCCGTTCGCCCAACCGCCCTACACCCCCGGTAAACCCTCGACGGCGGTGTCCGGCGAAATTGAGGCTGGTATTCCGCCCGCACAGTTGCCATGGGAGGGACGAGCCATTGCCACGCACAAATTCCGCTTGCTCGAGTTTACGGCTTTCATGGAAATCCAAAGAGATGAGATCGTAAGTATTCACTTATATTATGCTCAATTTACACTGTGCTGATTACACTGAGAAAACCCCGTTAAAAAGACCGCTAAAGATCAAAGCTCGCCTTAATACTTAAACCTGACTGTCAACTTTTTGTGCGATAAAGACCTCATTTCGAATTATTTTCTTTGTGTAAATTGGCTATTACAAGTAAAAGTTAAATTACCTCATTTTTAAATATTTGAAAAGTTTTTTTTTAACACGTTCTTTTAAAAACCTACTGAACAATCACTCATCTCATACTTTTTTTCTCTGCCTCACAGTATCACCGACATCTTTTCGTACAGCTGGGCGGCAAGCCATCCTTCTCCGATCCGCTACTTGAGGTGAGTACATGCCAAACGGAACATACAAACAAGTTATATTTATTATATTTCTAATTTCATTTACATTACAGACTGTTGACATTCGGCAAATATTTGACAAATTCCCGGAGAAATCCGGCGGTCTCAAAGATCTCTATGAAAAAGGTCCGCAGAACGCGTTCTACCTTGTAAAATGTTGGGCGGATCTAAACACGGACGTAACGACCGGCAGCGAAACGGGTGATTTCTATGGCGTTACAAGCCAGTAAGTTTAAACGGCACAACTACATATGTCAATCAAGACTGCAAGCCTCCCACATTTTGAAGAAGATATGAGAGTTCGACTATGTTTTCACAAAAACCTTCATTCTTCCATGAAGAACTCTTTAAAAAATCTAACTAAAGATTAAGATTTACTAACTTATTATTTTTTTATCCTTAAACTACGAATCAATTCAAGATGTGTAAATATTTCTTTTCCAACCCGAACCAGTTTTTTTTTAAGAAAAGAGTCCGGTTCTTGCTCCGATTTAAGAAGTTAATATTTTGAAAGTTTCGGTTCAGAGCCGGATTGCAGTCTTGATATCAATATATACACAATATATAGACTTAATACACATACATTTAATCGAAATCATTTTTATTGTAGATATGAAAGCAATGAGAACATTGAGCTCGTTTGCTCCACAATTGTTTGCTCCTTTGGCAAACAGGTTGTGGAAAAGGTCGAGAAGGAGTACTCACGCCTGGAAAATAATCGCTACGTGTATCGCATTCAGCGCTCGCCGATGTGCGAGTACATGATCAATTTCATACAAAAGCTGAAGAATTTACCTGAACGCTACATGATGAATAGTGTGCTCGAGAACTTTACAATACTGCAAGTAAGTGCGAGACTGATTGTGAGATTATGTTGTAATTATAAAGGTGGTAGACTTTCGATTTTTAAGGCCATATAAATTTCAGTTTGATGAGATAGTATATATTGTGGTTTATTGTCATAAAGATAAGTTTGGCAAAACTAAAATTTTAAATAGCAACATACATTATTTAGAAGACATGAAATACTACTTTTCTTTAAGTAAAATACATTTTAGAATAAAGTATCTTAAACAAAGAAGAATAAGTTTCATGAATATGGGATGTTTTCACAGCCTTACAGGTTAGATAAACCTGCCGATAGGAGAACAAAATCTTAAGGCTTTCTACCCTGTAAGGTTGTCGGCAAGATGAGAAAACGGAACACATCAAAATAAATCAAAAACTGGCCCAAAAGTTGTATACAAATGTATCACAAAAATATTAATAAACTAAACAAGCTTTTACTAAAGTAGTTCAATACTTATTGTCAACCTTACAGTGTAGATAAAGTTGCCGATAAGACAACAATATTTGAAATTTAACTAGACTGTCGGTCAAAACAATAAAACGTCCCTTAATTTATCTTTTCTGTCTACAATTTACTTTGATAGACACCAAATTCAAATAAAGCAAAGATAATATAGTAAAGAGTTCATTTATAATATTGGTAAACAGCAACTACTTATGGTATAAGCAATGAGTATTCCTGTATAGTACTACAAATTCAAAGTGGGCTTTATTAAAAGTTAGTTTTAACTTTTGTCGAGTTTCTGCTTCCACCTATATAATGATAGCATGACTGAGATTATCTTTCAAGTAAGTTTCTTTTCATTAACAAGTATTTGTGTTCTTTCTCTTTCTATCTCCTTTTCTCCCTCTCTATCGCTTCGATGCCACGATAGGTAATGAGAGCGCGTGAAACGGAAGAGACACTGCTATGTATAGCGTATGTTTTTGAAGTGGCAGCACAGAATAGCGGTACCACGCATCATATCTATCGCCTTATAAAGGAATAGCATGAGCTGCATGAAGCAGCGTCCACTCTGTCCGCGAACCCCACCAATGCACAAATCAGCGAATACAGTAACAGCAACAGCAACAACAACAATACGAGTAGAAGCCACAACAACAGCAACAGCAACGTCGTCAACAGCAACACCAGCAATAGCAGCAATAACAACAACAACAACAACACATCTACCAACAACAATAGCAGCAGCGACAACAACAGCAATAACACTAACAATGCCATCAATAGCAACAGCAACAACAATAACAACAACAGCAGCAGCAATAATACCAGCAATAACAACAGCAGTACCAACAGCACCAGCAACATCATCAGCACGAATGCAACATCAGCCTCAGAGAAAACTCACAACTCGGGAACGTTGCAAGGCAGCCAGGAAACGATTTCCACCATCATCAAACAATCGCCAACATCTCCGCAGCAGCAGCAACATCAACGGATGAGTAGCATTTCAGAGTTGCAGGTAGATGAGGTGCTATATGCGCAGGTGCAGCCAGAGAATAGCTATCAACTGCAACAGCAACAGCAACAACAACAGCAGCAGCAACAGCAACAAAATCAACAACAATTGCAGCAACTAAGCACTCACATATTGTTGCAGCGGCAACAACAACAACAACAACAGCAACATGTAACTTACCAGGACCGTCCACCGCCGCCGCCCTACAACGTCTGTGTTGCCAACAATGGTAGCAAACAGCAACAGCAACAGTTTGAGGCCGATCAACAGCAGCAGCAGCAGCAACAACAACAGCAGCAACAACAACAGCAGCAGCAGCAACATCAGCATCAGTTAAACACCTACGAACAGTTTTTAAAACTGTCCGCACAGGAATACACACAACTAAATGCAGCTGCTGAAAGTGCGGCTTTAAATCTGAGCAACATTGGTGTTAGTAAATCTGGCAGCAATGACGTCACCGACGACGCAACAACACATGAGCTACGAATGTTGCGTCAAGTGAATGTTGCTGCCGCAATGGCAGTGGTCGTCAATGTGGCAGCTAATGCAAATGTGAGCACCAATAATGAACCCGTCACCGACACTGACTGCGAGCAGTAGACATACCATATACTTACATATATAAGAGAGTCAACTGTGCAATAGGGCGTGGCATATTGTTAAGTCTGCAAAAAACAAAAATAGATTGTTGAGGCTTTTCTATTGATGTATGTATGTAATAATATATGTATTATTATTAAAATACATACATATTTATGTCTACGCACACACACACACATACACCACCAACACTTACACTATACAGACGCACAAGCAGTGATATCATTGGGTGCATACAGCAAGTAATTCAATCAGTAATCAATCCATTACTTGTAATGCATCAGTAATCTGATCAGTTACTGCTGAATAACATGATACTTTTTTATATAAATCAGTCTATAGTATGATACATTTTTATTAATTCAGACTAATTAGTCTTTTAAAAGAAAAACCCTATCAGTTACTCTGTTTATACGGAGCCTAATTTGCAAATTCAATTCATGAAATACTGTCAAAAGTGTGCGTATAAAGATCGATTCACAAATAATTATAAATTCAGTATCAATTCATGGAAATTTCTGACATATTATGAATCATATTGTGAATCATAATATATTTTACAAATTAAAGAATTCATGAATGCTCCGTATGAACGTAGATTGTTGAATGTATAAAGGTGTAATCAGGTATCATGATTGCTAATCCGAATTACCCGCTGAATACACCCATTATTATCTTGACTTATTTATGGGATTTCCAATGCGCACTATTATTACTTCAATTGAGCCTGTACCTAACTTAAATAATCTGTCAAAATTCACTACGGTCCAGTTTCTCATCTTGCCGACAACCTTATAGTCTGGCTAAACTTGCTGTTAAAAGAACAAAATTACCAATTTATCTAGACTGTAAAGCTAACGTCAAGATGTGATAAAAAAAGACCCCCAAATTGCATTGAATGTTGCCTTTTAAGACTACGAGACAATCCTCCATCAGCTGAACATTTTCTATTGTATTATGCACTGTAGTATTGTGCTGTCGCCCACTGTATCCCACTGTGTCCCGTTGTGATCCCATGTATCCCCTGATGTGCTGTGCGTTGCGGTTTATTTGTTCGTTTGTTGTTGTTTGTCTGTTGAAACTGTCATCAAAGTAAATTCTTACATACATATTTACATGCATAAAAAAATACATTTAAATGATCTCAAAGTTACTTAAAACATATTTTTTGTGTGTAATTTGTATTTTTTTTTTATTTTTTTTTTGTAATTTTTCAATGTGAAAAAATGAAACAGTTGTCGTGCGCTGATTTCTTTATGAATTAATAACGAATGCAAATATATAAAAATGTATGTTTAAACAGCAATGAAAATAATATTTTTGTAAACCACAAGAAGCAAAAAAAAAAAAAAAAAAAGGAAAAGAAAAAAATATGCATAATGTATTCTATTCTAAAACTTATATTTTTTTTGTTTTTTTTTTTCATTTTGTTTTTATAGCTATTAGAGTATGGAAAATAATGTATAGTAAAATTACAATAGTTATTTTTAAATTAAAATTAAATGTAAACGCGCAGTTTAAGCCACATTTATGAGTTGACAAATTGATAAGTTGACAGGTTGATAGGGATAAGCAAAGCTGAGCTGAGCTGGGAGTGCATTGCCTTTTAGTTAGCAGCCGGGAAAAGTACGAAAGTATATGCACAACGACAAAACAAAACAAAACAAAAACAAAAACAAACTCGAAATTGTGTTTAACGAGCACATTTTTTCTTAAATGACTGTTAACAAACAAAGCAAAACAAAACAAGAACATACACAAACAAACAAAAATAATAAACATAAACAAATGAAAGGAAACACACAAGAAAAACCACAGCAGCATGCAATTGTGCATGTAGTTAAACCACGATGTTATTTCTCTATATACTTATGTAACTATAGTATAAACGTATATGTATTTGATAAAACAATTCATTTCAACATGAATCGAACGATCCACCGTTATTTAAATGATTAACTATTGATTTAAATGCATTATTATACGCAAATCTATATGAACGAAAGATACAAAAAAACAAAAAAATCTACAAAAAAAAAAACCAAGAACAAATTCAATGTCAAGCGCACTCGAGTCTCCTAAAATATAATGACAGACAATGAAATCAAACCCCACCATGCTCAAACTATATCCATCCCTAAACCAATGGCTGCTGGCTAGCCAATAAAGCTGGGTACGAATGTGTATCGTGATCAACATAATGCCATATATTAATTGCTGCAAAACTATCATTCATACTGTATGATGTACAGTGTACACTGTACATTGTACACTTCCGGTTGTTGTAGCCTTCAAATCCGGGATAGACATAACGGCATGCTTGGGATTTGATTGCATTTGGGTGCAACTGGCGAATTACACCGATAATTACAAAAGATTACAATTAAAAAAATAAATAAAAAAACAAAAAAGGATTACAAAACAAACGGAAAAAAAACTAAAATTATAAATGTAAGAAAAGAAAAGAAAAGAAAAACTAATACTAAATTAAAGTAAAGAAAAAAGAAAGTAAAACAAATGTATTGTAAATGTAAAATAGTATCGTTTTCGTATGTATATGTAGCTACTAAGGCTAAACTATAACTATATAAAGGTAAAGAAAGTATAATACATATTTATAAATGTAAAGTATTTCGTTGTTGTACGATTAAAACAAATACGCATTTTTTTTGTTAGTAATTAAATGAAATTCAACTGCATGCAAAAACAAATTAAACAAAAAATAAATCAATTCATATGAGAAATGCAGTTTTAGAGAGAGCTCTAAGGGAAATTTGTACATTTATCGACAAGAAGGCATAAACAATAATTGCAACTAAAACAAAAACAAAAAACAAACACAATAGAAATAAATATTGAAGAAGAACTTTGATCATACAAATATTAGTATAAATGACATACACACACGCACACATACACATTCTCTCACAAACACACACACACACACCACACACACACTTGAAAAGGGGTAAAATGTAACAATAATAATAAATCTAAAGAATGAGAAATTACTATTTTAAAAACTTTTTAATCACGAAACAGTTACAATTACAAATATTGATTTATAACAACAACAAAAAATGGATACGTGTAACTGCAGATGAGACGGTTTAAAAAACAAAACACACACACACACACAAAAATAATCGAAATGAAATTAAATAAAATAGTGCCTAACAGAAGCAAAGTATTAGTTACAAGCTAAGTGGCGTCAAGTTCAAATTGCCAACTTGTTTCAATCATGATCAATTGTGCTATTTATTTGCAAGTCAAGATTGTAATGTTTTAAAAAAAGAAACAATAAATAAGACACACCTCACACGTAAATGAAATACTACAGATACAAATATAGGCACTAAGTATTTGACCAGATGTGGTTGTGTATGTGCTCGTTGTTTTTTGGGTTCGATTATATTTGGTCTTTATGCAAAATCTCACATTATTTAAGAATCTGAATAACGATATTTACAATCAAATAAATCCATACAGTATAAAAAAGCTAACACGCAAGTTAGTATCCACGTTAAGGTCTTAGTTTAATATATTTGTTGTATATTATCCCCCCCCCCCCCCACACCATCAAACACCACCCTCCTAACACCCAATCAATTCATACCAATACCACAAAACCACAAAGCAAACGGAGAGCTACTTAGTTTTAAACCATCTGAAAATTCGAGTATTCGTCAATTGCACAAGTAAATACTATACATTATTGATTAACTGGTTACAATTGAGAGACAAATATGATTTGCATAACCAGTACACTTTACACTTTTCTGTAAGATCAGGTCAGTAATGATGACTTTTTTGTTTTAATGCAACTCCAGGATTTAGCCCAATGTCACTTGGTTTGCCAATCTGAAATCTGTATTCAACTTTCCACTCGAGAGTTTATACTATATTCGTTATTACACATTTGTTTATTCAAAGTTTAGCTTCAGTTTCGTATTCAATATGCAATAACAATATGTTGTAAGCAATCTACTATTGTACACATAGAATTACTAAATATACATACATACATACATATATGTGCAAGAGCAGGACATGTGTAATTTTTTTTAACTACATAATTTCCTCCTTATCACCATATTTACAAACATCCTAACTAAAATCCTTCACATCCCTTAGCCAGTTCATAGTACATTTTAAGTTATATTTGGGTTTTGCTAAATAGAAAATTTAATATCTTCTTTTTGTAAAGAACATCATAGTTTATGCAGACAATTTAGGTATGAGTTCTACGTAATAAGCAGGATTGAATTATCATCATCAGCAGCAAACATCATCATCAGCAAATAATAGTGCTTAAATCAATTATTAATAAATTTATAAATAGATATACATACTAGATAACTGATAAACTGAAAACAATAACAAGGCAAGGATGAACAGTGAATATGTAAAACAATAAAATTGCAGTTACTTATATTTACATAACTGATTGCAATCTATGATAAAAATAAATAAATGAAAAACAAAAAAAAAAGAAAAAGTATATACTATATACATACATATGTATATGTATATGTATTTTGTTTTATATTTGTCGTTCAACAAAATGCAAGAAAGCGACCGAGCTCGAGTAAGGGAGAAAGTAACATGTGAAATTTACGTAAGGAAAAAATGTGTCATTTTAATTTTTACACTGAAATGCATTAATAAAAATTTTAATATATTAAAAAAAAAGCATTGTCGTTGTTATTTTACATTTGTTTTATTCCCACTTCCTTTCGTCCTTTAAATGGCCGAGCTAGAACTAATTTTCTTCAAAGGATAACACATTTTATTAGTTTTTTGCTCTTAGCTTGACCATATCCTGCAGGATCTAAAATTTTTGATGTCGATCGATAGATTTCGTCCTTGCGAATCGAACGAGACATGTCCTGTCAAAATCCTGCAGGATATGGCGGAGTAAGAGCAAAAAAACGTTAAAGGACATCATATTTTAGATTTGTTTAAGCTCTAGCTCGGTCATATTCTGCAGGATCTCAAAAGGACATACCTTTTTGTAATCACCGTTGGCAGGACTATCGATTGGCATTCAAGGATTTCCAGGATCTGTCAAAAAAATTTCCCAAAAATGTTCCAAGGGGTAAGTATGCAAAAATTGGTCAAAAGGCAAAAATTACGCCGTATCGCCGCCATTTGAAGGACTATCATGATGTCCTTTGGTCCACAGATAGTTCTTGTTGTACTCAATCAGAATCAGTAACAAAAAGGACGAAAGTCCTTGAAACAGCCAAGTTACAAGGACATTTTTGTATAGAGAAAATTGCCCATATCTCGGCTATATCCTGGCGTATCCTGACGAGTCCTGTGTCAGAAAAATTTTCTCATCCAGGACTATCATCTGACCAAAGGACATCCAAATCGTCCTTGTAGTTTCCGAGATATTACGGATTTTCTGTTTTCGTCCTGTTTCTCAGCGATTTGAGACTGAAATTTTACAAGTGTCGGATTCTTAGATGACCCCATAATTTTTTGATGCCGATCGATAGAGTTCGTCCTTACGATTCTAGCAAGACATGTCTTGTCAAAATGCGCAAGGATATGGCCGAGCTAGAGCTCATTTTCTTCAAAGGATAACGCATTTTATTAGTTTTTTGCTCAGAGCTTGATCATATCCTGCAGGATCTAAAATTTGTTGATGCCGATCGATAGATTTCGTCCTTGCGCATCGAACGAGACATGTCCTGTCAAAATCCTGCAGGATTTGGCGGAATACGAGCAAAAAAACGTTAAAGGACATCATATTCAAACAGAAAACCCGCCATATCTCCGCCATTTAAAGGACGATTTTGATGTCCTTTGGCATACACACTGTCCTTGCTCTCCTTCATCGGAATATGTTATCAAAAGGACGAAAATCCTTGAAACAGCCAAATCAGCATGTTCAGAGATTATGCAACTTTCTATATCCTTGCCGTATCCTGGCGAGTCCTATGTCAAAAAAAGCGCCTCAATCAGGAATAGCAACTGACCAAAGGACATCAAAATAATCCTTGAAATGGCGGAGATATAACGGTTTTTCTAAAAAACGCTTCGCTGAAAAGTGGCGCCATCTATGGTTCGCTGTCGAAACTATATTTTTAAGTGGCGCCATCCATGGTTGGAAGCCGGAACTATGGCGTGTGGCAGAATATTTTGCCTAAAAGTATGCTAAAGTAAAATAAGCCATAGTTCCAGCTCCGAACCATGGATGGCGCCACTTTTCAGCGAAGCGTTTTTTAGAAAAACCGTTATATCTCCGCCATTTCAAGGATTATTTTGATGTCCTTTGGTCAGTTGCTAGTCCTGATTGAGGCGCTTTTTTTGACATGGGACTCGCCAGGATACGGCAAGGATATAGAAAGTTGCATAATCTCTGAACATGCTGATTTGGCTGTTTCAAGGATTTTCGTCCTTTTGATGACATATTCCGATGAAAGAGAGCAAGGACAGTGTGTATGCCAAAGGACATCAAAATCGTCCTTTAAATGGCGGAGATATGGCGGGTTTTCTGTTTGAATATGATGTCCTTTAACGTTTTTTTGCTCGTATTCCGCCAAATCCTGCAGGATTTTGACAGGACATGTCTCGTTCGATGCGCAAGGACGAAATCTATCGATCGACATCAAAAAATTTTAGATCCTGCAGGATATGGTCAAGCTATGAGCAAAAAACTAAGAAAATTTTATTTTATTTTATTTTGCCTAAAAGTATGCTAAAGTAAAATAAGCCATAGTTCCAGCTCCGAACCATGGATGGCGCCACTTTTCAGCGAAGCGTTTTTTAGAAAAACCGTTATATCTCCGCCATTTCAAGGATTATTTTGATGTCCTTTGGTCAGTTGCTATTCCTGATTGAGGCGCTTTTTTTGACATAGGACTCGCCAGGATACGGCAAGGATATAGAAAGTTGCATAATCTCTGAACATGCTGATTTGGCTGTTTCAAGGATTTTCGTCCTTTTGATAACATATTCCGATGAAAGAGAGCAAGGACAGTGTGTATGCCAAAGGATATCAAAATCGTCCTTTAAATGGCGGAGATATGGCGGGTTTTCTGTTTGAATATGATGTCCTTTAACGTTTTTTTGCTCGTATTCCGCCAAATCCTGCAGGATTTTGACAGGACATGTCTCGTTCGATGCGCAAGGACGAAATCTATCGATCGGCATCAACAAATTTTAGATCCTGCAGGATATGATCAAGCTATGAGAAAAAAAATAACAAAATGCGTTATCCTTTGAAGAAAATTAGCTCTAGCTCGCCCATATCCTGCAGGATCTAAAATTTTTTGATGCCGATCGATAGATTTCGTCCTTGCGAATCGAACGAGACATGTCCTGTCAAAATCCTGCAGGATATGGCAGAGTAAGAGCAAAAAAACGTTAAAGGACATCATATTCAAACAGAAAACCCGCCATATCTCCGCCATTCAAAGGACGATTTTGATGTCCTTTGGCATACACACTGTCCTTGCTCTCCTTCATCGGAATATGTTATCAAAAGGACGAAAATCCTTGAAACAGCCAAATCAGCATGTTCAGAGATTATGCAACTTTCTATATCCTTGCCGTATCCTGGCGAGTCCTATGTCAAAAAAAGCGCCTCAATCAGGAATAGCAACTGACCAAAGGACATCAAAATAATCCTTGAAATGGCGGAGATATAACGGTTTTTCTAAAAAACGCTTCGCTGAAAAGTGGCGCCATCCATGGTTCGTTGTCGAAACTATATTTTTAAGTGGCGCCATACATGGTGCGAAGCCGGAACTATGGCTTGTAGCATACTTTTAGGCAAAATAAAATAAGGCAAAACTATGGCTTGTAGCATACTTTTAGGCAAAATAAAATAAGCCCTAGTTCCGGCTCCGAACCATGGATGGCGCCACTTTTCAGCGTAGCGTTTTTTAGAAAAATCGCTATATCTCCGCCATTTCAAAGATTATTTTGATGTCCTTTGGTCAGTTGCTATTCCTGATTGAGGCGCTTTTTTTGACATAGGACTCGCCAGGATACGGCAAGGATATAGAAAGTTGCATAATCTCTGAACATGCTGATTTGGCTGTTTCAAGGATTTTCGTCCTTTTGATAACATATTCCGATGAAAGAGAGCAAGGACAGTGTGTATGCCAAAGGATATCAAAATCGTCCTTTAAATGGCGGAGATATGGCGGGTTTTCTGTTTGAATATGATGTCCTTTAACGTTTTTTTGCTCGTATTCCGCCAAATCCTGCAGGATTTTGACAGGACATGTCTCGTTCGATGCGCAAGGACGAAATCTATCGATCGGCATCAACAAATTTTAGATCCTGCAGGATATGATCAAGCTCTGAGCAAAAAACTAATAAAATGCGTTATCCTTTGAAGAAAATGAGCTCTAGCTCGGCCATATCCTTGCGCATTTTGACAAGACATGTCTTGCTAGAATCGTAAGGACGAACTCTATCGATCGGCATCAAAAAATTATGGGGTCATCTAAGAATCCGACACTTGTAAAATTTCAGTCTCAAATCGCTGAGAAACAGGACGAAAACAGAAAATCCGTAATATCTCGGAAACTACAAGGACGATTTGGATGTCCTTTGGTCAGATGATAGTCCTGGATGAGAAAATTTTTCTGACACAGGACTCGTCAGGATACGCCAGGATATAGCCGAGATATGGGCAATTTTCTCTATACAAAAATGTCCTTGTAACTTGGCTGTTTCAAGGACTTTCGTCCTTTTTGTTACTGATTCTGATTGAGTACAACAAGAACTATCTGTGGACCAAAGGACATCATGATAGTCCTTCAAATGGCGGCGATACGGCGTAATTTTTGCCTTTTGACCAATTTTTGCATACTTACCCCTTGGAACATTTTTGGGAAATTTTTTTGACAGATCCTGGAAATCCTTGAATGCCAATCGATAGTCCTGCCAACGGTGATTACAAAAAGGTATGTCCTTTTGAGATCCTGCAGAATACGGCCGAGCTAGAGCTTAAACAAATCTAAAATATGATGTCCTTTAACGTTTTTTTGCTCTTACTCCGCCATATCCTGCAGGATTTTGACAGGACATGTCTCGTTCGATTCGCAAGGACGAAATCTATCGATCGACATCAAAAAATTTTAGATCCTGCAGGATATGGTCAAGCTAAGAGCAAAAAACTAATAAAATGTGTTATCCTTTGAAGAAAATTAGCTCTAGCTCGGCCATTTAAAGGACTATTTTGACGTCCTTTGGCATACACACTGTCCTTGCTCTCCTTCATCGGAATATGTCAACAAAAGGACGAAAGTCCGTGAAACAGCCAAATTAGCATGTTCAGAGATCATGCAACTTTGCTGATCCTTGCCGTATCCTGACGAGTCCTATGTCAAAAAAAAGCTCCTCAATCAGGACTATCAACGGACCAAAGGACATCAAAATAATCCTTAAAATCATATATCTTTTCTAAAATGGATATTGTTATTGTTTTTGTTTTAACTGAATTCACAAGGTATATAAATGTTGTACTTTGAGGAGGCAGGACTATCGATTGGCATTCAAGGATTGTCAGGTGTGCCGACTAAATAAATCATTTATAATGATTTCTTAGTCAATTTTAATATAAACCAGATACCTCACGCAATGCATTGCCACGAACTATTGTTTATTGTTACATATACACACATACATATAAAACGCCAAAGCTTCAAACCGCGTGAATAATTCAGTTGGGCGTTGTACAATATACATCCAATATCTATTACAAGTATGTATGCATGTACTCAATTTCGTGAGATGATGGGTTGTCTTTTATATGTTTTGTTGTTTTTGTTGTTATGTTTTAATTAATTTATACAATACGTGTTTGTTTATAAGTTAATTTTCATTTACGTTTAAAGTACATGAAGAAAGGATTGTATAAGCATTGGATACACCAAATAATTGATTACGGAAGTGTTATTGCCCACACATGTATGTAAAGAGACTTGGTTGAAAAAGGATCCTTTCTACAATGTTTTAACTTTAGCACGCGAAACGTTAAAATTTACAATTTTTGTTCTTTCAACATATCCAAAAGATAAAACATAAAATAAATTTTAAAGACAGCAAGTCGTGAAATCATTCCAATTGCTGGTGTTGTTGTTGTTGTTGTGTTGTGTTCATTGAATTGTTGTGGTTCGGGAAAATTGCTAGGCAAATAACAGCCAACCGATGCAGAGGAAGGCGAGATATAGAAACAGTTTGGACAGGTTCTGCTCATCCTCGTACTGTGTGGTGCCACGATTGGCAGCTAAATGTACAAACAAAGAAGAGAGATTAATTACCATAGTCCTTACTTCAATGACTAGAATTTAGTTGTACTTACGTGCCGGACGTGGTTCGCCCAAGTTAAGCGTTGATGTGAAGAAGCCAAAAGGAAAAGCACCAATGCCAAAGGACATGTGGAAGCCATCACCAAACCCAAAGCCTAGGAAGCCCGGTTGTACCTCTGGTTCTGTTCGCTGACCAGCAGGACGTGGTGGCACCTTATTACTGAAATACACAAAATGGCAATGGATTTATTGATTTATTTGTGTTTTTGAATTTAAATTGAATTTACCGTGGATCTTCCTGGCGTGTACTGTTGCGACCATAGAGTGGTATGACTTTGTCCTTATCTACAGCTGCCTTGCAAACGGGGCAGAGTTTGCGATTGGGTCGTGTCATTAGCCACTGATGCAAACAGGGCCAACAAAATAGATGACCACACATGCTAACCACAGCATCCTTGGCTGTGTCCAAACAAATATTGCACTCGTACAGCGATTCATCATTATCCTTGTCTTTATCTTTGTCATTGCTGGTGCTGTTGCTGTTGCTGGTACTGG
Organism: Drosophila neotestacea; assembly: GCA_035044365.1. NCBI lineage: Eukaryota > Metazoa > Arthropoda > Insecta > Diptera > Drosophilidae > Drosophila > Drosophila neotestacea. The sequence continues at coordinate 679,222 of JAWNMD010000799.1, forward strand.
TACTGTTGCTATCCTTACTCGCCTCATTTGGAGCTGACGATGGCGTAGCTCCTGTCTCATTGAGGTCTGCAATATTGCCGCTGGACAGAGCACTGCCCGTGAAGGAATACGATGTGGGACGCAGCTCCGATGTCGTTTCAGTTTTATCCCAGCCAATATTGTCGGTGTCCACGCGGTCCGACAGACTGTTGCTTCCGTTGGATGATGATGTGGTGGGCATTTCTGGCGCCGTTGGCATCTGTGGATCGCTAACCAGAGTCGCTGTTGCTGCTTCCATGGTCGACACTTCTTTACAAATGTGTCTCGATATTATTTTGTCTTGGGGTTTTCTTATTTGGATGTTTTTTGACTTCCCAGCGTACGAGCTAAAAAAAAAAACAAATGAAAGTTGTACAGGAAAAGAACAATTAAAGGAAAAATGAAAACAGAGTGCAACAAACATAGATAATTGTTAACTGGTGTGAACCTACAACTGTGGCTAATTGGCAATATTTTTGTGTGTGTTTGTATATTGGGTGTATATTTTCTCTAAGTGTAAGTTGGGGGTAGTCTGGTCGGGTCTGAAAACCTACAAATACTCGGCTGCCAATCAATAGTGAACACGTTTTCAAAATACGCGGTCAATGGACAAATATATGGATGAAGTGCCTCACCTTCCACTTAAATGCTTTCGTTTCTCTCCCAAAAATTCAAAAATACCGTTTAGAATTTATGACTAAATTGCGTTCAATTTAAAAGTAGAATAACACTGGAAATTTTTGATTGAAAATAAAATGCCTACGAAGGTTTAACTTTTTAATGCAAGGCCTGTTCCGGTATTCACTTTATATTTTTAAATATTTAATAACATTTATTCTTAAATACATCATGTTTTCACGTAAGTAAAGTGTCGAAATAAATTAGAGGGGAATTCACTTCCGAAAAATCTTGCCGCAAGTCAAAACCGGAACTGGACTGTATATACTATATGTATAAGGTCTCAAATGAATATGATATTTTGGCGTAAAATGTGAAATTTAAATTTAAATTGTAAGACATCCGTCAGTTAAAATTTAAAGAGCTTTATGAATTTTATAAGCAAACCAAAGATATTTAAAAGTTTTGCAGACTGTCTTATCGCTGATATCCTAACATTTATCTTCAAGGGGAATTATTATGTATTCCCATCCATAAATAATTATGTATGTATATACATAGATAAGAGCCACACACATACATATGACACGGTAAAAGTATGCATACACATGTAATCAGAGGCAATTGTACGATACTTAAGTTGAATTCGTTTGTAAACATTTAAATAGGAGCGTACATATGTATAAATGTATGTTTATGAATATGTATTTACATGTGTATATGAATATTTGTAACACCGTACTTGTTATTGCAAAAAAGGTACAAAGGTATGCATACCTAGGAGGTACTATTTATACAGTTAGGCGACTTATTAAATACACTATAAACATGTATGTATTTATAAATCTCAAGGTTGTAAATTGTGCAAACTAATGTATACTATAGCAAATAAAATTAAAAAAATATATAAATATATAAATATAAACATAAGTTAATCAATTTGATCTTACTATAAAATCAGTGTGACTAGCGGGATAATATAAAAGAACCAATACTGTAGAGTTAGAACTATATGAAATCGTTAAAATCTAAAACGATAGCCTGATTAATAAACAACCTTATTGGTAAGCTTAGTAAGAGTAACTAAAATTGAAAGTCTAAAGTTTATACTAAATTTACAATTTAACGCCGCTTATTGCATCATTATCATTATGTATATTGTTTATACAAGAGGAAACGATCATTTTGTTAAGAACAAATGTGAATCGCGTGATGTTTTTGGAGATAACAACACCTTGCCCTTTTGAAGTCACAATCAGTTCCGGATATTAGTACCTACGTACGTACCTGGGAGAACCATTTAATTCGTTTAGCTAACACTAATCATATTTTGTACCGTACCTATGTATGTTTGTAGATGTGTCCACATACGTGTATGTACATATGTATTCTATATGGTCTGGTTTTATTTAGTCGAGGCAGAGCCACCAGGCGAGCTTTTAGCTTGCTGTATGTATTTATATATGGATGTGTGTACTTTGAATCTGACATACACATGTGCACTGGTACACCGTATATATATATATATATATATGTATGTAAAAGTACACGTAAACATATGAATGTGTATATTATAGTGCATACAAACATTACGATAACCTATCACATGCATATGCATACATGTGTTGAAAGTACAAATGTATGTGTGCACAATAAATACACACACAATTGCAAATCCTTCTATGTGATACTGTTATTGTTTGATTGTTTTGGTCCAACACCAATCAATTCTAGGTGTATTTTGGCCACTCATACAAACTCCCGTTTTGCTGGCGTCACATGAGAATTTGTTGATGAACATTTTTTGCACTCACTCTATATTAATTAGAAATGGGTTTGTTTTGTTTTCCCCCCAAGGCGAATCTGGTTGGGATTGGCCTGAATCTGTGTGTGCGTACTACGTAAATACATAGAAAACCATATACATACATACCTTCTAATAACGTATCATATGCACACGTAATTTACTTTTGTATGTTCAATAGATAATCATAAAGCAGACACTAAAACTAATAATTATGTCTTACATTTAATGTACTTCCAACAATTTATAATTATAAAAAAAAAATTTATTAAGTGGGCAGAATCAAAACGATGGCGATATGCCTTTAATTTGACGAGTTGTGACAATTAGTGAAGTCAAATCATCGATGGCACTATCGATATAAGTTCGGAATAAATATATTGAGTAAGTGTTGTGAAATGTTTTCTGCCTATCGATAACTATCAAGTTCTATAACATCGGCACTTTTCTGCTGTTTTTTAATTGGGCGCGAGAAAACAATAAATTGTAATATTTGATATTTTTTGCAACATAACGATGAGCTCGAAATTAATCTTATGTGTTAATAAAGCCAGATCGTTACCGTCCTCAAATTGATTGTCACAGCATGACATCGATATTTTTAATATAAACTGCGATACTTTCCATGTTTCCCTTTAAAATATGTTGGAATGACACTTAATTAAGAAAGCATTAAATACTGCACTAATAATAAATATATAAAATAAAATATTGGTCATCGATAAAATCTTTAGTATAAAACATTTATTTTATTTGAAAATAGTGTACAAAAAAAAGGTTCTGGGCAATTTTAATTATAACACTGAAAGCCCGTATAAACATTCGCTTTCAGCTCGCTGTGCCGAGTTTATTAATTACTACAGAATAATAATAAAATTATTTAGACCAGCTTAGAAGGCAGCGGCGAGGATCACTTGCAATGCCATGTAAGCTGTGGCTATCAGTGCCACAAAGAAGGAGAGAGCACGAGCTGGTTGAGGTACGACCACAACGGCATATACCAAGGTGTGGACGACACGAGCGATGCCAACGGCACGGAATAGATTAATCGCTAGGAATGCACTGGGATTCGTCAGTGTGTACAGCAGGCCGATAATGAAAAAGGGCAGAATATTCTCAAGATCGTTGCGATGGGCGCGACGCACACGTTCCACGTTGGGGTCATCAAATTTAACCTTCAGCTTTGGCGACATCAAATCCTCTGGATTGGCAAATGTCTGAAATGTATCGAATATGTTAAATACTGTCCGAATTTGAGCGCTTTCACCATGAACGGACTTTGACCCAGCAGCCAAATGGTCCCCCCGCTTACCTTTGTCTTGACACGCTGAATAGCGGTTAGCATGGCCATTAACAACATTTTAACAACCAAAACACCGGTCCAGAACGTATAGCTCTTGAACACGGGGTTATTTAGACTCAGTAGTTCCAAGCTCATGGTTGCTTTTAGTTAAAGTACTTTGCAGATATAAATTTTCGACGACCGCCTTTGCCTGATGCACACTTTCAACTGACATGAACGCATCGAAAGTTCTTAACTTATACGTATGTATGTATGTATGTGTATGCCGGTGGTCTCGGTGGTCTCTCCCGGAGAGTAAAACCTAGTGTTACTCTCCCACTGATAACTAAAAGCATGATGGACTTACATATATACATACATATTCAAGCTTATGTTTATGTATGTATTCGCGTATGTTTGGATTAAGAGGTGTGTGTGTGTGTGTGCGACGGTATATTTCAAAAATGCCTCGTCACACTGACAAACTAAAACTTACCAAACTTATGAATCGCCACAGACCGGTCAATAGGCTCATGGCAAACATTTTAAGAACAAGCACTGCAGTCCATCCCATATAACAGCGAAAAACCGCATTATCCACAGAGACTAATTCGAAGTGCAGCGACATTTTGACTCTTTCAGTTGCACCTAACGACTGGTCATTATATCTCTGTCACATCTGTTTTTTAAGCTGAGCTTTCCCGTAGGCAACTATTTCGTTAATATTTATATTCACTTAACGTATGTACATATATTTAATACTCAGTTGTCGCAGTCAGTATCAGATCTAATAATCTGTATTAAATCTAACTAGATTATATAATTTACTAGAAGTACATATGTGATAGATTGTTAACTAAGAAGTAGTCTTTATAATTGACTTAAACATATGTACATATGTACAAACTGAAAGGTTAATTTCTTAAAGATAGCGTGTAGAAAGTACTTACTATGAATATGGATTTGTTGTAGATGTTTAAAAATAGTTAAGTATGTAACTATCTGACAAAAATTAGATGCCAACACATTATTACATGGCATAATTTTCGAATCAAATATAAATTAAAATAAGAACAGATAAAAACGTTGTAGTTTAGAGTGCTCGACTACGAGATACCCTAAAACTAATGCACAAAACATTTGTCAAAACAAAATTGATCTAAATATCAAGTATACGGATAGAAACCAAAGAATAACTTATTTTCAAATTTCAATAATTCTTTGGTTAGTCACTTCTTTTAACTAACTTCTTGGTTGGAGGTCAAACAGACAGGAATAAATTATAAATATATAGTTTATAACATCACATCTGATATTTAACTGTTAAATACCTTTCCATAAAACTACAGCCCTACAGGGTATAAAATGCCTATCACAACGTTTAGTTGCAAATATGAGGCTTTTTTGTCACGTAAATCGTCGCTATTAAATGACAATACAAAAGCTAACAAATTACTGTAATTACCACAAATTGAAAACAAAAAGCGAATCATTTTCGAATTAGTTCAGAACCTGCGATTATGAGATATAGAAAAACGTTCAACGATCTCAATTGCTAAATCTAGTAGGATTACTTAAAATTCAAACTGAAATCAGGTTTGAAAGACCGTCAGTGTATTGAATCAGTACCTTTGTGTGCAGGTGGATATTTACATATATGTACGCTGTTACTAAGTCAACAGTACTACATATATTATCTATTAGAATTAAGTATATTTTACAAGCAATAAAACTAAAATTTGTAAACATAAATTATAGGAATAGATTACGTTTCTTACCAAACTGAAATAAATCTGTCAACCTACTACTTACATATTTATTAATACATTTATACATATTTTAAAGTAGAGTGTGTTTAGCTGAATAGTTAGTACACATAAGATATACATATGTATATAGCTAGCTGCCTTCACTGTTTGTATGTATGTATGTGTACCTATTGATTGTTTACTTGGCGACCGACGTGACTGAACAAAAAGCTTTCTGAGAAAAGCGCATTGCAAGTTTTCATTGCAGTATAAAGAAGAATTCCCTGGACTCTCATTTGAAGAGATCAATATACATATAACAAATATTTGTGCATTACTAACTCGAAAATTATGTTATTTTTCAGATAACTGCCCTTTTACACATTAAGGAATATTTAGATAACATTATTAGACAAACTATAGCATAACCGACAAATCAGAGGTTTATTTTCTTGTTGTGGGTTGTTCCATTAAGAGACATCCAATTGTGCTGTATAAAATTGTTGGAATACAGACTCCATCTCCAGTTGCAGTCCCTTAACTCAATCAGTTTCAGATTCAGATACTGGTTTCAGATGCGATTCGTATTTGCGAATATTTTTTGAATTATTATTAAACTAAAGTGCGCTGTAATCTGCATCCTCTGTCTCCGTTTTGATCATTGTCTGAATATCTGGTTGACTCTCTGTCAACATTTTGCTAAAGAAAACTGCAGGCGGCATGCACTTCAAAAATGAAATGCCTTTTTCCTCCGATTCTTGAGTGTAATTAATTAATTTCGCGCACGGTTTTACTAGGCGCGGTGAGGGCTATGGGGCTATGGGGCTACTCATTGTTGATGTTGTTGTAATAAAACATAAAAATTATGTGCACATTTGCATAACATTCATTGGGGCAGAGACTGCAGCTCAGTAATCGTTCTACTTTGATCGTGAACGCGCGTCGCCGCTGGAACATCGTCCAACTGACCACGTGTCTGAGAACTGAGAAACTAAGGCTTCCAAGGATTTCAATTATTTAAATTTCAATAATCCAAAACTGTCTTTAAAATGTCCCACGGTGAACGCAAAGGTCGCCTGAACGTGGTGAAATTTTTGGAATTGGTAAAAAACCTCTCTTTATTCTACATTCTAGTCGAAAATGTTTGAAACCAATCAACTCTAAAAAACAGTTTGATTAGTAATCACCTAATCATATCTATTACTCATATATCAAGTGAAATTTAAGCAACAATCATTGAGTATTTCATAACATCCTGTTTATCCCTAGGCATTTTCCATTGCCTGTCTTGTGTTACATTTGGACAGTTTACTTTCTATTCCAAGTAGTTCCAAATCTCTAAACTGTAAGAACTAGTTTGATTAATAACCATCTTAACATACCTATAATTAATACTATGTATATATCAACTGAAATTTAAAGAGCAATCCTTGGATATTTAAAATACATCCTGTTTATCCCTAGGCGTTTTCCATTGCCTATCTTGTGTTGCATTTCAAAAGTTTACTTTATAGTCCAAGTAGCTCCAAATCTCTAAACTCTAAGAACTAGTTTGAATAGTAACCATCTTAACATACCTATTATTAATACTATAAATCAACTGAAATTTTAAAGAACAATTTAAAATATATCCTGTTTATCCCTAGGCGTTTTCCATTGCCTGTCTCGTGTTGCATTTCTACAGTTTCAACGATCGTGATATTATGACATCGTTTATGGCAACAGGCACCTTCACAGGTTACATTATTGTGGTTATTGGCGTTTTTGCAGGTGAGAAACTACATTTATGGCATGTATAGGGTAATTCTTTGAAAACTTTCGAATATCTTTTCATTAGGTGTCCTTATGCGAGCACCTATTCATAAGCGGATCGATATTTTCTTCAGTGTTCTTGGCTGTGCCCTCTTTGTGGCCAGTGGCATCTTTATTATAGAAGCATGGGAGTTCTCGTTTCGAACCCGTACCCGTGACTTGGCACTCATCAAGGCCTCGCTATCGATTGTGAATGGAGTTCTGTTTGGCTTCGATGCCATATTCACATTTCGGGATAAGTGAGAGAGATACTGATCATCTAACTACAACTATGCATTTATACCTTTAACAAGCTTATACCTATACATATTTATAATTGACTCTAATACATCACTATGTATTATGCATTATGTTAATTTCATTGCGTACTTTACAAAAAAAAAACGCGTTTATTTGCATAGTCTCTCACTAACAAACATTCTTTTTGTTTTTTTTTTGTCGTTTCCCATAAACTTTATGTATACATTTAGTGTGCCATATATATATATTTTTGTTTGTTTTTTTTTTGTGTCAATAAAAAGTATAAACCTTATACATGCATCAAAAGTAATTATAATTAGACTGAGACCCGCCCACAACACACATCAATTAGCTACTGACATGGAAATCATGAAAACAGCTTTTGTTAGCTTTTGTATTTTATTGTGTTGTTGTTATGATTTTCATGTTTGATTGACGTGAGAATATATTCTTGTTGAATGTTCTTCACCTCGATCGAGAGTTTGCATCTTTGGATGTTGTTGTAGTTCTTCTTCTTCTTGTTGGTGTTGGTGTTGTTGTTGGTGTTGGTGTTTACTGCGGCTGTGGTGCGTCTCTTAAGCAGAATTGTGTATGTTAAGTCGAAAAATATCATGAGCGACGAAGTAGGTACCGGCATTGGTTTTTAGCACAAATACCTGGGAGAAGGCGTGTGGAGGATCATCATCGCACTGAAAATTCATTGAAAACAATTTGTATTAATATGCCATAATTATTAATCAATTGGTTAATGGAGAATATTTTGTAAGCATTATACAAATGTGTGCTAATACATGGTTAATGAATGGGCAGTGTTAAATTGAAAAGTAAAATTCAATCAATTATTTAAAAAGAAAAGGAAAGTTCTCTTCGGCATACCGAAGTTTCCAATACCATTGCAGATGGAATGTTATATTCATTCAATCGATGTAAATCTATCTATAATATATCAAAATCAACTTAATTTAATTTCCACGGGTGTCATATTAATTTGAACAGATCGGATATCAGATATTCGCAAAACTTGAGCCACATATGTGTGAAATGTATACATCAAATTGAATTATAATAAAAATGTGTTTATTATAGAGACTGGTACAGGATATCACAGTGTCAGCTGCCTTTCCGACTTGTATACAAACAAACAAGAAATATTTGCTTATCGTGGCCAGACTTTATTTATTATCTTTTTCTCTGATATGAGACAAGACTACGCTGCATATACAATTGCAGACAAAAAACAATTACTTAGAAAAGTTTATTTATATTATACTTATCACAGTATATAATGTCAACTAACTTTTTACTCTTTTCAGTCTAAACAAATTGAAATCTAATCGTTCAGACTCACAATACTCAAGGCTGTAGCTTAAAAATTGCGCTTAACATACGATTTTCGATCTTAACGATGTAAAACCGTTTACGTATCAATTAAGATATTTTTTGATATATTTATACATAAATGCAACTAATAGTTAAATTTATATTCCGTCTGCAAAGGCAATAGGATAACAGTTAGGCCAACGCATAAAACATGACCAAATTAAAAAGTGCAAAATTATTGTTCTTTTTAAACAAGCACTAATGAATTGAAATGTGTTTTAAATTACAATTATTTAGGCATTAACAATTCCCTTACTGCAATGGCAACCCACGCGGAGAATTAGGAGAAGTAGACAGACGGTGATCACAATGAGCCGGAGTTGGCAACAACGTCAGAGCAGTAGGTGCTTGCTTATGTATGTGCTATGTATTTACATTTATACATAAGTATGTACGATTTTGTATGCATATATGTGTAGTTTTGTTAGCAAGGTTCAATAGAACAATTATACAAAATTATTAAACTCTTTTAGTAGTAAGTCGATGTTGTAGTAGTTGTTGTTTTTCTTTTTTTAGGTTTTTGTTTTTGTTTGTTGTTTCTTGTTGAATGGTTGCTGTTTGTTACAAGAGTAAATTCAACATAATGCTTTTTACTTTGCCTGGCCAGGATCGTTCTCTCTGGATGTGTTGCGACAGTTGCCTTCTGCTGGGCTACACATCGTGTAGAGCAAGCCTAAAGATATCGTGTTGCACAAAGAAGCTAACGCCCACAGGTTTGAGCACAAAGGTCTGAATATACGCATGCGGTTGATCCTCATCAGTCTGCATTAATATATACGATACATATACATATATAGTATATATATAAATTTCTTTATACATCAGCCCTGTTCCGGTTTTTAAAGAAGTGCATTTCCCTAACCTGTTCCGGTTTTTACTTTTGGTCAAATTTCCCAGATTAAATTCAGTTGACATTAAGCTAGTGAACTCAAAACCGCTAAAGTGAAATCAATGATTTTGGTCTAATGTTGAGTGAAAATAAAACATTTTTTAAATAGTTTAAGGGTTTTGAAGCGAAGTTGCATCTAGCTTAAGCATTTTATCGGATTCGACTTGACATGTTCTAAATTCCGAAAGTATTTCTAAAAATGAATAAGAAACTGCTTGTGCAAGCACATTTTTAGTATATCAGAATTGGTTTTAAAATTAATACTTATTATACCTTTATTTATTAAATTGCTCTGAAGGTTTCGCAACACTTTTCTGATAGAAAGGGAGAGAGAAAATTTGGTGGGAAATCCGAAGCTAATTTCAGGAGCAATTCAATCAAAACTTTCGGATTGAAATTCGCAAACTATAAGAAACACCCGGAACAGGCCTGATAGCTAATGTGCTTAATGTATAGCCCAAACATTAATCGACCAAGTAGTTAACGATGATTATTTCTAGAATGATTCTCACCTGTAGACGTCCAAGGACATTGATCAGGACTCCGCCATCAAATGTGGGCTGCGAGTCGACAGTGGTAATAACACGTGTGATCTTTTGAAAACTAAGGCTCTATAATTGGAAAGGAAGTAAAAATTGAAGTAAAAATATATAATAATTGTATATGAGGGGGACTCCACATACCTGAACTTTTTCAAGAATCTTTGGCGCTCCCTGTATTTGATGTCCCTCGAAGGTCATGAAGGAGTCTGTTGCCTGCAAAGATGAAAACAGAAACAAATGTCAAAAACAATTGATTGGTGCGTTCGCACAAATACACAATATATATGTATGTATATATGTATATATATGCATACAGGCATATACTTATGTATATGTATATACATATGCATATACCTACATATGTATAATGATGTGTGTGTCATACTTTGTATGGGGAAATTTCGAGAACAGCATACATAATGATGTACGTAAAACTGTAGACTTGTATTAAAACCTATAAACATATGAATATACCTCAACAGTTTCGATTTACTGCTAAAATAATTTTCGCGCTCTTTTTGTATTGCCACTGCTCCATGCAAAATATGATGTTTCGGGCAACTTTTTGTCAAGGGCGCGACGCGCGTCACAAGCAGCAACAATGAACTGTCTTTATCATATATGTATGTACATAGGTTTATGTATGTCTATATGTAGGTTAAACTCACAAATTAAGGATGACGATGGCAACAACACGCTCGAGAGAGATTTGGGCAGCCTATAGACGCTACTTACGCTGTAGAAGTTAACCACGTTAGCGCGGTTCTCCGGGTCATCGAAAATGTGATAATATTGCTGAACAAATCCCTTGCCAATGTCCTCGTATTGTGGGTTCAGTGCCATGTTGATAATTTGAAATTATTTATGAATTTGAACTTTATAGAAAATATACACAGTTTTAAAACTTTTATCGCAAGGCTGAAAACGCACAGACGACTAGTGTGACCGCAAATGAAAATCGGGCTAAAAAAAACCTTGCTATCGATAAATTAGTTGTTCGATTGTTCGAATTCATGTAAGATATCGATTAGTCTATATTATTTCACATATCGATGTGTTTAAATATTATTTATCGAATTGTTGTGGCATATTTGTGCTTTCAAAAACTGGTCACTTCGTTACTTCGTTGCCTGAAATCAAAACACTTGTGCGTTTCGTGCGCAAAGCGATTAAAGTAGTTTTCTGTTATGTTAACTTTTGCAAATATTTCACAACTATGCCGCATATGCCTGCGTCATTTGCGGCAGATTACTGACCAACAACATTCAACAAATGACAACCATCAGCGCCAATCCAGTTTCAATCCAAAGACACTACCCAATCTGGCCCAGCTGTTGAATCAGTTCTTTGCCATTGACGTGTTTCAGCAACCAGACACCTTTCCACAAAATATTTGTTCATTGTGCTACAATGCCATCGAATATTTTCAAACACTGTGCACCGTAGCCGAGCAGAGCAATGAGATGTTGGAGCGACTCAAGATCTCCCAAGACGTTGACGATCCAGAACCCCCCATGGAAGCTAAAGTTGCAGAAACTGATGATGCTGATAATTATTTGGTTGGTATATACACATGTTTACAGTTGAGTCAGCTTGAGGGCTGAGCCAGCATTTTTGCAGTTTCCGGTCGTGAAAGAAGAACCCATGGAAGACGAAGAGCCGCAAGAGCAAGAGGAACAACATGACTACGATTCAGAGCACTATCAAAATGCAGACGAAGATGCTGACGTTGACGACGCCGACGCAGAAGCAGACGCAGGCGGTCACACTGATCCTCAGGAATTGCAAAACGATGATGAGACAAGCACGACTGATACTTCAGCTGGGACCAAACGCAAACCGCTTGCTTGTGAGCAGTGTGGCAAGCAGGTGTATAAGCTACCCTATTTGGAGGCACACATACGCAGTGTACACGAGGGACATCCGAAGCCCTTTCTTTGTCGCAACTGTGACAAAGCGTTTACACGATATGAACAACTGCGATCGCATATAAGGAATGTGCATCCGGCACTAGCTGCTGCCACCACAACAATGACCAACGAGGAGCTGGAACTGTTCTGTGAACAGTGTAATCGCAGGTATAGCACTAAAAATGCTCTGGGTGAGCATCTGAAGCGACATGCACAGGAGAAACCGCACATTTGTGAGCACTGTGGTGTAGCGAAGGTAACACGCACCGAATTGCTCACCCATCTGCGCATCCACAATCCCGACTGGGAGAAGTTCAAGTGCAAGCAATGTCCGCAGCTCTTTCGTCACAAGAGCGCTATCAGCCGACACGTGAGAGTTGTACACGAGGGGCAGAGAAGATTTCAGTGCGCTCACTGCCAGAAGAGATTTGGCACACACGCCTCTCAGCTGCGACATGAGCGCTTGCACGTTGAAACATTTTAAATAATAAAGGTTAATTAGCCGTCCTACCCTATTCACACATATATTCCAGGGAATAATACCAAAACTGCTACTAAAATTAATCATCTCAGATATGGTAATGTTTCGGTACATGTTTCCAAAAGTTGTTTATTGTTTTCTGTGTGGAAATAACTTTGCGTTTTGTTAAAACACTTTACGTTTAAGTAAGGTCCATCATAATAAACAAAAATATGCGTACTTAAACAGAAAGACGAACCCGAAATAGAATCATTTACCGAATTACTCATTTCGTAATGTATCGGAACCGATGCTTGTTACGGTATTAATCCCTGATATTTACATTCCATTGTATATTTCTATAAGTATATTCCAAAAATATGTAGTATCAAGCTGATTGACATCCGTACTCTTAAAAAGGGGCGGACGGAATTAGCTAATTAGCATAAGGAACCAAAAGAAACCAATATATGATTTCTATGGAAGCTACTTTCAAAATTTGTTCTGTTAAAGAAAGTACTTTCAAATTCAATCTATTATAAATTGTTACAACTTTGATAGTTAACAAGTAATAAACGATTAATACCTCTTAAAAAAATGCAGATATTTTTGTCTTTCACAGTGTTAAAATCAAGTTAGTGCGTTCTATTGCAAAGATACAAAAATGTTGACCTGCAAAAAGTGTCAGTCCTTCACAAGCTACAAAGCGTTTCACAGGTTCAGACAACTTTGGCCTTTGAAAATACTGAACCGATTTCCAAGCGGGATGTCTTTTTTATCTTGATTAAAACCAAGTAAAATCAATTGTTTAGTTTTAAAAAGCCGAATTTTCTTTCAACATTTTTGATTTTGAAAGAAAACGTCCCGCTTTGATATTTAAAAAAATGTTTGATCATCAAATTGATCTCTAGGTAAAAGAAAAACTGGCTTAGTTTTCCTTTGGGAAATACTTTTCTCTTAAGATCTATCCAGACTGGACTGTAATTTGATTTCCAAGATCAACACAAATTGTTTATTACCCTATATAAACAAATAAATTTCATATATCAGACACTTTAATATTTGTTTGTATTAAAAACTTGTAATACGAGTAGATGGTGATCTGGAAATGATTAAGACATGAGATTTGATACATTATAATAACATTTTGTGAAACTATGCGATTTCTAAAAAACAATTCGTGCTGGGCCAGCCGCAAAAGCTCCGATTTGGCGTGAACTGAATTCCTTATTCAGCCAGATCTTCATGCAGACTATCCAGTTTTCCAGATTAGCACCCTCCTGTGTGTGTATCTCAATAAGTTGACTTAGCTCTCGTTGATAATCCCTGGCCAGCTGTAGTTCATTGTCATCGAATGCCTCGCAAATTCTGTGCACAAGATCAGGTCGAATATTAACTACGGCCAGACTACTGCAGTTAAAGCCGGACATTAGGCCGCTTGCCAGTAGCGATGTGGAGGCTAGCAGAATAACCCGTCCAAGCCGCAAACAACGTTGTCCCATTTCTAGATCAGAGCTGGAATAGTGCAATCCCATAAATTTGGATATGGAGCGCTCTGCCTTGGCACAAAATTCAACCATATCCACTGAAATTAGGGAAGCTTTCAATATCATGAGTATACATTTTGTAAAGTGTGGTTTTTCAACATACGATCTACTCCCGTCATAGAGGGCATATGATAATAGAAGAATGGTCTAGTTGGGCACCGGCTTGCAACATGTTGGCAGTATCCCACTAGCTGATCCACATTTCGTGGGCGATAGAATAGATCCGGCAAAACGACGACACCACTAACACGCATATCCTCAGCATGGGAGGCCAGGGATAGAACGTCGGGAAGCGGAGCTCCGCCCACCTGTACCAGGATCAACAAATTGTGGCGAACGGCAGCACGATTCCAGTACTCACAATTAGCCTTGCGCTCTCTCACCCGCATCATTGGACCCTCTCCGACGACGCCATTGACCACGACCCCAGCAACCATTTGGGTTTTAAGCCACTCGGCATAACGGTTGATGGGACGTACATCCAGGGAACGACGACTGGACATACATATGTACATATGTAGTTTTTTTTTCTGTCTGTGGATGGCTCAAACTACTCACTCGTCATCCTTAAAGCATGTGAATACAGGAGCTAGCAGTCCCTTAAATCTTGCAGTAAAGAGCTCAGCTTCTTTGGGTAGAGGAACAACTTCTGCTGTGCGCTTAACTTGATCGCTGTCTTCCTGTTCTGTGAAATCAGAAATATATATATATATATATATATATATCGGACAGGACAATTGTGGATGCTTTGAATTACCTGGGGACATCGGCAATTCAACATGGCGTGAAGAACTTTTGTTCGATTGCATACTATTTTCATTCTGAGAAGCGCCTTCCTTTCGAAACCAGGCCATAGTGCCTAATATGTCTTTAAATTTTTACTCTGAATTTTGTAAACTTTATTCAAACTGAGCGAAAAGTCGCAAACAACTATTATTTACAAAGTTTGTACCTGGCACATATTAAAAATAGCGGTCACACGAAAGTGTGACCAGGAATAACGAAAATGAGGAAAGCTCATCCAAACAGATATCAGTATATCGATAAATGGCATTTGATTGAATGACAACAAAAGAATCCACAGTCAAAAATGTAAAGGATATTTTCAATATATTTATAAATTCTGTAAATTATTTTCACAAAATCATGCGAACTTTAACAAGACAAATGCATTGTCAACTTGCCAAATTCAACATCTTGGCAATTAGTTGGTTACAAAGCCGTCCCCAGTATATTTTAACAAACAACGTTAAACCACAACAAAAACTACAAGAAATACAACGGAAAGCGTTTTGTCATTACAGAAGCAACATGGTAAAATATTTGAATCAAAGCGAAGCCATTAATGTTGACCAGGATCTCTTCAATGAATACAAATTTAGTGTGGATCAGTTAATGGAATTAGCCGGTCTCAGTTGCGCTCATGCCGTAACTAAATGCTTTCCGGCCGATCGTTATTCCCGTGTTCTTGTCTGCTGCGGGCCCGGCAACAATGGTGGCGACGGTTTGGTCTGTGCTCGTCATTTGACCTTGTTGGGATACAAGCCAACTATTTATTATCCAAAGCCAACCCCAAAACCGCTTTTTGAGAATCTGGCATATCAGTGTAAGCGTATGGATATTGGCAGCATTGTCGACTGTCCCACTGTGGAGACATCTGCCGATAGTTTTGATTTAATTGTGGATGCACTTTTCGGCTTCAGCTTCAAGCCACCTGTGCGTTCTGACTTTGTACCTGTTGTGGAACTGCTGCAACAGACAAAGCTTCCAATTGCCAGGTACTTATGTAGAACCATGTACTTATCGAGCTCTAACAGGAAAAATAACGTAATGGGCATTTTTCTATACACAATTTGTTGATTTAAGGTGGTAGTTGAAAAAATGGTCCATTGCCTCTACATCTCAATTATTTAAAACAGACTGCATTCAAGTTTAATTTTCCCCCAAAACAATAATAGTTTCATACGTTATTTTCACTCTTGAGGCTCGATATATACCTCATTATACACCGGACTTATCTTTATGCATTTCCTATTGCTCTTTACAGTATAGATATACCAAGCGGTTGGGATGTGGAGCAGGGAAAGCTTACAGATTGTGACCTGGAGCCCACTCTGCTCATCTCACTAACTGCACCTAAGCTTTGTGCCAAACACTTTAAAGGCAAATATCATTATTTGGGTGGACGTTTTGTACCGCCAGCTCTCCAGCAAAAATATGAGCTAAATCTACCCAATTATCCTGGAAATGAACTGTGCGTTGAGCTGTAAATAAAACATATGCTATCATTTGATGTCGGTTTTCCAAAATATATATGCCATAAGTGAAAGAGTTATTGAAATTTTTCCATAAAGCCTTAAAAGAGAGTAAATTAGAATAATTTGGCATACACCAATGAGATTTTGTATGATAAATTCTAGAGACGGGTTTTCCTTTAACTTTTCTATATACTTTAGGTTCACGTTCCTCTTGATGTAATTAGAACATACTATGCGCTGTTAAATGTTTTAAATTATTTAATATAAAAACCTGTTTTACAACAAAATATTTATATACATATTTAGAAATTACTAATGCGAAAAAAAAGATATGAGCCCCCCCAGAACAATACTGCCCATTATTTATATAAACGATTATAGTTCTTGCGTCTGCGATCCTCCTCAAAGTTGTTGTTGCGTGCCCATTCCTTAAGGTTTCCTTTAGAGCGTAACATTGCAGATTTGGAGTCAACGTCACGCATTACAAAAGGCGAGAAGCCGGCAATGTAATCATCATCAAGAGCATTTGTCTTTGTTTTTGCCACACGTGATGGCATCTGTCGTGGCATGGGCTGATCTTCGAATAATATTGGATTACGGGAATGCTTGCCTCCGTGAAAGCGTGGCAAGCTTTGATTCTTATACTTGGATGTTAGTGGGCGTCGTGTGTTTATGTGTATCACTTGTTTGCCATTCTCATCTAAGCTGACTGCAACACGTTTTAACGTTTTGTTGCCACAATTGGGGCAGAACACCTTTGTCATAATGCTTGTGGTCTTAAAGCAAGCATAACAACGCAGTATATAGGTGCGCAGTTGTTTAATGATTTTTCCATTAAGTGCAGCTAGCTGTAGATTCAGTTGCTTGAGCACATTCTGCAGTGCATAATCTGTTGTCATACATGCCACTGGAGGTACAATATCTGTTTCTACTTTACCCTCCAGTGCCTTCTTGGCCTTCTTAATGTTCGAGTGTGTTATCCAGCCATCATCTCCAACATCTTCATCATCATTGATATTTATATTTTGTTGTGGTTGCTCATCATCGGATTCGTCTTCCTCTGTAGGCTGTGCAACTAAAATATCGGAAGTAGCCAGCTCTTCATCGGCAGACGGAGCACATTTGAGTTTCTCAAATAACTTATCTAGTTCCTCCTGTGTTAGATCATCATCCTCATCTTCTTCGATAGAGACATCTTTGTCAGCAGCTGTGCTATCAGCTTTTGGTACAGATTCTCCCTTCAGCTGGGCTTCTATAGCAGCCTTTATATGATCCACATTGTCACTGCTCTCCTTTAACTTTGTTTCGATATCATCTTCGTTATCGTTATCCTCGTCATCATATTCCTCCTCGCTGTTATCGTCCTCATCGCCTTCTGGCATATACCAGCCCACCATGCGTTTGTTGTTGACATCCTGCATTTCTTCAGGCTTCTCCTTGGAGGCTATTGTTTGGGATACAACTGGTTCATTACGCAGATGCTCTGTGCCTAAGGTATCCGCCTCCAGTTCATATGTAAGCGCAATTACTTTTAAATCAATGCCAGATAAACTAGCATAATCGCCCGTCTTTTTGGCAAATTCCACACAATGCTTTACGCTTTCGGGACGTGGTTCACGCACCTGTAGATCAAATGGCAACACACACAGACGACGTATTTGTCTTTTGTTGCGCACCTCGGCCACCACATCGGGCACAGTGAGCACATTTTCCGCATATTCCTAGATAAACATTCAGATTAAATAGAAGGTTCTTTGTAACATGTATGAAAACACTTACGTTTAGGGGTACAGCGTTGATAAAAGCAGTTGTATCTGCTATTATATATTTGATTTTTGCATTATCTGTACTCATTTTGTTTTTAAACACTCAAAAACCAAGAAAACGACGTTTTTTATTTGCACGTGTTGTACACAAAAGCTATCGATTTAAAAAGTTACGCTGCGATAGTGAACATATCGTCAGGCACAACAGCTGATGATATCGCTCAATTGTGGTGGTAAAACGAAACTTATCGATAAGAAAGTTTGCATAAACTGGGGCCCGATTAATAATAACAAACAATAGCGAAATATCGATACCTTGTCAACAACATACACTTTAATTCTCATCACTAATTTTCAAGCCAAAAATGGCGAAGTGAGTGCGTGCACTTTTTTGTTCGGTTTTTGGGTTTTCTGTCAATATTCTATCCCACTATATCGAATTATATAAAGATCGCGTCGAATCAACATAGAATGTAATGTTAATCATTTGCAATACAATTTTGTAAAATTTATAACTCTCGTTCGAAAGTAATACGCAAGTGAATATACAATTATCGGCAATGTGGAATCAATGGGCAGCCACTGCGGTGCCTGGCGTACCGCCAATGTCTGCACCGCCACAGCCTTCAGTACCGCCACCACTGCCCGATGCACCACCGCCACCACCACCAACAGATAATACCATGTCAACAGCTATAGCTACAGCGTCTGTGGCGGCTGGTGTTCCTGTTGCAGGCACAGTTACCGCCGGCTACATGGCCTCGGGAGGTGCTCAATCTTCAGCGAATCCCTATGAGCAATACACAGCTGCACAGTATGCAGCAATGACTCCTGAGCAACAATATGCATTGCAACAACATTGGCAACAGTGGCAAACATACCAACAGGAATATGCTAAGTGGCATGCACAGTATGGTGAGCAGGTGAGTTATCGTTTCGGTGTTGTCGATCGTTTTATGTGCCCATATTGATTGAATATTTTAATGCAGTACAAGCGTGAAATGGCCGCAGCAGCAGCAGTAACACCCGCAGTACCCACTGTACCCATTGTACCCACAGTGACTCCTGCGCCAGTAGCAGCAGCAGTGCCTCCAATTGGAGCCGTTTATCCACCAACTCAAATGGTGCCACACATGCCAGTGCTGCAACCACAGATGCCTGGATATTTTCCACAGCCACAACCACAGGCACAGGCACAACCACAACCACAGGCACAGCCACCTCAGTCACAATCCCATTCACAGATGCCTGGCAAAATAATGGCACAGCCACAGATGTATAATCAGCCACCACCGCCGCCACCACAAGCATACCAACAGCATCCTCAACCATTACCTCAACATCATACTCAACCACCACCACAACACCATCAACAACAGCAGATGCAACGCCAACAGCAGCAACAGCCTCCAGCGTCAAATCAATGGCAACAACAACCGCCGCCGGGCAGATTCAATCAAGTGCCGCCTGTCAGCTATAATAGGCCTCCAAATGCAGGTGATTCCAATATGTTTCCCAATTTGCAGCAGCCGCCACCTTCGTTCATGCAACAGCCAAAGGAACAAAGCAACATCAACAACGACAGGGGCAATATTAATGAGCCTGATCAACGTGGACGCTGGGATGGACCTTCAACAGATGTGGGACAAGGACCACCACATAACAATCGTTGGCAAACTAATGATCAAGGAAACAACAACAACAATAACAAGGGTACCAATAATCCAAATCAATTTGGCAAGCGACGCAATTGGCAAAATAATTCACCTGGCAATAACAAAAATAACAATAATCGCAATCCATTCAACTCTGGTCCATCAGCTAACTATGGCTCCGATAATGAGAATTCCAATGTGGGAAGCTTTGGAAATAATGGACCAGGACCAGGACAAGGCCAAGGAATGGTAGATAATTTTGGATCTGGCAACAATCGCAGTGGAAACAATAATAATAGCAGCAGCGGACGTTGGGAACAGAATCGTCAGAATCAAGGCGGTAGCAATTTTGGTCCCTCGCACAATAGCAACAATGATTCCGGCTATAATCGAGGATCCAATCCGAATAATTTCAACCAACAGCCACAACAACAGCAGCAACAGCGTGCACCAGAACTGGATGAAGCTAGCTTTGATCGTTTGTTTGAACAGTGGGAGAAACAATTTGAGGATTGGAAACGTGCCAATGCCAACCATCCAGATCGCGATGAGTATCGTCGATATGAGGAGGACTTTGAGAAACAGCGACGTCGGATTGCCGAGCGTCGTGAGCAAATGCGACGTAGACGACAAATGCAAAATCCACAACAAAATCAACAACAGTCGTCGAATCAACAACCATATCCCCAAGGACAACAGCAGCAGCCACAACAGCAACAGCAGCAGCCACAGCAGCAGCAGCAACAACAGCAGCAGCAGCCAAAGCAGCAACTGCAGAAACGTGGAGTCAACAATAGAACACGATTTGACAGCTATGGGGAAGATAAACGTGATAATTATCCCAATGATGACCAAACACATAAACAGATCTCGCAAACGGATATACAAGAGCCACATAGTTTACCAAACAATTTTGAGAAGGAAAAAGTCAACTACTTTGAGTCTGCAGCAAATCAGCAGCATCCTAGTAAGCAACAGGAACAGTCAAAAAAAACTATACAACCAAAACAACAATCGCCCCAAAAACTACCAGCGACAAAGCCAGTGACGCCTACACCGACTTCTACATCAAGATTTCAACAGCAGGAAATGGACAAGAATAAAAGTACACCCAATATTCTGGGTAAGCGTAAAATGAATGAAAACATCAATATGGGACAAACATCCACTCCAGCTAAACAAAACAAAGAGGAGAACATTTTAATCATTTCCTTGGATGACGATGACGATGAAGATGATGCTGGTTATGTACAGAAGGAGAAAGACTGTGCTGTGGATACACCCATGAAAAATATATTTAAAAAGAATGACGGAATACCAGGACTCGATTTGGTTGCTGAGGGACAAACTGTAGTTGCTGCCTCTGCTGTTGGTGCAGCTGCAAAAACCACGGATGCTGATAATAGCAAGAAAATACCTTCACTATTTGATGTTGTCATTGTAAATCCGGGTGTATCTCCACCAACGATGGATACCACTGAATCAGATAAGGAGCCGAAGGCAACGGCGAAGGCAACGATCAGTGAAACACTTACAGATGATGTAAGCAATGCTCTCAAAGATCCCGAGTTCATGAACAACTTATCTCAGGCCTTGGCCCAGGCACAACAATCCAACGAACGATCTGAGAATGCTAACAATAACAACAATGATAACAATAGCAACAGTGGCAGTAATAATGACGGTCGTCCGCTTTCATTTGCCGAATGGCAACGCAAAAAAAATAACCAAGCAAGTGACCAGCAAGATGATGAGCCTGTTAGAAATGTTGGACCAGGATCAGGCAACAATCCTGGCAATCGTGGTGGTTTCGGACCCAGCGGCGGTGGATTTGGTCCCGATCAACGGCATCAACAGAGGTTTGGTCCAGACGGTCCAAGATTTGTGGATGGTGCAAGTCCAGATGGCTCACAGCTGATGGGACCGAATTTTATTGATTTTAGTGGCCCAGCCGGTGGTCCCAACGGTCCATCCCCTGGGCCCAATTTTGGTGGCCCTGATTTTGGGCGACATGGACCTGGAGGACCTGGACAATTTGGCGGACCCGGACAATTTGGCGGCCCTGGGCCCAATGGCCCATTTGGACGTAATTTCGGACCCGGTGGACCCAACAATCCGAATTTTTCGGGACCAGGCCCAAATTTCAATGAGAGAGGACCAAATTTTGGTCCGAACTTCCGTGGCAACGGACCCGGTCCAGGTCAATTTCGGCCAAATTTCTGTGGACCGAATGGTCCGGGACCTGGCCCAAATTTTGGAGGTCCTGGATCGTTTGGTGGACCCGGAGGATTCAATACATCTGGACCATTTAATGCGAATGATCGCAATTTTGGGCAGGGACCCAATAATCCAAATGAACGCAACTTTGGTCCCAGACCTAATAATCCCAATTTCAATGGACCTAACAACAACAAAAATAACTCGTTTATCGATAATCCATTCAGACGTAACGGAGGACCCCCTGCACCCAATTTTAATGATAGTCCACGTGATGGACCCGGCTTTGAACCCCGTGGCAAAGGGCAGTCAAGAAACAATTTTGGCAATCCGGGAAATAACAACAAACCATGGCCTGATGGGTATGTTTCATAATTCAACTTTAGTTTTATATCTACGGCTATCTCTTTTCCCTCTTTTATTCTTTTCTCTATAATTAAATTCAACCCATTCGTATATCGGGGGATATATCTCGTTCATATGTATGTATCTAGTTTCAAGTTTGTGGGGGTCAAATTTATTATTCCGTCTGCATGTCAATAAACAATAATGAAAACAGAATAATTTGGTAGTCATGTCCGTTTGATTGAGAATTACAGAAATTTCTTTGCGACTCCAATTTCTATACAGAAACAATTTATTGTACCAATTCCGAAGACTTTCACAGCCCCAATCTTAACTGTAGTGAATTAAGGGACCATCCGATAGCTGCAAAAAACTATTTTTACGTTTTTGTGTACAATATAAACATATACTTTTTGTGTACTTGAATAAGAATAATGTTATGAACTTAAATGAAGGAAGATAAGAGGTCGTTTTAACATCCGCTTTTTAAAAGAAGCTGATTCGGTTGGAATTTGGGATAGGCCTTAAATAAGTAAACGGATAATGTTAGTTCAATAATTTGCAGTCAATGCAATTAAAATTAGGATAAAAACTGGGTTATTAAGGTGCATAGTAGTTATAATGGAATTACTCTATAAATATGGTTTTAAGCACTTCCCAATAATTACTTATAATTGTCGAAATGCCAATTTCTCAATTGACAAAAATGTATTTATAATTGATTACGTTGATTTCACAATTTACTTATATTGAGAAAACGAGAAAACTTCGATTTATTACAGTATTTATTGTTATAGTTGCATCAAAATAAGCTATTATTTAAGCAAAAAAAAAGGAGAAAAAATTACTTTTAAAAAGTCTTATAATTAATATATGACAGAAATTTAAATATTACCCAAGTCTTCAGAAACATAATATAGAATATTTCCAATATCTTACTTATTTTTCAAAGACAATGTTTCGCTGCTAATTGTATTAAATAGGCGAAATTAATTTTCTTTATTTATAGTATTTATATTCAATTTGTGATTTATGATAGCCATCAATTCATAGTTTGTTTGATCTACATCTAAATACAAAATTGAACTTAAATATTGTGATTTTTTTCAACAAATTTTCTGCTAGTCCCTGAAATGTGAAGTCTGTTTGGATAAACCAAAACCGATCAACCACATTATCCCATTTCTCATGCTCTCTATCAATGTAGTTTAAATGTGCAGGCATTTTTTTTTTTGATCTCGTCGTTAATGCTGGAATTTCGATTCCATACCCGTTTTCTCTTTTTCTCTTCTACTTTTATGCACCCAAATATAAAAATTCTTAATGGCGCATCAATCCATGACTGCGATATGCAAAACTCTCTTAAAAACCAAACAAAAACAAAAAATGTATATATATTTGAATCATATTATGAATGTCATCTGTTCCGTGCGTCTGAGCAGCGGCCGATCCTTCCGAGGTGGAGGTGAAGCCAACGCCAATGCCAATGCTAATGCCAAAGCCTCAAACAGGAGCAATAAGAACACGCAGCAGCCTCGTGGGTCCAGATAGAGGTGACGATGAAAGAAGATGATGAATGTTACGATTAGATTATGCTTCATTCTCAATGCTCGCAACGTGAATCGAAATAAACACCTGAATCATCGACGAGACAACACAGGATATGCACAATCTTTCCGCATATACTTATATCTATATAAACACCAACTCCCTCTCACTCTCACTACTTATTAAACCCTTCACTGAGATGTTAAGCTCTGTTATAAACTTACAACTTACTCGAAAATTTGTTTTTTTGTTTAAAAATTACTTATTATTAGCCTTTATTATATTTTTGTCTTCAACAAAAACAAAGTGCATTGTTTAAGTTTATTTTTTATTTTTGTTAATTTTGATATTTCTAATTTAGTTACTCATTTGTGGTATTCAAATCGAATTCCTTCAAATTGCCAGAATAACGCATTGAATAATTATGAACAGTTACATTCGAATTTTAATTACAAGCCCCAAACATTGAAAGCGAAATCGAAACTTGAGATAAGAAACATTTTAATATATACTATAAATCATCACATTGAATACCAATATATGAATAAAGTGACTTTAAGTTGATGCTAAAAACCATTTAAGTATTTTATTAAGCCGTCGTTTCAATATGAAAGTTATTTTTCTATATCCTTACCTGATGAAATTAATACCTTATACTAACAATTTAGAGGCATCTTTGATCATAAGTATGATGCAAATACATTCTCGATCAGAACTATCATTAGATCTGAGATTAATTCGTATCTTTTGATAACAAGTTTTGGTCTGTGCTTATTTGTCTAGTTAAGCCGCGGATCAAATCCCGGAAAAGTATATTTTACGTGAGCTCGAATCGCAGAACATATATCATAATAATATACCCTGTGCCAAAGCATATAACTATGTTAGCTTGTACTACTCAAAAGGAAGGACCTATAAAGACTACATATAATATTAATCAGTGTGAACCGAGCACATTGAATTTTGTCCGTCCGTCTGTCTACATTAAAGCGTCCAATTCAGCAAATATAAAAGCTAGAGATCCTAAATTGGGCAGTTAGTTTAGTGTATATCATTCCCAGATCAGTTTATTTATAAAAAGCAACGAATTTTATAGAGACTGGTACAGGGTAGTCTCAAGTCTTTCCGTTATTCTTATATTAGCTTATTACTGCACATAGTCTAACACACTTACTTAGAGAATTACATTTGATTTAGAAATTGTCAGCTATAAATCTCATGTTACTTTAATTTGTGCAATATAAAATTTAGAAATGTTTGTCCGTTTGTTATTCGATTTTTGTGTGATTTGCTTTACAAAAGTTTTATATAAAATAAGAATATATCTTTTATGTTGTGGTTAACATTCGTTGTCTCAATTTTAATACCGTATACTCATTCATAAATCCCTATTTGTAAACTTATAAACTGTGTGGGTTTACAAAGTCCCAACCTCCCGACCCTTTATTCTGAAACTTATATAGCGACAGAAGAATACAGATCTATACATTCTAGGTATCTAGCTTGTCTCTCCGATCTTTAAACCCCGTTTTTAAGTAAAGTATTCTGTTTAAAAAAAAAACCTAAGAAAGGTTTTAAAACTCCATAAAAAGTGAAATTTATAGTACAAATAATATTTTGTATCAACTGTCTGTCTGTTTACAGTTTATATACGTATGTTCACATATCTCTTTCGTAATAAACAAACACATTTTCCAGTTAACGATGCAATAAAATTAACCAAATGATTGAGATCTAGGATGAAGTATCATTGATAGTAATCGGGTTGGATGATTTAGATCTAGGATGAAGTATCATAGATAGTGACTGAAGTGGGAAGTGTATAATCATAAAAAAAAACTCCTCTTAATGTTTACCTAACATATATTTATATGTCAAGAATGTCCTCTAGAATTATGAGAACTTCTAGTTCAGCATATTTTTATAAAAACTTTGGGCTTCCCTTTAAATGTCGATTTGTTCTATTAAGTATTCTCAAAATTCCCATTGCGCTGAATACCAGCATTTAATCTAAGATTTCAGAGCCCCAAAGACTTTCATCACAATAAATGAGCTTTGTGCTAAGTGACAAGTCTATGTCTTTTGAAATGTACACCCAAGTCCTAGCACTTCTTTTAGACCCACCGACCCGTTATTTAAGTAGCTTATACCTACAATTGCTTGTCCCACTGAAATAGCAATAAATGTAAAAGTTTAAGTGCTTTTTTTCTGGTTTAATACTGAAAACTTTGAAACCGATAATACAACAAATGAACAACAAATAAAAAAAATGTTGAAACAAAAAAAAACAAAATTTGAAAAACCAAACATAAAAATCGATAATCAAACAAAATAAAATTGTTACGAAAATCAAATTCGCCACTGCGTCACGCAACGTTGCAGCGCGGAGTCATTCAACAAAACGCATCCCAAGGAGCCCGTCTATCGTCCCATGCAAGTGTTTGACTATTCAAACAACAACAACACCGCAGCCAAAGTCATTGATTATGGCCACAAATCTGCTGATACGGCTGGCAGTCGACTTGGAACAGGAGGTTCTAATCCTGCACCCACAATGCCGGACTTTAGACCCGTGAATACCTTTGACTATGGACATACTTCACATAGTGCGGTATTAGGTGGATCAGGATCAGGCCAAGGAACAGGACCAGGAACAGGATCAGGACCAGGCCAAGGAACAGGACCAGGAACAGGACCATTGAATCGGAATGCTAACAGCAAAAAGAAA
Source organism: Drosophila neotestacea (assembly GCA_035044365.1). Taxonomy (NCBI): domain Eukaryota; kingdom Metazoa; phylum Arthropoda; class Insecta; order Diptera; family Drosophilidae; genus Drosophila; species Drosophila neotestacea. Next base: position 705,989 of record JAWNMD010000799.1, read on the forward strand.
AATAAAAAGAGAAACAAGCGACAGCGATTGTTGCAACAACAACAGCAACAACAGCAGCAAGAAGAGCAACAGCAACAAGAGTTGCAGCCACAAGAGGAACATCAACAGGAGCAGCAAGAAGACCAGCAGACGTCCAATGCCACCAGCAACGAAGTAAGTCACTAGCTACATTTGTTTTTAAACAATCTTTTAATCTGTTTACCCATTAGCTCAATACCAATACAGGCAATGCTGATCAGAGCAGCAGGCCCGATGATCTCGAGGATATATCCGATGGGGAGGAGTAAGTTGATTTCATATAAAAAATAAAGTATTTACATTTGACGTTAATAAAATCCTAATCACTTAGTAATCTGGCTGATGTGACACGTATGGAATCGCCACCGCCACCGCCTCCAATGTTTAACAAGCAGCTGCAGCAGCAACATCAGCAACACCATCGCAGCAACAGCAGCAACACCAACAGCAGCAACAGCGTAAAGCATTCCCTGCTAATCCGCAACGTCGCATGCTGGGAGAGCCTCCGGCTGCCCTCTTTCCATCCACAGCAGCAGCTAATCGACAGATACCCGACCAAACAGATATACATCGTTTGGAAATGAGCGTTCCCACAAATGAGAATCGCAATACCATATCCATTGATGAGATTCTTTGTCCTCCGGGTCGATTATCGCGTCCCAAACGCATCTGCATTATATTGCGGGGACCGCCGGGCAGTGGCAAGTCTTATGTGGCACGTTTGATCAAGGATAAAGAGCTGGAGATGGGTGGCGCTAATCCACGTATACTAAGCATCGATGATTATTTCATTATTGAAAATGATTATGAGGAGAAGTGTCCCAAGACTGGAAAAAAGGTGAGCGCAGAAAATGCGGACAAGTATTTTGCTTAAGTACCAGTTCAAAGACAATATAAAAGTGCTAATTAGTGAGCTACCAAAAAACATACACACATTTTTCAGTGTTTTTATTATTAATTCAAATTATTAAAATTTAATGAGTCATTATCATTTTATTATGCGTTATGTTGTGTTTGTAGATACCGAAAAAGGAAATACTCTATGAATATGATGATGCAATGGAGGAGACATATATGCAATATTTAATAAAATCGTTCAAGAAGACCTTAAGTGATAACCTATATGAAATTATAATTGTTGATTGCAACAATAGCTCACTTCGGACGCTCAACGAGTTTTATTGTAATGCCAAAGACTCGAATTTTGTGGTAAGCAGCTCTCTTTCTGTCTCTATCATTTTCATACTACTACACTCTTTCTCTCTCCCTCTCTCTCTTTCTTTCTTCCTCTCTTTTTCTCTTCTTTAACCTGAATTTTCCTATTGACATTTGGTATTGTTTATCAGCCGTACATCATTGATCTGCACTGTGATGCCGATACCTGCTTAAGTCGCAACATTCATGAGCGCAGTGAGGAGGATATTCGAGCTGTTCTAAATAATTGGTGTACAACGCCGTTACACTATATAAAACTGGATGTAACAACGCTGCTAGAAAATGTCATTGAAATGGAGGATGTAGAGAATATGGCAACGGTAACTATGCTCTAAGGGAACCACATACCGGGTTAACTTACCTTCGAGACACTTAAGTAGTTCTCTGCCTGGGCAATGCAACATCACAATCTGTCATGCTGGCCATCAGTGAGAGTGTGTGTGTTGTATGTTGTATGTTGCACGATGGCTGGCAATGTGTGGCAATAACGATGCAAGGCTGTGGAAAGTGCTCAGCCCTTAAATATTATTAAATAACATTCAACCAAATATAATATAATCATTAGTATCGTTTAGTTGACGAAGCTATGTTTAAGCAACTGTTGAAATGAACTCTTAATTTAAGTTTCTCTGAAATTTGCACATTATATATATTTATATATATATTCAAACGTGTGTACATATATGCATATATTTACATGCCTATGCCTGTATACATACATATGTATGTATACGTATATATTATGTATATTTGCATACACACACATACATAAATGCTGTATACAATACATATTTATGTACATGTACTTTTTTTATACAATCCAAAGCAATGACATACTGAATATCTCAAAAATCTAGAATTGCGTTATTATATAGTACACAAAAATATCGAAATTACAATTTATGAAATATCGAATCTATAATAAGTAAAGGCAAATGAAATGTTGGTCAAGCAAACCTTTGTTGATTTATTGCGGCTTGTTCTTTGCAGGATGATAATGCCAATAGCGAGGATGCCGCCACCGAGGATGCTGTCAACATTGCGGCCGAGGGGGAGGACAGCAACAGCGCTGATGCTGCCAACGATGTAAGTCAGCTAATGGATATTTATTCCATTAAGAGCATAGTGCTGTTCTCTTTTTTTATATTTTGTTGGTTGTTGGGTTTAGTGTCTGAGTTGTTCTTAAGCTAATTCATTTATTTTATTTTATTGTATAATTCTTTGGCATGTGTGTCGGTTGTGTTGAATAGTGCGGCTTTCTGAAAAGCAAGTGGGAAAGTGACACCACTGAGGAGAATCTGGGTAAGTTTCCTCATACTTTTCAAGCCAATATGGTCTTATTTAATATTTGAAAATAATCTATTTAATTGCAGCACGTCTTGATGGCACTAACCGTCTAATGCAAAGCGTAAGACGGCAAGCATGGCCGAGTTTTTGCAGTTAGATGATTGGGAACCCCCCACAAGTGGCGCTGATGGCAAGAAACGCGTAAGTTTTACTCACAATAATAATATACAGATGTATGTATATACAGATTTCATTGAACTGACCATGTTTTTCAGGTTCGATGGGCGGACATTGAGGAAAAGCGTAAACAGCAAAAGATGCGGGCTATCGGCTTTGTTGTTGGTCAAACAGATTGGAAGCGTATGATGGATCCCAATGCGGGAAATCGTGCTCTCAATAAAACCAAATATATCGAGCGTGTTAACAAAAGGCGTTGATCGACGTTGATTCGATGGCAAATGACAATTGGCAGCAACAACGACAGTGACAACACAACAACTACCATTCTCACACAGATACACCTCCCTATTGATAACTAATTGGATTTGCTTAACCACATATAGATATGGTCATAAGAGTTGACCTGTCTCCTATTTAATAGTTAATTATATAGGCTTTCCTTTGTTGTCGATCTAAATGTTTGCATGCATTTAATATCCATTTCTGCCGATAGCGTGCAAAAGTAACTGCAAAAGCAAACAAACAATTAACCCAATTATACAATTTCCAATACATTTTGTGCTCAATTTTCAAAGCAATGTGCATGGCTTGTCTGTATGTAATATTATTTATATTTAATTAAAGTAGACAAAATATTTCAAATTGTATGCATTTACAAACAAAGCAAAAGTCACATAATTTATAGTTCAGTTTGTTTAACAATTATTGTTATTATTTTTATCTCAATTCTTTAAAATAATTTTTTGCATTCTCACATGTTTGCAGTAAATACGGCAAATTAAAATCAAATTTATATACATACATACATACATACTATACAATACATAACACACCACAACCTAAGAGATAGAACATATTTACCTATACAAATATATATATATACAAATTTATATAAATGAATATGGACTAGAATTCATTGCGTATTTTAATGCGGAGACATATTTCGTCTACAGATATTTCGAATTCCAGCTGCGTTTTCTACGAAATTTGCACAAACAAATAATGCAATTAAAATCAAATCGAATAAAATTAAAATGAAGATAGTTAAATTCCTTTACAGATAATTGTTTCTTTTCTTTTTTGAAATATTTAAACACATAAAGAAACTAACCAATTTTAAACAAATATTTGGATTTGTTTAGTCGAGCTGTACGGAAAATAATAAAATGCAACTTTTGAGCTTTTACATTCATCACTTGTAATATTTTTGAGGTAAAGTCAAAATATTTCAGACTTTTTAGTATGAATGTTTGTACACTCGAATGAAAAGATCATAGATAACTTTATATTCCAACTCTTGGAATGATTTGCTCAATTTAAAATGGAATAAATCGTTGTTAATAAAACTCATTGAAAAAGTAAACTTTTTTTAAATATAGTGCTTTGGACAATGGTAAATATGTATTTAGCTGAGAAGCTTTAATCGGAAGAACTATTTATAAATTGCTTTAGTTTTTGTAACTTTAAGCAGGTCATGTTTATAGAAATATTTTTAATGATTCTGGGAGGCACTTTCAATTCATATTGAAGCATATCCTAAATATTTTACTACTTAGTTGTGTGGAAAGTATGGGTGTAGTTAATTTTCAGAGCGTTCGTAACATGTACATAAACTATTCATATGGTTGAAAGCAATTTCTATTTTGGCAGTACTCTTAGCTTGAGCACCTTTCGGTTTCTTTTAGTCACGACAAGTAAGTATATATATAATCGAACTTAACTCAATTTCTTACGAAGGCTAAGGAGTTGCACAATTTATTGGCACGCAATTTTGTGCGAATTTCACTGGTCGAAAGAACAAAAGCAGCTGTTTTGTTTTTTTCTTTTTGGCAAATGATGTGACTCCACCTTTTGGACCAGCTGACCGACCACCTACTGACTGCGTAGGTAACACGGCATGCGCGTGAGTGTCAAGTAGTGTGTGTGTGTGTGTGTGTGTGGCCAAAAAGGATATGGAGGACACTGGCACAGTCCAAAATTCACATTCGCATTCGCATACGCAGTCGATGGCAGGTTGGTTGGTCGTGTCCACGAAGCAGGCCAGCAGTTTAGTTTCAGTCGAGCAACGTAACTCGAACGCAACGGACGACCGTGCCGCGCAGTCATAACAACAATAATAATAATAAAAACAAAAACAATAATAGCAACCACATCAACAACAATTCAAAGACAAGTAAAAAAATACGTCAATCGCTAACAAACAACAACTGCTGAAACAATAACAATCAACGTTAGTCTCGTTAATTTCGTGTTGGTTTTGTTTTTATTTTTGTTGTTTTTTTTTGTGTTTTTATATTTTATGTTTATTTCGGTAGTTTGACATTTGTTTAATTGATTCGAAGCAATTTTTCCCTGTTTCTTTTTTTTTTGGTGTTTGCTGAATTATTGTAGTCGCCCAGTGACGACGTTGAAGTTACGTCAAAAGGAGCCACAACCAGGCGACAGTGGCAACAATAGCAACAACAGCAACGACAACGACAACAATAGACGGTCAAAAGGCGACGCGTCCATGCCTTGGGAACATCCTTTGGCTTTGGCGCGTCCTTTTCCCGTTCTTCTCATGATTTACATTAGTTGTATTTGTTTTTGTTTTGCTTTTTTCTCTTTCCTTTCTTTTTTTATATGTACTACATATACACGTGTTGTTGTTCTTATCTGTTACCTATTGCCAATTTTCAGCCGGTATTGCGGCTCGTGCACGGACGCTTATGTAAAGTGTAATATGGAAGCATGTCTTCCACATCCAGCTCCGTGCTAACGCTGTCATCGTTCAATTTATTATTTTTCACCCAAGGTAAGGCAAATGCAAACCAAAATAAACTACTTGACTATAAATAACACAACTATCCGCTTATATTCAAAATTAATCTGCAACATTCAAAAATATTCCTTATTATAAAAATATAACAATTCTTGTTGACTCGTATCCACAACTGTTGCGATGGCAGTGTTAATTTTTAATTGTTATTTAGCATTGTGTTGGGTTCATGGGCAACCGGCACAGCCTAAAGCTGTTAAAGGTAAACATTTATAATTCCATCCTATGGGAAATGGCTTAAAACTTTTGCAGTTTACAGTTTGTAACCAGAATTCCAATTTATTTCCCTGCTGATATTGGCCACACAATCCTAAGGCGCTTTATCCAGAGTAAAATTACTTTCATTTGTTATGAAATATCTTTGTCTTATATATTTAGTAGCTCGAAGGGATTTTGTGTCCTTACTGTATGTTCATTGGGAATATAAAAAAGACATTTCGTTATTAGTTAAACTCAGCCCGAGAGCACTAAATTGGCTTGACTGTTGATTCGAATTATTTTCCAAGCCCTGTTATTAAAAAGCATCAAGGGTGTATAAGTGTATGGTCTCTGCTATCCTATGAAGTCCTATTATTAAAATCTCGTTTTAAGCTAGATTTTGGAGACTACGAATTTAAGAAAATTATATAAAATCCTATTTTAAACTAGAATTTGGAGAATAGAGTTTAAAATTATATAAAATCCTTTTCTAACAATCGATCTTTAACCTAGATTTTGGAGACTACAAACTTATGAAAATTATATAAAATCATATTTTAAACTAGATTTTGGAGAATAGAGTTTAAAATTATATAAAATCCTTTTCTAACAATCAATTTTTTAGCTACATTTTGGAGACTTCAAACTTATGAAAATTCTATAAATTCCTATTATTATAATTCCATTTTAAGCTTCAACAATGTTAGGTATTAAGGACAAGCATTTCAATTTTATTTAGAAAATTTAACGTATAAACGATCTTCGGAAAATAAACGCATCTGAGAAGTAGCCTTATCTTCCAGTTAAACAATCTTATGATTTATTTTTATGGAAATATTAATCAAACTTAATCCTTGCGAATTGTTTTTCTTATTGATTTTTCTTTCAACTTCAAGTATTAAAAATTGATGTATGACTTGTGCATGCTTAGTTCATTGGATTTGTTTATTTTATTTTATGGGGGAACATTTGAAAGGAATTTACTTTTATATTCGGAAAATTTCTACTATATGAGTTCTCTATTTAACTTGCAGTTGACTTAACATCAATTTAAGAACATTGCCACAGCGATTGGCGGTTGTTCTTTTAGTATTGTTCTTGTTGGATAATAAATCTCGGTTGACTTGGCCAAGTTAAGCTCGGCACCCTAACTCAACAACACCCACTACAACATGCGCCCAGTCGAGTTCCCTCTTCTCTTGTCCCTCACCTAACTCGATTTGCATGCAAATTGCGTATAAATCCTTGAGTCATTGTTGTTGTTCAGTTCAGGTCCTTTGGTCCTTTAGATTTTTATTGTTGTTGCTCTTGTTACTGTACTGTGGGCAAATGCAACGAGTCACGAATCGCGTGCCAGTGTGTTGAAGTTTCATTTTCAGAGGGACAACTGACATCCCATTATTCCACAACAGCTGCTGCTTTTAAAAATGTCTGGGAATTCTTTTGGTTTAGATCTGTTCGCGGTCATTTAATGGTTAGAGCGTTTACTTTTAATTAAAAACTTCTTTGGTTAGCCAAAAAATAATGAAATGGCGTACTCTGAATGAGTTTTCAAATTCAAATTCGCTTGCAGTTTTGGCATGTTTGTGTTTGTTTTGCAGCTTTGCCAAAATTTGCCACACCTAATTAGTGTGCATTTTCGAACTTAAACCCAATGTCAGTTTGTAGATGAGATTGTACTTGAACTTTAGGAATAAAATAGCTTAGGTTCTTTGTTTATAAATGCACAATTCTGATTCCTTGTGCCATGTACAGTCGAGTTTTAACTTTAATAACTTGTAATTAATTGAGTTTCAGATTGGCCTGTGCTTTATTATACCTTTAGACCCTGTACTAAAAAAATCAATTCATTTATAGTAACGTTTATTAGAATTAAAGTTTATAGAATTAGAATAAATTATATTTTACATTTAAATTAAACATTCAAATTTTAAACAAATAAAACGACATAAAATGCATATAAAATGAATTTCTTTATTGTAAAAAAAATACCCATCATTTTGAATTTGTTGAAATATGTCCGAACAAAAATGGAGCAAACCTGTGTACATTTTATTTATACTGTTAAAGCCTAGTCCGTTTTGTACTGTCGCTAGTCTTCCAGACAGTTTCGTTTAAAAATTTGTAATACAGTGTAGATGCAACATTTTTAAATTAAGTTAAAATGATTGCTCAAGTTATACTCTAAAGGCATGCATGGCTCTTAGATTTAAACAAGAACTTTTTGCTAGTTAAATGATTAATTAGAATGGTGCAATCAATTAAGGTCAAAATATTTCAAGTTACTTAACTAACTGAAGAGCTATAATTTATTTATGTCTGTTTCCTGTATGTTATTTAAATAGTTAATTAGTACAATCTTCCTATTCAGGTTTAATCCTTGATTTATGCATATGAGTTGTTGCTGGCTAGTTTACAGCATCCTTAAACAATAGGACAGAATTCAAACAATAACAAGACGAGCTCTGAGAAGGGATGTTGATGACGGGACAGAATTGGGCATTTGAATCAACCCAATTGCCGCTCTGGTATGGTTAACTAACTGTTGGCTACCACTTGCCATCTGAGTTGTTGGGTGGTATGGGCTGGTACTCTGAACTTGCTACATGTGAATGTGAATGTGTGGATGCCTTCTTGCCATTTGTCTTGTTAGTTGTCAATGGCTTTTGTGGTTTGGCTGTGAGTGTCGACTACGTTGTTGATGTGTCTTCCACACAGCACCCAAAGGCAACAACATTTGTTCTACATATATGCCCCTATTTTTAGGGGCATGCAACAAAACAAAGTACAATTAGTGCTTAACCCTCCCAACAATAACAATGCTACAATTTTGGCCATGCTATTTACGTGAAAGCCACTGGGGCTAAATCTCAATGCCAAACGCAAAAGGTTAAGTGTCAAATATCAGGAATTGTTTACTTTACACACACACACCCACACATATCCTATGTCTATATGTACATATGTATATATGTATATTTATACAAATGGGTGCATGTGACTTTGATTTTGCATTGATTTTCCATTCGATGGAGGCAAGGTTAAGACTGTCGCTTTGTGGGTGTTGTTATTTTTGCGCATATAAATAAAACACAAGAAACTTCTAATAAATATAGAAAAACACTTTAATAGAATAGAGTCGACTAGTCTACACCCTGAAATACATTTTCAATATCATTGGACAGTTGCTACTGAACTTCTCAGTTATATCCTTACAGAGGATATTATATTAAAGAGTCAAGACCACCTTAACTTAAAAAAAACTGAACCCTTTTTCAAGTGGTATGTCTTTTATATCATGATTTGCCCTCTAAAGTCCAAGAGAGAAGGGTCCCCTATCTTTAACTTCATAACATTTTTTCAGAAATGTAAGATCACTTGTTTTACACTTCAACCAACTCCTTATGTCATAAATTTTATACATTTTTAAATCTTGATTTTTAATTAACTATTGGCGCCCAAATGAGTATAAGAGAACACTTTGAAGTTGATTTTGAGACACTTAATTTTTTTGTACAAAATCAAGACAAAATAGACTAAAATGTTGGCTTGTACTTAAAAGCGTCAGACCCTTAGATGGTACAATGTATATGAAGAGATCAAACCACTATAACTTTGACAAAACCCTTGCAGAGGGTATTATAATTTTGTCAGGAAGTTTGTAACGCATTAAAGGAGGCGTGTCAGACCCCATAAAGTATATCGATATATCGAGCCCTATTTGCGAGAATAACGTAAGCGCCAAAAACCAACTTTTCAGGAGAAGGCTTTTTCTGCTTATCTGTGCAAGGGCTTGCATACAAATTGGCATAATAAATAGTTCAATTTTTGCATATCTATAAGGATTTAAGCTATAACATATAAACAAATTATGTGTTTTGGAAAGTTGAACCATTTTGCATTAAAAAGGCGCCTGCGTAAGGCTCGATATATTCTTGATCAGGACGACGAGCTGAGTCGATATCCGTCTGTCCGTCACATAATAGTGCAACAACAATAGCTTCAGAATTGAAAGACTCGTTTGAATAGCAATTGAAAGACAGACAGAAGCTCAATAGCTTCAGAATTGAAAGACTCGTTTGGATAGCAATTGAAAGACAGACAGAAGCTCAATAGCTTCAGAATTGAAAGATTCATTTGGATAGCAATTGAAGGACAGAAGCTCATGACTACATCGACTCAGGTCATCGCACTGATCAAGAATAAACACACTTTATTTGGTTTGCCACGGTACAATTCTTGCAAATATTATACATATGTATGTACATATATACATAATAAACAAGTGTGAAGTAAAAAGTATATAAAGAAATGATTTATAGCCAAATAAATAAAAGAAGGATCATATTAAACTAGTTATGTCACTTACCTATTTAATCTTTGTGATAGCTACGAATTAACTGCAGTTATTGATGCAACACAAAATCAAATCACAGAAGTCACAAAAACAAATATACAAAAAAAAAAAAATGGCCGAATATATGAACACCTTAGGCATAGATGTAAGATATGCTCGCGCTCGCGTTCGCTCTCTCGCACACTTCTCTCTTTTCCTTTAGCACTTTGTAAACCCGCTCTCGTAGACGGGCGTTACAACGGTTTATGGAAAAGATAGAGATACAAAATTAGACTAAATACGCGAACGATTGAAGGATTTCAGGCATTTTCTAACGCCGACAAAAGCACAAACAACAAAAACAACAAAATTTCACATTTCACTTACTCACACACACTCACTTGCCCATGGCGATCTTGTTGCAGTTTTACTGCAATTTTTCATGTATTTTCACTAATGCTAACACAACTTATAGCCAGAGTGGCAAGCACAAGAAAAAAAAGAACAAAAATTAAATATATTTACATATATGTTGGTAGATATGTAAAACGATCCCGTTTCAAAGTCTGCAGCTTCCCGACACGACGCGACATTTATTGTGGAGGCGCGAACTAGAACTAATTTGGCGCTCAGCGACGTTGTTCTCTCTCCGTTGCAAGTTGCAGGTTGTCTCTTTTTTCCTTATGCACTTTGCAAACCCGCTCTCGTAGACGGGCGTTACAACGGTTTATGGAACAGATAGAGAGACAAAATTAAACTAAATACGCGAACGATTGAAGGATTTCAGTAATTTTCTAACGCCGACAAAAGCACAAACAACAAAAACAACAAAATTTTGCTCTTTCACTCACTCACACACACTCACTTGCCCATGGCGATCTTGTTGCAGTTTTACTGCAATTTTTCATGTATTTTCACTAATTCAAACACAACTTATTGCCAGAGTGGCAAGCACAAGAAAAAAAGAACAAAAATTAAATATATTTACATATATGTACATATGTTGGTAGATATGTAAAAAGATCTCGTTTAAAATTCTGCAGCTTCACGACACGACGCGACATTTGCTGTGGAGGCGCGAAATAGAACTAATTTGGCGCTCAGCGACGTCCTTTGAGTGAGCGCCGAATTTAATAGCCGAAGAGCGCAATTATCCAAATAAAGTCTAAAGAGAAAAGCTGTACTCATGTCAGTTGTGTTGTTGTTTGCAGTAGGCGCATTGATCTCTCTGTCTAAGTGGAGATAAATAGCAATTGTAATTTGTCTCCTTTTTCCTTATGCACTTTGCAAACCCGCTCTGGTAGACGGGCGTTACAACGGCTTAAGGAAAATAGAGCGAGAGAGAGTGAGAGACAAAAATAAACTCAGTACGCATATATGTATATAATTGAAGGAAAAAAGAACACCTCCTAATATCTTAATTTATAGAGGGCTCTGCAAAGGTACTCAAACTTTGGCGCTCCAAAGTTAGCTTGCGCTATATTTTCATTAAGATTTGCCTTTTTTCTGCAATTCTAAAAAACTTGTTTGCTTTATTGCTCAACCATATGAGTCTAATTTACGCAATAAACAACATAAGGACTCTAATGGCATATAGCTGATGTGCCCCTAATCCTATCTATTACAATTATAATTAGTATTAACTAATATCATAATATCTTAATGATACTTAAGCGAAATTCAAATGAAGATTATTATTGTTGTTTTCAAAATTAAACATAATGCATCAATTATTTTTAATTATACTAAAGTGAATTTGTATCGAAATAATCGTTTGTAAAACTTTAAGGATTTTATTCGTTTAAACAGTCTGTGGTGCAAGATTAGCTCTTGTCCTGACCTCGTCTCCATCGTTGAGACTTGCAAATAGAACTTATTATAGAACTTGTTATAAATTTTAATTAATTGTGGCATTTTGCTGGATGTGCGTCTTTGTTGACTGGCCAATTCAAGAGTTACAAACCAAGAATTGCAGAGTACTTAACAATGTTTTTATTGCTATTACTATTACTTTTGTTTTTGCTTCATGTTTCTCTTCTTGTGCACAGTTGTTGGAACAAAGTCGTAACTGGCTGCCAGTCACTTAACCTCTTGCCATCAAGTTGTTTTGACTTTTTTGAGTCTAAGTACTTTTGCCTTGCCCTGTTCAGAGTCCTTTAAGACAAGTTGAAAATACCTGAAGTTCGAAAACAGCGCAATGTTTCTTGACTTAAAAATACCCTCTATCAATTCAATTTAATACTATCTGTAAATCTTCCTGTCAGCCTGCATCCTGTTGTCTACTGCTCAGAGACTTAAATGTTTTATTTGAGAAACTTTAATTCGAGATAGCCCGAGACTTGATTCTTTAGCTTAAAGAGTGTGTACAAAATATTTAACAAATGTTAGAAATATCTTCGATCCCATAAAGTATATGTAGATTATATTTATCCTGCAGATAACGTTTATTTTAATTTTTAATTGCCTCGCCTCCTTCAACCGTAAATTGCATTACAACCGGATAACAAACACGGAAGTAATTTAATAAAAAAAATGGAAAGAGGAGAGAGGAGAGAGTACTGACTGCTTCAACGTGTACACGGTGTGACCTAAAAAAAAACGAACTTTAAAGTTATAAATTGAATAAAGCATGGTATTATGTTTCATATGATGAATGTTATTCGATTTAAATTAAAAGTTCTGTTATTCTGAGATCTCCTAGTGTGTGAAAAGGAAAAGATATCATTTAGTGTACCACATGCAGTAAGGGTATATACGTTTTGCACTACTTGTAATGATTGGTTTTTGCTAATGATTCAATACAGTACATTTTGTTCCGCTCAGTCAGTCATTCTGTCATATCAAATCACCCAGACTGTCAGTCTGTCAGTCCGCCAGTCAGAGTTTTCTGCATGCAAACATGTTGATAAAGCTGTGTACAACGGCGCAACAAATGAGTTTTCTCTCAACAGTAATAACAACTTTGGAATGTTTGATATGCTCTGTTGAAAATAGTAGAGATGGCTGAGAAAAGCACAATACATACATATTAAGTATACGTACGCACAAAGTGTGTGTACGTGTGTACAGAACTTTTGGCCAAGCTCGGTTAGAGTCGGTGTATTGGGCTTAAAGCCAGATAAGGGCAAAGCAGGCCACGCTGAAATGGCTAAAAACAAAAAACCAACTGATAGACCAACATACGTTATTTACACACACACACATGCACACACCCACACACACACACATGTACACATATTATGTAATGTTTTGCAATGTGCAGCTCGAAAGCATGCCAAACTTTATATATGGTATAGATATATGGATGTAGGTCCGCTACTGACGTCATTTAATTGATTTCAACGGGTGCCAGTTGCAGTTGAGGACAGTTTAAGCTTAGTCCAAAACATATTGTATCAAATTGAAACAGTGTTCGACACGTCAAGTGTCCATCAGTTATCGATGCCTTTAATTAGGTCGCTGGCTCTCACTGTGAATGCCAATGTCCAATTTCTTTTGCCAATCTCACTGTCCGTCAATTTAATCCAGTACATTTATCACTAACGTTCTCGTTAATCATTGTTGGCAATTAGTAAATCACTTTCCTTGACTTAAAACATCAAGACAAACATATAAATCCTATTCTATTGCTATTAAAAGGCTGCAATCGAGACTAAATTCCGAGAAAACTTTAGCTACGAAATTAAACTGACATATTTACGTTTAATCCAAAATAAATTGTGTTTTCCAAATACATTTTTTAAGGCTTTGGTCAATGAGTACTTTTCGGGTAACCCAAAAAATAATTTGTTCAACAGTTTAGTTTGTTTCCCCTCTTGTTTGGAGATATGATAGTCGTTACTATTCTACTACAATCAAAATATTTGCATCTGCCATGTTGTTTGCATAGTCATCAACAATTCGGATAAAACAACTGTCAATTGCTTTTAGTGCTCAGGGACAAGGACTCGGAATGAGAATTATTTTTGACGATTGTGTTTTTGTGAAATTGTGCAAACTTAAGACTAAAAGTTTTTTCTAGTTTAAGTGGATACATAAAAGTGTTGAATTGAGTTGGCAAACACATGTTCGAAATTTAACTCATGAAAATACATATAATAGTCTAAAAGTTTGACTATATCAGTATGAAGGGTTTCAAAGGTTCAGATACTTAATACTTGTGTGCATCACTAGTTTAGATATTTCATTAAACTTTGTGAAATATAATCTTATTTTATTTTATTTTTGCTGAGTTTTAAGATTCATTATGTGTTTCTAAAAAAGAAAATATGAATCCAAATTATGGAAGCAAACTATAAATAACTAAATCAACTTGGAGGAAATATTCTACAGTAGCATGGAATACACATAAATTTCTATGGAAATAGCGGCTATACGTATACGTAATATGAAATCTTTGTGTTTCACATCCGCACTCTTTTTAGCTTTTATTTAATTGTAAATTATTTCTTCCTCAAATATTAAAATGCGTACGTAATACGTATACGTATACGTAATATGAACTCTTTGTATTTCACATCCGTGTTCTTTTTAGCTTTTATTTAATTGTAAATTATTTCTTCCTCAAATATTAAAATACTCTTTGTATTTCACATCCGCGTTCTTTTTAGCTTTTATTTATTTGTAAATTATTTCTTCCTCAAATATTAAAATGCGTACGTAATACGTATACGTATACGTAATATGAACTCTTTGTATTTCACATCCGTGTTCTTTTTAGCTTTTATTTAATTGTAAATTATTTCTTCCTCAAATATTAAAATGCGCATGTACTTTGAGACTGTGCCTCATAAATATGTATCCTTATCATAAATATGTATCTGTAACGTAAGCAAACTCGCATATAGCCAGCTAATATATTTATTATAGATAAACAAATATATATTTATTTTTCTTAAGCAAGTATATAATATAAAACTTGGTAAATTGATATATTCGGCTTGTGACGAAGATTGCGTGTCGTGGCAACATATAGAACCAGCGATAAAATCACAGCAAATAATATTCACGACCTTGACAGGCAAAGAAAATGTTGGCCTAAAGGTCAAGAAAGTCACAACTTATAAATAAAAAGATGGTTAAAAGTCCTTCCAAATCCGATCGAGTATTTAACTGCTCTGTTGCCTGACAAGAGCAACAAACTGTAGAAATATGACCAGAGATTCGAGTATAAAGAGAAACATCTGTAAGAGTTGAAAGTTTGATTACATATAAAAAGATGGACTATCTGGTGTTTACTACCCCAGCAAGTGTCTTTATATTTAGATGGTAGATGCCACAGACATCGAATCGCACAGGATTCTGCATAATCTGTAAAGCGAATTCATTGGTTTGGTCACGACAGGTCCCCATATCAATTCCAAATCTGTTTCTAGTCTCTTGGCAAGCGGCGTTTAGTAGAGATTGTAGCTGCTCCGACTGCGAAACTCGGTAATAAAGTTATTGAAATATTGAATTAGGTTACTTACACGCTTAGCACAATTATCGCAGGCGGCACACAGAATCCACATCTTCATCATTGTGGGTAAAAGAACATAGAGGCCTTGCCAGACCAGCAGCACGCTGAGATTGGAATCTGAAATTTCCCAAAGTACTATGTAGGCATAGCATACCATGATAAAGTCCCCAATGCAAAGCACATTCATCAAGAGCACTGAAAGCCCATAAAGACCAGAAATTTGTCGAGCTAAGCGGACAATATGAGCGTAGTTTGAACGTAGTTCTAGACTACATCTGCGTCCTTTAGATAGCTGATCCTGCAACCTTATCAGTTGACTGTCCAGTCGCATAACGAGTAGTGCAACCTGTAGACAGCGTGCTCGAACCGCTTGAGTACTGTACAAGTACCTCAAATTAGCGACCATCTGAGTAACCTCGATTGAGTTGATCAATCCCAGCACAAGAGTACTCCCCATAGCTGTGCAATCAACAGCTAGATGAATCCTCATATTGGTTAAGGAGATACCATCGTCAATTGTTGGTAGTTGAGACAACAGTATTCTCTCTCGATTGCGCCACAGTAGAGCCTGTACTACCATGACCATATGTGTCAAAAGATAGGCAACACTCATAGCATCCAAGATCTTTATAAAAGCAAGATACTGTTGATGGCGTCTCAGCTGAAAGTCGTTCATCTGCCAGTCACTATTAAAGTACTTCCACATTTGCAACATCATATCGCCAAGTATCAGACCCAGATATGCACTGAGTAAGTTTTGGACTGTTTTCTTCTGTGAACTGCAACTGATCGCAAGTACCCGAAAGTAAACCTTTAGGAAGCGTAACGTACGTCTTGACATGATCCACTTAACTAACTTAAACCTATGTATATTCCTTTCCCTAGATGTTCAAATACCTCGTGTCCACAATCATATACACATGTTTATAAATGCAAGTGTCTGTTATATCAGCACAATTAATCATATTAGCTGAAGATAGTGAAAACCGATTAAAAGTCGGTTGCTTTCCATTGCAAATCAATAATAATTCGATTTTGTGTTCCTTGGCCGGATAACACAATTAAACACTTAATTTGAATTAATTTATATTAATTTAGTAAAACTATAATAATGTAGACACAGTAATAAAAACTTTGGAATGTTTGATATGCTCTGTTGAAAATAGTAGAGATGGCTGAGAAAAGCACAATACATACATATTAAGTATACGTACGCACAAAGTGTGTGTACGTGTGTACAGAACTTTGGCCAAGCTCGGTTAGAGTCACATAACAAATGAACTAAGAGAGTATTTGGTTTTGTGGAAATGTAAAGTGCGGGAGTTTAAAGTTGAAGCAGATGTATTTGAATATTAAGATATAAATATGTATAAATATTTTTGAAAGTATATTTATAGTTTCTTATTCGATATCTTATTAATTTTTGTAATCCCCTTTTTTTAAATGTATTACAGTGCTAACGGTGCTCAGTATCACCACCAAGTACAACGAATACGCGACGGATAAAGGCGGTAACTTCAGCATACCCTGCATAGCACAGGGCAATATTATGTGGGTAAAAGAGCACAGCAACAATAATACCATTATTCAAGTAAGTCAACAACACATCGTTCTTACCAAATACGTAATCTGAGCAATTGTTTGAGATATTTAAAAAAAAATAACAAAGATTTTCATGCTAAATTTAAATTACTAAAACAAAGTTATATTGACAACTAAATATATCAAAAGTTTTTACGTGGGGGGAATATTATGCAATATATTATAAATTATAATCATATAATAAGAGTTTGTTCAATAAAATTCATAGTGGTGCTATTAGTTTTTTTGCTACTGTATCAATTATTATTTTAGCTAAATCAGTAACACAATGATTGATTGCTAAAAATAAAAATGCATATTTCTTATAGCTCTGTGAGTTTAGTCAAAGGTTAATATCAAAGGTTATCAAATCCGCAATTTTGCTCAAAAGTATATAGTATGTATAAATAGTGTCTATAGTGTTGGCATTCTCTGATTTGGTTACATTATATTTAACTGGTCTATCAATCTTCATTAAACATAAAATCCCTTGACAATTGAGCGATTTGTCGATTTTGCTTTTTATAGACGGGTCGTGTTCTGGTGCTGCGAAATGTCAGTTCATCGGATAGTGGCATCTACGTCTGCTTTGCGACGGTGCCAGTAACAACAAGTAGAACAACAACTACAACAGCCATACCAAAATTAAGCACAACAACGATGACAAAGACAGTAACAATTCTAGAGACAGCAGCAACTACCTCACCGCAACAGCAACAGCCGATGGCAGAGGACGAGTATGAACAGAAACAAGAGCAGGCATTGGAGCAAGAGAAGGATGAAGACCTGGAGGAAGAGCTGAAAGTGGGTGTAAAGATGGAGGAGAAGGAGGAGGAGGATCAAGCATCAAGCTTCAAGTATGAGGCATTTCAGCGTATAAGGCTAACTGTTCGAACCACTCCTGGGCCAGTGACCCAGCTCTATTTCAAGGCTTCTACCATACTGGGCTTTCTCATTTGGCGCTTTAATAAGACACAATCTGGTGGATATCCCGTGCGAAGTTTTACAGCTGAATTTCGCAATGTATCGTATCGTGTTCAACCATATAATGCTAGTTACGAACATGAGTGGACTCGCATGGATCCCATTAACATAGCGCCCAATGTGGTGAGTATTAGGCAGAGGTGCCTTCTCCTCAAACTCAATCTCAATCTCTGAACCGAATTGGGCAATTCACAACAATCATTTCCGCTTCATAATCACTTCCGGGGGACAGCGCCAAATGGAGGTCTATCGTCTGGCGCCAAACACCACCTATGAGTTTCGAATATGGGCCAACAATGAGCTGGGAAGCGGGGAGGTGGTCACCACCAATGTGACAACATTGCCAGAGACCAAGGAGGAGGGTAAGCAGACAATTAAGTAAACTGTGTATTTATCATGTTGCAATTAGCCTCTTGAGAGTACATAGCGTAATTGGGGCCAGGACCAACTACTAAAGAATAATGAATATAATAGTTATATTAGCTATAGGTAATACTTACTAACTGTTCGATAGTTTTCTTGCTGTCGTAACTATCGTACATCTATCGTACATACATCTATGTGTTAGTAGTTATTTTTGGTGTCAACTGTACGTAACGCAGGGTTGTCGATCCATTTCAAATCAAATCAAATCAGAGATACAACCCTACGTTGTGTGTTTCCTTAGCTAAGTATGTATGGTACAGTATTAGCACTAACTACTTAATATACTACATATATATTATTATTCATAGATCTATTTATTTTGATTAACATTTCTAAATTTTTGGGTTCTAACTTTGTTTTGTTTTTTTTGAAAATGTATACCGTTGTTTAAGTATGTCATTGTATCTGGTAATTTTGTTGTCATCTCTCTTTTTCTTGTCTATCTCAAAACGCTCGACGACCCGTGCAGATCTCATACGCCTTATAAAACCCGACTTAGATAATTTCGATCCACGCATTTGGATAGTCGCCGTCAGTATAGTGCTGGGAACACTTGTGATATTAGCCATTGGACTCTGTATAGTGCTCTCTAAGGAGTGCTATCAATCAACGCAAATGGGTATAGCCAATAATTCGCCAACGGCAATAACAATAACATAATCCAAATCATAATTGGCAACAACAACAGCACAGCACAGCACATCAAAATAGACAGATATACATATGTATTTATGATTTGGATAAACGAAGATGATAATGATAATGATGTTGTTGTTGTTGCTGTTGCTGTTGTTATTATTGTCGTTGCTGTTATTGTTGTTGATATTGTTGCAATTATCTTAGCCATGCAATGAAAGCAAACCAAACGAAAAGATACAAACTGCAAATTGCCAATTCAACTGTATAAATATGCTGATGCTATTTAATGCAACTTGTTGTGATGCTTGCTAGTGTTGTCATTGCCATTGTCATTGCCAGTGTTGTAAATGTTCTAGATTAACGAATAACCACATAAACCGAATGCTTTTTATGACTTTTCTTTTTCGTTTCGTTTTGTTTCGTTTCATTTCATTTCGTTTTTTTTTGACCGCTGTTTGGTTTTAATATACATTCATATTTAATGTTGTTGATGTTACTGTTGCTGTTGTTGTTGTTGTCGTTGCTGTTATTGTTGCTCTTGTTGTTTATATTTAATTTAAGCTGTATGTTTAACATTTGATTTGCATTAATTGTAAATGTGACAGCATTATTTATTAAATTATTTACAAACCAAAGACATTTCGAACGAGCCGCATATGTTCGAATCAAAATATAAATAAATAGGTATATTGAAATAATAAATAATTAACTGCAAAGCACATACGAAATTTGTCAAAAACGGAGTGACAATGATAAGTTAAATGATTAATACTTATAAACAGAAACCAGAGCCAGGTTTTTAGTATTATTTAAAAAATCAATCTTTAACAAATAAGGTTTGATTTTGGTTAAATCACTTCAGAAGAAAAAGGTTTACATTTATTTATGATTTGTAATCAATTGACAGCTTTTTGTGATTCTGTTTAAAATTGTGTGTACTGTGGTTACATCTGTACAATTGATGGAAAATTTAATCAACTCAAGAAGTACACATTTGCATCCGAAAAGTATTTAAATTTAAATTAAATAAAATTATTACTCGTACAGATATTGGATACATTTTGGTATATCTTGGATCTTAATTCCCCAAATAAGTATTCTTTTACTATTGAGTTTTGAAAACAAACATTTATAATTTCTCATCAAAGTGTTATATGGTCAAAAATTAAACTGTTTTTCAAACTCTTTCAATTATACCAATCATAGTAAACTAAAAATGGTTATTTAATTAAACCGAACCAAGAAAGTACCGCACTATTCAAATGTGCATATTTATTTACATATTTACATTTGTAAATAACAATTACTTGGTTGTAAATATACGAGTGCAAGATATTTGATCAATTTTTAATATTAAAAATATTATTGCACTTCCAAAGTGAACACATACGAGTATAGAACATATGTTAATATATATTTAGTATGACATTTGTTCTCATTTATTTTTAATTCAAGCTAATCAAATATACTAAGTGCACTGGTGCTACCTCTACAACTAGACTCTGCTTTTTGTAACGCACATAAGTATGTGTATGTACTTTTAATGATATTACCATTTAAATAATCCTAGATAATTCGTCGTTTGTTTAATACAATCTAAAGTTTATAGAATTTAAAGAAAACTCTTTTGCTCATATTTGTTAAGGAGCAGTTAACAGAAATAACAAAATAAATGAGTATGTAAGCCAACATAATATCCATTTTGAAACTTAATAACCACTAAAATGGAATGCTAACATAATCACATTTTACTATAATTGAGAGAGACGAGTAAAATGTGATTTTCACTTGCATTTCTTTTTCCAATGCCAATCAAATTACAAGAGCATTATAAAAGTAGTAAAACTGCAAAATTCATTTAAAAAAATTACATTTATTTTGATATAGCGACCAAAGTATTAGGTACAACTGTGATAGCTAGCACACTAGAATCTTAAACAAATTTGTAAAAATTATTTCAACTGAAATGATGCACTTATTGATCAAATCTCAATGTAGTCAACAGCAGAGAAATTGTAATTGTAGCTTTAAAATGCGAATAAAACGCATCAAAAATATATATATGTACATTCATATGCATATATGTATATCACTTACTGAATAATAAAATATTTATGTATAAAATAGACAACAGTAGAAGCTTTATAAAAAAAAACGATGATATGATTTATGCTTTCCAGTTTTGTTTGATATTGTTCTTATTGATGTTGAAATGCCAAAATGTTTAGATCAACGCTTTATTGATGTTGTGTACTGAATGTAATGTAAAATTTATATGTAGTCAACTAATTTATGTGCTTCTCTTATGGCACGCCAATTAAATGTTTTAATCTAATATTAAAAGACAAATATATATATATATTCAACTATCGGAATATATCCATCTTGTTTTTTGTTACATGCTTATTGCTAAATACACGAAGACACACACACATTGACACAAGCATATTTATATGTACATATGTATATGCCTTAATTTGAATAGAAAATT
Source organism: Drosophila neotestacea (assembly GCA_035044365.1). Taxonomy (NCBI): domain Eukaryota; kingdom Metazoa; phylum Arthropoda; class Insecta; order Diptera; family Drosophilidae; genus Drosophila; species Drosophila neotestacea. The sequence continues at coordinate 727,620 of JAWNMD010000799.1, forward strand.
AATTCACATAAAAACACTCGCATTACTTATACGCACTCGCGTTACGTATACGCAGTGTTGGCTACTTGTCAATTTGCTAAGTGCGCTTAGCGGCCACTTGGACTAAACGTTGCCCAGAGCCGTTTACAGTCTGTAAATGCTGTGAATAAATGCACACACTCACACACACCTGCACACCCACACTCACAAATACACACACACACACACACACACACATAATTATGAACAAGTTGTTATTATGAAAATTAGAACACAAACAAACAACAACAACAAAAAAACAATTACAAATTGCAAAGGTAATGTTATTAATGTCATATGCCTAATTCAGTTTCTTTTCGTTCCATTCTTTCTCTCTATTTATCTCATTCTCTTCCCATTTCTAAATTTCTCTGCCTACTCCCACTCTTCAATTTCGAACTCAATGCCATTATATGTGGCCCATAGAACTGCAAGATGGTTGGGACAGCATTGAGCTTATACCGAATATAATACTTAATCCCGGTTTCAGTGAATCCGACGGAGCTAAAAGCGCGCCGCCTTTTCCCCGCACAGTTATCTTTGGCCACAACGGACAAGAGTATGATGATGATGATGATGATGACTATGAGGATGAGGATGTGGAGCCGACTATGGAGAAATTTAAGCGTAAAGTTTCAGTGTTTTTTACAGGTCCCACCATTAAACGTATTTGAAAGTACAAAATGCAATTTTATGGCTATGCATATACAAATCTATTAAGGTTGTTGATTGTGTTGCGGTTGAATCCACATATATACATATACTTGTACCATACTATGTAGAGCCTATCATTTTTGCTATATGAAAATAATTTTGGTTCGGTTTCAGTTGCCATAACACAGGACATAAGATATACATACGTATACATTTTATATAGCCGCTATTAAAGCTCGCTTGAAAACGCTTTTGGGGAAAAAAAACATGCATTGAAAACGATTTACCATGAGTACTCCTACATATTGAATAAGTTTTGTAAACTGTTAGACGTTCTAATAAAAAGTGAGCTTCAAGAAGAACTGAAACCTTATATAAAAGGAAATTATAAGGATTGCTAAATAATTTTTAGCCATATACAGATGTGGCCAATGCGCTTTCCATTAATGTTTCATAGAATGCCTCTCTAATCATGATTTAAAATGCTACACTACCGTCAACTAAAAACTTGAATTTGAATTTCAACAGAGTTATTTAAAGAAATGTTTAACATTTTGTGCTCATCTTATTGGTCAGCTTGCAGACAGACATTACTTATAACCATGTGTATTTTACATATTAAAATGACAAATATATTGCTGTGATATAAAAATCAATTGAAGGACATTGTAAAGATTTCTTAAATACTCGTAATTAGCAAAATCAAATCAAATCAAAAAAAAAAAAAACCACTATTCCTTATGGATTTTAGTCAAGTAACAAATCACTTACACATAACATACATCACAGATTTGCTGAAGTTCGTTATATTTCAACTTTTTCAAATATCCAAGCAAAGACAAAAAAAAAAACGTTTTATAAGTTTACATTTAAAAAGTTCTAGCCAGAATAATATTTTTAGAAAGCTGCTCCAATTTCGTTAATAGAAGAATATTTTTTTGTGGTTTAAATCTTTTAGCATTAAATTTAGATAAAAACAAATAACACAACTGTGAAAGAATTTTATAGTTAAGCAAATATTTTGAACTGTAACGCGCACCAAAGATATATAAATATATATATGTACATATATATCAATAACTTAATATTAGTTGTTACATACAAATGTGCTATAAAATTACAAATCGATTGTTGAGAACAATATACTTACGTGCATAAAAGTTTTTAAACATTTTAAAGCAACAATGCCTTGTGCTTTAGTTTGATTTAGAGGTTACATAATTTACAGGAAACAATTTAAAACTTATACACATAAGTATGAAAATATATAGTTAATGTAGCTGATATGTATAACTGCTTCCATAAAAAACACAGTCCAAACACAATAACATTTTTATGATATTCCTAATAGGAACACATTCAGTTGAATTTAAATCAAAACAAATGGAATTTCAAAAGAAATAAGGAAAGAAATAAAAACAAAACTAGCACAAGATTGAATTAATCTAATAAATTGTATAAAATTGCAATATTTATACAAGTTTAAATTAAGAAAGACTGTAGCTAACTGTTAAGTCACTTGGCACAATTGTTAATTGATGCTTCAAAGTTACATACAATTAAATATTGTCAAAATTAAATTATTATTATTATTATTGTTTACCATATTCATTGCTCACCTAAAGTGCCATAGGTACACGTTATTCCAAATGCACACACTTTTCATTTATTTTAGGAGAGAACCTAATATTAGTATATGTACTTACGAGTACGTATATATGTATAAAAGCACGCTTATGCCTTAAACTACGCATAAGTTCCAGTAGTTATTGCTTAGAGTTTATCGTTCTCAATACGGTAATTTAGTCCACTCTTCCCACATAAAAGACAGTATTCTATAATACTGTGCATATAGTACGTACTTATTTATGTATGTACATACAAGTACATGTACATAGCTGCTCTGAGTTTAGATGCCGAGTAACATTAAAGCTCCTATGTTTTTTGTAAATCAACGCTGAAATATAAACAAGTAACATGAAATACGGTTATACTAGTTTAAAGAAACAACATTCCACACACAAATAATGAAATAAAACCAAGTTTACATAAGTAAACCAAAGTAAAATGTGTTTTTTTTTTCCTTTCTCTCTGACTGATGTGTCTGGCATATTTGATTAGTCATCAATTCAAAAAGAAAAATAATAATTGAATTTGATATATTTTTTTGTACTCACGTTCCCCCGCATAAATAAACTGAGAATGACATTTTGTTTCTTTTTAACTTTATTTCAATAGCCTTTATATTTATTATTTATCCTCTGGGTCTTGCCTTTTAAATCAACATTCATTTGATACGTGACCCCAACATATAGTATACATACATACATACATTTTTATTGACATCGATTGGCTGGGCCCAAGGGATGTCTGTGTCTGTGTGGCTTAGTCGTAATATGTAAAAAGCTTAGCTTAAACTTAATGCATTAAATGAGTGAAGCACCTAAAGCTCTACACTCGCAAATGATGTAGTCGAATCCATAGTTATCCCTATGTCATGTACACACAATTATACATACATACATACATACCTATATATAAAAAAAAGAAGGAATATTGAGGGAATGATTTCCAAATTAAATCTGAAGAAACAAATCGGAAAAACAAAATCTTGGACGCGTCTTAAATGCAATGTAGTTCAAAAGTGTATGTGAATGTCTATGCAAATACATCAATACGTGTATGTTTGTATTCTTCATCTGTTCAATTGTTGCAGGACTTTGTTTTAAGTTTTAGCTGGTATTTGGTATCGACATTTCATTTAAGGGGTGTCGGTGTGTGTGTGTGTGTCTGTGTACGCCTAATCGCTCACTACTAAATACTAATACAATTGAATTATACTTGTAAAATATTCTAGTCACATTTGCCTTTTTTTTGCCCTTAGTTACTTATAGTACAACACATGCGTCGGATGCGTCGTACAATTTGGGCTATTGTCTGTCTCACATGGACATTTCTGGCATTTTATTGTGCTTCAAATTGATTTGCACACTTTGGGAAAACATTTTAATAATGCCATAGTGTTCATTGGCGTAAACCTTTAGAAAACTGGGTACATTCTTATGCAATAGCTCGTGACAAAATTGCGGATACTTTCGAAACGCTGGTTGTTTTTCATCCCAAATAGATAAGATGTCACAGTCGTCGCTGTAAGTGAAAAAATATATATATATAGATTATCAATTACATTAAATAACTAACTGATTCGTGCGGCACTTACCTTACTTCATTTGTGCACTCGTCTAGTGATATGATCAAGTATTGAATTTTCAATTGAGCGCACTGATTATAAATATCCGATGATTGCTGGCGACTGTACACCGAGTAGACGTGTTCCGTTCGATCGCTGCGAAATGTTTGAGATAAAGAAAATTATAAGTAGACGTTTATTATGTGGATTGAGCATAACTTACGCCATTTCACGCATTTCAAGATGCGCATGGTTCACTATTGGACGCTTAGTAGTCAGATGCACGGTTCCAATAATCTCCACAGGTCCAGCAAACACTGCATCGCGTTCCGTATTCAATTTGATCCACTCGAGCATGCCTTCAAGATCATCCGTTGGATTAGTAAATCGCGTAGGGAAATATTCATCTCGAATATTCTGAAAAATACCCTCAATAGATTAACCTATATATTTGTAGTTAAGATTTACAAATTACCATCATGCCCGGATCAAACATGCTGAGCAGGAATACAGCCAAGGACACAGACCAGAATATGTTCCGCTGTCGATGATACCAGACCTTGGAGCATATCGTGGGCGCTATTACACAGCCCTGAGTGAAGCTGAGGAAGAACAGTTTGCGCACAGTGAGGCCAATTAGCGTGAAGACAATCATCTGCATGAAACTGTACATGTAGTGCAGATTAAGTATCTGAGCATTCGTTGTAGGCACAAAAGAGTTGCGTCGCGATGTTGTCGCCTGATGGCGCTTGCCATTGGTAGCCTCCTTGCTAGGTGCTTTCGATGGCAATGCTTCATCTGTTTCTGGTTCATTTTGATCAGGTTCATCTGCAGTCGTCGTTTCCGTTTCCGTTTCTAATTCTTTCTCTATTTTCGGATCAGCTTCCACGGAAGCCGTCTCTTTGGGATTATGTTCGCTGGCTTGTTCGCGCTCTTTGCGTTGTTTATCACTATTGCGATGTATTTGCGCCTTTAAGCGTTTAATATCCTGCATGAAGTCATCACGCTCCGGTTGCTGCTCCTCTTGCAATTTGGCCTTTTCACGTTTATATCGATCATAGTCATGATCGCAGCTTTCTAGCATTGCAAAGCATTTTTGTAGCTGCTGTTCGGTTTGCTTGTTGGACATATCGCTCATGGATACATGATGTTCTTCAAGGAAATCTTCCAGCACATAGTTACGAGCACGCTCACGCTGCTCCTGGCTTGCGCTTGTGGGCACATTGCTTTTACGCCATTTTCGAAAGAACATGGCTAGCATTACGACTCCATACATACAGTATGGCTTAACAATAAGCGTCTTGACCAGTTGCCATAGCTCCGAAAAAGCGACGCGTGCATAAAGCGGATTGCAGGCGGACAGATTTGTCACAAAGTTAACCTTGGCCTGTAGCATCCAGTGTGCCCACAAATCGCAGTAGTGCATGCTCATATTATCTTGCCAATTCAACAGACCAGACTTGCTTAACAGATACACCAGCTTGGCCTGCATGCTGCTTGCAAACAAGAATGCAAGTAATATGAATTTTAAGGGGAAATAGTCGCCCTGCAGCAGGTCATTCGAGGAGCGTTGACTGCGGATTTGCCGTACGATTGTTATTAGGAACAGGCTAAGAGAGACGCTTAGTTGCCAGGTGAAAAGCAGCTGTCCGTTGCCATGGGATATCACAAAGGCTAAGCAATTTCCTAGCAAATGCGATAGGGAGTAATCCAACGCAAATGCGTTGGCCAAGCCCAAAGGCATTGAGCTGATGTTCCATGAGGTCATCACAATTAAAATTTGTGTTGTGAATATAAAGTTGGAAAACTGCCACGAAAGCAGCGCACAAGCCGTAAATAGTGACATCACAAATATCTAAAAATTAAACAGGGTTAAATGTCATTTCAGGAATTAGGTTTATAAATCTCTTACCATGACGAGACGCGAGGTATGTTTTTGCCGATGTAAAACACGGCCAATGCATATACATAAATAAAACATTTGAAGGAATATGAACGGAAATGCAAAATTCTCCCGAGCCAGCGGCCTTTCATATATCTTGGCTGCAAAGCTGTGGAACATCAAATAGGAAAGAACGCCGTAAATGCCACCAAATACATTTTCACTCAGTAGCGTGCCATAGAGATAAAGTACTAGAAGCGTAACTCCACCCATTAACCAGACGAAATCAAAATAAAATTGCATGGGCTGCACGGTTGGATTAAAGCCGGCCCGCACCACATGATAAAAGTATCTGCACCCAGAGAAAGAAAATATTGAGAATTAGTCATTTGAAAAATGGGTTAGAATATATAGTCACAAAAAGTAACATATGTTTCCGCAATTATTTAATTAATTACTTACGCAGTAACCAGCTCTGGCAGCACATAAAAACGTTGTAGCACATTGACGCTATGGGGATATTCAATGTCGGTGACGTTTTTTAATTGCTCATAACCATGCCAAAAGTCAGGGCCTTCGACTAACTTCTTGTAGAATGTGTAATAGAGGGCATCTTCCCGACGTAACATGGATTCACGCTCCAGTTGGTTGAGATGCTGTATATTAGTGCGAGTCTCGAAGATGACGCGTACATGATGCATGTACAGAAAAAAGAAACCCGAGCCTAATGATGATGGAATCTTATAATATTTGAAGCGGCCGGCGACAATCATTACACTACTTACCAATTAGCGCGTGCGATAAAATAACGTACAAATTGGGCTCGCGCATATTTGGGCGTTTGGGTTGCGTTTATCTGTTCAGTAGGTTCTTTTAATCATTATTTGATTGCCTACTGATTAATTTAATTAGTTAAGCCTCCCTCGATGTTGATGTAGTTTATACTCGTAAACAAAGTACTTGGAGCAGCTGATTCATTTCGATATAAGAAATAAACAGCTGTTTCACCATCTATGACCAGGTGACTTTTTAATATACATATATATCGATGTGCACGTAATATCGATTAACCATATTGCTGGCACATTGAGCAAGAAACATATACAACAACAACAAAAAAACAACAACAACAATCGTAAATTTATTCGATTACAATATATAAATTAACAAAACAAATAAAAAGTTAATGAAATAAAATGATTTGAATATCCGCGCTAAGCGATAAAGTAGAAACGGACACTTTACAGCACTGCTCTAGGCAATACAGTGCAAAGAGCAGCTAGCTGGCAATATCTCGAGAACCGAGCCGAAAATTAAATTTTATTTAATATTTTCGTCTTATTTCGACGAGTTCTTGGCGCCCCAATGGCCATCTCGTCGGCACGTGAATCTCTTTCACATGCATTAACTAATCGCTTTCTGCCAAATTTAGAGTACTTGCTTCAAGGTTCCATTTTAGACTTGGCCGTCGAGCATTTAATGCACAGGTGAGTGGAACAACTCGGAGCTTACTACTGGATTATAAGCAGATATGAATTTAAATTATAATACTTTAGATTAAAAGGCCTATGTGACAATGTGGACACCTCACCAGAGCCATTTCATGATCTCGAAGTGTGCATGAGCCTGCGGCAAGGAAATTCAAACCAACCGCTTTTACTACGAGTACGACGAGCTCTGGGACGAGATGCTCCATTTCAGATGAGGTATTTGGGACAGCCCGAGGTAGATATACGTCGACCCACACTGGTGAGAAGTTGCATGGACTGTGCCTGTACCAATGGCATACTAGATTTTCTCTCTGAAATGGGATTTCGGTTGGAATTTGAGTACATAGCAAAGGGTGAGTACAAAAGAAGCATCCGAAAGAACTATGATCATTTATACATGTACTTATAGATGCATGTTATATAGATACATGTACTTATAGAATGCATTCTTTCTGTAGGCTATATGTTCCGCAAGGGTCGCATGAAAATAACTGTGTCAAAGCTTTTCAAAATTGTGCCCGGCAAGCAACAGGATATGGCAAATGAGCCCATCTCAAATAGCTACATTGTGGAGCTGTCGGTTGTGGCGCCAACGGGACAGGAGAATGTTGGCGAAGAAATGCGTGTGTTTGCCGAGCAACTGAAACCGCTAGTCCAACTCGAAAAGATTGATTATAAACGGCTAGGGAACATACCATAAAGCCTGACAAACTTTTGTATTAATTAAATATAGCATATAATTAAGATAAACCATAAATGAATCATTAGTTTGGCTTTTCGCAGACTAAAGTGCCACAAACAAAAGATGGCGCCACCGTGCTTTGCAAAACAGACAGAAGACGGATTTCCAAATTAAATCCACCAAAACAAATCGAAACTTACAGTTTATCGAAATTCAAATCTGAGAATTCATTTCAAAATTATTCACATTTAATGCAAACACAAAAACATTAAACTTATACTACTAGAAGAAAAAAAACCGATTTTCAGGCCAGCACGATCAATTAACAGCGGCTCCAATAAATGCAAACTGATCTGAGTGAGTAAGTTATGCTCCTTTTTAGGGCATCATACGCAGGGCACCATCCAGGCGAATGATCTCTCCATTGAGCAATGGGTTCTCGTAGATGGCCTGCACCAAATGGGCGTACTCGCTGGGTTCGCCCAGGCGCTGGGGGAACGGAATCGACTTGGCCAAAAAGGTGCGTACCTTCTCGGGCAGTGCAGCCAACATAGGTGTATTGAACAGACCTGGAGCAATGGTACAGATGCGAATACCCTGTGTGCTCAGGTCCCGAGCAATGGGAAGTGTCATGCCGACAACGGCTGCCTTGGATGCTGCATAAGCAGCCTGACCAATCTGACCATCATAAGCAGCAACGGAAGCTGTGTTCACAATGACACCACGTTGTCCATCCTGGTTGGGGGTATTGCTTCCCATTAGACCAGCCGAGAGGCGAATCACATTGAAAGTTCCCACGGTGTTGATATTAATCACACGCTGGAAGTCCTCCAATTTGTGGGCAACATTCTTATTGAAATTATAGGTCTTTACAGCAGTCGCAGTGCCTGCACAATTAACCGTCAAATCGAGACGACCAAACTTATCCTTGGCCGTCTGGATGGCAGCACTCACATCCTTCTCCGAGGTAACATCCACGGGTACAAAGACAACATTGTCACCCAATTCCTTGGCCACATCGTTGCCCTTTGATGATGGCAGATCAGCGAGCACAACGCTTGCTCCCTGCTTGGCAAGACGCTCAGCTGTTGCACGGCCCAGGCCGGAGGCACCACCAGTCACCAAAGATACTACGTTCTACAATAACAACAACAAAAAAGACAAGAAAGTTTTTTTTGATTATTGTGTAACGATAACGGTCCGCGTGAATGTTTTCGGTACAAGGTACACATACAGTTATTCTTAGCAGACAATGGTCGTCCCAATTGGACTTTGTACTCGGCTGTAGCAATTGATTTGCTGTCCCAGACTCATAACATTACACGAATACAAGCAATATAAATGCCAGCGGGCTGTTTTTATTAGTGTTAGTTCAATGTACGATTATTTACCTTGATCATATTGATGTTTCTTGCGTTTAATTGAAAACGATTGATTGAGCAACTACGGAGAAATCTGGAAGACTGGCGGCTTCTTTGCAAAAACACCGGTTGCTGTTTCGATCCGTTCTGAATAAGTTCAAGTGAACGGGTCATAAAAATGAACGGATGAACTGAACGAACATGTTTAGTTGGATGGAGTGAACAAAAATGGCACCAACCACCGTGGGTTATTTTTGAGCAATTTCCAGAAAAGCGTAGGCCTAAGGTATTCTTACTGGAATTTGGTCTTCAACACCCATTTAATTTAAACTTTGCTTGCATTTACAAAACTCTCAAAATTAACAACATGATAGGTGGCGGCGCTAACAAACAAAAGACGACGCCACCGCTTTGAAAGATGTTTTGTCAAACAGACAAAACATGGATTTCAAAATAAAATCCGTACCTAAAATAAATAAACTTATTTTTAATTTTATACGATCAATTAGGTTGCAATTTAATCGAATGCCTAATTGGCTCTAAAAAATTTAATTTAAAGTGATTAAATAACATTAATTTTCCCTGTTTTTATTTTATTTAATTTGGGGCGCACAAGTATTAAATATATCGATTAACGACCTATCGCGATGTTTAGTTAAATTCGATAGCTCAGAGTTGCTTGCCAACAGCTGATTCCATTTACGGTTCATTTTATTTATCTGTAGTACCGTTGGTTTATCTGCTTCTATGAAACGCAAAAAACTTGAATGCTGCACATTGCAAAATGGATGGACAAAAGAAATTCGGTAGTTTTAATTTTGTTACAAAAGAACCAATTGATAATGCGACCAAGGAAAAAATCATCAATGTGCGTCGAGAGCAATGTAAGTAAAATCTTCAACATTTCTCGAATGATTTGTAACTAATCAGACATGTTTCGACATGTTTCGCAGTAAGCAGCAACAAACAACCAGCTCAAGATCGACTTAAACGCCTGCAGACGAAATTGAAACCAGATAGAGAAAGACTTGTACCAAAAAAAAACACTAGGCACAGCATTAACTCTGTAAATAACAAAGGAACTATTGCTTACCAGCAATCCCAATTGAAGAAATGCGTTCCGTCAGTGGAAACTCCAACAACTCCATGGAATGGATTTTCAGAAAAGGTAAAAAGTTGGTCAAATAGTGGACCATCAAACGATGGACTTGAATCTTCTGCAAGTGGCTCCAACAAACGTCGATCTCCTCGTAGTGCCTGGGCGAAGCCCAAAGCGCTGCTTGATGCCAGCAATAGGCTGGAGCGTAGTCCTTCCATAAGTGGTAAGTGTTCAACTTGTTATACTCTTGTACACTCTTTAAAGTATATAATACCCCATATTATTAATAAGAAAATGTCGACACAATCAACACTTAAGTCTTAACAACTAAATATTATTTATATTTTTGCTTAATCTTGATTTTGTCTATGCTTTTGAATGCAGCCAACCAGCGTCTGGTTTTGTTGCGTGAATCGTTACAGCAAAATCAGAAGGAAAGCAATAAAATGATGAACAACAATCAAAATAATAATAATAATGTGATGCCTTCGATCTGCAAGAAACTGCCTATTGTAACTGCCCCAAAAGTGATTAAACCAGAAAAAACAAATCAACCGTCAAGCAATAACCCAACTGATGATATTGAGCCCATGGACATTGACGATGAGCAGCTGGAAGAGGATGCGGAGACCAGCAACACCAATGTGGTGTCTTCAGTAAGGAAAACTTTCTTTGCCTTAGCTATAGTTTGTTTAGTTTATTTGTAAGCTTTTCGACTTTTTTACCTGGTAAAAGTAAATAGGTTTAGTCTAAAGATTTTCAGTAAATCATAAATCAAATTTTCCTAACTTATCTCTGATATGTTGCCCTTTGTGATAATAATTTTCTTGTGCTTCAGCCTGCTTTAAATGAAAGTACAACAAAGTCGACCAAGGCTGGTAATTCAGACAGACCATTGCTGGAATTGATAGCATCGGACCAAGAGCTACCTAAACGTCTTGAGGATCATATGTATTTTGTGCTGGACACAAATGTCCTCATTCATAATCTGGCGTTTGTCGAGGATCTTAGTCAAGTGGCATTGGGCGAAACAAATGGAAGTATGTTATATATACCCTATATTGTGATCAAGGAACTGGATGGGCTTAAGGATCGACGCAACGAGGATTCACTTAAACGTAGTGCTGCCATTCGTGCTATACGCTATCTGAACGATAAGTTCGACGAAAGCTTAAAGATTCAGGGTGAGTTAAACAATGCTAAATGTATAAGCATTTTTAATTGAAACAAACTCTTGACTTTCTTTAATTAGCACAATCTGCGTTGGAGGCGGCAGATCATCTAATTGATGTGGACTGTGCGGATGATAGCATTATGAACTGTTGCCTACAATTGATGGGCCAAGTGCCTAATTTAATGCTTCTTACCAACGATGCCAATTTGCGCCTTAAAGCCAACGCCTCATCGATATTAGTATCATGTCGTTCCGATTTGTTGAATGATTATAGGGAGAAATTTGACGCATTACCATCGTAGCAATAATACTGTAAAGACTGCATCTGTGATAGACATTTGTCGGATGGAATAACGGGAGCATTAAGGAGGAATAGTCTGTCGGAGTAGAAGGAGAAGAAGCTGGAGAGATTGAGTAACCACTGCACCGCGGCCAAAATGAAGTACAATCACATCTAATCAAACCAAACATCTACAATTTAAGATATACTACATGCATATCTATACAACTACCTGTCTATCCAGTCATATATGTAGATATATCACACAATATACATTACACAAGAAATCGTACACTGAAATATAAGCTATGAAGTTATTACAATATGCGATCTCCGCCTCGTTTTATTTGCATTTTGATAACCCATCTATTGCCTTTGCACTTGATACTTTTTGGGGTATTTGGACTTTATAAACAATTTAGCTGGGGACAGTTTTTAGAGAATTCTCTTATGATCTTTATCTATTTAGAATTTATGGAAATTAACAATAAAACTTATAGTTTGTCACCGAATATTTATAATAAATCAGATAGATAATAGATTTGATAGTCTATACAAATGTATATAAAAAATACTGAAATCTTAAAACTATTCCTATACTTAACAACAAATCTAATATTTATAACTATTACTATTTAATTGTTTATAACAAATCGGAGTTTATAAGAATTCTGACGAGATATATCAGACATAAAGCTAACAACAGTTCTGATAAGTAGTTTGCAATTTAGAAGATAAGTTGTGGGAAATATTATAGAAAGTTAATTTTATTACTCTTATTTGATTGATTATAAGAAATCTGAGTTCATATTAGATCTGAAAACTTAAAGCAGAACTGATAGTCTGTAATATATCTAACAGTTTTTAAGAGATAGGATTGAAAATAATATTTGAAAGTCTTTTTTAATTCTCTATAACATATGGATGTGAAAGCTTACAACAGATGTGAAAGTTTTGTAGCAGAACTGAAAATCTGTAATAAGTATATCTGATAGTTTATGGGAGGTATAATCGAAAATTTATTTGTTGAACTCTTATTGGATAAATCTGAGTTTGTATTAGAGCTGATAGCCTCCTCATATACTATATCTGATAGAGCAGGTGGGTTAAACTAAGGCGATATCTATAGCGTTGTCTGTTAACTAAATATTTCAAAAGGAGATCTCGCTATGCTAGAGTATTTTGATTGCGGTGTGAGTTTTTGGATGAATCATTTATGGATGTCTATTGTTTAATTTTAATTAAGTCCAAGCCAGAGGCGCCTCACCTTTTCGTATTCGTATTTCATGGCATTCTGGCGACTTTGGAAGGCTTATCGAAGGGTAAATAATGTGAGGCGCTTCCGCTGGTGGGTTTTAACCTGTGGGTCTGGATGCAGTTCATCGCTTGGCACAAGTTTCAATGCGCTGTGGACGCTTGTGCTGCGCGGTGGTGTTCAAAAGAAAAATCCGAGACAAAGAAGGAGATTCGTTTTGTGGGTGACAGTGACAACTTTATTATTGCCTGGCACAATAACTTAAGCTATATAAAAATTGTATGTATGAACTAGAGTATATATATATATATATACTTGTACATATATATATATATAAATGATTTATAATGTTATGTATAGAGTGTAGGTATGTGGTGAATGTGGTTTTATTTTATTACTTTCGTTTTATTGTTGTGGTTTGTAATTGCCATAGGCTCTGCTAATGTACAAACTGGCGAGTTAAGTTATGAATTTTGTTTTCCTTTCTGTTCTGTTCTGTTTTTGTTTATACACATTGCAATTGCAAATTGATATCGTTCCAAACGCTATGACGCTCCCACTGCTGCAGTAGGAATGCCGCCCGATGCAGCGCCATTAATTGACGCCAGCTCCAGGCCAAGCTCCTGTCCTACAATTTGTTATCACCAGCTCCCATTAATTGCATACGCTCCAATTGTTCGGCCAGAGCACGTTGTTCACTGGTTAAACGTAGAATCTCCTGTTTCTCCTCATTGGTGTGTCCTTTGCGCTTGGCCCGATACTGCAGCGTACGCTTATAGCACTCCAGGATCTCCTGATCGATGGTGTCCAGCTTACGCTTCAGTTCAATGCGTTTAATCTCCTCACTGGCTGCGGCTCTAAGTCGCTTCAGCTCCTCACTGTTGAACTGAGCCACACTACTGATCTCCGCTGTAACACGTTTAATTTCAAGCAGCACCTCGTCCACATCCTCATGGGCTGCCAGTTCACTGGCATCGATTAATCCACTATCGACGAGCTCCTTTTTCAGTCGCTGTTCGATGCCAACGCCATGCTTGAGCATAGAGAGGGAACGAAAGTTTGCAGAGGCAGCCACGGCATTGCTGGAGGAGGAGTGTGTATTCTCATTGCTGCTACTATTGCTGTGTTCACCAACCGCTGCCTGTTCGCTGGGCAGCGATTCATCCATCAGTGCTGAGACTAGACGCTGTGTCAACGGTCCTGTTATACTCTCCTCCAGCATTCCCTCGGCTTTTTTCAGCATCGCATTCGCATTTTGTGACTTTTGACGTGCTCCACCTGGTTGTAGACTCTTCATATCCTCCTGTGCCCACACTGTGGAGTAATGCGGGCCTAAGGGTGGTATTGGCGGCACCAAAGGTCCACGATACTGCTCCAGCAGATCGTCAATCATTCGCAGATCCTCGTTGGTAAGTGGCATACAATACGGCTCAATTGACAGCCAAAACTTGTTGGGCATATCGTTCTTGGGCATGCTCACTTTAGGCAGTTGCAGTTGCTGTTGTTGCTGGATGATATTGCTATTGTTAGTGGGCAGTGAGACATAATCCATGCTATCATCTGTATGCACAGCCATGGGACTGTTTTTGTTCATTTGTTTGGACACAGCACCCTGTAGTTGCTGCTGTTGCTTCAATATCGTCATTGAGGAATGCTTCTTACGCACACCAGTGGGTTCATCTCGTAGCTTGCGTTTGGAATTGGATGATGGGGTGGAGGGACTAGCGACACCACCAACACCACTGTTGCTTCCACTGCCAGTACCAGGAGTACCAGCACTTCCCATGCCCAGTATACCATTTAGCAAGGCTTGATTGATGGGTGGTGAGCCGGGCGGTATGCGTTCTAGTTTCCTACGATCCTGACGCTTCTCATCCTTGTCCAAACTATCATATTCGGCTTTAAGTACACGTGCACGGAGTGCCACATTGGAGAGCATTAGCTCCAACTCCAGCTGCACTGCATCGAGATCTTCGGCAGCCAAATGATCGTCGGCGGGACGCTGCAAGGCAGCTGCAAATGTTGGTAACTGTTTGGCCACATCACGACTTCGTATTAGCGGTATTATTGTGCCACTTGACATGGCAAACACATCCGCGTCCGTTGTTGTTGCATGGGACGCTGATTTGTTGTTGCTATTGCTGCTTGCACCTGCACCGTTGCCACCGCCACCACCCCCTCCAACAACATTATTTCCATTGGTGTTATTGTTTGTGAGCAATTTGCCAGCTGACATGCCAAAACCAGCGCCGCCTCCGCCACCACCACCTCCAAAGTGACCCATCTTAATATTCTTGAGGTTCGTACCCATTTCCAGCAGCGAAAACCTGCGTAGTTTCACGTGTTGTCTTTCTTGTGAAATTCTATGCAATAATATTTGTGAAAAAAATTAACCAAGGCGAGCGTCGCTTGCGATTAGTAAGTGAGTGAACACAAAAGAGTTGTTCACTAAACTGAGTGAGTGAACATGTTCATTCGTTGTTCAAATGGTTCTGTTTTTGCTAACATTTGCTTAGCTGCTCCTTTTTCTCGTTTAATATCGTCAGCCAAAGGACCATTATTTCCTATTCAAATGAAATTATAACACAAATTTACTGTAATTCCAATCTCATAGGACATTTACGACATTTACTGTAATCCCAATGTCAAGGAGCAATTGTAGCACTAAAATATCGTAAAAAGTCGGAGCCAGCGGGAACAAGTGAATATGTTCACCTAAATGAGCAGTGCCTACCCAGCCCTAGCGTTTTCTAATTTGAGTAGATTGTCTGACTTTAATAAGAATTTAGTTCAAAAAGTAAACAACATGACAACTGGCAGCGCTAACAAACAAAAGATGGCGCCGCCAACATTATCGATAGTAAAAAAAAACTATCAGCATCGACATCGATAGTTGCATGTACCGATAACTCGAAACAAAACGATCACAACTTAGCGCGCATTTCCCAATACTACTGTGCCGATTAGCATCGCGCAGTGCGTCGGCCCTGGTTTTTTGTTTCGTTTGCATTTTGTTCTTTGTTGTTTTCGTGCGCGCTATTCTGTGATAAAGTGTACTTAACCAATTAGTTAATGTTATCAATTAGTAATGCTTAGGTGGTGGCCTAACCGCATACCAGTTAACGTATGCCCATAGCAATACACTCGTTCTACCAAACAGCCAACCAAACCAAACATTGAAACAATAACAACAAATAGAACGAAACACACACAACAATAACAGAAGGAGAGCATCATCAACCAGTGGTGCATAGAGATGTGTAATTTTATGTAATTGAAAAGTAATTTGGAATCAGCAACAAAGTCAAAGTTAAACTTAATCTCGTGATGCCTTCAATTAATTGGGCTGCTCAATCACAAGACGCAGTTGATTGACAGCAACAAGAACAAGAACAACAACAACAACGACAACCACTTATCTTGTCCAGCTTTCATTTCGCCAGAATTCATTCTATCTCTGAGTCAGAAACAAGGCGCGCTTTGCATTTCTTTGGCTTTTGACAGCTTTATTGATCAAATATTTAACGTATATGTACTATATGTACATACGTATGTGAGTGTGTGTATTGATATTTGTCGAATGTATTTAGTTTGTTGTAGCTTTTGTTGTTCTTGATGTTGTTGTCAGTTGGCTTATCAGCGCAGACAAAATCAGACACTGTATAGAGAACAACTGCACTGATAAGAGGACAGGCAACAAGTGTGTTTTTTTGCTGCTGTAAGAAACAGAATTTAGTACAGAAACATGAAACAAAACATTCGATCAGTTATTGTTTGAATGGCCGGCAATCCATCAAGCAGACAGTTTGAAAACTATATTTAGGATTTAATGTTGACGTTAATTGAATGAACGTTTCAATTTGACTTATTGACGCTTAATCAATTAACACCTGTGTGTGTAAAGTTCTCTCTATCAGTGTGTGTGTGAGTGTGTGTGTCCTTGCGAAGAACGGAAGTCAAGGCGAGAACTTAAGCCACAAGTTAAACCTTCTATTTATTTTCTCTTATTAGAACGGAAGTCAAGGTTAGAGTAAAGCCCCAAGTTATAGGTTTTTTATTTTCTTATTAGAACGGAAGTCAAGGCAAGAATTAAACCCACAATTTGTAGTATCTTTTTCTCTTTTTTCCCTTGTCGTGCGTCTTGGCAAATATTTGTGCAATTAATTGATTAAAATGCGAACGTTTATGTTTACACAGCAACAGCAACAACGACAACGACAACTACAGCGACAACGACAAAATTTTCCAATTGACTTAGCTTATTAAGCGAAACGCGCTAATGAAAATAAACAAATTCCCATAAGGCCAAAAAAACTCACAAAATAATAGATATCCATTTGGTTAACTTATCTCCACGCGTTGCCAACTGCCATTATTATTTACAACAAGTTTTGTAACTGCCCTCTGATTAGATACAGTTCCTTCCTGCCTACCTTCTTTCCTCGCTCCACCCTCTATTCGATTTTCCCCCTAATGCTTGTTGATCGGAAAATTACCGTATGCAGTCGTGCGTTAAGTAAACTTGATTTTTCGGATAATTTCAGCGCCGGTTAAAGCCAGCTAAGAACCAAGCCAGGGTCAAAACTGCATCGATAGCACCATGAAGTTCGCCGAGCATCTGTCGGCGCACATAACGCCCGAGTGGCGTAAGCAATATATCAACTATGAGGTAAGACATATGTAATCCCCACAACCGAAAGCCCAGCAAATCATATCTATTCCCCCACACTTTATACACAAAGAATAACACTCATAAAATACATACTATTTATGTACATACATACATATGTATATGTGCTAGAGTTAAGGGCTAGACAGTTAAAAAGATCGAATATAACACGACACGAGCACGAACCGTTAAACTATTCGATATGCACGATTATTCTATTCTATTATTTGATAAAATATTTATTTTTACCTTTCTTTGTTAACTGTCGTGCCTATAAAAATGTTTACCATTTTAAACAGAGCCTGGTGAACGGTTAGATAAAACCAGATTTTAAATTTGAATTTTTAAAGATTATTCTATCTGTATACGTGTCAACAAAAAATATTCTCACTTTTATACAATTTCAGATACTGAACCCTTTAATGTTTTTTTTTTTTTTGAATTATGCCAGAGTATAAACTTGCATAACTTGTTCTAAACTTAATCGATTTCCATGCCAAATGTCATTTTGATTACTAATTGGTCTATAAACTGATTGTACATTTAAAATAGTAAATTTTCAAAAAGGAATTTTATTTTTAAAATGTTAAAAAATATGACATGTGGGGCTTTTTAAACTTTTAAAAGGAACAAACAAATTTAAAATCACACTTCTTACATTTAATTTACTTATGGTGTCCAAATTAGTATGACATTTTAATTTTTTGTTTTTATTTCATTTTGATAATCATTTGATCTTTAAATCGACTGTATATAAAAATGGTTAACTTTCAAATATACATTTGTTTACGAAAATGTTCAGAAAGATTCCGTTACTCACTGGCAAAAATATAGTTTATGTACATTAAGATCTAGATTCAGACGATTTTCCTTTCCTAAGCGTTCCTTAAAAATAATATTACATAAATATCCTACCAAAGATTTTCGTTTCCACAAAACGATCAGCACAGATCGAAATACTTAAATATAAGCTTTCCCTTTGCGTATAACTAGATGGTTAAGTAATAGATAAATTTATAATTCTTCTTGCAGGAAATGAAGGCAATGCTCTATTTGGCTGTGGAGGAGGCGCCCTCGGTGGACAGTGTGGAGGATGAAGTGTTGAAGCGTCATTTTGCAAACTTTGATGAGAACTTCTTTCATTATTGTGATAAGGAGTTGAAGAAAATCAATACATTCTATTCGGAAAAGTTGGCAGAGGCGACACGTAAATTTGCCACACTTAATGCGGAGCTTAAATCGAGTATCGAGGAATCGGAGCGTACAGCCAAAAAGTCCAAGGGACAGAAAAAACATGCGGCATTGCCCGATCGCAAGGCGCGAGAATTGAAATTGGCCTTTAGTGAATTCTATTTGAGTTTAATACTCTTGCAGAATTATCAGAATCTGAATCATACGGGTTTTCGCAAAATACTCAAAAAGCACGATAAGGTAAACAACAAGAAACATTAATTGTTATTGAATTTTCTATTAATTATAAATTATTAATGAATTGCAGCTGTTGCGCGTGGACAGCGGAGCAAAGTGGCGACAAGAGTATGTGGAGGCATCGCATTTCTTTATCAACAAAGATATTGACAACATTATCAATGAAACTGAAACAACTGTCACTGGGGAACTGGAGGGTGGTGATCGTCAGCGTGCGATGAAAAGATTGCGTGTGCCACCTTTGGGTGAACAACAGAGTCCATGGACAACATTTAAAGTGGGTCTCTTCTCGGGAAGTTTCATTGTCCTGGGCATCGTTGTTGTGCTCTCCGCCATATTCCATGATATCACTGGAGAGAATCTAAAGGTCACATTTCGTTTGTATCGCGGTCCATTGCTGATCATTGAGTTCATCTTTTTGATTGGCGTTAACATTTATGGCTGGCGTTCGTCGGGCGTTAATCATGTGCTAATATTTGAATTGGATCCACGTAATCATCTATCGGAACAACATCTTATGGAGTTGGCGGCAATATTTGGTGTCGTCTGGACCCTGAGTATGCTTAGCTTTTTGTACAGCGCCAGTTTAAGCATACCAGCATTCATAAATCCATTAACACTAACCCTAATTATGGTACTGTTTCTGGCCAATCCGTTTCATGTGCTACATCATGATGCACGCTTCTGGCTACTGAGGATTACGGGACGCTGTTTGGCAGCTCCGTTTTTTCATGTGGGCTTTGCCGATTTCTGGCTGGGCGATCAATTGAATTCGTTGGCCACGGCAATACTTGATTTTGAGTATCTTATATGCTTCTATTTCACCAATGGCAACTGGTCACAGGCAACAGATGCATCCATCTGCATGGAAAAGGATTTCATAGTGCGTCCCATTGTTAATTGCCTTCCAGCCTGGTTTCGTTTTGCCCAATGTCTGAGACGTTATCGTGATTCTCGAGAGGCATTTCCTCATCTCGTCAATGCTGGCAAATATTCGACAACTTTTCTGGTTGTCATATTTGCCACGCTTAAAAGTTTCAACAGTCGTAAGTGTCAATGCATTGTATCTCTTTTGTACTACAACTAATTACTGTCTCTTTCTTTTTCATGTTAGCCAACTATGCCAACACCTTTGATAATCCTTACACCTGGCTATGGATAATTTCATCGATTGTATCATCTTGTTATTCCTACACCTGGGATATTAAGATGGATTGGGGTCTCTTCGATAAGAATGCCGGCGAGAATACATTCCTCCGCGAGGAGGTTGTCTATTCATCCACGGTGAGTAGATAGATCTGATAAACCATACACTCTGTAATATCAATTGAATTGTTATTCATTTATGTGCAGGGCTTTTACTACTTTGCCATATTGGAGGATCTGGCACTACGTTTCATTTGGGCATTATCCTTTTATTTGACTGAAATGAAAATTGTGAGCGGCGATATTATGACCTCTATAACAGGCATACTTGAAGTCTTCCGGTAAATCCAATTAATTTCTGTTCATATCAAGTGATTAATCGTATTTTCTTCATTTTTTCAGTCGCTTCGTTTGGAACTTTTTCCGTTTGGAGAACGAGCATCTAAATAATTGTGGTAAATTCCGTGCCGTGCGTGATATTTCTATTGCACCGCTCGATTCATCCGATCAGACATTGATATTGCGTATGATGGATGAAACGGATGGTGTTATCAATCGCTATACAAAAACGAACCGACCCAAGCCAAAGAAGGTCAAGGATCCTGAGAAGCGCAGCCTGCTGCATCCGCGCGGATCCCTACAGGATCTTAGCATTGATATCGATGGAAGCAAAAAGCTTTAAAACACTATTGACCCAATTCCCATTTTTGTTCTTTGCCCTCTCGCGGTAAGCTTCTTTTGAGCGCGTTTATGTCTTCATTATTTTTTTTGCGGCACTTCACCAATCTTATATTATAATTTTTTTTGTTTGTTTTTAGTTAATGTTTACAACTAGTTACTAAGTACTTAAAAGCCCCGATTCCAGCAATAATTAGACCTTAAGTTTAACTACTAAATTATCATTCCATTAACGCATCTAACAAAAAAGACCAAAAGGACCAATACCTACCCTTAATTAATACAATTCCCACTAGAAGCCTGAAATTCAGATAATTCTTAGAGCGGCAGTATTACTTAGTAAGGCGATTTATAATATAAACCCTACCCATAGATAGAGACTTGTACCTAAGCACAAAAAGTGAACAAGATCGTAACATTGGCAACATCCTATAGCAAAAGTAATAAACAAAAAGAACATTCCTTTTATAGTTAAACATAAATGAAACCTTAATTAAGCTTTAGTCAATTAGGTGAATTGCCCTTTAATTTTTAAAAATTTTTTTAATGGATATAATCTGAGTATCCGATTTGTGTACACAACTGTACTTAGTATATTATAGAGTTGTGCTGTTTAGTTCAATTTATTTATGATTTCTGATTCTTGTATCTCAAGTATTGGGAACTTGTTTGGTTAATTCTTCATTTTCGAGCAATTTGTGTAAAAATATAGACTTCAGACGTCTAACGTGTTAGCAATGTACCAAGTATAAAGTTTAGAAAGCGGCCTTGTATTGTCATCCCCTTAATTTTGCATCTCGGTTATCGAACCAATTAGAAGTTGTACATACGGATTATTCAATACTTACATACTTATATACAAACAAAAACATATATATATCTACCATACATATAAATAATAGAACAGAACTGAAACAAGGACTGTTATATAAATTACAGAACTCTAGGAACAACTCTATATATATACATACATACATATATAGCTATACCTTATGAACAGAATCGATTGATATAATTAATAATAACAACACACATATACACCGACGCACATATACATATATAACATACATATATATAACGAGCAAGATTGTATTATCGGGTTACGCCTTGAAAAGGGAAACCCCCAAAAAACATAATTGAAACGAATTGTACGAAATAAAGATAGCTAGAAACATGCAGCATAAATCGACAGTTTTTTGTTTTAACTAGGGTTAACTAGGAGACATTTTCGAGTACGGCACAAACGAGGGCAGTTCCACGCATTATCCAGAACTCGGGATCATTTTTGCTGCGCAAAAGTATGGAGAGCACAAAATTGGTCGAGTGTCCGGTTGTGGAGAGTACGCCGGAACGTTGTTGGGTCTTATACAAAGGCGCCTCATAGCGAACAATGGCGCTGACTTCCAGGCAGGGCATGAATCTTATAACTGGCATCCGTGTGTAGAGTTCACCGAATTTGGCATCACAAAGTCCACCCTTGGAGAGATCCCAGCGAGCGGCCTCTACAAAGATGCCATGAACATTGATCAAGGCATCGGTGCACTCCTCCAGATTTCCATATAGACGAGCATCCTATCAAGGAAATAAATGAACATAAATTAAAAAATTTTGTAATCCATACAAACATTGGAATTTGCATTGTGGAGCTCAAAGAAATCCTGTTGCACCAGCTCCATTTCAATAACTTGAAAATCGATTTTGAGCGAATCGATGGGAAGAACTCGACGACGTGCATAGGTCTGTAAAACACCCGTAAGGAAGGATTGTGGAAAGAAGAAACCGCTTATCCAATATGAACGTGGTGTTCCATTCTCTGCCCAATGTTGGATAAAGTCGATGCGACGTTGAAAATCCACAATATAATTGGACAGCGGTTTAATGGAGAGAAAACTGCGTTTGGCCCACATGGCAGGCACAATATTGGCCAACAGGGCACGGAATACCATTTCCAGATCTTCAGACATCACAACCAGACCCTTGATGGCCTTGGACAGATTGGAGAGACTGTCATGAATGATGCCAAGGGCAATATTAAAGCGATCGATCTCCTGCACAAGCACTGTGGTCAACGATGGCATCTGACCCTTGTTATCTAGCTGTAAAAGGGAGGAATTATGAAAGGGATTTCCTTTAGGATTTCGTAACACTCCCTACTTACCACTGTTAGGGTATCGTGTATGGGTTCACGTTGAATCTTGTTGGTTAGAGCCGATTGTATACGAGCAATTATCTGCTGACAGAGATCATTCTCCATGGCCTGACCCTCATCAGCAGAGGTACGTGGTTGTCCCAAGAGTAGAGTGCTAATAAAGAACTCAGTTTCCTTGCTCTGGAACACAATGTTGGCATTTTGATTCATGCCAAAGATCTCGGGATCCTCCAGCACGGGAAATCCTTGCACAAATGTTGCATACTCCTTGAGTGTCTCTCCCTGAGGATCACGATAATAGGTATCACCACGACAATACTTATAATCCGGTTGTATGATGCGCTCCGAGGAGAAGATGGTTAAAATTGTGCGCAGACAGCGCAAATCCCAATAATCCGTAACGCGACCTCCCCAGGTTATTTCTCCATTGATGTAGAGTATTGCCTCCCAGGGTATGTCTTCCATGACTTCACGGTTAATAAAGAAGTCAAGAGTTTTCAAACCGCACTCACGATCGCTCTCACTGAACTCATAGGTAATGTTCCAGCCCAGAGGACCGAACTTACGTCTTTCCAACAACACGGCGTGGAACATACAGAGACCAAAGACAATTGCCCGCCATTTGCCACTCTGAATGTGCTGCTCAAAGAAATCCACTTTAAGATCACCCAACGCTCCAATGACATTAGCTTTGATACCCTTGGGCGGCTCATTTGTTATCTTTACCGAGTTCTGGAGCACACTGATAGGGAAAGATTGGGTAGGCATCGAGGAGAGATACAAACGGAAATCGGGATTTGCCTTGGTAATGCCTAAGGTGAGATTGCGGACAATTGTTTCTAAAACACGCATCCAAGAGGTTGCCAGATGACAGTTCTGCAGAAAGACCCAATGACCCATGCGTAAACTCTTATCGATCAAACTCTCGGCGAGAGGTCCCTGTCCCTGACCCAACGAGATGGAATAATACTTATCCGTAAACTTCATTTCGGTGGTAAACTTAAGGAAGCCCGACATGGGATCCGAGCCCGTGGATAGTACAAAGATCAACGGGGTTACAGCCGAAGTGTCCAGATAGCTGTTGAGTGGAATAAATTTCGGATTATATTATCTTTTAAAAGAATTGTGCGCAGTATTTTTATATGATAGCTTTTGCCGATAGTTTTTAGCGATCGTTTTTGCCGATAGTTTCTTCTGCAAAAAGTTGTTTACCGCTCCTAAAGGATCTCTACTTACACTGTGCTCAGCTGTGTGCCTCCGGCGGAAACCTCTGTAAAGTACTTGCCCACTGTGGCATGAAGGTAGCTAACCACATTGAGCAGGAAACGTGGCTTCCGGAAGGTGGCTATGAACATGAGTTTATGAAAAATGTGAAGACGTTTGTTCCATTTATCGGTGGGCTCGGCTTTCGTGTTGCCAAAGTCAAAGATCTCCTTGTTGTTCTGCAGCGTGAGGAAAAAGGGTTTATCCATTTCATCAGTGAATCCGGTAAACGAATCTTTGAAATTATCCTCCAGAAATATGGCTGCCTCCCATTCCACTTGACTGATCTTTAAGTGGACGGGCTGAGCCTTGGAACGTACCGTTCCCACAGCACCACGGGTCAGAAAACCGAATTCTTCCTCGGTGACCCGGCCCTCCTGACGCTCCACAGACAACGTCAGCAGGAAGCTAAAGATGAGCTTGTGATTCTCAAAGAGACCACGCGATATGTTGTCATAGATGGCCTTTAGTTCGTCCACCATCAATGTGGAGATGCGAGTTTCAACAGCCATGACAGGATGTTCAAGACGAAGGACATTGCAAAAGACCTGTGTGAAGTATTTGAGACTGTACTGATACATGGGATCAATCTCGGCGAGCCCAGCAACCACAAAGTACAGAATAGCACCACGTGATGATAGAATGCGATAGCGTTCCCGGGAAGCTGTAATAACTTTCTCCGTCTCCTCAGTATCAATCAGACGAGCGGCAATGATTAACGAAGTTTCCTTAGAAAGAAAGGTTAAATTGTCTTTCAAAGATTTCTAGAGGTCACTTGAACCTACCTTGGCATCATTTAGGGTTTCGACAAGCTCTTCGTCGTCGAGTATATTGCCCTCGGAATTGAAGAGCAGCTTGAGTACTTTATCCTCCAGCGATAGCAATTGTTGTTTATCCGAGTTGATCTTGACAACAAGATCATTACGTTGGGCCTCCATCGCAGGCAGCTCAATGGCCACAATGTCGCTGTAAATGGGATGGAAGATCAGTGATCTATAAAATGTAATCCGATTCGATCAAACTTACGCCAGCAGTTGATCCTCCAGGCCACTTTCAGTGACTAGAAAATTAACCAGCGTCACATTGATGCATACTTCGGGTAAATAATGTGGATTGGGTAACTTGGTGGTCATATAGAGTTTGAAGTTGTTATCATAATCGATGACCTGATCGCCTAGTTTTAGATAAATACGACCCTCTGATTTGTAAGTCTCCCGCTGAAGTATGGGACTCAAAGAGGGATCTATTGTCTCATCAAGTTCCTCCAGCAAAACTGGATAGCCTTGACGTACACTATTCTCCAGTACTCGCATCATGGATGCATCTGTCATTTTGATCACCTGCAAATTATTGGCCTTCTCCATGTTACGTATCCAGCGATTGGCCTGCTCCTGGGGATCAATCATGAGGGCCCAGCGTAAGGCCCGAGTGGCATAAATACCATTTTCAATGGATATGTTATCCTTGGGCAAACCATCGACATTCCACTGACGCATCTCGTAGGCATCGCCCAGCACCTTGAGTAGATTAAACTCCTTACTGGATGGTATATTATATTCCCTACACTTATCCACCCAAAACTGACTCATCTCCCGGCGATATTCATTGGAGAAGGCGCCCAGATATGCCACACAAGCGGCTGCCACAAGGACATCGCCTGGGACACAGGCCAAGTCTGCAGTCAAAGATTTCACTGTCTCCCGCCAACGAATCTGTTCATCCGCCAGGGCGGAGGTCAAACGACCGGCTCGATTGATCCGTCCATAGGTGAGATCGACATTGTCCTGAATGACCTGGAATTCACGTTGTTTTTCCTCGAGACTATCACGTAAGGATTGAATCTTTGCCTCAACCGCTGCGAGTTCCTTTTGCTTTTGTCGGAGGACCTTCATGACATCCTTGAGCTCGGCTTCAGCTGCTTCCTTGCGTTTAATCTTGGGCTCAACCACTTTGTAGACCTTGGAGAACTTGTCCATGGCAATTACCCACATGCTGACGGACTTGGCCACCTTGGAGACCTTCTCGAATTTCTGCAGATTGAATTATCCTTCATTGATTAGGGTTCTTTTGAAACTAAAACTCTTTACTTACAGCTGGCACAAAGTCCTTGTGATCGATATACTTCTTGACCTTTTTAAGCACATCTTCTTTCATGTGCTCCTTATCGTATTCAAAGAGTCGCTTAATGAAATTAATGTCAGCCATAATGGCCTTGGCCGATGCCCAGGTGGGTCTATAAAATACAATCATTATAATCATAAACCAAGGACTTATTTAATTTTATAAGTTACTTACTTGGCACCTAGAAGAATACAGACGGCTTCCATACAAAACTGTACAAGAGCTGGAGGCGTGGTAAAGGACTTTAGTTCATTAATATCCGCTTTCGTAAGTCCCTTGAGTGCTTCTTCGGATTCACGCAGTGCTGGCATTGCTATCTCCAGATCTTTGCTAGCATCTTCGGATATCGCCTGGGCAATCGCTGCCTTCTCCTTCGCATTGGCCTCATCCTCCATGACGCCCTGCTTGACAGTGTCCGCCTGCTTTGTCTCTTTGGTCAGATTGTCCACCAAGGCCTTCATCAATGCCGACTTCTCATCCAGCTGAGGCACCATGACCTCCAGTTCTTTCTGCATGACTGCAATCTAAGCCAAACAAGCAAGTATATTAATTTAACAATAAATATGTACACTGATAAAAATAGATTCATAAATTAAGATTATGGTCTCAGAACTAAGAATTTTGGTTTAGAAAACCAATCTTGACTGTAATAATATTTCAAAAAAGATAATGCTCTTACTAAAAAAAAATATGTTCATAAACATAATAAGATACTCATAATTTTCTTAAAATTGAAAATTTTTATAGATATTAAGAGCAATTATTTCAAATTGTAAAATTTCTCTAAATAATATAAAACTTTTTAATATCCAAGGAAGAATTATTTTGATTTGTAAAATAAATATATATGCTCATAAACATATTTAGATATGCATTTCTTTTTTTCAGTGTATAAGCCTTATTACTTACCACTTCGTTGGTCTCCAAGAGCTTATTTAGACCGCTGGCAATGCGTTTACGTTTGGCAATAATTTCCTGGGTCTTGACTTTAAGAAGACTTTGATACAGCTTTAACAGTTCTAGATAACTACTTGGTGTGGTATAATAATGCCGCTTCATCTCTTTATAGAAACGCACCGATGCATCCTCGACGGTCTACAATGAATAAAGGATTAGTCAACGGATCAATAAGGATGTTTAAGTCGCACCTTATGCATAAATACTGTGGTGCTGGCCAGGGAGACACGTTCATTCATATTGGGTGCAATCTTTGTCAGCAGTCCCAGGGCAACGGAATAAAGTGCCTCAGTGGGCCAACTGGTAAACCAATCGATGGTAGTACAATTGACCAGGGATGGGAACATGCGGCAACGTCGACGGAAAGCATCACCCACTGGACTCATGGACATAACCACATGCAGATTATTGCGCACTCGATTGATGAAAAACTTGTAGATCTCATCACGGTGACAGCTCTGTAAGGGGAAACACTATCAGGTAAGTTACTAAAGAGTTAGATTAGAAAGAACCTCACCTCATCCTTTTTACTGGCATTGCAGGCATCACGTGCATCCAGGATAACCTTCTCGTATTCATCGCCCTCGAAGAGATTGGGTACCTCGCCGGAATTTAAAATATTGTTAATATCCTCCAGAAATTCCTCTTCCACAATCTGGCTGTCGATGAGCAGGAACGTTACAGGCTTGTTATCAATCTAAACAGTGGATAACGATTTAAGATTTAACATCTAAGGATGTTATTCCGATCCTTACCCCACCGATGCGATAGAGTACTCGGAGATCCTCGTGAAATGCATTCAGATCATAGTTTCGTCGCATTTCAATTTGCCAACAGTTGTACTCGTTGACATGGGAGGCCAACCGCGTAAGGGACTGTTTACCCATACCAGCCACGCCCACGAGGAGCCCATTGCCACGATCACTACGGAGGAGACGGGCCAGACGCACCGTATGCTCCATGGCATCCTGGAAGAGTATCAATTTCATTTGTTTACCCACCGCCATCGAGTTGTAATCGCTAATGTAATCGTTGAGCACACTCTCCAGTTTACTATGATCCCTGATCTCATCATAGACCCTCTCGTTCTTCGGCTTGCCAAAGATCATAAAGTCTCCGAAAAGTACATCTGGTTCATCTGGTAGAACGACATCACGATTGAAATGATCTCGACACACATCATTCATAAGAGTCTTGAAGATCGCCTTGTCCTCATCGTTAATGAGTCGATCGTGAAATACTCGAGTTGTCTCATGGTAGAACAATCTTAATATTTGGTTCTCCATATTGTAGTACATATTATTCGCTTGCAGGATGCCCTGTATGCACTTGGAAAGATCTCGCAGATTAAAGATATAATGAGATCGATCTGGTGTCGGCAGCATCACTTTCGCCACTCGCATATAGACATCCACACAGGCATGGACTATAGATTCGGAGAGGGAGCGGATAGCAGAGGAGAAGGTTTGCAGGAAACCCAACAGGATGCCATTGAAGATCTGTGTAAGCGTCTCCTCATTTGGTTTCGGAAGCGAAAACAGTGCAAAGTGACGGACAAAACGTGGAGTAAGTGGATTACGACCACCTCCAGGTGGTGCACAGGCACATCCCAAGACCACATCCAAAATATCCTTCCAGAAGAGCTTCTCTCGATCATAAAAGCCTTTAAAGTCCAGGAATTGTCTGCAGGTTGATAAAAAGAAATAATAATAAATAAATAAATCGAAAGTAATTCCCAAAACAACTGATATCAATCTTGGGTATGTTCAAATAAAAAAGAATAAGGCTTTAAAAAGTCTAGGTATAAAAAAATTGGGGTGTATAAAAATCGGGTTAAAAAATGATAAAGTTCAAACTCCTTTATACCGAAAGATGAAAAATTGCGCTGTCCCGAATGCCAAATTATTTTTTTAAATAATTTTTGTCACCCTGAATTTTTTTTTATTTAAGCATACTGTTGCTAGCCTGCATTTCAGCAAACAGCACTGTTTGTGAATTTCTGGGTCTGCTTTCGTCACTAGCAAGGACAATTCTCAAGAGACTTTTAAGTTTATAACAAACCTGAGCAGCTCGATGGCCGGCTGACTGCCGTAGGTGTCCAATTTGGGCATATTGACATCATCAATGAAGATGATGACAGTTTTTCCCACAGGGGCACCAAGTTGTGTGCGTTTCCGCTTCTCCAGCGGTCCCTCGATCATTTCCTGGGTACGCAAGCTGCTCGTTTGGGCCGAAAAGTTGAGCACAACAGGTATGACCTTACCTTCGGCTAGACGCTTCATACAACTAACTGCGAGTACGGTTTTTCCCACACCCGTTTCCCCCGTAAACATGACCGGAAAATCCCGTTTGAAGAGCAAATCTGCCACATACCTAAGGAGAATAACGGTGAGAAGTCTGTCTTTGTAAATATGAGCTTAGGTCTTACCCATATTTGGTGGTATCTACTGTAGGCACTTGCATATCATAGTAGGAAACCTCCGAGCTGAAGGTAAAGTGGGGCATTATTTCATTCCAGTTGCCCCAATCGTGGGTTTCGAGATTAACGCGATAGTTCCACATGGAACGCTCTGGCATGCTAGAAAATAAAAGGACCAATGTGATGAGGATTAGTTTAAAAATATAGCGCAAGCTAACTTTGGAGCGCCAAAGTTTGAGTACCCTTGCAGAGCCCTCTATAAATTAAGATATTAGGAGGTGTTCTCTCTTCCTTCAATTATATATATGCGTACTGAGTTTATTTTTGTCTCTCACACTCTCTCGCAGTATTTTCTTTAAGCCGTTGTAACGGCCGTCTACCAGAGCGGGTTTGCAAAGTGCATAAGGAAAAAGGAGACAAATTACAATTGCTAATTATCTTCACTTAGACAGAGAGATCAATGCGCCTACTGCAAACAACAACACAACTGACATGAGTACAGCTGTTCTCTTTAGACTTTATTTGGATAATTGCGCTCTTCGGCAATATTAAATTCGGCGCTCACACAAAGGACGTCGCTGAGCGCCAAATTAGTTCTATTTCGCGCCTCCACAGCAAATGTCGCGTCGTGTCGTGAAGCTGCAGAATTTTAAACGAGATCTTTTTACATATCTACCAACATATGTACATATATGCCACTCTGGCAATAATTTGTGTTAGCATTAGTGAAAATACATGAAAAATTGCAGTAAAACTGCAACAAGATCGCCATGGGCAAGTGAGTGTGTGTGAGTAAGTGAAATGTGAAATTTTGTTGTTTTTGTTGTTTGTGCTTTTGTCGGCGTTAGAAAATGCCTGAAATCCTTCAATCGTTCGCGTATTTAGTCTAATTTTGTCTCTATCTTTTCCATAAACCGTTGTAACGCCCGTCTACGAGAGCGGGCTTACAAAGTGCTAAAGGAAAAGAGAGAAGTGTGCGAGAGAGCGAGCAAGCATATCTTGCATCTATGCCTAAGGTGTTCATATATTCGGCCATTTTTTTTGTATTTTTGTTTTTGTGACTTCTGTGATTTGATTTTGTGTTGCATCAATAACTGCAGTTAATTCGTAGCTATCACAAAGATTAACTAGGTAAGTGACACAACTAGTTTAATATGATCCTTCTTTTATTTATTTGGCTATAAATCATTTCATTATATACTTTTTACTTCACACTTGTTTATTATGTATATATGTACATACATATGTATAATATTTGCAAGAATTGTACCGTGGCAATCCAAATAAAGTGTGTTTATTCTTGATCAGTGCGATGACCTGAGTCGATGTAGTCATGAGCTTCTGTCCTTCAATTGCTATCCAAATGAGTCTTTCAATTCTGAAGCTATTGAGCTTCTGTCTGTCTTTCAATTGCTATCCAAACGAGTCTTTCAATTCTGAAGCTATTGAGCTTCTGTCTGTCTTTCAATTGCTATCCAAACGAGTCTTTCAATTCTGAAGCTATTGAGCTTCTGTCTGTCTTTCAATTGCTATCCAAACGAGTCTTTCAATTCTGAAGCTATTGAGCTTCTGTCTGTCTTTCAATTGCTATCCAAACGAGTCTTTCAATTCTGAAGCTATTGTTGTTGCACTATTGTGTAATGTGACGGACAGACGGATATCGACTCAGCTCGTCGTCCTGATCAAGAATATATCGAGCCTTACTGGCGATAATAACGCAGGCGCCTTTTTAATGCAAAATGGTTCAACTTTCCAAAACACATCATCTGTTTATATGTTATAGCTTAAATCCTTATAGATATGCAAAAATTGAACTATTTATTATGCCAATTTGTATGCAAGCCCTTGCACAGATAAGCAGAAAAAGCTTTCTCCTGAAAAGTTGGTTTTTGGCGCTTACGTTATTCTCGCAAATAGGGCTCGATATATCGATATACTTTATGGGGTCTGACACGCCTCCTTTAGTGCGTTACAAACTTCGTGACAAAATTATAATACCCTTTGCAAGGGTATAATTAGGCTAAGAACCGTTTTCTCATCTTGCTTCGAGTTGAAATAAACGATAAGAGAACCAAATTTAATATTTATCTAGACTGTAAGGCTCTTGGCAAAATGAGAAAACGTTCCTAAAAGTACTTACTCCATGTGCGGATGTGTGGCCATTGCCCTGCCCCAATAGTCCTCAAAGGAAATCTTCTCGGCATCCTTTAAATTGGATGCAATCGCCCAAAGAACACACCACGTAAAGATCTTGGTAAGCAGCTTTTTGGCCGCTTCATCGTTCATAGAATGCCAACGTGGAACCTCCAGTTGGGAAGAGATCAAAGAACAACACAGTCTTACTTTTGATCCTAGCACCTGATGTATAGTGTAGGAAGCACGTTTTCGTTCAATTTTCAAGGCTTTTTCAAAGTAGCCAATGAATAAATGATAGAGGAATTCGGCCAAAGCGGGAGGGAGCTTCTGTGACATGTCCAGTTCACGCCAGGTATCCACAAGTGGTATCCAGCCAAGATCACCGGGATCCACGTAAACCATTCCACAACGAGAGACAGTTGCAGGAGATGCTTGCAACAAATCCTGCACCTCGAAGAGCATATGTATCCAGGCGGTTAGCTTGATGCGCTCCGAGTTGGCCAAACAAAGCATTTTATTATCATCCAGCACTGTGTTCAAGTTCTCAATCCAAACGGCATCCACGGGACCATCACACATGATCCATTGATGGATCTCATCTGAAATTGATTAAAATAAATCTGATGATGAAACATCGCTCCTTAAACATTAAAGTATTTAATACATATTCAACTTACCCTCCACATTGACAGCTGTGCGTACAGCCAGACCTAAGAGTCCATCCTGCCATTCCAATGTCTTGGAGTCCACATAACCGTAGAGTTCATTCATATTGACAGCCTTTGGGTTCATTGTATGTATGACCACCGGACGAAAGTTTGGATCCTGGACTTCGCTTTCAAACAAATGAGCCAAGGCAAATTCCAGAGCATGTAAGACCACCGATTTGCCACCTCCAGTGGGACCCACTGTCATGACACCCCAACGCACACACATTGTCTCGTAGAGCTGTAGACACTTTCGGATTGTCGTCGGCACTGGCTGTAGACTCTTGTTCCGTAGACCGATACGTAGACTTTCCTCCAGGCGGGGATGCTGTGAGTCGGGCAGCTCGACACCAGGAAATAGATCACTGAGAATACCACGAAAGAGTATGGCATCGTCGGCCAAGAATTTGGGTATATTTGAGTCACGTAATGCGGCAATCAGTGTAATATCTTCCCTTTGATTCGGAGAGGCACGCTTCAGTGCACCCGCCATGACCAGGACAGACTTAACTGCTCTCATACCGAAATCATAATGATTCTGTTGACTGAGCTGCTGGCTGCAAAGCTGATACATTTGCACCATCTTGCGTGCCAGGATTTTGGGATCCTCGAAACCCTCCGAGTAGAGAATGACCTCGGAAATGAGCGCATAATCCGGCACCATCATCGATATGGGACGGAATAGAGCCTTTAGATTGTCCGGCAGCTCGGTACGGCCGGCATAGCCCGGATTCATGGTAATAAACACACAACACGAATGATTTATCTTAATTTCGCGACCCTCAAAAACAAACCTGTAATAATTGGGCAGAAAAATGTGTAAGTTTTCAATTGAATAGGATTCTTCTTACCGTTTAACCTTCATAACCTTTGCCGTGCGTATGGTGATCAATTGTTGGGCAATCACAGACAGCACCTCGATGTCAATGCGATTGAATTCATCAAAACAGCACCAGGCACCGCACTGTGCTAATCCCGAAAAGAACCGACCCATCATCTTGTAATCGAGGCCATCGGAACAATTGAAAACAACACACTGTTTGGCCAAAGCCTTCGCTAAATCTTTGGTGGTCTCCGTTTTACCCGTACCCGCCGGTCCAGCTGGTGCACCCCCCAAATCCATCTGGAAGGCACCCATCAGACACAGATAACAACGATCCGTCAAGGGTGTCAGCACCAGGACACCACCAGCTCCAAGATACTCATAATAATAGGGTATATTGGCGGCGGCCATGCGGGAATAAACTGTCTCCGTTTCGATGGACCAATAAAAACGTAGCATCTTCAGCCAATTAAAGTCAGTTCTGAAAGGAAATTGATTCTTAACAGAAAACTTTGAGGAAATCTAAGCGAACTTTTTATACACTGATAAATGAAAAGCAGCAAGATTTAATATTTATATGTATATATATGTATATATAAACATATTTTTTTTATATAATAATAATAATAATCAGGTGTCTATTTTCAGTGCTTTACCCATCGGTCAATCTTAGATTTAATCTTTCATTTAGGAACAGTTGTGAATTCTAAGGAAGTATAATGAAAAAATACTCTAAAAGCTGAGTTCGTTATTCTTTTTTATAACAAAATATACCATTTTAAAATGAATCTACTATGTTTGTTTTTGGAAAACCTAAATTTAAATCTAAGAGCTATTCATTCAAAAAATGCGTCGTCCTTTACAGATCTGGACTGTAAAGTGGTTTAAAATATAATTTTTTTACAGTTGTGTTATTTAAAAAAATAAAATGTTGAAATTATTTTTAGATTTGCTTTTGTGTTATTGTTGAAGTTTTAAATCTAGGAAGTTTCCTTATATACTCACGAGTTGTAGACACCCTTCTCAATAAGCATGTGCACCGAATCCTTGGCATGCACATCGATGGTAATCAAAGCACAAAGAATCTTTCTCAATAATGAGCTGATATTCTTCCGAGTGAGAGCCGCTAATGCTCCCAGATCCTGCAGACATTTTGCTTCGAACTTGACCATCTTTTCAATAACTCCCAGTTGTGTTTTTTCTTTGGCATCAAAAATGCGATGTATATCGGTTGCCCAGTAAATCTGAGAGACAGTAATAACCACCTGATTGGGATGATCCTGGAACCATTCATCACGCTCCTTAGCCGCATAGCATTGATACCCAAATCGCATGTATCGCTTGCAGGAGACAAACATTGCCTCCTCCACTTTGCTGAGCCATTCCTCGACAGCACCTCGTGCCTTTAGTCCCTTGCCAAACTGTAGTTTCTCTCCTTCGGGCGAGAGGAAGGCAATTATATCATTGGTGGATATCGTCTTTCCATCGCCACCTTCTTTTTGACCAAACTCTAGGCGATAAATGGCATCAAAGCATTTGCGAAGATGCGGTTGAACTGCTTGTGGTATGCGGGTCTGGGCGAGAATCTCCAACAGTTCGTCATTGGACAGAAAATAGAATCTGGTAAATGGGATTTATTAGACAAGGTTCTTGATAGTAAATTAGTACTCCCTGTTACTCACCTGGGAAAAACAACTCGTTTTACTTCCAAATAAGCTTCTAGACCTCGTGAAATCAGATCAAGTAATCGGTTGTTCTCCTTGAGCATTTCATAGACCTCAACACTGGACATGGTGGGAAGGGCAAGAGCAACTTTCTTGGCCTGACGCACAATCTCCTTGAAGTTCTTGTCCACCTGATTGAACATCTTGGCCTCATGGGGCAGCTGACGTTGTATGTCTGCGGAGGCAAAAATTGCCTCCAAATAAATCCAAGCACCCTGGCAATCCATCCAAGCCTCTGTTTGCAGTAAAGGTTACAGGGTATTTTATTTGCTTAGGTAGATTCAACTTACCAAAGGTTCTGCCAAATTGATCCAAGGCGGCAGTCCATTCATCCACTCGTCCCTTGATGGGACCCACAAACTTGGATGCTGCTATGGTATTAATGTTGACATTGGCATCGTCAAGAACCGCTTGAAGGTCCTCTGTGCCCGCCAGTATAAAGACATCTTTTTGATCGTGATGCGTGGCAATCGATAATTCCGTCTCTTTCCACATAGTCTCAATTCCCTTGAGCATATTCTCCAGTTGAGTTTCACCCGTTGCCTGGGAGGAAATTTGCATCAGAGCCTCCGCATTATTCTCATCATCAAAGGCGTGTGCCTCTTCATAAGTATTAATCCTGATATCTTTTTCCTGGAAGAACTTTCGGGCCAGCAACTCCTCAATTTCGGTCCAATGGCGCTATCAATAAAAGACTCGATAAGTAAAGGAATCGATTTGATTCTAGAATTACTTACGGCACGCAGACTGGGATTACGTAGATATCCAAGAACCGGAAGCTTCAATTTGAATTCCTCGGCGGATTTGTGTAGCACTGGCACAATATCATTATCGGGCAGATACTTTTGGAACTGAAGGCAATTCTTAATAGTCTTGGCATTCAGATCCACCATGTCTGCGACAACAAGATTATTAAAATCGGTAGCCAACCAGCTGGCAAGGGATTCCTCCCAATCGTTGAGAGTTTTATAGAGATTCTGTCGCATTCGTATATCATAGAAACCCGAAGCCATTTCCTCGTACATGGTCAAATCGATACGAAACTCCTTTTGATATCCAATCAACTCGTCGGCCCTTTCCCGACATGCATTCATTCGGTTCAAGAGGTCGTCCAGTTTATCGTTTACCGCAGCCCGATCCGATTTGCTCTATAAAAAAGAAAAGTTGAGAAATTTATAGGGCTAGTTGGGAATCTCAACTTACGGTCAGTAGCCAGTCCTCGATGACCTCTATGGCAACTTCGTGAATGTCTTCCTTTAAGGCCTGTATATCCTCCTGCATTGCCTCGTCCAGCTGATTGATAAAGTCCTGTCTCTTTTCTTTGATTTCCGCAAGGGTTTCTCTCGTCCGATTCAGATAATCCTCCGTGTCCATGTAGTCCTCTTTGCGCTCGTCATCGATGGGTATATTAAAATCCTTGATGATCAGTAACAAATCGTGCACATAGTCAACCACCTTAAACAATTCATCCAGCTCCACATTACAGTTTTCCAGAAATCGTATATGGGCAACCAATTGTAATGTCGCCGTCGGTTCATATCCGATGCGACCATAAAAATCCTGTGCATTCTCATACAGCTTTGTTGTCTCCTCTTCGGCCAGTTGGGGTAGATAAATGGCGAGGACATTCTGAAGGCGCTGACAAACCGGGGTAACTGCATCCTTAAAGCCGCTTTGTCTCAACTTCAAGAGACCCAAGAACACTTCATCAAGTATGCCATCTAATGCTCTCACATTGTTGCAGTAGCGATCGCAGTAGTTGCGTAGGGCCGTGAGATCTAGGAAGATAGGAAAAGAAAGCGGTGGAAAGTTAAGGTAAACTCGGAAAGTATTAATTCATTTCTTAATCATTCTTACCCCTCTCTGTACTCAGATCCTCAGGGTCTGTGGTAGAATCAATCTCAAAGTTTTCCCGTATGGTCCTAAATCGGGCGGTATAAAGATGGGCCATCTCATAGCCCGTGCGCATTAGAGCAAAAATGTTCTTACTGCAAAAAGTAAAGTCTTATATAAGTATATTGCACAGAAAATGAAATCATTGGAAAATGCAAGCCTAAAATTATTTATTTCATTAAGACTTTATTAAACTAAGACTATTTACGGATCAAGTGGCAGTAAATCTGCTCCAAAATATGTAATTAAGCTAAGAACGAATTAAAAACCGTACTTGAATCAAGTAATTCGGACTCAGTTTAAGAAAATCCCAAATTTCCAAACTTTTTAGACCATTTGAATTGACTTTAACTTCCAAGAGTTTTTTTCTGTGCACTTACCGATTAAAATTGAATGTTACGTCCTGTTTCAATAGGAAGGTCAAATCGGGGGCACTTTGATACAAGCACTCCTCCTGACGTCCCATGATTGAGGGTCTAAATGGAATACAATAATTAGAAGGGAACTTTAACTAGACAAGTGCCATTTTCTAAGATTTTGTTCTCTTATCGACAGGCTTTTCCACCCTTTAAGATGATCGGAAATATGAGAAAATGGCACTAAGTGACATAAAAAACCTACTGTGTGTACTGTTTGAACTCAGCATCTGTGGTAAAGGGAGGTATGTCCAGTACGGTTTCTAGAATCAAACCCGTTATGCGCTGAAAGATTAACTTTAGGACATCCTCAAAAGGCTCTACCTCAATGCGATCCGGCCGCAGACGCAATGAAGCTAGAAAAAATGGATTTTGTGGTGCATTTGGTGGTCGTGGTTTCTCCACACGTGAATCCAGGCGATCATGACGTGCAATTTCTGCCTCCGTCGGACCCACCTGATGATGTTCATTGAAGGCATGATTAAGAGCCGCATAACTCTGAATAGTAACACGATAGAGTGTCTGATACAGCATCATATCGCAGTAGCTTAAAAAACTACAAGAAAATTGATTGTGGATAAAGGAATAATAGCAAGAAGAGCTCTGAAGATAGACTCACTTAGTCAGGGTCTTACAGAAGGCCCGTTTGCGTGCTCGATCCATAAAGCTATGTGCTTCGCGCATTTTCTTAACAGATGGATAATAATTGATCTCATCTTCTGGATAAAAGCCACGCGCCACGATAGCATCCGTGCAAGAACGATCTGGAACCGGACTTAATATGAGAAATGAACTAAAAACAATTCTTGAAAATTTCCAACTTACATATAGCTCGACCCACAAAGGTACGGAATTCATGGAAGAGATGGTTGAGCTGCTCGTAGATGCGCATGTGCAATTCAAGGAAGTAAAACGGATGCCATTCCTCAATGTTATCGATATTGACAAAACTAAGATGTTCCAGGACAACAATATCCGAACGCATCTTTAGTATAGCCTTTGCCAGTTGGGGTATAACAATGAAAAGATTATTCTGCAGATGATTGCGGGCAGCGTTCAGTTTGCGCCATTTGATGGTCTTTTCCCAGACTTTAAATCCCTTCCACAAACGGAATATAGAGAAGGTGCGAATCTGTATTATGCTCAGGAATTGCTGGAATTCCTGTTGCCATTGATTGAGGGGCGTGAAAAAGTTCTCGGAGACACGCCAAAATGTAACGCCATGCCGAGTGACGGTGTAATACGGCTTTTGGATATTCAAATTGGCAAAGTCCACTTCGCGCAGACTGTAGGGTGTAAAAAATTCACTATCCTTGGGTAGCATATAGTCCAAATAGACATAACTATCATCCTTCATGTTCCGCATTCGATTAATGATTAAATTCAAGTCGGGTATAAGAGAGGCGCCTGTCGTGATCTTCAGATTGTTATCAATGGATGTTTTTCTGGATCGATTCTTAAATCCTGCACGCATTCCCTTCTTTGAGTTCTTGCGTACCGATCGGCTCTTGGATGCGGTAGCCGATAAATTGGGACTATTGCTGCTACTGCCACGTGCCGATGCCGATTGCAGACCACCAACTGTTGCCACACTGCCCCGTTCCGTGTCCACCATATCGGCCTTGTCCATCCCATTGCCACTGTGTCGATCCACGGATACCTGGCTGGCCCGCATTCTCAAGCCTCAAGCGTTTCTCGGGCTGCTCAACTGTTCGATATCGGTGTGATAATCAATTATATATACATATAAGTATTTATATATTAATTTTTTTTTTGCTGGTATAGAATAGTTTTTGATGGACTTTGCCTGGCAACTGTTGATTTGCTTCCTTGATTTCCCAAGTTACCGTTACAAGCAATCAACAGCCGTCATGGCAGCCACTAAGCTTTCAACCATGTAGAGCTTTCAACCCTAGGCCGTTGTAATAGCTTTACAGTTTAAAGTTTTCACTTTAAATATTATTGTTTATGTTGTAATAAATTATATGCTTGCAGTGGCTTAAATTCAGCTAAAAAGGCTTTTTATGACCCATTTTCCTTGGCCAATAAATTGTTTCTTTATTTAAAAAAATAAATTAGTAAAGATCAAATAGATTAATTTCCTAGATACAGTTAGAATAGAGAAATTTTTAACTTTGGAGGTACTGATGTCATACAAAATATCAAATAAAAATAATTTTATACTTCATTTTTCATGCCTATAGTGAAATTTTATCATGGGAACAAGGCAGCTTACTAGTCATAAGGTCCAGCAAAGTTACTAGTCCATGGGGACTAAAGAGCTAACTAGTCATTGTGACAAGGGAAGATATGATTAGAAAAAATTTAACAAGTACCGAAAATTAATTTAATTAAAATGGTGTATAAAAATGATAATATGTTTTTAAAATTAATAATTGCTCCTTACATTTTTATTTCAATAATTGGAATAAATAATACAATTTATTAGAATTTATTGCTTAATAAATAATTTAAATATAACTATATATAATTACAATGTATAATTTATAATTGAAATCGGTTATACAATTATTCAAGTATTAGTTTTTATTTCATTTATTTTTATTTATTTCTTCTTTCGACTTTCTAAATTAATTATAAAGAAATAGTAGTAGGAATAAGTAATTATAATTTATATTAATTATAAAATTTATTAGATTTGTTTTGCTAGATATTGAGCTGAAATATTTAAAGTTTGTATATTTAAGTCAAATTAATGTATTAAAGTTGTCGCATAAACTTCTTTAGAGTTTCTGCGCATAGCTTTTGTGAGTATTAAGCTTTTGCTGAAAGCTTTTTCAGTAGTTCAATTGTTTGTGAATGGAAATGGAATTTCGAAATTGCGCTGCAGTCCGTTTTGCGGACTTCCCCTACGTTTCCCAGTTGTCCCATTTACTTCCCGTCCATTCCGGCACGTTGAAAGCTCGGCCGGCATTTTGGCACACAAATGCCTCCACCTCCACTTGCAACTGGAGAGAGATTGTTGCGCTTTTCTAGCTCAAAAGCTCTCAGCTGACCTTCAAATTTTTCGTTTTTATTGTGTGTGTGTGTGTGTGCGTGTGTGGGTGCGTGTTGGGTTGTTTTTGTTGTATTGTCGCCACGCTGCGGCGCAAGAGCTTTTTGGCGCCATTGGGTGAGTGGAAGCTTTCGATATCGAAAACGAATGCTGCCAGTTGATGATGATGATGAAGCTATAAAATCGCATTAGGCACAAGCAAAAAGCTCAAGGTGAAAGCATCATCATCTGCTATCTGTGCTGTTGCTGCTGTTGTGGCTGTTGTGGCTGTTGCTGCCGACTTCGACGGCGACTGCGACTTCGACTGCGACTGCATTCGGATTCCGATTCGGATGTGAATTTTTTTTTTTTCGGTTTCGGATTCGCTCAGCGTCCCTCGTGCGTTTGCCGAACCTCGTGCAGCACGCGGTCTCCAGCGTGTCCGCTGCGTCAGTGGCCAAATAGTCGTTGGGTATACGCCGCGATGTACAGAGCCGCGAACGCGCAACAGCAAACAGCAAAAAAAATCGCATACAGCACAACAGCAGTTGCCCGTAGAGCCGTGTAGAGCGAGCCGTACACCCGTATAGAGCTTGAGCCGTGCTGGACCCGTGGAGCTTGGAGTCGTTAAGCCTGTCGAGCCCCATCGAGCCGTGCTCTCCGTCATCCGTTAGGTGTTGTTTTTTTTTGTTTTTTTTTTGTAGGCCCGCAGCAGCCAAACACCGCCAAACGCTGCCGTCGTCGTTGTTGCCGCCGCTGTCGCCGTTGCCGTTGCCGTCGTCGTCGCCGTCGTCGTCGTCGTTGTCGCTGTCGTCGTGCAACAGAGCTTGCAACGTATGAGGAAGAGGAAGAAAGCTCATTTGCATAGCGCCTAACGGTTCAAAAGCAACAAACTATCACAAAAAGCAAAAAGAAACTTCATTCTTCTCTTTTTTTTTGCATTTTTTTCGGTGCTTCTACAGAAATTCTCTGCCTTTCTCTATCCCTCTTACTCTCTTTCTCTGTCTTTCTGGAGAATGAATTTTATTCTGTCGCGCGCATCCTTAAACAATCTTTAAACTCAACGTCCGCTTATTATCTAAAAGTTGTTGATTACACGCATATTATATGTTATTATTATTATTTTTTTTTGGGAGAAGTCTCCTAGTGACTGCTTGATGTGTGCTCCATGAGGTAGGTTGTCCCAAAAGAGAAAAATTCTATTTCTATGCATATAATCTCGCCCCAATATCATTTTTTGTTTTGGCGGTCAACACACATTGGAATCACCGAAATCTGTTGTGCTTTTCGATTTGCCTTTAATTAGTATTTAAAGAGCGATAAAACTGATGTGACGTAAATTCAAAAATCCAAAAATTTTCGAGACGCTCACATACATATACACATACTAACGATTTTCGAAGGTGTCGACGTCGTTGTCGCTGTCGCATCGTTAAATATCTTAAAAAAAAAAAGAAAAAATAAAAACAACACTAAAAATCATAATAATAAAACGTTGTCATATTCAGGAACAGCAGCTATCCGTACAGATAGTCTATATCCATAGGCATAATTTTCCGTGTGTTTAAATTTTATGGCAATCAGATGTGAAATTAATTTTGAAAATGTTGTAATTTAGTTTTTGGTTTGGAATCTTTATAAAGAATTTCTTGCCGTTTTTGCTCAAAGCAATTCCAAATGTCCTTGAAATTTGGTTTTACTTACATGTGTGTGTGTGTGTGTGTGTTGATGTTGTTGTGTGGCAAACATCAGTCAAGTTTGCCATTTTGTTGCAAAGAGACAAAATTTAGGCGCAGCTTTAATCTAAAATGAAATGTATTCAAATTTCTAATAGTTTTCGAGTTGAATTTTTTGTTTGCAACAGTAGCAAAGCTGCAAAGTTGAAATAGTATTCCAAAAGACAAAGTCGAGCCGAAGTCAAAGGCGTTTTTCCACCGCGGGGCTCCATTTGAAATTTCACTTAAATTACGATACGAATTTCTCGGCCAGGGCACAAAATGGGAGACAGAGAGAAATTTGTTGAGTGTGCAAATTCGGCACAGTACTGATAACTTGTATAGGTAGACGGGAAACAGAGGGGGGTTGGTTAGGGGAGGGTGTTGAATTTTGCTAGAATGTGCTGACAGCGTCAAGTCCGCAGGGCGAATTCAACTTACTTATATCAATATGCATGACAAGTTTAAAAGCCTTGTGAAGAACATTAAGCCAAAGAGCCAAGATTGAGAGGGAAGAGGGGCCAGAAAATGAAGTGGGAAGAAGCAAAAGTCAAGGGGAAAACAGAGAGAGGGAAAGGCGGGCAGATGCTAACTAAATGTAAAGTACGACTCTGGCAAAGGCAACTCAAGTAAATTGGCTAAAAAATGAAAATGGAG
Organism: Drosophila neotestacea; assembly: GCA_035044365.1. Lineage (NCBI taxonomy): Eukaryota > Metazoa > Arthropoda > Insecta > Diptera > Drosophilidae > Drosophila > Drosophila neotestacea. Next base: position 770,601 of record JAWNMD010000799.1, read on the forward strand.
TAAGAAAGAAAACTAAAGAAAAAACTATTAAGAGAATGGCAAAATGGATGCTCAAGGATCTGGAGACGTGATTTGAAAATGCTTAAATGTTTAACGAGAAACGAATGGCAACTAAATAGAAATGCATTGAATGCTTTTTAAAGAGCTAGAGCTTAAGTTATCAGATTAAAAATGAGGTTAACTTTCTACTAATTATAAAGAAGTGTTTAAGGCGAAAGGGGCAAGTTAAGTATCAAAGAGAAGCAGGAAGTGTAGAAAAAAGTTTAAGAATTAAGGAGAGAATTAAGAAGTAAAACGGTAGAGAAAGGATCGATGCAATTAAGGCAGAGAATGATGTGTACAGGCAAAAAGTTAAAACAGCTTCCTAAAGAAGTAATAAAATTAGAAAGAATATTTTCAGATAAAAAAGAAATACGAAACGGATATCGAAAACTATAGAGCTCGTTTCAAAAGGCTACACATTTAAGAATACGCAAAGAGCAATAAATATAAAATTAATTGCTATCAACAGAGTCAATACATAACAGAAAGAGGAAAAGAAGAAGAAGCTCATAGAGATAGAGACAGAATTTAAAAGCATTTAACATGGATACAATGCCTAGAAAGGGGTTAACAATTCTAAGCCAATTCAAAGCAAATTCGTATTCAGTTAAAAGGAATACGAAATTGAAAATTGCAAACTTGAATGGAAAACAAATAAAAGCTACAAAGAAAGAAACCAAAATGAAATGTGAAAAGGACCTGGCAAATGTTTGAAAAAGCTCTAATTAAATGAAATATACTTAAATTCAATTAAAAAGTGTACCTTAGTTAAGAAGAGAGAGAGAGAGAGAGAGAAAGTGATAGAGTGGGAAACAAGATAAATGGGCATTTACTTTCTAAGTATGTATATATATTAAAGAAAAAAATAAAAGTATCAAGATAGGACACCTCAGTGCACAATTTGCCTCACTTTGTTGCAAATTTATTGAAAAGCCGATAAAAAATGTCCGTTTTGCTCATTTTGCTTTCCGTTTGCCATTGCAGCATTAAGAGAAAAGCCACAAACGAGGCCCAAAAGGCAGCCGCAGAGCCCAAAAGCCAAACTGAATTCTAGAGCCAGTAAATGTATCAGTAACCAGTAACTAGTAACCAGTACCAATAACAGTACCAGTAAAAAGTTCCAGCTCCAGTTCCAGTAACATTGGGGTAAATGAGCTGGAAATGCCCAGGATGCGGCAGAAAACACTCGTGTATCTAAATGTGCGACAGCGACAGCAGCCAGTAACAAATTGCGATTAGCGAGGAAATGTAATTTTCAAATAAATAATTGAAATGATGATTAATGTGACAACCACAACAACAACGGCGACAACAAATTTTAATAATATATTTACTCGTAATTACCGCGACTCAAAACCAATTCAATTACGTTCAAAATCCATTAAATCGCAACAATTTAAATCAAATCTCGTGAAACGCGTCCGCGTATGTTATATGTCTATGCATGTCTATGTATTGGTGCTCTCGATGTGTGTATCTGTGTGTATGTGTGTGTGTGTGAGCACCAATATATGACGACAGGCATCTGCAACGGTTTTTAATTTTTTTTCAACATTTTTTTTGTTGTTATAATTTGTGACGTGCAGCTACCAAAAATAATTTCAATCATAAATCTGAATCATTTTAATGAAAATAAAAATGCTGTTGATAATGATAATAAAGATGCTAATGTCGCTCACACAACAAGCCAAAGTCAAAGTGAAAACTAACTAAAAGCCAAAGAAAATATCGAGGAGAGAGCGCAATAATATTTATTTATAATGATCTATATTCATATAGATTCACAATCGAAACTCTGTAAAAAGCTTCCGTTTTTTGTTCTTAATGCTATCGAAACTTATTATAATTGACAACAGTTGGTAATACTTACCCAACAAAAATAGCAATCTATATACTAGTTATATAATCATAATACATATGCAACCATAACGAACTTAAAACTAAGTCACAATAATGCACTAAGGTAAGTCGAAACTTTAAGAAATATGTAAATTATTTCAAATGTTTTTATTGAATCTACATGAATATCCATTAAATTTCGACATTAAGAAATAGACTTTACTTATAATCAGCTTAAAATAAAATTAGTTTCTTAAGATAATTAATACTTTATTTGATTTCTACATTTATTTCGGATATTAATCTTTTAAAACTATTCTTTTCTAAAAGATAAAATTGTTGCAGTTGTCATGCTTAATTTCAGCAGTTACTGCATTAATTATGCAGGAATTTGCTGAGCTAATTTCAGGCGTAGAAAATTATCTAAATTGACAAAGTAAAATTCAAGCCTAGATAACTTTGTGTTAGCTTCTTTAAAGTGAAAGCTGCGCTCCACCTTGTCGTATGCGCAATGTCTACAACATAATTAAGCATACGTCACGTGCTCAACAAAAAAAAAAGCCCCAAAAACGACAACAACAATGGGGGATGGGTGCAAAAACAACAACAACAACGAGCAAATTCAATTTGCTTGCATTTTATGAGCCCAAAAGCAAATCATTGACAATAATAAAGAAGCCAAAACCCTGAAGGCGATGTCGCTTGGCCCATGGCCAACAAGAGGCGGATTGGATCTATATGGCGGTAATGTGGGGAGGGAAGGGTGGGGGATGCGGTGTGGTGAGAGCTGGTTGTTGGTTGCTTGGGGGCGTGCCACACATTTGTGGAAGCAACAGCCTCCACTCCATATCTCTATCTCTATCTTTCAGCCCCATCTCCGGCCTCGAGCTCTTCGTTGTTGTCGTTAATGTGAATGATGTTGATGATGGGCGGACGGGGACCGCACAACAGCGGACAGTCCCCAGCTAAAGTGCTCATAAACATTTTGTGAGTCCAGTTCACACACACACACACACACAAACCATATACACACCACACATACATACATACGTAAACACATGTGAACAGTGGCTTTGTTTATGTTTTATGAAAGTCTCTTTGTGTGCAAATTTTTGTTTCGGGCCAGAAACAGCGAAAAGCGAGAAAAACTGCAACAATATTTGGAACATTTTTCCCTTTTGTTTTTTAGACCCTGTACTTAAAATATTGAACGGGTCTATTAAGTATACATGCAAACATGTATTCATTCTTTCTTGCAACAAATGTTGGGTAAATTAAATTTTTTGAATACTCCCAAACTATTCATGTTATATTGCCAGTTTAAAATTTAGAGTTTTTCTTAAAATTTGTATAGGTTAATTTAGATAATTTTAATTCTATTTTTAAATAAAACTTTTGACTGCTTCAATTAAACTTTAAATAAAATAAAATAAAGTTAAGTAGCATCAATAACTGAGTTGACATTGTTATTGTTTGCTTGTATAAGCACCTACATCTCAAAAATTTAAAGAGCTGGACATACAAAAATTGTATTGTACGTTCTTCTATCTTCTATTTAGATCGAGTTATTTATTTAACAATTCCGTGAGGGTCTTTTACAGTCAAGTTCTCTCGCCTGTAGCCCTTTTTACAAGTTTTTGTTTTTTTTTTGGTTCGTTTCAAATTATGCGAATTCTCTGAACAGTTGCGTCCTTTGCGCATTTCTTTTCTATTATTATAAGTTGTTGTTGTTATTGTTGTCCTGTGCCTTACATTCATTCGACTTTATGCGCCTTCACAAACTTCCTGTATTTAATTTGCCCCAACGCTCGATGTGCGCTGCGCACAGCTGGAGCCAGCACCAGGCGAATCCAAAATACGACTCCAAAATCCCATCACATCCTCCTCAAAATGCGGGCTCTACTTCTGCTTCTCCTACTCCGTTTTTGCTTTCTGCTTCAACTCCACCTCCTTGCCCCATTCAGCGACAAAGAGCAACAATAATAAGTTAGAAAAGTGCTTTAAAGCTCAGGACTCAACTTGAAGATACTCTGGAGTTTTCATAGATTAAATAAAACGTTTCAATTATTCTTAAAATTACAGTATAACTTGAATGTATGTATTTAGTAAATAAAATGAATATTGTATTTGGAAAGAAAAAGTAACGATGAATGTATGCATTCCAAACTGTTATCGATTAATATATATGTAAGTTTATGCATACATATCTAAATAACGCAAGTTGCAATTGTTGCTGAGACCCTTGACTTTAAAGCAGCAACTTTGGGACTTTTTACTTAATGTCAAAATATAATTTTTTGTGTTGATGTGGCATACCCCATTTAATCTTGTGCTTGTTACAGGGTATTACAAGCCCCGCTCGCACAGTTTTATGACTCGCTGGAGTCTTTCTGTCTTTCGTTCTCATCGTCGCTGCTGCCAACTGCTTATTGTGTGTATGTGCCTTGAATTTTAGAGTAAGCATCCAATGGCTGGCATTGTCAGTAGTACATTTCATGCCTCACTCCACTGCATATACACTCTCTCACCCACGCACACACACACACACACTCACGCACTTGGAAGCTGCTTGAACTCATCCTTGTTCGAGCCATGTCGACAAGTGCCGACTGTTTCTTTTGGCTAATAGCATTCGCGGTTGTTGTTGTTCCAGTTGTTGTTTTTGTTGTTGCTGCTGTTGTTGTTTTTCTTCTTCTTCTTCCAGTTGTTGTAGCTGTTGTTGTCTCTTGCTATGTCAATGGCAAAGACAACGACAAGTTGTTTGACTGTCGAGTTGCTTACAACAAAAATATATGAACTGTATTCCGCTTCAATTCTTCTTTCGAGTCTTTTTTTGGATAGTTTCTCTCTCTCTCTTTCTTTCTCTCTCTCTCTCTCTCTTTCTCTCTCTTTCTTTCTCTCTCTCTATCTTGGTGTCCGCTGCTCTTGTTAACTGATAACAGTGTTAGCCACGTTAACAGTTAAGCTAAGCGTTTAACGCCTTTGACAGTTGGGCTAGGTTCGATTTCCAAAAACCATTTAATTGTCTTTGGAAGGCATTTCAAAAGAGTTGCAAGTTGTTTTGAGTGCAATATTATTGTTGTTGTTGCTTTGGTTGTTGTTGCTGCTGTTTGTCCAAAAATAAAAAGCATTTTGGGAGCAATACGACAAATGACAGCCAAACGCTGCCGCCGCCGCTTCTAAATTTATGTAAGTTTTATTTTTAATTTTATGGCCGTGTTGTTGTTGTTCTTGATGTTGATGTTGTTATTGCCGTTGGTGCAACTGCAACACGAAGTCACACCGCCAGCTGCATTCATTTCACTGCCTGCATTTTACACTATTTTCTATTTTTATTTGCATTCAAGTTTTTTATGTGCGAGCTTCGTTTTTTTTTTCGCATGCTTTCGATTTTCTACTGCATACCCTAGGCACTTTAAATGGGTAAATGGGTTTGATGAACTTGTGAAATTGTCCGTGAGCCATAAAAGAAATCACCTGTTAGTAAAATACGTATACGTAATATACAGCATACGCAGAGTGTCTGCCAGTCGAGATTTGAATAGGAGTGAATTTTTACTTGCATTTGTGCATTTCGGTTAAAACAGCTAATTTATTTAACATAAAACACAGAAAAAGAGTGTAAGAGGGGGAAAAAAGAGACAAAAAGAGAGAGATAGAGAGTGGCAGACATAGATAAAAGAGGGTTAACTTGGTAAGTTTAGTATATGTCTAGGGCATGTTTAGCATTGATTTCCCTTAAGTTGTACATTTGAATGTAAACCGATTTCGTTAACATCAAATTACAAATAACAGATTCTCATAAAATTTAAGTGTACACAATGTTATACAAAATTCATTTGACATTAATTAATGTCATTTACACATTATTCTGACATAAAGGGCTGATGGTTGAGTTTACTGGTCAAATTAATAGGGATTGTGGGAACTGTTAATATATCAGCTGAGAGTCAATTAATACTTAATCTAACCTCAGTTAATTAAAAGAAATGTGCGGAACTTTTCACTTATCAAATATTTACTACTAATGAATATTTCATGAAATACATATACGTAATACTCCCCACTTGATATTTGTAAACTCTTGTCGTAAGTTGAATGCTGGTCTCTGCAGCATGTTACCTCTTTTAAATAACCATTAGAAATTCTTGACTTTAATCATATATTTCATTGCATTTTTCCATCTGCGAAACTAATCAAATAATAATGAATTTTAACGAATAAAACTCAGATTTCATCAATAACATTAAGATTCGAGAGTTAAACTACTTAATAGAGAAACTAAATTTGTGCATTTTAATTTTTAAATTCAATTACGTCTCAATTGTGTTTCTCCTAAATCACAACCAAAGCTCAGTTAGCTGAAAATGTTATTCTAATTATGACAAATTGCTAATCGTATTTACATATGTATGTATGTCAAACAATTTAATCTGCACAGTGCGTTGCAACCCTGGCTATGGGGAACTTATATCTCATTCATATGCCCAGAATTGTTTTTTTTTTGTAAATCGCCATGTCACGCCCACACAAAGGTCGAGCACTTTATTTATCGAATTGTACGATTTACATTGTGGTTTTTAAACTGTGGCAACTCTGCATATTTAATCGCTTGACGCAGCGGCTATACGGGGGTGCATAAAATGTCAGATAGGCTCACACACACAGATGCCACAGGGGTGTGCTTTGGTTTCAAATTAACACACACACACACATTTATTTATATACGCATATTGGCACATATGTGTGTGTGTGTGTGAATGCAAATGAAATGAAAATATTGCATTCAGCTTGCAGCAAATAACTACTCGCCATTTATTTACCAAGAGAGTCAACTGAACTGACCAGAAGAAGGGGGAAAATGCGAAAGGAGCAAGGATCGAGGGAAAAAACTTACATGTTTTACTCTTATTGCGGTTGTCACAACAGCCTGCTATCTCAAGCGTTGAGAGCATAAATCAATTAAGTAAAAAATATATACATATATACATATACATTTTTTATGAATATCATGCGATTAATCCTTTTAAAAAGCTTATTTCCCATTCGTGCTGTGAAAATGAAGTTTATGTTACTTACATTTATCGAACGATATATATATACATATGTATATTTTTTAATAACATTTCATTCATACATTTAATAAATGAAACAGCTGTGGCTTGTAGTTTCTAATATATTAAAGCTGGAAGATATTAATTATAGGTGGGATCAATCCCAATGCAATTATATAGTTAAGAGTCATGAGAGTGAAAAAAGGTAGACACCCTACGCATAGGCAATCTTAAAGCTTTGAAAAAAAAAAAAAAAATATATATATTTTTAGATGTAGAATCAATAAAGAGATGAAATCATTAAGCACCTCAGAATCAACTTAAAGGATTCTCGTATACTAATTTAAGCACCAGGAGTTGCTTAAAAGTAAAAATTCAAATTTAAAATTTTGAGATTTTGCTAATTCCAACAAAAGCAAAATAAATCTATCTTTGAACAATAGTTTTTCCAAATGTAGAATCTATTTGTAGATCAAACCATGATTAAACTGACTTTCCAAATTAAAATCGCTTAAGTTTGACCAAACTTATGCAATTTTGAATACTGATAACTCTTAAAATAACCTTCAAATGAAATGTTCAACTATTATTTAGGGTATTCCTACATGATTTAGGACATTACCAGAAGCACACATATGTATGTAAGTACATCTGTATTTAAGTAAGCGACAAATACGTGACACAGTTGGCACTGCAAGAAATACAACATACATATGTATGTTCAACACGTATTTGTATGTCTATTGGGCCTAACAGATCAGTGAGATCTTTTGAGTTTAGTTGGCGATATTCGAGGGCTCATTAATAAACGCAGACAGACGGTGGGGGAATTGAGGAGAAGGTGATCATTGATATTAGCTAGGTGACATGGCACAATAATGAATTTAAATTTGAGTCAAAAATTGGCAAACGAAATCAAACAAATTGAAAATGGGCCGACGCGATGATCAAGCAAATGCTTCTTGTTGTTGTAGTATCTTATAGATACTATTTTATAGGCCCACGCGCATTAGATACACCCGCACACTCGCCATCGCACTCGTACACGCACACGCACACACACATACACACTCGCACACATTTGACTAGAGACATGCTGATAAATCGTCAACGATATTTATAGGAGTTTAGTCGTCGTCGTCGCGACCAAATGCGAAGGACACAGCCAAAAGGGCCTCGAGGGCCAAACTCAGCTACCACAAAAAAAAAAAAAAAGAAAGAAAACAAAACGACCAATAAGCAAACAAACAACAATAACAACAACAACAAGAGCAACAGCCAACCAAACAAACAACAAACGACCATCGAACATTTTGCGAGATACATTTTATAGTACGCGCGTGTCAATTGATAAACAGCAGCTCAAATGCTGACCTTTCCCATCCCGTTTGACCCCCTTTTGTCCCCACTGAAAATGTCATAAAACTGTCGCAATAAATCGTTAACAAATCGCGAACCAACCAAAATAATTGTTGACAACTTTACCAGCTAAACGAATTTCGCGGCCGGACCCAAAAAGTGCTTGAATTGTCCATAAGCCCTAAATCTGTTTTCATCAGTTGAAGAAGTCGCCCATGAAGTTTACAAAAAAAAGAAAAACATGGTGACCCTCTTCAACTTATCCACTTATTTTAAGATGATTTAAAGCCCTAGCGTTAGTTATCTAGTCTAAAGTAATACCGAAAACATAAATGAGAATTTGATATTTTTAATAGACAAAAGCGCTTAAGGATACGCATAACAAAGAATGTAAACAAATGTAAATAAGAGAGTAAAAAGACAGACAGTGTGAGAGAGAGAGAGAGAGAGAGAGAGAGAGAGAGACATGAAGAGATACAGTCAGTGTGCTTAAGCTCAAAGTACGAGTATGCCGGTTTGCTGCCAGTGAAACGTTTAAGAAATAAAAGAAAAGAAAAAACGATAAAGTTTAAGAGTGTACATGAGTGTATGCTTGAATAAAACTAGAAAGCGAAAGAACGCAGGGCTTTAATAATTTCAGTGTGCAGCCAGTAAAACGTTCATGAACACGACGTTAGGAAAAGGCGCAGTATGTGAATCAAAATCAAATTTACATATTTTCTTATGTATGAGAAAACCACGACAAGATGAATGCAGTAATTTGAGCTATAAAGTATGTAGTATGATCACTTTTGTCTCGCATAGTAAATAATTTTATTAAGGTTAAAAGAATATTAGGTAGATTTAGTTTTGATTCTCAAATAAGAATAATAAAAAGCTTAAAATTAAGTAAAATAAGCACAGCAAAAGGAAGCGATCCATAGTATGATTTCACTTTTTCTATTCTCGTGTATTAAAAAGAATTTAATAAACGTTAGTTTTAATTTTAAGAAACGAATAATAAGAATTTCAAATTGATCCATAGTATAAAATCTCCCTTTTCTAGTCTCGAATTTTAAATAAATTTAATAAATGTTGATAAAATATTGCGTAGCTTTAGTTTTGATTTTGGGCGCATCACTTTCGTATTATATGGTTTATTTATAGACATTGGTGAGACGAGGTGGGCGGCGACGTCGACTGAAGCAGCGGCAGCGGGTAAAATGTTGGCGTCGATTTAGTTTAAGATAAAAAACAGCAAAAACAGCAAAAGCAACAGCAACAGCAACAGACAACAACAAGAATTAAGTGCAAATTGCCAACAAAAAATCACATTTGTTCTTTGGGCTTTGTGCAATGTTTTAATTGGGAGAGTTTAAAGGTCACAAACACACACACACAATCAATAAATCAATTGAAATTGGCACAAAAACATAAAGCAAAAGAAAATGGGAATGAGAATTGAACAGAGAGAAAACGAAAAACATCCGAAAAATGGAGATGGAGAAAATGTTGCGGAAGCGATTTGAAAGCGCGTCGATTATTCGAACAACAATAACAACAACCACAAGTACAACAACATCGACAAAATTGCTGCTAATCAAAAGCAGCACGAATGTTGTAAACAGGGCCAACAGCAGCAACAGTAGCAACAACAGCAACCACAGCAACAACGACAACAATATTAGCAACAACTATAACTAATCAAAAGTGAGCATTGTGGGTGGGCACTTTGGGTGGTCAAGGGAAAGTTCCTGGCAATCACCCACCCTTTACACACACACATTCTCTCTCTCTCTCTCTCACACACACACACACACACACGTGCTGCGCTGGCAGCTGCAACAGTTGTTGTTGCTGTTGCCGCCAGAATTCATTTTAAATTGAGAAAAATCGCAGCTACTGGCACGAAATCACGAAAAGTTTTAATTATTTTCTAACAGGCAAACACACGCAAAGTGTGAGTGAGAAGAGAACAGTGAAGAGAGTGAAAGAGAGACAGAGAAAGTGAGGTTATATGTATACATAAGAGTAAGAGACAGTAAGAGCATACAGTTATTGCTCTTGTTGTTGTTGTTGTTGTTGTTGTTAGGGTTTGCTGAACTTTTCTAGGCACGCCATCGCGCCGAGTTAAGAATCGAGCTATATCTTTATATGTGTACGAGGGTGGGATGATAATTAATTGGCCAAATCAATTATTTTTTTTATTTTTTTGGAAAGTGTAATTCATTAGCTGATTAGCTGGTTTAGTAATATGATGAACGGTCACAATATTTAACTCTGTTATTATATTCTTTTTTTGGTTTATTATTATAGCTTACTGTTACTAATAATCATAACTTATACTATAGTGATATTCAATATTTCATCAATATATATACAAATGTACATACATAAACCTAGGTAGATAACATCTCCCTTGGTATCTAGTATCTAGAGTTCTTTTGCAAGCTCAATCGTCAGTTATTTGAATGTGGAAAAGATACAGTTGATAACAAATGTAATTATACTTTACATCACTTTGAAATTGTATGTATACATATAAACTGTTACCCATTCAGCTTATTCTACAGACTTTTGTATCTGCTGCAGAAAAAATAAATAGATTTGGATTAAATAAAGATGTAATCTGTGACAAATACCAATTTTGAGGACCTATCATACTAGTGGAAGCCATACAAAATATGGAGAATCGTTAGATAAAGTGGATTGCTTTAAAAGTAGATTTGTTTCGGAAACTTCATTTATTTCAATTTAAAAAATTACCTGAGCCAATTACTTATTATAGTGTCTTTGAAACTGTTTATATTGTTGTTCTCAAGAACTATAGTTCACTTACAGATTCTTGGTTTATGATCTTACCGAATTATCTCGTTAAATTTATCAGTTAAATGAAATACAGTTAATTCAAAATATTCATAACGTATCAACCGACCCTCGTATGTGTTAGGCTGTGTGAATGTGTGGCAGAAATTAAATACGTTAAATCGTTCAGCGAGTATCTGTGTCTCTGTCTATCCATGTATGTGTGTGTGCGTGTGTGTGTTTGTGGTGTGCACATAGCATCGTCAATTTGTGGTCATTTCCTTTTCATCAGCTTGAGAAATATTTCTATTTTATTGCTTGTGCTCCTACAAGTCGAGCTCAGTACGTGCAGATGCTCAAATTACACACATTTTGTGCTGCGGAATGCTTAGATTACAACAGCATACACACACACACACACAAACACACAAGCATACAAAAAAATACACACACATGTTAGACAGGCATAACATTTTTTTTGAAGCTCGTTTTTAAGAAGCTGCTTTGAACAAATATTTTTGTTGAAGCTGCCGCAGCTGCCACAGACGCCGCCTCCTCTTGCCACACACACTCTCTCTTTCTCTCTCTCTCTCTATCTTTCTTTCACTGAGGTCAGGCCACGCCCCATTGCCCTATATTTTGCAGGTCATCTACTTGAAATCAGCTTAAATTAAGTATACGCCAGCGTAGCCAGTTAAAGTCCGATTTCAAATATTTAAAGCGAGGTCAGAGCTTTGATTTCAATTGCATACTTTTTTTTTGAGTTTGTTCTCTTAAGAATTAAGTAAATAACTGAAGAACTTTAAGTGCTAGCAATTGTTAAAAAATGTTGGATATTAACTACTTTTAGTACAACAACTTTTATGCTGAATAGCCGATCGATTAACTCAATACATTTTCCATTTACTTATTTAAAAGTTACTTACTCTCACAAGATAGTCGAGAATAATTTTGCATAATATGTATATGTACATATATGTACATATAGATAAATATTTTGATTGAAAGAGTTTTCACTTTTAAGTCGTCTTATTTTATTTAGCATCAAACAGTTTTTAAGCAATTTCTTCTGCCGTCTCTAGAAAAATGTCTGATGTGCAAAAGATTTCGAATCTCGAGTTTTTAATATTCATCAACTTCTGGTACCATGATTTTTATTGTATAAAAAATCAGTTTTAATGTAATTCGAAATCGTATTATATATTTTTCAAATAATAATGCTTCAAGAAACTTGAAATTCGTTTCATAAAGTTGCAGTTTCACAGGGTTTTCAACTTCGAATTCGATAATTAACTGAGCTCGAAATTGATTCTGCAAAAATACGCTACTGTTAAAATAAAAGCTTAAAAAGTTATATACATTCGAATCGAAAGGGTGCCTTTTGACACGGACAGTATATATATATAGTATATTAAAATAAACATATGTACATACATATAAAGCTCTTTGCTTATTTAAAACTGATTTTCTTCTTCATCCTCTTGCTCTTCTTCGTTCTTTTTGTGCGTTATAGCTTGTAAATATAACACTCCACACAGAGTGCAATACAATTTACAATCGCAGAACAAATAATTCATATGAAATGCATAAATTGTGCAATGCAATTAATAAACACACACACGCACTCTTACACACACACATATATAAGAATACATATTTTATGCTACGTTGAGTGTGTGTGTGTATTTGTTGTGCGGTCTCTTGTGCATCCAAAAATGAATGACAAACTTTTTTCAGCCGCTTTTCTCTTCGTGCTCCATTTGCATATAAATATGTATTGCCATAAGCAGAGTCATCGCACAATCTTTCGTTCACCTTTCATTCATCCCTTGCTTCCCACACACTGACACCCTCTGACCCATCATCCTTTGAACCGCAACCCCGCTTAGTGGCATGCGGTGGCGCTAGGTGGCGCTGTAATCAACTGTGTCAAAATGCCAGCGCAGAAAGTCAAAAGTCGTCGTCGTTGTCGTCGTCGTCAAGAGGCAACTGCGACAGCAGCAACAACAACAACAGCAACAACAACAGCAACTTTGAAGGCAAGTCAAATTTTAACACACACGTATACGTATACGCATACACACACACACACACATACACACTGGCTTAGACGACACAAATTTCAAGGCAGGTGGCAGTCAGCATCCTAGGCGCATAAATTGAGGTTAAAAACGAGGCAAAAAGCTAAAGAATAACTAAAGTAAAAGTAAAACGAAAGCAAAGCTAAAATAAAAACAAGCTAGGTGAGTCGGCAAGACCCGCACTACCCTGTAATAGCATTAAATGTACAATATAATAAAAGAGAATTTTCTTTAAGAAGAAGTGTGAAATTTGATATTAAAATTTGATAAAGAAATTGGCTTGAAAAAGTGAGTAAAGTGAGACAGGTGAGTCTGTACGACCGGCCTTTACTCTGTAACAGTATTAGTATAGTAAACAAGCCGTTTCTAAAGAACATCTCAATTTCTTTTTCCAATTATACCTTTTCAATACTGAACTGACAAAAGTGATTTTTTGACATTAAGAAATAATATAAATAACATAAATATAAATAAATAAATCATATATGACACTCAGGAGTATCCTTAAATTATTGTTTAAATGTTGTTTTAATGTTGTTTTATTATGTTATTTTCTTCTACGTATTTAATGTGTGACTTGCTATCCTTTATAGCCACTTTAGACAATTAAGCTACCCTTTTTGTGACATGCTGCTGTTACAGGATATTTTATAAGAAGAAACGGAACGAAATGAAATGAAAAGCAAAAGCTGACAGCTTGACTAACGCTGACAGGCTGTGGCGGTGGGAGGGGTCAATACAAATGTGGCATGTATGTGTGTGAGTGTGTGTGGCAGACAGGTGTTAAGGTGCTGCAAGAAAAAACAGTGGCAGTAGAAAGTGTTTGCCTTGTTTTGCTTGTTGTAATTGACACTTAAACTCGAAATTTGACGCAAATTGCTAAAGCAACAACAATGAAGACAACAAATATTACTGCGTGAGTGTGTGTGTGAGTGTGTGTGTGTGTGTATGCCTCACATACATATGAATATACATACATATATGATGCTGATGACTGCGTTCGCACAGCAGAAACAACAATGCATTTTCAAGTGTCGCTTTCGAGGCGGAAGTTCTCAAGCTGCAGCTGCCAAGTTGACACACACACACACACACACACACACAGACATACACATACACATACACATACATACACATACAGTCACACACTTAACGCTGGGCATAATGAATTGTAATTTGAATAGACTTGACTGAGAGGGAAGCAGCCTCAAAGACGCACGCTATTAACTTAAATTACGTTGCATACTTTTGTGCGCAAGGCATGCGAATTTAATGCCAACGGCAACAACAGCAACAACAGCAGCAACAGCAACGACAGCAAATGTTACAAAAGCCGCGCATTAAACTCACCTGCTCTACTTCAACACCAGTGTTGTCACTTTCCGCCTTTTTTCGGATAGATCCATCTCTCTTGGAGAGATGTCAAACATGCTTTTACCGAAAATCAATTCCTTTTTATTACAGACATGATTTTTCAAAAGTGAAATTCTTATATCTGTTTTAATTTTTATTTCGCCAAAATTTGCCAGTTAAACCCAATAAAAGAAAGTCTTTTATTTTTAGCTACTTAACATACGCTGAAGAATATAAGTGAAAACCTGTAATGGACTGAGAAATTCTAAATTTGGGGAATTTTTGCATACAAAGTGCAAATTTAAATGAAAGTATTTTTAGGCCCCTTTACAATGACAAGAATACATCATATGTTAAACAAAAATATATTTAAAATAATTCTATCCATTCACGGAGTCATGTACAAATAGTTTCCGATTAATCATCTTTACGAGGGGTGTCCGAAATGTTCTACAAGTCGACTAAACTTTGATATTTAAATGTGTTTCCGCCAAAATCTCAGCCATATCAATATTCTTTATACTGAGTTTTGACATCGTTTAATGTGTTTTCACTAAAATTTGAATTAAATCGATATGTTTTATGCCTTTAAATAATAAGATTGATGGACTTTCTTATCAATTAAATAATTTGTATTCCTTATTGCTTTTTTAAAATTATTTTTAAAGCCTTTTTTGTTTTTTTGCTATTAAATTTGTGCTTTTTTATGACGATTAGTTGGCAGCACTGTCTAACATGTTGAGAGCCAGACAGAGAGAGATAAAGAGAGAAGGAGAGAGATAAAAGCAGCAGCAGTGGCAGAAAATTTATTGTTTGTGCTAAGCAACATTTTTAGTGCGGCAGCTGCCTTTGCCTTGATTAAAGTAAAAATTCACTCGCAACGCTCACACACACACACACAGAGGCACATACGCTTGCAATGCACACACTCACAGAGAAAGAAAGAGAGAGAGAGAGAGAGAGAGAGGGAGAGACATACATTGACTAGAGTATATGCATAGTTATGTTTGTCATTTAACACATGTAATACTCGGCAATGGCTTTTGTTGTTGGTCGCCTGCTGTGAAAATGCGCGAATGTTTAATGCCAACAACAACAGCAACAACATCGACAACAACAACGATAGCAAAAACAACTACAACAATAGCAACAACTACAACAAATTCCAGCAGTATACAAGAAGATGCTTCTCGCATGTGGCATTATGCAAGTCGTCGTCTGTCTTGGCAAAGCAGCTCTAGCAACTCTCGGCGTTATGTTTTTCTCTTTTCTCTTTTTTTTGGTTAGGTCGAAAGATGAGGGGGGGGGGGCGGAGGGGGGAAACGAAGAAAATGTTTCCCGTTTAAGTGGATGTACCGTTACTTTTATGGCACTATATGCTAATGCCACAACGGTATGGCATACAGTTGCTAATGTCTTTGCCCCATTGTACGTGCAACACACTCGTGTCGTCTTCTTCTTATTCAGTTCTTTCTTCCTCTTGCTGAACTATAAATAACTGACAGCTGACAAGCGATCTGACAGCTTAAACATACCACCTTCAGGAGATATTATGAGATGATAATTCTTCTTATATTGGAGACTTGTGGAAGGCGCTAACTGCAATTAGTGAAAGGAACTGAGAGTGATAAAGGAGAGGAGTCATAGATGAATGGTAGATTAATTTTAGATGAATTTCAGATGCATTTTAGATACATTTTCGATGAATTTTAGATGAATCTTACATGAAATTTAGAAGAATTTTAGATAAATTTAGATGAATGATGGATGGATTGAAAGCTACACAGATTGATATGTAAATGATAGATAGTTGAGTGGTAGATGAATGATACAGGAATAATAGATAATTGATAGATGACAGATAGACGGATAGATAAATTGATTGATAAATAAAGCGATAGATGTATAGATAGATAGTTGAATTATATATAGATAGGTGGATGAATGAGAGATGAGAGATAGATGAACTATAGAGCAATGATAGATGAATGATATATAGGTGGATAGATTGATGGAGTGATTATCATATGGATAAATTGATAGATAGAAACATAGATTGATAATTGCAAAGATAACACTCAATATATGCAATTAATAAATAAATTAAGCAAATTATGATTTTATTTTAATATTAGTATTATTGATAATTAATCGAAATTCCGAAAAATATGGTTATACATTTTTTAACCATCAAATGATTTTGATAATTAACTAAATAGAGACAATATTTAAATATTTTCAATACACTTAAATTATTTAATATTCGTGTAAAAAAAACTGTGACTAATGTAATAAATTATGAGTAGTGATACTTGTATACACTTGTGACACTGGGAACAAAATAACGTTATAAATATTAAAAATAAAAGTCAAATAAAATCATATAACATAGTTAATATAATAATTCTTTATGTTTGTGCAATCTAATGTAATAAATGAAGACGGCTAATAAATTATTTAATTGTGAGCAGTGCACTTCATTACCTAGATACTCT
This sequence comes from Drosophila neotestacea, assembly GCA_035044365.1. Taxonomy (NCBI): domain Eukaryota; kingdom Metazoa; phylum Arthropoda; class Insecta; order Diptera; family Drosophilidae; genus Drosophila; species Drosophila neotestacea. The sequence goes on from JAWNMD010000799.1 coordinate 787,608, forward strand.
TGTAGCACGGGGAAATGCGACAATTACATTTGAATACATAAGTGTTGGTATATCTTGTGAAGCTATCTCAATTGATTTCTTTATTATAATAACATCTGTCAAGTATATAGTTCAAAGGTCTTCTCGCTTTTATTTTTTGTTGCGATAAATTTATCGCTTTATATGCAGATGAGGCACATTTCGCTTACAACTCTATTGACAGGCTTAACGTACACACACATACACACTCACACACACACACGCAGAATCGTATGTACATGTTAAATGTTCTGACTGGCAAATTAACATATTCAGAGCGAGTTATCCCTTAATGCGACGTCCCTACTTTCAATTTCTTTCACTCAGCCGTTGCGTATACGCCACATGCCACACGCTGCGTATACGCAACCTAATGTGCGTGTGTGTGGGTGAAGGTCACCGTTAACGTTGGCGCCCAGCTGTCTGTGACTCGACAAGTCTCCCCTTCTTCCCCCTTTCGCAATCCCTCTCTTCCGTTTCCCTCCTTTGCATTTTGCTTGTGGCGCCTGTTTGTCTGCCGTTTGTTTTTTTAATGAGCGACTGGCAGCGCCCTCATCCCCATATCCGTGCCACGCCTCCCATCCTCTATATGTATATTTAAATATATATATATACAAAGTATTTATATATATGTATGTATATATATGAATAAATAATTAAAAAGTGTTTGTTCTTCTGGCTTAGCTAAGCAGCCGCAGCAGCCTCAAATTGAATTCGAAACGTAACAGAATGAAACAAGTTGAAACAAAACACAACGAGATTTAGCATGTTTGCACGTTTCGCTCGTCGCTGACACATTTAGCACTTAAATTTGAATTATTTTCTGTTTATTTTTTTTGTCATCTCTTATATATTGTTGTATATTTTGCCTGTGGTTTATCTTCCGTTTGCTCTCGTTGTTCTTTGTTGTTCATGATGTTGATGTCAATGGGCATGCCCCAAACCGCATAACACAGTTGTGTGGTTGCCTGTTGAGATAGAGACAGAGAGACAGAGAGACAGAGAGAGGGAGGTGGCAGGTGGCAGGTGGCAAGCGGCAGGTGGTAAGTTAGGTAGAAGGCTGCGGTTGATTTTCGGCATACGTATTTTTGTTGGCAAGTGCAAGCTACGTTTCCGGTTCCGCTTTTGACACCTGACTGCAACCCAAAAGCCACAACAAAATGAGTCAACATTTAATACCCTGCAGTCGTTTACAAAATCAACAAAATAAAGTTTACCAACAGCTTTACAGAGTAAACAATTCATAGAGTAATGCAAACTCTATATTCTTACAGAACTTAACAAGTATTTATATTTATTTATTAATTGTTTTAGTTCTAAAGGAGTTTGAAATAATTAAAATTATTGACAGTTACATTTCTATATACTTTTATGTTTATTTACATTCCAAGTTAGATTTCTTTGATTCTTAAATGTAAGCAATTTAAATACAAACATATTTGCCCAGTAAAGCATTAGTGACCGTAAATAAAGATTATAATTTGCAAATTATTTAAATTAAAATTTTATATTTAAATTCCGCTTCTTCTTTTCAAAAATATTGACAAGAGTTATATAAAATAAAAAGCAATTACGGTTCAGCCACTCAATACTATCCTTTATTTAGGGACTAATATTTCAAAGTGTCGGTAAATTTTACAATATTGGTAAATGCATTCAATTTTTGAATACTCGCTTTCAATAACTATTTCTAGAGATATAAATTAGTGATTATATTATTATTCATTTCCTTTTTAATCTAATCTTCAACTGATTGAATGTCACTTAATGCTCTCAATTCGTAAATTGTATAATCGAATTATTTCAATTGACAAACAAAAATTGATTTATAGCCCAAAATGCGCAATATGTGAGCCACTGTGTGAAAAGTCGGAAAGAAGAACCATAAAATTTAAAATATTTTCCAGCTGTGCAATTGACACTCGGCTTTTAAATTTTCCGGTCCTTTCATACATAATGAGCTTATATGTTATATGTGTATATTATTTTTCATTGCGAATATTGCTTCTGTGGAATTTCCCCCCTCTTTCACAGTTTGCGGAAATTGACAAATGAAATTAAAACGCGAGCTAACTCAATTTTTGGCCAGAAAAAAGGAACCTGGCACAACGCAAAAGGCTGCGGCCACGCCCACTAAGTACTTACTTAGTTGGATCCACACACACACACACACGTACACAAAGAGAATGTTTGTGGCATTTGACCAGTTGGACAGTTGGACAGTTGGACAGCTGACCAGTTTGTGACCTTTGCAAAAAAAAGTTGAAGCCGCTTAGCTGTCGGAGCATAAATTGTGTTAGAAGCCCGCAGCAAAAATGGAAAATCGGAAAATATCCAGAAAAGAGAAAAACTTTCAGTTTATGAAACGTGTGTGTATATATATGTGTGTGTGTGTGTGTGTGTGTGTGTAGTTTTATGTGTGTCTGTGCTCAGCTTCGTCTAACATTTGCTTGACTTTCATTTCATTTTACATAAATTGTCGAGAGGGCTAAAATACGAGCACTTGGCCAACATTTTTGCCATGTTGCCATATTTACTTTTATGCTTTAATTGAAAAAGCTACATAGGGTGTTTATCTGTGTGTGTGTGTGTTTGTGTGTCTACCAATTGACACTCAACGTTGCCATCAACTTACTGACTCCACCCATTCTCTGCTAACGTGGTCAAGTGCGGAGCACACGGTAATAAACTTGTTCAGAGATTTGAGTACTTTCGAATGAATAATTTTAACTGCTGACCATTCAGCGTTGCAAGACTGAAAGGGCTGAAAGCGCTGTAAATAGTAAGTGGTAATAGCCATAATCGATAGCTATAAAATAAAGAGGGATTCAATACGGATTGCATTCTTCGAAGCGCAAAAAAACAAAGAAAATAAACTGAAATGCAATCAATCTTTATTAAATCTGCAGTACTTATGGCCAAAAGATGTCTAGTATAACTAGACATTTTTCGCATTGCGGAATTACCTCTCAATTATTCTGATTGACATTCGTTAATTTGGATTAAAAGATTTGTCGCGGATGCATTTGAAATGATGCAAACGTGTGAACAATTGACCTAGACATTGCAATGAATGCTCCTGAACTTGACGTGCCTCGACAGAGGTAAAATATCCAGATCTAGTTATAGAAAATGCAATTGATTTATAGTATATGTTTTTCTAATTGACTGACTAGCTAAGTGAGGCTTTGATTGACAATTAAAAGTCTTTTAAATGTCGAAGTGTAAAATTGATTGGCTGACTGAGTGACTTACCAGAAATTAAAAGAATTATTTTTCAATTAAGTCTTAAGTTGGCCCTTGTTTTAATCAATTGGTTATTGACGTGAAATGTGGAAGTTATATATATATTTGTATATAATATTTCTTAGTTGAAATTATCCTTAGTTAACGTTGTTTTGTTGCAACTCAACTTATAAAGTTAAAGTATAATTTATTAATTCTGTAAACTATTTCATTGATATAATTTTCCTAAACTGCATTTATTTTGAGGTTCCTTTCTTTTTAAACAGTTTCTCGTTTTCATAGATGTCATAATCCTTAATATTTGCTTTTGGGGTTCCTTTTCTTATTGAAATAATTGCTCTTAACCAATTTGGAATGTTAAAATAATTAAATAATGCTGTAAATTTTTGTAAACTATTTCATTGGTTAAAAAATTTCCTACTTCTTAAATCCTTCTTTTGGTATACCTTTCTTTTGAAACTGATCTTTTGAGTTTCTCCTTCTCAACACAAACTGAGCGGTCTTATGCCCTTGAGAATGCTAGCTACATTATCTCTGAGAATGGGACTCATGGTGCGCTGTTTTTCAAGACTGACGGGTTGGGCATGAGCCTGAGAGAGCTGATAGAGATCAGCATAGTATTCCATGCCGGGAATGCCGACCGCATTGAAGCTGGCTGAGACTTCGGTACAATCAATGATAGAGGTCTTCAGGGGCGTTACGAGAAGTGTCGAATAATATGGAACCTTTTTGCCCTCAAGAAGCTCTCGAATGAGCAGTACAGCGGTACGTGAACCTGCCAATAGATTCCATCTGGACCAGCTAAAGTTGTGAGATAGGACAAGTGTGGAAATGCAGGCATAAGTATGCATCTCCATCACAAAGTTCTTCTCGCAGGAACCCTCCGTATAACAGAAAGCATCCTCATCCGGAAATATATCCACGGCTGATAAAATAAGCATTGCTTTAAGTTCAGCCAGGGACAAGGTCTTTCCAATCATTTCAGTAATACCCTGTGTGCTTCCCCTTGAAAATTGTTGACCGTGTAGCCTGCCTCCGTGATCGTCATATCCAGGCTGATCAACGAGGCTGTGAAACTAAATAGTATTGTTCCAAGACTGCAAAGAAAATAGTCCAAGATAAGATAAGTCCATGATAAACTCGCAAAGGTATACTCACTTTTTCATATCCGGTCGTAAGTCCCAGGTTTGGTAAGGCATATTACTGTACTTGTTGAGGGCAAAACCAAAGATGCCTGTGAAAAAGGAGGATAAAGTTAATCATTGAAATCAACAGAAAACGTTGATATGGCAAGGTTAGCTACGGAACTTGTTTATAAGCTAGTTAAGAAACAAGTTTAGCAAATAATTCAGGAACTAGTTAAGACACTGGTTTGAGCACTAGTTTAGATACTAGTTTCCTCATTACCTAATCACGAATTACAAATTTTTTAATAAACTAGCTTAATCATTAGTTTATTACTATTAATCCCTACGCTACTTGTTAAGAAACTAGCTTAATCATTGGTTTAGATTCGTTTCGTTATCATTTAAGGTAGTAGTTTAGTCACTAGTAAACGAGCTAGCCAAGCGTTTCGTTAAGACACTAACGAAGGTCCAAAATGGGGAAATTGTTTAGGCACTTACTAAAAAATCTAAATTAGTTTACACTAGTTTCGACACTATTTAAGGCAGTAGTTTAGGTACTAGTTTAGATACTTATTTTGTCACTAGTTTATCACTATACTACTTGTTAAGAAACGAACTTAATCATTGGTTTTAATAGTTTCGTCATCATTTAAGGTAGTAGTTTAGGCGCTAGTTTAGGAAATAGCTTAGCGATTAATTCATTTACTAGTTTAGGCCATAGCTTGGAAACTAGTTTAGGCTCAAGACTTAAAACTTGTTTAGGCACTAGCTTGGACGCCATCCTAAGATCTATAATAAAATTTTTCCCCACCTAATCGACCAGTGCGGAACTGTATGGACAGCTTGTCCTCATTGAACTTGGTGTCATGGACATCGCGGGTGCTCCATTTGCCCTGCGTAATGGCCGCCGTGCTGCTCAGCTTCTGTCTGCGTCTAAAAAGAAAGTGATATAGAGTTACATCCAGTTTTAGGGTGACCATAATTCGAGCATGGCATACGCTTCACTATCGCAGCTATCGTTGTTGCTGTTGCTATTTCGACTAAGCATCTGCTGTAGGGTTGCACCCGCTGAGGAATCATTGCCACCAACACCCTCGAGTAGTTCCAAAATGCTGTCATCGGTATCTTCGTCATCATCGTCGCTAGTGTCCTGGCTACCCGCAGACTTGGGTGTCGTCTCCGGTTCAGGGGGCAGTTGGGAGTCTCGGACAAAGGAGATGCCCGTGTAGTAGGCAAAGGCGGCAGCAGCTGTGGCTGGTTGGAGAACCTCGACTAGTTCCTGGCTAAGCGGTTGCATATCCTCGGGCAGCTCCTCCGTGACATCGTGCTGTGAGCCACTTGGCGAAAGATGCTCGGAGATTTGTTGCAGCATCTCTTCCTGCTGTTCACGGGGTAGTTGCATTTGCCACAATCGATCCATATCCTCAATCAGCTGAGAAAAGAGATAACAAAAGGTGGGTGGACGAGTTTGTGTCCGAAATTTTAACAGCTTGTCAAAGCAGAGCGGCGGAAAAAGTTCAGCCGGCTCATCTGTGTCCAGAAACTCAGCACCAATACCCAGAGTAGTCTCCGTCTGTGGTGCAGTTGGTAACGACGACGACGTCTGGGCCGCCAACTTCCCTGACTGACCCAGACGGACATGAGTCTGACGTGCCAGGAACATCACTTGACGCTGGGGTTGTCCACTGCTCGACTGTGGCGTTGTCTGTTCCAGACGCACACAGAAACCCTGTGGCAGCCGTGGCACTACAAAGTCCTTAACCAACCCATACAGATCCACATTGCTGGGTATCGCACGCAGATCAAAATCCCCAATCTCATGCAGCTTCTGGCATTGTGTTCCAATCAGATCGGACTTTTGAGAGCGCAGTTTGGCTGGACCACGGGGTGAACTCTTTAACGGACTGGGCTGGGCATTTGTTGATAATGGTGTTGCTTCCGTGGGTGTGGCTGTGGTTTCTGCCACAGCGGCAGCGCTGCTGCTGCTGCCGCATCCGGTTTAACACCATCCGCCAGCTGCGACTCAAGCGTCTCGATGTGCGTCTCCCAACGGCAGGCAATGGGAGGCTCGAACCAGATGACCGAATCCGGTAACCTATAGAGGGGAAATGGACAAGGAAATGATGAACGAAATGAAGAAGAAAAAATGGTGAAAGAAATGGAGAAGGAAATGGTGAATGAAATGAGATAGAGAGTGAGAGAGTGAGAGAGAAAGAGAGAGAGAAACAAGAAAATAGATAAAAAGAACAGTTCGGCTGAAAAGTTTGTATCATTTGGCCGAATAAAACATTTTTCTAGGAAAATTAAATTTGATTATCCGAAAGATTTGTTTTTGGCAGAAGCTTTAAACTAATGATTAAACTCTAAAATTAATTATTATAGTATCTGTAGCTTTAAGATTTATTAATTAAAATAACATTTTCAATACTAAATAACAATAAATTAGACTTTATGCCAAAATTTCAGTTGCTGTCAAATTTGTACACTACTCACTGTAGAGTGACCAATGCCAGTTTGTCCAAGGCTGCCTCAATCATACGCATCTCGGCCTCAATTTCCTCGGGCAACCGTCGCACTCCGGGCAACACTGGAGGTGGTGGATGATAGGTTTGATAATACTCCTTGTGCATCAGATTATTGGCGGCAGCAACTGCAAGGGGATGAGGCCATCAGTTCTGTTCGTGCAACATTCAACATGAAACATGCAACATGCAACACACACCGGTGCGTATAAAGGAGTGTGCATTGAGCTGCTTGTCCTGCTGCGGGGTCTCCAGGAAATCAATGCAATAAACACCGCCAATAATGCGATACTTGCGTAGATTGACATCCGTCTCAAGCATACCATAAGCCTCCGGTCCAATAGCTCGACGACGTGCCTTGTTCAGCTCATCCTCATATTGGGCATACAATTTATCCACATCATAGCTACGCTCTCTTGGCGGTTGTGAGCTGGCCGAGTGTTGCTCCTGGGTCAGTTGCTCCAGTTCTGACAATGGTATTTCCCTCGCACACTCGTCCAGCATCGATTGCAATATCTCTTTTCGTTTTCGCCATTCTCGTTTCGTTTGCCTTAGAATAGCTGAGCGACAGCAAAACGAGAGAGTATAAAAAAAAGTTAAGAAAAAAATAAACGAAAATGGTTTAGCTACATTTAAAATAAAAAAGAACAGATTCTAAAATCAAGAACATTCATTATTTGTTCTTAAAATCAAACCATTTTGGGACATATTGATAGGTGTATTTTCTTTGGGTGTAACTCAGTTTATGTAAAGAAAAAAGAAACGAAAATTGTTTAAGTACATTAAAAAGAACAGATTCTAAAATCAAGAACATTCATTATCTGTTCTTAAAATCAAACCATTTCGTATGTAGATAGATAGATATATGTACTTTCTTGGGGTTTAACTCAGTTTAGGCATTGTTTTATTTGTAGTCTACTTACTGGCATTTTCAGAGCGTGCATGCTTCAGCTGAAAACTGCTACAGTAGTCACTAAAGTGGTCATAGTTTAGCCAAAGTCCACGCAGGGCAGAGCTCTGGAGTCGCACAGTGGGTGGTAAAGAGATGAGCATCTGGATGGTGGGAAAATCGATCTCATTGTGGGCCGATTGTTCACCAATGCGCGCCTTGGGATTAACAGCGCTATCGTAGGACCAAAAGAGGAAGAGATGAGAGGCAGGACAAATTAGTTAAGGGCGATTAGTCGATTAATTGGGTTTCGTTTCGCACATTTGGGCATCCTTGGAGAAGGTCCAAATGAAGCTTTGAAATACATCAGAGCTGTAGATGTGCTTCGACACGCCAGGCCTATCAATTCTGCATTGGGTAAAGGAGAAGTTTCAGTTGGTTACAATGACAGTTCCTTTAGCATTGACTTACTCCATGTCACGTTCAATATGGGACATAGTTTTGTGGGTAAACTCATCCAAATGCTGTTTGAGAAAGACTCGCATCTCTGTCTTTAGTTTGATCAAATCAGCGGCCACATGTGCAGAGCGCTCTTTAGTGTACAGCAACGAGTCATCCAGCTCGTTAAGAATCTGTAGAAAAACAGAAATGAAATGAAATAAAATGTTAAAAATCAAACAATAAAGTTTTCTTTGGCATGCTAAAAATTTGATAACCTTGTAGACCACTGAAGATGCTAATGATTTATCAAATATGAATTGATTTTCCGACTATATTTTCACTAAATTTGGTCAGGATGTCCAAAAACCTATTAAATATACAAACTGTAAGTTTTATTAAGATTTTTAAAGAAAACACAAAGTTTTATACAGTAAGCTTTTTTTTAAAAACATAGGTTTTGAGGAAGCTCTTTAATATACTCAGTAGGCCTAATTTCACAAAATTCTGACAGGTTGTTAATAAAAACACACCTCAAATAAACACACAACAGCAACAAAGCTCAATTTTCTTCATTTGCATATAGATATTTTATTTAAAAACTGTGTACTGATGATTGATGGTTATATACATGAGCTTTCGGAATCTATTTAGCTTCTTAATATCGGTTGTGAAGTTCTCAAGAATTTGTTAAAAACGTAAGTTAGATCAATTAAAATAAAGCTAAAGAAAACAGCAAATTTGTATCGTTAAAATAGTTTTTAAGTCGTTTTTCTCATCCGTAGCTTTGTTGAAAGGTAGATTCTATCTCTTAGCTAGTTTTATCATTAAGTCTACAACTCGTGAGTTGTGAAAAGGGATAAAAAACTATAACTCGGCGTTATTTATAATACTTACGCCTAGTACTTCTTTGATGCGTTGTGCGTAGACATCGCCCAAATTTCCCTGCTGTTGCCTGAGTGAGGCACGTGTTAAATCCGAAACATGGGCATCCTGGGTAAGGAGAGTCCTCTCATCTGTTCGCAGAAGCCAGTTGCGTGCCTCACTTTGTCTCCTTGCAATATCTGCATGCCATTGATGGATATATTTCCTGAGATCACTGGCACTCGCTGCATTTGGTAGACCATTGCATCTCATGAACTTTTCCCAATCCCTTTCATGTCGTTCCCCCGCCTTGATGGCCTCAATTGTGGTATGTACTGTATCAAAAAATTTCATGCTATCCTTGAGTTGACCACGTCTAAAACGATTCTCGGTCACCTCTTGCTGCTGGCGATGTTTAGCCTGTTCCATTTCCAGTTTCTTACGCTGACGTGCCTCCTCCAGCTTCTTTAGTCTGTCTCAAAGAGAAAGAAAGGTACAATTGTGGTTATATTGTGGCTAACTTATTTCTTCTTCCTTAACGAACTTTTCTTTTTCCATTTCAATGCGCAGCAATTCAGCCTGTTCGGCCTCAAGGCGCGCCTTCTCCTTTTTGGAGAGCTTTTTCTTTGGTGGCTGCAATTAAAGTTCATCATTTATTAACATAGATTTAATAATACTTTCAATGCTACCACTAACCATGCTGGTTGGGACTGTACTTCCGGGTCCGTTTCCGTTTCCGTTGTTGCCAATTGCAAATTGCCGATTGCCGAACAGTTGCACATTTTCGTGTGCACTTTTCCTATTCCTATCCACCTTTCATTTATTGATCCAACGCAACGGCAACTATGGCTACAACATGTTGTCGTTGTTGTAGCTATAGTTATAGTTGTTGCTAAGCTATGGACAGTCGCCCGAGTCCAAGTCTAATCCCATTGTCAACGGTCTCCTGGGCACAACATAACATCAGCTTCAGCTTCAGCGTCAGCGTCAGCGTCAGCGTCAGCTTCAAATTCAGCTTCGCTAGCAGCGCCTCCAGTGGCGTCCCTTAATTAAATATTCCATGGAAGCTTAGCGCCCACCAAAAAAATTTTCCACCGCACGCTTTCAACTCCCCAGGGTGGAAAAGTGAGTAGGAGGCAGACATAACTTGCGGTTATCCTGGCCACGAGCCACCAATGTTGGCTAGGGATCAACGTAAAAGCTTCCATAGTTTTCATCTTCTACGTCGTTGTTTTTTTTCCACCGGGACAAGGTAAAGGTGTCATAGTCTAGTGCCACGCCCACAGTTACGCCCCAGTGGAGGATTCAGAGCGTGTAGAAAAACTAACGATATATTAAAGCTAGTCTGCTACATTGTAGCAACATCAGGTGTATAGCAGTTAGTTGGCAGTACTTTAATAACAAGTTGGCAGGGCGTGTTTTTTGTGCGACATTGCGGCAAAATCAAGCTTAATTTTATCTGATGGCAGCACTAAAACAACAAGTTGACAGAGCGTGTGAAAAGCGTGACAAGCTGGCAAGGCAATGTCACGCTTGATATTTTGCCAGTTGACAGCGGTGCAAACTGACGAAAGGTGGCAACGCTGACACGTTTAAAATGTGTGACATTGTGGCAACTCCAGATGGATGATTTCCAGTTGGCAGGCCGTCTGTTACTGTCAACCTGGCAACGCTGAAAGCTTTCAAGTTAAATTATTTTGGGAAGAACAGTTAACATTGTTGATAAAGTGTCTGTTAAAGTGTGTGTTAGCATTGCCGCGAGCATGGAAAAATTCAGTAAGGTACGGTGAAGCAAGCTCGACGGTTAGAGACCCTGTACTTATCGGAAAGAGCAAAAAGTGGTGAAAAGCGAAATGGTAAAATTGGTGAAAGTCATCAATTAAAAAAATCATTGCAAGATATACATAGATGAACGTACATGCCAAGTTTGGTGTCTCTAGCTCTTTTAGTCTCTGAGATCTAGAATCAAAAAAGGGACAGACGGACGGACGGAGAATATTTATACTTTATGGGGTCTGTCTGTTACTTAATAGACTCATTTGTACTTCTCTAAAGTACAGAGTCTTAAAAAACAAATGAATTTCATCATTAATCATTTTGTTTACCAAATAAATTGTTAGGAAATTTTACAATCGCGAAATGTATTTTTAATGCTTTTCACGTGATTTCCTGCCATTCTCAATTTTCCAAAAACTTTATCCGTCGCTTCCTACCTGAGAGAGAGAGAGAGAGCGAGAGAGAGAGCGTGAGAAGTTTGCTATTTTACGCCTAATTTAAACTTTTTTGTTTGCTAGCGTTCTTTTCGACCCTTTAACCTCCCCCAACTCGCAATTTGTTACTGTTGCCGTTTCAGATACGAGCATGAATTTCATTTTCCAGGCAAGCGGGTTGCCCTGACAGCGAGCAAGGTGACAACGTCGGTTAATTACCCGGCAATTTAAATAGCAGCTCAGATTCGCAGCACAGTGCATAGCCTTGTCGTTTGTCACCTTCCACTTCCCACCTGCCCCAAGTTGCCAGCTCGGCTAATTGCCGCATACAGTGGCAAAGCGAGGGCTTATCAATTTAATGTGCAACCCCAGCGAGTGATTGCAGTTGAAACTAGTGCATGACATTATGATATCATTTTGTAATTGTCATTTACCTCACATACATAATTAACAACTGTGTCCCACATTTATTTGTTGGATTTGTGTCTTTTACTTCTTCAGTAGTAAGACATTATAATACTATCACTTTTGTTACAAAACAGAATAGCTGTTAATAATTTTATAACCAACACTTTTTTATTACTTGCCAAATTGGCTTAACAGAGTCAAGCTTTACAAACAATTAACACCACATTTATACTTAAGTATAATTATTGGGGAGCCAGGAGTTGTTTAAAAGTGAAAGCTCGAGATTTTTACATTTGAAATGTTTTTTTCTTTCAGAAAAATCTAAAGAGTGTAGAATTCCAATTTCCAAGAATTTAAAAATAGTCTGGTAACACTTTCAATAACAATTTGTGACTTTTTCAATTAAAATGTTGTGTAAAGGCTATAAGAACTTACTTCTTAAAGCTGTGGTAAATATATAAAAGTTACCTTAATAAAGTAAATTTTTTTAAATATTAACTTTACATAACCGTTAACAGTTGCCCCGAACATTAACTTAAATGTTAATTTACTCTTTAATGCATTTATAGTATAATATATTGGGAGTAATAAAGGAAAACAATTTTACGTGGAAAGTCGACAACAAATTTATTTTCCTCTCGCTGCGAAAGTGGAAAGGAAAATTGTGAAAAATTTGGCGCATCTTAAAAAGTTGCGCATTGTGTGCATTGTGCTATTAATTTAAGCAGGAAAATTGCAGGGAAAATTATATTTATTGCAGGCAGAATTGCTGTTGTTGTTGGTGATAAATAAGTAGAAGTCAGTATAAAGGGAAGGAGTGCGCATAATCCTTGCTGTAAGCTGTCTCGACATGCTGATATGTAGTATGACATAAATACTCCGAGTATCTGTGTATACATATTTGTTGTTGTTGCTGTTACTGATGCTGTAAGTAGAGATTGTTGTCATGGCAATAAATGATAATGCCGCATGCGTAATTAGCTCCGTTTGGGACACACTCGAAAGCATTTTCTCTAGCATTTCATTTAATATAATTTCAATTTTTTCCTCATCTGATGTGTGTGTGTGTGTGTATGTTCGTGTGTTGAAGTTGCCACAATGACGAGAGCTGCTGGAGCGTAAGCTGCTTGAGAGCAATGGCAAAGGGCAGCAAGCACTGCACAATAAAAATTTATCATACGCACCGTTGACGTTGACAGATCGTTGAGTTGAGGCAACGGCGACAGGCGACAACCGACAAGCAACAAACGACAAAGGACAAAGGACAAATGGACAAAACGACAACAGTTATAACCATGAGACCAGCTGCGCTCCTTAACTCTGGATATGCTTTATTTTTTCGCCCCCTTCTTTTACCACTTACTGTGAAAGCAATTCTTTGAATGCAACACGCTTCAGCGAACTTTGCAATATGACGAAAATTTGTGAATATGAATACTCTGAATGGTCTTCTACAATAAGCAGCAACTCAACTCATCTCCACGCATCTCAACTCAACTCAACTCAACTCAGCTCAGCTCAGAGCAACTCAACTGAGATGAACACTTTATCGAGCTTTAAGTCATTGTTTTGCAATCGGAATTTAAAGCTATGGCAAGCATATAGAGAAATATGTCAACAGTTTGCAAATACTCTAATTTCACATACTCCAGATTTATAAGAAGTATCAATTACGTTGAATGCGATTTATTTATTTTCACAATATCACAACATAAGACTGAAATACTTGAGTATTTAAATTACATAAATCAACAACAAGATTAAGAAAAAATACACTTTTCTTTTGTGTTAATAAGCAGACTAAAGAAAGTTTTTGCCTTTGTAAATAATTTATTTTTACTTTTTTGCCGGAAGCATTCACTTTTAAAATTATTACGAAAAAAATATAGAATCAAGCGTGCATCATTTAAGAATGCAATGGAGAGAAATAATAGAGAAGGGAGAGATATAAAAGAAGCTTACTGTCTATTGTGTCACTGTTTGTGGCAAAGAAGAATGGAAATAATCTGATAAAGAAAAAAGGGGGTTAAAGGAAGGAAGAGATAGAGAGAGAGAGATATGTGATTGAAGAATAAAATCTTTCGTAAAAAGAAAAAGAATAGAATATAGAAAGAGAAATATAAATAAAGTGAGGGGAAATTGTGACTAGTGCCTTAATAAATCACCCCTGGTTATGATTTTTAAAATAAAAATTACACAATAAGTTAAGCTTCAATTAAACTAGAAGCAAATTACAACTTTTAACTAAGTTATAGCGCTAGAAAAAAAATAAAAATAATAAAATAAAATAATTTAAAAAGGCGGATCAATGAAAAGGCAATAGTTTGATTTATGAAGGCACCGCCATGATTTGAAATGATGTATATTCAAATGTTGTTCTGAAAGAATCAGCTTAACAGAAAGAGAGGGAGAGAGAGAGTAGCATATATGCTCCATCTCACTCACATCCAGATTCAGCAATTAAAACTCTGAATTTGTTTTATAAGAACTTTCCCAGCTTGGCTTTGGCTTGCTGTGGGCCTTAATGAATGAAGGCATTGTACGACAACGAGAATTTGCCACACATACACACTTTTACCAGAGCTCAATTCATTTTCATTTTCATTTTCATGTAATTTTCTCTTTTATTCGTTTTATTTTGTTGCTATTTTTTCCTTTTTTTTGTCTTTTTTTTTTTTGTCAGCTGCCTTGACAAATTGCTGCCTTGCATGGTGTCCAGATGCTTCAGCATGAATGAAAATGCAGGAAGCTGGATGGAAAATTGCCAGCCAGTTAAGCGAGCAACTTGCCAGTGGCATTCAATTCAGCACACGCACACACACACATACACACACACACACACGCAGACACAATGATACTTACACAGATACTCTACAAGAGAAAATAAGACAGTCACAAGTGTAACGATTATTAATTACTGTCAATTTACATGCATATGGTGGTGTATGTACAGTGGTAAACTTAAGTCCACATTCTCTCTAAATTTCGTTTTCCGAGATGTAATATTGTTTTTAAATTAATTTTCTTAGGGAATAACAAAAAATAAAATATTTATATTATTCAGCTAAGCACTGAAATATTAAATTTATATTTAGCATAACCGTATCAAATAATTATAAAAAATCAAAGAAATGAAATAGAAACATGTCCAAGTATGATTTTTAAATTTAAGAAAACAGTAAAGTACTAGTACTAAAATATAGTCTTCGAACATTTTTCGTTCAACCAATTGTCTGTAGATTTTTGTTTATGGCATATACTTTTTTAATTTTATAATTTATTTTATAATCCCTGATTACTTCATTCATTACTTTGTTGAGATTGGTAGCTGAACTTTTGAAAGACTGAGACTTGTATCTTACTTTCCACTGTACATATGTACTATGTGCAGTGTGTGTGTTAACGTTGTCATTGAGCTGACGGCTTTCCAGCTCTTGGCCCGAATTTATAATTATGTATTCTGAGACTGTGGGCTATCAGCTGCCCAAAGGAACGTTTGCTTTCAGGCGTCTCAATGAATTTTTTGGATGGGGAAAATATTTTCAGAATGTGCTTATCGCGACGTTGATAGCATTGCAAATGCCTGCAGACTTGATGTGGCATGCCACACCTCTCACTCTTCGTCTATCACTATGTCCTGGTCACAGTTGTGGTGATGTTTTTACTTTGGCTAATGAGACTGTCAGCTCCAATACTTTTTAAACATATTTACAAACTAATAATAAAATAAAATGAAATAAATTAAGTAATAAATTAGCTTTGCTTTTAGTTTAGTTTGAAAAGCTGTAGCTTAAACTTTTTATTCAATTAAGAACTCGTTTCAAATGAAAATAAAAATGAAAATAATTAAAACTTTTAATTTCTACTATTTACAGCTGCTGTTAACACCGAATATCGTATTCATATCGCCCACAAAAGAAAAATTAAATAACAGGATATAAGCATAGAAAGGATCGATTAAGGATAATGCGTCGAGTTATCAGAGTTGCAGCTACACAATATTTAATTAGTTTTTTGATAAATAAACGATAATAAGCAACAAAAGTAAATCTAGGCCAGCCGCAATTTAGCTAGTGACATATGAAAAATAAATAAATTAAGTGAATAATCAGAGGATATGAATGAATAAATACATATACAAAATATCTAAAGCAAGGCAATAATAATTCGTAAATTAAACAAATAATATTTAATTAATTAACTATATACTATACATAATATTACAATACAAATTAGCTTAAATGCAAGAACATAATTTTTAACGATACGAATACAACAATACAACACGCGAAAACAACATTTAACAATAATTAGCATTAAATGGTTAACAACATTATAACAAATTCAGCAAATTATACAATTAAATTTGCATTACAAATTAAACAATTAAAACAAGCAACAATTTACGCCATTGTGATTCTTAATTTTAAATAATTATGCGAAATATAAAAATAAAAACTTAATTAAGGCTTAAAATTGAAACCAAACCAATTAAACGCATCTAATAACAAAGCTTTAAATAAACTAAAAAATTATAATAAACAAACTTAACAAACAAGAATAATAAGAAGAAGAATAACTAGAAGCAGCAGCAACCACAAATCGAGCCAAAAAACGACCAAAAGCCGCAAAAGTTGATGAGAGAGAGAGAGAGAGAGATTTAACTAAGAAAAACCAAAGAAAAAATCCCTAGCCAAATAAATAAAGAAGCAGAACGCAACGCCAGCCGCCCAAGAAGAAGAGGAAGAAGAGAAGTTTATGAATTACTATACGCTACAACAACAGGAGCAAGAGCAAGAACCACAATAAATTCTTAGTTAAAATTCCATCCAGAGAAATTTAAATTCAAATTTGTAACGGCCAAAAATTGCATCCGCCTGAAAGTATGCAACAATTTTGTGAGCAACAAATATTTTGAATGCCGCTGCCTTCGTCTCAGCCTCTGCCTCTGCCTCTGCTTCAGCCTCAACCTCCTTTGCTGCCGTTGCCGCTGCCGACGTCGCTGCTAACAAAGGCAGCAGTTATAGTCTGAGCTATTTGCCTCTTCAAATCACTTGCAACCTTGCAACTGCAACACGAACAACATAAAGAACAGAAATACGGAAATAAGGAAGTGAAGCAACAATTTGCAGCCTATAACTTATCTAAAATAAATCCTATGCAATTATCGTTGGTGGATCGTCGTCGGCCAGGTTTCTAAGCAAATTGCGCGTTTTGGATAAGCTGCTGCCACTGCCACGCCAAAGCCGCCAAGATGACCATGTGGCAGAGTGGCGGCATGGGAGGCCATGGCTCCCAAAACAATCCATGGATGAAACTGATGGGCATCGTACACAAGGAGCGTCGACACACGGACAATGTGCAGAGCCAGAGCGGTTCCAACGAGCGCAACTTGAATCAGTAAGTACACTTATATTCGATTACTCAATCAATACATACATTGTCGATATACATTTCTATCTGGAGTACTATTACCAAATTTGGTTGCTCTAACTCTTATAGTCTCTGAGATATATACATATGTGTTCAAATGGAAGTTACAAATATTGCAAGTCCGTTCTTTATTAAATTTTAAAAAATAAAAGTCTGGACTAAACGTATTGAATAATAAATGTGTGGACAAATATTATTCCATTTCCATTCCATTTATTCCATATTCCATTTAAAAGGATATATTTTTGCTATTTAATTGCGATATTAAGATATCTTAAATATCCAAGTCGATAACAATAAGTCGAACCCTAATTGAAATTTTTGCTATTTAGGTAAACTTTGATCTTTTGAAAGTAGATTACTTATATATATATATAGTAATACTATATATATAGTAATACTATATACGCAAGATTTGATTCACTCCACGTAAGAATATGTGTATGCTATAACAGTCTATTAATAGATTGGCATTTATATGTACATATATCGATACGCTGAATCTTTTGAAACATTGGTGAAATTGTTATTATAGTCCTTTCAAGTCTGGGAAATACTAAACTCTGTGATTTGTAATGTTGAAACTTCCTTTCCCTGATTCCTACCAACCCCCCCCCCCCCCCCATCACCATTGCCCCTTCACTGATAAGCTACATTTTGCATAACTGAATGTGTTCTAAGTGGTTGGAAAAGGATACGTGCGAGCACGCTTCTGTGTCCCAGCTTGCGCAGCAAAGTATGCAAGGTTTTGTGTCTTGTATGGAAGAGTCATGAATATGGCATATACAAATGATTCAGTGAATACTGTGAGTACTCGTAAAACATGCGGCAATTGCGCAATTAAATGGCAACCCGTCCTTTTGCAAAATGAAATGCGGCCCGGACATTAGACCTGTAGGACGAGGGAGGAGAATCGAGGCAACGGGGAAACGAGGCAGTATGTGTATTGAATTGTAACTGCGCCTCGTTGACTCCATATGCCGCACACACAAATCAGTGACAGCTGTCCTACCACCTACCACCTGCCACCTGACCAACGTCAAATCCCCTCTTTGCATTTGGCCAAGTTCAGTCGCGCTGTGGCTCTTTGGGCTTTTAAAATTGGCTATAAATGCGCTGAAGCATAAATGGATTTACACACATGCAGCTTGTTGCTGCAATCCACTTTCACATCCATTTTCCATACCCTTTTCCATTTCCATGTTGCATGCAATAACAAGCCTTTACATCGTGCCACGCCCAATGTAACGCCCACCCAGCCATTGCTCAACTGCAGTACTCAGTTTTCATATTTCAGTACTCAGTACTCGGTGTTCGCTACACTCGGTCCTCGGAACTCGGAACTCGGTACTTGCTACTCGGTACTTAGTACTTGCCTTGTGGTACTCAGTACTTGGTACTCGGTACTCAGCTGCCGCTTATTGCGTATTTCAATATTATTCAAGTTAAATATGGTGCGTTATTAACAATTGTACAACTGTTGTTGTTAGTGTTTTCACCATCACTTGTAGCCTGAAGTGAGCAATGAAATAATCAGAACAGGATGGCAGAAATGTAAAAGTACAGCTTTCATACGCTGTTCTTTGCTCCCTTCCATCGTTCCATTTTCTCCACTGAGCATCAGGTAGTAACTTATTTAGATCAATATATATGTAGGTTAAACATCAAATACCAAAACATTTTATTGTTCTGTTCTCCAAACAAAATAAATCATTAGAACTCGGCGAAAATATCATTTGAAGGATATATGATCAAATGCAAATGCAATAGTTTTGTGTCTCATTCCATTGTTTCGGTTTGTCCGAGCTGTATTTCCTATATATTTACAACACGGATGTTTCTCTCACCTATCGAACTGAAATTCCCTCCCAAAGCCACTGTAGGGTATACCAAATTATAATGAAATGCGCTTGAAAGAGAATGGTAAATAATAATTTCTTTTATTTTGCATGCCATATATTCCTCAAGAGCTCACAGAAGCATCATCATGGTTTCGGTTGAAGTGGGATTGAGGAAATTGTTGTGAGTGCTACAGTTTACTCCAGTGCTCCCGTTGGAGTACCACCACCAACTTATATGAGTGACAATCAGCGAGTTGCTGAAACAGCTCTTGTGTTGCATTTAGTTAAATTATATTAGTCCCTAGAAATGGGTTCAGCTTAACTGCTTTAATGCCAAGCCACAATGCCACAGACCAATCTGATGAATAATGCTTTCAAAATAAATCACAAAACGAACAGAGAGTAATATTTGATTATTGAAGTTCTGCTATGCAACATTCTTAAAACTTTTAATTGGTTTCTAATTTTAAATAGAGAATACATATAGAAGCTAAAAGATACACAATACCCGGATTCTGGGCTAAAATCAAGACAAACAGATTCGATCTATTCAGTCTTCTAGCTCTTTCTGGCTGTGAAATGATTAATCAGTGTTAGGATAACATACCCCCTTTACTGGTCAATCAAAATGAGGTAGATAGATACTTTATGCTGAAGCTAGAATTTAGAATACATTTCCTACACGTATTTTCAAGAATATTAAAAATGTTTGTATGAAATTTTTGAATTTGAGGAATGGCATCTTAAAGTTATCGTATTTCTTGTCTTTTCTAGAATTTGTCAAACTTTTGCTGTTTTTGTTTTGAAGTTAAGTTTTAGAGCAAAAATTAAATGTTGCTTGCATTTATCATTCGGTCATAATTTGTCTTCCACACACTTTTTGCAGCCCACACACACAGGCCAGGGAAAATGTGTTTTAAAGCAACAACAACAACAATAACAAAAGAATAACAGCACCAACAACAATAGCACTGGGCACATTTTATGCATAAGCACGACGAAGGTCAGAGAGGCTGACATAGAGGGTTAGGCAAGGGCCCCGGATGAGAGCAGGCCGTGGCGACCACTTAAAACATTGCACAGTGGTTGGGGTGTTGTTGGGATTGGGGTCGTTCTTTTTTTTATTTTTATTTTTTTTTTGAGAGCAGGGTTTGCTTGAGCTGCTCGGAGAGGCTGCCCAATAGAAATGTTGCCCCTCAAAGTAGGCAACAGCAAATTTCGTTGTTCCATTTTGCCATTTCTATGAGTACGAGAACGAGTGTGTGTGTGTGTGTGAGTGAGTGTAGTGTGCAACAGTTGAACATTTTGAAATTTGCATAAATTTTGTTACATTCCTTAGAAGAGGCATGTGTAGGTAAACTTTGAATTTATAGAATTGTGCACGAAACCTTTTCCATTTGCTTGGGCGTTTCCATTGCCAGCTCCTTTCTACCAAGTTTTCCTTGTGTGTGTGTGTTGATAGCTTCAAAGGCTTGGGACTGGCATGTGCATATGAATATTTTATAAGCCTCTCATATGTATATATATATAGTTGTGTGTGTGTGTGTGTGTGTGTGTACCTTGCTGTTATTTATGCAAAGGGTTGCCCAGTGGATGTGGCTGTGAATGTGGCAGACACAAGCGGCAACAGCAACAGCAGCAGCAGAATAAGTTGACGTGGTCGTGTTATTTAACGCCAATGCTACGAAATTCTTTGGACATGAATGCCACAGATACATAGATACACACACAAACACACGCACATGCAACACACACACACAAACACGCATGCAACACAGCAAC
This sequence comes from Drosophila neotestacea, assembly GCA_035044365.1. Classification (NCBI taxonomy): domain Eukaryota; kingdom Metazoa; phylum Arthropoda; class Insecta; order Diptera; family Drosophilidae; genus Drosophila; species Drosophila neotestacea. The sequence goes on from JAWNMD010000799.1 coordinate 808,386, forward strand.
ACTCAGTCAACTATTTTGCATTGAAATTGAAATGTCCGCAGCTTTTGTGCCCAATCATTGGACATTGGCTGACCGTTTCGTGTTGCTGTTGTTCTTGTTGTTGTTGTTGTTGTAAAAAAGTAACACCTAAAAGTGTGTGTGTTTGTGTGAGTGTAAAGGGGTATTTACGGGCTCACCAGCTAACTGGCTCGTCGATTGACTGACTTCAAAATTTGCATACAATGTTGTTTGAAATGGTTTGTTGTTTTTATTTTTTTGAATTCCCTCTACGTATGACATGTTTCCAAAGGGTAGCTTGAAATGTAACGTTTAGACTTGATCTCCACATTATTATTATAATTATTATTATTATCAAATAGTGAAAATTCCAAGAAAGCTGCGAATTTCGTTCTCTCATTTTACTTCATAGCATATATATGGTATATCTAAGTTGAGCACACTCGAAATGTATTTCTTACTTGTTTTACAATTGTGACTCTTGTAAAACAACAAGTACTGAGTGCCTTGTAAGTACTCATTGAGTCATAAAACAAAGTTCTTTAAGTTGAGAAACAGATAGATAAATTGTGAACAGATTTAATGCTCTTCATTTTATGTACTTACTTTTTCAGAATATCTGTTTAGTTTTAAATAATAGTAAAAAAATATTAATAAAAAAAAATCATAAAATTGTATAATAGCCCTCTTATACAATTTTATGATTTTTTTGCATTTAAAATTGCTAAATTCGAATGCGTAAGCTAATGCTGACGTTACTAGTAATGGTATTGATAATTTTTATTTTATATTCAATGTTCCTCAATTCTTTTCTACTCTATTCTATTCCATTCTATTTTATTATATTTTATTTTATTCTTTTGTATGTTATTCTATTCCATAGCAAATGCAAATTTATTTTTTATTTCTAATATATTCTATTCTCGGACTGCGCTTTTAAGTAAATGCACCAGTCAGAGTATATAAATGTTAGTAATGTAATTCACATTTACACACACAAAAAAAATGGAATTGTTTAAAATTGTTTTGTTTTCTGGTAAAGTAATCTACGCACTGCTATCATAAACTTTATACATTTTTTTACTGCTTAAATTTGGAAATTCGTGAAGGAAAAGTCAAGTGAAGTTTTGTCCAAATAAACGCGATCGCTCTTCTATTAACATATAATTTTTATTTACTTTTCACATTGCTTTATTTATTGATGTTGAAAAACTTTTTGTTTCTTACTTTTATTTTTACACATATTCTAATTTTGATCTAGTTTTTATAGTGTTTAAATTATATTGCGAATACTAATACTTAGTTAAATGCTATTGTTAAAACTAATACTAATGTTAATGTTTTACTTAAAAGACTTTAAAAAATTGGTCTTTCAATTTATATTTTATTATCTCTGAAATACTTGTGGCACAATTTTAATATATTGTATATTAAAGTCAAGTATTTAATTTGCACCTTGCCACGTGAAACTTGAAGCCATTCGCAGTTCACATATAATTGTTGCAAACCCCTTCTTTAAAATGTTGCAATGATTACACACGAGTGTTATAAGGATACAATAATAGGGTTCCGTTGGGGCCCTAAAGGAGGAGGTTGCCTCAGTTAGATATGGTTAACGATTCGTGCCATTTACATTCAGTTGCTGTTGTTAAGTATTTCAGTTGTCTAATTGCTGGTCATTTGTTAGAGGAAAAGCTCTGCTTTCTCTGCCCCTTATTTTGTCTGCGGCTCTTACTCTCTTTCCGGCTATACTTATCGCTGGTTTTTGGAGTTAGAGGCGCAACACGCGACGCTGCAACTTTTGGCGAGTTAGCAACATTTTGGGGTGAATAATTTTTCATTTGCTTGTTGAAATTTGCAACACTTTGTCTGTGGCAGATAGCAGTGTCAAGTAGGAGGTCAGAGGGTGTGTAGGGTACATGGTATATGGTACAGGGTACAGGGTACAGGGTGTGTGTTCCATTGAACTTCGCTGAAGCGAAATTAATGAGCGCATAAGCGCCTCAATGGCCATAACACGCGTCGAGGGACGTCCACTGAAGTGCACTAAAGCGAACCAAGAGGGGAAAGGGCAAATGTTAGGGCTTGCAGCGGGATAAGGGGTGCTATATATATACACTCTCATACTCCTACACTTCCACAGATGTGTGTGCCTGTGTGTGTGGTGGTCATTTGGCATTTTAATGGCGGTCATAAAACGCAAAGTGTCAATGCGAAGCGATTCAAAATGTCGCCAAAAAGCAAAAACAAAAGCAGCAAATAAAAACTTGGCTAGCATTTCAATTGGCGCAGCCATAAAAAAAACAACAGAGAGAGAGAACATTTCACTTTGATTTCAAGCAAAATGAATGAGAATTCACAGAACTGAACCAAAATAAACTAGTAGAAAAGGCTACAGTCAAGAGAGCTCAATTGTAAGAGACCCTGTACTTAAGTTACTCTGTAAAATAAGTCAAAAACAATTTACAAGCTCATAATTGTATCATGTTGTTAGGTTCTCAGATCTGTCAGTTTAATTAAAAAAGGAAACATGATTTTTTGTAATTTAAAGAGATGCTTTGTAAGGTATTATAATTTTATATTCTAGTATTTTGTATCAAAGTAATAAATCTGACACGGAAAAGTGATATATTTTATATATATATTTGATAATTATTTTCTTCTGCTTGATATGCACATTATTTTTCTTGAAGCAAAGTTAATAAACCCTTTGTGATTCTGAGACACACGGTCTGAAAACAAGAAACAACAAATGAAAATCAACAAAACGAACAAGAAGAAAAAACCCAAAAAAAAAATAAAGAAAATAAAAACATGAAGATGAAGATGAAAAAAAAAACAAAAATTGGCAGCACTCAATTAACGCATTTAAAAGTACAATGAAAGACAGCAGCTGCTACCTCGGCCCCCTCTCAACCTCATTTCTCTTTCCCTTAGCCCACTGTAGCCGCCCCCCTTCCCCTCTTCGTCACTCTATGCTGTCGTCTTGGCCATTGTGTAGGCTGCACTTGGCCAAGTGTTGAAACCAAACTGTTGAAGCAAGCGGCATCATCACTTGATGTGTGTGTGTGTTGTGGGTGTGAGTTTATTTTGAGGCATGACAATCGTTGGTGCTTCTGTTTTCTGTTGCTTTTGTTGTTGTTGTTGTTGTTGTTGCCTGGCATTGTGAGCCTGTAGCTTTTGTTTGTGGCACGCAGCAAACGACTAGCATCAGCAGCATCAACCTGCACCATTGTCTGCCACACAATGCTGCACCATGTGAATGACTATGACTACGATTACGACTACAGTGAGGAGGACAGAAAGTTGCTACGTCAAATGCGAAAGCATGTGTGGCATAAATACTGCAAGTGGCATGTGCGGCATGTGGCATAAACGCACATGCTTCGGCCAGTGCACAGCACAGCATCATAATCAATCAATCTATCCATCAGTTCTGGACATGATCAGAATTGGGCATAAATCAAGGAAGACTCCAAATTAACAGTCCACAGAATAGTAATCTAATTTGGCCAATCTTTAAAAGAAGCTCTTAAGAAGAGAGAAGGAATCTAAAAGGTTCAAAATGTATTTTTGGTTCAATATTTAAAGTAACTTGAAGGGAACTTTATTCACAAATTTGTAGAAGACTGAACACAAAAAAAACTTCTGGCTTGCTTAGTTTTTAAATTACTTAAGCTTTTTGTTTTTTGGCTCGTATTTTGGAAACTAAACAAGTTGTTTTATCTTAGAGAAATATCAAAACTAAAAGATAGAATTGGGTTCTGTTGTTATACTGGTTTTAGGATCCTATGATTCCCTTTGTAAAAATTTGGTTCCACTATGAATTGTTGTTCAAATATCTTATAAATTGTATTGTCTAAGTTTGTCAAATACGATAAAACACTCCATATCTGAGGACAAGTTGAGAAAGAAAGCTTGAATTTGAAAGAGAATATTTAATTGAGATTGCAAACCGTTTTCAAAATCCTCCTTAGCTGGAACCTTTCGTTCAACGTAAACGTAAACTTCATCAATGTAAACATTTAAGTAACATGAGTTAATTTTCAGTTTCACATGGTAAATAATTAAACAGATTCGCTGTATGGCTTTACTTGAAAGCTGCCTAAAAAAGAAAAACAAACCCTGAACCCAATTGGTGCTGAGAGACTTTCAGTCTGGCTGCCTTAATTTGCATAATAAAACCAATTGTCTTAACGTGGCTAAAAATTGAAACCGTTCTCAGGTACCATTTAAATGTGCATACACACTTACATAACATACATATATCTCACAGTTGCTATCCTTTCGCATATCCTTCGGTTCCATTTTAAATTTTGCCGTAATTGCTGGAAACTCATTTAACTCGAGCCTGTTATGTAAATTGATATAACATTTTGGGTTGTGGAGCGGGAATGTTAATCTTAATTGAGCTGCCACGCCCATGTGTTAACCGCTGTCAAAGTCTACACCTATAGTATATCATGAGAGAAATAATTTAACGCATCGAAAGTTTGCCATAATTTGCTAGAATTCTGGGTTCGATGGATGGTTGTTGTCCTTATTGTAATTGCTGTCATTGTTTGCATGCAATTGCTGGCTAAAGGAGTCTACCATGAAATTGTATTTGGTTTTATGGACCAGCACCTACCGGTGGTTGTTGCTGTTCGTGTTGAAAATTCAAGATAAACATTTTGCATTTTGATATTAAAGTCAACTGTGTTTTTGCTATAAGCTGCAATGGAAACCGATATTTGAGCAATCAAACTGGTTGTTATCCCATAGAAAGTAAGGGGTTAAGGGTACACCGAAAAAAATCCGGTATATTGAGTCTGAAATCAATTTGAAAACGATGTCAGAGGTGTAGTAATCTTGGATTTTCTTAAACCAAGTTTGAAATACTTGAAATACTCCTAAAAATGCTTTAGTGGTTAGTTTTTTTATATAATGTGTTCATAATTTACACATTTTTTCTTGAATACATAATCACAGAACTATTTTAAACTTGATTTTTAGAATGCATTTTATTTGTCTGTGTAGGAAAGGGTTAAAAATTTATAGACATCTGGTCAGTTGGCAGCAGCTGAAGCATAACAATTGTTGTTAGTAGCCAAATTGAAAGCAAAGTGAAAGTAACTGCCAAATATGCTTAGTGCTAAGCAGCTGTCTCTGATCCCGTAACACCACCAACCACTTAACCACCCAGCTACCCAACCACCCAACCACTCGTCTCGCCTTTTTTATATACTCTCTTGCAGACTTTTGGCAATTTGACAACGGCGCATTATCCTTACAAATGGCTGTCCAACAGCAGCTGTGCCAGCTCCAAACCCAACAACAATAACACTAAAAAAAAAAACACAGAAAGAAAATATGAAAAATGATATGAAACGAACTTGAACGAATGTCGGGCCCAAAAGAAGAGAGGTCTGGGTCAAAGGGAAGTTCAAGGGGTTCGTGTCAAGCTACTTTTTGTTTGGCATTTTGCCAAATTTTCGTGTAATATTTAAAACGTTATAAATCAAAATAACGCTAACACATGAATGGTCACACTGTGAATGCTTAATTAATTGCTCCAAAATGGTCGACAGATGGCGCTTAATTAGAATGTGATTGTGATACGATGATTGAGTATGGAGCCGCAAATTGAACGTAAACTGAAAAATTTAAACTGTCAAGTTTAATAAATTTTAAATGATTTTTAAAATGATATCGTAATAGAGCTAAGTAAATGATTATTTAAGGGGATATATAAGAGTTTTAAAGGGAAGAGGAAGAGGAGGAGCAGAAGAGCAAACACAAGGCAGGCAGAATGTCAGGTTGTTTCAGAAAGCATAGGAGCTTATTTTGTTGGTAAAGTTTTTAAGCAATAAAAATCCTTTAACGTGGTGTCCACTTAGTGACGAGAGCAATTCCCAAAATTACTGATATTAATTTTGAGACTAAAAGTTGGACTGACTAATAGTTGGACTAATAGTAAGTACAAATCAAAGAATCTGGGCTTCAAAAATTATGGGTATAAAAATATTGGACTATTTAAATATTTAAATATATAAATAAATGCCAAACTTTTTTTTTCTATATTTTGATATTTCTGATGAGCACTTTGGACGAGGAAGAACTAATCTCAGGAGACTCTTTCACTAAGAAATATTTATCTATCTCTCAGTGAGAAATATGTCATGGTAAAATTAAAAACCCAAACTTCACCCATGAAGGCTCATTTTAGGGAATTGAAATTTTGAAGGCAATCTGATGATTCCTTTGGTTTTTGATTGTCGATTCCCAAATTCCTGATTCGAACAAGTAAAATCAACCCAGCTGTCTGTCGCATTGATTACGAAAGGCCGAAAGGGAAATTCTGAACGAGGAAAACAGTTGAAAATTGCGCTGGCAATTACAAAGGCAAACAAGTAGCATAGTTGAATAAAGATGGGGGATAGGAAAATGTGTGGAAATAAGCAACGAAAAATGCAAATTGTCAAACATGCAACACAATTGGGAGGCTGCTTTTCAAATGAATGTGGCACGCACATGAGGCAAATGTCGAATGGAATTGAAATGTGGCAAGAGGCTGCAGGAATGCTGCACTCGAATTGCGGGTGGGCACAAAAGGCACAAAGCAATCAATGTGACTACCAAGAGTCACAGCAATGCATGGGAAATGGTAAGGGAAAAGAGAAAAGAGAAAAGAGAAGGGAAAAGTGATGGGAAAAGTGTTGGATAGAGGATGGATGGAAAATGGGAGGGGAAAAGAGGTGTTAGTTCGCTGGTTGCCCGCGGCAACTGTCTGACAACGAAATGCTTTTGATGCCAATGAGCGTATTGCATATTGACGGCTTGTCAATCAGTCAGCCAGTCAATTAGCTAGTCAGTCAGTCAGTTGGTCGGTTAGCTAGTTGGGCAATCCATGAGCCATAACAGCTTTTAGTCCAGCTTTTACCCCGAAGCTGCGATAAATGGATTCATTTCAGGCTATCCTTCTCTATTCCCTGTCTCACTTTACACTGGCCCGTCTAAATGTTACTGTAACTGAACTTGTTGATGCCACAGTCCCCACGTTGCAAGCATCTCATGAGGCGGCATACACATAATTGATGAAGCAGACGACTATAATGTCAACATTATTGCAGCTAATTGCAGACAGAATCGCCATGAAACACTTTGGGAGTTAAAAGAACGGATGAGAATTCGCGTTAGCTCATTAAGGTCAACTAAAATGTCTCGGGATAAAAACTGCAGGCGGAATATCCAAAGTTTTTTCCATCTCGTCTTTTCTTTCTTTTGACATTGGCAACAATTAAACCCATTATAGTCCAATTTTGTTTCATTCGCTTGGCGTTAGGCGGATACTTCAAACAATTAGGAAAGAATTTCCCTGTGTTTGAGCATTTTAATTCGATTTTTATGTAATTTTCCAAAAGAACAATTTAATCCTGGTGATTATGTTGAAAATTTAAGCTTTCATAATACAAACGATTCGTATTTTCATCCTAATTACACTCATGAAATATATATTATTTGTTATTTATTTTTATTTATTTATTAAAAGTTGAACAATGAACGTTTAAACTTGTACAATAAAAAGTGTATTAACCTTATTTGAAAATTTCGTTGTTACCGAAATGAGATAAATTTCAACAATTCATTTAAATAGTTATCGGGAAGTACATACTTCCAAAAGCCTATTAAATCTGAATTTCTCTTAAGTACAGTCCATTTGTTATTTATTTAAATTCTTTCAACAGTAGCCATCCCAATGTATTGTTTATACAGTCAAAGCAACTTATGTTGAATTCTAAGCTATTAGCTATTATGTGAATTGTTAGTATTATTGATTATAAGCTCTTTTTAAGTTGTACTATTTGGTATTTATTGTTGTCGTTTAGTTGTTTGATTTTCCTATTGTTTGTTTTGACAAATTAACGGTTCGCACCTTGCAATTTATAAGATCGCATTATGAGATATTTGATTTCTTTACCTTAACAATTATGAGATGCATAGCAGAAAAACAATCTGAGACGCATTTCGGTAATGTCATTCGAATATTCGACTAGAAGGTACCCTGTATAATGTTGTTTAAGTACTTACTTTGGAATATTGCATTTTAATTGAAGTGAGGATGAAAGAATTCTGAAAATAAGTATTTATGTATAGGATATGCGGTTTTCAGCTTTTGTAGACTATGAGATTGAATTTAAGAAAACCAAAAGAAATAAACAATTCGCATTCTTCCATTTCTTTGGTATAATCCCCATTGCCCGCTCTGATAAGTTCAAATACATTGAGAGCTTGTGGTAAAAAAAAGAACAGTTTATATTTATTATATGAGAAATAACACTTTTAGTTATTTTCTGTAGCTAATCGATGTTCATTATAGCGTATTGGATATGTGAGTGCATTGCCCTTGTCCCAAGAGTAGAGTTCCTGAAATGAATGAAATTAATACAAATACACTAACCAATAATAAGATCTCTAATACACACCACTGTCAAAGGATTATAGCCAACTGTAGTCGTATAGCTGAAGGGATTTGAGAAGGGTAGATTAGCATTCAGCAGTTTTCCTTTGTAGAGATCAACCACATAGCGTATCTGGGTATTTTTATCAGTCCCCGAATCGATGGCATAAAGATTCCCACAGACAATAAACATCTCACCGAATTGTTTATGATCCAATGTGATGTTAAAATTGTACTGCATTCGCAAAGTCTCAGCATCAAGCTAAAATATGTTTTAATTTTGAAGAGTATACTCTTGAATATAGATTTTTTTCCACTTACCTTTGCCACAAGTGTGTTATTGGAGTCATGTGTGCTATAGATAACCCAGAGACCCACTTCATCCACATTAAAGTCCATAAAATTATGATCTGTTGAATAGAGTCGATTGCCAGCAGTAACTCCGGCGTACGGCAATTGAATGCCTGTAAAATAAAAAGGACATTTTCAAAGAATATATTTTGTACTTTGTTTTTGATTAAAAGATTACTTACTTGTCTTCTTGGAGGTCGTCAAATCCAGTTTGACAACCAAATCCGTGTTCTTCTGATGATAATAGAAGGAGCCGTTGTAAACGACATGTGCATTACCCTAAATGTAATTGAGACAAATCACTTGTGATATTTTGAATATATATGGAATAGTTTTTGTTTTCTCTCACCTGAAATCCTTCAGATATTTCGTACTTGTGCCTGGGCACACTGTTCATGCGGTACTGTATGCGAGTGGAGAACTCAAACAGATTATATGCATCATTCTCATTTGTCACAAAGGTCTTTTCCCGATCAATATCCCTGGGAGCAGCATCACGTAACCACGAACCGAATTTCTCATTTACAACCTTGTGGAAAACTGGTTTTCCCACCGCATATAAATAACAGGCTGCAGTTAAGATATAGACCAGACAGAAGATATAGTAAGATTATATAGAGATTGTTTATGGAAGTACTTACTCTTGGCACGCTTGGGCAAACCTGGATAGCTCCTGTTACCAGTTGGCTGTATCTCAAAGTTGTTTAATATGGAATCCTTACACTGATATAAACTTGAAAGAAGAAATACAGACTTTAGTTAAGGGTTTAGCTTGGTAGTTAGAACCTACCTTGGATCGGGACACTGATCACAGACAGGACATTCACTTTCAGGCGGTCGCTGGCCATAGACCTTCACATTGTTGCCCACATAGGGTGTTTCACTATTTGGATCCTGAGCTATAAATATAAACATAAGAGAGTATTTAAATAATCAGAGGGATCTTTTTGTCAAGCTTGTGACTTACGTGCTATCTCAAAGTTAACCATGGTAGCATTGAGCTCATTGCGTGCCACACAGTGATAGTAGCCAAAATCATCCTTCCGTAAATTGTTGATGGTCAAACGCATGGAGGTCTTGAAGCTACAGAGAATGAAGAATAATCAGGCCTGTTTTGGGTTTCATTTACATATATTTGTCGAATTTCAATCCGAAAGCTTTGACCAAATTTTCCTTAAAATCTCTTTCGATTTCCTACCAAATTTCCGTCCTATCTTTAGTGTTATTTATATAATGTTCCACAAGGGCAAACCTAATAAATTTCCCAGTCACTTTCAGAAATACTTTTGGAAATTAGAACAGGTCAAAATGTTTAGTTTTGTGATGAATGAAAAATTATTTATAATTCAAATAAACTACTAAAAATATTTTTAAAGATGAAACATCGCTATCATTAAAGTATTTAATAAATATTTTGTTTAGCTTATAGTTACGGTAACTTTTTACTGTATTTTTTGTGCATTTCAATTCCTTATCTAAATGTCAAGTCAATTGAATTCGCAAAATCTAGCCTCAATTGAAAGCCGGAACAGGATTGAATATTCGGAGAAAGTGTGTGGGGCAAATTGCTGTCTACTTACCCATCTGGATAGGTTTCGATGCGGTATTTGTCGCTGGGATCCAGAATTTTTCCATCGTATGCTCGCTCCCAATAGCGTATGGCCTCCGGAAAGGCCTCCACCTGGCATTCCAATGTAGCGCTGCTCTGATATTCCGCATAGATCATCTGCCGGTAAACGGAGATCATAGGTGCAACTGTAGAAGAACATAGATGGGAAGTAAATCATAATACCATTCTCTCGATAAATCACAATACTCACAGTGCACCTCCACTAGAAATGTGGCATTTGCAACCGGGGCAATACCGTTGTTGGCGTGGCATGTATAGGCTGCCATTTGATGACGTGTAATGTTCGTGAACTTGATGAATTGTCCACTTATTGAGCTTACTTGTAAATTAAAAATTATATAAAAAACGTAAGAAAATCTACACCCATCTCTAATATAGCAATAATACTTACACTCAACGCCATTCACATTGATGGTGCGTCCATCATCCCGACGCCATTCGACTTGTGGCTGTGGGTTGCCCGTTGCCGAGCAGCTCATATTAAGGGTCTTTCCTTCTTCCACGATAACACTGCGTCGGAAATTGGGTGCCATCAGATCTTGATCAGGAAAAATGAGTTGTATTGTGAAATTCAGTTGAATGAGAGCTCTCACCTGTTATGGAGGGTGGTATAAGCAAATCATTAGAGGCAGTACCATTGGGGTACTGCATTTTCCATGTATTGATGCCCGGTACACCTGGTGTGCCGTTAGTTCCGGGCTTACCAGGTCGTCCGCGCGGACCAGCAATACCTAATAACCAGAAAAGAGTTTGTTGGCTTACTAGTCCGATTGTACTTTTTGTACTCTGTTCATTTTTGCTCACCCTTTAGTCCTCGCTCTCCGGGCGGTCCTTGAGCACCCTTTGGACCTGTAATGGACATACCATCCTTTCCATCTTTCCCGTTTAGTCCATCCTTGCCGTCTCGGCCTGCTAGTCCATTTTTGCCATCGGCACCTGCACGACCGGGCACACCATCCAGCCCTGGTTCACCTGGCACACCGTCTCGCCCATCTAGGCCTGCCCTCCCTGTGCTGCCGGCATCTCCCTTGGGTCCGCGTGGTCCTGCTGCGCCCAATTGACCCACGCCATCCACACCGGGTGCACCAGGCAATCCGACATCTCCACGATTGCCCTTGGGACCGGGTATGCCGGGTAGTCCTGGATTACCGGTAGGTCCTTTGGGGCCTACCCCACCGGGAGGTCCTTGTGGTGCCGGTGGACAATAGTCCTGTGTGCCTTTGCAGAACCCAGTGATAATCTTCTCCGGCACTCGGCAATATGTATTTAAGTAGATCCATTCATCACCACCCGGAGCTGCTCCCTTCAGTCCGGTACGTTTACGTATCTCAGTGTCCTGCTCCTCCAACGCCTTTCGATGATTCGGATTGAAGAATTCAATCAATGGATCTGCTGCAAGTTTAAAATTTAAGTTAGTTCCTAACTGAATTGAACTAGATCCGTTTGCTGTTTGGCTTGCCGTGCATGGAGGCTGGTGACGAGGAGGCAATGTCCCTGCGAATACGTTTCCCATCTGCAAAATGGCTTAGGAAATTGTCGTTCATCTTGCGCTCGTTCCGCACAACGCTAAGGCCCAAGCTACTGGGCTGTACTGTGGTAGTGCTGCAAAGGAGTGTGGAAATAGGTATAGGTAATGCTCACATACTTTAGACAAAAAAGTTCTTAGATTTTGACAAAAAAAGTGGTTTTATTGAACTTTTTTTAGTTAATCGTAGTTAATGGAGAGTGACAACTGAACGAAAACTAGAGTTATCTTACCCCACGTCCAAGGGATAATCCCTCTCCATGATCTGGGTGACCATTGCTCGCAGTACATGCTCCGATCTCAAAAGTTCACCTTGGAACTGTTCATGGAACACTCTCTGGGTATGCAGCGGCATATAGGCGGGCGTGGGCGACTCCTCGGCGTTTTGAGTGTAGGAATAGAAAAGAATTGCGAGGGTGGCCAGCATGAGAGTGAGGGTTCCTAAATAGATGTAGACAAGAACGAGGGAGGTGCGCACATTGGCGGTGCTTTCAGGTTTATTGATGCAGTTGCAGGCACAATTGCAGGGTTTGGATATTGCCACCGACTGTTGCATGTGCTGGCAGCTATCGCATTTGTTCCCCATGGGTGTTGTGGATGCCACAGTGCTTGCGGCTGTCTCTGTCGATGGGCTTGGGGCATTCATAAGCATATTGGCCACCAGCTGTGTTGTGGAATCAGTTGTCTCTCGGGATTGCGATTGTCTGCTTCTTGTCTCTGTCTCTGTCGCTGTTTCTGTTGCTGTCTTCTTCTCCTTCTCATCGCGACGTCTCTTTGAGTTGTGCAGACTTTGATTAACTGCGAGAAACATCGTTGAGAGCACTCTTAGCACCTGTTCGAGGGCAATTCAATTGATCAGCTTCTTTGATTTATGGCCCACAAGTGCGGGCCAACTAAAAATGAAAGAAATGTATGTAAAATAGAAAATCTAATTCCGAATAGAAATCGAAATGGAAATGGAAATCAAAATTAAATTAATGTGAACCATTTGCTGGTTCGCTCTTATTTTTAGAACATTCAAGTGGGCGCTCTATTTATACGAGTTCAGTTGTTATTCATGTTGTGTGTCACACTAAAAATTATTAAATAAATATGCCTTATATTCCAGACGACATTTGGGAGGGTCTAACATCCCCTCAAACCACAAAAAAGAAGAAAAACAACACACACATTAAGCTAGACGGTGTCAAAACATTAAAGTTGTGAAAGGAAAACAAACTAAAGTCAATAAAGTAAATATCACTATGGGTGGTGCAGGTGGTTGGCCAAGTAAAACAAAAATCATTAGATTTTCCGTTAATTTTCCTCATCACGTTATCCAAAAACTATAATTTGGAAATCTATTAAAGATATTTCTACATACGTGTATACATAAGTCCAAATTTGATTAGATTTCGATGCGATTCAACAACTTTATTACACTCGCTGGTCACACTGTGGCTATACACAAGAGCGACAGAGAGAGGGAAAATGTATGTGTGTGTGTGCGAGAGAGAGAGAAAGAGCGTAAGAGTGAGAGACTGTCAAACCGAACGCGTTGCCGTCTAATTTCCGACTAAACTTTGCTGTGCGACAATTTTCCATAGCGGCGCTTCTTTCGCCGGCATTTTCCCCATGTGTATGTGTGTGTGTGAGTGTGTGTGCGTGTATATATGTGTGTGCCTGGTTTTGTTTTTATAAGAGAGCTAACAACGCATAGTCGCAACTTCAAAGAAAGCGACAGCACAGTTTGTATTCACAATACATTCCAACTAACTGAAAATGCAGTGCATATTTCAGCATATACAAATGTTAAAAGGATATAAGAAAACATTTAATATACTCGATTTCAAATAAAATTAAAGAGTTAAAGCTTTAAACACCTGACTCCCATTGAGAGAGATAGAGAGATAGAGAGAGAGAGAGAGCTAGGAGCAAGTGTTGCTCTTCTGGGCCGACGCATGCGCCCAGTTGCATCCACATTGTGGCCAGGGAGGTGGGAAAAGAGTCCGACAGGGGCATAACAAAAACAACAAACGCACATGTTCCGCATATTCTCTTCATTAGATAGCAATATCATAATCCAAATACAATGTACACTATATACTTTGTAAGTAACAAATATGAATATAAATGAATTAGATGAGTACTCACTTGCATTCATGCTGTAAACTTTTCCACTTGAATATCGGTTGAATCGCAAAAGGAATATATTAATATATCAGCATTTTAAACTGAAGTGCCTGAGTGTCCTTGCAATTATTAATAAGGATGTTGAAAAGAAATCTTTTATTATACTATCTGTGGGAGCAGATTTTTGATTTAAGATGATTTATTATAAAATTTAATAATTAAGTATACATATATTTCACTCTTGATAATATTAAAATTTATTGTGAATAGTAATTTACTTAAATATTGAATATTTACAAATATTTTAATTACTGAGCCTTTTATACTAAGATCAAATAGTAATTTGATGTAAAGTATAATATGCTATAAAATTTAGACTAAAAATCTTAGTTATTTATTATATTACACAACAGTTAAGTTTAAATATTAAGATATTTCTGACCTTCGTTTGAATTTAAAGTAAATTTTTAATGATATTTTCTATTTAAAAATTGGATTAGAAAATCTTTTGTAAAGTTTATGAATAAACGTTGTCATAAAAATAGTAAAAATTTCATTACTTATAAAAGTTTCTTCTAGTATCAGTGAAAGATTTATCGCTGCACTTTTCTAATAAATTAGAGCCTTGAAACTGTGAGTAGAGTAAATTTATGATAGTTTACATAAAATATATTCTTTAAATAACTTGAAAACTTTCCCCCCTTGGAAGCAGAATTTACCAAAATTTTCTTCAGTTTTTATTGAACTTAGTGACAGAGCATCTTTTATATGTAAATTCTTCAATTCGTTTTTTAAACAAGTAAATTCTTCAAAAAACTAACCCTTTCTCCCACATTTTCCTCAATCTTTGCTCTGGTTTCCTTTGTTTGTAGTTTGCATTTAATTTGCATTTCTACTGCTAAGCGATTTAACGAATTCAATTTCCATTAGCCAAAATATAAAGACCAATAGTATAACAAAGTGCGGTGAAAGTCAATGAGCCATCAACGATTGCAATTGCAGCAGCAATAATTGCAACAGCAGCAACAATAAATTTATCTACTACTTATAAAAGCTTAGGAAGTAGCTTCTTAGCTGACTTTAAGGTAAGATGAGGGAGTGTTACTGCGTATTAAATGGCAGCCAAGGGACAAAGGCCAACTCAGAGCAAAGGTAAACAGCAACAGTGGCAACAGAAGCGGCAACAGCAGCAGCAACAGCAACAACAGTAGCCATAGCAGCAACAATTTGGCAGCAAAATCAGTTTTCAACTGGAGCCAAGAGATTCTGACATTGCCAATAAGCCGATTATGTTTATGCCAAGCAACAAGCAACAAGCAACAGCAACAGTTTCAGCTAAAGCCACATTGAAGCAAATAAATCAAAATGCCAAGCTGTTGGCCTTTGAAGTGTCTCTTGAACAACATCAAGAAATAGGAAAATAAGCAAATGCCTGATAAATAGAGATACGAGTACAGACTGTAAATGACAAATTAATAGACTTACCTACAAAGTAAGAAAATGGCCAACGCCTTGGCTTAGCATAAGCCAACGTTGGACAATGTTGCGTATGAGTAATGCCAGGTGAGCGAGCGAATCAAATTAACCAAGTAATTTTATAGCAGCTTCAGGTGACAGCTCAACTTGCATTTATGACTCCAACAATGAAACCCAGCCACCACCTGAGTAAAACTACAAATAAAACTAAAATGTTACAGGCAGAGAGAAAGTATTAACATTTATAAAAATGCATTTTTGTTGTAACTACAATAACATTTGCAAAATGTATTTTCCACAGCGACAAAGTCGACTTTATTCTTACGGAACAAACAGTTGTCAGGGACTTTTATTTCTTTTAGCCTTAAGGAAGATTCAACGGGCTTTTCTTATTTTGCATTTCTTGTACTAATCAAGAAAGACAAGCGTGAAGGCAAACTTAAAATGTTGTAGTTAAACCAACTTTGAGCAAACGGCTATTTAATTCACCTAAAAACAAGAAACAAGGCTCATTTTCTGCACGTCGAAGATTTGATACCCTCTAAAAATGTTAATAAAATAATAGATACATTTTATAGTGGTCTGATTTGTAAAATTGATTGAGATTTTTATATATACTTTAAAGCGATCGTTTCAAAGACAATTTGTGGTCAAGTTTCTAAGGGTATAAGAATGCTTTAATGTGATTTTAATGCTCTTCCTTTTTATGTTATGGAAGGCGGATGTAAGTGTAAACTTTAATGCTGCAGAGATTTAATTCATTCAATAAAAAGCTTAAATATTATTTTAAAGCTACTAAAGACTATTTTAATTTTTGTGGTTGTTTTCCAATGATAACAAAGCCTTAATGTGCTTTTAAAAGTGATTTATTGTTTTGTAATAAGTAGTTGAAAAACAAGCTTTTAAGAAAACTAAAGCTGTTCGATTGGCACAAGTATTTTAAATTTATATATCCAGACAGCTTTTTTGACAGAATCAATGTACTTTTTATATTGGAAGTCAATTTTTAGCAATCATTTTTATCTACGTAATTGAAAAGACTGAAAGTTGCATAAGAAACCAAATGTTGATGTTGGCTTAATTGAAAACCTAAAAGCTTCCCTTAAGTCTTAAAATTACAATTGAGCTCAGTGTGCATCATTGAGTACTATCTTGAGGTTTGTTTTACCAAGTTTGTTTTAAGTGCAGCGAAATTAGCGAGTTGTGAAATCAGCAAACAGATTCGTCAGTTCTCAATTTGAGTGAGTTCACAGTCTACTTAGTTTGATGGATCTGAATATTAATATCTATATATTAGTTTGTTTAACTCATTTAAATGGTCACTCCCAAGTGCATGCTTATGCCATTTTGCCTTTATCTTTATCTTTTTCGTTTACGTTGTCATTTTCTTCTACTTCGTTTCTTGTTAAATGCCCTGATTGACGCCGTGGGCGTGGCAATTGAACAGTTTAAATATTCACACGCCCCGTTGCCATGCCTGGGCGTATTGAAAATGAAGGAAATTTCGACATCGCATCGTTTGTCGCTTCCCTATCATTTTTCCCTTATTTTTTTATATAAATTTTTTTTGCATTTTCCTCTTATTTTCTTTGCTTTCGTTTTTTTTTTTGGCTTTGCTCGTTTAGTTCGTTTGCAATTTCTTTGCATATTTATGAGGGCGACGTCGAGTAAAGCTGCCGTTATTGCTGCTGCTGGTGATGTTCAATAA
Organism: Drosophila neotestacea; assembly: GCA_035044365.1. Taxonomy (NCBI): domain Eukaryota; kingdom Metazoa; phylum Arthropoda; class Insecta; order Diptera; family Drosophilidae; genus Drosophila; species Drosophila neotestacea. Next base: position 825,625 of record JAWNMD010000799.1, read on the forward strand.
CCCACAGGAATGTGAAGTGTGATGGTTGAGGATGTGGTGTGGACTATGTATAGTATGTATATATGTGTGTTAGAGGGGAGTGTCAGGTGGAAAAGTGGGGATCAAGAGTTTCGGCAGCGCACAGACAATAAAATGAAATAAAAAGCAGCAGTGAGAACTGAGAAGTTTCAAGTGTGTGTGTGTGGCACGTAGCAGCATCCTGAGCCGAGCCGGCAGTGCAGCATTTTTTATTGCTAAACACACACAGACACACATACACTCACCCAAAAAAAGACAAGCCAGAGACACGCAGCTACTGAGACATTGGACCCTGTAAGCAGCTCATGAATGTCTCAAAGTGGGCGTTAAAAAGGGGCCGCAAAAGCCGAGCTGAGTCTTGAGCCGAAGTACGGCCGAATGGGAGCCGACAGAAAACCGAAAAACGTGCACGTGCTGAGCAACAAATGCCGACAATTCGCATTTAACGTTGACGTCGCAGTCACAGTCGCAGTCGACGTCGACGTAAGCGTTAACGTCAACGTTGCCTGCAGCATTCAAAACGAAACTTGTTGAAATTTCGAAAATTTAAGCGCTGGAAGTTCGAAATTGAAAGCTTCTCAAGTTGTGCTTTTATTCTGCTAAACTTTTTGTTTTGTTCCAGCTTTCACATAGAGGGCGCTATGTGGTTAAATGACGTCATTGGCAAGCTCTTGACCTCAGTCAAGCTCATTGACGTCATCAAAAAGCTTTGCTGATGATCGACAAGTGTGAGAAAGCAGCTTTCACTCAAAGCGAAAGCTGCAGACGTCACAGTTACCCTAGCCACTGTCGCAATAGCCTCTTTAGTTCACAGTGGCATTGTGTCAATGTCCCTTGAACTTTGGCACACTGTTTTGAGGTCACGAGGTCAGGCAGGAAGACTGCATTGCCGTGACGTCAACACTTAACCTCCACTCTTAACATCATCATCATCATCATCATCATAAAAAATAATAGCACTTGATTAATGCCAATTTTTCTCTCTTTCTTCTCTTTGCAGGTGAGTTTTGAACCAATCTAATTGTTCCATCTCTAAGTCCTTTTATGAGCTAAGCAAATGCAATGAAAGACTGCAATGTGCATGCGGTTCGTGTCTAGGCTAAGACGAACAAAAGTTCACAATAGTAAGCAATTAAATTGTGAATTACATAGACATTACCATATAACAATATGGAAAACTCTGCTTATTCTTTACTAATTTATTTTAATTCTAACGCTATTAATCTCAATTTAAGCAAGATTTTGTACCATTCTTGTTTGATTTGAATATCGTCTGAATAGTGATTTTTCTAAATTTGGAAAAGAGTTTACTTATATCTCATTAAAAATTTTATATCATCTTCATAATACAATATACTTATTTTATAAACCATTATATTTTCTAAAGAAGTCTTCCAACTATTCTTGATATTGAAACTCTTTTTTTCTAAATTGGGGAGAGTTTAAATTTAAACTTATAGTATTTGATTATTTCATATTATCTAAGTTTATGGAATACCCAAATCTTTTTATTCCTTTCAAAACACTAAAAAGTTTTCCAGCTATTTTTATCTGATGCTTAAGCTCTTCTGTTTTTAGCACCTTTTCTAAATTGGGAAGAACATTTAATTATTTTGAATTGATAACTTTCAAGGTTGTTTTTGTTAGATTAATGACACATACAAATTTTATGGAATATTTCTTATATGATAGAGCTGTTTTTCGAATCGTTAAAACAACAGAAGCTAGGAAGTTTAAGTGGTTAGAACGAGAAACGTTTTTATTGGGAACAAAGCGTTGGAACAAAATTAGTAATTTCCTTATTTGCTTGATAAAATTGAACAAGGAAGTTTTAGATGAAATAGAAACGGGAACAACCTAACATATTCGTTAGCAACATGCTGCTAAAACATGTTGTAATGAAATGTTGCTTCTAGGCACTTGTGTGTTTCTGTTTGGGCTTATAGACTTTCTGTTCTCACAGTCACTTTAAGGGGTTTTTATGTCAATACTGACGTCACAAGTAAAGCAATAGAGTTGATTGAGGAATGGTGGTTGCATGATTGACTGTTGCAGTCGTCTCTGTCAACCCCGCTGTGCATCAATCGCAGTGTGCAGATTGATCGATCAATCAATCATTTGTCGCAATCAACAATTGGAGAACAAACAAATCGGATACACAATGCTAAAAAAATCATCAATTAAATGTACCTCAAAACAGTAAATTGTACAAACAATCGACCCTAGTTTCTCGACCTCATCAGCCTCCTCTTGGCCTCTTTCTTGGACATCATAGATGCTGCAAATGATCAATTCGCGCTGCTAGCCTATCAACAACTCGTTACTCATACATATGTGAGAGAAATGGGAAACGCGAAAACATACTAGGGATGGATATCGCAATTCTAGCATTTTATATTTAATAAGTTTTATAAGTTGTAAATTTGAAATATTAAAAAATAAAATTCAAGTTGAGATATTAAAATAATATATACCTATTACTAATATTTTAGCTCAATATCGAAATTAAAATTAAGAAAAAATATTCAATTACAAAAACTATAGGATCTTTAATTTAAATGAATGGCTAAATTTAAATCTTAAACAAATAATAATCTTAATAAATAATAAAATAAAGTAAAAATATGAAAATGTTAAAATATCGGTACCTATCCCTAAACCATGTCGCTTTCCTCCCACAACTTTCCTCTTTATCCGGATAGACTACTGAGCTTTTGCCTTCACTAAATTCGTTAGCGAATTGTTTGGTTAAAATCACTTTTCTGGCAAAAATCAACAGCAATCAATCGGCAATACTTGAGCATTGCTGTTGCCTTTCAAAATGAAAATGCATTAAAATTATTCTTGGCATTTCTCAAAACGTTTCCACATCCCCTCCTGCCATTCCTTCCCTCTGCTTGGGTTGATTTGCCTTTTGCTTTTCAAACAAATAAAGAGGCACATTAAAATCGATATTGTCGACAATTGACGAAAACAAGGCAACAACTTTGGCTATCTTTGTGCTTGAGTATCTATTCATCTATGTATCTAAGTATCTAAGTATCTATCTCAACCGATGGCCATTTTACGCAATCTTCTTGAGTGAAAACCAAAAGAAAAGCGAGTGAAGGTCGTGCCATGTGCTCATCATATTGTTATTAGTGGTAATTGTTGTTAGGTGTTGTTGTTGTTGGTTGTTGACGCTATAAAACGCATTAATAACTAAGTAATAGATGCTGAAAGATTTAGTTGGAAAGAGCACTTAAAAACATTCTATGTATCTCACTCTTACTCTACGTCATCATTAGCCTCATTACGATCTTAAATCTATATGTAGATATACTGACGTTGTTTGCATCCCAAAAGCAGATACAACAAATACTCATATATCATATAATATATACCGAAAATAAATAGTGTAGAAATGCATTTTGTGCAATATCTTTAATTGCATTTGCGTCGTTTGCTTCTTCCGAAATGTTATTGTTATTATTCCATCCATGTTCACTACCATTTCATATAACAAATTCTTATTATAGCCAACAACTAGTTGCTAACTTTTTGAATTAACTATTAAACTTTGACCCTGTACTTCTGTGCTTTTGTATTTATGTATCTCTGTGAGTTGTTTGGCACATGTTCAAAACTTTACTTGTTAGCGACATTTACTCTTTTGTGTAATCGATATTATTGTTTATCACAAATTCTAAGAGCATGACCTAACTACAAATAAATTTATTTTATGTAAAATCAGATGAAAATAATGATTGTTAAGAATTATGTATCATAGATTCATCACACGAACTAAAAGATTTATACGGAACTAATAATTATCGACTTTTATTTATTCTGTTACTCACGATGAATTTAAAAATAACGTTCTTGATTCTGGAGTATTCAAAAATAGTAAAATACCTTCCTAAAATATATAAATAATTTATAACAATTACAGACTGGCGATAAGTTTTTTCAGTGTAGGGAAAATAAATTCTCTTTAGTGATATAAAGCTGAAATTTTGGAATGGCTTCTAAGGCGAAATCATAAAGAAATTTATATATTTATTCATATACATATATGACTTTTCAATGGAAATAGAATCTAATCACTTAAATTTTTTCTAAGAAAACTTGTAGAATTATATTGTATATTTGTTTAAGGCATGTAAACTTGCAGATTCATCATCAAAGTTTGTGACACATTTCATGATTTTCTTTTCGCTGCATCAGAGACAAGGCCGAGGCTGTGGCATGCAACAATTGTACTGCAATTTGAAACGAGTGGACAAGGCTGGTCACTGTCTGTGGGCGTTTATGCAAGGTCGCAGTTCATGATAAGCTTAAGGAATAAACTGAATCAGTCTAAATATCAACTGCATTCGGTTGGAAATCCTTTAGCTTTTAACACCGTTTAAATTGATATGTCCTGGAAACCCCGCATTTTTTTCCTATGTGAGCTTTCGTGGCTTTCAACAAAAAGCTGTCAACTTGTTGTTTGACCTTTCGTGGAATTCGTTAAAACGAGCATCGCATAAACGCATTTCAAAGCGGTTTTAGCTGGTTTCTTGGGCCGTTGGCCGTTGGCCCGTTGACGTTCGTTGTTGCGGCTGCTGCAAAACAATTTGCGTGAAAAACACTTTGCATACACACACTGGCACACACACCCACACACACGCACACACATGCAGAGAGCAGCTGTGTGTTGAGTAGAACGACATGCGCTGGATTTGCTCAAAACGTCGCACTCTGCTGCTGTTGCTGTTGTTGTTGCTGTTGTTGTTGATGTTGATGTTGATGATGCTCCCCGTTCGTCCACGTACCCGCCCCGAACCGTAATGCCCCTTCCCCACCCATTGTCCATGCCTGCCTCAGCATCAGCAGCGGGAGCTGAAGCGATCTTCAGTAACGCGCACGCCGGTGAACGCTTCGCACTTGCCCCACAATCGCAATCGGCCAACAAATAATTTTCCAGTGCGTTTTCCACATTTAACCACAAAAAAATATTAGTATTATTATTTTTTATATCTTTTTTTTATAAGTTGTTGTGTTGTGTGTTGCGGGCGAATTGACCAACGGTTTGTGCAGTGTGTGTTGAATTCAAACAGACGGTGGCAATTAAGCCACGTAAATGATGTGAAAAGTGTCGCCGATGACGTTGTACGTCTGCTCCCCTGCACCCCTGTGCCTTCCCTTCTGTACCACGAACACCCCACCAAGTCCCTGTCCATCTGTTTTACGCGTTTTTCGTTTACGTTTTCATCTTCGTTCGTTGTCGTTGTCGTTGTCTTCATCAACATCTTCGCTTTGTCGAGTGGAATTCATGAGTTGTTGCCTTTTTTTGTTTGATATTTTCAAAGTTTTTAATTTTGTTGTTGTTGCTGTTGCTGTTGTTATTGTTGAATATGTGAAAAATGTGTGCGACAAATGTTGCTCCCCCTCCCCACAAGTAAAAAAAGAAAATAAAGAAAAACACAGAGAAAATTGTTTCGTTTCGTTTCGTTTCATTTCTTTTGTCATTTGAATTTGAATATAAATAAATATATATCTAGACTTTAGTCTGTCTGCCTCCATAAATACGTACTTATATGTAGCATGCCCCCTTCCCGCTGTTCCTAGACCAGAATAGAGCAGCAGCAGCAGCAGCAGCATCAGTAGCATCAAACAGTGGCAACAACAACAGCAGCAGTAGCAATAACAATATTACGTATACGTAACATATAAATATATATTTATTGTACAGCTCTGTGACTTGTGTGTGGTTGTGCGTATCTCTATCTGTATATATATGTATATATATATGTATGTGTATGCAATGAAATAGTATAAAAAGGATCCCCTTAACCTCATCCCTCTGTAAATACGTCGAAAATACTTAGAATCTGATTTGTAGCAAGTGTTGTTAACCCAAGTGGAACCAAGAGTGTGCGTTGGAGTAAGTTAATGGATCGCCTGTATGGCCCACATCACGACGACGCACGGCAGCTTAAGCCAAGCGCCAAGGTAAGACCACGCCCCCACCAGCCAGCCTAGCCAGCCTAGCCAGCCAGCCAGCCAACCATCCAGCCTCCATTTTTCCTGCCCTTTTTTCCGTTTGTTGAAATATTGAATTGTTACTTTTCTTCAGCTTCTTCTTTAGCTGCTGCCTTTGACGCTTCTGCTGCTGCCTCAGCTACTGCTTCTTCTTCGTCTGCTGTTTTAGTGCATTAAAATTTCATTTTATTATTTTCTAAATATTTACTTAGAAACACAAAATGCTGAATTCCACATTTACGACTCGACTCGACTCAACTCGCCTCAAGGTAGCAAAGGAAATTTCAATCATCTATATTTTTTTTATTTTATTTATGTCTTCTTTTATGAAGATTAAATGTATGGATATTCTATAAAGTTTCTCCAATAAATAAATAGTTGTGTTTTCTTTCGATTTAAATGCTCTTCAGTTTATTACGTATACGTTATGTGTAATCGCCTGTTATTGTTGTTCAGAAATCGATAAACTGCTGTCGACAAAATGAAAACAGAGCATAATTTATGTGCGTGTAAACAATTTTCATATCGTTTTGTTTAAAAACACTCTTTACTTGGGGCTAAGATAAGTGCGGTTGCCTGAGGTTAAATGGGTTAAAGGATTGTTTTTAGCTCAAATTTAGGTTGGTAGTCTCTTCTCTTCACTTAAATTGTATAGTTGTTTATTATAAGAAAATCCGAATCATCTCGTTGGCATAGTTAAATTGAATTAATTGCTTAAATTTTGTTTAATCTATTATTTATTATTGGCATAAAAAGTGTAAAGTTTTGTTATTAATCTTAACGTCTAATTATTTTTAGTTATACTCAGCTTCTATTTATTGATATTTGATTTGTTTAATTACTCTGGTTGTTTATTTTACTTTGCTCTTCGTTTACTTTATTTTATTTTTAAAGCGCTTAATATTGATATTATCACTCTTAAATCGATATGGCTAATAATAAAATATAATATTATAATTTATTTCCATATGGCTACTTTTGCGACAACGCTCCTTTCGAAAAATGCTGTAAAGTGAAGTAATCTAGTCAAGAGAGAGAGAGAGAGGGAAACTCTCGCCAAGTTATGAAAAATGTGTCTCTCCCTTCCTCCTCTGACCTTGTTTTCCCTTAATGTGGTTGGCAACATGAAAGAAGAGGCCTTTGTATGCCTCCTCTTCCCTTGTTGAATGCTTTATGCTTTGTTTTCTTTCGTCGAGTCAATTGTAACACTTGCCACTTGCAAACTGACCTCCACAGCTGTTGACCAATGAACTTTGTCAATATGAGTGTGTGGTTGTGTGTGACTGTGTGTGCTTGGTTGTGTATTACAGTTATGCTTTTCACTTGTCATCATCGATTGTCGCCTGCAGCTAATTAACGTTGCATATGCATAAGATGTTAAGGGTTAAATAATGAAGCAAAGAGAGGGAAGAGGGAGAGTACAGTAGGGTAGCATTGTGTTGTGTAGTGTTGGGTAGTGTACACTCTAAAAAATAGTTTATACGATTTAAAATTATTGTGTACTTTTATTCGATCATGGAAAAAAATTCCACTAATGCTTAAAGTATATCAAGAAGTTTATACTCTTAGGCTTAAAAAACTTTTTGATAATAATATAATTGTACTCGGATAGCTTTTAATCTAGTTTGTATTTGAATATTCCCTGATTAAGAGCAGATTTCCTGATTTCCTTTCTCCAAGTGTAGGATTGGGGAGAATGTCTGCGCATATTGTGGCCGATTATTAAACACGGACAGTGGCCGAGTGTTTTGACCTTGGGCATAGCTTAAATTGCGCTAACAAGTGCGCGTGCTGTTCTTCCTACCCCTCTTTCCCATCCTACCACCCCTTGCAGACCTCCTCTTCCTAACTGGGTATTATTAGACCTTATCCATTGTTTGCATAGTTTTCTTTTTGCTTTGCAAATTTTCGTTTCAAATATGAAAAGACAACAGTCGGTCAGCTGGTCAGTCATAATTTCAAGACCTACTTTTTTTACTCTTTCTTTCCCTTGTTTCATGTCTTTTGTACATTTCCGGCTCTACATAAAGCCAAGGTTGGTTTGAGCAACCCTCGCTGGGCTAAAAATTAAATTAAAAACATGTCTGCCGATCGCTGGCCAAAACCGAACGAAACCGAGAGTCGTATTCCCGAATCTGAGCCCAAACCCGAATGCAAACCCGAGGCTCGACATAATATGGGGCTGCACTTTAAAGTGACGCTCTCACCCGTACACATCAACGGGGTGCTCTGAATGTTGTTGTCGTTGTTGCTATCGTCGTTGTGGTTGTTGCTTTTAATTGCGGTGCGGGGCGAGGAAATTAAACTACAAAGCTGGTGTCGGGAATTATGCACGCGGCGACCGCGGTGCGTTCGCCAGCTGAGATGCGCCACAAGAAGAAGAGGTAGAGGATAGATCAAGTACACTCCAGTAGAGAGAACTGATTTTAGAAAGAAAAAAACATAGGAACCATATATAAACAATAGGTTTTTGTTTCAAAAAATAGAGTTGGATAAAGTGTTTAAAGATATAAATAACAAAAAATAGTAAACATTAATCAAAATTAAGTTTTAGTTTCTTATATATAAATACCAAAAACTATTGGTCATATATAAATATAACTGATATAAGAAAAAATAGAAAACCAAATAGTTACCATTAATAAATTTAAAGTCTTTTTTTCATGGAAATTAAATAGATAAAGTGCGTAAAAATATAAATTACAAATAAAAACATTTATTAAAAAAACATAGATAAAGTGTGTTCAACTATTGTATTAGTTATATTATTCAATCAAGCTTTGTTAATAATAAATAATATTAATAAAAGAATGGAAAAGAAAAAGTGTACGAAAGAGTGAGAAATGCGCGAGAGACTTGAACACAAAATCTGTTGGAATATTTAAGATTATTAATTTTTTATGTTGTTCTTTTTTTTAAATTTACTTTTTTTGCATGTGTTTATTCGTTGTGTCGTGTATTGTGTTATCTGTGGCTCAAACATTGCCCAAACAGGCAGAAGCAGTTCGTCATGCAGGATAACTATAAGATGATGTAACTATATATCGATTAACTATTTTCTATCCAAGCGTAAGCTCGACTTCATTGAAGCGTTCTTCGGACTGGCTGACAATAGATCATAGAGATCAGAACAGTTTTCATTGGTGTTTTATTGGTGACAATGAAGTTATCGATTAAGCCTAACTATCGATAGATATTATCAAAGTAATCGATAAGTGAGATCCATAGTAAAAACTCTGGTTTTCATTCATTTCAAACGATAACGCTGCGAAGTTGGTATCCATAATAAATTGCATATTTTCTATGATAAAATTAAATACCTTGAGGGTTTTCTTTTTGTCCACAATTAATTGAAACTTATAGTAAGTTTTTAGTTTTTAATCAAGTTACTTGATACTTGTTTTAATTCTTTTCACACACGTTTCTATTTCCTAATTTTAAAATTAACTTTGAAAAGTTTTGACGACTTCTGTTTATAAATATTCCCTTTAAAACGATTCTACTTAACACAACTTCTTATTTAAAGTGCTACCAACTTTTTTTGAACGTTGCTCAACACTGCTAACATTCAAACTATTTTTGCATTGTCAGCAGTTGAAGTGAAATCACAATCAGTCCGAACAGCGCTTTTTGTATGAATGTAGCACATTTAGCTTAAGACTTTAGCTTTACATGTAGTTAAGCTAGTTGTAGTTAGAGTCCCCTCCATTGGAATGAGTGAGTGGGTGAGTGAGGGACTAAAGGGGGGGAGGTATCAGAAGAGAAGCACAATGACTTGACCGCAGTTGAAGTCGCTGCCGGAAATGTCAGGCGGCACGAAAGAATTCCATCAGGTGGCGTTGCAAGGATAAATAACAATTGTGTGGTGGGAGAAGATGGAGGGGGAGAAGGGAAAGGGAAAGGGTGTATGGACAACAAGTAAAATATTTTTTTTGTAGTCCAGACAATGTCGACGTCGACGTTTTTGTTTTGCTTTTTGCGCTTAACTCAAATTTTTTAATTGATTTGCTTGCTTTTCGCCTTCACCGTGGCCATGACCAGCTAGCCGACAATCAAGAGAGTCCCCACCCGCTCCCCCTTTTAGGCCCCCTTCCCTGAACCTATCAAGCAAACACCCTAGAACCAAACACTCGTCTGTCCACCCGACAGTTTTTGTCGTTATATTTTTTTTTTTTTGTGGGCCACACACACACGCATACAACTACGAGTAATGTTCGTGTGTATTTGGGTGATAAAGGGGGTGGTTGGAGGTGGGTTGTAGTGTCAGCAGAGAGGGAAAGGGACAGGGCAACGGGGAGGCTAAAAGACGCCATCAATTTAGTTATTTTTAGCACGAAAATCGTTTTGCCATTGTGTGTTCTGCTTTATGACAGAACAGCAAGAGTAACATCCAAGGGAGGCGGGTTTGAGGGGGAATGAGACACCAAGAGGGAAGGAGAAGGAGGTTGGGGTGCTCTGTGTATTTGTGCATACGTCAAATGCAAAGTGCAGCTGGAGATGCAATTCAATGAGCCTGCCTCACAGCTGGGTTGATAGCATAGTCTCAAGATGATGATGATCCATTAAAGAGCTCGGTTGGGGCAATAAGAATTTATTTGTTTGTTTTGGTTTGCTTGACATTTCTTGTAGGCGGACAGTCAGAGTGAGGAGGATGGGATAAGGGGAGAAGCTACCATGGGAGGGGGTAGAGAGGGGCAGCGAGTTATTTGTCTCGTGTTGCTGTTGTGGCAACGCTGACAAACAAAAAATTTGATCAATAATATTTGTTACCTCTCCCTTTTCCTCTCTCCTCCTATATATTTCCCCCTCTTTTCTCGCTTTCTTTGGGTGTCCTTCTCTTCGCTGGAGTAAGAGAAATGCTCAGCTCAAAACAATAAAGCAGGTCGTATATTCCACGTGCCGTGACTGCTGCCAGGCTGCTTATTAGCCATGAAGGTTGCCGCAAATGCAAAACGAAACCAACAACAACAACAACAACTCGAACAACTACAACAACAGCAAAGAAAACAAATATACATATATGTATGTATGTATATTCACTATGACACTGGCAATTTGCATGGCATATGTATGTCGTATGCTAGCCATGATCTGGCCATGCTTTTGTACCACGTTGCGTATGCGTCATATGACGTCGCCAGATTGCGCATGCGACGCGTTGTGCATGCAAAGCTGTAAACTACAACTACAGCTGGTGACCTCCGAACTGTGTGAGGCCACAGTGCATGTATGAATATCAGATAATCTGAGCGTGATTAGAGTTGCATTCATGTGACCATGGAGGTCATAAACGAATGGTTAACATAGTTCTAACATGTTAACGGGTAAAACAAGATTAAAGAGTGAGCTGAGATGAAATACTCATAAATGTTTACATATTTATTTATACATATCACATCACCTAAATGCCGTCTTCAAAAAACTAATAAAAATTGAATTTATCAATTGTTAAATAGGAATTTAAATTAACAACTTCAAAAATCTAGTACTTGAATTTAAAATAGAGCAAATATCTTAAATAATAAATAAATAAATAAAATAGTTTAAAAATTGTTATAAGTTATCGTAAGCAATTCAATTAAACAATTTGTGACCATAAAGGTTCGCTGAAAAAGCAAATGTTATTTGAATGAGTTCATTTGCGATTAATATGACCATGGAGGACATTAATGACAGACTTACATGCTAAAGTCTGTAGGGCATTAACTAGATATGCAAAGTGGGCAGTTAGTTTTTAATAGGGAAAGTGAGTTTACAAATGTGGCCATGATAGAAGTAAATGACATGAACATTTATAGGTGAATGTCATTAAAAAAAAGAAATTGGCACATTTTTCTTATAAATTCGTTTATTTATAAATAAAGTAACCTTGCAGGACCTAAGCGATAGATCTTATTTATTAAACTTACTTCTTTCTGAAAATAAGAATATTAAAAGGATAAGAATAATTGAGAAAAATCAGCTTGAAAAATATTACTACTCACACATTACATTAAATCATATTTAGTTTACTAATTAATAAGCATAAGCCACTGATTAAAAATACACATAGAACATTTTCTTTACTTACATAGAAACTATTGAATAATCGAATGCTTACTGTAAAGGAAATGATCACATTTTGTTTTTACAATGTGATTATTGCCAAAAATTGTCAATGAAATAGGAAGGGAATAAAAAGAAAATATAAATATGTAGACGGAAATCTGCCACTTTATATGCAATATACCTGCTTAAAGCATCTACTGGTTACAGGGTATAAATGCATTACTTAAAATTCACAAGTTTTCAATTGCGAAAGCAACTGCAATTGAGTTTATTAGCCAAGAAGAATACTATAAGTATAAGTTATGGTTGTCTGAACTGATTCATAAGGGGTTAAAGTATCACATTGCTGCTGTCTTTGTCAACAACAGCAATGGCAAAAAGCAATAACACCAGCAACAACAACAACAGTGACAACAATGACAACAAATGTTGTTGACAATGAAGCGACGCCGCGTGTTGCAGATGTTGTTGATTTTGAGCTGCGGAAATTGAACAAGAAGCAGCAGCAGCAGCTGCAGCAACTGCACAAAGAAAGACAGAGGGAGAAGTAGAAAGAGAAGGAGAGAGAGATGGAAACACATTTATATTAATCGTCACAGACACAAACACACACACACACACATATAGTAAAAACTGTTACGAAATCAGGCAGGAAAAAAAACCGAAAACATGAGAAAAAGAGCAACTACAATAAGGATGACGATGAGGACGAGGAACGAGAAATGAGTATAAAAAAAGGCAACTGCCGCACGAATCGCTAAATCCGAATTGAAATGTTGCCTTCTCGGCTGGCAGCAACAGCAACAACAGCAAAAATACTACTAGCAACAATAATACATTAGTTACAGTTACAGTTGTTGTCAAAGTTCACGAGTTGCCAGCCGATGAATAGCCGAGTTGAGTTAAGCTCAAGTGTGTGTGTATGTGTGTGTGCTGGTGAGTGTGTGTGGTGTGTATGTGTGTGTGTTTGCTGCTGCAGCGCGGCATTTAGTTAAGTTAGCCATGAAGTGAACTCAACTGAACCGAAACAGTCCCGAATTTCAGCCCGAACACGACAACAACTGTTAGTTTGTTTGTCCTATGTGTGTGCGTGTGTGAGTGTGTGAGTGTGTGTGTGTGAGTGTGTGTGTGCTTCAAGTGGTTTGTCTGCCGCTTTTGGCTTAGATTTCTGGCCAATTGTTTGGCATTTTTTGAAGAAGTCGCGACGCTGGCAGACAGAAAGCGCGCTCGATTCTCCAGGACTCAAACTCCCGACAGCGGCAACTCTCAATTCTAGAGTTAGCCAACTCGTCGGCCCAGTTAATAACAGCTTGCGACTTCGTGCGTGTGCGTTTTTTTATACCTCTCTCTCTCTCTCTTTCTCTCTCAATTGTTGTCTGTGTCTGTGTGTGTGTGTTTGTGTGTGTGTGTTGTGACTTCGTCGTTGCTGCTGCTGCTGCTGTTGGCGATGTTGGCGATGTTGGCGCTGGGGCATTGTCAACGTGGCGGCATAGAGTTCATACAATTGTGGCACGCGGCGCGTTAAGCACGTGGCTCTGACTGATAACAGTGTTCACTTGGCTTGCTGAGAGTGCAGACAGAGACAGAGAAAGAGAGAGAGAAAGAAAGAGCAAACAAGCCGCGATCTGTGCTTATTATTTTGCAATTTTTTTATCTGTGCAAGTCTAAAAACAACTTCCAAGTAAAATACTTAATTGTGCGCGCGCGTGTGTGTGTGTGTGTGTATGTGTGTCTAGCCTTATCAATGCACTTACCAACACTGTGATAATCAAGTGGCCTACCACAACAACAAGAACAGTTCTTTTTTTTGCCAGTGAATACAACATGAAAACTCAAGTGCTTATCAACTAAACTAAAGAAAATAGAGGAAATAAATAAAACTAAATGAAAAACCTTTAGCAACTGCACAATAAATTTAAATAAAATAATAACTAAATAAAAAAAATTTTAAGTAACTGCACAATTAAAAAAACTATTTGTATATTTAGAAAATAATGTTTAATAAAAATTTACAAACATAATACTTATTAAAACAACGTAAAGTCTCAAGAGCTTATCAACTAAAATAAAGCAAATAGAAAATAAATAATTCAAAATTGTTTATAAATAAATGCACAATTTAAAAAAAATTTAAAATCAACATTTTAGAGCAAACTTTAAATGAATTTATAAATAAATAAGAAATATAAAAAGAAATTTTTATTAAGCTAAATAAGACAACGCTTCAAAAAACAATAAAAACAACTTTTTTTTTTATTTATAAATATCAAAAATATCTTAAAATAATTGAATTAATAATTTAATAAATTATTGAACAATAAGAACAATTTTATACAAATTTTGCAAGTCACTTGCAATCAGTTAAACTTATAGTTAATGTAAAAGAAAGAAAATAAAAACGATTTATATACTGTGCGAAAAATCTGCAAAAATATATCAATAACAAAAGTGCAAATTTGTTTTCATCAATTGGTTTCAACAATGAGTGCATCAAATGGCAATGGCAACACCAACAACAACAGCAGCAACAATGGCAATGAGCAGCAACAGCAACAGCAACAGCCACGTGCCTCAGCAACAACATCAACAGCAACAACAGCCGCCAGCAGCAGTCAAGTTGTTGACATTTCAACGGCAACAATAATAGGAGCAACAACACCGCCACGCCCCCAGACAGCACCAGCGCGCAGCAGCAGCAACAACAACAACAACAACTACAGCAGCAGCGCCAACAGCAATAGCAACAATAACAACATTGCAACGCAAGCTAGCAACAACAATTACAGCAACAACAACAATGAGAGCAGCCACAGCAGCAGCTTGGTTGTCAGCGGCATTGCACCTGCAACTGCAGCAGCAGCAGCAGCAACATCAGCAGGAACAACTCACGGTAGCAACAGTAGTAACACCAACAGCAGCAACAACAATAACCACATCTATGTGAATCCACATAGTTATGACAGCAGCACCGCCGGCAGCGGCAACATTAGTGGCTCCACAGCAATTATGTTGCCGCTGCCATTGACTTTGCAACTGCTGCCCGACAGCAATCAGAGCAGCAGCAATGGCTTAAGCCTCGGTGCAATCAGTCGACCAGCAACATCCACAACACTGAGCACTCTCAATACATATCTGTTTCCCTGTGGTGCCGATTCGGCGGGAACAATTGGCGGTGGGACGTTCAATGGTAGTGCCAGCTGTGATCTTGACAGCAATTTCAGTCAAATGGTTGCTGGTTACGGTGGTGGCAACAATGGCAGTGATGCCGGCAGCTCGGCAGCACATACTCCATGTCCTGTTGCTGGCACAGGAGGAGGACTCGGATTGGCTGTCAACTTTGGTGGCTTCATAAATAAAAGACGCATAAGGAAATTGTTCGGTGTTGGCGGTACGGGAAATGGAGATGGCTTTGGACCGTATGGTTCAGCATTGCGGAGACGCAGCTCCCACCTGGTGCAGTTCCACAAGAAGAAGCATCAACAGGAGCAACTTGAGCAGCAGCAACGCATTGCCACAGTTGCCTCAGCGAATGCAGCGTTTCTCGAGCGAAGGGAACAACAGCAGCAGCAGCAGCAACAGCAGCAGTTACAATTGAAGTTGCAGCATCAACAGTTGCAGCCACAATTGTTGCTGCCACAACCGGAAAAGAAGAAGAAAAAGCCACCAGGCCCACCGGCACAGGTGCGTCAACAGGCTTCTCGCACTATGGACGATCCTTTAAATAATCGGCCGAGAAAAACAGCGCCGTCAATCAACAAGAAAAAGGACAAGGATAAGGAGAAGGACAAATTCAAGGACTATGGCTATGAGAAGTACCCAAAACAAAGCACAGTTCTTAACCCAAAAAAATTACACAAACACAACTTAGATACAAACACTGCCATAAAGCAAAAAAAAAAAAACAAATAGCTAAAATGCCACCTGCCAATGGCCAATTGCCAATTGCCAATATTCTAGCTGATCTTTGATTTCAACTTTTTATATTTGCCATTTAGTAAAATAGTCATTTAATATATTTTGTAAATTTGTTAATCTTTTTGTTGCAATTTGCGTATTTTTGTTAGTTTTTAGTCAACAAAAGGAATTTAAATAAATACTTTTTAAAGCATTTCAAATACTGCCGTTTTCTTTGTTGCTTTTCCTTCTTCCCCCTCGACAATATTGTGGCTTTAGCTTCAGCTTCAGCTTTAGCTTTCTTTCCTTTTTGCCTTTGCACAGCTTTTACACAGCGACTCTTATATACCCTACACATATATATCTGTAACGTGGGGTATTACAAAGTTGCACTTGCTATTTAACTCAATTTAGTAAGCAAGTATTTTAGCTAATATATTATAATATACACTATACTAAGTATATACTTATGAACACTTGTATGGAATAATACACATACACATATATAGGGTAAATACCCTACACATATATAGGAAGTGGGTTGTTTCAAAATGTAACTAAAGTAAGTGAACAAGTTTTTCCATACATTATTTTGTACATCTATGTATAAATGTTGGGTAACTTACAGATCTATAGGGTATATTGACAGTCTACATTATATGTATGTAGAGAACAACATATTTTAAGACTGCTTGTAGATCCATAAGCACATTATTACTAGGGTATATTCCAGTTATGCAGATAGAGTTTAAGAGCTTCAGCTAAATGTGGTATCCCAAAATTTCAGTTTGAATCAATCAACTAATGTATTTATATACCCTTCATATGTAAACAAAAGGTTACTGCAGTTTTTCAGACTGCATACACATCTGTCTCTATTTCTCTTACAAGTTTGGCTGCGCAACGTGTTACAGGGTATATATGAAGCTGTGTCGTTTCTAGTTAAGGCTTGCTTAACATGGCGTATGCGTAATGCCAGGCGTCTGAGCAACGGGTTCAAAATGCCAAGTCCAAGTCATTGCCCTGTCGCAGTGAGACAACGGCTCCAAAAATGGCAATCATTTCCGCCTTTTTTGGCCAGCCATTTTCTGCTAGCTTGTTATTGTATATCTTGGCCAGATTCTGTAGCCGGCGCCGTTGTTGTCGTCTGTCGTCTATTGTCTGTCGTTGGTCTTTGGTCTCTGGTCGTTGTCGCCATTGTCGCAGCCAAAAATCGTAGAAAGATTTTCGATTCAGCAGCAACAAAATACAAGGAATGTGCGTAGTCATCTGTGCGACTAACTGGAGCCAACATAACTCAGCAAAATTCAACTCCACACACACACACATACACACACACGCAATCTCACACACACACAGGCAGAGTTGCTGACGCGCAATGCCTCATTACGCATACGTCATGTTGCCATGTTGCATAAGAGAAGTTCCTGTAATTAATGTAAGTTTGAGTTTTTGCGCGTGTGTGTGTGTGTGTGTGAGTGAGCCCAAGGTCAAAGGTAAAGCAGGTGTAAAATATTTCATTGTTATCTAACAGATTTGCAAAAACAACAATATCGATAAATACTATATACTGAGTAATGCATTCAGTTTTTGATATTTTTAGAGCCCTGCACTGAAGAGTAAGAAATTAATCACTCTGCTGTTTGGAAAGTCATTCTTTTAAGCCAATAGCTTATTAATTTTTCACGCGACATTGAAACGGTTTTAATGTGACGAAGACTTTTTTAAAAATAGCTGAAATAAGTCACACTCGTATTTACTTGGAAAAGCTTTTTAGAAAAGATTTGCAATGGGATTGAGCTTATTTAATTATATAATAATTACAATTTTAGAGTCGGCATCGCATTGAATGAGCCTGCTTCCTTACTATTAAATAAATAATATTGATCAAAACAAATATTTTTAAATTTAATTTTAAAATATTTATATCAAACATAAATCTAGCAGAATTATTTCCTCTTTAGTTGTTTTATGTTACCAACCAAATAAAGTCTAAAAGTAGTCATTGTGTCTGTTGACAATACAAAACAGTTAACAAATATCCTTAAGATACATTTTTCAAATATTTTTTGGTCTTTGATAACATTTATCACTTCGGCGTTCAACTGATGAAAGTCAATTTTTCTCTTAGAAATTAAATCTGACATTACTTTGAAATCATTTAATCCATATGCTTTTTTGTTGATCATCTTGAGCGAATAAATTTCTAGAGATTCAGCTTGGGACATAGAGGAAGAATACTTACTTATATATTTGAAAACATTATTGACTTTAGAATTTAAATGAAATCAATTGTAGAAAGTCAATATTTACCCAATAACTTGGTCACGATTATTTATTTTATCTGCCTCTATCTATATCATCTTAAATGAATAATTTCTTAAAATTTCCTCTGACTTTAACAATACTTTCTTATTTTTTCATCATATTAACAAACTTGAATCTAAATATCCTTAAGAAATACTTAAAGTGTTTTTCCCTCGAGAGAAGTTTAAATACACATTTCTATTACTCTCCTTTCGACCACTTTAAGAACCTTTGAAACGGCTTAAGATTAAGTTTGAATATTCCCTTATTTTCTTCAGTTTTTCTTCTTTTTTCAATGGCTGCAATACATATATGTACTTAAATGGAGTATTCGATTTTGCCATTTACCTTTCATCTCTGAATGGAATTTTCTTGGGTATTTTTCTGGCGCTCTCATCGTATTTCTATAATGCTGTAGTTTATCTCGTATTTATGTAATGTATCACAAGCACAGCAACAAAACAAACAAACCAAAAACAACAAAATGGAAAAAAAATGAGCAACATCAATAACTAACAAAACAAAATAAAAAACAACAACTTATAATAAAAGGCAAACAGAAAAATGTTGCGAGAAAATTGCTTTAATGTGCCTTGCGTGTGTGTTGTGTATGTTGTGTGTGTGTAAGTGTGTGTTAAGTATATGTGTGTGTGTGTGTGTCGCGTGTGTTGTTTGCCCTTTGCATTGCGGTTGTTGTTGTTGTTATTATTATTATTTGCGCGCTTTTTAGCTCCTTCCGTTGCTGCCATTTCATTTGGCCAACCAAAATTTATGTCAATGCCACAGCGACAACAACAGCAACAGCAACAGCAACAACAACAGCCGGCTCACTACAACAATAACTTAAATAATGAACAGAATGTCATTGTTTAGGTGTGTGCAGGTGTGTGTTTGTGGGTGTGTGTGGGTGTGTGTGGGAATGTGTCGGAGTGTATTTCGACATGCAAAACAAAGTCAAACTTCTGACTGAGTTTTGCGCCTGGCAAACATTACTCTGCAGTTTCAGTTAATTGGCAACACCAACACAATACTACCACGCCCACTTAACCGCCCATCCACCCACATATGCTGCACAGAAAAGGGGAGGTGGTGGGGACCGAAACTGACTTGTCGTCCCGGCAACTTCAGGCGACAAATAAAAATAAAAAAGACGAAAAAAATAGCAAAAAAAAAACATGCGACGTCGCCGCGACTTTTAGCCGCCATTTGAATTGCCAATGCCCGGCAACTTGCCCGCCCACAGCGACCTCGCCCACTTTACCACCAGCCACTCCCCCATTTTAGAGAGTAGTGGGCGAGGCTGAGTGGAGGAATGGTGGGGTCAAATGGGGAAGACAACATGGGGCAAGTGCCCTTGATTTGTGTGCACGGCATGTGGCGGCGTGTTGACTATTTGCATTGCATGTCAACTATGTGTATGTGTGTGTGTGAGAGTGTGTTTATATGTGTGCGCGAGTGTATGCGTGTGTGAGAGTGTGTGCGAGTGTATACTGTACGTGTGTGTGTCCAATAATTTCGTAACATGGCCTTTGTGGCGATCTTTGTGGTGCGATAAGTGAAAGCAAAGTTGAACCAAAAAAAAACAAAACAAGTAAATGCAACGAAAATTGAAATGCTCGACTAACACATACCCTGCACATCAGGCATGTTCCACAAATCTCTAGCAACCAAAGCTACACCAAAGGACGGTTTGGTTTTTCCAACCAATGTTTTTAAATGTGAAATAGTTGACAGATTTCTTAACATTATAAGTTTATTGAATAAAACATAATTAATTTTGAAATGTAATTTAAAGCTATGGAATACATTCTGATGAAATTTATCATATTTTTTTAAATAAAATCAAAACAAATTGTTTTTTTTTAGAAACTTGACATTTTTTGACTTAAAAAAAGCAAGTCTCTGACATTTTAAAAAATAAGTTTTCAAAAGAAATTGCTTTGAAGATTCTATAGTTTTTTGCAACACTCCCACATGTTTTTTTTTCGACCACCAAAAAGTTGTGCTCAGGTTGAAAGAATTGTGGCTTGTCAAAATAATATGCTTATATGTATATAAACAAAGTAGTTCAAATCTACCTTCATAAATTTAACATTTCTTAGAATTTGCAATATTTAATAAACTTTATCAACTTTATAGACTTTAAACTAAAACTTTTATTTGGTGCTCGCATTCAAGGTGCATGCTACTACATAATCGAGCATACCCTTTGCCTATAGGGTATAAGTAATGGCATACAAAATTTCGACGCCCAGTCGCAACTTCATTTTGCACTTTGTAAGTGAAGCTAATTACAAAAAATGTTTGTGGCGAGTTGGTTACAGAGTGACAAAGAGGGGAAGATTGAGAGACTGAAAGAGAAAGGAAGAAAAAAAAGAAGGATTGGGGAAAAGCGGAGTATAGAGAGTCCTTTGGCGAGGTCACACGCAAGTGCCTTGCATGTAGGCGTGGCTCTCTTACATTGCGCCTATAGATGGCAACTGATTTGCATTCTTTAACGCCTTTGGTTGTTTTTATCGATAACACTGTGTAGTTAGCAATTAATATCGACTTTCTGTCGATGCTATGAAGATAATATAAACTTGAGTTAAGTTAGAATTTAGATAGCGACGCTGGAGACATTTGTTCTACTAACAGCTGAAGAGTATTCAAAAGCGATTCATTTCTTTGTTTTGAGCGAAACTGACAAGGAAGAAAACACGTAGGATATTTTAGAAGTCGCAGCTATATCCTATCTCTATCAATATTATACTCCATTCATAAGCTATTCAAGTACTCACACGTTATTCAATGAATAAATTTCAACTAACACGACGGAGCGAAAATAATCCATATTAAATTGGAAAATTGCGATTATTGCATTTTTTGGAGCACGCGACGTGAAATTCGTCTCCACATTAAGGATTTTACAAGGCTGTCGTCGCCTTGGTTCATTCATACTTGCTTTGAGTATAGAAACGAATGCTTAAAGGCAATTCTGCACGAATATTTACGAATATTTGCGAATATTTATGTAGTTTGCGCTCAGCGCTAAAATGTATGCTATGAAACTTGTGCTAGACGATGCAGCAACATTTGTGTGTGTGTTTGTGTTTGTGTAGAAAACTTTAGTTCAAGTGCCTCCAATTAGCTACCTCTGTTAACGAAACAAGCTACCCACTGCCACGCCCACCTCCCCATAGTGTTTGGCACTCACTTGGCCTTGAACTCGCTCCGGCAAATTGAACATGAAACAACAGAAAGCCAATGAAAGTAAAAGTTGCACGTTGCTGTCGTCGTCGTCGTCGTTGTCGTTGTCGTTGCTTGCCACTTGCGGCAGCTGCATGAATAATGTGCATACTTACACATACATGTATTTATGTTACAACGTCTCTGCGCATGTGTGTGTGTGTGTGTACTTTCCGCATGCTGCAAGTGGAACGAAGGTCGGGACCAGTGTTGCCCTTTGCTTTTTAAAACAACCGCCAACATTGATGCCGAGAAAACACTAAAAACCACTTAGCAATAAAACCAAAACAATCTGACGTTAGCCTAATGCAATTATTTTAAGAATATATAAATAAATTTAGAAAAAAATTCACCATATTAAATGAAACTTATTTTGGTTAATATTAATAAGCAATAAATAACAGGTAAACTGAGATTTTTAAATTAACTATGAATTTGTTAAGTAGCAGCTGATTTTATTTTAAAGACCTGCAACTTTTATGTATATTGAAAATTTAATTTTTTCATTAAAAAAAAGTTGTTTATGTATTTTGAACTGTACCTTGCTGCAATATAATTATTTTAAATAATTAACTTGATGAAGAACATTTCCCAGCAAAAAAAAACACTAACTATGTGGCTAGATTTAATTTTCACTGGCACACCAAAATAGAAGATCTTAATTCTAGTGTTAAAAGCGCTAGAACGGCAACACTGTTCAGGACTGCAACGGCGCCACACTGCAGAACTGTTCCCATTAGCTATTCCCCTTCTCTACATTCCTTGCCACTGCCTCTTGCCTCGTGCCCCTTTTCCTATGCCTCTTGCCTCCTTAGCTCAGTTGATGAACTCTTACTGACGTCATGGCGTCTAGCCATAGCCCAAGACTATGTACTCTCACCTGTGCCACCTTTGTCTTATGACCCGATGCCGCCTTTTCCACTACTTCCCCTTCTGCTGCTGCTACTGCGACTGCTGCTGCTGCTGCATTTATTTATTGGCCGCTGCGACAAAGTTGCCAAAGTTGCTGCCAATTGCCACAGTTGCTACTTGGGCTGTCCCGTCGCGGCGATGACAACGACGACGTCAGGCAGCGATTTATTTGCTGCCTGCCTGTCTGTCTGTCGTTCATCTTTTTTTATTGCCTGACGCTGACTTTTAGCTGTTGTCATTTGGCTGCTGCTGCTGCTGTTACTGCTGCTTCTTCTTCATATAGTTGCTGTTGCTGTTGCTTTTGCTGCTGTTGTCATTTATTTACAGTCATAAACTTTTCTTTCGCATCACGCGAGCAATTCTCAGATTTCACTAGATTTCGCCCGCCTGCTGATTGCTTTTTATTACACACACAAATGTACCCACTTTCTCCCTCACTCCTCCTTTTTCTCCTCTTTTTCTCTTTCACTATCTCTATCTCCCACAATATTTGTCTTTCTCCCATGCTGTGCGGTTTCCACTGGTTCTCATTGCGTTAACTGCTGCTGCCAACAACAGCAGCAATATTGTCATTTTAGCAGTTTATGTTGTGCTGTTAGATGGTCATCAAAGTTACACACACACTCATAAGTATACATACTCACAAATACACATATATTGAAACTTATCTTTGTTGCTTAAATCAAACATCTAAACATGTTTCTTTTTGTCGTTGCTTGTCAACAAATCAGTTCCAGAATGCTAGCATAAATTGACATAGTCGACAATCAGATACCCAGTATTGATATTTTAAAGTATGCACGAATATTTACTGAGAGCTGAAGTGGAAGCTTTAAATATTTTGAATCAATTTGAGTGCCGATATAATTTACTTCTCAAAATAAAATCTGTGAGTCTAATAAAATAGATCTAGGTGGTGTTTAAAATTCGGTACTTTAAGTACGGTTTTTTATTTCGCTGTCAGCTAATATTTAGTATAAGTATTTTATACTGGAATCAAATACTTAAGACGATTCAATTTATTTTATTTAACAATTCTTAATACATATATTTAACAAGCAATTTTTTATTATTTTTTTTTGTATAATTTTGGATTGGCTAGCAGTTACTCTTTAACTATGTTTCCAGAATAAAATTGCAAGAAATCTTTTGAGCTACTTAAAGCAGTGTTTTCTACCAGCAGATGCCATATTATACTTAATATATACTTAACATATACTTAATATTTCAAAGAATTTGCTTGCAATCCTAAGAGAGAAATGAATTTTAAAAGTAAACTAGCAGATACCCTGCACTTATCTCTGATTGAATGTATTTGCTTCGGAAACTGTTTCAGTCTTCCTTAGAACCAAAATATAGTCCTTGGCTGACGATAATATACCCTATAATTGCATTCTTTTCGTGTTATTGATATAGTAGTATACAATATATAGTATACAATTAAGCTACTCTGTAAGCAACTTAACTATCCATAGGGCAGATAACTCTATTATTGTTGACGTGACAATACCCTGTACGGGTAATCTTACATATTCGACTTTCCTATAGCCTAAATTGGTCTTTTAAAGCTGGAAACTCTGTCAATTTTCCAGAGATCAACTGTGAGAACTGTTCTTAATCAATTGCTACTCGATTTGAATGATGGTCATTGATATACCCACTTGTCTAGGTACATGGTAGCAAGAGCAGGCAACAATGTTGAGTCAAATGCCAACAAGCCAACAATAAGCGCATTGACTAAAGGGCAGCAGCAGCACCAACGACAACAACGACAAGAAGGAGCAACAACAACAACAACGACAGCAATTACAGAAGCAACAATGAGCAGCAACACAAACTCTTGGCCTGTATAAATAACATTTTTGTTGAGGCGCCTCATATGACATAGTGTCCGCTTAAATGTGCGAGACACACACACACACTTACAAACATCCATGCAGAATTGCAGGCATAGTCCTATTGCGCACTCAAGTGGCTGCATTTACTGCTGTTGTTGCTGCTGTTGCTGCTGTCGTATTTCAAACGCCAAAAAAACAGCAGCAATTGTAACTTTGACGCTGCCGTCGCTGTTGCAGCGCTGCGTTCTATAATGTCTTAGATTGTTATTGCTGTTGTTTGTGCTGCTGTTGCTCTTGCCAGTATGGTTGCTGTTGTTGCTGCTGTTGCCTGAGGCCGACGCCTTTCGTCAATTGATGAGCGCCGGGGCCAAAGTTGAGCGGCAGCTGCGTCGCTGTTGACGTCGCATGTGCCACTTGTTGTTGTTGTTGTTGTTGCTGGTATTGTTGCTGTTGCTGCTGTGGGTTTTTGTTGCTGCTCCTTTAATTTTTTGCTGTTGTAAGTTGACATTTTTACAGGCGACTGTTGTTGGCACTGCTGCTGCTGCTGCTGTTGCTGGTGACAAAAATGTTGTTGCTGTTTCTGTTGGTGTTGCTGTTGTCCCTTATGATTTTCTCACTGTTGTTGCTGCTGTTGTGGAGCGTGTGCGAGCCGCCTTTCAGCTGTCAGCCATTTTGCAATATTTGCCATGTGTTATCGTTGTTGCTGTTCCTGTTGTTGTTCCTATTGTTGTTGTTGTTGTTGTTATAGCTGCTGCTTTTTCGACAGTCAGGCAAACATTTTCGGTTGTCGGCAGCCTATACATTTTTTTTGGGCCTGATGTTGCTGACGGTTGCCAGTTGCCGTTGCCGTTGCAGTTGCAGTTGCAATCGGCGCGGCGCACAAATAAAAGCGGAAACGTCGCCAGTTAAAAGCACTCGCTATTTTCTTTCAGTGTATTTACCCAGTGTGTCCCGTTTTCTTTCCGGCTATCATCTTCTAGCCGTCTTTTGTGGCTTGCATTTTCCCGGTTTTCCCTCGCTAACACAAGAGGAAAATACAAGAAAAAAGAAATATAAAATAAAATAAAAACATGGCCACCGCGTGCAGCGCCCGCAAAGTTGTTGGGCCTGTGGTTTGTTTTGTTTCTGTTTTTGTTCAAGTGGCAGCAACATTTCTGTGACTGTGACCAACGTTGAGTGGAGCAGCAGTTGCTGCAGCAGCAGGAGGAGCAGGAGCAGTTCTACCACGCCCACAAGGATGTCCTGCACAAAATGTAAATATTCATAGTTCCTCTTCTCACCCAGCCACAACATATGCCACATTGTAAATTCTTTCTCAATATTCCTTCAATTTCAAATCAAAATCAACTATCACAGCAACCCTTTATATTCTTTTGTATCTGCTTAAAAAATTCATATGGAATTTGCGTTTGAGAGTGTAATTTGCAAAGAGCTGCAAATGGAGGAAAATCAATTGGTAGGCAAATCAAATTTTCCTTTCTTTTCGTATGTGTGTGTCTGTGTGTGTAAGTGTGTATGACTGTGTGTTTGACCCAGTCTAAAATCAAATACTTACTTTATTGACCGCTTTCGTTTCACAACAACAGCAACAGAAGCAAAAACAAAAATATTGAATGCATTCTTACACTTAAGAAAAATGTAGTACTACTTTTGGGTTTATCAATAATTATGAAAATATTTTGCTTAAGCGGATTATTTTAATTAAATTCTCCATTACAAATTAAGCATCGACAAAGTTTTATCACAAGTACTATATTTAACATTCTTCAAACCAAAACTTGGATTTTAAGCAAATTCTTAAACATTTTTGAGTATTGTATCCTTTATTTTAAGCTTTTTTAATTATCTGCACATCAACATTTATTGGGAAATTGGTTTCCTTACTGCAGAAATTTAAATATTTAATTTTGTTCGTCAAAAACTCATATTTTATTGATTAGGTATCCTTTATTCATACAAGGAAACGTTATACTTCAAAACCCATATTTTAGAGCCGTATATAAAATACAAATTTTATATTATAAAATAAATCACATATTTACTTTCCAGTCTCTATAAAATCAGATCACATTAACATGTATATAGTTACCAGAAAAATATCATTGTAAAATATAGTTTATAATTACAAAGCAATTTTTCTCCGTCATAGAAACAATGTGTATTGAAAATTGCATGTCAACAATAACATACCAATGATTGTTAAGCAATAAAATCATTCTAAAACTCAAGTTTAAAAGTCTTGATTTTAATGTTTGAAGCATTTGCTCATAGCGAAATAAATTACCATACTTTTAGCAAGTATTTCGTGATAAGCCTAAGAAAATCTCAAATTGGTTAAATTTATGCCGGATTCTCCTAGTTCTCTAAGTATTTGTTTCACTTAATTCCAGAGTATTTTCATTCAATTTTTCAGCAATTTCTCCCAGTGTACATGTTCTGATTAAGTCCATTTGATATTCCATGAATTAAGTGAGCTGTGGCAAGTACATGCTGTAAGGATAACTACTCCCCTCACTTTCCACTGTCTCTCTCTATATCTCAGGTGTAACTTGTGCTTATGTGTTTCCAAGAAAGGGGTAATTGTATCAGTTTCAATATGAAATTAATTGCACATCAATCAATATTAAAACGCTTTCTAGTGCTCATCAGACACTAGAGCTAATAATTTAGTTGAGGTGCACTTAATTAGGTTATCGATACTCTGGGTGTTAATTGACGCATCTCTTAGAAGAGAGGGTAAAAACAGGAATCAAATAATTGAATATACTGAATAACAAATTATCATATTAACGATTGGAATATGCTAAATTATTAACATATATTGAATAACTATTTATTTTACTCAAACTGAACTGCAACCTTTAAAAGGTAAATCAATTACAATAAATTTTAATAGGTCTAAGGATAATTTAAATACCTTAACTTTTTAATGTTTATTTATATGAATGGAACACTAGTAATTAATTATAAAATACTTAAAAGTCTAAGGGGGTAATTAAAGGGAACAATTTAATGATCCACCAATTGTTATCGATATGCCTACCGAAAATCAATTGAACCATTTGCTAAGACTGTGGTAAACAAATAAGCAACCACAAATCCACAAGCAATCGCATTACTCTGTTAGCCAAACTCATCAAAGTCAGCCACAACACGGTCAATTGTTGTTGTTGTTGTAATTGTTTTTGTAATTGTTGTTGTTGCTTTTGTGGCTGTTTAGACTGACTGACTGACTGGCAGCTAAAACGTCATTAGAGCGAACACTTTGCGTGTTTTGTTTGCCCTGTCGCTTACTGTTTGTTGTCTAAGCCCCAAGACGGTCTGAAATGCATACATACATGTACATAAAAACATATACAGTGAGTCAAACAAGTGCTTTGACAAGATAAAAAGCTGCACAGCTAATTATCATGCAGGAACAGGCCGGTATATGTATATTTTTATTTATATTTTTAATAGTTTTTTGTCATGTAGGTTAAAAATTATAGTTTTCACTACAACTTAAAGTGAATTCAATTCCCAAATTGAAGTCGTAATTTAAACAACACAGCTAAAAGAAATTTACTTAAGAAAATTCTTACCGAATGTGAAAACTGGAAAAACCATGACATTTCCTTGATTAATTCAATTCATTTTTATTTATTTTATTCTAGTTATTATGTATATATGTGAAAAATTATGTCTGTTGAGTAAGAAATCATACATGTAAAACACTTACTTGACTAACTGTGCATACATATATGTACATATACATATACATATACATATACATATACATATACATATACATATACATATACATATACATATACATATACATAACTTGACAATGTAGAGCAGCTGTCCATAATTACACATGTATATGTAGGCTTGTGTATATTTTCGGTCTGTTTATAGAGTATTGTGTAACCAACACACAGCAATAAAATTAAAAGTAAAAGTAAAAGTAAGAGAAATTTGCCTTTACTCCTGTCTCTGTCTCTGTCTCTGTCCCTGTTCCCCCTCCCCTCTCCACCCTCCACCTCCCTCCATTTTTGCTATCTCGCTTGCACTTAGTCAGTCTTAAACTTTCGAGCAAATTACAAGCATAAATTGCTGGCAAAGTGACGATGAGGAAATGGAAATGGAGAAGAAAGCAGAGGGTGATGGCAATAGAATCTTAAGGCGGGCAAAGGGGCCATCATGAGGAGGAAGGGAGGGAGGTTGGGAGCAGCTGATGGCGCCAAAGAAAACGTTAAACGTTATTTTCATTCGCCATTTTCATTTTCATTGCATTGTTTTGTGAGTCCTTCAGCATTTAGCAATCAATTTTTATTTTTTGGCCTACTGCTGATGTTGTTGTTGCTGTTGCTGTGCTTCTTGTTCTTGCCATTTCAATTTCTAAAGCAGCCGAAACTCATCGAGGTGTGTGTGTATGTGTGTGTGTGTCATTGTAAATGTGTGTGTGTGTCGCTGCAATGGTGAAATTGTTCTGTGCAATCGCCAGTTGCATAAACGGCGCACGCGGACGCGCATGAAACGAGTGAAAATTTTAATGAAAATTACATAAATGAATTGGTAAAATACTTAAAGACAACAATCAGCAACCGCAGCAGCAGCAGCAACAAGGCGCCAAAGCGGTCCAGCTGAGAGTGGAAGAGAGACAGAGACAGATAGAGAGAGAGAGCACAAGGTGAAACTCATAGTTTCAAAGAGTCAAGAATCAAGATTCAAGAGTCCAGAGTACAAAATACAAAATACAAATCAACCTGCATTTTGTTGTTGCTGCTTTGAATTGCTTTAAGAAAAAAGCATTCAAATATATATATTTATATATACATATATACACTTAAATACACATACAAAAGGTAACGGTTTAACTTATGCTTAAACAATAACAACAATAATGGGAGCAACGATTGCCGCATGCTGCATTCCATCTCGTTCCAATCGCTCTCTCTCTTCGAATTGTAACGAAAGCAAAGGCAAAATGTAAAGTCAAGCACTCTTTCTCTTTTGATGTGCTCTCTCTTTGCATAGAACACACACACTCTCTCTCTCTGTCTCGCTCTCAGTTCAGCATCTTCATTCACAGTGAGGCTGGAAACGTATTGGCAAAATGTGAAACATGCAATGATGTGCTTGTTGTTTTTGTGTGCCGTTTTATCGTTTATCGTTTAAGCATTTGTCGTCTGGTTTTTTTGTTGTTGTCCTCGCATTTCGGAATTTTGTTCAAATTTCTATTCGTATTCTTTTGTATTTTTTTTAATGTGAACTTTCAAATGTGTTGGTAAAGTAAGAAAAGATGTTGTGAAAATATATATTTGAGTTCGACTTGCGCGTAACATGACAAAAAACAAAAGAAATGCGTGTGTGTGTGTGTGTGTGTATGTATGTGTGTGACAGTGTGTGACAATGTGTGTGGTTGTATGTCTTACTATGCATATATGTGTCTGCCTTTTACCACACTATGCATTTAATTGCATTTGCAAGCCACAAACAATTGACTAAAATGCAAATCAAGTTGAAGTGTTCACAACACAAAAGTTCTTGGCACACCACAGTACCTATTATTTCTACCTTCTTCTCTCCCCACCCCTCACAGCACACCACACTCCTACACCCATGTGTGTGTATGTGTGTGTGTGTGTTTGTTATATGTCAGTGTGTCAGTGTTACATTGCCAAAGCCGGCGCTAAAATTGGTTGTTCCATTGCCAAAACGTTCCAGTTTGCCCGTTGGCCATTGCCCGCAGCTGCTGAAACGTTTTGGTAAATGAAACATGCCCACAAATAGAATTTGTTGTACTAGTTTCTGTTGTTGTTTTCCTTTTGCTACTGTTGTTGTTCTTGTTCTTGTTCTTGTTTACTTCATTGCGTTTGGCATCAACGCGCGCGCGGCATTTACGTTACGTATACGCAATGTGTGCCGCGAATGCGGATGTAAATTGTTCAGTGTGTGTTCATTTAGTTTTTTTGCGAACTGTGTCTTGCCTGCAAAATTGTTGCGAAATGCTTGTAAAATTCGCTGAAATTGCGCTTAATCTTATTAACAATGCGACAATAGATAAAATGAATGAATAGCAACAGCAGCAGCAGCAGCAGCAGTAACAACATTGACAGTGCCTTCTGTATGTACTTGCACATATGTATGTCAGTTTCTCTCTCTCTCTCTCGGTGTGTGTACATACATTGGTATGTATGTGTATCGCGTCTTACCGCAGCGTTTACAGTTTTTTTTTTTCTTGTGCCCGGTTTTTGCAAATGTAAACAAATTTTTGTGCTTACAAAAAAAAGAAGGAAGAAATAAGAGAAAGAAAAAAAATTAAGGAGACCGCGTATTTCTCACAGACTGTGTTTGTGTATATTTGTATGTGTGTGTGGTGTCTGTTTGGCGCATGCTTATCCTTCAATTTACTAAGAACCTTCCCTCGCACACCTCTTGCTGCCAAAATAGCCATAACAATGACACATTTGCCGCAACTGTCGTCGTTTATTTACGTTTATTTAACGCCAACCAACTAACTGTTTTATTGTCTGTATATATGTCTCACTATTTATCTGTATGTGTGGGTCTATGTGTGTAGTTAGTGGGTCTGTGTGCAGCCTCATGGGATTCGATGGCGCCTTGTGGCGTATACTTAATATTTAGTTTTGTAATTATATGCGCGACCCCGTCAGACAAAATGAAATTGTGCTTAATTAATTAATTAAAACACAGCAGCAACAACAGCAACAACAATGACAACAAAAAGGAAGTAACAAAATATGTTGTGAGCAACCATTGCTGTTGGGTTTGTTGTCAGTTGACCGCGTGGCGCCAAGTTGAGCGCAACTCAATTGCAGTTAACGCCGTCGGTTAACTGAGAAATTGAGATTGAGAGCAGAAAACTGAGAAAGACATTGGCCTTTTCTCCCCCTCAATCTCTCTCTCTGCTCTTCCTGCTCACCTGCTTTCCCTCCCACAACAACAGCTGCTTGCAGCAGCAGCAATTGTGGTAACGGTAGCAACGGTGGTAGCGGTGGCAGAGAGCGACAGATGTGGCAAACAGCTGTGCGCGTGTGCAAGCGAGATGGCTATATGCCGTCGACCTTGTGGAACGCAATGAAATTAAACAAAACGAGACGAAACGCAATGAAATGAAACGAAATGAATCGAAACAAAAGAGCCGATATAAATAAGCTACAAATTCAAATGCAAATTACATTCAAAGCCAAAAACAAATTCAAATAAAAGCGCAAAATTCGAAATTAAAAATTCAAAAGAAAAATCACTACAAATATTCCAGAGAAAATGCATTTAAATAGGCTTTGTCGCTGCCCAAAAAAGTAGGCAATGCCAAATAGCAGGAAAGAGGCAAATTGTGCTACAAAAATAATTAAAATAACAACAGCAGCAACAACAGCAACATGTGGCCAAAGACAAGCCACAACAACTTTAATGTAATTGTGAACAACCAAAACATCAGTCAACAAACAACAACAACAACAAGATCTGTGACACTGCATATGAAAAGTATGCACCCAACTAGCACATTTTTGTTTCGTCTTTAGCTTGTTGGCAAATCAACTGTCAACTAGAAACAGAGAACTACATCCAAAAGCCGTAAAGTAACTAAGAGTGTTCAGTAACTTTTGTGTAACACTGTCAAGTCTATACCAACTTGTACATGAAAATAGTTTTAGTCTAAAAGTTTTGTGCAAAAGATTCAGTTTAATGCGAGCCCAGTACACAAACAAAACTTTTACCACATGCAGAAATGTAAATAAATAAAATGAGGAAAACAGCATTTGATGTTAAACAGTTGACTGTCAAAAGAGAGATATATGTATGGCAAAACGTCAGATAGACTGTCAGCACTGGCCAAGTGGAATCTGCTAATAATAGGAATTTTTACAATTTAAAATTTAAGCTCTTAATAACATGCGTATTTATAGACAAGAAATGTGCAATGGGATCAGTTAATGGTCTGGTTGAAATATAAACATATATAAGTGGGTTTTCTGATCTTTAAATGGAATATCGGGCTTTCAAAACATTTTTCAAATCTAATCTAAATATGCAAAATTCAAAATGCACTATCACAAATTTTCGCAAATTGTGTATCAATTGTGAGAAAAGTCTTCTTTCGCAAAGGTGCATTTTACCATAATCCTTACAGAACATTTTCTGTCAATCTGTTAAGCTTATATCGTATTAACATTAATTATATGTATAAGAGTCATGGTTTGGTCTTTAAATTGATTTTGCATCTAAATTTTTTTTGATTATTTGCATACATCCATATGTTTTTAGTTTTGAAATTTTTCCTTTCTATTTTTGTTATTTGAATTATAAATATAAACAGCTGTTGGTTGTAATGTGTTGGACTCGTCAAAGCAATTGACTAATCTTAATTCTAAATGATAATTATTATTGTCATTATTCTTATTGTTATGGAAACTAACTACTACAACTTACAGCTTTATTTAATATCTGTTATTATTGAAAAATTTTACAACCAAATATACTGGGTATATTATGAGCACTATTTCAAATATTTAATTACACTAGGCAACAGTTTTTAGCTTTTTTTACGGTTCTCGGCCAAATTTTGCATTTTATGATAGGTTTGGACCCAAAGATTAATTGACTTTTTATACTGACTTTAAAAAATGTTCTTAGGTGTAGCTTTTATTAGGTGCTCTGATATTCTGAATCATTTCTCGAGAACTGCACAACCTCTGAAATTTAATTAATATATACACTTATCATTAATACATTGTTTTTTTAATTTAAATTAATTTAAATTTAGATTTTTCCTTTTAACCTTTAACATTAAGTCGATTTTCCGGCAACAAATTATGTGATTTAGTGTTGTAAATAATCTTAATATCAGTATAGGAACTCTCTTATTAGTAATAGTTTTAGCCCCTCAAATTTACTCAAACAATTTAGCTAGATTTTCAGCTGGTGTCATTGAATTACAATTCCAATCTACCATTGAGAGGAAATCCTTCTGATTATTGCCAACTACTTGTATTGATTGCCAACTGTTTGTGTGTGTTTCTAATGATAGACTTTAGATTGGTTGGAAAATGATATGTTGTCGTTGCCAATTGCTGTTGCTATTGTTGTTCCCTTTTATATTCACTCTTGATTAATATGTGTGTGTGTGCGTGTGTCTGTGTATATGCGTGTTGCAGTGATAAACTAATGTAAGCAAATGAAAGTTGCCAGCGGCAGCGGCAGTGACAGTGAAACAAACCTAACACGACCAACTACACGACAATAAAGTAGAAAATACGCCGTTAATAGGGCCAAAAAAGAAAAGCGGCCTGGGAAATTGTATGCTGGCCATCATGTTGCAGTTGCAAGTGTTGCAGTTGCAATTGCAGCCCCAAGTCATGTGGCCAGGAGCTGACCAGGAGCCAACTCAAAACAGCAACATCACTAACAACAACAACAGCAATGCTGTGTGTAAGCGTGTGTGAGTGCACATAAGGATATACGCACACACTCACACACTCGCACACCCAACACACACGGCACAACAAAAGAACTGTGCAACATGCAGATGATACTTGTTGCTGGCGGGTAAGTTTCAATAAAAAAACCTATGACCTCCACCCATGAACCTTTCTATAAATCGAATAACCCCCTCCTGTATCTAAATATGTGTGTTTCTCTGGGTGTATGTGTGTGTGTATACATATATATATATAAATATATATATATATATATATAAAACTCGTTGTCTAACAAAACTCAATTGCAAAACTCAACTCAATAACTTTTATCTCTTTAACGTTTGCCTCAACTTTAACTTTAACTTTATATCCGCCTTTGCTTTTGGGCTTTTTATTGCTTGAAAGCACATTGCACATTGCTTCTCGTTGCCTTTGCTTAACGCTCAAATGCAATTGTCATTGCCATCGTGTATTTATATGCCCTGTCTATATCTCATTCCCCCTCTTACCCAACAATTCACTAATCTATAACTATTTATTCTCTATTTCCATTACCATCACGCGAATGTGGCTGCCTCTTTCTTGTTGCAGGTAAGTGAAAGTCAACTATTTAATATTTTGTGTCCATGTAAGAGTAGGTATCTAATAGGTACTATCTATCCACATATCTCTAAGAGCTACTAAGTACTTTGATTACTTTTACATATAGGCAACTGAAGTGGATTTAAATTAAGTACATATTTATTCTTTTTTTGACCACGTTCAAGTATTTACAACTCTAGTTGAACATTTTCTTTCCATTTAATATCGTTTAAAGTCATATTTGTGGCCAATTTAAACATCTTTGCAGACGGAATTTTCTTACTAAGCTATAAATTGTGGCATTAGTTTTAATTTAATTTTAATTATCAGCTGGTCTTATTGATATTATAATTGTACGCTTTAAGTACATATCTCCAAATGTTCCAAAGTGTTTAAAATTTTTTATTTTAAATAAATCTTAAATTCACCAACTTCTTAGTGATTTGTATAAAATAATTTTTTTAAATGTTAAAGCAATTTATCGATCAAACCATGATCAAAATGACATTGGTTAAGTTTTGCTAAAGTTATGCAAACTTGAAGTCTTTAAATGGTCTGGGTTCTGTTGATATTATTAACTTAATGTACAAAAAAAAGCCTATTCAAGCTTTCATTTGTGGAGCGAACTTCCCTGGCTTGTTCCGGCTTTCTGTCACTTTCTGTCAAATTATCCGATTTCAATGCACTTGATGTTTAGTTAGTGAATTCCAATCGGGAAAAGTTATATCGATGATTTTGGCATACTTCGCAAAAATGAAGAGTTCAAATTAAATATATGTAAGTAGTTTAATGGTTTCAGAACGAAGTTGCATCATCTGATAAATATATTTTTAATAAAATGTTATTAAATAATTTAAAAGGAATTTGGCAAATGGCCTATAGTGCATAAATATTACACATCCGTCTCGTAGCCAGCTTTATAGTCGGCTTTCTATTTGTGCTTTGCGGCAAGCTTTTGTAAGTTTTCGCTGATAGCTTTCATGCCAGCACTCTGCAAGTAAAGCTTAAGCTTACAAATAGCTTTTGGTTAGTGTCCTGATGAAACTTAAAGCTTTGAAGCAATCAAAGCTACAGGTCAAAGTTTAGCTTTGAGAGCATAGCTCCTGTTGAAAAACTAAGCACACGTACAGGAGCAGAGGATTGCAAATGAATGTGTGTGTTATTTATTAATAATTGCATTACACATACGCATCGTGGGCGCACTTCGGTAGATGTTGTCGTTGTTGTTATTGGTGTTCGGTGCGGCTTTTGCGGCGCTTGTGGCTTACAGTTGCCGCGTTCAAGTGGACACGTGACACAAAGCGCCAAGAGAGAGAGAGAGGGATGGGGAGAGAGAGAAAAAAGAGAGATAGCAATAAGTTGTGGTTGCATTATATTAATCATATTATGCATTTCAAAAGGTATAAAAATCAAAGCCAGAGAGTTAATTTCCTACGGATCTCTCGCTCTCTCTTGCACACTCACTTTGCGCTTCTGCTCTCTCGCTTTTTCTGTCATTCTCTGTTGCGCTGCTTTTAACCAGCATTATTCACATGGTCACAACCAATGCCTTTCAATTCGATTTCCACTTTGTTGTGTATTTCTTGTTTTTTTTTTGTTTTTTTTTTATCTTCATTTATACTTTTCACCTACTTTCGTTTTGGGCGCTTCAAAGCCAACGGCATTTGTTAGCCTCCCCACATATGACTATCTCTTTCTCTATTGCTTTCTCCCTCTATCTGTATCTGTATGTGAGTGTTGTGCTGTTCGTGCCACACGCTTCACTGAACGCTGACCGGTCTGAGTGTCGCCTGTTCGTCCATTTTGCCTAGCTCGTTTCATTCGCGACCGCGGACTTTGGTCAGTTTCATGTTTATGGCTTTTAGCCTTATTCCCCTAAATACCCCAACCTTTATCCGCAGCTTGCTTTGGGCTTAGCTCTGCTTTTGGGACGTTACCCATTACCTACTATTACTATTTGCTACCTCTACTTGTGCTCAGGCAATGTTCAGTCAGCGCTTCGTTTGAAATATATTTTTTCTACCTTTGCTTAAGCCGTGTCCGAGTTGGAGTCCGAGACCGAGTCAGAGTCCGAGTCAGAGTCAAAGTCCACAACATAGTCCTAGTCTGAGTCCCGTATCTATTCCCTTTCCCGTTTTCAAGTCGACGTCTCAGTTGCCGCTTTTTTATTCGTATATATTTTCCGTTGTTGTTTCTGCCTTTTTTTTCGGTGTTCTTTTACATGTTCGTGCCAAGTGGCACTAAAACTATTTGCCTTTGCTTTTGGCAGTTGTTTGTTGTTGCTGTTGCTGCTGCTGCTGCTGCTGCTGATGGTGGTGCTGACGAGCTGCTTGCTGCTTGCTTCTTTCTGGTGGCAGCAGCACCTGCCGGGCACGCAACACGCAGAGTGCAGCAGCAGCAGCAGAAGCAGCAGCCGCAGCCGCAGCAGAGGCAGCAATCGAGCCGAGGCACTGCAGCAATCGCACGTGCTTGCCTCGGCATTCTTTTTTTATATTTTGCCGAAGCTTGAGTCAAAGCTTCGTCTACGATTTGTGGGATTCGGCATACTGAGGACTCGGAATCGGTTTACGGACTCGGGTCTGGTTTCATTTGCAGCGTTCAGTCGTCGCAGTCACGTCGTCACAACGTACCGCGTTTCACGTAGCGCGTTTTGTGCCCAGGCGGCGGCTGTCGTCGTTTACGTCGTCGTCAGTCAGTCCATCAGTTAGTCAGTCAGTCAGTCAGTTTTTTAGTCAGTCAGTCAGTCAGTCACTCAGTCGGTCAATCAGTGAATCAATCAGTGAGTCAATCAGTCAGTTAGTCAGTCAGTGAGACGGTTGCAAGTACGGCCGCCTCGGGGCCCGGCAGATGCGTGCAACATTCTGTTTTCCCGCGCGTGTGAATTGTATTTGTTTTTTTATACTAATAATACAATTTCTCTTTTTTTTAAATATTTTTTTTTATTCACTCTGTTTGTTTATCGCTGGGTGGCGATGATGATGATGGTGGTGATGGTGGTCAGTGCCTGTGCGTGTCACGTTTAACTTCCAACTTCAAAAGGTGTTTAAAGCGTCGCCAAACACTTGAGAAAGTAACTTTAGCTCACAGCTTGAAACTCAAATCCTTCGAGTACAAGAATAACAAAAACAAAAACAAAAACAACAACAGCAAAAACACCAACAACAACAACAACAACATAATAATAATAATGAAGCAAATGTTACAATGTTTAAGTCTCCGTTACAGTTGCCCTTGCTCTCACTCCCACTCTCCAGTCCCACTTTGTATCTCCCTCTCAGTCTTTCTCGCTTGTTTGTTTACCTTAATTAATGCACTGGCAACGGGACAAACGGAGGCAACGTGCAGCATAATTTGCCTAGTCTCCTTTTCTGCCTCAGGCCTACTCAGCCTCAAGTCAGCCAACTTGCAGCACAACTAAGAGAACGAAACTCAGCAACTTGCCCCGGGGCGCCGTTAGTTGCTGCCACACTGCCACAACACAGTTAATGAATATTTTAGTCAAGTTAATTTCCATTCCATTCTCTACTTACTATATATGTATACGAATTGGCATCGAAGTTGAAAGTCGTTGCCGGCTTCCTTGTGACATTATTTCTATTTGTTTCTTTTGGTTACATAAGATACTCACAATGGGTTGCAACTTCATAAAAATCGAGCTAGAAATGAAATATACAAATAATTGACCCAAAGTTATTAAATCAAAAGCATTCAAATTCAAATAATAATAATTATAAGCATGAAAATCAAGAAACAGTCTTTAAAAAGGGTATTTACATATTTGCGCCTGATGGGGTTTTAATTAAACAAATATAGGAGTAGGGAATATAATATAAATAAATTACACATACGACGTGTTGACACAAAGATATCAATTCAAAAGCAGTGAAATTTAAAAATGAAAAGGTCTTTAAAGAGCGAATACAAATTAACGACAGGTGGCGTTTTAACTTAAAAGAGTAAGGCAAAACATATAAAAATATAACGCATACGAAGCGTTAAACCAAAATTGTTATATGATATTAAGGCTTGCAAATCAAGGAAAAGTTTTTAAAGAGTGTTTACAAATCAAGCAATAAAATATAAAATATATGAAACTTTAAAATATGGAAAAACTATTTAAAGAGCGTATTAAAATCAACGCCAGGAGGCGGTTGTCTTTTGAAATCATTTTGCAACTTCTAAAGAAGGTTTTTAGATATTAAATTCAAAATCATTACGCATACGCATAAAAATAATACCCGTTGACCCCAAAATTATCAAATCAAAAGTAATGAAATTGAAACAAAGCAACGCCAGGTGGCGATTTGGCTTTTCAAAATGATTTCAACATTTTTGCATTTCATAATTCATTTGGCATTTGTGGAAGCTTGAAAAGCTGCCGTGACGGCGCCGCTTGCTTAGCCTTGGCTTAAGCAATGCTCCTTAACTTTGATTGAACTTTGAACATGCAACCAAAGCCAGGCAACAACCAAAAACCCGCAACAGCCAACCATACAACCAACCATACAACCAACAATAACAACAACAACAACAACAACAAAAAACAACAATTGGCTGTTGAGGGCAGTTGAAGAACTGCGAACAATTCGCACGCACATTTTCGCTCTTTATATATTTTTTTGTTTGTGGCCAGGGGGAGTAGTGGGTTAAGCAGGGGGTGGTGGAGTGGTTATAGCCGTTGGCGAGTGGTGCTATGGGTGTGTGTGTGTGTGTGTGTGTGGTGCTAATGAATGCCCCATGAAAATAGGCTCAAAGCCACTTGCAATTTTTGCGCTATGCTACAGCAACTCCATTAAAATTTGAATTTTCCCTTTACGATTTTCTCAATTTTCCTCCTCTCTTTTTTTATTTGCTATTTTGCCAACTGTTTTAAATTCGAAATTGATTTTCTGTTTTTGTGGTGTTTTGTTATTGTGCATACATTTGAAAATTTAAATAATTGAATACAGTTCCCTTGTGTTTCATTTGATTTTTTTTTCTGACTATTTTAGTTGTATTTCGATTTTTTTTTATTATGTTTAAATGAATTTTAAATTTGGCAAATGTATTTTGAAAAGTTGATGTATGTTATAAATTAGAAGTGGAATATCTAATGCTATTTTTATATAATATATAAAGTTTATATAGTCTCATAATTATGTAACGCTTCTATTTATATTCTCTTTCCTTTACTTTATTTATACAAATGGATTAATCAAAGTTCATGAGTATTCCCTGGTCATTTAGAAACCTAGACTTAATGAAATACTTGCCATATTTTGTTTCATTTTATTAAGTTTGGCAGAAATATTCATACACAAAAATTCCACACACAAAAAATAGGCAAAGGTAATCAAATTTTATTGAAGCCAATTTCGTTTGCAAGCTCAGTAAAATATTTAGAATATGCACACATCAAATTTTAAAATATATTTATTCTGTTTAATCTACACTTGTATCTGCATATTTGCCATTCTAAATATCCTGTCAAATTTGTTTAAACAACCTAAGGCGACATTTGTTGTGCTTTGAGGTTGATATATTGCTATTATAAAATAAGAGTTCATTTCATTTTTCATATTGTTTGTTGTAAAATAACAAACAGAAAATTTGCATATTTTTTATATGGAATAAGAAATTTAATTAAATGCAATATTTAATCTATTCCAAAAAGTCAATAAAGGCATTTAGAGTGTATTTAAGTTCCGATGGGTAAAGAAGGTAAGGAGTCAAACATTTATTTGTTCTGTCTACATTTATAATACTTTTTGGCACTTTCTTGGAAACTTATTGTCATTGCAATATTTTCCAAGTATTTAAAAACAATTGTGAGTGCAGAACTTTATTCAATCTTGTTCTATTCTTTTGACCAGGATCAGGTTTTCTTCATCATTTAAACAGACTTTTTTAGACGCCACTATAGCCATTAACTGCATTACGTTGTCCTTGGAGACCAACGCCATATCTTATTGTGCCAAATTGGCAGAAATTTATGCTTTGATGCCATCTTTCTTACTCTTTATATGGTCTATCCTTTTCTAACTGAGTAAGACATATGCATTGCCATATATTTTGAGAACAATTTGACTTGCTTTAAAGTTGTGTTTTCTAAAACTACTTTACTGCCTGTCCTAGTTCGCTTTGCTGCTGCTCTCTCTCTCTCTGTTTCTTTCTTTCTCTTTCATTCTCTCCTTCTCTCTCTCTCTCTCTCTCTCTCTATGTTATTCTTCGCTTGTCCATTAACTTTGCATTTGTCTCTGCGCTGGGCTTCATTTCAACTGCTGACTAGGCGCTATGTGGCCCATATTTTTGGCAGTAGTACAACTGGAGCGAGTGTGTGTATGTGAGTGTGTGTGTGTGTGTGTGTGTGTGTGTGTGTGTGTGTGTGTGTGAGGGGTGTGTGTATGCCAGTGTGTGTGTGCGTGTGTGTGTTTGTGTAGAGGAAACAGCTTAAGGTCTGTCCAAAAAGTTACGCACTGCGGCGAGTTTTGTTTTTAATATGCCGTGACCCAAAGATGTGTGTGTGTGTGTGTCTTGGGGTGTGTGTGCGTGTATATTGGTGTGTGTTTCACGTGCGCTGCGTGATTTTAATTTGAAATAAACACAATACACACACTCACACCGCACACTTTTCTCTTTTTGCATTTTGTGGTTATTTTTTTACTATTTGTTTTTCTCATTTTATTTGCGTCCCATTTTTACACTTGGCCTTTGCGTAATTCTTTTTACGACTCAACAAGCAGTAGAAATATACAAAAAAAAAAAAAAAGAAATAAGAAAAAAAGTACAGAAAACAACAGCAGAAAAACTAAAAAATAAAAGCTGAAATGAAATGAAATGAAGAAGGAAATACAAGAACTTATTGATCGGCCGCTTGAAGCCAATTTGAAGGTCAAGCATACGCACCGTAGGCCGTGCCATCAAGGGGCAACTGATGCTTAACGAGGTTGCCGTGGGTGAAGAGTAACCAGTGAAGAGTGAAGGGTGAAGAGGGGTGAGTAGGTGACTTGGTGATGGGGTAAAGGGGGTGTGTGTGTGTGTGATGTGTGTGGGTGTAGTCAGCCCCTCTGCATTGTTATATAAACATAACATTTATGCAAGGCAAGCGTGGTTGAAGCTGGAAACGAAGCTAAAGTCGAAATTGTAGCTGAAAGCTATGGCTGTGGCGCCTCTTTCTGCCTGTCATGCTACATGCCACATGCCACATGATGACGTCATTTTAAATTATTTTCAAATTTTGCGCCAAAGGCCAAGCAGCTGACACAGCTGCTGCCTTTGCGGAAACGGAAGCAGCGACAAGACAGTCCACAGCACGGCATACACAACAAACAATCAAACTCACATACAAACACTCACACACACACACACACAGACTCCACACTATGCCTGGACTAACTGACTGCACTTTGCTTTTATCCGTGTCAAACATTTTCATCCACTTGTTCGCATTATTCTCGCACAGCGGGCGCATTTCTCTCTCTTCTTTCTCTCTCTCCCTCCCTCTTCCATTCTCTAGACTTCAAAAGAAGCCGCCAGCAGCAGTTAAGGAAAGAAGGAGGTGCTTGGTGCACAAAGCGAACCCCGAATTCAAATCCCTGTGACCCAAAAGCAAAAAAAGGAGAAAATAAAAGCCGAGAAATGAAAGAGATTTGGTAAAAGGTACAAAAAAAGAAATGGAACAATTCGCTTGCCTCAAATCATGCAGATAATCGCAACAAGTTCAAATATATCTATACATATAGTATATATATTCAAGAAAATGTTGCCGAAGGGGGGGGGGGTGGTGGTGTGGTAGTGGGCGTGGCAGCATCCTTTCTGATATGTTGCGAATATTTTATTAATGCTTAAATAGAAATTCGATTTAGTTGCGATTCGCTGCGCTTCGATTCGGATTCAAATTTCGATTCAATTCTATTCGATTCAATGTTGTGTGCAATTGCAAGGCACAGCTGAAACCTCTCTTCAATCTCGTTCCCCCTTTGGAAATCTATTTTCGTAACCCCCATCTTAACCACAACGTAACCCCAGCTTTGCGGAGCACAGCTGCAACAGCCGCGAGCCAATCAGCGAAAGTCGAGGCATCTCTTTAATTATGCAAGCAATAGGCAAAACCTGCTACTGTTTCTTCCTTTCCAAATTCAAAAGCGAACCGTTCCGCTTTCCTTTCATTTTCCCCTCTTTTTACCTTCAGTTTACTGCCATTTCCTGCGAGCACACCGTGTCCAATGAATGGAATAACTTTACACAGATTATATCGATTAAATGCCGCAAATTTTTTTAATCTAGGTAACGCTGAATGATAATTATTAGACTGTTGAGGATTCTATTATAGTTTGATTACAGTTCCTTAAATAGCTATCAAATATCTTATGTTATATATTAAATATATTATTTATTGAATAATGTTTATTAAACTATTCAAGATTTATTTAAAGTTTCATTACAGTTCAATACATAGAAATTTGTATTTTGTCAACTTTATTTTTATGCAAGTATTTCAGATTGATTGATTGAGGTTTGATTGAGGAACTAATGTGAATGAAATTGTTTTGACTGGCAGTGCAACCTTAAAACTTAAAGTGGTTCAGAGCCATATCCTTGCGTCATTTGAATTCAAACAATATATCTAAACAAATGCAAACTCTATAAAAACAATCAAATCTTTACTAATATTTATTTTTAATTGCCTATTGAGTCCAATGCCGATTTGTGCAATAGTGGACTATAAACAATATCCTAAAACTACAGTATATACTGTGATCTTCTAGAGTTATTTAAGCTCAGCTGCGTGTCGAGTGTCAAAGCAAAGAGAAAATCATTGTAAAATTGGCAGACAAAGAAACCATATGAAATTTGAATAGTAGAAGGGGATGCAAATTGATTCACAAGCTCTGGTAAATTTGCCAACAAATTCCGGATCGCATTATGCAGTCCAATACAAAGCGAGTTGCCAATTGGAGTTCGCGTTGAATGAACTGTGCTTGTGTGTATGTGTAGGTGTGTGTTTGTGTGTGTAGTAGGGGGAGGCCTTACTCCCAACGCCAAGCTGAAAGAGGATTCCGCGGTTCACTGCGGCTGGCTTTATCCTAACAACCAGAAAAGCAAAAAAAAAAAACTTTGCGTGTATTTAGGCGGATTGTCTATAATTCTGTACATGTGTGTGTGTTTGTGTGTGTGAAAAATTTGGATTTTTCGCTGCTAAAGAGAACGAATTTAAGAGCAACAACAACACCAAGCGCCACGTCAAATTAAGCAAAAGTAAATAAACAAAAAAAGAAGAGGGAAAAAAGAAAGCAACCCAAAAATAAATA
The DNA here is from genome assembly GCA_035044365.1 of Drosophila neotestacea. Taxonomy (NCBI): domain Eukaryota; kingdom Metazoa; phylum Arthropoda; class Insecta; order Diptera; family Drosophilidae; genus Drosophila; species Drosophila neotestacea. Next base: position 869,176 of record JAWNMD010000799.1, read on the forward strand.
AAATTAATTCAAATGGCAAGAACAACAACTAAAGCAGCATATTGCAAAGCAAACAAGCCACAGAAATTAAACAGCAACAACAACATCAGCAACAACAATAACGGGAACAACAACAAGAATAATAAAAATCAGCAACCAGCGAGCAATAAAAATTAACATAAAATACGCCAATGCCAACAAGCGACTACTCTGAGCTGTTTCTCTCCCTCTCTCTCTCACTCTCTTACTCAATCTCGCTCTCTCTCTCTTTTTTTTGTCTCTCTATTGTGTGTGCGCTGGCTATAAAAAAAATTGCGTTGTGCCGCTTGCGGCTCAGCCTGTGAGGCAGGTGCAACATTTCGTGGGCCAGTCGAAAGAAGAAAACTTAATTTAGCCGTGATTTAAATTTCCAACAATCCACAAATTTGAAGACTTTAAAATATGCTAGAATTAAGAGAGTTTAACTAGCTTAAACTCTATAGAGTGAGCAACTGTGTTAACTGTAATCTTTTCAATTTTAACGTATTTATTTTTTCATTTTTACAAATGTAAAGTGGTTAACAGTGCAAATGTTCATGTTTAATAATGGAAAAAGTTAGAAACAACAAAAGCAAAGGTTCTTAAACAATACGATGAAAGAAACTTAAGCGTCAGTTAAAAGTTGATTGGAAATAAAGTAAACTTAGGTAAAATCAAAATTGTTCGGAAATAAAGAATGCTTTTGCATATTCATATGCATAGAGAAGCGTATTTTTCACATATAATGTAAACTATTTATTGGGTTGTTTATATATCATTTTTATTTTTTATTTTATTGATTATAAAACAAATATATGATTGTACTTCCAACTTCGACTCTACATTATTTATATATAATATTTACATATTATACTAGTGGACCCAGCGAAATTTGTTTGCCCCAATTTAACGCCTTCAGACTGTTGTTAACAGTGCTGTCTAGATTAACAGTGCTGTGTAGGTTAACAGTAGGTACATCTGTTGAGGTGCTAGAAACCTTCTCCTGCCAATTACAAACAGTTGAAAAAACAACAGTTATAAAATGTAAAATCAAACTTAACAAATGTTTTCTTTTTTTTATTTAAATATTATTTATTTGATTTAGTATATATATAATTTTATATCCCACGCCATACAGTTAATCTTTTAGTTGGTCAGTCTGACAAAATCTTATATATCCTTGCAATTAAGCTCAATTTTATAACATTAATTCATCCATCTGCTCTTTTCCTGTGAAGAATACATTTTCCTGACACGAAAATTGCATCACATGCTTTATCCTTGATTGTCATTATCTGCGATACAAAGGAAGTTCCCCCCATTTAAGGATAATATCCTTTATTTCTGATTTTCTGTGTTTCTGCCTTCTCTCTGCATTTCTTTATAATGAAAGAACATGTTATATTAATTGGACCAACTGTAGTTTGTTCATTTCCACAACTGATTGGGGCATGTTGCATGTTGAATGTTGAATGTGTTTACAATACTTTAACTCGTCCAAGTCCTGCTTAGTTGGGGTCAGTTTGGTATGCAAACATTATGGGAATGTTTTGGGGTTCATTGATTTTTGGTATGCACTTAGCTTAATTAAATGTTGGTCGATCGTTTAATGCCAATGGCAAAGAGAACTGGACGTGTACACGTGTCGCATAGTTTTCGGTGACTTTTCCGGGAAACTTTTTGCAACGTGCAACAATGCAAATCGAAGTTTGAATGTCATTTGCAATGTGCAATAAGCCGCAGTCGCAGTAGCAAGTCTCTGTCGCAGTTTAAGCTCCAATTTCAGTTGCAGACAGTTTATAAATTTTTAACCAGAATGAAACAATGTAAACGCAACCACACAACTCAGCTCAACTCAATTCAACTGAACTGAACCTAAACTCGACTCAACTCAACTCGACTCGACTCGACTTTGTTGCCTCGCCTCGACATGAAACTATAAATGTTAATAACAAGCAACATTGTTACCCGAGTTTTTCCCTTAGCTGCCCATGGACTCATCCCCAATTTGCCACGCCACATTGTGCAGCACTGCGATTCCCCCTCCTCCCTCTCTCTCTCTCCCTCTCCCTCTCTTTCTTTTTCTACCTCCACCTTTATCTCTTTTTCTATTTCTCTCTCTTTGGTTGTTGTTGCTGGTTTCGGTCTGTTAAACAAAAAGTTTTAATGGTATTAAGCAAGCCAAAAATAACACACAAAATAATAGAAAACAAGCAACAACAACTATGTCAAATTAGAAGCACACTCATACACACACACACATACACTACCGTATAGAGAGAAGTTACTCTGTCACGTTGTGCAATTTGGCGTGCAAAATGGAGAGAGAGAGAGAGAACGAAAAAAAGTGCTGCATACTTTTTGGGGCGCCGCCATAATTGCAGCTGCTTTTGTCGTTTTGTTGTTATTGTTGCTGAATACCGTTATAAAATATGCACTTAAATTTAAATTGTCGTAAATTAATTGTAAAACTCGACAACAACAATAACAAAATTGAGAAGTACAAACTACAGTTGACTTTGGTTCCACAAAATGAAAGCAGGACATTTTTGCTGACTTTTTTTTTTCTCCTATTTTTTCTACTTGCCGCTTGCAGCGGAAGTCTGTGAGGCATGACCAGACACTGTGACTGCGGTTAAATGTGTGTGGTTGTGTCTGAGTGTGAGTGTGTGTGTGTGTGTGCGCCAATTATCTGTGCCCACCCAGCAGCAACCACGTGGCAAGCCGCAAAAAAATTACAAGAACAACGGCGAAAGCAATAACCAAAAGTTGCGTGTGAGACTCACCACAACAACAAGAACAACAACAGCAACAAAAGCAATAAGCAAAACAACAACAAAGACAACAACAACTACAACTACAATAAATAACCAACAACTACAACAGACAACAAAGTGTAAAGGCAACTTTGTAACCTTTGCACTTTTATGAATTTCAATCTCTCTTTGACCCAAGCTCACACACTAAAAAAAAAAACTCCACACAGACACACACACAAAGGCTGAGTGGGCCTGGACAATTAGTTGGAAATTTTGTACAAATTGTGAGGCGAGGCAAACCACAGAAAAAAAGAGACGAAGAAAACTTTTTGGGGAACGCTTTAAAACTAACTTTTTTCTAGTACAATACTCCGCACATTTGCCTCAAATCTAACTTGGCCATATTAGCTGTTACCAAAAAGAAAGAAAGATAAAAAACAACTAACTCTAATTACTATTAGGCATTTGGCAACCTTCAACTAAGCTTAGAGTCATAAAAAAACTATTTTACGACCTGTCAGCAGAATTGTCAGATAAATTTCCTAAAGTGTTTGACAATGTTTCATTTTCAAATCAGTTTTTAAATCTTAATTAAATAAAGTTGGTACAGCTTTGATATAAATTCTAATTAAGCAAACTTCTTTTAAAGAATTTCAAAATTTTGATTATATATTTGCAGACCTTTTGCTTTAAGCTTGTACTTTACTGAGTTAATTATATTCAAATATTGAAATCAAAAGAAGAAACAAAGTTTGATTTAAAATATGATCTAAATATTACATTTTTTTTATTAAATATTTATATGCAATTACTCTGTTAACAATTTAAAGCTCAATGCGTTAATTATATACGCTAAAATTTAAAAATTAAGTTAAATTTCAGAGCGATAAATCTTCTAAGTATGTTAAAAAAGTTGAGTTAGTTAAATGACTTTTAAAAATAAGCTAAAACAAAGCGTACTCTATTTAAAACTATTTGAAACTCAACGCGATAAATTCAAATGTAAGCAACTATTTGAATTTTAACTTAAATTAATTTTATTTCTTTAATTATAACAAATATATAAAACTTAAAGCGGGAATTATTTTTGTATACCATAAAACATCTTAGATTTATATAGTCCGCATTGAGTTTTAAATTGTTTACAGAGTAATTGTTGTTTAAAATCATTTTCAAAAGTCAGTTTTATTTTCCTTGTACTTCTCTAGAGCTTCTTCAAAACAACTACAATATGTTCACTGCTTTGTTGTTGTTGAAATTAGTTCCGGCGCTTGAAGAGTGTGTGTGCTAGTAAGTGTGTGTGTATGTATGTGTGTGTGTGTGTTATGTGTATATCTAGGTTTTGCAATTTCCTCATCTAGAGCAACAACATTTTGGCCAACGGAAGTTGGTCAAATGCTCCACAGCACTGAGGGAAAAGTCTAAAATTTGTTTTCAAACCATTTCTATGAATTCAAAGCAAAAAACCATTAAAAACTCACACTAAATAATGTGCATATTAATTAGACGAGAGCATAACAAAAATATTCCGTTGGGAAGTCCAACAAAGGACTTTCATATAATTAATGCAATACTTTGGGTGGCATTCACACACAGGTATTTTTAATCAGTTTCGAAAGCTTGAAATAAATGTCATATCTTGTATCTTCAATTAGAAATGTTGATTTATTAAGAATGTCCTTATCTATGAAAGTACTGTTTATGTTATGCTTGTGCATTGATTTGTAATTTATTTAGCAGTTCTCAAGCATTATTTATTTAGACAGCCTGCTTCTCTCGATATCCAAGACTCAAACTGCTGACAAAGGCAATTTAAATATGCATTGTGGTGATTTTATATGCATATTTCGACTCTTTGTTTGTCTTTGAAATGTATTTTCTATGCTTTTCTTGTATTAAATTGTCATTGATATTATTTTGTTTTTATTTTCGAGTTTATCATTAGCAATAATGTAGTGTCTGTACTTTTGCAAAACTAAATTCATTTATTTTTATGCAATAACTATGCAAATTTTTATTTTCAATTTCATTTAGTTTCTTTCTCTCTCTCTCTTCGACTTTAATTGAAAAGTGCATAGATTGCTTTTTATGCAATTTGCCACATCTGCATTCTAGTTTTGTTGCTGTACATATATTCTGCTTCAATTACGCATACGCCGTGTGTACCGCGTTAGCCACAATATGTGAATATCTTCAATTAAAATTATTATAGGTGCATATAAAAGTGGCTCGACAGGCAGATACCTGGTAATAGTTTATTAAGCCAAGTAAACTTAACTGACTAAAGTAATATAAAATTAATAAAGAAAGTAGAACATCTATTTAAATAAATAAACAAAAAAATTATAAGTTTAATAAAATTTTGAAACTTTAAGAATCAAAGGAAATTAATTTAAAATTCAAAACAAACTTGGGAAATATAACTATGTAAATAATCAATAATGAAAATAAATTGTATGTTTAATCAAATAATAAAACTAAATGGAAAAAAGACTACTGAAAATTTAAAGCACAGTTAGAATGTGTACATTTGACTAATAATTAAAATTACATAAAAATGATAAAATTAAATGAATCTTTTAAAAATCTGGGAGAATTCACAAAACAAAACTTGTTTAGCAATCTGGTTGACTAACTTAACAGCTTAGTTTATAATCTTCTGTTACTCAATTTCTTAGTCGAATACACCCTTTGCTTATACCCTGTTTTGTGCATCCACAAATAAAGAGTCATTTGCAATAACAAAGCTGCCTAAAAGCTTAAACCAAAGTATCTTTTCGCCATAAATAATCAGCTAGATGTGGGTGGGCTTGTATGTCGTGTTATGGATGTGTGTGTTAGTTGTGGGTGTGGCAAACAGTGCTTGCAGGTGTCTGTGTCTAGTTTATGCAATGCAAAGCACTCACATACACAGATAAATACACTCACATACTCGCTTTGCTACAAATTGAATGCCATAAACGATGGCGCACAATTTTCCAATGATTTTCCTTCTTTCCTTTTTTTTTTGTATGTATCATTTGGTTTGTTTACACAATTTGGAAATACCGGACATGGCTAGAGGGAGGAGGTAGATTCGTGTAATGAAGCTAACCTGCTACCTGTACACACACACACCCATAAGCACACACACACACGCACATACACACTCATAGAGTTACACACGCAGAGCTGTGATATTTGTCGGCGCTTGTCTGTCAATTCCAATTTGTTGTCTATGCCCGTTGGCATTTCTCTGTCATTTACTAATCGATAAATTTGTTGTATTTTCTGTAAATGCTTTTCGTTTGGAAATCCTTGCATGCAAATGGCTAAAGCACCTACACACACACTCACACACATTTATATACCATATACACACACACAAGCACATAGGACAGGACATGCGTCAAGTCTGTTAACTTGTCCAGATTTGCACTTTTCTGCATCTTTTGTTCAATCAAACCATCAATCACTTGACTTAACTGGACACGCCCACTTAAATACTGCCCCTCTTCATTTTCCATTCCTTGCCACTGCAAAGGATAAAGATATAGAGAAATGTTTATAAATAATAGCTTCGTTCATAAAACAATAAATTTCTGCATAGAGAAAAGCTGGAAACTCTTGTTTGGAGTTCTTTATGGCACTTCTGGGAATTGGTTAGGGGGGCTCAATTTATTTGCTATATTTAAACGCCATATTCGGCACTCTCTCCCTGTCTCTCTCTCACTCTTTCTCTCTCATTTTCTCTGTTATTCTCTCTATATATATAGAGAAAGGCCAAAGCGCCGCATCAGCGTCCTTTTTTAATGCGTATAAATTATGCATATGTTTTGTTTGTTGTTTCAAAGCATTTCGCGGAAAATGTGCTGCATATTAGAAGATAGACAGAACAAGTGGAAAAGAGAAGCAAAGAGAAGGAGAGAGAAACAGAGTGTTTAAAGGGAAATAGTGTGGATGCTATGGAAAATGTTCCATTTGCATTAGACTCTGTCACAGCATAAATTACACAAATAATCGAGCATTTCTGGTCTTTGTGAGCTTTGTTTTCTGTCAACAAGAGAATAAAATAGAGACAGAGGCAGATAAAAAGAGAGACAGAGAGAGAGAGAGAGCTCCCAGCTCGACCCACTGGTCAGTTTTAGTATTTTGGCTATTAAAAGCATATGATAAATTTAGTGCATAGTTTAACGCTTCCATTAGCAGCGAGTTATTGCCAACAAATGGGGTTACATTGACCGCATTTCATAAAATGCTATATAAAACAGTCTAACAAAGTGGTTCCAAAAAACAAAACTTAGCATAACAAAAGTTTTCTTTTAAGCTGGACATATTCTTACATAAATTTCTATCAAAAATACTTCAACTTATTGAATTGATTTAAAAAATCATATCTGCATTTTTCCCAATCACTGCAACAAATGTTCTATCAATTAAAAATTGACTTGAATTGTTACCAGAATTGAAATTATTAATTTTTTAAATACATTCAGTCTAAGATTAAATTTGTATTTGTTAATGATATAGTTAAATTTTATTTTTTTTGTCAAGTACTTTGTTGGTGTTTAATAAAAATACAAAGCAAAATAAATGGAAGTATTAAAACATCTGGCCCAAAATTTCAAAAGTGATTCCCTTTGAGTGTTTAATTGCAATTTGTTAGGCCCAAAAGCTGTTGCCACTTGCCACTTGCCACTTGTCACAAGTTGCAGTTTAATTGGCAGTTTATTAAACAAATGAAAAACCTTTGACATTTTTTTGCCTTTTGAAATGTTATCAATGAGTTGTTTGGAAATTGTTTTGTTTTCATTTCACCTTTCACACAATTTACGCTGTCTTTGTGAAGCCCCGAGAGAAAACCAGGGCTGGTGATTGTGCCAAGATTAAAAAGACAGAGAGAGCGAGAGAGAGAGGGAGAGAGAGAGAGAGAAAAAAGACAAGGACATGTTTTTCACTTCAGACGAGAGTTTAGCCTTTGGCAGCTGACAGATTTATGGCTCATAAACATTAATTACTCTGGCTGTCTGTTGGTTGGAGGTGGTTGGGTGGTTAGGGGTTAAGGGTTGAGGGTTGAAAGTGGTGGGGTCGTTCAGTGACTTACCTGTTGGCCTGGCCGAAATGATGACGATGCTGCTAAAAGCGCATTAAATACGCATTATGCGAGCTGTAACACGCCCCTCTCATAAAATCCTTACAACAAGCAGCGATTCTCATGCTCTCCCCTCCCTTTCTCTCATTTCTCCTCATCCTTTCTGTCCTTCTCCTCCTCTCTTGCTCTAGTCAATGAGTGGAGTCGCGTCGTTGCTTTCAAATTAGCGCACAGCTCAATTAAATGCTTTTCACTGGCAAGAGGGGCAGAGGCAGAGGCAGAGGCAGAGGCGGAGGCGAGGTTGAGTGGTTTAAAGGGGAAGTGGGGGGTTAAATAGGGGCCAGGGGGTTAACTTCTCGTTGCTTGCCTGGATGCGCTTCGACGCGCATTTTATGCTTCGCCACTCACACATATGCACAACCACACACACAGGCACAGATACAGACACAAACACAAACACACACAGTTATGCATATGCTGGTAGCACACTCTCATTTCATTAAGTTGCCTTTAATTTAATAACGAGGTGACTAAATTCAGATGCAGCCAGCAAACAGCAGCGATAACCACAGCATATTAATGTTAATGATAATGCTGATGAGCCCTAGAGATGACACATACCAGCGATAATACTTTAAAGACACTCTTCAATCAATAACTATATTACCTATTTAAAAATGTTTATTAGTCTGCAAGTGAAAACTTTTATAGAATTTTCAAAGTAAACATTTGTTAGAAAAGCAATCTTGTTAATTTCTCTTCTTACTTAAATAACACAACAAATTTATGTTGATGTCTGCCTTGCTAAAATATATATATATATATTTTTTAATTCAGATCTTTTTTTATGTCAAATTTGCTTACTACAAAATGTCTATGCTTCGTAGCTTTGTCGATTGCAGTTGACACCCATTACCTATAATCTCATTATATTATATCGACATACCATCAAATTATATATGCAAGTATTGTTCTTCTTCTCGATATGTTTATTGGATACTATCGATGGTTCTGATTGATAAAATGCCTGCTCTAGAAATAATTAAGTGATACCTCTGACAAGAGAGAGAAATCAGAGCTTTGCCAAAGCAGGATTCACACACATCACATCAACACACACACTCCAACGCACACACACATACATCCTCACATATATATTCAATTATGGAATGCCCAGCTCTAATGGATTGCTCAGCTTTTCATCCTTTTGCTGTCTCCCTTTCTCTTTCTCTATCTCTATCTTACTCTATCTCTATTATATTACCTCTCTCATTTCTGTATCTATCTTGCATTTGACATTGGCTTTAGCCCTGACCTTGATTGGTAGCTATAACCACGCCTTCTACTGCCTCTTTTACACCTGACCGCTGTTATAGTGCATGGACTTGCTCTTGAAATCGTAAAGGGGTGGGAGGAGGGAGGAAAGAGGAGGGAAGGGAATCGGTTGCAACTTAATACGCTTATGTCGACGCTGATGCAAGTGTTTCGCATTGCATTTTAAGCTGTGCACTTAATGACCCAGGCGCTTGGTCAGATTAGTGCAACAGTGCCACAGTGCCACAGTACCACAGTGCCACATTGCCACAGCAATGCCACAGAAACAGAAACGAGAACGAGCAACAAGCAACAGCAGTTGCTGCTACACTTCGTACTACATGTCGTATGCGTGACGTGTGCGGGCGCATAAATCAATAGAACAGCTCATGACATGGCAAATGCTAGCAATTCCACTTGTTCCACTATCGACACCTACCTTCACTTGTAGGTGGCTACCTTAAATGCACCCCTCCCCTCCCCGACCCCTGTGACAATCACCCCCTTCACCTCTTTCTCCTTTCTCGACCGTTCGAGCAGCCGAGCAGCCAGCCGAGCATTGTTAACTCAATTTCGACACGGAAGCAATTTTCAAAGTGGCAGCAAAGCCAGCGACAAGTGGCAACTACCTCGGTTACCCTACACTCTACCCCGTTCCCTCTTTTTCCCAACCCTTCTAGCGTTTCTCCAATTTACCATCGACCCTTCATTTGTCGGTTCAATTTCGCTCTACACGACTTGACTCGTTCTGTGGTCTATTAAACGCTTCCCACACTCTAAGACCATGTGCTCCTTCCTCCATATATGTACATACATACCATATATGCTGTGACAAACTGCAGTAGCTGTTGGGAAAAGAGGAAGATGCGGGTGGAAATGGGGTTGCTGCACCAGAAGCTGCTTGGGAAAGCAATTAGCGACAGATCATTACGTGATTCTGCATTAAAAATAACACTTTCAAGTTGGTCAGCTTACAAAACATGAGTATATAGCGATAGAATTTGTTGTGGCCAAGGTTTCTTGTATTTTTTAGTGAAACATAATGATTCTTGGGTACATCCTCATTTACTGAAATCATATTCGACATATTTAGTTATTCTCTGACTTTATATAATCTTATAAGTTAAAAGTCGAGGTATTCCTTAATTCATTCTTTAGTTTAAAGTCATGTTTATATTTTTTGTTTATTCATCTGTATCATTTAACTCTTACTTTAGTTGTCATAATATTTATTTGTAAAGGTTATTCCTTGACTTTGAACTTCATGTCAATATTAATTTTTAGCCTGTTTTATTTTAAGACGAAGGTATATTTATTCTTGTCAATGCAATGTTAATGTTAATACGACTTTCTTGTTGTCTTTGTTTTTTCTTTCTTTCTTATTAATTACGTTTCAATGTTAGCTTTATCTCCAAAGTCACTTTGTAGATCTACTTGCACATTCTCATCTTGTCGACAGCCTTAAAGTCTAGATAAACTTGCCAATAAGAGAACAATAGTTTAGATTTATAATATTTATACTGTTTATGGTGAATATGTGAAAACGACCTTTAAGTTAACTATTCATATTCATTTGTATGACAGTCTACTCCCTTTGATTCTTTCGCCGTTTCATAAATTCGCAAGCTTTTATGTCACCTCCATGGTCACATTAAACACTCTGTCATTCCGTAGTTTCTTTTCTTATGTTAATGTTAGGTCATCACTATTTTCTATGTCTTCTACATATTAGATATTCAACTGTTTCTTTGTCACTTTAAATTCGTTTCATTTCTCTGTCTCTCTCTCTTTTCTCCCTCTCTGTCTCTCGCTATTCTTTCTCAGCAAATGTCTCATTTTCTCTTTGAAATTTAATCTTACCTCAATGCTTACTTTAAATATCTAAAGCTCATGCCATGTCTTATTTAAGCAAGTGTTGCATTGCGTATACTTAATCTTATTATTCTTCTGACGACTTTCCATGTTGTGTGTTCCTCATTGATTTTTTAAATTTGTACTTACCATTTTACATTTCTCCTTACCTCCATGGTCACTTTAAGCATTCAATAGTTTACAAATTCCTATCAATTGATTGCCACTGTCTATCCCAGGACTCTATCTCTTTATCATCCTTGTCCTCTTACTCAATCTCTTTATCAAATTCCCACAACCAATCTCTCTACCTCTCCTCCTCTCCCTTTCTCTGCCTCTGTCGCTTGCCTCTGATGACAAATAGTATTAGATGCCATTGATAGGTTACGAGATAATGTGTGTTCATTCCATATCCATTGCCAAGAGTATCCCGCAGTTTGTTTGTTTGTTTGGCTCCCCTCTCTCTCTCTCTATCTCTCTCTCTCTGTGCGTATCTCTGCCTGTATTTTGTGCGTGTTTGTGCATGTCTCTTTGTGTGTGTGTGTTGTTTACTTTGTGTGTGATACGATGCGATTCGATTTGATTTCCTGGGGTTTGTTTATGTGGCTTTTGATTGGTATGGAAATTGTGGCGATATGCTTAAAATTATTGCAATTACCTAACGTGTAACTGTATTGGTTGTATGTCTATGTGAGTGTGTGTGTGTGTGTGTGTGTTCACATTTACAGTTACGCCATTAACATGCACATTAACCTTAACAACATTTGCCATTTACGTTACGTTCTCGCGTTGTTCCGTTACGCAATCGATGCCTCCCTTTTTTTACGTAACACGAAAAAGCGTCTTTCATAATCAGGCCATAAATGTGAGCCAATTGTGGCAAGAGCTGTGGAAAAGGGAGTGGGGAAAGGTGAAAGGGGGGCGTGACTGTTGCTAATTGATTTCTGGGCACACTATGAAAGTATGAGTGCAAAAAGGAAAGTATGTTAGCAAGAAAAAACACAAACTTTGCTTTGGCGCCACGAGGTATGCAACGATTTTTGCAGCTTGCCATTCAGACAGCGGAAATTGATATGACAAACAGCAGCAACAACGCCAGTTGCAACAACCACACAAGTTTCTTATTTGTTTGTTATTCTTGTTCTTGTTATTGTTGTTGCTGTTTGCTTGCCACTTTTTGTGTTTCACTGCTGCACGAAAAACAAAGCGTAAATCACAAGAGGCAAAAGCGAAAGTCACACAATGTCGCCCGACTGTCGACTGCTTTGCAGTGTTGCCATAACTTTCTAGTCTTAAATAGCTAATGTGATAGTAAAAGGTAGCTAGAAATAGCTAAAAAAAAATTATTAAATATGTTTAGAGAATTCATAAATTTGTATTTTAATAGGAAACTCCAGATATTGAGTTAGTAATTAGAAGACTGAATGTATTAAAGAATATCTGTTGGAGAGTTGCTAGAATTTCCTAGTTTCAAATAGCTCATTTTGATAGTAAGGTTAGCTAATAATAGCTTTAGAATTATAATAAGTAATTTTATATATAAAGGAAAATGTTGCTTTTAAGTTAATTGCTAAAAGTGTATTTGTTTTAAACATTAACATATCTTAATGGCTAAGAAACCTGTTAACTTATTTAATTGGATCTTATCCTATATTAAATACTTCTCTCTGAAAGCAACAGACAGCATTTATTTTTTAATTGACTTCATTAACTTTCCTGTGACAAAATATTAACTGCTCTATTTATATATATACATTATACTAGCAATTATTTACTATTTAAAAAAAGAAATAATATTATTCTACAGAGAATAAATAGTTTCCTTTAAATAAATGTTGAAAATTGAGTAAAATCCTTTTTTAAACTGGTCAGAACTCTAGCTATAGCCAGCTATAAAGTAGCTAGCATGGCTGAATTGCTAATTTGCAACTCCAACTCGTTGTCGTTCGAAGTTGTTATTGTGCCTACTTGTTATTGTTATCTCAGCAAAGATAGAGTGAGAGAGGGGGAGTGGAAGAGGGGTGGACAGGTTCAAATGGGGAGGACAACAACTGAGATTGAACATGCGCGTTTGGTGAAAATTGTGCTAATGAAATGCGTTGCAGTTGCAAGAAGTGCCCCAAATGAAATGTGAATACCTAAATCAAATGCAAAAATGGCTACGGCCACAATAACCACAATAACAACAACCGCAGCAGCAGAAGCAGCAGCAACAGAAACAGCAACAATAACAACAACAAAAACATCAACAACAGCAGCAGCAGCAAAATCAACAATAACAACTACTATCAGCAACTGTCGATCTATAAACGAAACATTTCAATGCCACAAAAGGCGCCTCCAGTGCTAAGTTCGTTGGTGTCCACTGCCCAGCTGCCTTTAAGTGCTTGCAACAGCAGCAGTTTCAGTTGCAGTTGCAATTGCAGTTGTAGCAGCAGCAGCAGCAGCAGTTAGTTTAGTCAGCTGAGATGGCCGCCGTTGCTGGCCTTTATGGCCTCGGAGAGGATCGACAGCATCGGAAGAAACAACAGCAACAGCAGCAACATCAAAAGGAGCAGCTCGAGCAGAAGGAGGAGCAAAAGAAAATTGCCGAGCGAAAGTTGCAGCTAAGGGAGGCACAACAGCTGCGCAACTCACTCGATGGCTATGGGTATGATAAATATATATTAACTATACTATAGATATTATTACGACTATCTTGTATCCAATAATCTCACTATCTTTTAAAAGACACATTTTTTTGTGATAAGTGAACTATGCTTAAGACTTTCCAAAATTAAATGGAAATTTCTATCGTTTTAAATACATATTTTATGAGAAATACATATTATCTTATAGAAAAGCTGCGCAAGCTTAAAAAAATTTAAGTATTTAAGGAAATCCCGTTTTATTGCAAAGTATATTTCTTTGAATTGTATCTAAGTATCTTTAACGAGAACATAAAATTTTATATTAATGGAATTAAAAGGTTCTTGTTAGTGAAGCTCGAAAAGTTATAGAATTTACAGTCTTACAGGGAAGTATCTCTTTTCCTATGAAATTCTTTGTATTCTTTGTATTTAATTAATCCTGCATGATTAAATGTGCAGATACAACTACGTAGAAAATCAGATACACATTACTCCAATTAACTATTCTGTAGAGAGATTTCTAAATTCTATGGAATATTAAATTTAAATTTTGTTACTTTTTTTAAGTGAATCCCTACTAAGAAAAGATTTATATTTTTTAAAAGTTCAGTGAAACGGAAACAACAACAATTCGCATAAAATCTTAATTTGCTCGTTTTCTTAATGTTGATAAGAAAATTGTATACCAAGATACACGTTGTAATTCTGACCACCTTGCATATGTCTACTAACATGAAGTGATTTATGAAACCTGTAAAGCCATCAGTCAGTCTGTCTATCCGTCTATCTGTTTGCCTGTCTGTCTGTCTGTCTGTCTATCTGTCTATCCATCTATCTATCTATCTGTCTGTCTATCTGTATGACGTGTAGCCTCAGCATTTGACTCTTCAACTTGAGGTAAACATTACATTTAGACTTGAAGCAGTTGGTGTAGATAAATAATGAATGTATGCACTTTCGAATCCGACTAAAAGATACAGATTCATTCATCGAAAAGAAGACATAAAAAGACATGAATATATATATATTTCTAGTAGCTTAAAAAAGAGAAAAAAAAAACATGCCAATTCAGCCACGCTTATAGATATCAAACAACAGAGAATAAATATCAAACACATTTAAGTTTAAAGCGACTGAGCTTGTATCTGTATCTGTATTCTGTAATGCAATCGGTAGAGTTGCATATGCAATTAAAGACATGACTATAAATACAGCTTCGGATAAATAGACAAAGAAACGCATTAAAATGCAATTCCGAATACAGTTTACAAGACATAAATACTGCTGCATGTTACGGTTACGGTACATGTATAAAAAAAAGACAACATTAAGCTATCAAAGATTGGATACACTTGCAGAGACCTGCATTCAACTTTCAACTAATGACTGTTTTATATTAAAAATTGAAAATATTGCAAACAAATATTGAGTTAAGTTGAAGCTAAGAGAGCAAACAATGATGAAAAAGACATCTTGCTTGGAAATCGATTCAGTTATTTCAAAGTTATAGTGGTTTGCTGATTAAGAATTTATATATTTAATTAGGTCTGCCACGCCTCCTTGGATGCGCTACACAATTCGTGATAATAATATAATAACCTCTGCAAGGGTATAAAAATTAATGCAGTTGCAGAGTCATCGATAAAGGCATAAACACAGTTAAAATAAAGATACAGATATAAATGAAAATATGAAATAAGATACACATATAAATGCAGATACACATGCGTGATACAGATACAGTTATCGATGGGGATGCAGTGACAATCATAGAGATGGCTACAGTTACAAATAAAAATATTGCTACAGAAACATATGTAGTTAAAGATACAGATATACCATATATGTACATATACAGCCATCGATGGGAATGCAGATACAATTAAAGCGATAGATATAAATTGAGATACAGATAGAGTGGACAATGGAAATGCAGTTCAACTTACAGATACAGAGACACTTATATAAAAATACAGTTTCAGATACAGTAACAGATACAGATACATTTATATGTAGTCCAATCGTAAATGCATTTATATCGTGGTGTGGCCAAACAAAACGATAACAACAACAACAAGTTGCAACCAGCAAAAAAATGTTTATTTATTTATTTTTATTATTTTTTTTTCATATAAATGTATACTCGTACTTGTATCTTCTTGCCACATGCCTTGTGTGAGTGGCAACTGCAGCGACAGCGACGCTGACAGCGCTGCCTCTTTGGCGCCGTCAAGTGCGCCTGCATGTATGCAATGTATTTTTCAAAGCCTCTACAAAAATTGTTCTACAACAACAACAACAACTGCTGTACATTTCGAAGTTTCTTATTGGACTTTGGCTTGTGCTTAAACTCGTATTTTATAGAATGATATTTTTTGGCATTCAGCCAACCAAAACCAAAGTCTCTTTGTGTATATATTTTAGTGTATGTCTGTGTCTGTGTGTGTGTGCGAGAGTGTGTGTGTGAATGGGTATTTGGTTGTATGTTGTCGAATGACGCTGACTTTAATGCTCGTGTGCATTGAAAGTCTGTTGGTAATTACATTAAACATGCCCAAAACGCAGCAGCAATTTACACATTTCTTTTTTTTTTTGTATTCTTGCCTTCTTTCATCAGAAATGTATGTGTGTGTGTGTGACGTCACGTGCTGCAGTTGCCAAAAACTGCAACACAAACTCCTCTGGCCATAATAAAAAGCAAACACACACAGGCCACAAAAAGCGTGAGACAGAAAGAGAAAGGCTAAATGGAAAAAAAAGGACTTTGCCTTTGGGCAACGGTTAAGCAGCTGCATATGTGAGGCTGCTGTGTGTGTGTGTGTGTGTGCGTGTGTATGTGAGTATCTGTGTGTGGCAATTGCAGCATCAACATCAGCAGCAGCTGCAGCTGCAACAGCAACAACAACGTTGCCTCAAGGACATTTCCACTTGCATCTACTTCAATTTTGCTGCATTAGTGTCAGAGCTGGAGTTTCTGCCTCTGCATCTGTCGCAGTCGCTACCTCTGCCTCAGCCTCTGCCGCAGTCGCTGCTGTTAGCGATGTTGGGCGGTGGGTGGGCGGTGATGTTTGTGTTGTCTATGGGCGTGGCAGGCCAGCTGGCCATAATGGCGCGACAACGAGGCATTGCAAATTGCCAAGGCACCAAGCAGGCTCGGGTCATGCACGTGTCATACACACACATCCACAAAGAGACACACACACACACACACACAGAGACTCACATGAACATTCACATATTCACATTTTACATTCACATGCACTCATTGAGTCATTTGAATACAAGCAACACAAACGATAGCACAAGCTTAGGCAGTTGAGCAAATAAAAGGTGCAATTTACCAAGGCTTTCTTTGCAATGAATATTTACTAATTTGATTAGTCAATTAGCCTAGTGTCTTAAACAAATGATTCGAATGATTTGAAATGATTCAAATAACTGGTATGCTTGTTTATCAATTGAACAATGACTATAATTTTAATAAATTGACAAACTAAGTTGATTGAGTCGAATATGAAATAAGTCAATTGAATGAACCAAACGATTTGAATGATTTAAATAACTTGAATGTTTCTACACTAAATAAAAAATGCGTTGAGTTTGAAACAAATATATGTATAAATAACTAGTGACAGTCCAGACTGAAAGTTTTGTTTTTATTTCAGTGCATTCAAAATTTAATTGCTTAAAAGTGAGATGGTTTATTTGAATCCAATTATTACAACAATTCGTTGGAAATTAAATGATTCACTTGATTTGAATAATCAAATTAACTCTCTGGCAATTCATTTATCACATTAGCTTTAATTTACTTAATTGACTAAACTGAGATTGAATTAGGAAGTAATTTAAAGAGAAATACTTGCTCGATGTACTGAAAGAAGAATTAGATTAGAATTCTAAAAAATTGATTGAAATGAATGGTTGGAAAACACAAAGATTTCCTTGTTAACAAAATCTTGCGTTTTATTTAAAGCAATACTTACAATTAGATAACCAGTTATAGTAAGTTGAGACTAAAAGTTGAGACTTTATATTTAGGAATTTAAAAGTTTAAAAAAGTCGCTGGCAATTGAATCATTTTAATTATCGTCTATATACTCGAGAAAGACTGAGAATGAAATAATAAATAATTTAATAGATTAACAAATTTCAAGTATTGCATGCACCAAGTAATTCTAATTAATTAAAAAAGTTTAATGTTTTTTTTGTCACTTAAACGATTTGATTAGATTAAATACATAGATAAATAGCTCAAGAGACTTGAGGTGGAAAGTAATTGAAGTAATTACATTTGGCGTATTAAATGAATGAAATAATTCAAACTACTGTGCATAAGTGAAATGATTCGATTTAAAAAATGATTAATTAATTAAATTTGACAACGACTTGAGTAATTTGATGTGGATAAATGCAATTAGCAATTAGCAAATGCAATCTTATGAATGATTCATACGTTGGCTAATGAATACCACAAATGTTGCCAACAGCTGCAACAAAAACAGCAACAACAAGAACAGGAACAACAACAACAGTTGTTACCGCAAGTGTTTTAGAGCCAAAAAGGGAATCAAACATAGTTGCCAACTGCAACATCAGCTGTCAATGAAGCAGTTACAATTCCAATTCCCTGTTAGAGGCAGTGGCAGAGGCAGACAATCTGACGACGAGGCATGTGGCAAGCAGTCAACACGACGCCAGCATAGTTCTTAGTTCTTAGTCCTGAATCCTTGATTCGTCCTCGGTTTGCAGTCTGTAGCCTGCGGTGTTGCAAATTAACAACAGATGACACACATTTAAATGCAGATGCGGGCAGTCATCATCATCATGGTTCCACTTGCCCCACAGGTGCAAGGCGGCCTCTTTTAGAGCAGGAATGTGGTGGCAAGTGGCAACTGGTAAGTGGCAAGTGGCAAGTTGCAAGGGCAGGAGGCTGGATTGTAAAAAGAAGACTGAGAGTCAAACGCAATTGCAGACGAGACGCAGCTGAATTGAGGTTATGTGCCTGGCCGCACAGACGACATATTGCCGTAAAATCAGCAGCCGTTGCACGTGTGGATCGTGCAACGTGCAGCGTGCAACGTGCAATATGGAGTTTGCAGTATGCAGTATGGAGTATAGAGTGTGGAATGTGGAATGTGGAGTGCATGTGGCACTGCAACATCATCCATCAGGCAATATTTAGAGCGAGCTCAGAGCTAAATCAGTTGGTAATTGCATTCAATGAAAACTGGCACAAGGCCTTCTTTTCTCTCTCTCTATCTCTATCTCCAACTCTAGCTCTATCTCGCTCTTTTTTCTCTGGGCCAGCATCAATCATATTAAGTAGTCGCAGTGGTAACTCTTTCAAGTTTTCGGCAACTTCTCGATGTGCTCCAGAAACCATATGGGGAAAGTTGCAACTGAAAATGGCAGGCAGGAAATAAAAAAACCTGGCAAGGATGAGGTCAATATGCATGGGCTAAAGGGAAAACGAAAGTGGAGGGACAAAGCAAAGAGAGTGAAAGAGAAAGAGAGAAAAGGAGAGAGAGGGAGAGATAAAGAAAAAGTAGAGAGAAAAGGGGGCAAAAACTAGAAAGTTGCTAAGATTCAGAAATGGAGAATGGCTGCCGGAAGTGACAAGCTATTTAAAAAGCAAAGATGCAAAGTAAACAGTAAAATATAAAGAGAGAGGAAGAGTGGCAGAGAGGAAGAGGGAGAAAAAGAGGTTGGACAGAGCTCAAGGAAAGTATACAAATAGAAAGGGAGAAAGTTTGAATATATTTTCGAGGGCGCGTTCATATTCATATCCGAAAAACTGCACGGACGCACACTGCCACGCCCACCCCCTACCCCCCGTCACGCCAACAAGTCCACATTTATGCCCCATGTTAAAGACTCTGGTCGCTGTGGCGCCAATTCTGGCACTGCAACACACTCGAAGGACTTGCCATAAATTTTGCACGTTGTTTTGCGGCGTTGCACAAAATCTTTTTGGCGTTTGCCTCGTTTTTCTTCTTCAGCTGCTTTCAATCTTTCTCCAGACACACACACACACACACACACATACACATACAAATCTATATATGCATTACTTATTTCGCTTTTTATAATATTTTCATTTTCATTTTCGTTTTGTTTCATTTTTGCCTTGCATTTTTATTGCCAGTTCTTTGCCTTTGCCTTTGGGGCTACATCTATGTTAAAAGTGGTTATGGGTATTCCTCCTCCTTAGCCTGAATGTCGGCCAAAAGCTGAGGAAGAATAGAGAGGAAGAGTGAAGGGATGGAAATGGGAAAAAGGCGAGAGGCTTTTAATTTATTTTTACCATTCATTGACTTGACTTTGTCGTAATTAAACTTGCACCAGTGTCAGGATATTTTAAATGCTTTCACTGCTAATTGCCCGACATGACAGCGGCATCAGCTGCTGCAAATGCAATTGCACCTTCCCCCTCGTCGCTTGCCAACCCTTTGTCAACCCTTTGGCAATCCTTTGCCACCCCTCTGTTGCGACCTGCCCCACTTAGACTTGTCATATCCCTTGGTGTTGTATCAAGCTGTAAATTTACAGCTTAACCGCTGGCGCTTTTGCCCCTAAATGTATGCAACTTATCGTTGCCAACGTTGTAGCGTCACAGTTGTGACTTTGGGATTCGAGTTTTTGGAATTGATTTTAAGGGTAAAATGCAAAGCATTGCACTGACATTTTGATACAAGAACATACATACTTTTGAGCCTGCGGTTAAGTGCAGATATTTTTGCCTGTGGCAAGAATGCATTTTTTTTCTTGCACTTGCGTCACAGATTGTGGCATCGTTGGCCAAAAAGGAAATATAACGAGGCGGTCAACCAACAAACTTCAACTAATTGATGAATTCCGCAATGCAACGTCTCTCAACCTCTTTAAAGTTCCTCTTTTTTATTACTTGATTCATTTGCCCAATTGAAATGTTACTGCAATATATTTTGAAAAAGAAATTCAATACACATTTCAATTTTTTTCTTTTTACCATTGTATTGGTTAGTTCAACTGAATATTCATTTCAAATGAACATATTTTATAGTTTTTGGCTTTAAATTTAATTACTTCAACTAATGGCTAGCCTTGGGTTGCCATAGATATATTTGCAAAGCCTTTAGCTTGTGGAGGTTTTATTATGTTGTTTGATTTCAATTGCAATTCAATGGAAACTATAAATGTATTTTAGATTTAATCGCATTTTCAGTAAATGTAGTTATTTGCATCATTTTAATTGGGTGTCTGATTGAAGTGGAAATGTGACAGAATAAAATACTATTTATGCAAAGCCAATTTTGCAACATAATTTAGTTTCATAACATTTCTGGTATTTCGTAAATTTAAATTGATGAAATCATGAATAGCGAAGGGTATTAAAATATTATTTACATATCTGATTATAATAATATATTGAGAGAGAATATTTAATAACAATCTTAATGATCCCGTTCCTAACGCCAAAGGATTATTCTCAATTAGCGTTGACTTTGATAGTTATTACTTTTTTATTTCTTTGCTATCTTAGATTAAAACTGTAACCACTCTTAGCTTAAAAGAACCGACAGAAGCTGCTATCAATAACCAAAGACTTACAAAAATAGATAACCCAGAATTGATATTCTCTTTTAAAGCTAGCTCGTTAGCTGGTAGCCCTGTTCGTAAGCTGACTTTATTCCAAGGTGCACTATTAAAACATTCAATAATAAAATATATTATTTTAACATTAATTATTAATGGGGATATTTATTTTTTAAGTTTTATTTATTTTAGTTTATTTATTTAACGTCAACTAAAGGCTGTCGACAGAAGCAATTAAATTATGTTTTCGAACTAAAGAAAGTTACAAATATTACATTAAGAATTTAAGAAAAAAATGTACTCATAAGTAGTTACATCAAATAATATCATATTTTTCAAGTCCGGAAGTTCATGTTTATGTTCAAGGTACTCCAAACTCTTTAAATTATCATACTCGTAAACATGAATTTGATCACATAAGTACGCTGTCGTAGCTCAAGGGGAATGTTTTTTAAATTGGCTTGTTAAATTGCTGCAGAATGGAATGGGGTGTGTTTGAAATGGCTTTGAGCTTTGCCTTGAAATGGGCCAAATGTTAGACGCTTTGACGTCACAGGCGGTGCATTCGACAACCGACATCTTGCAACTTGCAACCGACAGCCGGCAACCAATGAGGCAATGACCCACAAGGACAACAAAAACAACATCAACAGTAACTGAGAGTGCTTACAGTTGAAGCTTTGACGCATTCAAAAATTTCAAAATAAACGCGCGCGCGCGCCATTTTCTGTAGAATGACCGCCATCTTCGAGTGACCACTTCCGGTGGCGCCCTCTGTGAGTGGTAACTATGCAGCTTAATAGCTTGACAACAGCTTTGCTTGGAAGCTGCGCACAGCTTCCGGCTTCCCGGCTTCCAGTCAAAAGCTCTAGTGATGACATTTGACAATGTTTCATTGCCATTGCATTCCGCCATTGACAGTTGTCGCTGCATACACATGTGTGCACCCGAAATAATAACAGAGATGCGATAATTGAGAGTAAACTTGAGTCACGAGCCAATGGGGAACGTTGGCAATGGAACACAACACGTGTCACAGCGTCTGCGTCGGCAATGGCAACGTTCTCCCACTGAGCATTTGACAAATGCCAAAAAAGAAAGCTTTTTTCATTGAGAAAACACGTTAAGCGTCTCATCCCTCTCGCTCTCTCTCACTCTCTGTGTCTCTCACTTTTACTCACCGGAAATACCGTGCGCGCTTTAAAGCTTGAGTCTGGAAAAAAGGCTGAGCCAGCTGACACTGACAGTCGATGGTTTCCAGGGACATTACTTTAACTCAGCTGTGCGTTCTCCGTGCAGCATCAGCACGAATGAAACGAAATGGGAAATGGAACGAGAAAAGGTAGAGCAAGCAAAGGTTTGACGTTTAGTTGCGCGCCGCCAGCAGCCGACAGCAGATGCCGAGACAAGAACGAGAAAGAGGACAAGAAACGAGAAACAAGAAACAAGAAACAAAAACGAGATACAAGAAACGAGAGAGCAAAGACCGAATTCGAAGCCGAAACTGAAACTGAAAATGAAACCGAAATCGAGTTCGAGTCTTTGAGCACGGATAACTGAAACCGCAATCTGACAAAAAAAAAAAAAACGAAATAAATAAAAAAAAAGTTCGTCGTGTGTTTCAGTTCCGTTTCGTAACGTTGCGTGCGAATAACAAAAAGAGCGAAAGCAAAGCAAACACAACGCCAAACTGCCGCGGGCAACAAAAGCAGCAGCAGTAGCAGCAGCAGCACTAGCTACTGCAAAAATAAGAAAAACAAAAAGAAAAACAGAAAATATATATTAAACAAATTACAAATAATAAAAGAAAAGTATATCATATCAATAAAATAATATTAAATAGTTTAAAAGCTGTGCAAAAGACAATTATTGTGCCTATCCTGTGTCCATCTATTATTTTTTTTGGTGTGTTTTTTTGAACAACTTTTTGTTGTTGTTGTAGCTTGTAAGCTGCTAACAAGTGCCCAAGAAAAAAGTGAAAAATGGAGAAAGTTTCGAAATTAGAAACTTTGATCAAGCATAAAAAAAGTGCATGCAATTATAGCCCATGATCAGATCAGAAATGAAAATGCCTTCTTAACCTTGACACAACACAATGCAACTCACACACATACAGACACACACACACGCGCGACACAGTGAAAAATAGATAAATAACTGTCTGATTTTGTTGTTGTTGTTGCTTGTGGCGTGCAATGTCTTAATGATTTGCGGCATGCCAAACATTTCAATAATCAAACGAAACGTCAATGCAATTTATTTATAAACAATAACACAAAAAAAAAGAACAAGTGGTTGAGTGGGAGGAAAGAAGGTTGCCCTGAATAGCTGCATCATATAATATACTTATAACATATTGTTAACTAAATAAACACACATACACAAACACACATATGAGACATTCACACACACTCACACACAGACATACACTTATAGCTAACTTAAGACCCAACCAATGGCCAAACAGCTGAGCCACAGGCAACGTCTTCATTTTCTGTGCCTTCATCGTCTTCTACATTTTAATTTGGTTCCACTTTGTTGTTGTTGTTCTGGTTGTTGTTGTTCTTGTTGCCGTTGCTACTGTTTCTTCAAGCACACCTGCGCAACAACAACAACCGCTTATGCCTCTACAATAATAACAACAACAACAACAACAACAAGAACAAGAACAACTACAGCAACGAGAACAACAACAACGCCAAAGGCGGCCATAAGCAACGTTTTCGAGCATATCCTTCTTAAGGACGTTCCAAAGGCAATTTGCTGGCTGCTGCGGTGTCTGTATGTGTATATATGTGTCTGCGTGTGTGTTTGTGTCTGTACCTAAGTACGTGTGTGTGTGTCACTCTCTTGTGCCTGCGTTTTTTCTCTCTCTCCCTTTCTCTCTCAATTGAAATGCACGACAAAAAAAAAATGAAAATAGCAAAGGAAAAAGTAAAAGCCAAAAAAATAAAAAAAATAAGAAAATCTAACAAAGCGAAAAAAACGCAAAAATTCGTAAAAATCGTTGAAATCGAAAACCGCTTAAAAAGTTCGCGTCAATCTAATAATATCAAATCTTATTAAAATCAGAACACAGCACAGCAAGGATAACATTCTATACACATACTAATGCACACATAAACATATATTTTTACACTCTACACATACATATATACTTACACATATGTACGTGTATAGATTTGAATGCTGTGATTGATTTGTTTGAATGCTTATCGTGATTTCATGTCAAATAACAAAATATAACACACTTATCTCAGCTTTGGTTGAGTATTGGGTTTTGTCAGAGTTTAACGGGACATAAGCTAGATGAAAGTCATGGGAGATGTTGGAAGATAAGTGAAGCGATAAGTTTAGTGAGAAGTGATGGGGGAAATAAAGAAAGACGCCAACTGAGAGGCTAAATCAATTAGCGAGGAGAAAAGCATAACGAGGACAAAACATGAAGTAAATTGAGACTTCAAGCCAAGAAAGGTGATTTAATGTGAGGAGAAGTTATTGCAGATATAAAACAAAAGAGAAATGCAGGTGTAAGAAGCTAAATAACGAGTAAAAGGAGATGCACAGCAATATGCGTCTGGAAAGGCACGTGAGAAATTAACACAGAAAGCAAAAGGAAATGCAATGCGAGAAGTAAACCTAAGAGCACAGCGTAAAATAAGTAGAGTCGATAAAACAAGTAACCGATAGACAAAGAGAGAATTCAAATTATAATTATATGGAAAAGATAAAATAGATCTTGCACTTGACACTCCGTTTTGTATTCGGTTTCATAGTCCCAAGCCAAAAATATCTACTTAAATCAAACTTCGTATACGTAATATTTAAAGACTCGAAGCTGTAGACAAGAAATTGCCCTATTTATTCAATCCACTCAGTTTTATATTCTATTTCATGATCTTATGCCAGCAAATTCTACTTAAGTCAAGCAACGTATATGCATACGTATACGTTATATTTAAAGTCTCAAATCTGTAAAGGAGAAATTGCCATATTGGCTCGATTCTTGGCTGAGTTTCAACTGGTCAATTACAGTTAAAGACAACAAGGATTTGCCATTCACTGGCTACTTTGATTTACAATTCAATTAAATGTCGCAGTGAAAGGTGGAAGAAGTACAGAACTATTGACCTTTAAACAATGCCACACACAAACACACAAATTGATGGATGACATTATGCGATATTTGCTGCACTCAGCACACGTAGCAGAGTTGCAATGTGTGAACTTCAAACTGTTGCACTTGATACACACAGATAAACACACACACAGAGGACACACACGCACCCTTATCACCCATACACACACACAAATACAGACAGGATACATAGTCCGTTGCTTCAGTTTGCCACTAATCGAAATTGATTAAGAGCATCAGAATGCAGTTAGTTAATCAATCAATTTGTTGGAACATCTGATAGCCAACAAGCTGCACTCGACTCTCGTTGCTGCCACCTCAAATTAAAGTTGCCGCAAGCATTTGTTACGTCTTAGAATCCAATATGAAAGCCACAACAGATATGACTTCAGATGCTGCAATATATATCAACGATTTGTATGTATTTCTTATGATTTTATTAATTGTTTTTCTTTTCATGTTTACATTTTGTTTTGTTTACCTTTGTGTGAAACGAATTATAAACTTTTTAATTAATTTGTCATTATATTGGTAATATACTCTATTCTTTTATGTTGTACAACTATTTTCAAGCTTTTTTTATGTTATTTATTATTATTTTTCAAAAACTTGCTGATTCCTTAATATGTGCACTTATTGCGTATACGTATTTTTAAGAATTAAACGTATACTTAATATGTGAACTTATTGCGTATACATAATTAATATTCATATGATTTTCTTCTGAAAGTAATTCATTTTACAAATCTATTTACAAATTATATTCTTATTATTCAACAATATTTTTTGGAAAGTTTCCCGTATACGTAATATTTAAACTAATAGCGTACACGTAGTTTCTTCTCATAAGACCATATATTTTTGGGCTTCAACAATTCCATTTCGTTGTTTATTATTACTTTTATTGTTTTTGTTATTAAATATGTTGTTTCTATTAATAAGTTATGCTTTTAAGTTACTTTATTTTCTATTTTACTATACAGTATATTTTATAGATTAATTTTTCTATCTTTTATGTAAATACAAAGTGGCTATGAAAAGTCTTTACTATATTTTCACTTTGAATATAATACTCTTGGTGTTTACTCAAATTTATTGACGCAATTCAATTGTCCTCCATTTTACAATAAAGAGTTAGATGAGCTGCAACAATTTCAATTTCAATTCTTAACTAAATGCTGTAGAATACAACTTAATTAGTATAGCGAGCTGCTGGCAACTGTCTGTGCCTGTCTTTTATCTTAACTTATGAGAAGATTTATGTTTATATTCATTTTATTCATCTACATTCATTCACTCGCTTTTTTCCCTGAGTTATTCCTTTCAGAATGCGAAATTCCTGTGCGAATTTCATTTTAGGCGGCATTTTCTTAGATCTTCTACAGTGTATCTATGAATGTGAATATGTATGTATAGACACAAATATACATATGTATATGTATTTGTATGTGTACAATCTGACACTGTTCTAGAGGACGAACTCAGACCAAGTTTCTAGCATAGGCCATAAAAACGCGTGACAGGACAAAAAGCAACTGAGAGGCGTTAGACTGGATGGATTTTGTGAAGTGGTTTGATGGTTGCTCGGATGTTTTGGACGGCACTTTCATTCAGCCCTCTATGTATGAGTGTGTGTGTGTGTGTGTGTGTGTCTGTGTGTGTTTTAGAGGGAGAGGTAGAAGGGGAACAAGGTGTTAAAGTAGACAAAGTATTTGCTGCTGCGCAACCAAAAAGGAAGCGAAATTTCGAATGCAGAGCTGGAGACAAAGTCGAGAAGAGTCCCCCAATGGGATACACAGAGACCCGAGACAAAAAGAGTAACACTAGGAGAAGAGGGACAGCTGAAGGGACATGTGTCAAGGCATTCAGTTGCAGCGGCAGCAGCAGCTGTAACAGACGCAACGCCAGTGGCAAGCAGAAAGCAGAAAGCAAAAGAAAAGCTATGGCAAAGCGAAATGGAAAATCAAATGGAAAAGAGAATGTAACATAAAACAGGCAGCTGCTAAATGCTGTCAGCTTAAAAGAATAACATTAATAACAACAACAAGCGATAGTTGTTGTTATTGTTTTTGTTGTTGTTGTTGCTTAAAGATGCCACACTCTCTCATTTAACTGTACATACAGCAACGAAGCAGAGTGCGAACAGCAATAGACGCCAATAAACGACGGTGCAAAAGCCAATGCCAGTATGAAACGGTAAACGCACACGCACACGCACAAACACGCACAAACACGCATAGATATGTACAGGGCGCGACTTTGGGCCATGTGCGTTGTCGTGTCCTTTCGTGTCGCTTCGCTGCTCTTGCGACTCATATAAGTATGTGTGTGTGTGCGTGTGTGCTGCATAAATCCGCCAACAAGTTTCCCATTGTGCATGGCCAGTCACCTGGCTCTCCCACAACGACTACGCCTCTGTCGCTGTCGCTGTCGCCCACTCAGCAGCCATTTTGCCGTCGCTTTGTTGTGGCCAGTGTTGCCAACTACACGCGACAAAAACGGGAAAGCACGACCAGAATTAAAAACGCGAAAGAAGGGTCCAATATTAGATAATAGGATAGAACATAATAATAATAGAACATGATATATTACAAAGATATATAAATATACGGGATACAAGATACAGGATACATGTACCAACCAGAAAAAAGTATTCAAGATTGGAAAATAAGACTGAAAATATGTAATATGCTTTTTAGTTTTCTTTTTTTATTCTTTATTATTTCTTTTTGACCAGTACCGCGTATACGTAATATATACGCTTTTCGGTATACGTTTTAACTACTTATGTCTGATATTTCTTTGTTAGCATATGATGCATTTCTGCCTAATATTCTAGATATTTATAATATTAAGTTTATTAAATAGATATAGATGTTTGTATAGGCAGTGTCTGTATAGGCAATGTTTGACATGCTTCCCCAATTGTAGTAGTTTAAAAAAAAAGGACAGATCTATCCGAAAAAGTATGCAACACTGTGTTTGTGGCTGCTGCTTAGTATTACTCTCGCACTCTGTCGCTCTTTCTCGGCCTCCCTATCTCTCTCACTCTCTTTTTGTTTCTCTGCTACTCGCGCTCTCTCTTGACTGCGACGCTAACTCATGTTCTCTCTCTACAATGTACGCACATATATACACAGACACAGTTATGTTGTGCGTGTGTGTATGTGTGTGTGTGTGTGTGTGTCTTTTACAAGGAGCGCTAAGCGCTTACACGCTTCAATTTCTCGCTGCGACTTTGGCCACAATTTTCGTTGTTTGCTTTTCGCTTTCTCCTTTCATTTCATTATGTTTCGTTTGTTGTCGCTTGTTGCCATTGCCTGCGTTTTCGTTTCAGCGTTCGCTGCTGCTGCGGCTGCTTCTTCTTCTTCTTCTTTTACTTTGTCTCCTCTTCCACTTCTCTTCGTCTCCCTCTTCTCCCTTTTCTTGTTCATACAGGCTAAACGTTTCGCGCTGCTGCGTTTCACGCTCGTGTCGTGTGTCCTCACTTCGGGTGTCGCCTCGTGTCACCTCGTGTGTCCTCGTGTGTTTGCCTATGTGTCGCTGGAAAAAAATAAAAATAAGAATCCAAAAAATGCTGCTGCTTCTTGTTCTTCTTCTGCATCTGCTTCTGCTTCTTCTAGTTTTCTACTTTACTGTTTTTCGCTGTGGCGCACTTGGGATTTTTTCATTGTCGTTGTTGTTTTGTATTTCTCCCTCTTGTTTTTGCTACCATTTTATTGTTGTTGCTGTTGTTGCTGATGTTGTTGTTGTTGTTGAACGGTGCGTGTGTTTCATTACATTTCACATCATTTCGTTTCATTTCGTTTCGTTTTGCAGCGTTTCATTCGCATTCCATATTAAGCTGTTAGTTTTGGTTCTTTTTCTTTTGTAGGGGGAAATTTCATAAAATAAAATTAAATTAAATTATTTTATTGTTATTATGTGCCCAACTGAGGTGTGTGTGTGCATGTGT
This sequence comes from Drosophila neotestacea, assembly GCA_035044365.1. Lineage (NCBI taxonomy): Eukaryota > Metazoa > Arthropoda > Insecta > Diptera > Drosophilidae > Drosophila > Drosophila neotestacea. The sequence continues at coordinate 898,469 of JAWNMD010000799.1, forward strand.
ATGTGTGGAAATGCTACTGCGTCTCTGAAATCTAAAGAAATTTAAATCTATTTTTATTTATATTGCACAAATACACTTATAATAAAAGTAACTTACATGCTGTAACTAAAAATAAATTAGAAACGCGTGTGGAAATGTGGAAATCATATATTTGAAATTCAAAGAAATTGAAATAAATACATAATTATTTTTAATACATTTAAACAGTAAAAGTAAAATACTAACATATTAAAAAATAAATGCTACAACTCTGATATGTAAACAAATTCAAATCAAAGAAAAATAAACAACTATTTTAAATAAATATAACATTAAAATGGTATACAATTAATGTGCATATAGTGCTATAACTATAACTATAAAAAAAGGATATTATAAGAAATGAAATCAATCAAATGAATATATAATTGAATATTATAATTTTGAAATGAGAAATATGTGTGGTACTGCTTTTGTACCTCTGATGTATTTATTAAGTGAAAGTATAATTATAATTCATATAAACAACACATAAACGCTCCTCCCACATTTCACAAAATAAACAAATACATATATGAAAATAACATTTTTGCGGATATTCATAAAATTTATAAACCAATCAAATAAATATATTATTACAAATTATATATTTATGTAGTAAAACGTATAATAATAATAATAATATAAATAAAGTGCTTCATAAGAGTATGATTCAATTTTATGTGTTTAAATATTAAAAGTATAATATGACTATAAATAAAATAAAACATTTAAAAATAAATTAAAACCATATATAAATAGCAGCTTCTCCCACTCTTTTTTTTGAAGCTATCATTTCACAAAAATAAATAAATATATGAAAATAAAATTGTTTGCGGATATTTATAGCAGGAAAAATCCTCTGTGTTTGTGTGTGTGTGTATATGTGTGTAGGTGAGACATTACCTATGCAGCAGCTTTTCACACTCGCTTTCTCTTTCGCTTGCTCTATCTTGCTCACTCTGCTGCTCTGTCTGTGTGTGTGCTAGCACCAAAAGGTTCAAGGTTGTTCAGTTCAGTGCATGAAGTAGAGCAACAGCAACAACAACAACAACAAAAACATTCAAAACGCGCCAAAAGACAGCAATAACAACTGTCTCTCTCCACTTTGCAACACCTTCTCCTTTTTTTTCACTCATATCGCAGGGAAAAAATAGAAAGTAGTAACAGTTAAGGAACTTCAAATCAATTGCAATAATTAAACGGCAAATCAAGCGCACAGAGAGCACAAAGAGAGAGAGAGAGAGAGCCAGTGTTTGTGTATGTGTGTGTGGCAAAATGAACACCGCACGGATTCTCTGAAAATCAATAGGCAAAGGACATGTAGGCCTTTTCGCTCGCACGCTTTTGAACCCAAAGTGAAAACAACAACAATTTCATTGCGCCTATTTAAATATCAACAACAACTCAACAAACAACAACAAATGCACCTAAATTTGTGTGTATGTGTGTGTGTGTGTATGAACTGCGCCTAAAAGCGGAAATTAACATTTTCACTTGCTGTTTCCGGTTGCCACAACACGACGCGACACGACACGACAGGACACGAATCGTATCGAATCGAGAAGCAGTTGCCATTTGACGCCCTCATCAAATTGGCCCCTTTATTTATGAGTGTATATATATATATATGTGTGTGTGTGTGTGGGTGTGTGTGTATTGTGTTTTGTTCATAATAACCAACAAAAACTTCATGCTCATTAATCCACAAATCTGCTAATTACAAAATCAATGAAGGCAGCAGAGAGAATTATACAATAATAAAATGCAACAAACTATTACCAGCTAGCAACAACAACAACAACTATTACAACATGTGACAAAAGTGCAAGATAAATACAACAATAAATAAAGCAATGCAATGCGACTTTCAGGCAAAATGCCTTGCAAAGACAAATATCAAAAACAGCACCAACAATAACAAGTGCCACAAACAACAACAAGCAACTTCATTTGCAAAATAACAAAGTACTAAAAAAAAACAACAAAAGTATATAAAAATCAAAGTCAAAACTCAACTTAAAGTCTGCTTTTAATATCAACTTCCGTCACTTTACGACAATGCAACAATTGGCAACCAAATGTTAAACGGAATAACAACAGTAACAGTAACAACAACAACATCAACTACTACAATATATCAACAACAACAACAAATATTAAAGGCAGTAATATCAACTAGAACATCTGCTGTTGCAAGGACGACGACAACAAATGCGAGTACTTTAATGGCAACGCCCAAAAGTATGCAACGCTTTGTTGGCCAGCCAAAGTTGAACATAAATAGAAAATAGCATCAAGAGGCACAGTCGCACGTCGGCAGCATTGTGCGAAACGTGTGCCACACGTGGGCCAAGAGGCAAGAAGTGTGTGGTGTGGTGGTTGTGGTGGCGGCTGGTCGCTGGTGGCAGGTGGCACGTGGCAGCAAGGTGATATATAGGTAACAAGGAGCGGCGCTAAACGTTGGCGCATTTACAAATTCCAACAACTTGCTCGTCCTCAACCATTTCCCGCATCGATTTCATCGAGAGATGGGGCCTAACACCGGTTCTACGACCGCGACAGGAGCAACCCTTGAGCGGTGAAAATCTATCAAACGTTTCGCCCCCTCTTCTGCGAGATAGGTAAAAAGAAAACAAAAATATTATACCTTTACCTATACCTACATATATCTACACCTATAATATAATAAACAAAAAAAAACAAAACAAAAACAATCCATTAGCAATTGCTAACAATCATTATCGTTTCTCACTCAAACCAATTATCTCGCGCATTAATCATTTTATAACTAGCTTTTAAGCATTTTGCAACGCAAATGAAAATTGAGACTCTACATCGTGTTCTCAATAACATTTTTTTATAAATAATATCAATTACTTTCGATAAATTGATGTAGAGCTTTAATGATGGAAGGAAACTCGTATTGCAGATACTTTAATTTAATATTAAACGAATTTTAAAAACTGAAAATCATAATACAAAGAAATATTTATAATTACAACAGTTTTAGATTCCAAAACAATGAAATGAATCAAAGTTAATTTCGAACTGAAAACACAGATTTATTTAGATTTGATTTTTATAGTTTTGTGTTCTAGATTCCCTAATAACTATTTAAAGAGAAAGAGGAATTAATAATAGCTATTATATAAGCATTTATATAAGACATTTTCATCATAAATATACTCAACATTTAAACACTTAATGGTAATGAAAAAGCATTTCATTTTCATTACAAAAAGTAATTATATTCAAAATAACATTTGACTCTCACTGAAACAAGTAGAGTAAGTAAAAAGTTTTAATTAAATAATGTTTCTATGATATCCAATTATGGTGAGGAGTCACAGATATAAAGAAACTGTAGCCAGAAACTAAGTGGAAAATCATCAATTTAAAGCATCAACGACAAAGTTCCAACTACAATTGAAATAGATTTAATATGACCCAAATAGCTTAACTAAAACATTTGCAAATTTAAAGCAAACATATGGGCGAGTGAGTAAGTGAATGAGTGGATTCTGGAAAATTTCACTACAATATTTTCGGTTGGTTTGCTACGGATTCTCTTGGCCTTTAGCTGGTCGGTTGGCTGCTTGGGTTCTATGAAAATCGGACTGGGGGCTCTAAAGTTGACTCTAACTATGCATGTGGATGTGGTTGTGGCTCTGGCATTTTGTGCCCTCTGCAATTTACTTTATAAATGTGTGACCTGCAGTTGCCAGGGCGCGAAATAAATGAATAGAATGACACAGTAAAGAGTGTAAAGAGTAAACGAGGGGATATGTCAGCTTCATGCACAGCATGAGAGATAGAAATAAGTGGAAAGAGATGGAGAAGGAGAAGGACACACAATGCGTTGCTGACAATGGAATATGCAGATGAAGAGCTGGTTGCTCAATTGGCTAACATTAAATTGAGGATACATACACATACACATACACACACACACACACACATATATATATATATATATTTATATATATATATGGCCAATTTGATGCCTAACAATGTGGCGTATGCATAATGTGCCATCAATGACATTGACAGCAGTCACAGCAACAGCAGCTGTTAACACCACCAACAAGAGACAACAACAGCAACAACAATACCCACATCATCATCATCATCATCATCATCGTCATTATCATCATCATCATAAACATTTTTCGGTCTGGATTGAGACATAACAATATCCTTTGACAATATGTCCCATAATCATCTCAATGAAAATTGACATCCGTTTGACATTGATAATGAGATGTGTGGCATGTGAATTTCATATGTGTATGTGCGTGTTGTTTGGTGTGTGTGTGTTTGTATGTTTGTGTGTGTATTCTGTGTGTCACAAGAGCACTTAGCTCGAGTGCAAATAAACTATTGAACCCAAAAACCCCAACGTTGATTGAGGCACCCGCTAAAATGCTTTGACTTTCACTACGTCCTGACCCCTCTTTCTCTCTTTCGCTCCCTCTCTCCCTTTCTTTCTCTCTTTGTCTGAGTGGCAAGTCGAACAATTGCCGCATATTTCAAGTACAACTTGCAACTTGACTTTTTAACCTTTTTCGCTTTACCCTGTGCTTAAACAAACTGTTCAACAGGGTGGCTAGAGGCCAAACAATAAGAAAGTTTTTTATACTATTAATTTAGTTTTGAATTTGACCTCCTTTTAATTGAAATCTCTGATGATTATTTAAATTTTAAGTTAGATTATATACAAATTTCAGTCTACTAATTCTTACCAATTCACCTAAACTATGATCAGCATATGTCTATGCTGATTTTCATAAATAAGAAAACTACTGGATCTCAATGATAAATGTCTTTTCTTCTTCTACACATTTGTATTTGTAATTGTGATTTTTTTTTATTTAGCTTATATTTTTATTTTATTCAATGGAAAAGTATCGAAAACATTGAACATGTCCAGTAATTAGATTGTAACAGCTCTAGTTTGTACATTGTACGTATGTATGTACAAATGTGACTAAGCGATTAAATGACATAACCAAATATTAACTATAATTATAATTAGATATTATGACTACAGGGTATCTGCTAGGTACTTTCTCAGATCTTGTGCGTGTTCTTGCATGTTTTGTTTTGTTTTGTATCGCAGCTGCTGTCATTGTTCTTGACTTTTGATCCTTGCTGGCAGCGACAGGCGACAAGCGACAAGCGACGTCAACGTCAGCAACATGAGCAACAAAAAACCCCAAACAATGGGAACAGTTACACACACACACACATATATATGTATATATGTATATATACAAATATACATATATATATATATTTATATTTCATATACATATATGTACTTGTATTTGTTATGTCTCGTTGACTGTCTGCTGTGCTTTGTATTCGCTTTCACTCGCTTAACTTTGTCGCCTTTGTTGTTTACATTCTTGTTACTTTTATGATGCTCACATGCAAGAGACACATTGAGACTATATCAAGCATTTGCTATTCACCTCGACTCCTTCTACTCTCCATTCGACTCATCTTCTTTTGCTACTCCTTATTGTTCATTTTATTATTATTGCTGTTGTGTAAGCATAAAAATTAACACCGCATGTCAAGCGATAATGAGACTTGACTTGACTGGCAACTTGCCTTAGAATTCCTAACTTCAGGCCAATAGCCAATAGCCAATAGCCAATTGGCCAATAGGAAAATGACAATTTACAAATACGGCCAATTGGCAATGCTTAGAAAGTCAGCAAGGCAATTCCCCATTGTGTAAATATCTAATTCTATTAACTCTGACATTGCTGACACGGCAATAGATAGGAAGTTGCTCGGAAAAACTCTAGAAAATATTTACACATTCCGTTAGACAAAGATGTTATATTGCCAACTCTACCATAAATATTTTCTCTAATTAATAATATTCTTATCTAAAATGAATTCCTCTAACATGAAAGTATTTCCCATACCGCGCTGGAATGTATGCTATACTTTTTATCAAATAGCTATGAATGTGAAATATCTTACTAACTATAAAGTAAGCGTTTTACTTTTGTCCGAGCTTAACAGATAACTGTGAAATTTAATGGATAAAGCAACTGTGAATAAGCTGCTCACAATAGGCTTGCAAATACGATATGAGAAATAAATGATAGAGAATGTACTGATTAACTAAAATGATGAAATTGAATACATAAACCATATATGGTGAAAACAATTCTTTTTAATTGATAACTGGTCAATCGTTAATTAAACAGCTTTATGGAATTACTGTGTTCAAAATGCATTTATCTGTATTATCATTAATATTAAAGCAGATACAATGCTTCCTTTAACATCATCATATCATTTCTTATGTACTACCATTTGCCTAAGGTTACTCTGAGACAGTTTAAATAATTACTCAAAATAGGGAAAGATACTTTCTGTTTAATCTTCAAACGAAAGCAACATGAATCGATATCTAATCGATGGTTTAATCAAGTTACCAGTGTTGAGGTTGAATAGATTTCAGTTTCTTAATGTTTTAAATTGTACTAGCCATATAATTATAAATATATTCAAATTGATTTATATATGAAATCAATTCTACTTGCAGTTATTGAATTAACCTATGCAATCGATAGCATATCGATCATTCATAACATTATTAAACCAGTTATCAATGCTCAAGTTTATGTAATTTAAACTTGATTTGTTGATTCGCATAAAGAATGTTGAACGAGGTATCCAATTAGCCTTGCATATTAATGCCAGCACACTGCAATCACGCTCAGCACTTAAGTGCAACTATCTGCTGAAGGAGAACAGCAACAACAAGCAGTTACATCACTTGAGTGAATCGCTAGAGTTGCCAAAAAATTATAAAGAAAAAAAAAGTAGAAATAAAAGATAAAATAGGTAAAGGCAAAAGGACTGTAAAAATGATTGCAATGGAAATAGAAGAAAAGAAAGAAGAGGGCAAATAGCAACCAACGTAGCCATTGCACACTTGGTCACGCTTCGGACTAAGAGAGATAGTTTTGGGCAAAAGTTGTTATCGTTGTGTTCGTTGTTGTTCTTGTTGGCTTTCAACTCCTCCGTTTGTGTGTAAATTGCACACTTGCTTCATTTCAGTTCAGTTGAAGCTTCAATTTGCTGTTTGGATAATAAACGAGCTGGGCTAAAGTTTCAACAAGGCGGCACAGCGGAACACATTTAAAATGCCTGACTGGCGTGCCTGACTTTTTTGCTCCTTTTACCCTCTACCCTCTACCCAACCTCAATTTGCCTGGCCCCTCCTCCAACCTGTCCGCACGTGCATTACAAGAGTTGCAACAGCAACAAGCGACGCTTGCATGTTGCCACAGCACCACACAATTTGAGAATTGCTGCCAAAAATAACAGCCAACACAAATTGTGCACGCAAACTTGCGCTGGCCAAGGTCAGTTTCAGCTAACAACAACAAAAGCAACAATATCAGGGGAGGAGAGATGCGAGAAAGGAAAATATAGAATGGAGAAAGTAGAAGGTTCAGGTATTGCCAAGAGTTAGTCAGTCTGATATCCGCTTGAAGCTTTAAACCACATTTGCATTATTCGGCCGCCTTTTTAAGTCGTGATTCCTGCTGACTCAGAGATTGATTGCAACGCTATCCTCAGCATTTCCCATGTGACTTCTATTCTATCTACTCTCTTCTCTCTCCTCTACTCCTTGCTGTCTGATTTCTTCTTTCTGCTATTCCCTCGTCCGTATACAACTCTGACTCTGATTCTTTTATTCGAATCAAACTGCACGTACAATACTGCGAATGAGATTGGGGACTTAACGTGAACTCGGTGTCAAGTACACTGTGAGAAAATCTTTTCATTAAAGGCTATTCTCTTTTTAGTGATATTAAAAAAATAACTTTGTATTTATTTGTTCTTCTTTTAATTATATGAAATAAACGCGTATTTCAATGTATTCTGTTTAAGAATGTTGCGCTGATTTCTCTTAAATTTTTGTTTTGAATTTTAACCAAATGTAGAGTAAGAGTTATAATATATACTCGATTAAAATAACAAGAACAAATTTCAATCATAAGTAGATGTAGTAAGTTTTTTCTTTTTTTTTTCTTCATATATATTCTTATTAAATTAAGTAACTTTAAAACATTTCTTAATAATATTTTCTTTAAGTTTTAAATTTTAGTAAACATTAAGTGTTTGGTTTTATTTCCAGAGCTTAAGAACATTATTACAATTTATTTCGGATAAGAGTAGGTAGCTTAATCTGGAATCGTTGAAAACTTTGAAAATTAATCCATATGTCATAGGAATTGCAGAATCCACCCACTTGGATGGAAAGCCGATGTCAAATGACTATAATCAACGCGAGCAATGCCATCTTCCACTCGCCCAGTTTATTTTAATTATTAGTCCCTGTACTTATAAAGTACAAATGGTTTATTAGGTGTGTCCAAAAAAAACATGTGTGATCTCATAAATTAAATATATTTTCTCTATAGGATTTATGACGTTACAAAGTACAAAGTTTTCAGAAGAACTACAGTGTCTCTGACATCGAGTCGAGCTTTCTCGACTCTAGCCTTTACTACTTGTTATTAGAGCATAATTGCAGGGTCTCAGCTCTCTTCTTTTCTACTAGCTTTTTTATTATTATTTTCTTAAGCTCATTGTTTTCCTTTTTCTTTCTCTGAACGTTGCACGAAACCGATTTGCTGCAGCTGGTTGAATGCCACACGTGACGTCAGCTCAGGCTACATTGCGGCTTCTCCACAAAACGACAATAGCTTTAACATTTAATGGACTGGACTCGACTCGAGATGACCTGAACTGTCTGTTCAGCATTTAAAACACACTTGATATAGATTTTTTTTTTTAATTTTCAAATTATACAAACGATGCAGTTTACAACAAAATAATTCTCGCAAGAACAAAATTTGCACATTTAACTCATGAGAAAATGAGTAGAATGTAAAACAAGAGATTTTGAATTTAAAAATTGTATTTAATTGGCAAATCATGATGGAAATCGGTTTAGTTTAGTCAAAGATATGCTGGTATGAACTTTTTAAACACCGTTTAGAAACGATTTGTTTATATGATTAAGAATTTAAACCCATAAATTTAAAGCACAATATGCAAATTAACTAACAATCAAATGAGTCTGCAGTTAAAACTTTTGCTTCAATTCAAGCCATGTTTCAATCTCTAGCAATAATAGAATCTAATTTGTTGGTTATTTGGTCAATTTAAATGTTGATTAACTGCAAAGTCATTGAGACAGTTGGCAAGAGACTGCAACATGCGGTGTGGCAAGCAGTTCAAGGATCTTCTTGTGTCAAGTCGGTCAATTGATGTCACGTAGTTAGTTGGCGCTCAACAGAACAGAATTTTGCCGCTTTTGCATTTGCATTTTGCATTTGCATTTAATTTTCAGCCATTAATTGGCCCCAGAGCTGGAAAATTGTCGCAGCTGAGGCAGCTGCATTGAGGAATGCACATTGCAACATTGCAACATTTCTTACGAAAGGATTCATGCCGCTTCTCATTTCTCGTTTCTCACTGCTCGTTTACCTAAAAATAGTCAAACGTCGAATGATGCCGAGTGCGAATGGGAGAGGGATAGTTTTCTCATTGCTTTGCCTTGACCGGCATGTACACAGATGAAGAGCACAAAAAGAAAGTCCGAGAGAAAAAGATAGAGAGAGAGAGAGAGAGAGAGAGAAAGTAAGTGAGAAGAACTGAGATGAGGACAAGTTGCCCTCCCATAAGATTTATGAGCTGATTTTCAGTTGAGACGGCGACCTGCTTTGATTTGGCTTTGGCATTGCATTGAACTTCAGGCAAAAGAATCTTATGCAATAACTACCGGAAGTTCCCACAAATACACTCACAAATATATAGTAAATGCATAGGTGTGAGTACGAATGCGAGTGGAAGCCGGACTTGTAAATAGGTCGCGTTGCTGACAATATATTGCAACTGGCAAATGGCGTTGGATGTGGCACAATGACGTCACAAGCAGTCAGTTTGTGTAGTAGCCGCTCTAGTGCCGCTGACCTATATACACACACTCACACACACAAAGATGCACAGCCGAGTGTGAGAGAGAGTGAGAACGCAACAGCTGCATAGAGTCTGCAGTTGGTTTTTGAGTGTGTGTGACATTTACATAGATAAACACACACAAAAAGCAGGCCGCCTATGTGTGTCTCTGTGTATGTGTGTGTGTCAATGAAAAACATGCACACACACACACTTACAGCCACCAAGTGCTTGTTGTGTGTTGGCGTTTTGCATAAAACTTCAATTGTTTGTTGACATTTCGATGTAAATGCCGTTCAAGAGTGTGCATGTGTGGGTGTGTGTGTGTGTGTGTGTCTGTGCGTGTGTGTCTGACCATTTTGCCGGATATGGATAATTATCCATATGCACAGATGCTGCATTTGCTGTACTGTATGTCATGCTCCCTGAAATATGCAATGAAAATGGGAATGGGAATGGGATTGGAAATCCTTATGGGAATAGGAATATGTATGGGAATAGGAGTAAGTTCAACATAACCTGCTAAATTCTTAGGCCTTTGACAAACAATTTGTCTCGCTTGGCATTTCAATTATGCACAAATGCATTTCGTTGCCCCGTTTTGGGCCTTCAATTATTTGGCAATGTCTGCCATGGGCAGAGAGAAGAGGTCAGAGGGCAGGGCTATGGCCAAAACCAAAACCAAAACCAAAACTCTTCTCTGTGTGCTCGATATAACCAGCTACGATATCTGTGCGAGTCATCAAATATGCAATTATGTGGCCAAATATTAAGCCAGTCACAGTGTGAGACAAAGTCAGCGATAAACTAAGAATGAGTGACTGACTGAGACAGACAGAGAGAGAGGGAGAGAGAGAGAGAGAGGGCGAGACAGATTGGTAGATTATTTGGCCCGCCGCCTACCGTGCACTTACACGCTTAATTAAATGTCATGGCGCCAAAAAGTAGGCAACATGCCATGCCAAAAAAGAAGACAAATTCAGTCAAAAAAAAAAAAAATGAAAACAACAACCATAACAGCTGCACATTGTTGGCAACATCAGCGATAAGGGGCAAGAGCCCGTTGCACACAAAAACGGCTTTTTCTGCTGTTATTTTTTATTCTTTTTCTTTTTTTTTTGGCACATTGCCAGCGACGCCTTCCTCTATGAAATGCCGCCATTTAATATATGTCTATGTGATTGTAATACAATTTCAATTACATGTGTAAACATATATTGCCTTCCTGTGGGTGGTCTGTCTGTGTATCTGTGTGTGTGAGTGTGTGTGTATGTGCGGTTGCAACGTGTGGCAAGCACACACGGTAAATGGTAAAAGGTAAACGGTAATCGGCTCTGGGCCAAAAGCATTTCCAACTTTCAATGCGCTTTTAATGGGCGGTAGGCAACTGAATTGTGGTTTGATATCTGAAAATGTTTGCCAACAAATAGAAAAATACCACACTATCAAAATATTCAAAATACAATAACAATAATACTAAAAACTAAATACAAATTCAAGATATCAAATATCAATTACAGCTCAGCATTTGATTTGATTGTTGCATTATGCATCGCATGCATTTTGCATTGCATATCAAATTGATTTGAATAAAATCAAATTTATGGCAATCCAATTCAATGTGCAAGACGATAGCTAAATGTGCATTTCTCTTCCTAACTACACGTACATTCTTCTTTTCCTCTCCTATTTCTATTCCCCTTTTTACTTTTGGCTGCCAACTTGACTCCCTCTATTTTTATTCACATTTGCTTTTCAACTTTAACTTTAAGCTTTAAGATGAAACGTTCTAGGATGCTTTTCAATTGATTGAATGAATTTCGAATTCTAATTCCTATTTGTGTTATATTTACTTCACTGGGAATAGTTTCTGTGCTTTTTTGTTGGCCTTTTAGTTAAATGGAAAACCTTGCTGACTTAAAACATCTAAGTCTCCGATAAATTAAAGAGTTAAGGAATTAGAAATGGAGAGAATAGTGAATAATACGGAACGAGAGCAAGAAATAAGAAGTTAAAGAGAGAAAAGCAGGACTCTTTGAATAATTTGAGAACTTAGAACTTTCGAATCTTAATAAAAGAATAAAATAATTTTTAATTCAAGTTGTGTTTTTAATCGATCCTGTTACAGAATTATCAATTAAGTCTATTCATCAAAAAATCAACTAAAAGACAATCCTTAGATACTTTTTCTATTTTTTAAACCAAATTCTTATATATTATTTTCTTGGATTTGTCTTATTAAAGTAAGTACAATTAAGACTAAATTTTTTTAATTAAATTTGCTTTTTAGCTTTCTTGAACTTTGTTGACAAATTATAAATTCTAACAAATTATAAGAACGAAACTCTACACTTGTAACAATAGAGCATTTTGAGAAAACTCTTGTAATAACTGACTTGTGATGGTTTTACGAAATTGAAACTATATTTGAATTAATACAGAATTAATAAAGAATGTTTAATCTTTTTATGTATTTGTTATATATGGTATTTGTAATGTTAAGAATACTTAAGCTATATCAAATATATTTCCAAAAGCTTAAAAAAGCATTTCCATATATCTTGCTTATACTAAATATATATTAAATATTTTATTATACTTACTTTCAGGTCTTTGCCCAAATTGAGCAGTCAAGACGAAGAAGGGGGGCTGGTCATGGCTTTGGTGGCGGACCACAACACTTTGAACCCATTCCTCACGATCATGATTTCTGCGAGAGAGTCGTTATAAATGTAAGTCAATTATTAAATGAATATTTTTTATAATTTTTGTTGTTGTTGATGAGTTCAATTTAAATTTGTGACTCGATATTCTCTTTTATTAATGTTATAGGTAAGCGGGTTAAGGTTTGAGACACAACTACGTACGCTAAATCAATTCCCAGACACACTGCTTGGGGATCCAGCTCGGAGATTACGGTACTTTGACCCGCTTAGAAATGAATATTTTTTTGACCGTAGTCGTCCGAGCTTTGATGCGATTTTATACTATTATCAGAGTGGTAAGTGTTACTTTTGGAGCCAAGTGAGTGCTATTCACTTAACCATTTGAATATGAATATACATAAATATGAATAATTTGCTAATCCTTATAACTGTTCTCTTTTCTTTCTATCCAACAAACAATCCCTCCCACGCCTATGACAACCCCTTGATTCCTACAAACAACCACAACATAATCTATAACTCTATAACCTTTTGTATATACATTCTACATACTGCCACGCCCACTCACACACACTCACACACATCCACACACGCACACCTGCTTAACTGGGACAACAACAACAATTTGTACACCTCTATTCACAGGTGGCCGACTACGGAGACCGGTCAATGTCCCTTTAGACGTATTTAGTGAAGAAATAAAATTTTATGAATTAGGTGATCAAGCAATTAATAAATTCAGGTAAGCCTGTTGCCCCAAACCAAAAACCAATATTATATCAAATTCCAAAAAAAAACCCAAAACAAACATAAACAATTATTATTAGTATTAAATAAACACAAAAAATACATCAAATAAATACTAACAATAAAGGTTCACAAACTCAATAAGTGCAGCAAAAGACAAATTGGTTTTGTTTATTGGTCTCAAAAAAAAAAAAAAATTTGTTGACGAGGCATGCAACATGGCACCAACGAATGAGTGCCTGACCAAGACGCACACACACATACATACACACACAAACAGAAACGTATAGAAATTTGAAACACAACAATTTAGCATTAAATTGTTCACTGATGTTTCCTTAGAAAGTAGAACTAATTGGGAGTAGCTTGCACCTTAATCCACGTCTTTGCTTCACTTAAACTTAGTTCAACTTGCTTGCTAAGCCAAACAACAATAACAACAGCAGCTAAGTAGATAATCCCGATTTAATTTCATCTATTCAAAACTTGATGCGAAATCGTAAGAAAGCTTATTTCCAGTTAAAGTATTTTATGTCCTTATTAAATCTTTAAAATATCGAGAACTATTAAAAGCTTAAAACTAATAAAATATGGATAGTGTAAGTGGAACATAATTAAACCACTTAGTCGAACCTATTAAATAGTGTTCGATAGTTAATATTTGCAAAGTTAATTGAAAAACAAAAAACATCGCTTATTATGTTCACTTCTTTAACAAAATCTATACTTTCATGTTGAAACTATGTTCATCAGGTCAAAGTGAATTTAATCCGGCTCAAAGTAAAATGTGAAAAATAAGAATGTGAAAGTGACTAAAATAAACACAGTCAAAGATTTACGGATTCTTAAAACTTAACTAGGCAATGGTTAAGTTTAAAACCTAAATCTATAAATTTATATAATTAAAGCAAGAAACGTGGAAATTAATATTGGCTTTGGCAATTTTCTTTTAATAAAGATATTTAGACTAAATAAAAAACTAGTTTTCTCTCCACCTCTATCAATTTCTTTAGATCTATCTATATATCTATCCATCTTTCTGAACTGAATACCCACTTTTGAGTCTTTATAAAGCTAAGAATATAATGTTTGTGCTCTTTGTTTTAGCCATTGTGCAATATATCAATATCAATACAATACATAAACACTGTGACAAACAAACACACATGTGATTGATATATGCATGTATTTGTTGTTGTTATTGTTATTCATTTACATTGTTGTTGAGCTTGTGAATTGCCCATTCAATGGACATTTTTGGCCATTTATTGAGCGCTGAACATATTTGGTGGCATCACAATTTTCAATTTTCTAAAGGCATTGCAGTTGCATTCTTTGCAAAACAAAAGAAAATATATAGGTACACACACAGAGAGACCTACATAGATACACACATATTCACACATACACACAAATACATACACAGGTACAGAGACAAAGACGTAACAATGCGTCAACTGAAGATGATCTCGAAAGCTGTTGTCAAATCAGTTGTTAATCTCTTGACCACCAGCTTAAAATTTTGTTGATACGGCACAAAGGGGGGGCAAAGTGGCCGGAACCGTTAAAGCCAACGATGATGATTATCATGAAGTCCACAGGCCAACAGGAGTTGGCCAGCAATCAAAGAAGGCCAGAGATAACATTTGCATTCCATTTTGATTCAGTTTCAACTACAAACTCTCAATTTGCGATAAAAAACAAATCACAACAAATTTGTCTCTCTAAACACAATCCTTATGTTATCGATTTTTTGTTGCATTTGGATTATCGATACTGATTCTGATTCTGATTCTGGTGCCATTTTATACCAATAACTTTATAATATAGCTTTTTCGCTTAGCTCATTAAGGGTTTTCTAACAAACTCGCTGCTTAGGGCTAAATAAAAAATGAATATCTTAACTAAGTTTAATCTTATTGCTTAAACACACGTACACAAACATACACATATATAACTACTATACACACACACATGCAAACTCTATGTATATAGAAAATTGATAATTAAGCATTTTCTTAAACTACGTTAACTTTATTTCTTTATTTCAACAGAGAGGATGAAGGCTTTATTAAAGAGGAAGAAAGACCATTACCGGATAATGAGAAACAAAGAAAAGTCTGGCTGCTCTTTGAGTACCCAGAGAGCTCGCAAGCCGCCAGAGTTGTAGCCATAATTAGTGTATTTGTTATATTGCTATCAATTGTTATATTTTGTCTAGAAACATTACCCGAATTTAAGCATTACAAGGTGCGTATTCTCCACAAGTAACCCAGTCATATAAAGATCTATTTCATAGTCCTGACTCATATTATACCATACTTTTAATGGTTTTTCCATTATATTTGTCATATTTTCTTCCAGGTGTTCAATACAACAACAAATGGCACAAAAATCGAGGAAGACGAGGTGCCCGACATCACAGATCCTTTCTTCCTTATAGAAACGTTATGTATTATTTGGTTTACATTTGAACTAACTGTCAGGTATGAACACAATCCTTTACAATTACTATATCGACCTATCTACTTATGTATATCTAAATAAATAAGATGTAGAAAGCCTTTCAATACTTAGTTTTAGTCTGAACTGAACGCCAGGAGGTGCTGTAGTAGCTATTAATGCTTCTATTATACTATATATACCATGTACATATATAGCGTGCTTTTACAATGTTTGTAATGTAAACAATTTTAAATTTCTATACTTTACTTTTGATGATCTCTTGCTGCCCAAATTAGTATAAATAAACACTTTATATTTTTGTTGTAAGAAATGATGTCAAAGAAAACAATAAATTGTATTTATAAAGTTAAGTGGGTAACCAGATTTCAAACTCGCATAGCCTGAATAAAACCAGACCGATTTTCAACATAATCAATTAAAACTTAATAATGGTTAAGTTGAAAAAGAATCCCTTAGTCATAGAGCTGAAGAATTAAAACTATTGATTGGTTTTGATCTTCCAAATTCAAGAACTTATGATATCCGGTTAAATTTAGTAATCTTTTCGATTACTGTGTACAGGGTAGCTCATAGTCGTGCTGTTCGACTATATTAATTAATCACTTGCCTAGCTTATAGAAATAATATTGTTATATTGATAGAACATTTTGATATACATCTGCAATATTTGTACGTTTTCCTTTGCTTTTTCTTTGGTTTTCTTCGCTGTATTTCTACATCTGTTTCTCTCTTTTTCTCTGCCTCTTTCTCTCTCTCTCTCTCTCTCTCTCTCTCTCTCTTACACACACACTCTGTTTCCTTAATCTGGTCTCGTCTCGTATCTGTATCTCTTCAATCATGTCGCGATTTTTTGTGTTGCACCCGCGCAGGTTCCTCGCATGTCCGAACAAATTAAATTTCTGCAGGGATGTCATGAATGTTATCGACATAATCGCCATCATTCCGTACTTTATAACACTAGCGACTGTCGTAGCCGAAGAGGAGGATACGTTAAATCTTCCAAAAGCGCCAGTCAGTCCACAGGTATGAGATTTTTGTTTGGCCAAAACTGTAATGCTAATCACACACACATAGCATCCACACACCCACACACACACACACACAAGCGCATCAATACACACCAAACACACCCACCACATGGTAATACACACCAAGAATAAAAAACTGTATAAAAATAAACTATTATAATCATGGTTTTATTTTGCATACAAACAAACAAAAATATTAAAAAATAAGTAATTAAAAAATAATAATTAACATACGAATTTTAAAAACGTCGCGTTGTTTGATTTGTTTTCTAAGTAAAAAACTGCCTGCTTTGAGTTTTGATATATTTTTGTTTTAAATAATATGTATGTTGTTCCTCAATTTGAGACTGAACATTAAATACATTGTGAACCAGAGCTTATGATTTAAAATATAGCAATTGCTTTTGCCTCAGTAAAATATATCTATATATATATACATACTTGAATACTTGATCAACTTGATTAAAATGCTATCCTTAGTGCCTTTTGTACTACTAACTATCGTAACAACGTGCTAAACAATAACTTGCTACGATTCATTGTTGTATATTATAACTAACTAACACACATACTCAAGCACACATCGAACCAACACCAACACATATAAATATAAATACTTACATACATACCTAAATATACTACTACTACTAGAACTACTATTACTACTTCTACTACTAAATATAACTACTTTATATATGTATATATATAAAATAATATATACAAACACAACTTACATATGTTGCATACATCAATATACTACATAAAATATATATATATAAATAATTATAAATTTTTAGGACAAGTCATCGAATCAGGCTATGTCCTTGGCAATATTACGAGTGATACGATTAGTTCGAGTATTTCGAATATTTAAGTTATCTAGGCATTCGAAGGGTTTACAAATATTAGGACGAACTCTGAAAGCCTCAATGCGGGAATTAGGTTTACTTATATTTTTCTTATTTATAGGTAAGTTACAACAAAACAGCTAACAACGCAATACAACAAACAAAACAAAAGAAACCAAAAAAAAAAAAAAAAAAAAAACGCACAACACCACCAACACCATTTTTACACCCTCTATCTATCTATCTATCTGTAACTACCCAACTTACTTATGACCTCAACGACCAGTCGACCTTATAACTATTACTATAACTATAACTATATTAAACTCGTCCTACTCCCAAACTCAGACAGACTTTCACACAGCTCCAAAATAAAATACTCGTACTTACTCGCAACGTTAGCATATAAAAACAAAAATGAAGACTTCTTCTCTGTTTTAACTAATCCAATCCAAAGAATACAAAAAAACACCAACTACAGTATAATTTTAGATATACATTACATAATTTAAGAACACAACAGAAAGCACATTTTTAACTGTTCACCACTTGTTTAACAATAACAAAAACAACACTTTCCCAGAAAAAAAAAAGAAAAAAAATTCTAAATACTTATTAGCAATCCCCAGCAAACAACAAGTATTTCAAGAGTATAATACGTACGTCAATTAAATGCTTTTTAACATTTATAATTTGTCTTTTCAATAACCAAAACAAAACAAAAAAATTAAAAAACTTGAGAACTTGCAATCATAATAAATGATTTAACTGCTGTCTGAGGATATGCCAAAGAAAGCCACAAGTGCCTTTATTCTATTTGAAATGCTCAAGGATCAAAGTAAACCTTACATTAAAGTAAAAATACTTTCAATCAAATTAAGAAAAATTACTTACATCTAGTTAATTCTAAATATACAGCATCTTTTACGTCTCCAAAACAGACAAAAAAAAAGAGTAATGAGGAAGAAGAGTAAACATACCTCTATACAATAATACTAAACTTAACTATATACTTACTTTATACTACTTACTATACTAACTACTTAGTTACATAATACAAGTAGCTTAACTAGTTAAACCAGATGCAGCATACACTTAGAGGCGCCCATAGAGCGCATAATACCTATAGACTACCTTATATGAATACTTATCCAAATACGTATATACTATACATACATACTTCTTATATATATATACATATATATGATGTTATTGTCGTCTATACTAATTAGCTTAAGTCATACTTACTTACTTACCAAAAGAATACCTACCTCTACTTACAATACAAAACTGCCACAGTATTTTTGTTGGTATTTTTTGATATAACTTCTTTTTTTTTTGGTGGGTTCCCCTTTCCAGAAAGAAACAGAGCTTTAGATAGTCGGTTAACCAAGTAAACGTAATTGTATCAGTATACTATATACAATATATGTGTATATCTATTTATAGACTATATCTTTAACTTTTTGATCGTCTTTGGCTAGAGAACAACCAATGTCAATGTACTCGAATTTTAGTCTATTACTCCTGATATACTCTGACAGTGTAAAAACACTATAACTATGGTTTTTATAAACGCCCCTCGCAAAAGTCGTTGGCAATTTTAAGGCACACACGTATTTTGTTGCAGTACGCAAGACTATATATTCTTTATATATACATCTACAAACCCTTTGCTTACAATTTTTTCTCACCTAAATTGATGATCTAACTATATTCTGTTTCCGAATCTGTTGTATATTTCCATATCTTTGGCGTCCTTGCACACAAACTGCGCACAAAATGCCTTAAAATTGGCAAACTTCTAAGCGTTGAATTGTCCAATACAAACCACAAGAAAAAAAGAATACATAAAATAATTAAAACTTAGCAAAATAAACAGACAAAATTAGTGAAAAGTATTTGAAAGCTTTAAAATATTTAACATAAATTTATAATATCTACATATTTTGTATTGTTGTTCACGTTTAACCATAATCAAGTTGTTCGCATAACGTAACCGTAATCGTAATCGTAATCGTTATCGTAATCGTTATCGTAATTATCGTAAACGTAACTTCATCTACGTTGTTTTTGATGTCGTTTCTTTGGCTTTTAGTTTATAGTTTGTTGATGTATCTGTTAAACTTATTAACCGTAACCAATATATATATATGTAAATATGATATATATGATATACATATATATACAAAAATAAAAAGGAACAATCTGAGGTTTTTCTTTCCATTGCATTGCGTTCAATTGAGTTTTGTTTCATTTCTTGTGTTTATTATGGGCTAACTTCAAATGCAGGATGATTGTTAGTTAAGTTAACTAGCGCCTGCTACTAAAAATATTAATAGATCGGTCCTTATGTACTTATGATGTGTAGGTACATAAATGCACCTATCAATAATATGTATATGTAATTAGATAACAACTTATCAATTTAAATAGTGTAGCCTATCCTTAAAGACCTCAAAAATGTGGTCGTTATGTTTATCTTACATTTATATGTGTTGTTCAGTGAAGATAGAACTTCAAAAGTTGTATTCATTCCGAATTTAGTTCCATATCATTTTATTTGGTTTTGTAACTTCTATTATTTGCCTTGCTGTAGTGTAGTATATACATATATATATATACACTCGTATATGTATATACTTCTATATACATATATATCATATTAACTAATATTTACAAATAACTTATGTATATCATATTGTACAAAGTTCTAAACTAGTTAGTCTCTGTTTAAATCTCAACAAAAAAAAAAAAAAAATTTAAACTTAAACGAATAACATTATGTCATTTAGATAGTTTTCAATAAATTTAGAAGCATTACTAACCCAACACCAGTGACGATAGATCGATAGGTCGATAGATCGATCATTCGTTTACTAACGCTGAAAAGTATGCTACGAAAATGTAAAGACAGAGACTCCACATTTGTGCAGTTCAACAACCTTCGGTATAGACCGAAGATTTTCGTTGTGAGCATTTTCCATAATTTCAATTTGTAATATTTTGCGATTTAATTATGTGACACACATACACACTTACAACTACACACACACATACACCATGTACAGAGAGACTACACCTGTTATATAAATATAATGTGATTTCATACACGTTTTTGCCACTTGAAACTTCTTTTTGTAACACCTTTCTTTAGACTTTCTGCACAGATTAATGGGAAATAAATAGATATCAAAAATAATAATAAATTGAAAACAAAAGAACTCTTTGAACTAGCTGATTACTTATTGTATGTATGTATATCTCTTGTAGTTGTCTTAAAAACAAGAATCAAATAGAAAACATACATTGTCGAATTATATAAATATATATAGAGATATAACGACACTCACAAACTCGTACATACATACTTCAACACTTAACCAATTTTATGGGTGCAAACCATTTAAATCATATTTTGCAAATGAATGTTTAAGTCTTGTTATCTTTTTAATGGTTGCACCAATCGACGCTCAGACCCAAGCAGAAAAGGAAATGAAAGGCATATATAGTAATATAAACTGAATTAAATAGTAATCATACTATATTGAAAACTCACTTAATTACTAACAACTTTTATTGATGTTTTAATCGATTAATTTATTAACTAATTACTGATCGATCTCTGTTTAAAATTGCGCCCAGGCGTTGTACTATTCTCATCGGCGGTTTATTTCGCGGAGGCTGGCAGCGAAAGTTCGTTTTTCAAGTCCATACCCGACGGATTCTGGTGGGCTGTGGTGACCATGACTACGGTGGGATATGGTGATATGAGGTACAACTTACATTACATACATCTATCCATCTATCAATCCAAAAAAAAAAAAAAAAAATAAAAATAACAACAACCAAAAAACTAATAACAACTGCAACTGCGTCCATCTAACTTTATTTTTACCTGCTAACTGTAATATAGCGCTACTGTCTCTCCCTCTCTCTCCTTCTATCTCTCTCTCTATCTCTCTCTCTCTCTCTCTCTCTCTCTGTGTCTGTTTAACTATTTTTCCGTCTTTTTCACTCTTTCATTTTGTCTTTACGTACTATTTCTGTCCCGCTCTAATCGTTTGTCTTCATCTGTTTGTGTATCTTCCAAATTTGTCAAATAGTTAGTGCAAGTAAATAACTTAGTCAAGATCTTACATCGAGAAAAATATTGTGAGCTTTTCCTCTCTTTACTATTTTCCCTATGATTTTTATTTTTGTTTCATATATTCAGTTTGTAAATAAGGAAATCCATTTGAACATTTCATTTAAACTGAGACTACCTTCTGTTTCAATCAGATCCAAACTTTATGAGAGAATCGTTCCTGAGAGAAACTTTCCTTGTGTACATTTATACAAAAAAAAAAAAAAAATACAGAATATGTATATATAAATATACCTTTATGTGTCTTGAAATATACTTATTTTTATTCTTTAACCATCTGTAACTGTAACTTTACTCTCTGTGTATCTATATCTGTAACTTTAACTCGTATCTTTGCCTTGTGTAGCCCCCATTCATATATCTAAAACAAAATCATCATCATCATCGTTATTGCATCGTCGTCGTCGTCTTCTTCGTTGATTGTTGTAATCGCTCGTTGTAATCCTGCCAAAAACTCTCCCAAGTCCATCCCTATCCCATCTCGATTTGTATCTTGTGTATCTCGATATCGTTGTTGCTGTCGATGTTCACTCGCTTTTTGGTTCCTTAAATTTTCTAACAAAATGCGCTATATAATTATAATAATATTTTTTTTGTCATTTTCTTTTGTCTACAAAATTTTGTTATGAGATAATTTGAAATTTTGTTAAATTTTGAAAATGTTTTCTATTTTGTTATTTAAAAGTTTGTTTTTGGCATGTTCTGCATTTGGGCCGTCACGTTCCTTATTTCGTTTCGTCAAGCTCTACTGTTTTCAGTTTTCAAATATCCCAAGCAGAATATAATCCACAACGCAAAGTCGAATACCACATAAACAATACGAAAACATCGCAATATCATATCAAAAACATTTGTCTTCGTCTTCGTTTTCGTCCTTGTCTTCGTCAGCGTCTACGTTTATGTCTACTTCTCTGTTGACATCTTGTTCTTCTTGGCCATCATCTACGTTGTTGAGTTTTAGGATCAGAATATCACCATATTTCTAGACCAAGCAGAGCACACCAGAAACCGATTCAATTAATTACCCCTGCTGCGTCCCTTTCCTCATTTATCTCAGCGTTTTCTGCTTGGGAATGTCGCGGATCAGTTTCATTATTGTCATGAAACTGAATGAAATCCAAAACTCCAATTATATTTTTTTAAAGGACTACAAACAGAATATAACTGCAAAACGTGCTACACAATGTTAACTGTGCTCAAGTGGGAGTTAAATGAACAACAACAACAACAACAAAAGTAGTAAAAGACACTTCCCAAAGAGAGCAATCGCTGCAATGCGAATGAGTTCCTGTTCCGGTGCTGGTTCCGTTTTGTCCGCAAATTCCCGACGCGTCAAATGAAAGAAAAAATAAAAGTTGTCACGCATTGTGTAGCACGTTGAACAGAGCACACATACACATACACACCTAAACAATACACACACACACACACATAGAAAGTATAACCTGCGGACCGTTACTACGAATCCAGCCTGTGACAATTCCAACAGACAAGGACTTTCGGACACCCAGCCACATCGGCACTATGCAAAAAAAAAAAACAAAAAAATAAATAAAACTGATTTCATTTACAATTGTTTTGTTTTGATATACAAGAAAAAAAAAGAAAAAAATTATACAAAAAATATCGTATTATTATATTTAAAGAAAAACGAAAAATCAAATTTATTATTATTATGATAAATATCGAGCCGGAACCAATGCAAAGCAATTTCTCCCATCAATTTTTTTAGGCGTCGTACTCTTCTCATCAGCGGTTTATTTTGCGGAAGCTGGAAGCGAAAATTCCTTCTTCAAGTCCATACCCGATGCATTTTGGTGGGCTGTGGTTACCATGACCACCGTTGGATATGGTGACATGACGTATGCAAATCTATACAATTACAATTCTAACTTTTCTGATTATAATTATCATTACTTAAATACTTTTGTTACCATTCTCGTTTCTGTTTCTGTTTCTGTTTCGAAGTTTCTGTTTTCTGTTTATTGTCATTTTGTTTGTTTTTTGACGTCAATTACTGCGTCAAAATTACGCGTTGTAGTTTATTTATACAGATCTTTCGCAAAGCGTTTATCATTATTTTCTTTTTAAACTACATACTTACCATATACTAAGTCGTAAGCCAAAAAAAAAACAAAAAACAAAAAGTAAAATACTTACAATTTTATTGCTTCGATTTGAGTTGATACTATTTCCATTTATTATCCCAATATGCAAACCTAATTGTTGTTGTCACTTACTTTGACTCGCTGAGCTGTTTCTCAACTTTCGTTTCGTTTCCTTTCGTTTCATTTCATTTCATTTCGTTTTTTTCTGTTTCATTCCATTCTGTTCTGTTGCGTTGCATTATGTTTCTCAGTTGGCTACAAACTAAGCGGAAATTATATCTTTTGCAATTTTGTTTGATTATATCTCTTAGTTAACTGCCTATTTATCTAACTAACTGTCTATAACTTGTTCCACTGTGTTCTGTTACCGTTCCGTTCCGTTCTGGTTTTGTTTCCACGAAAAACAAAACAATTTAAAAAACTTGAGCAAAAGCAACATTCGATATTGTTTTTCAATTCCAATTTTGCCTTTGCTTAAAGTGAAAATCAAATTGACAAATGCCAAGAAAAGCTCTATTAACTTAATCAGTTTTTCTATCATTATCAATGTAAAGTTGTATTGTTGTTTAGTTCACATAAACCAACAAAGATACAAGTGATACCAAAAAACCCAAACACAACGTATACACACACACACACACCAACACGTTTTACACTTTCACCTTTCATGCGCTGCACTGTCACACTGTACAGTGTTCACTCCAATGGCATTGATAAGCTCATCAAAAAACAGACACACAAAAAACACACACATATCGATACTTGAGTAAATAATGCAGCATGCCACGCCCATTACAGCACAACTGCGTGGCCGTGGCGTTACCAAATATCGATAACAATATCGATAGTACTACAGATAACACGAATTTAACGCAATTTGTTAGCTGCTCTTATCGAACGCATGCTGCATGCTCACCTCAAAGAAATAACTCCAACGGAACAAACACACACACACACACATACAGACCTCCACACACACATACACACCTACACACATGCAAAGTTGTTCAATCAATGGCTAGAGCTATACCCTATAAAGTAACATTAACAACATCCGCCCTGCCCTGCCCTGCTCCTACATTGTCCAGCCCAAGCTACCTGCTGCCCGCTTGAAGCTCCCTGACCCCTGACCCGTCCTGCCGCACCCAAGCTCACGTCCTCGCCCTCGCCCCCGCCCCCATAGCGCGTATAACTTTGAGTAGTTCTGTCACTAAAAGTTTTCTTACACGCAACTTTCTTCAAAACCTCTCTCCTCTCTCTCTCTCTCTCTGCCTCTCTCTTTCACCCTGTGATTTACTCGCCCCTTTTTGTGCACCTGTGTCACTCGCTCGCACTTATGCAATACTCATTATAATGTCTGCATATGTATATTAATACACACACACGCACACTAACACATACGCTTACTACTTACATACTTATGAAGAAATCAAGAAAGAACCTTACCCAAAAAAAACCCTCCCCCCCTCCACCGAAACCAAAACCTAAGCAAAAACCACAAACCACTTGTAAACTCGTTACTTGTAACTCGTTACTCGTAACGCTACTCGTTCTAAGTGTTGTCTGCCTAATTTCGAGTACTCTTTGCTAAACTATTATTTTGTTTTACTGTTTCTACTGCTATTGCCTCTATATAATCAACTCTATATATATATATATATACCTATATACTCGTATCTGTATACGTACATATCGTATAAATTTGCAATCACTGCCAAAAAAAAATATTATATATATACAAACATAACCTATAAACTAAAATTGAAAAAAAAAACAATAATTATATAAAAAAAGAAAACCAAATCGAGAATTATTCTTACTTTACATTTCTTATATATTTGTATTTTCATTTTATTTATCGTTCGTTCGTTAACATCGCTCGCTTCATCAAAACAAACAAACCAAAAAAATCCAAATATAATAAATAATATATATTTATATCAAAATATATATATATATGTCCAAATATATATATATACCTCAAATCAAATTAATCACAACAACAACAACCAAATCCAAAATGAAACTCGTTAAAAAAAACAACCTTAAAAACAAAACGCAACGAAAAATCCATAAAAAAAAACAAATATCTCACAAAAATTTAACAAAATCTAAAACGCCAAAAAAAAATGTATATGAAAATAAATAAAATGCAAACTGATTTGAAATTGGAATTGAAATTGCACGGAAATTCGTTTGACACACGATATGCAAAATCGAAAATGAAATGAAACAATTTGAATTGAATTGAATGCATGTATCGATAAACGATAAACGATAAATAGACCCGTCGGCGTTTGGGGCAAAATTGTGGGATCATTATGTGCGATTGCTGGTGTACTGACAATCGCACTACCCGTACCGGTTATCGTCAGTAATTTTAATTACTTCTATCACCGCGAAACGGACCAGGAGGAGATGCAGAGCCAAAACTTTAATCATGTTACTAGTTGTCCATATTTGCCAGGTACATTAGGTAAGTTGAAATGTGCACTGTGCCGTGTTACCTACAAATCTCTACTCGCATCACAATCACAAATACGACTGGACTGGCCTCAAAATAAAATAACACACATACCTACACAACACACACACACACATTTTAGAGCTACAATTACCTATATACTATATACATATTACACACATTCGCACACTCACACAATTACCCGAGCCGAATAAAAATAGAAACATTTACGAAGAAAGAAACAAAAACGTAGGCATTTTCAAAAAGAAAAAAAAAATAATAATAAAGAAAGAAAGACCTGATGCGGCGGCGTTGCCGTACCAGCCGCCATGCTAGCCGAACGATCTGGCAGCTCTTGACTGTACTGCAAAGCGCTCGCATCAGCAGGGTTGCATCAGAGGCTGTCACATGTGATGTTGTGATCATTGATCGTTGAACGTTGATCGTTGATCATTGATCGAATTGAAGCCTTCAACACACAATCAATGACCGCATGTGGCAACGCTGTGTGTGGCTATGCTAGAGATGGACCTACAATACGTACTTACACGTACTGTGTGTTTTGTGTGTAACAAGTACTACAACAAAAAGCATTTTTGTAATTAATACATTACAACTGTATGTGTGATCTCCTCTTTCTCTCTTCTCTCTCTCTTCTTTTTGTTTCTCTCTTTATTCCGTCAATTAATCGTATTGCCAAAATCGTTAAACGATCTATCGAAAAAATATATATAAAAATATGTATAAAATAAACCAATTATTTTTGTAATCAAATAATCCTACAATCCGAACTCAAAAATAACCTATTAAATCCAATATGAATCCTCGTCCTGTGATATTTCCAATTGCATTCCCAATCACCGTCAATTACTGTAACAATCAAATACACATGCACACCAACGCACACACACACATAACTTTGTTAACACCTACTGCGACAACTACAACAAACAAACAAACAATCAAACAAAAAAATGATCGATAACGATCGATAACGATCAACAAACACCACTAAACAAATGCATAAAACTACAAGTAGGTCAACACTTGAAGAAATCATCGTTATCTGAGTCCTCATCGGATATGATGGATTTGGATGATGGTGTTGAATCGACACCGGGATTAACTGAAACACATCCTGGACGTAGTGCAGCAGCTCCATTTTTGGGAGCATCACAGGTGCAGCTGCAACCGCCACAGCAGCAGCAGCAGCAGCTTCTACAGCAGCAGCAGCAACAGCAGCAGCAGCAACAGTTGCAACTGCAGCAACAAAATGGCTTCAAGCAGCAACAGTCAACAATAAGCGTCAGTGCAGCTGGCAGCAGCCTCACAATGAGGCACAACAATGCGCTGGCTGTTAGCATCGAGACCGACGTTTGACTACTGGGTAAGTGTTCGCTCTTACTCTCTCCCTAAGCTCCCTTTCTCTGTCTCTCTCTCTCTCACACACAATCTCTCTGCCTTCTCAAAAAATAATATGTATTAAAAAAACCCACGCTGTCTTCCTACCAACCAACCCAATTTTGAACAAGCATTTCATATGCTTATCCAGTATTCAGTTAGGCATCCAGAGACGAGCTTCTCTCTCTCTCTCTATTTCTCTTTCTCTTTCTATTTCTCTTTTCTCCATTTCCAATTCTTCTGTTATGAGCACCTGTATTGATTCCCCATTTCTATTGCACCAGCACAAAAACTTTAGCTAATTCTTCATATAAAGCCCAAATGACACATGTTGAATGTGAGCTTTGAATAGCTTTGAAAGTTCATCAAAATTGTAATCATATTAACAAAAGAAACAAAATTGTCTAAATTTATTTTTAAGCCACTTTAAGTCCATGTCATCTACATAGTTCTGCATATGTTGTCTAAATGACATTAGTGGAAAGTGAGCTTTGAATAGCTTATTTGATTTGATTTAAGAACGAAAGATTCTTTAGTTTATTTTTAATGACTTTCGGCCCATGGCTAAAAGCGCGACTTAGGTCAGATTAAATCTATATATAAGCAAAAGCTTTGCTAATTTTATTTCAAAACCGGTTTTAACAATATGTGGCCTGATATTATGAAAGACAATGTTTAATCAAAAACTATGGGTCAAAACTGAACTCCTAAGTAAACAAATAAATAAGAGAACAGTTAATTTAGTTTAGATTAGTGATGGTCACTTTCACCTTGTGTCATTGGAGCATAATATGTTGCTTAATATTGCCATGCCAATAACTTTAAAATTAAGTAATCGATTACAGTCAATTTATCAAAAGCATTTAACTATTTTCTCTTTTTTTTCTATCCACGTGGCGCGCTCTCTTACTCCTTACAATGCGATTTGCCCCTATATATACTTACTTGTTACTTATATATAATAAATTATGTATCTGTCTGTGTGTGTATATGTATTTGTAATATACTATATATATATACTTACGTATGTATCCGTATCTGTATCTGTGTATCTGTGCAATTCATCGCACCACTTGGCCAACTCGATGACACTTGCCAATCAAATTGCAGTAAAAAAGATGTTAAGTGGTATAAGATTGGCCTTGTCAAGTGTTACGTTGGATGCCAGAAACGACTACAAAAGCTGTTTAAGTTTAATTTAAGTAGAACAAATAACAAACAAATTTATTTAATCTATTGCTAATTTTAAATTACATTTAATTAATATTTAAAAACTTAATAACACAAAAATACCAAAATATACAAAGAAAAATAAAATGCTGACAGTAAATAATAAATATATTTAAAATATATAATTTAAATAATTTAATGCGTAAAGTAAACAATTAACTAAATTTAATACTAATTAATAAATCAATAAAAAAACATCGAACAAAACAAAACAAATGAAAATGAAAATGATATTGATATAATGCAAATAATAAGAATATAATTATTATTATACATACATAAACAAATATGAAAACAAATTCCCAAACACATTAACTTTAATTTAATCACACACTGAATCGTAATCCAAGCAAATGAAATGCAGATAACATGAGAATCACACACACATACACACACACACACACACACACACACACACACACACACACACACACACACATTTTTAGACAAAATTCGAAATGAGCCTTAACTTAAAGATATTCGCAATTTGCTCAATAGACCAGATAAAGCGTATCTCTTAATTCGGCTCGCCGAATGTTATATACTATTGCAGAATGTTTCCGATTTGTCAGTTATCCGATACTATCGAATGTTTTTCGATTTTATATCTTTGTATAAATACAAATATTCCAGTAACGTCTTTTTTTCTTGTGGTAAAGCCTTATGTATGATATTTAATTCTTATGAAACTTGCTAATCAAACAAAGTATAGTCTTAAACTTAAATTTTGATTGATTGTTCGAATGAATGATATACTTAGTAAACCTAACTCGCTTATCCAAACATAGCTTTATCAATTGAGGACTTTATGTTGATTTAGAGTGTCTATGTTACTTCAATGCGTTACACACTATGTATGTAAAAAGTTTCTCAAGGGTATATTTATTGAGGGTATCCCCAATGCAATGCAGTCCCTCATACTAAAGAGAGTCACTTAACTTTAGCAAACAGTAAACATTCTGTAAGAAGCATTTTACATACACACACACAAACACACTTACTCTCACACACCTATACAGATAGAGAGAAAAAGAGAGAAAAAAGTAAAGAAAAATCATATTAAAAAAAACAAACTGCCGTAATATTAATAACTACCATTTGTATAGTAATTAACAATGAAAGTAAAAGAAATACCAAATATGTATATGCTTTTTATCTGTGACAGATTGAAAACTCAATACATAACCACAATAATACCAAAACGCAAATCGAGTCACTATAGGGAGCCATCACTGTAACCCTTTCAGGCAGTTTTGAGCTGATGATTATGTATATTTAAATAAAAACAATACGCAGAGGCAAAGCTTAAACTAAAATCCAAACCACCTACCCACTTACCCACCCACAACAACAAATACAAAAATACAACAACCACACACACACACACACACACACACACACACACACAGACAAAGAAGTGAGAGAAGACCTGCTTATTTTCTGCTTAAAACTCCCCCCGAATAAAAACGAAATAAAAAGTACAAATATTCATATAACACCAAAAAAAAAATTAAAAAAAAGATAAAACAAACAAACCAAAGCAAATATCACAAACAATTTATCAAAAATATTAACTAAAGACAACAATAAGAAGAACAACAAAAACAAAAGCAAAAACAACAACAACAAATAATTAAATAATACATTTATAAAACGACTGCAATTAAATGAAACTAACATTAACTTATTAAACGTAAAGTCACAGATCAGAATTGAGATAACAACAAAAGAAAGAAGCAAAAACAAATTAAATATTTATAAACAAAAAGAAGAAGATGAAGATAAAGATAAAGATGTTAAGGAGAGAAGCCAAAAAGAAGAAAGGAAACGCTCTTATGATTTTATAATAAAGCATAATATGTATGAGATATATATATACTCTATATGTATGTACATGTGCATTACATACAAGTACATATGTATGTATGTATACACGTGTGTATGTATGTGTGTGTAGAGCTGATATCAATGTGCGCTCTATAAATAACAATATGGATGCGTATTTGAACCCAAACAATAAACTAATGTTGCTTGCCGCAGGAATTGCCCCAGGGATGATATTCTGCATAGTTGAAATACTTTTTGCCAAGCATGTCTGTGTGTTTGTGTATGTGTGAGTGTGAGTGTATGTGAATGTTGACATTGTGACACGCCCACACACACTCCCTAGCTACATGCAAATTTTGGATGCCGTCTACCAAAACCAAAGAATAACTATAAAAAATAAAAAAAATAAAAAAACAACAACAACAACAAAAACAAACAAGTTGACTGAAACTATGCAAATACGCTTTTGCACGGATGTACTTATAAATAAATATCAACAATTCCATATACATACTAAGTATATATGCATAAAAATAAATATACAGATAAAGTATAAGTATTTATATGTTATATATATACTTATGAGCGACATGTGTGAACACATATAAAAAGCAAACTGATTACAAATAATAATATACGACTAAATAATAATAATAATTCAAGTGTTATCTTCGGTTCGCCGAACAACAAATATCCTTGAGGACGGCTACTTACAAGAAATCCTTATCAACTTACAGCTCATTTCATATCAACCCTCAATTGAGGGGTACATTGATTTCTTTTGAAACTGACTTTTTGAAAAAGAAAAAAAAACGCTATCACAGCTACTGGAAATACTTTCCTTAAGATCCTTTTCTTCCGATCGTTCAATAAACAACTCTAAAGAGAATTTACTCGGTAATTAAATATACTCGATTCAATAGATAACCAAATTAATGGGTATCTATATATAGCTTACATTCATTGCATAAAAACTAAATCTCTACTTAATTCTGTTTAATGAAAACAATTATCGCCAATGATCGTAGAGTGAAGACTGTCAAGAATTTGTTGAACTATTTAATATACCCTTTTGCTTAAATGTGTATACCCTAAGCAAGGATATATAATAATAAGGTACATGGAAAATGATTATGTGTAGAACAAAGCGACAAGGGTAAGATGTAGAATCATTCAAGCGTAAATATTAAAGCTTTGAGAACCGTCCACTCACACACTCACACACACACAAGCATACATTCACAAGGATTCGAGTTACCAAGAAATACTCTGTACACACAAAAGAACAACGGCAATACACACAAACTCACACACACACACACATGAGTGCATTTTGGCATATTTGTATGAACTTTCTTGAGAATGCTGAATATTTTGGAGCCCAAAACGAAAAAGAAATTGAAACATGTTTGTGGCCAAGAACCAAGTAAGTCAAGTTAAGAAAGAGGAAGTTGATTGAGAGAGAGAGAGAGAGAGGGAGAGCGAGAGAAAAAGAGATAGAGAGAGCAGTGCAAGTGCAAGTGCAAGTGCCTTAAGGAACCCAACACATACTCGTAATGCGCCGGGTCGAGCCCTTCTCTGCGCTTCTCACTAAAAATCGGATGCCAATTGAATCCCGAAATTAGAACTAAAACGAGGCCTGCAAACAAAACGGCAAGCAAACACTATTGGTAATAGACATTAAAAACTATCTTAATAACTGAATTAAGCTACGACTAAAATCCTTGACTTCAATGCGATTATGCTACAGTGTGTACTCGCTAAAGCGCCCAAGCGACAGGCAGAGCAAAGAGAAAAGCAAAAGAAAATGAAAACGATAGATAGAACATAGATTCATATCAAGAAGATGCAAAGATTCTATAGATTTAGCTGCAGATGCATATCAACTGGGCGAAGCTTCACTGTAGCGTACCTATACTCTGCTGTAAATACACTCAAAGCACTTTCAACTTTCAATGCAACGGCAAATTAGGTAAATAGTTAATTGGCATTTTGTACAAAAAAAACAAAAACAAAAAAAAAACAAATAAAAGAAAACAACAGACAAACAATTAACCTAATAAACAATTAAAAAAATAAAATAAACAAGTGAAATGAATGCAAATAGAAATATCTAATGTACTATATTATATTGTATTGTATTGTATATCTAGTCATACCAAGTCCTGTATCTATAAAATAGAACTAAATGCAACCAAGCAAAAAACAACCTCCAGACATTTTAAGGCAAAACACCAAAACAACAAGAAGAAAAACCAAAAAATATATACATATATTAAAATTTAAACATTTTTATTATTTACATACATATAAAGAAAAGAATTCGCTTATTTAAACTTAAGTTTTATGATTTGGCGCGAAGGATTTTAGCATTAGACAAAGAAAAAAAAAGGAAAAAACAAATCGACTCGTTTGAGTATCGAGATTAAAGTAAGGTTGTTTTTTTTATAGACACTTAACTAGGCAATTGACTTAATGAAAAGTGACAGCTAGCATGAATAACAACTAACTTAATATGTATAGATGGGAGATTTAAAGCAGGCATTAAATTATTCATTTTGAACCCTTTAGAGAATTTTGGTTATTCACAAGCAAGAACAAGAACAAGATGAGCCACTTTGATTGAATACTAAAACTAGCTAAAATATTGAAAATAACATCAAAAAAAATAAACAAAAACAAAAACAAAACCAATAAGAAAAAATTTGGAATAAATGTGTTCAGCGACAAAATGTTATTATATGTTTAAATACTTAAAATTAAAACAAAACAAAAAAAAACAAAAAACAGAATAAAGAAAGTTAGAAAGTTAGAGACAGAGACAGCATGAGAGCGAGATGTAATGAAACAACACAAAAATTTAATTTAATTAAATTTAATTAAGTACATTAATAAAATTCTAAACAATTCAAAATTGTATATAAGTACATTTAATGAATGGTAAACTTAAAATCCAAGCTAACCCTCTCCAAACAAATATATCAGTAATATCACATTGTATATTTAAATTAAAAACCAAAAAAAAACAAAAACAAATAGCTCGTATGAAAAAACAAAACAAAAATAAAACAAAAAAAATGAAAAAATTGAAAATGAAACTCATAACAAAAACCAAAGAAAAAAATCCATTGAAATAAAAAAAATACGCTATGAAAATATGCGACAAAAATTAAATAACTTGAATTTTTTGTATTTTATTGAGATCAACAAAAAAAAAAAAAAGTAAACACTTTTGCCGCATAGAACTGTGTAACAGTTGCAATCCGACCTGTAAATATGTAATTGTAATTGGTTTTTGTATGTGTGCAGAAAACTTTCTTCGTACTTAGCAATTTGTCAGTTTGAGTCATGTAAAATTCGTTGTAGTCTATCAGAATCCTTAGTTATTAACGATCAAGTCAACAGCGCTCAAAATCTAACACAGATCCACTTACACACACACACACACACACACACACACACACACATTTAACGATTGTATATAGTACTTGCAATAATTTTCAATATTTATCTGAGCTCAAGCTTCGGCTTTTTTATACGTACTTATGTATTGTGTACTACTTTTATGTTTAAATGATATCGTAGTATATCATAGCGCAAACCATACAGCAGTTAAAGAACTACTTAAGATACTACAAATCACTTAGTCTCTAAACTAGCTAGTACTGACTACGTATACTTATACTAGAGTCAACTTCCAAATGCCAAATACTCTTGGGATACTTTTTTTTTTAAGTGATACTGCAAGCTCGTTTCAGAAGAGAGCTATTGAGCTTTAAGCTAGCCCATGACAACAGGAGTGTTTGGTTTTTGGAAATGCATTTGATACAATCAAATGGTTATTGGAAATAAAATAAATCTATGTATTTGTGTACGTAGGTAAAAGAACGGCACTGTAGAACTAAGAGAACAATATTAGGCACACACACACACACACAGACACACTTACTTACATACATACACTTACACAACAAGACGCACACAGCGAACTAGATGCAATTAGAGCTAAAAGCATTTTCATTGGTTTTCATATTAGTTTTTGTTTAGAGCTATGTATTTATCAGAACTTTGTATGCTTGAACTAAGAGAACACAAGTTACTCTGCTGCCTGCATTTAAAGAGCTATTTAAAAGACAAGACTACTTAATAAAACTATGCAAAAGAGAGAAAACGAAATTGAGAAATGAGAGATGAGAACAAGTGAAGAACATAAGAAGCAAACATATCGTTGTTACTCAACTACGTCACAAAAATAAAAACCAATTTTCACATATGCATAACACAACAAATACGATAATAAATAAAAGCAAAAATTAAAATAAAAACGCATACAAAATAAATACAACACATACATAAGTAAACTTCAAAATGATCCTTAACAGCAAAACAAAAGAAAAACGAAGAAAGAAACTAATGATAACAAAAGAATGGTAAAGAAACGAAATGAAACTACTCACAAAATCAAAGGCGACACTTTATTTTAATCCTCGATTTTAACCCAAAACAATCTTTTCAAGTTTTCCATTAAATTTAATTACATATTTAAAAAGAAAAAACAAATTTAAAAACAAAACAATATATCGTAAATATTTACTGTACAAGAATTATGAATGCAAAATACAAATAGAAATACGAATACTTTCGTATTTACCTATTCACTTCTACATGCATATTTACTACAAAAAACATATTACAATAGGTTACACAATCAAAACCTCTAACAACAAAGAACAACACCAACAACATAAACATAAACAAAAAAAAAACACTCTTCTCAATGCTTCAAGAAAGATAAATGCTAACAAACAAAAACCAAAAACGAAACTAACAAATTTCTATTAAGGACAAAGACTGCAAATAGAGATTTAAAAATATAAAAAAAAAAAACAAAACAAAACAAAAAATTATAATAATACTACAAATAAATAAATGATATAAAAAAGCTAAATAAATAATTCAATTAAATTTAATTCAATTAGATCCAGAAAATTTCGTTTGCTCATTTTAAGCTTTAGCCAAATATTTGAGTTTGAAATATTTTCATTAATTTTTGAATAACATATATTCATATGTATCGTGCAATTGTTTATATTCATTCACTTTGCATTACAAGTATTCGTAAAATTAAAGATAGTTTAGTTTAGTTAGCCGCCCAACAAGACAGCAACAATACTTCATTACAGCCAGTAGTACTTTAATCTTAAATACCAAATAACAAATAATAATAATAATAATAATAAAAACAAATCAATTTTTTTTAATGAACGCTAAAACAAATGCATTTCAAGCTAAATTTCCTCAACCGAACGCAACTAAAATAATCAATAGTAAAAGAAACACCAATAACTAAGAAATCAATAGAGATACGAATTGCAAATGCAACAAACGCATAAAAGAAATACAACAAAAAATAAATAAATAAATAAATAAAAAGCAAAATTTAGTATTACGCATAATAAGATATTGTGACTACAATTAAAAAGAAAAAGCAAAATGCATAACACACTTTGACACACAACAAAAACAAAAAAAACTAAAAAAAAACAAAAAAACCAGAAGCCGAAAAAAAATCAAAGAGAATTGTTGTTAAGATTAAAATGAAATGTTTTATAATCGTTATTCAATAAAAATAAAAATACATAAAAAAAGAAAACAAAGATCAAATAATAATCTAGTAATCTGAAAAGCAAGATAATGTCCAACGTAAAGCAAACAAAATCATTGCAATTTGTTATCTAGTTACTTGCTAAGTATATTCCAAACCTTTTCTTTATGCAATCTAATAGTTAAGTAATTACAAGTAACTTATAGTATTATACTAGTGCCTTAGACTATTTATAGTAGTAGTTTTTTTCTAATGGTAATTTTCCCCTTTGTACGCATGAAAAGATTCAATTAGTTCAGATTCGGATTTCGTATCTCGGATTTGGGATTCCCCTTTAGGTGTAAGCAAAGCTTTTCTGCTCTTTAGTTAATATCTTTAAGCCTTAAGGTTGT
Source organism: Drosophila neotestacea (assembly GCA_035044365.1). NCBI lineage: Eukaryota > Metazoa > Arthropoda > Insecta > Diptera > Drosophilidae > Drosophila > Drosophila neotestacea. The sequence continues at coordinate 935,421 of JAWNMD010000799.1, forward strand.
ACTAATCCTTTAAGTTGTATATAAGAACAAAAGTAATACTGTAGCCTTGACAAAAAACATCAATCAATCTATCAATCAGCCAGTCAATCATGCTTAAGCAACAACTTGCCAGTTGGATTACCCTCTAACCATCCATTTATACTGCCTACACTAGTATCTTGCTATATATTTAACATAGTCTAGAGCAGTTCAGTCGCATCATTTAGTATTCGATCGAAGGTATATATTACCTTTATAAAATGTATAATTAAAACCGACCCATATCCCCTACACCACTTCGAAATCCCTTTAAAAATATAAACAAAATACCCCCATCGATGCGACATGTGCTGCAATCACTGAACATTGAGATAAGATGCGCTCTCTCTCTCTTGCCCTTCATAAACGGTGAGTGTGCCCAGTTGGTCTGGTTGAGTAAGGAAAACAATTTAAAAAAAAAAAAAAAAAATTAATGTGCCCAGTCACATGTATTGTGCCTGTTATCGTCGTTATCGTTATCGTAATTGTAAACGTATCCATTAATTGGCTTTGATTCTTATCATACGCAATATACATAGTGCACTATGGAGAACGCGCACCAAAACATTGATTATTTTTTATACATATATATTTTGTATATTTACATATACATATGTATGTATGTATATTCATAAGAGTATGACTGTCTCGGTCAATAGTTCTTGTTTTTAACTAAAAATCTTCCCATCCACAAATACTCGTACTTATACTTATACATATATATACATATGTATGTATGTATGCATATATTTTATAATAATATAATATGTTTACTTATACAACTGTAATATATAAACAAATATTTTCTATATGCTTTTCCTTAATTTAATATATATTTTTTAAATTAAATATATGCGTTTCACTTTTATTTTGATTTGTATTTTGATTTTCAATTCTCTTTTTTGGTTTTGTGGTTTTCTGTAACTGTAAGAAACGCTTCAGCGCTGCCTGCTGCACCCGCCGACATCAAAATCCTGCTACAGCTACATCAACCGTAACAGTAACAGTAACAGTGACAGTAACCATAACAGTAACAGTAACAGTAGATGCAACAGTAACAGTAGCAGTAACAGCAAACAAATGCTAGAGCTACCAGCAACACCAGCCTCTGCAAAACATCAACAACAAAATAAAGCAAAGCAAACGAATGAAACATGATATAAATGAATTATGATAATAAGATATAAATAAAATAAGAAAAGCGCCTGCTCTGGCTACGGCTACGGCTGAGGCTTTTGACGGCTCCTGCTTCTGCTCCTAAGTCCCGTTTCCCTGTGCTTCCCGATTCCGGTGCATGTGCGTTAAGTTGCTATAATCGATATAAGAATATGAATCGAGTAATCGATCAAACCCAATCACAATAAATAAACGAGCAAATCAATGCAAAATGCAGCAAGGCAATCAAAACAAAATAAGAAACAAAACAAAAATGCAAAGAAGTCGATATGATAACTGATAAGAAACCAATAACAATCCGCTCGCTCGCTCGCTCGCTCGCTAAAGCAAAGACAACAACAACAACAAAACAAACAAACAACAACAACAAAACTTGGCGCACGCTTAGCACATTTGCATCCACACACATACACAAACACACACACACACACACACCAACAAACAGACACAACACACACACACACACAAAGAATAATTACTCGTACTTGATCACGTAATCACACAGAATTTCTTGGCTTTGTTTTATGATATCGTTTTTGCGCTTACTTTTTACCAAATACTCGAATGAGCATTATCCAACTACTACTTGCCTCCTACTTCAAATCGCTTACCTATACTTACATTTATATATATATATATATAGTTATATATACTTATTATGAAAAGAAGCAGCTACAATTACAACTAACATTTACAACTATCAATTACAATTACAATTTACAATCACCGAAAAAAAAGAAAAAGAATAACCACTTATCCCGATACCCACAAAAATCTCACCATTTTTACAATTTTCTTCTTAACTTAACAGCAGACAGTGCTGAGCGCTGTTAATGGCAACAGCGCACCACTGTTAATGGCAACAGCGCAGCTATGTTAACTCTAAACGCTCTTCTGTTAGACTTAACATTGACAACTTGCCTGTTTATTTGGCACATCACGAGCACCTTCAATTTTTGTTGAAAGCACACAACAATTACACAAAATATTAAATCAATCATTCAATCAGTCAATCAATACACCCATACACACACACACACATACAGAGAGAAACATACACATAAACAGTATCTAAATACTATATATCTCTGTCTATCTATCTGTACTATCATGCCAGTTACTAACTATCTTTTCTTCAACGTATGTCACTATCTGCCGAAGACACACTGGAGTGCGTGCTTGATTGATCAGTACTGAATTGATTTGAAGATGTAGTACTGATTGATCAGCACCTACAAAGCTGATCAGATCTGATCTGGGCCGATCGGATCTGGTTTGATACCGTTTCGTTTCGGTTCGGTTCAATTTGCTTTGGTTTTTCTATATACTATACTATATGTTCATTTTTATGTCAAGTTTAACAGCGACGACGCCAAACGCCGGCACATTTTGTTTATTCCATTTTTGGCAATATGCTTTCGGTTTTTTGTTAGCCAACTCTATATACATCTATATATATACTACTATTGCCAACTTTTCTGTTCTATATTCAAAGCGGTTCAGACGCAAGCGCAATTAAATAACAACAGCAATTTGCTTTCGATGTATACATACCAATATACCAAATACCAATATACCAATATATATATATATCAATATATCAATACCAATATCAATATATCACATACACCTACACCTACACACACACACACACACACACACACACACACACACACACACACAATCTCACACACATCTATACTTATTACTATTAAAATACTTGGAGTTAAAAAAAAAATACATTCTTTTGGGTTTGCTTTCTTCTGTGTTCAGTGTACTAATTTTTTAAAACTTGTATCGTTTCTAACAGTTTTCGTTTTTGTGTTTGAACTTGACGTCCAGCTACAATTGTAGCCTATTGATAAATATATCGATATCTATTTTTATAACTTGTAACTCATTTCTGTTTTTTTTACCTTCTTTTTTCTTATATACTTATATATATATAAATATATAAATACAACCTTATTTACACACTGCGCTCGTTCTTCTTCTACGTTCTTCTTCATACCAAATCGACAACAACAACAACAACCAAAAAAATGAATAAAAAAAACTATAAAAAAAATAACAAATATATAAATATATATTTTAATGCAAACAAAATATATATTTCTATACCAAAATTGAATCGAAAACAAATTTGCATATTTAAAAAATACTTTAAATATACAAAAAATACCTAAATTCAAATAAAAAAAATTCAAAATAAACAAAAAACATCGAAAATCTCGAATGCCATATGAAAAATGCAAATAAAAACATGCAAAAATATGAAAAAAAAAATGAAAAAAAATAATATTGAAATGAAATTAAATGATAAATAGGCCCGTCGGCTTCTGGGGCAAAATTGTCGGCTCTTTGTGCGTGATCGCTGGTGTGCTGACAATCGCACTGCCGGTACCGGTTATCGTCAGTAATTTTAATTACTTCTATCACCGCGAAACGGATCAGGAGGAGATGCAGAGCCAAAATTTCAACCACGTTACAAGTTGTTCATATTTACCTGGTGCACTAGGTACATATATATAACTACATTATAATAAAAAAAAAAAAAACGTTTGCGAAATGCCACGACCATTTTATCATACCATGTCAAATCAATGCTAATCGATTCCTTTTCTATATCATCCCCCCTTCCCGAAAAAAAAAACAAAAAAAAAACACAAAAACGCCCAACGTTATTTTCTCCACAAAACAAAAAAAAAACAAAAAAAAAACAACCCAAATTTAGGTCAACATTTAAAAAAATCCTCACTCTCCGAATCGTCATCGGACATTATGGATTTGGATGATGGCATTGATGCAACCACACCAGGTCTGACTGATCATACGGGCCGCCATATGGTTCCATTTCTGAGAACACAGCAATCGTTTGAGAAGCAACAGCTGCAGCTCCAACTGCAGCAGCAACAGCAAGAGCAACAGCAGCAGGGACTCCAGCAGGGACATCAACAGAGCCAAAATGGCTTGAGAAGCACAAACAGCTTACAGTTAAGGCATAACAACGCAATGGCCGTCAGTATTGAAACCGACGTCTGACTACTAGGTGAGCGGATACAACACAAATCCCACAAATACTACATTGATTACCTAATGACACTAGCTGCAACATTTAGAACATTCGATGCTACTTGAACACAAAGCTTAGCTGAACAAACAATCCATATTTTCTTACTGGTTTGATTTGATTAAAAAAAAATATAGCGCAAGCTAACTTTGGTGCGCCAAAGTTTGGATACCCTTGCAGTGCCCTGTGTAAGCCGTCAGACTTTTTACAAAATTTGTTGATTTTGAACCGATCGATCCTATGGCAGCTATATGATATAGTAGTCCGATTTACACCAAATTTGGTCAGCCTGTTTGAAACTTATTCAAACACAGAATGTGTATATTTGGTTGAGATATTTTGAGAACCAAAAAAGTTTTTCATACTAAATATTGTTTTCGATCCGATCGTTCCTATGGCAGCTATATGATATAGTAGTCCGATTCACACCAAATTAATCAAACACACAATGTGTATATTTGGTTAAGATATCTTGAGAAACAAAAAAGTTTTTCATACTAAATGTTTATTTCCAACCGATCGTTCCTATGGCAGCTATATGATATAGTTATCCGATCCGGCCGGCTCCGACATATGTGTTGCGTGCAGCAAAATGACGTTTCTGTACCAAATTTCATCAAGATAGCTTCAAAGCTGAGAGACTAGTTTGCATAGAAACAGACGGACACACGGACAGACGGACAGACAGACGGACATGGCTATATCGACTCAGCTCGTCGCCCTGATCAAGAATATATATACTTTATGGGGTCTGTGAGGCTTCCTTCAATGCGTTACACATTTCGTGACAAAATTATAATACCCTCTGCAAGGGTATAAAAAAAGATTTAAGCCGGTACGGTTGCGACTCCTTTTGTCAAAGGATTTTTTTTTTTGTTTCTTCTACATATGTATGTATATATATTCGTAATATTGTACTATAAAAAAAAGTACTTTTAAAATGAAGTTACGCATATTATTTTAAAAATGAATTTCTATAAGTGTGTACATATTTGTTAATAAGCTTTTGTTCCTTGATATTTAACAGTTTTTAAAAATTGAGTTGTTGTACCGGACAGATCCTGATAGTCCTTCAAGGTCAACCGATAGACCTGTCTCCTGTGTGTACAAAGATGAATAATCCTTTGGCAATCCCTGAGTATAAGGCCGTGCTAGAATTAAGGAATAAAACAGGAACCGGTACTGGACAGAAGTTTATCCCATACAAAGGTTTTCATTTGATGATAAATGCTGCAGCTAGTATTATTGATATACCGCTACAAATTTGAATGAATCTTATAATGTTATTCTTAATTTCTACTCTGGTACAGTCAAACAAATGGAAAACGGACGAAACTTGCGAAGTGAAATGTTACGTTGGATGCCAGAAACGTCATCAAAAGCAGTCTAATCTAGAATTTTATTAATAAATAAATATTAAAGTAATAATAACTAGTAAGCAGCGTAGTTGTAAATTTAACAGCAAATGTAAAACAAATCAACACACATACACAGACACACACACACACACACACACAGCCAGTTCAGCAGGCTTGATAAAGTAGCTAAAAGTCAGACTAGCGATAGTTTTTTTTTTTAATATTCAACTTCGGCAGCCACAATTTACACAGCTGCTCAAAGAAGACCCCACACACACAGACACACACACACACACACACACACACACACACACACACACACACACTACACCAACACAGATGAAAAATAAAACTCAAATTGATACCTATGTTCAAATTTAGCAAATAACAACTAACAATCGTTATAGTCAAAACAAACAAACAAAATAAAAACCAAAAAAAAATCAAATACAAAACCAAAAAAAAAGAAATGAAAATCCAACAAAAAAAAGAGAAAAGAAAAACAAAAAAAATGCGAATTATCTTGGTAGTCTAATCTAATTGGAGTTTCTTCCTTTCTTTAGAAGCTAGCTACAAAAACCAAAACAAAACCAAAAACATAAAAACAAACAGAAAACAGACAACAAAGAAGCAACAATACATACAAACATACAATATCTGCTAATTTTATTTTCAACTTTAAATTATGCTCTATTATTAAATATTAGTCAAATATTAGAAAAATCCAAAAAATGAAAAACAACAAAAAAATATATATAAAAAATAAAATGGAAAACGAAAGTAATAAGAAAGAAGAATTGATAACAAAACAACTTAGGCAATGCAGAAATGAAAAAAAAAACGAAGATGAATATGGAAAAACGATTGCGATTGACAACGTCCTTATCCTTATCCTTGCTTCTCTAAAAGAAACAATTCATTTTTATGGTTTTATTACTCTTCGAAACTTGTTGAAAATAGGCCGTTTTTGTGTAGTGAAGTTTTTATGTACGAATCTTACTGCTGCCAGCGAAACGTTGCAGAATTTGCGCACAACGAAGAATTGAAAAAGACAAAAAAAAACAGAGAGATTTCCGCGATCGTGAGCGTTGGGGAAAAAACAAAGCAATTCTCGTAAATAGAAACGTTGAGTAGCATAGTGAAATTTAAAAAACAAACGTCCGAGTAGTTCTTAATGAGAGAGGTAATACTGTACTCATAGAGTACAAATAATTATGTATTAAATATCTAGAATTTAAGTAGCGCCCCAATTGGCAGATTTAACTAGATGAAACTATGGTTAGGATGTGCACAGTAGGGATATGGGTGTTGTCAAGATACTATCGTAATCACACAAAAAGAAACACACAGATACACACACACAGCAACACACACACACACACACACAGCCACACATACACGATATCTATACAGACACACATAGACATGAAAATGCTAAAACATCAAACTGCCGTTAAGTTTAAAATAATGAATAAAAGAAAGGGTTATATATATATACAAGTACATACATAAAATAAATATATATTAGTATATATATATACATATATATATATATATGAATATATATGATTATCTATATAGATGTGTGTGTATATATGTATATACATATATACATAATAGAACTAAACTGCTATTTTGTAAATAAGTAAGTCGGAGCTGAAGCTGAACATATAGACATAGACATAAAACAAACCAAAATGAAATGAAAATACAAATACAAATACCAATAAAAAGAAAAAGAAACGTTTACAACAACAACAACAACAACAAAAAGCTGCTAACGATACAAAAACAATAATTAAACTTAGCAACTGGCTATAACTAGAAGAATATGAAACTGCAAATAAATGAAACGAACCACAGCAACAACTATTAAAGGGCCGTTGATCTTCCAAGGACCCAACCCAATCCAACCCAAATAAATCGAAAGTAAAATGAAATGAAAAATTCAAAATAACACATTGATGCTTATTGCCAGAACTATCCACGTTTAGGTCAACAACAACAAAAAAAAAGCAGTTCTTAAAAGTTGATTAAGTTTTGTAGTTTGTATCTACATAGTATATGCATATATGTATATCTATAAATTTGATGTCTCACATACTTAAGAACCTATTAATTATTTTATGATTTCAAACTTGTCTACTTTGTCTTCCTTTTTATCGCATCAAATGCATTTCTGCACTCTTTTTTTTTTAAACGTTCAATCTAGCGTCTTCAACTTTTGTCAAAATGCTCGATAATAAACACACCAATATTTGGTGGAAGCCGATGAAAATACTATATTGTAAAATGTAAATTTCTTGAGATAAACACATATTCATATAGACACACGTATGCTTCCGCATCTAGTGAGGACTGTAACTGTGAGGGACTGTAAAATTGCTATATATTTACGAAAAAATCTTCGTATTTTATTTTCAATATTCCAATTGCGCATTGCTTTAGAAAACAAAACCTCAATTTCTTTGGAACATGGTAAACAATTCATGAACAATATAACGATCTAACGAACAAAAGAACTACGCTGTCACACGTATATATATAAATATATATATATATTGGAGAGATATGCATCTCTGCATATAGTTTGTTTCCATTAAAATATGCGACTGAAAAAAAAGTGTTTTTTTAATTGATTTGCCGCTTGTTGTAATTAAGAAGAATTTAAACAAAATAAATGAGTAATAAAATTTACACCAACAAAAGGAAAACCAAAAAGCAAACACTGTAAATATGTATAAAAGACCAAAAAGAAACAAAAAACAAGAAAGTAAAATAAATCAAATCAATTTACAGCTTTGAATACCGTCCACACGCACACAGTAAACGATTAAAGCAAATACATAGAAGATCTCTGAGAAAAAATTAACAAAGAAACAAAAAAAAAATGAATTTTTAATTAAAATTAAAACAGCAATAAATAAATGAGGGATTCGAAATAGCGAAAAGAAGGAGAAAAACATATTAACGTATACTTAATTTGGCCTTAAGCATTAACAATGATAATGATTACGCTGATAACGCTGATGATGATGATGATGATGAGGATGATTATGATTATGATGATGTGCAAAATTTAGTTATAAACAAAAGTTGAAGTAACCGTTTGGGCGCTCATACGAGTATTTTTTGTATATTGGGTATTATACTTATATATAGTTTGTATGGACTACGAAAATGCATATATGTGTATATGTATATATATAGATATATATATATATATATATATATAAATATATGTATTACATATATATTATTATATATATTTTATACTTTGACATATTTTATTTTTGTGTTTAGATTTTTTGGTTCGGTTCCTGACATGAGATAAGAGTACAGTACAGCCAATTAGACAAACAATATGAGAGCAATAAAATTGAATTATGAAAATATATGATATGCATATAAATTATAATGACATATATATATATATATTTACGTATATATATTTAAATATAAAAAAATATATATATACATATACTATAATTATAAATATCGTAATACAATATACATAACAACAAATAAAAACATATCGTCTTCAAGTCATGCAAGAAAGTTTTTTTTTTGTTTTTTTTTTACAAAGTAAATTATTCTAATGCTAGACAAGGCTTACTAAGTAGTTACAAAAGCCAGAGAAAGCTAGATGAATGAGAAAGAGTAGGAAAGGAAGAGTAGGACAGCAGCGCGAGAGTGAGACAGCACTATGTATGGTAGGGGAACAGAGCAAGTCAAAGAGCGAGCGAGAAAGGACGAGAAAGGCGTTTGTCTGGACCTAACATTGGACAGGCCAGACTAAAAAGTGATATAAAACATACATATAAAAACAAAATAACTTGCCAAAATAATTAAGTTTAAACATAATACATAATAACAACAACAAGAACACCAAATAAATAAATGCAGAAACTATGCTTTCTCAATACAGTAAAAGTAATGTAAAACAGTTCAGCCAGCAGCAGCAAAATCTAGTTTAATATACATCTTAATTTAGGCAATCTTATTATAATAATAATACTAAATACTAAAGTAATACTAATACTGATACTAATGCTAATACTAATACTAATACTAATGCTAATACTAATACTAATACCAACACTAATAATAATCATTATGGAATCTAATACTGCAACCTTCAAGCTGAGCTTTGCTATCAAGTAACAATTTCCAAACCGAACTACCAACAACAAAAACAACAAAATTAACAACAATAAATACTTATAAATAAAAAAAACCAAAAAAGGAAAAAAAATCCAATATTATCGTAACAAATTCTTACCAATAAAGTTGTCAATTTGCGTTGCCTATTTTCAAATTTGGTTTAGAAAATTTATTAATAAAGAAGACTGGAATAAAAGCAAAAACAACAAAACAAAACAAAATAACATTAATATACTTATATAGACATTAATACATATATTAAATGAGAACAAGGTCAATACAAATACATATGCGTAGCGTTCGAAATGCGTTCGAATTATAAGCAAAAAACGATACAAAAAAAACTACTTACTATAATATACAATTACACATGCATATACATACATACATTTCCACAGTGTATATGTAAGTCGAGGCCAGTTAAAACTTGAATTTTTTTTATATAGAAATCGATAACACACAATCTCAAATAGAACAGCAGAAATCGATACAAATAATAGTTAGCTCAAAACGCAAGGCAAAAACAAAGAAGGATGTGCTAAAAAAAAATAAAGTACGGCTTGCCGTTAGCTTAAATACCCTTGCTTACATGCTTAACGAACTAGAATTGAGTCTGTCCGCTTCGCAAACAAGTCAACCGTTTATTCATTGATCGGTCCAAAAAATTTAGCATACTTATATGGGCTATTAAGTTTATCCTCACACAAAGGCATCATCAATATTGCAGGGGTATAAATAAAAAAAAATTCAATTAACTATAAAAAAAAAATGCAAAGTTATATTATAAACAGAATACACATACGTACTACACACCAAACACACACACACACCCACACAACAACAACAACATATAAGTATTAGTACATGTGCAATTTCAATTTTATTTTAACAAATTATTTGAATAGTTATTAAAGAAAAAAGAAACAAGAAAATAGAAGAAAAATAATAAATGAAAAGCGCAAATAGGAAAGCTGCAAAACTAGCGCAAAAAGAAGAAAATTCATGTAAATTATGCGTACAACAATAAAAGAAGACAAAACTCGAATGGAAAAAAAACGAAGAACTACTTATTAAAATAAAGCTAAATAAATATTACTAAATTAATATATATAAAAATATATATGTGTATATATATTATATATATATATGATAAAATAAAATACGCCGCAGCAATTAAAAAAAGTTGTTAAGATTCTAAAAGTGAAATGTTTTATAAATAGTTAAACAAAAACAGAAAACCAAAACAAAAAAACAAAAAACAAAAAATTATTATGTATTAAATATGGAAGAAAAAAGAACATCAGCTAAGATACAAACAGACACAACAACAACAGCAACACAAAGAAAACAAACATACAAAACGAGCAAGCACAAAATTTACCGTTGGACTTTCGAAATGAATTTCAATTAAAATTTTTATCAGCCGAGTAAATTTTAAGGTAAATCGGATCCCGAAATTAAGCAGCTTCAAAAGAAATGTTAGAGAGATATTAGATTCATATAATATTCATACATTTTGGTGAACACGGTCATCAGATGAATAGCAGATCAATTCTACAAACACACACATACACACACACACAGATACACACCGACACTTACACAGACACAGACAGAGGCAGACACACGTTACTTTATGAACACAAAAGCAAATTAAATGACAAAAGTATATAAAAATAAATTATGCTAAAGAGAACAACTTATAAAATACAACTCAAATCGCAAACAAGTGTTTTATTTATGATCCAAGGATGGTATTTATCTAATAATAAGCAAATTACCTGAAAAGTGTTCCACAGATTTCAAAGGAATTGATAAAGTGCAATCCCTGAAGTACAGCTGGAAATCGCTGACTCTAAATTGTTTCATATGCACAGACTTACTTATTTAGTTTGAACTGCTCTGAGCACAAAACATAGCCGACATATTTTAGATTTAAGAGTATTCTGGAGATTGATTATAAATTTAACATTTAGTAAGGAAGTATTTAAAGTTTTCCTCACAATTTAACCAATTTTTGTTGAAACACAATCGGACTCTTTATGGAATATGGATCCTTCCAAATAGAATTTATTCCAAAATGATTCTTTTACTCTGCCTTTTAGTTTGATCCAAAAAATCTCTGCTGATTTTAAACGACAGTATCATCGAAATTGTTACAATAGCCTAAGTATATATAAATATAAAGTTGTGTATATACTTAATACGCTATTAATTTATTTATTTGTCACATTATAAACTTAGCTCCTAGCTTAGATATAGAAATCTGTCAACAGCTTGATGTTGTTGAATATGAATTTAAAATTCCATAAACGGTTATTTACAGTGCAAAGAGGGTGAAGTTGTTTGGTAGAACGAGTAACAAGTTACGAGTAATGCGATTAACGATTATCGATTACTGATTACCGATTACACGCACAGCAAGGACTTTTCTTGGCTATTGCCTACCACTAACAAGTTTATCAGATTGTCATATCACATAGTGTTTACATATATTAAGCTGATGCTTGATCTGATGGATTCAGGTCAACTGCTGAGCGCGTCCACGTCGCAATGACTTTGATGCCTTGGATGCTGCTGGCGGTCGAAAAGTGGGCAGATCAATGAAAACAGGACGATAATTTGGTGACTCTGGTCGCATTGATCGCGACTCTGTCATCTGCATATTCGTATAGTAATTTATTTCATTCTGTGGCTCACTGGTGGCGACTGCAGTTACCTCCTGACGTCTCTGGGCTGAACGGCCTCGTGATCTAGCACCATCCGAGCGAAGTAACTTGAAGAGATTACGTCGGGCAGCTTGATCCGATTGCTCTGTCGTCGCTTGCTCCGAGTTGCTTCGACTGTTGCTCGTGTTGAGGAAAGCTGCCTCCTCATAGCGTGGAATATAGCGTGGCTTTCGAGACTCTCCAGGACGAGATTGCTCCCGATCATGTGGCGTCACATTAAAGCCAAAGAATCGTGGTGCTTGCACGGAAATCAGCGGAAGCAAAGTTTCTCGAGCATAGCGCTCAGCACGCTGTAACAGTTCACCGAGTCGGAAAGGCAACAATTGAACTGTTTGTGGTTCCTCCTGACCGTTGGCCAGTTGAGCCATCAATTTTGGCGGTATTGCTGAGCTGCTCTCTGAAGTGGTTTTAGTTGTGACTTTGCTTGGCTGGTCAGCTGGTGGGTCAATGTCAGGTAATTGCAAATCCTTGCCGTGCTTAGCCCGTGGTGTAGTTGCTTTTAATACAGGCTCAACAATCTCCTCAGTTGTTGTATATTCATGAAGATTCCTGCCACGATTAAGCGATAGACGACGATCCTTCAGTACTGGCTCAAAGATCTCATTTGTCTGTTGACCTGGTGACAAATTGTCCGACAAACTGCGACTTGATTCAGCCTCAGTGGCATCCTTGTCCAATGAATTTCCAACTAGTATAGGCTGCCAGGGCAACTCATCAGTTTGATCTAATGGATAAGTTTGATTCTCTGCCAACTTGAAACTCGTGCCCAAATTGAAAATATCCTTGCGTTGTTTTACACTCTCCACACCATCAACAGTGGCACTCTGTCCAGATTCCTGTCCACTTGAATCAAGTGGTGGAGCATCTGTACTTGGTGGCAACGAAGCTGGTGGTTGTGTGGTATAGGCACCATAATCATCTTGATTGTCCAGCTCACAGTTGCCAGCTTGAAGACGTATTCTCACAGGACTGCCACTGCTGAGTTTTGTGCTGGGACGACAGAGAGAATGTGAACGTCCAAAGCTATCCGTTAGCACCACCTTGTCAATGTCCCAGTGGGGCAGACCCTTCGATAGCCAGCCACTATAGGATTTATAGTGAAGACTCAGTGTGGTGGGAAAACCTAGTGCCGGATGTGGCACAATGATCTTGGAGACAATGTCGCCGGCAAAGAATTCAGCATCGTCTTTTCTGCAAATGCAAATGAAAAATAATAAAATGATTTTAAGAGGGTAAAAGCATGTATAGACCAGAGCTGGGAATAGTGATTAAATTTGTTAATAAAACAATATTATTATATAAAGCATATTTCCAGCTCTGATATAAACAAACTTACTCAGATATCTCAAAGGTCTCGTTCAGACCGCCATCGCCCTCGAGTATAGCTTCCAGGCGGCCAATTGTGCGCAGTGGTAAATCGTTGAAGGAGTTGAAGATCTGCAGTTGAAACTGATGGGCACAGAAGGGTTCCTCCTCACGGGTCAACAAATATAGCTGACCGCGTCCCGTGGATTTATCCGCATAGTAGCCCATGTTGCCACAGCGTGGCACACCCTCGGCCAAATCCTCGTCATCCTGAGCACAGGGAAAGCATTTGCCCTTTAGGAAATCATCGTAATTGGCACATGGAAATGCTGGAAACATGCAACGTGGCGCCACTGAATCAATGAAGAACTTGTAGGCACGCCTATGATTACACAGCGATCGTCCCTCCTCATCCTCCGCCGCCTGGGCAGCTATAGGTTAGAGATTAGATAAATATTAAAAACAATCCGAATAAGAAGAGTCTTTCTCCTCCACAACTTACACCAAATAAAATCCGTGACTGCGCCAACAAAGAGATTGGAGCAACCTGTTTGCACACGACCTCCATTGGGATAATAATCCACATGTCCCATGGGTTGCCAGGAGCCTAAGCCTCCAAGAATTAAATTCTCGCCATTCGAATGTATGACATCAACAAATTCCGCATCGCTGCTGTCCAAACGTACCTTCGGATGCTGGGCCTCAAAAAGAGGTCCCGCCGGATCCAAGCCCGTAATGCGTGAAAGTCCTGGCAGCTCAGCTCCGGCAAAGCCCGAGACATGAGCTCCTAGACTAAAGCCAATCACATGGGTGCGCATCAGATTGAGACCCTTGTGCTGCTCCAGATGACGCAACAACATCGCCAGCTGTTTACCCACTAGTCGTGTATTTGCTGCGGCACGAACGTAATTCGGAAAAGTCGCACCATTCTCCCAGTCCACACAGATGACAATGCAATCCTCCTACAACAAAAAGAAAAGGAGACGAGGATTAGGATGAATAACCACGGCTGAAAAAACTATAATATTATATAAGGCTGATTTGGTAATTTAAAAAATAGATCAATATTGCGATTCGGCTCGCTGAACATATTCAAAATCCCCATCAATCAAGCTCCTACTTACCACGGCCATCAGAGCTGTCTTCATCTCGTAAATCCAGACGTGTGGACAGGCCGAACCAAAACCATGAACAATGACACGCACGGAGAGTTCATCGAAACCCTCGAGGTCATCAATAGAGGGAGGTTTCTTTTGACTAGAGCTTGTTGGTTTCTCTGTAGTCATATTCAATCCAGGAGACGTTGTGGAAGAATTACCAGATGAGCCTGGTGAACTTGTTGCTGCCGTTCCCATCGTCACTGGCGTCGGAGTCTCCGACTCCCGCTTGGCTTTTGCCTTGGCAAATGCTGCGGTCATGTTAAGAAAGGATAACTCCATTAAGGGCCTATCGGACCTTTGTCGAGTTGAATAAAAATAAAACTTTGTATTGATCTCTTCAGGTGATGAGGGCAACATCTCCAGATAGGCAAATGGTCCCGAATCCTCAAAGCAGCCGAGTTCATTGTAGCACACTCTTTTCACCGCCCTTTTGGCACGTCCATGTTGCAATCGACGTTGTTGTTGCAACTGTTCATGTGCCACAAGTGAGGCATGCACCGCATCCGAAAGTTGCGTGTAGTTCGCAAAACGCTGCACTCGCAATGTGGGCGTGGCATCCTCTCCACTCGCTTCCTCGCCATGAGCTGCAATTGATGAGCAATCAAAAGAATTAAGTTTCAATTTAATTCAAATGTGAATCGTTTTTATAGCCTGACAATTGGACACTTTGCAGGCAACTCACGTGCCCCAACAAGTGATCATTTATCATAGACATGCGTGAGTGAATATGAAAATATTATTAGATTTGATGAGGCATACATAATTATTTCAATTAAACAGGGGGCTATCTTTAAGTCTGATCAATCTATAGACAGTTCATAAAGTACAGTCGCTTCCTAATTGTGTATAGTATTCTTCCTTAGTTTATAGAGAATTGACTAGCCATAAAAAAGGGAAAATGAAAAACAAAGTCAACAAAAGCCAAGACAAGGAAAGAAATGAAAAAGTTAGATCAGGTGCAATAAGGAAATAAGCTGAAAAACGAGGGAAACTAACGAAATTAGGGAAATGGTAAGAAAAGAGTAAGGTATGTCAAAAAAGATTGATTCAAAATGAGGTAAGCTAACTTAATGTTAAATAAAATGTTCTAATATCGCTGGTCCGACTGGTCCCTTTATAAGATAAGTTAAAAGATGCAATCTTTTTAGACTCCACTTAACCTTTTATTTGACCCTACAAAATTAGAATGGACTTCCATTTAAATAAGTACGATCATTCGACTTGATCTCATCAAAGGAGAGATGTTAAGAAGATTTAATGGAAAATTAGTCAGACCCATCAGACACAAAAAGTATACGCCATGATGATTGTCATACGCAATTAAAAATAATAAAAACTTGTAGGAATTTCTTTAATGGCAGCGCGTAAAATGTTTTCATTTTGCGTTTTCAGACACAGCTCCATCATTTTATGGAACGTGCCGATGACATAATATCATCCACATGGATGTATCTGGTGGATGTATGGAATCACATAAGCAAATATGGCTACGTTAGCTAAATGCGATGATAAATTACCGAGGCGTGATTGCGTTTCCAAAACGCCAAAAGACCAAAATAATAACAGAAAAACAAAAACCAAAATCTGTCCACGCTTTGCCACACACACGTCGCCAGGTGGCAAAATAATTAAACGCATTATCATGATCGTCTAGGCGAAAATCAAAAGGAATTATGAAGAGCTGTAGATGAGCCCAAGACTCTCAGTGTCCACTGTGATTTACAAGTCACTAATTAAGCTAATACTCATACATACATATGTATATGTACCTGACTCACCCATTTGTATCATTAGCAACATCCAAAAGTGCTTTGAAAAGCGCCCTCCATTAATCAACACGACGTGACTTATGGTCCCTTATGCAACTAAATGCATTCAAGTTTATTTTTGTTTTCCTTCTGTTTTTGTTATATTGTTATTGTTGCTTTTTTTCTTTAGCCGTACAGACAATGGGAAGCATTTTACGCTTTAGGCCCATAAAAGTAACGGCCACTTATAAATAATTACTGCACTTTTCTCCAGCTTTTGAACCAAAAACCCACCTACAATTAAAGTAAGCCTTGGCAATTGGCAAAAACCATGGTTTTACTTTTATAATATTAGGGAGGAAATTGTTTTAAAAATATGTCAACTAGTTGAGTTTTGCAATCGCTTAAAATTCGGATTGGATATGGGAAATCTTTAGAGCGAATGGATGGAAAATACTATTCTATAGGAATCATGATGGATCCAGTATAGGCCTAAGAAACGAATTAAATTTGAAAAAATCGAAGCTGTATTGATTAATGTTTTGGAAGAAATGAAATAGAGATATTCTATTCTATACACTTCTTAGAATTGTTTTCACTAACGACACAAGATTAGTTTAAGTTTAATTTAAACAATCTTTTGCTTCGACGGTTGGTCTTAGGTGAACTACGGGTTTCGGAAAACTCTAATTAACTTTGCGTAAGAATCATTGGATTCGGACTATTCAAATATTCTGACTACTTTTATGAATAGTTCTTAGATATATATATATTTATTACACAAACATATAAGAGCTTGAGATGTTTTTGTTAATGTTTTGGAAAGTTGACTTAGATGATATTTATGCCATCTTGCAACGTCAATGTTTTTACTCTTTTCTCTGAAAGTTTTTCATAATAAAAATGTTTATTTGTTGGCAGTTGAACAGGCAATAAATATTCATATATTTAATAGAAAAAACATGTAAAGACTATGAAATGTTTATATAAGATGGGGATTTTCCGAAATTTTTCTCGGCTGTCAAATGGAAGCTTTTAAGTTGAATTTTAACTATTTATTGATTAAATCTTTTAAACTGTACATAAGTTGAACTCGAGGGATGAAAAAAAAGGAGGAATAAAAGAAAATTAGAAGCAAACTGAATATCGAAATTCCACTTCATATTTCATAAACAACATGTTATTTTTTGATATTGCGCCTTATCAACAGTACAAATAGGTCTATTAGCTAAATAGACTTTATTTTTGAAAAATATCTCTAATTATAAATTATATATAATTATTTATAATTTTAAAATGACAATGATTTTTGTTCTTCGGAGATTTTAGTACAATGTATTAGAAAAACATCACCTATATCTAAAACAATTAAAACTTAGAGCAGTTGCTTAAAGTGTGAAAGGAAAATGACCAGATAAATCGATTATAAATCGATAACATGTCTAGTCACACATGTTAGGTATTGAGTTAACAAGCTATTGGGAGTATTGCTAATGAATATGTCAGGGGTGTTGTTTGTGTTTTTTGATGTTGTCACTTTCGTGTTTTCATTTACGTTTAACACTTTGTACACATTTTTGGCATTGCAGTCGCTTCTTTCGCTTTGTTGACTGTTTCCGATTACATATGTTTGTAAGTATGAGCATATGTATGTATATATTTATATGTGTCTGTGTATTCGTGGTATTTATGGCGATTGTGCAATTCATGAAGTGTTCACTCTGCGCGTCAATGGCAAAAAATTGTCAAGTGAAACTTGACAGGGGCCAAATAAATTGAAAGACACCCACAGTTCCCCCCTGTGGCCTTGTCAAAGAAGGGGGTGGTGAGAGGGTAGCTCAAAAAAAAAGCAACAATTTTAAACTGAAAACATCCTCAGTAAGTTGAACAATTTAGCACACAATAAATCAATTAGACGAACGGAAACTGAAGCGGGAGTGTGTAAATAGAAAGATGAGGGGGGAGAGGAAAGGAAAAGGGGAAAAAAGAGTGAAGCTGTGTCCAAGTGTCGAGTGTAACTCAATTAGTTAATGGAACTACAAGTACGTCTACTTACCGCTAGAGTGTATGCTCAGCAGCAACAATGAGAGAGCGAGGCAGATGTGCAACATTGTGGTTGTGCCCGTTGTTGTTGTTGTTGATGTTGCCACAGTTTATACAATACAGTTGATAGTGCCGAATGTCATTGATAGAGTTCAGATAATTAATTACCCCTAGAGTGGGGGTCACGCTCCTATTCTCTCTCTGTCTCTCTCACTTCAATGATTTGATTCTTCGTAGAGCTGAGTTTTTAGCATTGCACTTGTTGAGTTTATTTATTTAATTAATATTTGTTACTATTATTTATTTTTAAAATATCATCTGCAATATATTTATATGTATATTTTTTGTATATTATATATACATTTGTAAATCGTATATAAATTTGTTTGTAATGCTTTCGGTATTATGCGCTTGTGTCTCTTTCGCTTTGGTAATAGCAATAAACCATAAACAAATTCACTTTCACTTATTTGTGAACCTGCCGGCCAAGTCGTGACTGGTTCCTGGCCACGGCCAATGGCTGCGACGCGTCGTCTCGACGTCTGACTCACTGACTGACTGACTAAGCAGATGCAGATGAACAACTGGACAACTGGACAGATGGACAGACGATTGCTCTATGAACCAAAGCTGGGCGTTGGTGTTGGCGCTTGATTGAATTATGTGGCAGAAGACGCTTCACACAATAACAACAAGCAAAGCTTTCACTTGGCCAACAGCAGCAGCAGCAGCAGCTCCAATTTGTGACAGATGCTTGAGCTCTGATTGATGGTGAATGCCGTTGATTGATTGTTTATGAGCTCTGCAATTACAAAGAAGCAAAATCGATTTTCAATTGCAACAAAGTATTGCACCAATTGCTACTGCTGCTGTTGTTGTTGTCGTTGTTGCAATCATTGCTGTTACTGTTGTTATCGGACTGTCTGTATATTGTATAATAAGCCGGTTGACAGACAGGATATGCGATAAGCTACTTTAATAGCAACGTTCATTCGGGTCATTAACCTCTTTTGGCGTATTTTGCTTCTCTGATTCTCTAGCTAAACGACAGCAATAACAACAACAACAACACCAACAACTACAGCAACAATAAAAGCAACAACAACACTATAGTTCAAATATAAACATTGCTAACAAGCACAAGCAAACACACATTACACTCTGCTGCACATTCAAAGAAAAATTTGAAACCCCTTTGAAGAAATTATATAAATTTCTGAAGAGAAATAGAAAAACTACAAATGTATATGTGAGCATATATAAAAATAAGATGATAAGATTCCACTATTTCTTTGATAAACTTGATTATCGAAGAATTTCAATATATTCAGAAATATCAAGATCACAGATCTAAAGTGAGACATATCTGGATTCTTTTCTTTCAATATTAAAGAGTTTCCTATTATAAATACCGACTGATTTCAACTGATTTAAATCAGTATTATAATAAATAATTATTCGTAAAATTGGTAAGCTGAAATCGATAAATATTGAAAAGAAATTTTAGACAAAATGCAGACATTTTAGCTGACAGTATAAGAATATTTCTTGGGTAAAAATAATTTGTAAGAGGTAGATGCTTATAGTCCAGAAAGAAATATATTTAAACTATACAATATGTCAATAATCTATTTAAAATACACATATCAATAAAGAAAACTAAACTTTGTAACAAAAATCATATAAATAGTTATCAAAAAATATGGTTTTATGTAGCACAGTGCAATATTGTTGAGTTGAACGTTGAACGTTGTTGGTCGAATGTGGACATTTGGGTCAGCAGCAGCAGCAGTTGTCAGTCGACAGTCCACAGTCCACAGTCGAGAGTCGATAGACAAGAGACAAAAGTTTGTCATCAAGTTTGGCTTTTGGCCAATTTTCAAAGAAATGCCATGTGTTAATTGTGCGGGAGAGTCACCCAAAAGAAAAAGAAGAAGATGAAACGAGGTACCATCTAATTGGTTGTGAAGCCCGCAACGAAAGTGAAAACTTTAAAGAGTCATCAAAAAAAAAAGAGCGGATAAGATAAGAAATCAAAACAGAAACCGAAAACTGAAACTGTAGTTGAAATCAAAACTGAAACTGAATCTGAAATATTGAGAGCGTGTATAGCTGTAACTTGATTGATTTATTGATATTGATTCAATATCGATTGTTCATTGAGCTTCACTTTCGTTGGTTATCGGCCTGTGAGTTTTCAATTAGCACCTGTAACCCAGTATTAGGCAAGTTTTCTTAAAATCTTCAGCTCGTCAAATGTTGCCATTACCAAATGTTTATACAAAGCTAACATCAAGGAGCTCTTGTTTTCTTAATTAAAGTTGATTAACAACTATATTAAGTTTACTTAAATGAAGTCTAGCTCATTGGCTGAGCAAATGAGGTCGCTTAACTTAAGGTTTTTCCATTATTTCCCAACAGATTTGTCATTGTTCTCAATTTTGGCAGATTGCCACCAATGTTAATAGGTGGTGTAACAGAGTATAAATGTTTATTGTTTTTTGTTAACTTAAGTGTTTATTGTTAACAGTTATGCAAAAGGCAGAAGCATAAACAGCTGATTTTAGGTCACAACCAAAAATGTTGTTAAGTCCATGCTAAAATTGATTTATCGTGGGTAATATGTATGTACTAGCAAGCAGTGCCAAGCAGTTCACTATTAATTTTCTACACATATTAAGTATACGAAAAGCATTGTTCAAATTTCTTGTTTAAAAATAGATTCTAAATACGAAAAACAAAATGAATACATAAATAATTTGTCACTTTTATCGATAAAAATCTCTCCCAGCTTCCATAATATAAGTATTTACAATACTACAACTATTGCTCTGGCTTAAGAATAAAAAGCAACAATTTCATGCTTTCAGAAATTGAATATTCTAAGCAACTTTCTTAGTTGCTGCTGTAAATTAAGAGCAATAATTCCACTATTCCAATTTGAATAACAAAAATCATGAATAATTGAAAAGTTTTTGCTTTTATCAATAAACTCTCCTCTTAGTTTCGTTAAGATGTCAATTGTGAACAACTTTCTTAGGTACTATTATTATTATTATGGGTTGGCGAGTTCATTCACAGCGAAATTCGCATTGTATTCGAATCGGATCGAATCTGGCCGAGATCATTAATCAATCGATGGGTTTCGACCACCCGCAAACTGAAACCGTTGAGAGGCGGAACCAACAGAGCGTGGCAGAGCAACAAAAAAAAAAAGAAGGGTTACAGTTGGTGGCAACAATCGGGGGCACTTTTGTTGGCCAATTTCTCAGGTGATGATGACAGATGAAACTGTCGCAAGCTGCTGGGAAAGCTACATACTCAACAAAATGGAAAGTAACTAGCAATAATGCTTCTAAAGTGACTTTCGCAGTGGTTGGCGGCGACCACAGTTGGTGACGACAGTCTTCAGACACTTTCAAATAGATTAACCCAAATTGGGGTGCTGGGTCCGCTTTCCGTTGCTGTTTGATGTTGGACTTCATTTTCGCATTTGCAGCCAATTTGGCTCATTAGATAAATTAACGTATGTATGTGTCTGTGCAACTGCTGCCACATGTTGTTGCAACTTGCAAGCACATTCAAGAGTCAAGAACTGGCTCTGACTCATCCAGTGCATTGGGAAAGTCAGCTAAAGAAATCAAACCATGCCAATGAAAAGCGCAAATGCTGGCCATAAATTGTAGCCCACTCAATTGGCCAATCTTAATGTTGGCCAAAAGGAGCTCCCACTTGCCACATGGCTCAATCAGCGTTAACAATGCTGCAGCATTGTGGCAACTTTTAGGCAATCGTTTTGATTGATTTGCAAACTAACAACTTGGCTCAATATCTGTCTCTGTATGTGTGTGAGTCTGTGTGTGCTATTTATTGCCTGATGTTGTTTTCATGATTTTTATGGCCGCCTTTTGCCACACAAAAGACTTAGGCAACGAACTTGCAGCAAGCGCTGACGCGCAGCCAAAATAAAAATAAATTGAAATTTCCTTAGCCAATTTTCGCATGACAGCCAAGTCGCTTAAACTGTTTCCTGTTTGTTACGACGGACACGAGGAACCAACAAAAAAACAAAAATAATACAGCTGAAACTAAAGGGAGGCAGCCAACGGGAGCTGGACAGCAACAACAACAACAACAACAGCAGCAACAACAACGAAAAAATATATGGAAAATCAGCAGCGCATGAAATTTCCGCCGTTATTTGAGAGCTTCAAAGTTGTTGCTGTACTTTTTACGTTAAGCTGTACAAATTAGTTGCTTCTTGTTATTATTATTGGTGTTGTTGTTGTTAGTGTTGTACTTGTTGTTGTTGTTGTTGCATTGGTTTTTCACAAGAATTTCCACAATCTCATTGTCTATGCAATACATGCGCTCAAGAAGCCGAAAAGACAATGTGTCATAAATCAACTGACGACGCCTCTGCTAAAGTCGACCAACGGTAAAATGCACAGCCAGAAATAACAACAACAACAACAATTACAGCAATGTGATGACAACAACAACAACCGCGATAACAACAATTACATGCATGCAATAATGAATGTACGTGTGTGACATACATTTTGGGCCATATAATCCAGGCTCCAAGCCTCAACCAGTTCTGTAGCCAAAAGGGAAAGAGCACTTGAGAGTAGAGAAGATAGAGAGAACAGAAAGAGAAGGAGAAAGAGAGGAGAGAGACAGATGAGAGCAGGTCAAGTGGGCATGATGAAAGCGTAGGCAGAACTTTAAGTATCAGGTGACCCCATTGTAAAGAGACTTGGCAAAAGATGTCTTCAATTTGATATGGCTATAATTAAGAGTGAAAGAGAACTGAGACAGAGAAATGAGTACAGAGAGTTTAGAGAATGTTCTGTACTAAAAACGAATTATTAGAATAGTGTAGAAAGAAACTTAAGCATCAATATAACAATAATTTGCAGATATATTTATTAAACAAAATCTAATTTCATAAAATTAATTGTCATTCAAATATTATGTAAGTCTGTTCTTCTTAATACATTGAGACTAGTGCTAGGATGAAAGGCTATAAACAAAAAACTATATGATAACTTTAATGGAAAAGCAAAAAAACTAAAAGACAGTACTGTGAGTAGATATCAACTACATCCACATTTTCACAACCGGAAGAGAACGAAGCGAACACTGAGTAAAGAGAACTGTAAAAAGAGTCAACTAACAATAAGATCAGGTCAATTGGGAAAGCGTAGGAAGAGCACTTTAAGCCACATGACCCAATTTTAAAGACACACAAGATAATTCCACACACAGTTATGTCACTTAGAAAAGATGCCTACAATTACATTTACAAGAGTATCTCTCGTTTTATCGGTCACAATTAAATGTCTTTTGTCTACACGAAACGAGGGTTTGTCGCTTTTGTTGACCGCAATTGAAACTAGAATTGCTTAACCTGCAGATAATAATTAACAAGCAGATAATGCTGATAATTATGTGGCACTAGAGCACCACTTGCCCCACAGACCTCAATATATCATAATGCAATGAGATCTATCTCTGATTACCATGCCACTAACTGCTAGCTAATAACCATTCATAAATCTATCTAAATTAAAAAATGAATAATTTTTTAATAGTTAATCTAATTGTAAGCTGCAAATGGAAAATATGTCTAGTAATAAATGAGTTTGACTGCTTACTGCTGAAACACTATCTACAAAGGAACTAGCTTTGTGCTAAACTGGGCTAAATTTATAATGCCTAAAACATAAAAACTGTCAGAGTCTTGAAGATTTCAGAAATATACCTTAAAAATGGTATATTGTAAACATGACAGTTTTAATGGCAATAGTTTTTGAGCTCTGCTGTTTTAGTTTTATTTTATTTTTGAACACCAATTAATTCTTACATGATTTTTTAACCTTAAAGAAAAGTATTGTAAAATCTAGATTTTAACTCATTTGCTAAACAAATCTAAGAGAATTCCAATTATACTTATTAGATATATATTAATTTTAATTTAAAAATAGTATCAGATCTACCTGTTCAATCAGTAAATCTCCTTATATATTTTCCACCTGTTATCTTTTCCCAAATATTTCTTGACAGACCATATGAATTTTCTTTTCTTTTTTCATTTCAAATAAAAACATGATTAACATCTTTTCAATCTGACAGTTGTGGGTTTTCGAATTAAGTTTTCCACTTGCTGAGCTCAATTGATTCATGACCTTGCCTATGTCAACAACGACAACAACAACAGCAATCACACATAACAACAACGGCAACATCAGCAACAATTTGAGTAAGTCTCGATCATTGGCTGTTAACTGCAGGTGAATTATGTTAACTCAAAAGCGACAATCACAACAATAAAGTGTTTAACTAAATTTAAATTTGTTTTTGCTATTATTCATGTTGTTGATATAGTCGTTGTTGTAGTTGTTGTAGCTGCTGTTATGCATGGCATTGAAGGAATTTATGCAGTTTAATTGAAAACAATTTTCGTCATAGGAGACTGATTCAACGTATGCTGTTTGTAAGTACATACATATATGCTACGAGTATACCCTGTACGATTAATGTGCTCGAAAAGGAGAGTAAAATGTGATACAAAACTTAAATTTAGATCTTCAAAATCTCCAGACCTTTTCATGATATAGAATTTCATAATAAAAGTTATTAATTATTTATTAATGTGATAACTGTTATCATATAGAATTTGAGCAATTCTACTTAACAACAACTTAAAAGTTGCAATCCTTTCCCATTAGGTATTAAATAAAGGTCTTTGCAGGGTATCTAGCTGTCAAAACACAGGCAACAATTATCCGTTGCTACTAGTCTTTAAGTTTTTACTTTGCACTTTTGTTGATTTAGACTTTACACTATGAATTTGTTTGTTGGTATCAAAATTGGCTGCCTTTTGTTTGGTCTCTGCAATTCGTGTCAATGTCAGCATGATTTTTTTTCTTAATTTTTTATTTTTAGTTATTTTTTTTGTATGCACAACGCATTATAGCTGAGCGGGAGGGGGAGAACACGCTTTGAACGGGTTTCAGCACAAAACATGCATAATAACAACAACAACAGCAAGCAGCAGAAACTGCAGCAAGCAGTGCAAGCAGTTACCGAAAAGACTTAAGCGACAAACTTAAAATGCAGCAAGTGCAAACGAAAAAAAACAAGCATAACAAAGTATAATAAAAAAAGATCGAAAATGTGTGGAAAATTATGCGAAAAATGTAGGTGCCTAATGCATAAAGAAACAATATGTAAAACTATGATAAGCAAAAGATAGCAACCATAACAATAGCAACAAAAACAACAACAGTAGCGGCTGCTGCTTTTTGTTTTTGGGATCCGGGCCCAGCTTACAGTTTCACTTGAGGCGCGTGAAAGTTGCGCTTCATAACAAAAACAAAAAACAAAAATCAAAAAATACAACAGAAAAAAAGAAGACAAAAAAACAACAACCTACGCTCACACACATACACAGTGGCACAATTGAAAGACAACATAAAATAAAAAGGGCGGGCGGGCACAGGCCAAAGCCAAAGACAAACATCAAATGCAAACACTGACTGCAATTAATATACGCACATTTTACATTAAATATTATAACTGTTGCTCTTGCCGCAAAAAAACTTGTGCGAAACGTGCCGACCGGACAAATTTAAAAAAAAATAAACCTGAAGATGCAACGCGCAAAGCCGACAACGAAGACAGCAATTTATGAACGCAAGAAATAAAGTAATTGTAAACAAAGCAGTGCACGACAAGAGGCGACAACACGAACCGCAAACCGTCGCGACTGAAGATCAACTGAAAACACGAAACTTACAAATCTTTCGGCTGTAGCCGAAGCAACAACTGCAAGAGCACCATAAGCTCGGCTCAACACTTCGGCTATTGTTCGGCTACTTTTGCCTCTTGGCGCACTTGGCGCATGTCGCAGCGCTGCCAGATTGTTATCAGGTGGCCAATTGGCATCGTCACCAGTCCAGACACGTACGATTGCCAAAAAGCCCACTAATAATAACAGCAACAACAACGATAGAAAAACCAGCAGCAAATTGCCAAAGCAATACTGGGAAAGAGAAGAAGAAGAAGGCGTGGGGGAGACGAGAAAATGGGTGCAACTAGGGCCGATTGGCGATTGACTTTGATGAATGATAAACATCCATTCATATGTATGTGACTTGCAGTGGGCACTCCACAAAAAGCCAAACCACGCGTTGCTCGACTGCCCACAGAAAGTTCTCATTTGACCCACTTTAAAGGCTGGCAAATCTGAACACGCTCCAAAAACTATCTGTATACCGCACAACCCACAACCGCAACGGGGTATGCCCCGTCTGCATTTAATAGATCTTCTTAGGTCTGCTAACTGTGATTACAAAATGACAAGTCCTTTTAAAATCCTTCAGGATACTGTCAATTTTAATAACATTTGTATATCATCTTTAATATTCTTTCGTTTTTGAGAAGCGAAATCAAACACAATATTTAAACAAGAGCAACCGTCACTTCGGTCATATTGTGTTTGCAAAAATTACCCACAACACAATTTGGCGCCATCTATTGTTTGCCAACGCCTCTTTTTTAGAACTACGTTTTTACCGTTGCTTTAAATCCTGGCGTCGATTTTATTTTTGTGATTTGCGGAAAGTTATTTATAAACAAAAAAACAGAAAAACAGAAATGCTTTATCAGTTTTTTACAACGTTTACTTATTCAGAAATGGTTACTTATCGTATTAGTCATCGTTGGAAGTCGCCATGTATTTCTTATCGACTCGAACCAACCTGTTAATGTAGTCCATCAACTAATTCTTGTTAAATAAATTGCAGTAACTGAAATAATTTAATTGCATATTTAAGAACAAAAAAATTAATCTTATCGAGTTTAATTGGATCTAGAATCATGATAAAGGCACATTCTACTTAGATATCGGATCCATTTTTTCTTTTCCAAAGTTATTCAAGTTTGAAATCTGTTTGTCAGAATCTTTACTACGAAGTTCTTATTTTTATACCCTTGCAGAGGGTATTATAATTTTGTCACGAAATGTGTAACGCATTGAAGGAAGCCTCACAGACCCCATAAAGTATATATATTCTTGATCAGGGCGACGAGCTGAGTCGATATAGCCATGTCCGTCTGTCTGTCCGTCTGTCTGTCTGTCCGTCTGTTTCTATGCAAACTAGTCTCTCAGTTTTGAAGCTATCTTGATGAAACTTGGTACAGGTCCGTCTTTTTGCTGCACGCAGTACATATGTCAGAATCGGATAACTATATCATATAGCTGCCATAGGAACGATCGGTTGGAAATAAACATTTAGTATGAAAAACTTTTTTGTTTCTCAAGATATCGCAACCAAATATACACATTGTGTGTTTGAATAAGTTTTTAACAGGCTTACCAAATTTGGTGTAAATCGGATAACTATATCATATAGCTGTCATAGGAACGATCGGTTGGAAATAAACATTTAGTATGAAAAACTTTTTTGTTTCTCAAGATATCGCAACCAAATATACACATTGTGTGTTTAAATAAGTTTTAAACAGGCTGACCAAATTTGGTTTAAATCGGACTACTATATCATATAGCTGCCATAGGAACGATCGGTTAAAAATCAACATTCAACAAATTTTGAAAAAAATCTGTCGGCTTACACAGGGCACTGCAAGGGTATCCAAAGTTTGGCGCGCCAAAGTTAGCTTGCGCTATATTTAGTACTAATTTTACTTTCTACCACAAATTCCATCTTTTTTAACATATTTTTTCTTTAATAAAACTGTACATTTGTTGTACAGATTAAGCTATTTTTATGAGAAAAATTTACATAAATGTTGTGATATTTAAAGAGTTTGAGAAAAATTAATTTGTTTCATGTTGAGATTGTTGCTATTTTTCTCTGTATTATAAAAGCAATCTTCGCCCGCACTTTAAGAAACTTGCGTTTTATGATAATGGATAAGTTAAAATCCCAGTAAGTTTATAATAATTTTATTTAACAATTTCAAGTTTTTTTGATGCCCAAATTTAGGAAAACTTTACACCAATTCGAGACTTGATTTTCAGCTAACATCTTCTAATTGATGCATAGCTTACAGGGCATCTGAGAGTCGTGCTACAGTTACAAGCAGCTTGCACATGCGAGTTATTAAATTTAATATCGTTTATTTTCTCGATAGCTTACAATTTAAAATAAGATTGGTTTGCTGGTTGGCTAACAGGCTATTTGCCTGGCTCAACTGTCCGTCTAACTGGCTGACTGTCGTATGCGTATGCGGAGGCAGGTGTTCCAGGAGTGAAGGCAATCTAATGTGGCTCTCGCTGGCATATATTACACACAGTTACACACTCTCTCACACGCACACATATACACACAAAGACACAATTGAACTGTATAACATTCGGCTCCATTTCGGGTTTACGACTTAACATTAAGAGTATAAAAAATACATCAACTTCTTTTACAATTTTTTCATTTTTTGCCATTGCAACAGTTGCTGCAGCAACAACTCTGTGTGTTGTATGTTGGATGGTGGAGGGCGGGCCAGGTAGGGGGGGGGAGGGGGGCGTGTCTGTAGTGCAACTGGAGTAGCATACGACAAAACTTGATTTACAATTTTTAAACACATACTATCATCATACATTCTCAGAAATAAAAGAAAAAAATTAATGTAGAAACTATAAATATAGATATCCAGATCTATTTGTAGATCTATATAGCCAGGGCGTGTTGTTTTTTGTTTGTATGTTTCTTTTCGTTTAGATTTATGCAATAGGCAACAATTAGAATTAGCTGATAGTGCTGGTTATTGGTTGGGAGGTTGGCGGTGGCTGTGACGATTGGCAATAATAACCTGGCTCCTAACCCTCCTGACCAAAGTCCTCTGTGAATTTGCGTAGCTTTATTAAATCCTCATCGTTGACAGTCGGTTTCGTTCTTGACAAGGACTTTAACATGTCGCGCTGCAAGAACATAAATTAAAGTTAATGAACGTAATTAAATAAGGAGGATAGCTAAACTTACCATAGTTACAGGCGGTTCGAATAGTTTGTCGCTGGGCACATCCATCCAGTTCATTTCCACGGCACCCGCATCGCCCGGCGAGCAAGGCACCAGCAGATCATCGACAGTGTCTTCCTTATTGGATGGACATGGTCCAGAGACACGCTTGAAGTGTGTGGCAGTTTGAACCTTGCGTACAGGCTCCATCAACGCATCGCGCACTACAATCGATATATCGGCGCCAGAGTAACTGCAACACAGAGAGAAACAGAAAGAGAGAGAGATGTAGTTGGTGCCTCAATTAGAAAAGGAGAGGTGTAATCTTACCCTTCGGTCTTTCCGGCCAACTCTTTGAGATCCTGCTCGGTCAGCACGTGCGTGGTGTTGCCTAAATGTATTTTGAACATGACAAGGCGCGCATTCGCTTCCGGTAGAGGAATGTAGATACGCTTCTCGAAACGCCTGCGAATGGCGGAATCAAGTACCCAGGGTATATTGGTGGCACCAAGAACGAGTATACCATCCGTGTCATTGCCAACGCCCTGCATCTGTACCAGAAATTCCGTCTTGATGCGACGCACACTATCGTTCTCATTGTCGGAACGTGCAGAGCACATGGAATCAATCTCGTCAATGAATATAATCGATGGCTTGTGCTGGCGTGCCAGCTCGAAGAGATTCTTGACCAGCTTCTCGGATTCGCCCAGCCATTTGGACATTAGATCGGAGCTAGACACTGAAAAGAATGTGGATCTATTCGCCTCGGTGGCGACCGCTTTCGCCAAATACGATTTACCCGTACCGGGTGGGCCAAACAGCAATATTCCCTTCCAGGGTATACGTTTACCCGTAAACAATTGTGGAAACTTGATAGGCAAGATGACAGCCTCTTTAAGGGCCTCCTTGGCGGCATCAAGACCTGCCACATCGGACCATTGTACATGGGGTTTCTCAATAACAATCGCTCCCTCTAATTTAGCCTGCAGTTTCTTTTTCTCTGGATCTTCGCCGTCATCATCATCACTATCGCTCTTTTTGTCCTTGTCATCCTTGGAACTGTTTTCGCCACCCTCCTTAATTGGTTTCTTTTTGCCCTTCTTGAGGTATTCCTTTAGTTTCTCCGCTCGATCCAAGTACTGTAAACATTTGGCTCTTATCGAATCCTTTGCCTTCTCGCCCTGAGCCTCATCTGAAAGTATATGAATTTGCTCTTAAACTCTTCTCTCTTGAGAGGGGGCGTTATTACTTACATTTGATGGTATGAAGAAAGTACTCGACACCGTGTTCGTAAAGACGCAACGCCTCTGCATAGTTCTTGTTGCGATCCTCTTCGGTGGCTTTTGTCACCAAATCAATGGCCTTCTGCAATGTGGTGCCGGCTGCCATGGATGTGGTGTTAACTATAATAAAACGGCACCCAAAACAATAGTTAATATCAATTGCGAGTGACGTCACAACAGCTTGAGACAGAGGTGTGGACCACTTTTTGTCTATCGATTATATCGATCAACAAATGCTAATAAATTGACAAATTTATCAACAAAAGACTAGAGAAAAAACAATTGTGAGTCCTTGTCAGGCACTTTTTCGTAAAATTCAATTTGAAATTTGGGTATGACTAATGCACAACACCAGCATTGACAAAAACAAAGTGCATGGCAAAAACACACACACACTCGCGCACACCGAGAGTCATAGAGATGTGTGAAGCGAGTGTTTGGTTTATTGTGTGTTGTTGCGCATTACTCACATGTTTGATTGCTGCTGAATTTGTTCTTTGGGCTTCCTTTTAGTTGATAGTTTTCGCCGCTCTAATTTGTTTTGCTGTTGTTAATGCACTTTTCGTCAATCCAACAAAAAAAAACAAATAAGGAATCGAGGAATTTCAGCGCTGACGACGTTGACGGCAATATTAATATGTGGGTGTTTGTGTGTGTGCCTATCGATAGATATTTACTAAATGCGCAACTGTGGTGGTCGGCCGATATGTCGTGTCATCTACATAACATCTGAGCTAACAGCGGGTAAACGCAAGTTTGACTCTGTTAACGCAAGACAGTCACATTACAAGCTGTTAACGCAAGGCTGTTAACTCAAAAACTATGATATAAATGGCGCCCTCTAGCGGAATACTTGATAACTACATTCTGGCTTTAGTAATACAATATTTAAAATTTAATTTGAAATGTGTGTCACTCCTTATAATTTTATATTTTTATAAAGTTGAAATAATATTGAGTTTTTATAATTTTTTTTTTATTGTTTATTGGCAGCTCACATAAGCTGTAGTTCAGTGAATAACATGAGATTGTTCTTTAATGACACCCTCTGGCGGAATACTTGATAGCTACATTCTGGCTTTAGTAAGCTTTCAAAACTTTTGATTGCTTTGTTTGGCGCTATATTTGAAAATTAATTTGAAATGTGATAAACACTCCATGATATTATTGAGTTGATATTAAATTGATTCGTTATAAGTTCTAGTTTCATATCATTAAATAAATCACTTTCTAGTAAGACAGTTTATAACGTACAATTTTCAGCGAAATTGGAAGATTTAAGTAATCCCTTTGAGTATGTCAGGTTATTGCTCATTTGAATTGAAACGAAATCCAGAAATTTGACGAATTCACTATAAAAGAAATCACGCCGTGCATCCAAATTCGATGTTGTTGTTGTCAAGTAGCCTGTCCCTGCATTAGCATGACAGTGAAGCAGTTAAAGGACCAAGCCATATACACACACTCTCACATACACACACTTACACTGGCACACAAAACAATCGTCACACGCATTTCGGGAGAGTTATTTAAAGCGAGTGCAACTGTCTCGCTCTCGCACACGCTGGGGAGTAAGCAGAGCGGACGCATACAGGGACTTTTAGCCACGCCCACGTTTGTGTGGCATGTTTATCCTTGCGAAACTCGTTTCACCCCTATACACATACACACATAAACACACATACGATACGTGAGTTTTGGACTGCGATTTGAAACGGTTGTTGTGTTGTGTGCGTGAGAGCACACATGTGTGTATGTGTTTCTTTATATGTATGTGCATGTGTGTGTGTGTGTAGGGATGTGTGAACGTTTATGTATTGCAGGACTCACAGGACTCGCGCATGTAAGAGCCACCGTCTATGTACTCGAGTAAGATCTGTTCGTGTGTGTTTGTGTTTGTTTGTCTGTGTGTGTGGCAAGGATACACATATCCTTTTTTTGGGTTTGCTGTTAATACAAGTGGCAACTGTTAACTAATTACGAAAGGCAAATGAAAGTTTTCAGTTTTGTAGGTGACAAATGGGAGGTACAGAGATAGCTGATATTTGCATATGTACACACACACACATGTGCACATACTCATTGGTAGTTCTAGAATATTTTTATCTATTTCAATTTGACTTCTTTTAATGCCACTTTTAACTCCACTTTAATGTAATCTTATCCTTTGTCTATTTCTTAGTATCTGTTGCTTTGCTTTGAATCTTTCTTTTCTTTTTACATTTTCCTTTATTTAACGCTCTTCTTTATTCTCTTGCACTTTCACTTTCGACGTGTCGTCGTCTGTTGCCTCCTTTCAGCAGATTTAGAACAATTCTTGCATTTTTATTTTCAAATAGCATTTCTTTTTCTACTTCTCTGTCTCCCCTCACACCCTCCCACTATCCCTTCTCTGTTGGCAGCATATGTATTTAAAAGAAGGTAGCGATGAGGAGGAAATGGGGAAACATGTAATAAAAAGCGTGGGAAAGTCAGTGTCGAAAAAAATATAAATGAAAAGAAAAACGTGAAGCGCATCACATTTGCCGGCATCAAGCACAATGCAGGTCACATTTATAGAAATATTTTTAGATTTAAAATACAATATGCACCTTTGATATGGAATTAAAAACTATTTTTTCATAGATATACAGAATCGTATTAAAATAGCATATTTTGACTTGAACATATATTCTGTAGATTTATATCAATCTGGTATTGAATAAATGGAAATACTTTTTAATGCCATAAGATGTTTGGTGAAGTTAATTTTAATTATGGAATGATTTAGTTTAAAGAAGTCACTTAAACAACCTTTAAGCCAACATTTTGAAAGTAAACTAAAGACAAAATGTAAAATACCCAAATGTAAATTTAAATAGTCGATTTTTTTATAGCCCAAGTTTCGAGTTTCTTTCATAATCTTGATTTTCTGACAAAGTGTTAATTAAAATTAATAACTCAGCTTATTTTTACAAATAAATGCAGCTGGTGTTAGTTGTGTGAAGAGAACTGTATTATGGGAGACTTTTCCTTAGCATGCACAACTGTGCGGCGCATGCACAGCTCCTTTTATAAGAGGCGTGGAAAAAGCTAAAGGGTGTTAAAGGGGGAAAAAAGTACAGGGTACCAGGTAGGTGGTAGGGAGTAGGGTTTAGAGGGTAGGGGAAAAAAGAGAGCGAGCGCGTTGGAGCACAAAACATTTGCTGCGTGGTGTAAACTTGACTTTGAAATTTGCCTCATTTGCACTTGCTGCATTTGCAACCTGCCACCTGAAGGCGCTGACTTCCTTCCCTCGTTGCCCCTACATATCTCCTCATTCAGAAAGCGTTGACATTTTTTTATATATTTTATTCTTTTCTGCAGGTTTATTTAAACATGGGGAATACTTTTGACACAATGAAAACAAGTGGCAGAAAAATGAAAAAATCTGAAGAAGCTTAAGTTGAGGCAGCAAAAACTGTTGCATTCTTTTGGGCAAAACTTAGGCTGAGGGCAAGGTTTTAAGTCGGTTACAGATGGAAATGGAAGATAAGTCTGAAACTGGTTTCAAGCGAATGAGAAACTGGCTTCATTGCATTATAAATAAACAAAATTTCAATCAACTTGTTAATGAAATGGCGCTTTGTGTTCAACGTGTGTGAGATCGTGATAATCGGAAACCGGTTATAAAGATTAGCATGTTGTTAAAAACTGAGCATAGGTATCATATCATTTGATATGTCTCAGGCATGTTCTCAATTACACTTTTGAAATACTTTTACTTCTTGGAGTATGCACAAGTTAATTATAATGTCTTCCATTTGTTATCAAAAATGATATACAAATATTGAAATATATTTTTAATTATAATTAAGTATTTATTTGACGTCAGTTAAGAGGAGTTGACCATAAATAGTTTAGAGCTTAAACTTAAATTTGGAATTTTCCATTATAATTTAAATAAATTAAATAACTATTTAAATTAAGGACTAAAAGAATAGAAATAATTTAAATGTTTAAAAGTATAAAAGACTTGGGGTATTTAAAAATATATTTTATTGAAAATATTTTATTTCATAGAAAAAGAACACAGTGTACATAAATCTTTTTTAAACAATTTAAAAACTGAATATCTTAAAATTACATCAGGTTAGATTTAATTCCAAATTGAAGTATTCGATATATATAAAAACTTAAAGTCTTTATTTAATGTTATTTCTTGATTAATCAAGGCTGTTAAATTGGCATACAATTTATTGAACATAATATGACATTATCATGAACTCAAATTTATAAAATACAGTTTATACGGTATGAGGTCGTCGCCACTGGGTCGACACTGTCACATATAAAATATTTACATATGAATTTTATACATGTACATGTACATAAAACATGCATTTGTTATATACATAGGTGTATGTACCTTTATATGTAGTCTTTGCATAATGCACATGCTTGCACTTTTACTTTGCACTTGCCACAATTTTTGTGCGCTTTTTATTTGATATGCAAGAGAAAAAGGAAGGAAATAAAAAAAAGGGAAATCTTTGCCGCGTCTGGGCCCAACAACTGCCACAAAAATGGGGGGCGTGTTGTGTGTCTCTCTGTCTGTGTGTTGGTTATGTCTGTGCCCCACTGAAGGTTACAAAGTCTTTTTTTTAACCTAGAAACACCTCTGTCGAGTTGCCAGATTATCATAAGTACATCATTGTACACATGCCGTCGGCAATAAATGATAGTTACGTTACATATAAACATCCTTAAGTACATATCAATTGCTTGCTTAACATTCGAATCCATTCAACGGTTATTGCCAAAACTGCATTGCTATTGATTATTGTATTAAACGTTTAAAAATTACGAAAGTGTTTTAAAAAGTCAAGTTTCTAGGAATTTTTGTGTAGAGAAAATTAGACATATTTCGGTTATATCCGTGTGATTCTTCAAAAAAAAACAACATCTCAATCAGGACTATCAACTGGCCAAAGGAAAACAAAATGGTCCTTGCAGCTCTCGAGAAAAGAGGATTTTGTGTTTGTAGCTTAATTCCCTAAAACTGTCGACTGAAGTTTTCAAGTGATTGATCCTATGAAAATAGTACTAGCAATTATGGAATTAGTAGTAGAATATATGGAAATAGTAGAAAAGATGGAATTTGTGGTAGAAAGTAAAATTAGTACTAGAAATGATTAAAAGTAGTAGTTGAAATTATGAAAATAGTAGTAGAATAATATCTAATTGAATCTATTGCTAAATCTTAGTGAAACACTGCCTCCAAAAAGTACCTATTCCTGTAATTATTATTGTGTCTTGGGAATTGAGCATGACTGTGTGATTGGTTGCATGCCACAAATTGTGTTATGCGATTAATCAACTGCAATTGCTCGGGCCATAAATCATACTGGAAAAATGATGTTTGGCCAGCTCATTGCGCATGCGTCGACAGCTACTGACCCAAAGTCCCGAAGTCGCGGTTTCCTCATCACAATTTGACGATGGGCACGAACCGAACGCACGCGTAACCTTTGCCATTTGTCTAGTTTTTGGTAGTGCTTGTTGTTGCTGTTGTTGTTGTTGTCGATGTTGTTGCAGTCGCAGTTGTCACATTTCACAACCCGATTTGCAGCCTACTTGTAGACAGACTACGATCCCGTTCGGGTCGTTTCGTATGCCTCCCCTTTTTCTATCCCAACTGTGTATTTTGACCATTTGGTCGTACACGAAACTGTCGTCCCAGTGGTGGACAGGGGTCACTTGCGGTATTAAATATTTTGAAGAGGGTCGCTCAACTCATTTTTAACTTGATTTATATGAATGCAAACGTCGCGCCGCGCCGGTTCAAAACCGAGAACCATATACCATGTGTATATAGACAGGCTTCTGTGGGTCGCATGTGTCACGCCCAGTACTTGAATCAGCTCATCAACATGGTGACGTCACAGACGATCAATTCTAGACTTGTTTGCGTTCTGGCTTTGCAAGTATCTTTACCAAAAGTACCCAAAATATGTACATATTCCCTGAGTGTCGAGGTTAATTTTTGGTTAATTAAATGGACAATTCAAAAACGTTATTTTTCAGCTATAAAATAGCTTTAAGAATAAACTGATCTTTCTTAAATTTCACATTTAAAATATTTGTTTATCTAATTAATATAACTCTTTAACTTCTTATAGTATTCTTAATTAAGAGATCGGCTGCTTAAGATCTTACAAATACTTGTTAATTTATTAAAAACTAATACTAAAGGAATTTTTCAATTTGTATTTTTATTGTGCTCATAAATAGTAACAAATTATTAAAAAAAAAATCCATTAAAGTTTACGAAGTCATATTATTAAATTTATTGTTTTGATTTGTATACTGCTTCTTGTAACCAACTAGCAAAACATAAAATTAAATTAATTTTTACGACTTTTAGATTAAAAGAATATGTGCACAAAAAAAATTTTCTAAATAAAACTAAATATTACATTAAAAAGATATATATTTAGTAATAGATATCCAATTAAATTTGAAAAATTTAAAATTATAATGAATAATAATTAAAGATTAAATTTGTCTTCATTTGATTTGAGAACTTTAACAAAAAGGATAAGGATTGGAAAAAAAACATTCTTCGATTATTTTGTAGAATGTTGCATAACTCTAAAAATTAAAAAAAAATTCAGCTGGCTTAAATTTGTTTGGAAAAGTTGTTCAAGCGAATAGAAATTGTTGCATTGAATTTTTGAATAATATATGTGGTATAAAAATGTATTTGAATTCATAGTCAGATCACAATAGAATGGAATGAGAGATGGGATGGGATTGGATGGGATAGGTTGAAAATGTGCTGTAGATTTTGATTATATTTTGCATTTATTACAATGACTTGTTATTGTTGTTGCTGTGGATTCACCTGCTTGGCATCAATTTAGAATGCGTAGTAGAAAAAAATCAAAGTGCCTTTGGAGTTTCTCCAGCGATAAGTATGAAAACTGCGCCAACTTCAGCACCAAAACATCAGCATAATTTTATCGGGTCATCGAAGCGTGCA
Organism: Drosophila neotestacea; assembly: GCA_035044365.1. NCBI lineage: Eukaryota > Metazoa > Arthropoda > Insecta > Diptera > Drosophilidae > Drosophila > Drosophila neotestacea. The sequence goes on from JAWNMD010000799.1 coordinate 973,463, forward strand.
ATGAATGCCTGCCAGGCACACTGATATTTTCCCCTTCCTTCAGAGTCCCATGAAAACCATTCGAATCCATTCTATCCATCTATCCATCTATCTATCTATCTATCTATCTATCTATCCATTGGGATGGCTGCCACCATTTGGGGCAAGTGTTTCGTTCAATCGCGTTGTTGGAACGCCCACTGACGAACGCACATCAATCTGCGCATAATGGCGGCAGGATAATAGTGTTTGTTTTCAGTATGCAAAGGTATGCAAAATACATTCACAATTTTGCACAGACACATACATAAACCATGTGCTGTTATCTCTGCATGTGGCATTCTACATCTATACTCTGAATATCCGTTAACAACTTTACTTTGTCATCAGGTGGGATACAAGAAATTCATTTCAAGAACTGACAGCCGATAAGATTCTGGAATATTTTCTCAAATTCTATTTATGGTCCTATATTATTTTGAATATTCTTCAACTTGAGAAAATTGGGTTTGTTACGATAAAATACAGTTTCTTTCTAAACTATGGTGAAATTAAAAGATTGCTTGATTATAGAAAAATACTGGTACTATAAAGTACTATGGTTTCTGGATCCGAGAGGAGAAATATAAACATGTATAATCTAATAAATATTTTACCGAAACATTTGTTTCTTTATCGGTTTTCCGTTTCGATATTTTTTGTTGTGTTAGAGTATATGCACATTCGTCTTTTGACTTGTAAAATCAAATCAATTTTTGGGAACAACACGGCGTATGCGCGATGATGGCAATCTGTTATGCAGTCGCAGCATCAACATCGCATTCGCAGTCGAAGTCGCTGTCGCAGTCGCAGTTGACGTCGACGTCGACGCAACATTGGTATATTTTATGCGTGATTGTTATTGTTTGCAGTTTGTTGGAATAAGGTTTTTGAGTTATCCGTTGCGGCTCATGTGCCAGGCGTCTGCTATACAATTTTCGGCCGCAATTATGGAGTGTATACATAGGTACTGTGCCTGGCCATCAGTTACGCACACACACACGCACAAACCTACACCTATACATATGCATAATGTTACTTATAAATAAGAGCGCGCCCATCTAATTTGCATAGAATACGCGCCCCGTCTGAGGCACAACCCGGAGGCTCGGGGCAGATGTTTTCGCTCACGCTGAAACTGAACCCAAACCCGAACCCGAACTCGATCCCGAACCTGAATCTGAATTTGAGTCCTGTAAACATCGCGACTCATACCTGTTATCATAGCCAGGTGAAGGACGCCAAAAAGGAACGTCAGCCTGGCTGGTTATTGTTGCCAAAAATCCTGTATCCAGACATATCCTGCTGCTGCTGCTGCTGCTGCTGTCTGTAGCGCCCCTGTGGGAGACCAAAGGCAACTGTCAGTTGCAAGTGCACGTTGATTTCATGTGTCGAAAAGTGACACATGTCATAAGCTTGACTAGGTTGGAGCTGCACAAGAAATGTTTAAGTTTTGATTGGATTTACAAAGGGTTGTTTGTCAATGTACAAAGTCCTTCTAATTAAAATAGATGACTTGCATAATCCTTGACTTAATTATATCAGAAACCTTTTCTAAAGGGTTTGTCTGTGGAATTAATCTGACTAGCAATACTTTAAATCTTTTTACCAAAATAGTGAAATTAGCCAGAGTCCGACTTGAAATTGGTTCTCGCAACCTAATGTGAAATTAAAGCTGAATTACATTGCACAACTGGAGATATATATCAGATATACGTAGTTATATAAATTAAAATTAACTGGACTGGTTAATAATATAGATTATATTACTTATTAGACCACGTTTTAATCAGATAAAATAATGCACATGATATTTAAAACATAACAGACAAAAAACAAGTTTGATTTAATCTTAATTAAGCTACCAATTTTTATAGGTACTTTTTAACTTCTTGCCGACAGATTTAAAGTCTATATAAATTTGATAAGAGAGAAAAACTTTAAATTTACCTAGACTGTAAGAATATCAACTAGATGAGAAAACGGCACTAATTAACATGTTACATTGAGACTCACTAACAAAGAAGTTTAATTGATGAATAATTTGTCTATTTGTATCTTCACTAACAAGTAACTAGTTATTTTTAAGGAAACCAATATTGAACAGTTTCTATTTAGTCTATAACTAGTTCTTAACAAACAGACTGACATAGAACTAGTTCTATTGTATCAAAATTCCAAGTTCTTATCTGTATTCAGCACTCCATGACTTGGTTTTCAACTCCGACTACTATTTCTAGTCCTGCAGGACTTTGGACCGTTCTTTAGAACCAGTCCTAATGTGCCTTCAATGTGTGAAGACATTGCCATGTTCTCTTCTTCGCCAGGCATGTGTGTGTGTGTCGTGTGAATGTGTATGTGTTTGTGTGTGGGTGTGTGTCCTTTTTGTGCTCTGCTTTTGGCCTGGCAATGGCAATGGCTGCTGCCCAGGATACATACGAGAGTTGCGAGGATGCACACGATGCCAATACATATGAGCGAACTCGTATACATATGAGCAGTGTTGTATATACATGCATGTATGTATGTATATACAATACATACATACATGTGTGTGTCTCTGTGTGTGTATAATTGAGTATCAGTTTAGTGTCTGTGCGAGGACGAGAACTGCGAGACGAGTGCGACTGAAGGCAGCCAAAGTTTTATTAATGTGGGTGAGCTCTCCGCCTCGGTGGGGTTGCTTTTTGTTGATTTAGCTGCCAATGTGGGTTGGAGGACATGGGTGTAGGTGTGGGGGTAGAAGTAGGAGTAGGGGATGGATGATGGGGTCGCTGTAGCCAACGGCTCCTTTGGTGGCTCTCCTCGCGCATTGTCTCATTTATCATGTGCACACACACGTCCTGGACAGACAGAATAAGTGTCAGACTGAGACGGAAGATCACAGTGGCTGATGGCAAAGGAGAGTGCGAGGGGTGGTTGGCAAAGGGGAGTCAGAGATAGGAAAAAGGGGCTGGTGGGTAAATGTTATCAGTGCCATTTGCAAACCCAAGTGGAATCTACGCGTTGCCACTGGAAGCCGATTGCCAACATCAATATATACACACACATAAATGTACATACATATATACATATACATATATACAGACATATATGTGTGTGTGTGTGAGTGTGTCGGCAGCAGGTGAGGTTTGAGTTTGGGCTGGAATCTGAGTTTGGGTCGACAAAGTTTATCTTTTCAATTTGGTGCCTTGCGTGTGGATGCCATGTGTGTGTGTTGTGTGTGTCTATTTATGTGTGCATACATGTGTGTGTGTGTGTGTGTGTGTGGGCTAATGTATTTGTGTACTAGTTGGATTAGGGTTGCTCCTGAGTACATTTGTTTGCGCTTCGCTGCTGCTGTCACTGGCTCAGCCTCTGTCTCAGTCGCAATTGCAGCCGCAGTCGCAGTCGCAGTCAACTTCGAAGTCGACGTCAACGTCAACTGTGACAACCACTGTGCAGGTTGAAGGACAGCGTCCATATCAATCATTTTCAAGACTTGGCAGCTTTTGAGGTGCTAAGCGAGTGGGCGTGGCAAAGAAAGGTGGTCTGATAGCAATCCAATGCACAAGGGACACATTAATGAAGTGTGTTTGCCAGAAATTGACTTATCGATTCAAAGTCGATAGGTACTTAAAAGTATTTTGAATCCTTACTTAATAGATAAACATAAACTGAATCTGTAGTTTTGTTAAACGATTCTTTACAATTAACAGATAAGCGGAGACGGTTAAGTATATAAAGCTGCCGTGTTGAAATCGATTAGTTATCGATAAGTTTGCGAGATTAGTTGTTCTACTTTAATCCCCAAATACATTAAGGAAACGTATATATATGCAGATCTGTACAAAAAAATTATCTACAAAACTTTCGATAACTTATCGATATGCGTTTATTGGGAGCTCGATATATAATAAAACAAGTTAAATGTAATCATTTATCGATGTGGCGTAATAGTTGATAACATATCGAATTGATGGAAGAGTTGATAGGGAGAGTAATTAATGAATCTTATTGTGATTGATTGCTTATAATGAAGCTATTATCGATATATTTATAATCGCCTTGTTATCGATTACCAATCAATAATTAATATCGATGTGTACAAAGCTGCCGTGCACCTGTGCTTAAAGAAATTTAAGCTGCTGTAAATAATATCAATTGTTAAGTTGCATTGACGACAGTTATCAATAACGGCCAATTATTGATTCAACAAGGTTGCAATGGTGTCAACACTCTAGTTTGTGTATTGCAATTCCTTGAAGATGGAAAGCATATGTAATTCATATGCGTGGCATTTATGTAATCCCCAATAATTATTTACATTTCAGAGCTTACAAAATTCACATGTTGCAACAACAACAATATCTTTGGTAACAACGATAACAACAACAGCAGCAACAACACCAACTATTGTCTGTAGGAATCATTGTGTATGGCGTTGCGTGCACCGATTGGACGCTATTGTGGGAATGCTTGTAAATGCCACATGTGGAATACACAAATATATATACATACATACATGCATATAAATATATATAGAGGTATATAGCTGGATAATTTGAAATAAACGGCGACTAGTTTTAGGGCGACCAACGGCAGCAATCCAACAACTTGCCACATGCCACATGGAGGCAAAAGGCACCCGCGGCGCATTCATTAGCGCATGTGGCTGTGGATATGGATGTGGATGTGGATGTGAATGTGGATGCGAATTCGGATGCGGATTTGGCCTCGTTCTCGGTTCGTTGTTTCGCTAAATATCTATACACACTCCAGATCCCTCTCTCACTCTTTTTCTCCAACACCAAAAAGAAAACATTACGCTGTACAAGTTTTGGTTCGGCAATTTATGGTTAGAAATTTTGCATATGGACCCCGTCTCATCCTTAAAATACCCCCCTTGAAATTTTTGGTGGCTCTCAAGTGCGCTTCTTGCATACATATAAGCATATCAGGAAGCAGGAGTCGACAGGAGTAGGAGCAGGACCAGAAACAGGAGCAGGAGCAGAAGCATCGCTAATGCCGCTTTTAATTGGCGCACACACAACAGTGGCCTCCACAGAGGGGGGAAGAGGGGCGGCAAGTGCACAAAGGAGGCGGGGCATGTGTGTGTGTGTGTGTGTGTGTGTGTGTGGTAATTTAACTGTTAGCTGCGTTGCTGGCGACCAAAGTTTATGGCTAAGTACGAATACGAGCACGAATATAGAACTGGCAAAGTCCTGCTTTAGCTATAGACAAAAGCAGGGAGAAAAGAAGTGAGAAGTGGGGAGTAGTAGTTGAGGTAAAGAAGCATTGGAGTATATAGACATTGCTACGTTATGTGCACACACTGCTTAGGACCTTCTCGATGTTGTTGTTGTTGCTCTCGTTGTTGTTGTTGTTGTTGTCATCGTCATCCTCATCGTCATCGTCGTAGCTCCTCCTAATTGCAAAGCCACAGCCCGTTTCGCCCGCTCGCAATTGTGGCTAACAGACTTTGCTGAATGTGAGCTTGAAATGTGTAGGGGTGTGGGGTGTAGAGAGAGAGAGGGGAAGCAGGAGGGTGGGCGTTGCAGGGAGTGGCATCGTGTATGTTCAATAATGCGAACTTCTTAGTTAAGCCTTAACCACATGGGTATCAAAGGGTGTGGCCATTATAACAATAAAAAAACTAGTGCAATTGGTTAGGTGAATGCATTTATCGATAAATCGATAAGTAATCGATTTATTGAAATTAAAATTCGAGCTATATGTAATTTTTTAAGAGAGTCAATTGACCATTGATTTGGCTTTTCTTTACATTCTACTAAAATGAGCCTAAAATCCATTTTTTGATGTGTCCATTTGGTTTAGTTAGTGAATTTATCGATAAGTCGCTATATTATTATTTGCTTAATTTCTATAAGAAAAAGAGAAAAGAAATATCTGAAACTCTTCATGAAAGGCAATTATCCAATAATTTAAAAGACTTAGTTATCGATTAATCGATAATATTTATCTATACTGTACTTCTATCGATACATTTATAATGGGTAATTATCGATGTAATTGAGATTTATTAGCTGGCGAAACTTGCCGGGCAGTATGACTTTAAGGCTCAAAAATTGGTTATTTCATTTATTAAAGCCAAGGTTAATTAAAAATTTCTATATAAGCTGCTATATTTACTTATTGGTCAATCGATAATTTGTTCAATCGACAATAAACTCTATAAAATGCCAGTTAAAACGTTAAATTGAATTTCTCAGCAAAGGCTTAATGCAACTCAATTGATTTCAATGGCTGCAAATAAATTGTTTTTGTTCGCGCCTTAATGGAGATATCAACTTTTAGCTGCGGTAGCCTTGCGGCTGATAACGATAACGATAACACTGCGAAAATTGTCAATTGGCAATTGACAGTCGAGGAGCTGTTTCGGTGTGAAATTGAAATTTCACAACGCTGACATTTATTGACAAAGCCTTGATTAATGATAAGAATCTTTTCGAGAACATCCTTTTACCGAGCAACAAAAGGATGAGCTCGCACATGACTGAGTGTGAATGCGAGTGAGTGTATGTGAGTATATGAGTGTGTGTCTGCTCGTATTAAAATGAGCACTTGGAAAAGAAGCAAAAAGCGAAATGCAAAATACAAAAAAAAAAGAAGGAAAGAAAAGGAGTAGCTCGTTAGAATTTTGACATAAATCAAATAGCAGCATGCTCATCCATCCATCCAGTTAACCAAAAGGGAAGCACCATCCCACCCAAGAGTCCTACATACATATCCTGTCGCATATCCTGCGCATTCACCCGTTCGCATTCATATGCGTACTCGAATTCGCAATTCAAATGCGCGTGTGCAGCATTATGGAAGGAACCGCGAAATATCTATTGACAGTTGGGTGTCATGTTTATCCGAGGTTGTTATCCCATTTTGGCAACATTGCGATTTATGGATTCTTTTTCCTATAACGTTGAACGGGCGGTCCGTTAACCAAAAAGATACATAGATACATGCTTCCATCCATCGATAGACAGATAGATAGATAGACATTGAATAGATACAATGCGCATTTTGCATTTCGACATTTTTTGTTTTATGAGATTTGTGTGTCAAATTTCCATTAGGCATTTCACATTTACCATTTACCCCTTTTTTTTTTCTTACCATATACCACCTCTCCCTGTTACCCCTTACCCTATTTCCATTTTCTCTGTCAGGACATGCAAATGTCAGGAGCGCTGATTGCACGAAGGGTTAACGGCAGGGTAACACAATCTCTTCTCTACTATATTATTTTATTTTCTTTTTTTTTTTTGCCTATTCCTAGCTGTTGCAATTTTTTTCAGCTTCTTTTACTACTGCGCTGTTTTTTATTCGCCCAACCCCTGACAAAGGGGTAGGGGGGGGGGGTAATTTTTGTGTGTTTGATAATTTATTATTTTGTAAGCATTGAAATGTGATTTTTTGTATTTCAATGCCAATGCGTTGTTTAAATCGAACAATGAAAGTTGATTTACATACCGAAACGACTGACAGAATGTGTTCCTCTTCTTCTTATCGTTCTTGTTGTTGTTGATGGTTCCAGTTGTTGTTGTTGTTGTTGTTACCCTTTTTTTCACATACTGCGGTAAGTTGGGCACCCCCATGGACTCGGTCTCATCGACAGGACGTGCCGCTGTGTGGTGTTTTTTACGGTCATGTCATGGCACAGAAGGGCCAAGAGGCCACTGTACTAGGGGCAGGGGCAGGGGGCAGGGCAGTGGCAGGGGGCAGGAGCAACGGGGTTATGAACTTGCCATAGCCAATATTTATTGGCATATTTCACAGATCCTATATAAAAAGTCAGGACAGAACAAAACGAATCGATGCGATTTTTATGCGTCACCATTCGCACTTGATTAGAATTATTGATTGCATATCGAATCTGTCACCTATCTATTCACAGTTCTATTCATACTCACGTTTGTATTCGTATTCGTATTCGTACTGCACTTTATTTGGAACTCTCTGTCTGCCACATATTGTGGTAGTTGTTGAAGCTGCAAGCGAATTTGTTGCATGTATTCGCATAAAATTTAACTAAATTATGTCCAAAAGTGAATAGCAAGACACTGATAAAAATGGGCTGCAAAAAATCTGGATGATTTTTCTAGAATATTTTAATAATTAAAGCAAGCTTAAGAGAAAAAAATATACAAAAAAAATAAAATTTACCAATAAAAATTATTCCTCCAATTTTAAGATCATAGTTCTGATTCACTTTTTAGAAGATTGGTCTCATAAAAACTAGCACTTTTGTAATAAAAACTTATTTTTTTGTGTACATTATATGCGTTTAAAATAAAGACAGTATTTGAAAATTATAAACTAATTTTAATATTAACGAGTCCTTGGGTGCCCTTCTGACTCACTTATTAATATGCTTTTGGTATCTTTTGCTAACCCAAAAAAGTTACAGCGGAGATATCATTTTTTTTTATTTTAGACTCAAATAAAACATAGTACACATTTAAATAGGTTGGAATTGTATTTTGGTAGCTTAAGGAATTTAATTTTTTTGCTATCCAGCAGGACTTTAATTTGAAAAACCCGATTCGTAACAGTTTTTGGCGAATTCAGTCATATCTTTAAGAGCTAATTATAAAATTGAAACTGTGAGCTCTTAAGCAATTCGATTAGTAGGCGAAACAAGTCAAAATTTGCAACAATATAAAGGTAATACCCACAAATGGACCAAACACTCGTAAAGCATAACACCCTAACAACAACATCAACAACAACAATAAAAGCAACAACAATAACAACAGCAACAGCAACAACAACAACTCTCTTATGGAACAACAAGAGCAACCCAAATGATAGTTCCCGTTTGTCAGTTGCATCCCAAGCGAAGAAATAATGATAAGAACCCTTCGACCCTATGACCGTACCCTAACACCCTTTCCCAATCTGACTGATGAGGTAGTGTCTATGTCTGTGTGTGTTGTTTGCATATGAATGTCCTGTGTTGTTGTAAGTATCTGTCAGATACTGCGGATGCAGCTCTCGAATTTTCATTGTGAATATGCGGATTAAGGTATTTGCGCACGTATAATTAATTGAACTACCGTTCTACGTGTCTGCCCAAAGTAATAATAAAAAAATAAAAAGGTTGCCCTATTTCCTTCTGTATCTCTGTTGTCTGGTTGTGGTTTTGTCCTTCACTGCGGGAGATGTGCATCAGTTTGCCAATCTATAAATTTGCATGGCAATGCAAATCTGTTCAACTGAGCATTAAGAATGAGATACTATGGATTATTAGCTAGTCGATATGGTTGCACAGTCTTAACTCAACGTAAACAGAGTCAGCTGAATCACGAGCCTTGCTGTAATATAATAATAAACCAAGGTAGTATCAGGAGAGTGTTCTTGATCTTGAAATGGAATGTCGGAGAGCGTCGAACTTACAGAGAACTGTATGAACTACCGATAGCTATAATGTTATTCAGATCAAATAATGTTAGGACAACAATGCAGATAGCCTAACTACCGATAGGTTTTTTTTGTAAAGGTGTTCGGTCCTACGTGGAGGAAGATTTCAAAAGATTGGTATCTAAGATTTCGGGAGTTAAGTTAAGTTAAAAAAAAGTTATATGTTTTCTATTGAAATCATTATTTATTATACATTGGCTTAAGGCCACGTGCTATTGCTTTAATCTAGTTCGTATGTAGATTAAATATCGCATGGGAATATTTAATAAATAAATAAATAAACATAAATACATTAAGCTCCTAACTTTAGGCTTGCTTAAATTCTTTTAGTATATATAAGAAAATGAAGCATTTAAACAGTATAATTATTGAGAACCTCACAAGGTTTTCTTGAACTAATATTACCAATGAGACATCTGTTTTTCTTTATGCTAGTCCTAAAATGTTAATAAAGAACAGAGCTGAAAATATTTACTATTCTTAATAAATATTTATCCTGAATGTGACAGATAAAGAAGATTGTTTTTAAGTCAAATGTCAAACCATATAATAACATATGTGTGTCACGTAAATAATATAATAATATCGTGTATTTTTTAAAGACTATGCTTCAGGCTTCTAAAAGAAATTCCATCCAATAAGATTAAGTTGTGTCATAAAAAGAAATGCATATCCTTCTACTATATTATATCTATCATTGTGGGAGGCTTTCTCAAGTGGAAAATTTGAAAAGTCTATTGATTTGTGAACTGAAAATGTTCTCGCAGTTGCTTTATTTTTTTGTTATAGAAACAACTCTTGAGTTACGTTGAGATTTATTGCCTTTAACATTTGGTAAGCTAACAAGTTTTCCAAAAAAAAAAACAAAAACAAAAACAAGAAAAAGACGGTGACAAGGGAAAGGGGAAAGTAGGAAAAAAGAAAAGATTTGGAAGGTTGAGGGAGGAGAAAACCATGATGTGCGCATACAAAGGAGTGCATAAATGCTAACGAACTAACTAACTCAGGTAACTCTCACTACAAGTGTGTGTGTGTTTGTGTGTGTATGTGTAAGTGTATGTGTCGTTGCATATAAACGTCGTCCTCAATCACATGTCATGGCACACGCTTTGCGGTGTTTCATTTTTGTGCGGTTTGCTTCTCTTTTGGGGCCAGTCACATGCAAATACATGTGAAGTGGAGCCATGTACTTAATGCAAATACACACACATACACACACACACACACACACTCATATATACACACATTCACGATGAGTCTTGTGAATAGTATTGCTCTTTTGTCCTAGTTGGATCCTTGCTTACCGCAGCATTCACCAGACCAGCTGAGCACAGACAGTGCCCCCAACCAGAAAAAAGAGGGGTACGAGGATTGGGCATAAAGGTAGAGGGGTGTAGAGGGGTAGGGTGCCACACTGAGAATTGCTGTCGCTGCCACTCAGGCAGTCCAAAGCCCAGACGACGCCACCTGGACGACCAAGCTGCCTTTTTGCTTGTTGCCATCAACATACAGACAGAGAGGTGGAGATAGACAGAGAGAGAGAGAGAGAGGAGAACTAGAGGGTAAGCAAAAGAGACAGCAAGTCGAAGAGAGACAGACAGACAGACTGGTAGAGAGAGGGATAAGGAGAGGAAGAGATTGAGTGAGCGAGAGAGATAGACAAAAAGAGAGATAACGTATGGGCAAAATGTGGCGTTGGGCGCTTTGTTCGGCCAAACGATATTCCAGCTAGGGATGGGTATCGAAATTTTCAAATAATTTTTAATTTTTAAAATAATAAAATTTAATTAGAACTGTAGAAAGCTAAAAAAAACCAAGATTTTAAATTATTCATTCATTTAAAATAAAGATCATTGTGCTCTTAATTTCTTCTCGATATAATAATTATTTATTGGTACTAAAAATTAAATATTTTTAATAGCTTGTCCAAAATCCTCATATCAATAAATATTTTCAATTTTCAAATTAAAAGTTGTCGATAAAAATTAAGATTTTAGATTAGCCGCTAATTTAAATTAAAGATCATTTAGTTTTTTTTATTCTTTTTTAACATAATAATTAATAATAATAATTTTTTCAGCTTCAGTCAATAAAAAATATTATTCTTAATTTTCTATTCATTTATAATTATAGATTACATATTTTTTTATTCATTCTTAATATTGATATTGAAAAAATAATAATGATAGGTTCTAAAAATTAAATTAAATTTTTATAACTCATCTAAAATTGTATTATACAATTTTTTAAAAGTTACAAATTAGTTTTTTTGTTGTTTTCTTTTTGTCGTCGTTAAGTAATTAAAAATATAAAGAAAATGTTAAAATATCGATACCCATCCCTAATTGCAGCTGTCCCCACAGTCCCAATACACAGCCCCAACACACACACCCACCTACACAAAATCACACACACACAAACACACATATATAAACACACAGATGGGGACAACTTTAGAGTGCCAGACAGCGCACAAAGGGGGAGTGTGAGTCGGTGGAGAAAGGGGACAGCAACAAATTGAGTGGGCGAGGAATTAAAATTTCAACATGACTGCTGCCATTGCCGCCAACATGGCGCTCACTGGGCGATGGCCACACACACGCACATACACACACGCAGATACAACACACACACTCACACACATATGGGACACTCACATGTATGCCTGTATGTGTATGGCTCTTATATGGCATGGACGTTGCTTTAGTTAAGTGGGTGGCTTTGGGTGGTTTGACGGTTGGTCTGCGGGTGGGTTTTGGCATTTGCTGTCACACACACACATCACACACACACACACACACACACATGGGGATTATGTGCGTGTGTGTGTGTGTATTTCAATGGGTCTACTTTCACAGTAAGTATCCAGTGAAGCGTTAGGACGCTGGCTTCTCATGGCAGCCATGATGTCTTTTGTGGCCATCAGCAAATGCTCGTCGTCCTCTTCAGGGATGTTGTCATGTGTGTGTGTGTGTTGGTGTTACACACACACACACACACCCCACACGCCTCCCCAGTTTAGCTCCTTTGGGAGCTCCTGTTGCTGATGCTGCTCATGATGGGCAATGTCGATAGGTGAATGTGTGTGTGTGTGCGTGTGTGTTTTCTTTTCCTTTTTGGGCATGTGTGTGATGGCAGAATGAAGATGGAGACTCAGATGGAGACAAAGTTCGGTTTTTAGGGGTTGGAGTTGCCATGAGCGTATGTAAAGGGGAGTGTGATGATGTTAGTGGGAGAATTTTCCGTAAACCTCGATATGCCAAAAATTTAACTTGAAATTGATTGCATTTCTCTGTAGCTGCTGTTGCCACTGTTACTACAGTTCATTTTATTTATTACCGCCGGGCATTTGCAACAAACATTTTCCAAATGCCACACAAACTGGTGGAAAAGGGGGACAAGAGGGGCACCAGTTTTACCAAACTATTTGCACGCTTTGTGTTGGATCAAACACATTCCAAGTGCTCAAATATTTTTGAATTAGCAGTAACATGTATTTGACACACGGGCAGGAAAATTTTTTGCTGTTTCGAAAACTATTTCAAATTATTTGGTTAGCAGGCAAAGAACAGAATATCCTGGAGGAAATTCCAAAGTATTTATACAATCTTAAGATATAGGTTTTTAGCTAAAAGATAGATTTAATTATAATTATTGTATTACTTATGCTAATACGTTGTTCTATATGTGGAAACATTAAATATATCTGATGCTATTTAATTAAGTGTTTTTCTAAAAACAATTAACGATCAAGTAACGATTTGTAGAAAGAAAAATATATATGATGTCCTTCTTTCATATTCCTTATGAACTAAGGTGAACTATTGGTTCCTCAACTCAGCTTTCCAACCGATTATAAACTTATTGAAGTCTTCAAATTAATTGGACGTTTATATCTCGTTTTCATATTTTCAGATATTAGTTTATATTAATATAATTGTGCTTTTTGCGCTTTAGATAATCCCCTCCAATCAGTTTGTTTTCTGGCTTTATTCTTTTAGATCTGAAAACAAAAATGTTTTTCTAAGTTGTTTTTTTGACTAATGTGCCATGTCGTGTCGTGGAGCATTGGCAACTTTTTCACCTTGCCAGCTTTCATGCTCTTATCGGTGTGCTCCTTAATCCATGTCTTCAAATCAAATGTAGGAGGACACTTGTCTGGTGGTAAAGAAGCATAAGAGAGTGGAAGGAGAAAGGGAAGGGTGGGGTTGTCAGCCACATGCCTCTCGTTTTTTTTTTTTGCCAGATTTAGCTGGTGCAGATGAGGATGATGATGGCGTCGATGATGAGATTCGCCTAGCCCAATGGCAGTCCAGGTGATTATGCCCTTGAGTCGGGTATAAAGTTTAACGGATGCAACTGGTAACAGCTACTCTAAAAATCTATACTATGTCTTTTCTTTCATAACTAAGGATTGTTATTAATTAAGAAGAAATGATCTTGATTGTACCAAAGAATTGAATTGTAATTCAGAATTGAATGAGTTGAGGATCGCAAAGAATGCTTTAAATTAAATACATTTTTCTACTTATGTCTTTTATTTATAAATTTAAATAAAAATAGAATTGTTATATGTCTTATTTAAATATTTGTCATATATATTATTAATATTAATATATCATAAGAATATAGTATATTTATATTTTTATTTAGAAGTGGCATTATCTAAAAAATCTATGTAATTCAGAATTAAGTTCATCGTTACAAACGAACAAAAAATGTATCAATAATATGTCAAGAAATTTTTATTTTTCTGATATACCAATTTCATAATCTTATTAACTTCCTATTGATCTCTCACACATTTTCCACTTATACTTAAAGAAAGAAAATAATAAAAACTTATATTTATATGTAAAAGTTTAGATGGCAACAGTTTAAAATTAGGATTAAGATACTTGTATGCTACCTCCACTGATACTATATAAAATTGCGATTGTTTTAACAGAAAATTAAAATTATTAACTCTTAGATTCGATTTGTAAATGTCCAAATGAATTTTATGTTATAGAAATATCAAATTTTGAGGTTAATTTCGAAAGATTTTACGTAAAATTATCACTTGCATAGTTTTTTATACACCTTATATATTGAGAAGACGATATTTTATTAGTTTATATATTTTCCTATGTCTTTGGAAAGTGTATTTAATATTCGTCATCCTTCCTATTTATTTGCAATATGTTTTGACTCTCATGGTTGTTGCTGTTGTTTAGGGTTTGGTGGTTGCCAAGCTGAAAGTAAAAACACATCAATTGGCATGTGCATGGATGGAAATGACACCAGAGAATTGAGCAAAAATGTTATCTTTGGCTTCCGCACCAAGTCCTTTGGATTTACAACGTCCCCTCCTCCTTCTACTCCCCATCCCATTTCGTACTTCGTTTTGCCAAGCGTAACGGTAACAACAACAATAACAACAAAAACATTGGCAAAAAGCAAAAAAGAAGAAGAACGGAACCCATTTTAAATAACGGGCAAAGAGGGTGTGCAAAATGGGCCGTGGACCATCGCCCTTTTTAGACCCTGTACCCCCCTGCTCCCATAATACAATGCAAAATTGCCACAAGATAACTCGACAGGCGGCGCAGACCCCAATACACACACACACACACACACATACACACACAACACCCACATACACATCGCATATAGAAAATTGGCAGTTGGATAAGCGAAAAAACCAATTCACGAATACTTTGCATATATAATATATTCAAAATATACTGGGGCGCTGCCCAGGCAACAGACCACCCCACCCTATCCAACTGGCAAACACCCAACTACCCAACACCCATACCATTTAATCACTCAACCACCCAACCACCCACTCTTTTACTAGGCTGGCATGTTGTGCCACACGCGTTAAAGGTAAACATCCTTTCAAATGCTAAACATCGTAGAACGTAGGTCAAATGGCGCTTTGAATGCTTTAGGCGATTGACAGGGAAGGAGAGGTGGAGAGAGGGAGAGAGGGTGAAGGAGAGGGGTTGATAAGAGAATGCATAGATCGATACATGCGCAAATTTTATATTGGCACTAGACAGTCTCAGGTTGACAAGAAAAAGGATTTTGAAGAACGCGTAAAAGTTTATGAACTTTGAGATCTATCCGATAATAATTTAGAAAAAATATTTTGATAGACACAAAAAATGTAATAATTTTAAAAATATTGAAAATCTATACTTTACGTAAGCAAAAATTAATAAAAATATATCGGAAAATATTTAAATATTTATTTGAAAATGAAAAATAAATACAAGCATTTGATATTCTCGACTTTAAAACTGTCATCTACAGATTTGAATAAATAATATGGTAGAGTGTATAGATCAATAAACAAATAAAAGTAAATACGAAAAATGTAGATTTTAAAAAATGTGTGATTAATAGCAGAGCACAAATAAATTAATGTATATTTATATATATACATATAATTATATAGAAGGTCTATACCAATTAAATCTCAACTACTTTTCTCGACAATTATTTTCTTATAGCTGTCATATTTAAATTTAAAATGCAAAATATAAAATGATTTATGTAAAATAAAATATAATAATATATTTTACACTGTCAATAGAAAATGTAAGTATAGTTTTATTTGTTTAATTTATGCTCTAAAAATAATGATAAACTTTTAGTTCCAAAGAATTGAATAACTTTTTAGATTGGCTATCGTCTGTCAATTGAAAGCGCCATCTGTTGTGCAGGCGGTTAGCTTTGAAACACTGTAAAGAGTGACGGGGGGAGAAGGGGAAACCCCTCAACAGTTAAGCTACGATTCTCGTTTCATTCTGGCATACTTTTTTTTTATTATATGCTGTCGTTATTGTTGTTGTTGTTGTTTTTGTTATTTTTTGCATGCTGCCGCGAAATTCGCTTATGATAAAAAATGTTTATATCCTTGGCGGCAGGCAGCGGGGCAGGCATCAGTAAACTTGACAGTTGATGTGGCAATGGGGTGTGTGTGTGTCTCCCTGTATGAATGTTTGAGTGTGTGTGTGTGTGTGGCATGCTGTTGTTAAATGGCTGATAGCGAAAATAAAAGTAACACACATTGCCACACATACAGAAAATGTGCCACACTTGCCGTTGGCCGAGTTTGGTTGTCATACGTTGTTGTTGTTTTCTTTTTCCACATTTGGTTACCGGGGGCTCAGCGGAAAATAAAAAATGATGATCCACTCTGGCCCCCAACCCTCTGTCCTTCGGTCGTCCCCCTATCTTTCATCCCTCCTCCCTCCTCCCTCATCCCTTCTTAACAGGATGTGTAACGCACCGTTGCGCACATTCTCCTCAACTTTCCCAACTCCCACTCCGAAACCACCTCTATCACGTTATTACCCTGCCCAGGACAGAGCCTGTGTGTGCTGGGGTCCTTTTGGCTTCCTCTGCCGTTCATCCTCTGGGCTCTGTAGTTCTCTGGTCGTGGTCCTGGTACTGAGTCTGGTCCTGCCATGAATTCATCGAATAACCGTAGGCTTTTTTTTTTCCATTTTGCAAAACGGCATCGGAAGTCTTCTTCGCCAGGGCCACGTCTGATGAACAGTAGCGTCCTTAAGTGTGTGCCAGCTTATGTATGTGTGTGTGTGTTGACGATTCTTGGTAAGCAAGTGAAGTGTAAAGAGCTCTTTCCTTTATTGGTTTTGTATTTTATTATCACATTTCGTTTATTCCTTCGCTTTACTCTATGTAACTGCCTTTAACTGTATGTGTGTGCATGTGTGTGCGTATATGTGGGGTCCATCTATATACTTACACGTATATGTGTCTGTATGTATATACCTATCCTATCCTATGTACACACACATATATGTATATTCAGTAGTAGAAATGGCATTTTTGATGGCATCCTTGGAGCGCCCTAGACTTTGATGACACTTTTGCTAAAGCCCCCGCAACCCTCCACCTCTATACCCCACCCCCTCTTCCGCTCCCACTCCTCCGTTTACGGGCCATATGGGACTTTGATATGACAACGCAAATATCCGTTATGGGCCGACAGGCACGCACCATCGCGAATCCCATCGCAGGACGAAAAGGGATGGGACAGGACGAGGCCTGTCATGGGTTTGGGCTTATAGATGGATGTTAAAATGGGTAGGTGGGCTTATTTGGTTGAATACTTGTCTGTTGCCATGTAACGTCCGCCTCACATTCTACGTACATCTCTCAAATGATTTTTCGAATACAACGAAAAAACAACTTTGCCTCTCACATCCTGATGAATCCCTTTACCCCAACCCATTTTCCTCTTTCCTTTTTCCCCCATGAGAATTTCATGTGAATTCACTTAGTTGTGCGACAGTTCTATGTATGTCTTTCCTTATATAAATTGGACATTTTAAGTTATTAACTTAAGAATATATACAATGTTATCATAGCGGTTACGTTGGTTACCTCTTCAGTTGGAATCACTGCAATGGGCTTATTTTCTTTATTTTCATTCAGAAAAATAAGTTTCTAAGTGATTAATAAAGTTAAAAGTTTTGATATTGGATTGTATTCAGATAGACAGTAGCATTTATAGTCAATATTGTACGAACTTAGTTCAATATAGATCTTAATAAATTTTAATACTTCTTTATAAAGTTTGATTTAGGTACAACATATCAAAATAGAAAATGTACATCATTTAGGCGTTGTTTTTACATATCTCTCGCTTTTAATTCTCAACCGATTTAAGTGCCGATTTGGTTGGCTGCCTTATAAAGGTAGCTGACTTTTTTTCTATTTTTTCTCGTTTTTTTTATAGATAGATAGATCGATAGATAGATAGATAGATAGATAGATAGATAGATAGATAGATAGATAGATAGATAGATAGATAGATAGATAGATAGATAGATAGATAGATAGATAGTTGTCAAATGTAAAATTTCTCGATTAATCAAACAGTTGTTAGTGAAATCTATCTATAAATTAATTTTATCAAATATTTATAATTAAAAATATGATTTTCAGTGATAGATATTCGTAATCATTAAAAAGCATGTATAGATTTTTTCTAAAATGCCACTGGGTATCTTTTATTAAAAATAATTAATCTCTATATATGTGAGTACGTGTTTCGCTTACGGTATTACCGTCCGCTATCCCATCCCCTTGCCCATTAAAAATAGAGGGGGGAATTGCAATTCAACATTTTGGGCGTTTTTAATTACTCAATTTAGAGAGCGAGAAATCCCTAAAGCAGCCAGCCTATCCTCCCACTTTCCTACATCAAAACAAAGTCATATAAAATACTTAAATATATGGAATAGGTACATACTATTGCATATATATATATGTTTACTTGTATGTGTATCTAAATGAGGAAATGTGGGGAAAACTTTCTCTAGTTAAATGACTTATGTGTACGCTTCTACTTCTGACTGCTTTCTCGTTCTGTGTGCATGTGTGTTTGTGTCAGTTTAATTTACACATATGGCTCAAGAAGTTGCCACCAAATTGTAGGCAACAACTATTGTAAATTTAACCACCCCCTCACATACACACACACACCCTCTCACACACATTCACATGCTCGCACAACGGGCAACGAAATTAAAACAAATCCTTTCGTTCCATATTAATGGTCGCCATCTTTGCAGCAAATGACATTCGAAAACATTTATTGCGCCATGTATGTATGTGTATATACACATGTGTGTGTGTGTGTGTGCATGGCATATAGGACTCGATGCTGAGCTCTCGTCTCACATGTGACCAACCCAGCAGGACACCCAACCACCCAATAAACATCCACCCACCCATCAAGATGAGGACAACAGCCCAAAGAGACCGGCAAATGCTGCAACCCCATCCAATTCCCAGCGCCATTATACAACACACACATGAACTCATATGTGTGTTTGTGTGTGTGAGTGTGTGTGTGTGGGTGTTCATTTGGTATGTAGTGAACCCTACAGGACACATTCCTCACCGTCGAAAGGGGTGAGCTTCGGGTTTATTTTCCCTCTGTCCTTCCCCCCTCAATTTCTCGCACACAGAACAAAGGCAAACACACATGAGCTTCGACTTGCGAATGGTGAGTGTATGTGTGTGTGTGTGTATGGGTGTTTGTGTGTGTGTGCGGGTGTGAAGACCATGTACAGTTATTTCACTATACATTATTTACCATTTCACCAAACGACTATACCATCTCCATACCTCTTCATGCTTCATTCACCATCCTCACCCTTTGACGCTAGCTGCGTAAAACTTTCATTTAGTTTTCTAATTACTTTTTAATCAAGAAACCAAAATTTCTGACACAACCCCAACCCTTCTTCATATGTATGAAAAGGCTTTATAGAAACGTGTCTGAATGGATCTCTTGGCTAATATCAATTTGTTGAGCATTTATCTATGTCTTTTGAGAAAGATTTACAGAAACTTTTACAAAATGATTCAAATTAATTAAAATCTTGTTTCGGCTAAAAACCTTTAATGATAACATATACATATGTTTAAGATCTGTGTGAGCTCACTTACAAATCTTGTAGCCTCAACTTAGAATATAATGATATAACTAAGAAATTAAAAGAATAGTTTTTGTTCCACTTGTATGTCAATTATAAATTGCATATGAATGAAATACTAGAAATAAAAGTGGAGTTATAACTGTTCTTTACTTTTACTTTATTTTAATAACAACAAAATAGTTGGAAAGTCTTTCAACTATCCTCCATATCTTCGATGAACTAGTTATACTTTACTATTAACTAAACTATACTTATAATTTATTAAATTCAGTAAAATATTACTTTAATCTGTGCATTTATTGCCTCTCTTTTTTTGTGTCTAATCTATTACAAATTAGTTATCTTCTTTCTCAATTCTTATCATTACTTTGTTATTGTTTTGTAATATACCTTTATGTTAAATTTTTTTTTATTTGACTTAGTGTTATCAAATCTTTTTCTTAACTTTAATATAAATATTATTTTTTATTTCGCTTCAAAATTTTGCTTGTACTTTGTACAATTTTATTTAAATTGATTAAATAATATTAACTATATTTTTATGCTCCTATATCATAATTAAACGTATATCCAATTTTATGCCGTTTATCTCTACCTTTATAACATATTCTTATTTTATTTATATCTAACGTTTTATCTACCCTTTTACTATGTTCTAATGTTTATTTCGTCTGTTTAATTCAATAAGTAACTAATTTGTGATACTCCTATATCATTAGTAAATCCCCCAATTTAAATCCGTATTTCTCTGACTTCTGTTCTATATTTTCCTTAAGATATTTTATCTTTACTTAATTATATTAATAATTATTATATATTATCAATTTATTTATTTCCTATTCTTTTTCTATTCTGTTTAATTCAGTAAGTAACTATTTTTTGATACTCTTATATCATCAGAAATTTTACAATTATATTCCGTATTTCTATCATTTCTAAAATCTCTTTTCTTTAAGGTATTTTATTTGGATACCACAATCTCAATAAATTTAATTCGAACTCTTTTTTCTACCTTAACGCCAATTCAAATTCCAATTAAATATCTCTGTGGATGTCCAGTTGTTTCGTATGAAATGTAGCTGGATGAAAAAAAGAGAGAGGGATGTCGGCCATTTTGAATAAGAATTTACCCTATGCGTATTTGTGTATGTGCGGGTGTATGGGTGTGCTGTTGTGTTTGTGTGTCGTTACTTGCTTCTATTAAGTGTTGGTCTATTCTATGCCGCGTCTGGCTTCTAAGTAACTTCGTTTCGCCCCTTCACAATCATTCCCCTTGATCCACCGCTGTGCTTGCCATGGCCAACTGTCAATGTCGCGTCTGGCCAACCTCCCTTTGGAGTCATCTCTCCCCCTCTCTACTTAGTCTCGGACAGTTCAATTCCCTGGCCGGCTGTCAGTCAACATGGGGCTGCCCCTTGGCCAAAGCGGAAACTGAGAGGAAAATGAAGACAGAGACGGGGCTGGTAAGCAGGGAAGGAAGGGGGGATCACTCCTGGCCAAGTTTCGCATTCGATTCGTCGTTGCCATAGACGTTGATAGTTATTGAGTTGCCTGAGGTACGGCGGGCGAAAGTATTTCCAATTTCGACCGCTGTCTTGGGAAGAAATGAAAATGGGGGGAGTTTAAGGGGGTCTGGAGTGACAGGAAGGCAGCTGGGCAATGTAATGTCAATTTGTTTAAAATTGAAATGATTCAAGGGCAAATTTGAGCGTCGAGTGGCGAGTTGCGTCTTCCACGTTTATTTCTGGCCAGTTTTAAGGCTTCTGGTGAGGTAAATGGGAGCTGAGGAGGAAAAACGCAGACGTTGCTGGTCACGAAACTCAACCAGGACATAGCCTAAGATTCAACCAGGACTTGGGCAGACGGGCTGACAGACCGTGTATTTATTGTTACCGCTTTCTGCGGTCGCGTCACAAACTCAACACGCAAAAGTTTAGCTTGAATTTGCCTCGGAAGTGTTGGCGGACAAAGGTGAGTGGGTGAGGATGATGGTGAGGAGGGAGATGACAAGCTTAAAGGGGGTACGTTGCATTGAATGTGCCCGTGATCCAGGCCGACTGACGTAAAATATTTATTACTTATCCCCAGCATTGGATGCTGGCAATGTCCATGAATTGTCCACAGTAAGGGTAAAATATGAACTCACGCCCCACTGTAATTCCATTTACCTTCCTTCCCCACCCATCCCCTACACATCTCCTCCCCTGCACTGTCCAGTGATTACTTCCCCTGTTTTCAAGCAGCGAGTTGTTTATGTGTCTGGGTTTGCCAATGGACTTGTTTGCCATGAGGCGGGAGGAGAAATTCTGATTCAGCATTTTCCAACGTCCACCATTTTGTTTTGGGCTGACCACTGCGACGTTTTGGGTTGTTACAAGATGAATGTAGATGGATGAATGTAGATACATTTAGCAGGAGGAGTAGGAGGAAAGGTAAACTGCTGTTGGGTTATTATCGATTTATTTTACGAATACTCGCAAAAGTATATTTAGCTGGTCAAAGTAAATGAAGGTGTTATTTTATGGTTCGATTTTGGTTAGTGTCAAAGTTTTGATTTGTTAATTCAGTGCTTAATTCATTTTTCATTTTCAATTGGAAAATATTTTTAGTTGATTAAAAAAACCAATGAAGTATATAAAACATATGCTCTAACGAAACCAAATATGGTTTAATTTATTAAATTTAATATTATTAATGAACGCTTTATTGTACAAATAAAAAGATTATGGTTTCAATAGATTGAATAGATATTTGTGTAGGATACATATACATACTTCAAAATATTGGACGAGAAAACTAGTTTAATTCGCACAGAATGACAACTATTATTAACTAATTTAATTCCATTGAGGAACTTTTCATGAAAACTTGACAATTTCAAATATTTTTCGACTGTTCGTTAGATAATTTATTGTATACCAATACTAAAATATGACGGAAGGAGCTTTCCGTGTTGAATAAGGAAATATTCGAGCAATTTTTTATGTTTTTGATTACATAACATTGGCAAAAGTAAAACATTGAAATTGGATATTGGAAAAATTAAAAAAGAAGACTTAAGACCAAGCTGCGAAGTTAATATTGAATTTTTTTAACACTAAAATTAATATTTAACTCATGAATATGGGAACCTGTTCGCTCGTCTGCTTGTTCGTCTCTGTGGCGCCACTTAGAGTAACAAAACGGGCTGAGTAGTGTGGGAAAATTGAGCCAAGGCGTGTTTAACTTTGATTTAAAGAAATATTTAATAACTTCAATCTGTTTATATTTCAGTTTTTTCAACTTGCTTTCAGTTCGATTCGACTAGTTTTCTCAACGTCTGAGCATTTCTGGGATAATTAAACTAACTTAAAAAGAAAAGAGGTACAGAATGGAAATAGTTAGAGAGATAGGTGCGTTCGTAGGTTGGGGGTTGTAGTTGAGGCATGGCATCAGGACATGCCCGACATGCGTCTGTGTGTGTCGCATTAAGCCCAAAGCGTGTGTTCAAAATAAACAAAATGAATGTTCAAATGTCGCGGGCAGACCACAAGCTGTCACAGGCTCCGTTCTTTGTACATGTATATGTATATGTACGTATATGTATGTATGTATGTAGAGCTGACAGAACTTTTCACATACAGACAGACACACATGTGTGTACTACACACACACATATGTGGTACATGCTTGCCCAACAACAATAACAATAACAACAACTACAACAATAACAAAGCTTTGACGCAAACTTCCAAAAGTAGAAAAGCAAAACGTAATGGAACGGCAGCCTGGGTAAAAAGGATGTCAGGCAATGGCCAGGGGCGTGGCAGGGAGGGGGTGGAAGGGAGCTAAAGGAGAAAGGAGCAACGTTAGTAACTATGGTGAAAACGTTTCTTTGCCACCCACCTTCCCTCTTCTCTCCTCTGCTTACCATTTCTCTCCTCTCCTTTTACCGGCTCAAGCCTTTTGTTGTCTGCAGTAAAATTTTCCATGCTCTGGCGCTGCGAGCAACTGTATGTGTGGGCTTGTGTGTGTGTGTGTGTGTGTGTGAGTTCCAAAGTTTAATTCAAATCACAAAAACACACACACATGCAAATGAAAATTCAGCATACGCGTGTGTGTGTGTGTGTGTGAAAAGTTTGATATTCGTGCGGTGGCAAACCAACTGACGTACTCCATGTGAAAATAAAGGTCTCAAATCCTTGTTGGAACCATGCATATGAGCTTGCCCCGCCTCCTGCCCCCTTCTCAACTTATCCTTTCTTACCTTTCTCTCTCTCTCTGTCTCCTTCTTTCTATATCTCTCTCCGACTCTGAGTGCTATGTACTAAAATACACACACACACACACGCACACTCGCATCGGCATTTGCATCTCATCTAGAATTTGCAAAAACTTAAACTAAAATAAAAACAAAAATTAAAATTAAAAATTATAGTTTAAGAACGAATTTTCTAACTAACTTGTGAAATGTTTGTACAATAATTTGAAAAGGTTTTCACACATTAGATTTCTTTTCAGCGTAAATCACATCATTAAAGATTATAGTTGCTAAAAAAAATAATTTTTTAACTGACTTGTGAAATGTTTGTAATTTGAAAATATTTTCTATATAAAATCTCTTTTTGACTTAATTTAATTATTTAATTTTACTTTCCATAACGTCACATATTTTGAAATGCAGATTATGATAGAAGTTTAAAAAAAAAATTGAGTTAAAGCATTTAATATTAGAAAATGATCTTGAAAAACCGGCATATTTTAAGGTTGACTGTTGCAGATCTATGGGGAGTGATATGATATATTTATTATAATTATTGGATGTACTTATTTGAAAATTCAATACATTCTTCTAGCTGATATGTAGTATTACCATATTAAATGAACCTTGCTACAGGAATAAGCTTATTTTGACAAAGGGCTTAACATATAATATAAGTGGCGTGAACAATTCTACAGAATCGCTATTGAAATTTTGTAGATTCGTTCTCTATTATGATCATTACAAATAACATATTTATTTTATTCTATAAAATCTTAAAAAAGAATCGTTACTTTAACTATTAAACTTAAACTATTAGCTACAATTAGTTACTATGACAACATTTCAACTGTACAAATCTCTGCTCTTAATAGAGTGTGTGATCTATTATTTCACTTAGGTAGTATGTATACTTGATTTGGATGTTATATGATGTGTTAAAGGTAACAGCAAATGAAAAGAAACATCCACATTCAGCACACATTGTCAACGACATTTTTGGTGGTTGGGTTGGGATTGGAGTGGGATTGTCATCTTATATGTATGTGGGTAGGTGGTGGGTGGGATTGTTTTGGGGGGGTCTGGTCGCAGTGGTCGTTAGAAAAACGACAAAGTCTTGGTCTTCGGGCATCGGTAACTATGTCGTACGGATGCCGCACCGAACTCTGCTTGGTTGTCCTGACAGTTGAAGTTGCCGCGGGGCGTCAGACTTTTACTAGAAACTTTGAGCCTGACATGTGTAGCCAGAGAGCTGAACCCATTCCCAATCCACAATCCACAATCCGAATCCGAATCCCAATCCCTTTTCCATTCCCATTCTCAATCCCAATACCAAGCTGAAGCCCCCAAAAAACTCTTTCCACACGATGCTTGATGCTTGTGTGTGTATATATGTAAGTCTGCATACATGTGTGTATGTGGGTACATGTGTATACATATTTATCGACTTTGTGAGCTCGTGAAAACATCAAGTGAACGGAAGCAAAGTGGAGGAGTAAAGTGGTGCAGAGCGGTAAAGAAAATGGTGGAAAGCGGTACGGAGTGGAGAGTAAAGTAAAGTGGAGTGGAGTGGTGTGGTGTAGAGTGGAGCTCATGCAAATGGGTTTGAGTAGCAAGCAACGGACGACAACGACAACGACGACGACAACGACAACGACGTCGACAACATTGAAAGGATAGAGAATGAAGGCTGTAGAAGGAAATGAAGGGAAAGGACGAATATTGTCGTCTTTCTCTTGTTGTTGTGCTTACCAATGTGTTATGGAAAATGTTCCATTAGTACTGATGAGACGACAAGGACGAGTACGAGGACACGGCTTGAGAGCCAAGACGAGAGCACCGAGACCGAGACCGAGACCAAAGACGAGAGCTAAGCTCGGACGACGAGATATTTTTCGGTCGGTCTGCCATCCATTTCCCACCCACCCACAAAACTAAACCCTTTCTCTTTATTCATTCCCCCTTTTTTCCAAATCCCACTGCACTTACACATGGCAAATGCATTGGCAAGTGAATCCTCAAGTTTACTGAGTTGCCTTGATTTGATTCTTTTTCTTACAGTTCTGTTCTTGAAATAATTGGACTGCAATACAATTTGCGGCTTAAGCAAGTTCTTCGAAATCGAAGAGATGGCTCCTTAACTTAGCCCCAAAAATTACCAATTTCCTTAAGATATTTGTGATAGCAAAAATATGCCATTTTAAACGGAAATTACTTATGTTCTTTTAGAAACTATCTGTTACATATAAAATCAGGATATAAGTTCAGTTCTTCTCTAACATCAGCCCAAATTTTAGTCTTTTTTCAATCCAAAGTCTCGAAAAAATCTGAATTACCACCTATTATTAAGAATCTTAATTTGAACTATAATATTTACTTAGCTTTAAACTCAAATAATGTGTAATTTGTTTTTATCAGTTTTAAGATTAATTTACTTTCATTTTTAAATTAAATAAAACATCACTATTTTATATTTTATAATATGAAAATAATTTAGACAAATTTTCCTTAAGTCCTTAAGCATTATTATGGTATCTCATATCATCTGTTGACCAATCTTTCGTTTACTAAAGATCTCAGCTTGTATCTTCAGCGAGCTTATTTCCAGAGTGGGTTTTCAGTTTGCATCTACTATCCTTGTTGTTCTCTTTCAGTAATTCCCCTCCTAATTCAGTCATGCTATGTCATTGTTTTCTATTAACATAAGGCTGATGTGGGGACGATTGTTGTAAATGGAATGGGTTCGGTTGCCTGGCGAAGCATATCCGTGATAAGCATTTCGAGAACTTAGTTTTTAGATTCCCTACCCCTTCATCTTCATCTTCCTATTCTTATGCGGAAACAACAACTGAAAGAGAAAAGAGCTTTAGCTGCATATCCCCAACAACGAATCCATATGAAAACGCCCAACAACTAAGCCAAGTCTCAGTTGACATGTGGAAGTGTGTGTGTGTGTGTGTGTGTGTGTTTGCATATGTGATTAAGTATCTATTTGTTGCTGTACCCTACAGTGTAGGGTACTTAGAACATCAGATAAATGGCTCAACAAAAACTTTAGCTCAAAAATTTAATTACTTTGTATGTTCTTCTAGAGTTTACAATGCTTTATCATTGTCAGCGGCAGCTTACGCTAGTGACGAACCATTACAGAAGGAATAGCAAATTTGATACTACAACTTTTGGTTACAGCTAATTCTTAAGATATGCAGAAAACTGAGGAATTTTTCAATTTTTAAAGTAGTTTGGCATTTGGCAGCGCAAAAAGGTATCTTGAGGTATAAATAACTTTAAGCTTTTTGTGCAAACAATTTCTTTCTTAATTTTAAAATAGTTCATATATTTAATTTAGATTTTTCCCCGCAAAAGTTGATATCAGAATTTGTGGGCTTTCGACACTAGAGGTTCTTACTCATTTTCTTTTGTCTTTCTTGGATTTTACATCCGTCTTGAGTTGACATTCCCTAGAATGTAGGGTGTACAACCGCTTATACACACACTCGCTCCCACATACATACAAATACATATACATATATGTACATCAACAAGTCTGCTCAGAAATACAATTTACTTTACGTTGGGATTACAGTTTCTCTCTTTCTTACCCCTCTACCCATCACGGTTTCTTTCTCTTTTTCTCTATTTTCTCTTTCTCAGTGTATGTCATTTTCTTCTTTTTGCAACGCTTGTTTGCCATTCGCCTTGGTAAATAAAATCTGCTCAGTGGAGGCTGTGAACGAAGAATGAGGATGCTGGGCAGGGTGGTAGGGGATAGGGAGTAGGGGGGTAGGTGGGGGGCTGGTAGGTTACTAGGTAGGGCCCTCGATTCTTGCCGCAAGCAGTTCAGCTAGCTGAGGCGGAAAGTACTATAAGCTCTGTCAGTGGCATAGTTTCCGTTTTAAGCATCTGGCTGGGGATTATTATTTGCCATATTATAAGAAAACGGTTTTAGTTCAAATGTCAACAGCATTTATCATGCCATACGCCATAGGTGAGGCTAAACATGTGAAGGGAAAGGGTTTTCGAAATGGAATTGACGGCAGCCCAAAAGCTGAGCTACCATAATCATATAAGAAACTGCAAGTTCTTGTGGTATGTTGTAACATAACAAAATGGGGAGCAAAAGGATTATATAGATTATAGAGTTATATTTCAAAAGAAATCATTTCATTGCAGATAAAGATGACTGAATGCAAACCGAATTATTATATATTTTGTTATTGTTGAGGGAACATCTGATTGAGAAATATATGGCAATATGTTATAAATAT
The DNA here is from genome assembly GCA_035044365.1 of Drosophila neotestacea. Taxonomy (NCBI): domain Eukaryota; kingdom Metazoa; phylum Arthropoda; class Insecta; order Diptera; family Drosophilidae; genus Drosophila; species Drosophila neotestacea. The sequence continues at coordinate 1,001,878 of JAWNMD010000799.1, forward strand.
TAAATGTTTTATATAACTACATATGTAAATGATATTTTGACGAAAAATGTATGAAAATAAATGTAAAATTTAAAGATACCTATCAGGTTAAATTCATTTAGACTATGAAAAAACGGACCCAAAAGTAGCCCATTATAAAAATTACATTCCACATTGAAATCGGTCAAGTTTTTCCAAAGTTATGCAAGTTTGAAGTCTACTGACCATTGATACTCCCAACGTTGCAAGTCAATTTGATTGTTTAGAAGTTCAGAAATATAATAATAAATTAATCCAACTTCGAAGTTGTAGAATACGAGTCATTGTTAGTAATTTATTAATTTAAGCAAATCCTTGTTGCGCTTGGAAGTAATAAAAAGCCTTTTGAATCACACAAAGTCATCATCATTCATATCATATTTATATTTACATTTATAATAAATATTTTTTATCTAAATGAAATGTGATAATCCTTGACGCAATATTTTGTGTGTAATAACAAGCCACATGAGAGTTTGTTAGCTACTTGAAACAAATTGGAATCACACGGGACCAATCGCATCTTGTCTCCTTTTCTTTATCCCCCTTTTTGAGCAATTCGATAATAATTCATTTGAGGCATCCGTTGTAAGCAGTAAGTCAAATATTTTCATGTTTTGATCGTGTGCCCAGCCCACTCCCTGCATTTTAATGGTCAATGTCGATTCAATTTGTTGGGCCGTGTCCAGGGGCTGTTTTTTTTTCTTTTCTCCATTAATTCTGTGATTTATGTTCTGTTTAATGTGAAAAATGCAATGTTTTTACCAAAGAGATCACTCCCCATTGCCATTTGACGATGACGATGCGACCTCGGGGCTTGGTCACTAATCAAGTTGACCGCTGGTCGTCGCCTTGTTCACCCCATCACAAAATAAAGGAAGAAAACTGAACTCAACTTCGGACCGACCGGGACCTGGACCTGAACCTGGACCTAGACTTGAACCTGAACCTGATTTTGAACCTCGACCCGTTTCGGACTGTGTGTGTGCGTGGAACCGGTACAAATTTATTAAACGCACAACGATCAGCGGCAAGGGAAATAAAGTTTATTTCAATTTGCATACCAATTGCTTGGACTGATTTGCTCAGCGAGCTATAGAAATCAACCCCTGAATTTAGGCAGGCAGCTGCATTAGGGGTTGACCCTACCTTTCGACCGTTGGTCAGTCGTTCGCATCCGTGTATACTATATACCCCCTGCCTGTGCCTCTTTGTAAGCGTGATAATGATGATGGCTGACCTTTCGAGTTTGTTGCCCAAAAAGTGCTGTCTACTTCGAGCCGTGTACTGTCGAGGCGTGCACAAAATGGCCGACAACTAACTTCCTTACTTGGTCCGTTTTTAACTTAACTTTTGACCAATGGTCAGTCGCAGCACGCGTTGAGCTGTGGACCCGTTTAGACCCGAGAGTCCCTGAAAGTCCTAAGAGACCCTCGAGACGCTGCTAAAGATGTTGGTGCAAAATCGCATTAGACAGAGCCCATTGACACTGCAAGCAGGGGGTATTTTAGGTCCTGTGGTCCCATGGTGGTGGTCAGCGCTTGTCAACATTATTTCTCAATTAATTTTTCATTTTTCATAAAATTAACCCAGAATTTTGTGCCCAGTGACCTTCGCACTTTGCATGTTGTCGAGGATTTGTATTTGTGCCTGGCACGTGTTGGTCATTTGGCCCTGCCTGGACTCTGGGATTGGACTCAAGTCAATTGAGTTATGGAACTGGTTTGCCTATATTTTTGATTTCTGATTGCAACGTGTGGCACTTGTCGATTGGGCGAAGGCGTGGCACATGCAACGCACTTGTTATTCATTTTTTTATTACATTTATTTTGCCGCCATTTACGTCCGCCCGTCCGTCCGTCTGACTGTATGTCTGTCTGTCTGTCTGCCTGTCTGTCTGTCTGACCGTCTTCTTTAAGCCGCAGTCAAGTCGAGTCCTTAAATGAAATTAAGTCCGTGCCGGCATGCGCTACTGCGTCGAGCCAGGAAGTGATAGAATGAATGGCTGCCATTGCAGTGTACGGCAAAACTACACCCTAACCTACCTCCTCAACCACACTGCCTCCCATTTGACTACGACTACAGCAAAAATAAAAGAGAGAAAAAAGAATAACAGCGCACACACAGAGAGCAAAAAAGCAAAATAGAAGAAAAAAAAATGCACAGACAGACTTCCTGTGGATTTTCCGGAATTTAATTTATTAAAACAACGAGCGACAAGTGCTTAAGCTGCTCACAACCAACAACTGGCGAGACAGAGACAGCAGACACCAGAAAGAGATAAATGTATTCTAGCTTTAACTAATCATTATTAGACTCTAACTCTCACTGTCGATACTAAAGGGTCTGAATATGATTTTAGCACATCAAAAAGTTGCCAATTTATTGTCTTCTGAGAATTATGTACTAAAATTGTCTGTCGATAGGTTTATAAGCAAATTGAACTTGGTATACTTATTAACTAAATTTTAACAAATGTTGTAATAAAGGCAGCTGCAAATTGGGTAAAGTAACTGCACTCATTACTATCTATTGAAAAGTGTTAAGAAATGGTATATTGATAGTTTCTTTGATCAAGTTTTGGAATCATCGATAATACCATTTAAATTAGTGTGAATATAAGTAAGCTTGGATAAACTTTGTATGTCAACTTACCAATTATTTCATTATTATATTTGTCAATAGTTTAGTTAAAGAAAGTATTGTAGAGCTATATAGTTAAATATATACACATATCCTATTGCAATATATTTTACCTATTGTTTATTTTTAGACCCAGTACTTTAAAAAAGTACAAATGGGTCTATTAAGTTTGTGCAAAAAAAATGTGCGTAACAGGCAGAAGGAGGCGTGGCAGACCCCATAAAGTATATATATTCTTGATCAGCATCAACAGCCGAGTCGATATAGCCATGTCCGTCTGTCCGTCTGTCCGTCTGTCCGTCTGTCTGTCCCTTTTTTGAACACCTATATCTCAGAGACTATAAGAGCTAGAGCCACCAAATTTGGCATGAAGGTTCATCTATATATTGCATTGATGAAGTTTGTTTTAGAATTTTGCCACGCCCCCTCCGCCCCCGTAAATTTGAAACAAAATTTCAAAGTCGAATAACGAAAGCACCTTTAATGCTAGCGACATGATTTTTTTCACACATGATAAACTTTATAGTCCAATCCTGTCCTGAAAGTTTTATCCGGATCGGATAATAAACGGATAGTATACGGCTGATCGAAATTTCGAAAATATGAACACCTAGATCTCAGAGACTATAACAGCTAGAGACATCAGATTTGGTGTGTAGGTTCATATGTATCTCCCATTGATCAAGTTTGTTTTAGATTTTCGCCACGCCCCCTTCCGCCCCCGGAAATTGAAATACAAAATTTCGAATTCGAATTGAAGGAGCCCCTTTAATGTTAGCGACTTGATTATTGGTATATATAATATACACTATGGTCCAAACCTGTCCAGAAAATTTCATTCCAATCGGATGATAAACACGGAAGTTATTCAACTAACAATGTTACAGGCAAAATGAAGAAGAAGAGACGCTAGCGACCTCTGTGTTTAATAACTTCGTAGTGGCGCCATCTATTGTTTGGTACGCATTATTGAAGAACAATCAATAGTGAACGCTTTGCACTCAAAAAGTACTGGGTCTCCTACTGTCGAGCTTGCTCCACTGTAGCTTACTGCATTTTTAAATATTATTATATATTTTTCTCATTTATTCAAGTCTCAAAACAATGTAAAACTTTATACAACGACATTCTCTTCTCACACTTGATTCGCCCGCTGTTCAATCAGCACTGCAGGCAGAAAAATTTAAAGGTACAGTAAGTTCTCGTTTTCAGATCCACATTTAAACCATATATCATTTTTAATATTATTTACATATATTAAAACAATTCAACAGCAGGGGACAGCTTAACGGTTTTCGGGGCATTTCATTGTGTTGTAGCGTAAAACAATCTGATTGAGGGATCGCAACGGGATCCAGGTCGAGAATCAGGCACTAGCCTGAACTGACCCGGAACTTACGGGACTAGCAGTGACTACCGCTGAGGACTGTCAACGTGTCAATCAAGCGTCTCTGGCTGTGCTTCCTCACGCTCATTAAATCAGGACGCGTCCTCATTCTTGATGTCCTTGACGCTAAAAATTACCACAGAGCCACAGAGATTGCACCCTTTTAACCCGTCTGTACCCTGGACTAACCCTTTTACCCGCTTGGAGCTTGAAGACGTCAGACGTCGCGGTTACTCGATCATCGCTCAAGTGAGTTTTACAGTTTTTAGCGTCGCCCTATGACGTCTTGAAAACGTCGTCCTTTGATACGACACACATGACTGCTATTGTGAAAGTGATATGTGTGCATAATCCAAATGGACTGTGGATACCCTAGTAATAGTTCCTACAACACTCACAAATGGGAAGTTCTAAGGAAGAGCAAATCTAAACTTTATTTCTGAACTTTGAATGATTATAAAAAATTCTTTTAGCTATAATATCTGTATTCGACGTATGGAAAATGTAATGATTGCTATCGTGTAATATATATAAAGCGCCAAAAAATATTAAATTTGGTTTAACTTATTTAATATATAACAAAATATAACATCCTTAATAAAAATAGTGTTAAATGCAATAGTTAAAACTTTCATCTAACTTTCAGCTAATTTTAAAAATAATTATTCCTCAAATTTGATAAAACTTGCTTGTTAAACAATAAATTTTTTCCCATATTGTAAAACTTAATAATAATCGCTAATCAACCATGTTGATCAAGTCAGCAATAAATAATGATAGATCGTAGCATAGTTAAACTAAGTATTTAGGTTGTAAGTTAGTTACACTCACCTGGTTCAGATATTGATCATCTGATCTATTTATTCCCAGGGATTCCATTATATTTTTCCGTTCGTGACGACGTGAAAATGCAAGGGATGTGACATCCTTAGCTGACTCTGGGCAACTGTGCGATCTGAAACTAACATTCTTTGATCACTGATGGTCTCTTTCATTCTCTTTTTCACTCTCCGTCTCTGTCGTTCTTTTGTCTGCTTATGACATCTGTTCTGTCGTTTTTGAATTTATAAGTTTTTTATATATCCATTCATTTTTTGTAGTTTTCACATTTTCAATATCTCAACTACACGTTCACGCAAAACTTATGCAAATTTCGATTTTTAGACCATTGTTGTTGGGGATTATAAAAAACAACGACAACAACAATAATAAATCTTTGCTACGTGGCTCCTGTTCCTCTTTCGGATTCTGTTTCTGTTTCATTTTCAGTTGCTGTCCCAACCCTGACAAAAAGTAAATAGTTAAAAGAATAAAAAATTATAATAATGCAGTAGGCGCTTTAGACGAAGAAGAATGAACAAGCATTTGATCGTGCGTACTCGTATTATAATTTAAATTTCTCCAGTGAGTGAGAGAGAGTGCAAGTAAGAGTAAGAGAGAGAGAGAGAAAGAGAGAGAAAGAGAGAGACAGAGAGAGAGAGAGATTTTGTGAGGTAAATGCAAATGCCCTGTCATTAAACCTTTTTTTGCCGCTTCCTTCCTGCCTCTTTTCTCCCTATTCAAATCAATAAATATGCAAATGCGAATTATTTTTGTAGTTATCCTTTTTGGCAACATGCGATTTTGGGATCGCAATTTCGGGGTGCTTGGAACACCATTTGATTGCACTACATTGCATCCTAATTTTCATCATTTTCGCAAATAATTGATTTGAGCTCAACATTCGACATTCGACATTTTCTCTATTTGATATTTGAAATTTGAATATTCAAATTACAGACTAGAAGCTTGCACATCCGGTCCATTTGCCTACCTACTTTGCATATGGTAACCCCTCGTAACCCCCTTCCATTCGCCATTGTCGTAACCCCTATCCAATCCCCTGTTCAATCCAATTTTCAATTTCATTGCATTCGCGTGCTTTACCGTTTTGTGTTCAGGCTCGAATTTAGGTTTCGGGTTCGGTTTGACCAATTATGTGATAGTTTCAATGAAGGACATTGGTCTTGTTCGCTTCCTCGAATTTTACAATAGGTGTGAATCACACCCATGTGATGCCCACGATAAGATTCTGTCTCATTGACTCCAAACTCTGCACATATTTATTTAAATTTATCAAGAACTCTGACAATCTCAATTTAAAGAAATTCTGTCGAATAAAACTCTTAGAACTCTTAAAACTAGAAACTATTAACAATTGCTTCCAATAAGTGGTTTACTAGATATATAACTTATATAACTTTGTCAGAACTATGCAGATTTTCATGCGGAATATTATTTTGATCGAAGTTTGATCTACTAATTTATTCCACATTTAAAAATAATTTGTTTTTAAGAATAATTTGCTTCCTAAAATTTTGGACACATGGATACATTTTTGATAAACAAATTTCTATGATTTCAAATCTTGAGTTTTTACTTTGTACCAAGTTCTTAGAAAGTTACGAGACGTTTATCTTGAATAACTTTGTCGAAACTGAACCGATTTTAATGCGGTATGCCATTTTTGATTATTCATGATTTAATATATTAATTGATTTTACAATTAAAAATAGTAATGTTTAAAAAATCGATTTTTGATTATCAATTTTTGATCATTAAATTGATTCTGTATTTTAAAATTAAAAAGATACAAAAATAAAATTTGATCATTCTGGAAAACGTAGCTTAAATGTTATGTTATTTAAAAATTAGAGCCCCTTATATATTGATGTCCAGACGGGACAATCAGGACAATTTGTGTTAAATATCAGCTTAGAAAAAGGACAGAAATATAATATCTTTCTAACCAAAGTTGGAGAAAAGCGCAAATGCTAACCTGTGAGTCAAATGAAAACTTAAAAAAAATAAAATTTATAATAGATAACAGAAATATGTTTATAAATTCGATATCGATCTTTATATTTAAAGTGATTAACAATTGAATTCTATATATCATTATTTGGCTGCATTCTTTGTGTTCATCATTGTGCGCATCAGCTCATAAATATGCAATATACTTGCCCAAACATTAATCCTAAGTTATGGTAGATTAAAATGACTATCAATGACTATTATAATTGAAATGATTTGCATATCGAAGAACTTATGTAAGCAGTTTTCCGGCTTACCAAAATATAAGGAAAAAAGGACCTCGAACACAAAGAAAAAAGAAAAGAGAAGAAAAGAAAAGAAAACCTTTTGAGCGAGCCGTCATGAAAAATCGAATATGAAAGTTCTGCCACATGTGCCACACACTCACCCACACACACATACACTCCCACACGTACATTAAGTTGTGTGTGTGTGTGTGTGTGTGTGGCACATAAATATCGCGCATTGTGTATGTATTGGCTTACATAAGCTTTTCACTGGCCTCTCCATGAGTTTCGACCGCTTTCTCTCGCTCGCTCTCTCATCTGTCTAGCTGTCTCGCTCCCACACGCGCTCTCTATTGCACTCATGTGGCCGTCGCTGATAGCACGAAATGTGCATATGTTTAAAAGTGCTCCCACTCACAGACATACACACATACACTCACACATATATGGAGAGTCAACTCAGAGTCAGGACATACATATATAGGAGGGAGGGGACGATGTAGAAGAGTTGGGAGACAATATGAAGTGGGCGTGGGACGAACAGTAGTCAAAGGGCTACTCAGAAACGGGAGCAGCGGCAGCGGCAGCGACAGCGCTGTCAGCGTCAGCGTCGCAGTTTGCGTCGCAGTCAGGCTGGCTTTGTTTTTTGAGACGCTCTTCTCGTAATGTCGTCCCGGGCAATGCCCATTATAAGCATGAGATATTCATTTGCTCTCCATTCTTCACATATAGCCACCGCCATGGACGACTCCATGGAGATGGAGATGGAGCTGGAGATGGAGCTGAAGATGAAGCGACAGAGCGACAGAGCTAGCGAATGAGTTAGTGAGTAAAAAAGGTGTAACAGAAAGAGCATGTGGAGCATGTGAGCTGCGCAAAGTCCTTCAATTAAAGATGCGGCGATATGGCGAGCGAGATGGAGCAAACGAAAGTTCAAAATGTGCGAAAAGCAGAGCACACAAATACACATACACTCCCACACACACACACACACTCACAGTGGGAGCTTCAAGTTTTCGGCTGCTACTAATATTTGTCGTCGTGTGTGTTTGGGGCCTTCGCATTCGAATAGTACGCAGGTCGAGTAATAAAACACGAAGCACCATGTGAGACAACATGTGTGTGGGCTACACACACACACACACACACACACACGCTTACAACAAAATGGACAACGACAACGCAACATGTTCGGCCAGCAGCAGCAGCAGCAGCAGCAATCATGCTGCCATTGTTAAGCAACAACAACAGCAACAACAACAAGCAGAAGCAGTAGAAGAAGAAGAGGTAGCATAGGGGGAGGAGGAAGTAGCAGAAGAACGTCCACAACGATAACAGTTCGTGAGCATAACACGAATAGAAACGAACACTACCAACGACGACAACAACGACCACACACATTCGATAGCCTTCGATGAGCAATACATTTTGCTTCCCTTAAAAGCGATGGGGGTAGCACATATACACATACACACACACACAGATACAGTCACCCACACACATGTGTGTGTGAGCAGGACATGCATATAGGCAGCGGCAAACACCCTCACATATGAGTTTTGTATTCTATGTCTACCATTGCTCCGTGTGCTGCTGCTCGGTCTTTTTGCCCACCACACGTCCAACCACTCAATGACCTGACCAGACCCCTTCCACACTTGCAGAATCAGCAGCAACCCTCTCCCCCTCAATCCTCAATGCTGCCCAAAAATGGTGCAGTCGACGTCGCTGTCGCAGTTGACGTCCATTTGGTGTGTGTGTGTGTGCGAGATGGGAAAGGGAGGGTGGTTCCTGCATGGACCACTCGACCAAGAGGAACCACCCCCAACCACCCACTTACCAACATGTTCGGGGGTGTGCGTGCATTGAGTTAAATTGATGGCGACCACATACGACATGACATGGTTGCAAGCTGATTAGGCTCCCATCTACCCACCCATCCCACCTGCTACCCCTTTCTCCACCCTCTGAACTGCCCCCTAAAACAGCCCCTACCATAAGTATACTGTCGAGCGCTCCTTCACTCGCATATCATGCGCATAAATTAGTTTTGTTGCTGGCAAATGAGGAGCTTGCATGCTTCGTGCGGCCATTTTGCCCATATGTGAGCATATATGTACACACACACACACACACATGGAACACACACACACACACGCACGCAAAAGCACTTGTGTGCGTTGCATGACCAAAGGATCTTCTTCTCCAAGGACTGACTATATGTTTAATTATATATATGAATGTACATATGTACATATATTTATTTATGTACATTGCGAGTTGGTTCCTAATTAAGTTCACACACACCCATCACACACAAACGCACACACATACTCTTACAGCTTTCATGTGTGTTTGGGTGTGTGTGTATACAAATCGATTTCAATATGTTAATGGCGCTGACTGCCAACTCTGAACAAATGAAGTGAAATTCGCTGGCTCAACAACTCTCACATGTGTGTGTGTGGGAAATATTTACAGTCGTGAACGTAATAATAGGAACAGCATAAGTAAAATTTAAATACATCTCAAGTAATTATTAAAACAATTATTTTAAGACATATATTTATGATGATTAATTATGCCAATTAAAAGAGAATAGATAACAAAGTTGCGAAAAAAAATAATGGTGGAGGTTCGTCATATTAAATTTAAAGAACTTAGTGTAACCTAATAAATCTTAGAAACCCGTGTAGTAATCGACGATCAATTGTTTTGTATGTTGTTTTTTATTTCTGACTTAATTTAATGGTATTTAATTTAATTTATTTTATTTTTGTTGATATTTTTAAGTATTTATTTATTGTATAATGTGTGTAAATATGTAACTTTTGTCATATAAATAGCTTAAACTAATATATTAAAATGTTTTGTATTAAAATAAAATGAAAATGTACATTTATTTTAAAACATATAATTTAAATCATTATAATTTAAGCTAAACTAATCTCTTACATATGCTCATCTTATGAAGTCCCGCAAAACATTCTTAAAAAGTATTGTTATAATAACAAATTAAGCTGAATTAATTTCTTTTACATATGCTGCTCTTATTATTTCGCACTCGTCTGTATGTGTTGGTTGTACTCTACTTCTTTGTTGTGAATGTATTAGTGTATGTATGAGTGTGTGGACATTCTCACGAGTCACGAGCCGTTGCCATTTGGGCCAATACTCGGTATATGCCGAACTTAAATTCTCTGTGGTGCTCTGATGGCTCAGCCTGGACCTGGATCTTTACCCTAGCTATCCCCCACTCTTGTCCTATCTGCCCCTACCCAAGCCCTGCCCTCCCCTTCCCCCTTTCCCATATTAGCATTCCCGCCCCCTTTTTGCTCGTTTATCTTTGCTGCTGCGCTTTGCGCGCTTTTCCGAGCAACAACAACTGGCATTAAGCTGTGGGCGGTTTGGGGTTGAGTTTTGGATGGAAGGGGTTGCCAAGTTAAAAGTCAATACATTTTCCTGACGTGTGTGTGTATGTATGTGATGTGTGTGTGTGCGCGTGTGTGTGTGTGATGTGTGTGTGTATCTATGCTAAGGTACAGTTTTCAATTACGGCAGCAGTTCCCAACTTTTGACAGCGCCCAATTTTTGGTGGAAAACATTTTCGCACACAGTTTTTCTTTTACTTTCTCCCTCAGCTTTTACAATTTGTCTTCTTTTCCGTGGCATGGAAATGATAAACTAGTTGGTATAGAAAAGATATTAACAGTTTTTCATTTAGTTTTGTAAGCAAAATTGTTTTTAAATTACATAAAATTCATTATCGAAACACAAAATTTGTTTTTATGTATTTTTCTATCGATAATGTAAATACAATTCTTATGCTGATCTCAAAATAATTATATATGTAGTTGTAGTGGCATATTTAATCCTAAAAGTATTTAAAGGCGCTAATCAACATTTTCCTAAGTTGTAATACATTTAAATTACCTAAATTAAATTCGAATTGAAAGAGCTCAACTCAACAAATTCAAAGAAAGCAAATAGCAGTATTGACTTGTTTCTTTCGCTTTCCTTAGCATTCATTATTATTATTTTTACAGAAAAATATTGCAAAAATAATTTTATTTTTAAAATATCAGTAATGATGATCTGAACTATTCAAACACCTTTTACTTTCTTATTGTCGGAAAACATCTACAACATAAAGATTGTATTCACCGATATCAGAAAATATGTGTATTAATAACATAAGCTACCATCTTTAATCTCTTTTTTTCTCATCTTTCAATTTCCCAGCTGTCAATCTATATTTGGGACGGCGATGCAAATTATCCCAATTCGCGTACTTATCGTGCGAATATTCTTAAAGGAAAACATTGTTGTATTTGTTGTCAAATGGAATCTCAGTCGCACCCCTTTTTAATATTTTTGCATTAATTGCACGGCGGGTATTTTGCATGTGACATACACACAGGATGCAGGATGTAGGATGTAGGCTGCAGTTGAGCCTGGGAAATAGTCGTTATCGTTATCCTCGGGTTCTCTATGGAGTTAACCTGCCCTTGCCAATGGGTTCGTTAGCATTGTCTAGAAACTCGAATGTCTTTTCGGGTCGCTCAGCGTCTTCGTCGTAATCAAATTACAAGCTCAATGCAAAAACCGCAGGGTAAGAGGGATGGCAAAGGGTTACCTAAGGGTAAGGGTTAGGGTAAAGGTAGGGTCTTGACGTTGGGTAGGTGCTAGGGGGGTTGAGTCACATGTAAATTTTGAAATCGGGCGCCCGACTTCAATTATCTCGGTCTTGTGATGGATATGCAAACTGAAGACCAATCCCTCAATGCATCAAAATGCGAGTTTGCCCAAAAGTATTACAGCCAAGATCTGTGTGTGTGTGTTAGTGTGTGTGTGAGGAAAACCCTTCGCTACATGTGCGCCGCAATTAGAGAAAGGCGCGCTTTTCACATTCGTCCCTCGAGTCGAACTCAAAAAATTGCAATATGCAAACAGGCGACAGGCTCGACAGACACGACAGATCGACAGACTGTCGACAAACGTCGATGCCGTTTAATTAAAATTCAAAAAGAAAAAATGAAAAAGGTATAAATTTCCCTTTGACAGACGATGTAACGGTTAACTGTAGCGATGCCTGCGATGCATCTAACAAAATTATTGCCCATGCAAATTGGGCAGCGATGAGGAGTTTTCCTTTTGGTCTACGTGTGGAAAAAGAATAGGGTGAGTGTAGCTCTATCCTTATGTATCTGTAGATGTCTGTGCGAGTGTGTGAGTGTGAGTGGTTGCCTAGAGTTATGTAACATGACACACGCACCATAAACACCGTGAAAATTATTACTTTTGCCGTATCGCACAGCCCGTATCCCATATCCCGTATCCTATATCCCGTATCGCCGTCACGTCTCATCTAATTTATGCCATTTGGAATCTTCATTTGGATTCTGCATTAAATTTAAAGGATTTGCGTATAAACATTACATTAAAAGCATTGTGTCAACAGTTCACGCTAGTGACGTTAGTAGAGTGGCTTAAGCGGAAACAGGCAGCAACATTTCATTCGAAATTAGACGTAAGGTCTAAGCATGATCATACAAATATATTTTTTACTAAGTTTAGTTCAGTTTAGACAATGATAGGATACTTGAAAAACTATGAATACATTTTCAATAAATTTAGAAACATTTCAAGTCCAATAATTTGAAATTTTTGCAAAGAAGTAAAACAATTTGTAATTGTTTAAAGAACCTTTCTGTTTTCAATATAAATACAATTTAGGTAGACAAAGTAAAAAGATAATTTACAAATTTAGTTTCAATCGATTGATAATAGAATTTACATTAAGATTAATGGGTAAACAGTGTTATATCAACCAATTCAGTCTCCTGAAAACAGCCAATAAGTAAAAAGTTTTATCAAAATTTTTATAAACTTTAAACTAATTATTATTAATTAAAATTAAACTAAACTTATAGTTCGTTTTATTAAGAAATTTATTTGCTCTCTTTGCTTTTTTAGATAATGAAAATCCGTTAGACAAACTTTGTTTAAATATTTAGTTATGTTTTGACTTTCCCAATTTAATTTTGTATGTATTTAAGAGTTTTATTTTGTCGGTTAGCTTAGCTAACATAAAAAAATGTTTGAACTTGTTTAGAGAGGTGTTATTAAATCTTCATTCAACAGTATAAATTTTAAGTTATTGTAATTATTAAAATACAATCATCAAAATAAATTTGTTGAGATGTGGTAACAATTTGTAATGAATTTATTTTCTTTTCCGTTGCCGTCTTTCCTTTCCCAAAATAAATTTTCTTTGTCTCATTTTCTCGGTTAGCTTAGCTAATATACAAAATTTGTTGAACTGGTTTAGAGAGGTGTTGCTTATCGCGATTTGACGATAAGCTGATGAAATGATGAGGTGATGAGGTGGTGAGGTGGTGAGGTGGCTGGTAAGGACAATGATCAAATTCACAGCGTGGCCAAAAAGTGAAGAGCGGTACTCGAGGACTTCTTCACACACTGTCGCCTACCAGGATCGATAACGGCGAATCACAAGAGTGAAGTTAAAGCAACAGCTGTATAGATGGATGAATGATTGAACAGAAAATTTAGAAACTGAACAGAACTTAAATTGCCCGCTGGGTTGGTAGATACCGTATTTTTTTTTTAATAGTCACCACCAAAAAATGGGAAGAATTCAAGGGAAGACTTCCTTGAAATGTAAATTATTCAAGTGGTCTTTCACGCCATTGCAACAACAAGAAGAAATGCTTGGAATAAAACGATATGAAATAATAAAACTATTTGAAATGATGCTGCAACCCTGTTAAAGGTGCTGTCCTGGTGCGTGTCGAGTGTCCTCATCATCCTGGGACAAACACTTGGCACTTGCCACTTGGCATAAATTACGAGCAACAAAATGATTGAATGCAACTGCCGTTTGGTTTGGTCATGGTCATGGAACAGGAGGCAAGAGGCGGAAGGCGGCAGCCGGCAGGGTAGGCGTGGCCAGCATAACCCAACAATTGAAGGTCACTTAAAGCTCCCCTTTCAACAGCAGCAGCAGAAGCAACGGCAGCAACAGTTGCCGCAGCATGTTGCCAGCAACAGTTGGTGCGACTTTAGTATTTAAAAAAATGCGACCTGGAAAAGTGCGCGATAAAAATAAAAATAAAAAAATAAATAGATTTTGTATGAAAGAAAAGAGAAATGCAAATAGAAAAGTGCCGGCTTTTCCTCGTTGTTGTTGTGGTTGTTGTTCTTGCTGTCGTTGTTGTTGTAGTGTAGCACGTCCTTGCCAGTCAAGACTCAATTTGAATTTTAATTTTAAATGCCACAATTTTCCAGCTATTTACAGCCATGGCCACAGTGGTGCGCAATTGGTTGAAACTCTCTGAAAATCATTATAATTAACGTTTAATTGAGTTCATTTGGGGTCTATTCACTTCCTCAAGTTGGTTCGTTTGGAAATTATTAGCCAAATTGAGTGTTTAGTTCAGTTTAGTAAAGCTCATGGAGGTTTCAGGCAATAGTTAAGTTATTTGGATAGTTTAATAGGGTAAAAGAATTGGAGATTTTCAAAATTACATAATAATATATTTTGTATTCTTGAAATTATTACCTAATTGCTTGTTATTTTATTATTTTTATAATTATTTCTTATTTTTATAATACATTCTTTGATTAGTTTCTAAGTTTTTAAAGATGTATATCGTTCATAATAATAAGATAAATTAAAGGAAAATAAACGTTTGATTCTAAATATATGTACATATATTCATCAATTTTTTGTAGTCAAATTTTGTTATGTATTAATTTAATTATCAAAATATTTCACAATATTAATTTTAAATGTTTTAATTGAATTCGATATTTTAATACTTGCAATTGTGTTCTTACAATTGTTAGCAAAATGTCGTAGGTCCCACTTTCTAGTACTATTCATTCCTGTTGGGTACAATATTTATATTTTAATTTATTTAAATAAATTTGAAATTATCCCAAAAAAATGTCAACTCAACTCAAACTAGCGATATTAGAAATTCTATACATGCTTGGAACATTTTAACAATTAGTTTTCCAAACTCTGTAGTATTTTTTGTTAGTCTTGTAAGATTTTAAATTTTCAAGAACTTTCAGGACACTGTGTGACGTTTTAGACTTAACTACAAACACTTGTACGAGGGTGGGGGCGAGGGCGAGGGCAGGGGCAGAAACACCAAAAGTTGTCCAAGTTCCACTCACACTTTTTTTCTTTCTCACGTTTTACTTTTCATGAATGAATTTTTCTAAAATAATAAAAGAAAAGAAAAAAAAAAGGACAGCAAACCGCGACGCGAGCAGAGAAAGGAAACAATAAAAGAATGCAGGACGAAGCACCAAGGACCAAGGACGAACGACGAGGCAAAGCGTAGCTAAAGAGAAGAGGAGAAAAAATAAAATAAAAATAAAAGAAAAAAACCAGAAATATGTATAAAGTCTGTGAGTATATATACATATTTATATGAAGTCTGCCCGCCGTCTGCAATGAGAGAGCGTAATGAGTCTCTAATTGACGACATTGAGCCGACACTCCCCTGCATACCCTGTACACCCATCAACTCCCCACTTTACAGAGCACAACACACACCCCCTCACCCTCCACCGCCATGTTTCCGTAGTATTTTTTTTTCGCTTTCTTCTTTGCATTTGCTTTTACCATTTGTTGTTGTTGGTGTTTTTGTTGTTAGAAAATTACGCTATGGATAATGTAAGCGGTGTTGCAGCCTCCTCCACTGCCCCCTTCCCCCCTTTTAACAGGCTGCGCTCTAGAAATGCTGTGACCTTTAATGGGGGAGGGGTTAAGAGAAGGAAGGACTCTCTCTCTCTGTCTCTCTGTCTCTCTGTGTGCTTGTGTGTGACTGTAGACTGATTTATTTTCAGGCTCTTTCTGCCATTTTTTATTATTATTATGATTATTTCTTTGGCTCGTCTCTTATTTTGGTGTTTTTGTTGTTCTTTCCGCCTTCTTCTTCTTCTTTTCCGTTTTCCAAGGTCGTCGCATCGCAAGCTCTTTAATACGGAAATGGGAAATGTAATGAAAAAGTTTTTATTTTGTCTTGTCGCGTGCGTTGTAAGGAGGGGGAAGAAAAAAAAAGGCGCGAGACTCCATTTATTTCCGACGTTTT
Source organism: Drosophila neotestacea (assembly GCA_035044365.1). NCBI lineage: Eukaryota > Metazoa > Arthropoda > Insecta > Diptera > Drosophilidae > Drosophila > Drosophila neotestacea. The sequence goes on from JAWNMD010000799.1 coordinate 1,018,134, forward strand.
GTTTTTTTTTTCCTTTCTCATTCTCCAACCATTTTTTCTCTTTCTGTCTGTATGTTTGCCATTAAAGCAAATAATTTCAAATGAGATAAGAAAGCTGAAAAAAATGAGGAAGGCAGCAGGAAAAAAATTGGCTGTGCAACAAGTTGCAAGTTTGCTGCCAAGGCAAAGTGAAAGTGGCGCCTTGATGCCAAACGCATGAATGGAATAGGGATACCCAGTGAGGGAGGAAGAGGGGGGCAGAGGGAGATGTATATGGTGTATAGAGGGAAGGGGGAGAGCCTGTAAAATGAAGTCATGAAATTTTCGCAGTTATTCAGCCACTGCATAATTTATTAGCTGGTTTTACTCTTGACTGTGTGCAAATTCTTTTGCCTTCTGCCTCTGATTGTCTGTCTGTCAAAAGTTGTGGCAAGTGGTAAGTGGCAAGTAGCAAGTGGCAAGCTGCTGGCAAAGTTGCAACTCTTATAACGGCCTAAAAGAAGCGGAAACAATGTTCAAAACGAGCCACTTCAATTTGCAGCTAATTGGTAACAGTTAGTCGGTTGAATTAGAGCAAAGAAGATTTACTTTTAAGAGGGGGAAAGGAGCAAGAAAAAAGAAAATTGAATATATAAAATTCAATTGAATTGAAAACAATTTAAAATATAATACGTATGCCAATTGTTAAAAAGCTTCAAATGCAGCTGGTTGCAAGTTTACTTTATCAGGAATATATTAGCATTATTTACCTAATTTTAATGGATCCCATAAAGTTTATATTGCCTACTTACTAGGTGACTGTCAATACTTTTGAGTTAAGTCTCCAGAATTATTTATTATTGCATACTTATTTCCTTTTCATATCTTGTAAACTTACTTTCCTTCCAAATTGAGGTTATAATACAGTGTTTTTCGAAACTTGCCCCCAGGTGGGAAAGCTATTTAATTTGTAAGTAGGATAGCATAAGTTATGTATTGTGAATATAACTAACAATTCGTTAGGTTGTACAAATATTTATTTGGTTTACTTCAGTTACTTCTACAATTAAAGAGAAGCTACCCATAACATTTATACATTGTGTTTTATACCCTGTATCCATTAAAAGGGTAAGCTAGGTTTTCCCAAAAAACGAACCAAAAATATACAATTTACAAGTTTTTTGATTTATAACTATTTTTATTTTCTATTTTAAATGTTTAATTACAACTTTGCACCCATGCGACGCCATCGCTTACGAACTGCAGCCTGCACATTGGTCAATTGAATAACACACACTCACACTTATTCTGTCCTATACTCACACCCATTCACACTCACTCACATACACTCAGAAACAACCCACATGGTATAGGGAAATAGGCTCGTGTCCGTGTATTCTTTGGTTTCGCCTGCATGAATAGAAGGACGGACTGACAGTTGGACGGACAGAGGGAGGGAGTGAGTTTGTTGATGCGGTGCAAAAATGGAGGGTGTGGTCAATGGCAAATGCATTTTGTGAATGTGAAGAAGGGCTTCGTATTTCCTTGTTTCACAATCATTTTCGGGGTGGAATTTCAGGGAATTCGTAACGAATTTCAACGTATTGGCAGAAAAATCTTTTGTGCTTCCCCAAAAAATTATAGGCAATCTACAAAATGGAAACCGTCACTCAAATGTACAAGGGAGTAGGAGTGTGCAAAAAAAAAAAGAAAAATAATATAAAAAGTAAATGGGAATCTTAAGGAGAATAATACATTTTATTAGAGAAATATCAATATAATTATCATCATCTTGGATATCTCAGTTTCATTTGCTTTTAAAAGGCATGCAAATATAAGAGCTGTAAGAAATAAATCAATGTCAAAAAGTCTATCTATTAAAACATAATAATGTTATTCTTGTCTCTACAACTTTTTGTGAGGCAACTATATAACATATCTATGAATATAAATATATGTGTTCAGCTGCAGAAACATACATATATAAAATGAACACTATTTTGGAAATGTTTTTTTTCATCATCATTTTAATTAATTTACTGATTTACCAGCAACATCAAATTTGTATAAGACAAGCACCTTAATAAGAAAGGTAACAGTGTCAGTTCTATTTATTTTAATTTTAATATTAGTCCAACTATCACCATTTTCATTACTATTTTCATTAGTTCATTTTCGACAGTTCTTTAAGAGGCATATTGATTCAATTTCTCATCATTATTCTGCTCATCATCATAATCATTAGCAGTCTCATTGCACTAAAATATTCATTATTTAATGTTTTTGCGGTTATTTGAGATCATCATTATCATTAACAGACTTTTTCATTACATTATGTTTGTACAGTTATATTAGAGCTTTGGTAGTTCAATTTCGCACAGTTATTCTGATCATCATGCTTATCATTGACAGTCTCATTGCAATTATAATTATGATTTTAATTATTTTCTTTTGCACACTTCTATAAGAACTATATTTAATTAAATTTCTCATCATTATTCTGCTCATCATGATTTTCATTAATATTCTCATTGCAATTATCAGAAACGATTAAATGACAGTTTCTGTTCTCTTCTATTCGATTGATTTCAATTGGTGTCACTTGCTTCAATTTGTTGACCTCTTGACAAGACAATTTCTTATGCGAGCTTCCCATCTATATGTACATACATATATCCCTGTCTTTTTCTCTTTCCATTTCTTTATCTCGTTCTCTCTATATGTCTCTGTCTCTCTCTTTCGTTCTATCTATATCGCTGTTAAACTGTCTTATTCTTCTTCTTAAAGCGTCTATGTGTATGTGTGGGTGTGCGCATGTACCACATACAATGTCCATATACATACATGCATGTGTGTCTCTCTTTCGCTGTATGTGTGTGCGAGTGTGTGTGTGTGTGTGTATACTACAAAAATGCCATTTTCATACTCAACTGTACTGCTTCGGAATTCGAATGCTAAACCGAAAACATTTGAGCAAAAAGTGTTCAAACTGCCGCTAACTGTGACTGCCTCACCCGCTGTTGTTGCTGCCACAAAAGGGGGCAGTGACAGGGAGGAATAAGTTCGCAAAAAAAAATAAATAAAATTGGAAGGAGAAAAAAGTTTGCCGATTCGCACACACACACACACATACACACAGAAGGCTGTGGACTGCAGACCAAGTGGCACAAACAAGTGAATGTGGCTTGTACTTCTGACTCTCACTGTGGTTGATATGCCCTGCCCTGGTCTATGAAATCAACGGGAACGAGCTGTCGAATTCAAAATAAAACTCACACTGAAGGAAAGCTGCAAAAAAAGAAAAGAAGGATATACATAAAAAAAAAAACATAGAATTGCAAATCGAAACGATATGAAACGAGTGCAGGAGCAGAGGCCATCCATCCATCTAACCATTCATGTAGCCCCAGGTCCATTGGCAAATAGCTAAGAGTGTAGGGAGAAGAGGGTGGCTTAAAGGGGGAGAGGGTTTTAGAGAGGGGGGGTTTTGCGCTGGTCTTACGCCAAGTGATTTATATTTTTGATATGCAAAACATCTCGTACACATCGTCTCAGGGGCGTGGACAAGACCGTCGCATTTGCATACACACAGAGAAATCTCCAGCTATGTATGTGTGTGTGAGATATATATATATATACAAACACACACACATACTTGGAACGACAGTTTTGCGCTGGATTTGTGCAAAAATCGGGAATTTCGCCATCGCCATCGCCATCCAAATGACAAACATGCAAAGGACATAAGCATAAGCAATGGATATAAGGACGATGAAGAACTGAAAGGCAGAGAGAACCACAGTCACAACCGCACACACACAACCACACACTCACACACACATTGGTTTAACCACAGTCACAAACACAACCACAACCACACACACAGCTGTAGCTTTTGTGTGCCGGATGTGGTCGTTAGATTAATGCGCTTTGGAAGCTTGCCAGTACATAAAATCTATGTATGAATGATCCAGCTAACACATACATATACATATATGCTCTCCCTCTCTCTGCATGTGTATGTGTGTCTCCTATTGCTTGGCTCTTGGCTTTTAGAGACACACAATCCCCCTTTGGGAACATTTGGCCAGCATCAGTGTCCTTTGCCTTAGTGTGTGTGTGTGTTGGGTGTGTGTGTGTGTGTTAGCTTGGCCAGCTTTTGAGATTGAGCATATCAAGGCCAATGAGTGCCTAACATTTTAAGTCGACTGTGTATTGCTCTACACTTGAAACAGAGACAGAGGTCTACGATCCAGATATCAGTGTTAAAATTAAAATTTTTATTAAGAAATGAGTAAGAAATAAAGCTCTTAAATATAGAGAAGTGATTGATTTTGAGAACCATTTTAATACCAATTTTTAAAGATACGAAATTCTTATATTTTCAAGACCACAAATATAGAGATAAGTTTAACACATCTAAGTATTTAAAAAGATATAAATACATATTCAGAAAATTACTTCAATATATAAAATATGTAAGCATTATCAAACTGAGCTATAAGTGCATCCATTAACTAGTCTAAAAGCAATGCAAATAAGTATTGCAACTTTTGTTGCACATTTTGATTAAGCTTACAATTAAATACCTTTTTAATTGAGCAAAACAGTTGAATAATGGTTACTTTTAATTTATCTTTAAACCAACATAACAACAAGCCGACCTCTCAGTCTTACTCCAAGTTTAGTTAAAATTGTCAAGTTAATTTGAATCCATTTTTAAATTAAGTACAAAATCATAAAATTACATTTCTACTTATTTATTTGCTATACAGAGCAAGTTAATAATTATTTATTTTACGTAAAGTTCAACTAAATAGCGAAATAAAATATGTCGTATTTTTTGACACTGTTATATTGTTAGTTTCTTCTAAAAGTAAAAAAAAGACGATAGTTGGAAGAAATCATTAAACGATCGCTTTCATCTCTTTTCATCTCTCTTACTTGTCTCACTCACTCTATCCTTATATTTTTTTTGTACCTCTTGCTTATTTGATTGGATTTTCTGCTCAATTATGAGCACTTTATGCGCATCTGTTTAGAATGTTTGATTAATAATCTTTCTGTATATTTCACTCTGTTTCTCACTCTCGTTCTGTATCTCTAAGGAACGATTGCATTTAGATTGTTTTGCTTGTGTCATTAGAAGCATATACTTGCCACAGGCAAACTGAGGCAACCCCAGCTGGGCAGTAGTTCAATATCCTCTGAGCAAGGACTTTATTGGATTTGAATTTGGATTTGCCCAACTATGTGTATTGATGGCTTCTGCGAATTTTTACTTGAAACTCGCAACTCACAGCTCATTTGCATATGCCGCTGTCGTTGTCGTTGTCGCTGTCGTTTGCTTTTGAGCTTTGAGGGTGGACAAACACAAACACTCGCAAATATTCACACTCATACACTCATATAAACTCACATTTATAGGAGGGAAAAGACTAAGCGGGCGAGGACATAACGAGCGATAATGCTAATGCTTTTATGGCGCACATATAAAATGTCCTTTTTGCGAACATTGTTGCACTGATGATGCAGCCGGAAGAGTGCTAAGAAGTGTGGGCCAGGGAGGGTGACAATAGGTAACCCTGGCGAAAAAAAGAAATTTATAATATAGAAGGAGCTGTGGAGCTGTGGACACAAAAAAAAAGGGGGTTGGTTTTTGTGCTTGGTCCTCGGCTGCCATTATATGGCTATAACATATAACAAAACGACAAGAGCAGCAGGCGAATTTGGGTGGTTGGGTGGTTTATCGGGTGGGTGGGAAAACTGTCTGGACTGGCAAACATTTGCAAAATGAAAATAACCCACCACTGGCCTGTGTGACCATTCCGACCACCACCATCCCAATGTTACAATATCACAGCAAACACTTGCAAAATACAAGTAAATTCAGCATATATAGAGAGGACGCCATGGGCCCCAAGTTTAACAGTCTCCAGTTCCAGTTGCTCCCCTCCCCCTACACTCTCCTTGCCCCTTGCCCCCTTTCCCTGCTCACATCCCATTTGGCCCATTGGCAACAAAAAAAAAAAAAAAACCACCCGAGCACGTCTTGCGCTTTATCACGGACGTCAACTTTTGGCCATATATGTAAAAAGGCGAGGGTGTCTTACAGTATGTGTATGTATATATGTATGCATGTGTCTGAATAGCAGGGGTCTTTAGAAGGGTCCGGGCGGACTTTCCAGCATCCCATATGTGTATGTATCCCCACACATGCTCTTCTCTTGCAACACGTATGTAGAAGCTTATATACATACATACATGTGGTCTCCCCTTAGTTCTTAGGGGATGGACTAGGCCATTGAACCACCCTTGGTCCAATGCCAATCGATTCACCTAAAGGTTTTGTTAATTTACTCGTTTACAAGGAACCTACCTACAAAATGATCACATTCTCATATTAAAATATCAGAGATGGGTCTGAGTCTTTGCTAGAATTTATGGCAACTAATAGTTTTATAGCATCGATCATGTATTGCATACTTTGCAGGGCAGTCCCTAATTTATCACACCTTTAATTGTTTCTGACATGGTCATTATTAGAGTTTTTCTTGAATTTTCTCTATTAGGTATTCCATTTGTTATATATATTTATTGATATTTGACTATTATCTTAATTGTCCAGTTTATTGCCTAGCAATTTGTATATTTACGGACATAAAGCGCCACCTGTTGGCCCATCGAGCTTCAACGCTTGGCTGACAGATGGCGCCACTAACTGATTGGACACGCGCACACGTAAATACCAATTGGAAGGCTTGAATTGGTCTTCTTTGGGGTGGTTTTTATGGTCGCATACGTGAAATCACACACATGGACAGATACATGCATGCTCTCACACACACACGCACACACACATACATAAACACACACTCACATGGACATGCTTATATGTAGATTCGGTCAAGAAATCACAGTTTCAATGTATCTCTTTTACAGAAAGGGTTTTACATATATTACCATAAATGCCTGAATCAAACTGAAATGTTAATGCTTATTATATTATTAATATACAGTAAAATTGCACTATAGCGAACATAATTGCAATAGGAAAACGGTACAAGAAATTATGCTAAAGAAACAAATTTTCTTATAAATTAATATTGACAGAACAACTTTGAGAAATAGAAAACTTTCAAAATATAAATTCAACCTTAATCAATGATCCATAGTCTTACAATTAGTTGTTAAGTTTCTCCTGTGATTTCTGAATAAGATTTCTACGATTGATTCAAATGAAGTTAATTTTCATGACATTCGTAAAAACTTTTCTTTTTAGGAGAACTTATATAGATAAGTTAGGCCAAGCCTGAGGACGAGACTAGTTCAAAAAAGGTTGGGTTTCCTGAATTCTGTAGGAATCTTAATTCTTTATGAGATTTTTCTATACATTTATTTCTGAACAATTTGGAGATCTTAAAGATTTTTTTCAAATAATCTCAGCACATAATCTAATTTTAATCGATATGAATACATGTCTTAGAATTTGGATGTTATTTAGAAAAATAAAAGTCAAGAAACATTATGAAAAATTGTATATTGCATGTTTATCAAAACAAAAAGATTTCATTTCATACGTCAAATAATTGATCCAGTTATCTAATCCCTAAAAAAAATTGTTGAGCTCATTGCGCAACCTGCATAACTGTACATTTCAATCGGATCCTTGAAACGGACAGCAGGCGGACAAAAGAAAATCAATGGGAAAGGATGGGATAGTTAGTTAGAGAGGGGAGAGGAAAACAGGGAACAAGTCGCTTGACTGATGAATGAATGCGGTTTTAAGGTCGCTATTGGATGCCTAAACATAACGGAGCCACTTGCGAGGCATCCGAGATCCAAATGTACCCCTCCTCCTCCTCCTCATTCTTCTAGCTCAAGATGCCGTAAATAAAATGCTTGAGCTCGGGCATTTGTTTGGTGTACAACAACGAGAGACAGGAAGAAATAGAATAAGATTGAGAACGAGGCTGTTTATAAGACAGCACATGGTTGTGTATATGTGTGTGTATGTGTGTGTGTGTGTGTTTGTGTGTGTGTTACACCCCCGCGAACACTGGACGTTGATGCAACGGGAATAAGACAACTTGAGATTCAAGTGACAATGATAAACATCCTGCAGTTGGTCGTGTCCATCAACGCTGGCGCTTCAACATCACAATGAATACGAACAACACCACATCCCGATCACAAAAACAGTGCCGCACTTTCAAGTGTCTTTCAACATTGTAATATGGTTTCATATATGTATAAAGAAACCGATTCCGAATTACACGTGCAGTTTTATTAAAAAGTAAACGGGTTGTCAATGAAATCGATGCAACTTCTTTTAGCTGAGGTTGAAATTGTATCAATTTTGTCAGAGCCTGCCTGTACTTTATATAAGCTTTCCACATCCAAACTGCACTTTTAAATACTTTAAGAAACATTTCCAACATACTTTTAGAGAAAAGTTTCTGTTTAAAGTATGGGTTAGACAAGATTTAACAGAGGTTGGTTCCAAACTCTTATCTTGGCTTGTAAATAAATATTAAAATTTTTAATTTGAATTTCTTAAGAATTTGTTGTATTAAAATAATCAAAGGCATAAATTGGCTTAGATTGAGCTTAAACACATATATGTTAATACATATACTATTATTTTGTTTAACACTAAGAAAGTATTTAACTTAGCTTAAATTGCAGTTAGTAAATTGAATTGAATTAACATTACTTAACTACATTGGTTAAGCATTACAATTTTAAATTATTGTAAATGTTTCTATTAGCCTTTCATCATCATAAAATTGCTAACTGTTTTATGTTGTTTAGTATATCGTATTTTTTACTTGTATTTTTTTAAAGCATAAGTTTGTTTTTCAGACAAAAACTGTTTGTTGCAGCTACATGAAAATGATTGAGAAATCTTTGATGAACGATCAATGCTTCAGCTGTCCTCAACCAGATCATATTATAAGGAGCTGCTAACCCATTCCATTTAAGAGCCATTGTTTATTGGGTGGCCAGCTGAGCAGAGGAGAGGAGAGGCGAGGAGAGGAAAAAAGAGCTGTTTCTTTGTCCAGTTTTTGCAGGATAAACAATCAATAATATGTGTGTACGTGCGATGAGGCGAATGCTGGCAATATCCTTAATATCCTTATAGTCCTATCCATATATGCATGCTGGGCCTTCTCTTCATATGTTTTTTTACGAGTATTTGCGTCAGGACAATGCCCAACCCAAAGGTCAGATCTCAATTGTTGATGTTGTTGTTGTTGTTGTTTCCTTTTGTTTCGCATATTTTGCGGTTTTTTTATGTAATCTCACGTTTGACGTATTGGTTTCAATACTGCTGCCCCCTCCCTTCTCCTGACTCCTGCTTCGTCTGGGCTTCAGTCTGTCGAGCTGTCAAAATTTCAGCTCGAACTGCCTGCATTGGGTGGTCCACACGTTCCACACGTTGAGCGTTGCACGTTGCACGCTGCAAGGCTGCCCTTATGCCACAACCACACAGCCCTGACGTGGATGCAACATCATCAAAATCAATCAGCTGAGACCCTGTTTGTCCTTTGTTGTCTGCATTCGACACGACTGCAGCGCCGCTAATTGGCACCACCACAACGCCCCCTTTTCTACAATATTGATGCCCATTCTCACAATCAGTGCTGTCTATTGTTTTTATCGACTCGTATGCAAATTGTCCAGCATTCAAGGCACTTTTGAGAGAGAAAGAGAGAGAGAGAGAGAGAGAGAGAGAGAGAAGAACTACTGACTTCAATCACACTTGTCAAGCGATTCGTTTTGGAACAATATGCATTTGCCATAGCGGTTCATCAGAGCATCATCATTAAATACTCCAATCCAGCATTCACTTCTGTTACGGATTGAGATTAATCCTATTTGAATGTCACTAACAAATGAAGAGCTGACGTTAGTCGTTGTACAATAATTCCCATATCTCAAGTCTTAACAATATTAAATAATACGTAACTATCTATTTTTTAGCTGTTCCTTCATATTTTTATTAGAATTTCAAGTTAGCTCAAATATTTCCGTCAAACAGATAATTGTTAAGCTTTATCTATACTCTATTTTAAAAACAAATACTGAACAAATATGAAGATCTACGTCTATATCAAATTTGAGTTAAAGCTTTCTTTTAAAGATTTTGGATACTTCAACTAATTGCGTGGAAAATTAACAACAAAAAATAGTTTAAGGAAATTATGAAGGAGAAAGTTGAGTTAGTAAATTTTTTATTGGCCTACAATTTCATAAATTAAACTATGCCTTTAATTTTCCTAAATATTTGTTGCCAGCATGATAGAAAATTATTGAATCAACTATAAGGCTAAACTACTTATTACATCAACTTGTATTAAAATCAGAAGTTAAGTTAGATATTGAGTAGACAAATCATACTAAATTATTAAATTAACTTATTTTTTTGTGACTACTTAATGCATTAAATTATAAGTGTATTGTACTTGTAGCATTTGGAATGTGCAAACTAACTAAATAAAATTAAAAATATAAGAAACTTTGATTTGAAAGTTATGCAAATATTATTTAGACCAGTACAAAATCACTGGCAAAGTCGAATTAACCACGCTGTTGAGTACATAAAGTCTATCCATATCATATGTACATACATATATGCTAGAAATCATAGTTCAGTTCATAGAGACCGGCTCAAATGAAAGTCGAAAGTGATATGACCGAGAGATGTATAAACTGTAGATACGTATTTCAAAAATAGTCTGGTATTTGTAATGCCATCGCTTCTTCCGAGCAGCTCCATTATCTAATCGAGTGTGTACTCCTAATAACACCTACCTCAACCTCTGCCGCTGTCGCTGTCTCTTGAGCACACAATTGAGGCAAACAGAGGGAAAAAGAGAGAAAGAGAGAAAAACAATTTAGAAATATGCACAACGCTTCGATTTATTTGCACAATTTGCAACCTGGTGCATTTAGAACTGGGTTCGGATTTCGATCTAGGACTGAGTTTGTTTCTGGTTCCATGAGGGCTGATAATGATTTTTTGCAATTCAATAAAAATAAATCTCAACCGCAAACAAATGTTACATTCAATGGACAGCGGCCAGGTTTGAGTTTGATGGCTTGTCTGTAAGAGTGGTGAGGGGAAAAAACAAAGACAGGGGAAGGAGGCAGAGGCTATTGTCCGAAATTTGAATATGGATTAGATAAATCGTGCGTGCGGCAGACGTAAGGCAACAATTTGTAATTTTGCATACGCCAAAACCTCACGCCTGGCCGACAGTCAGTCAAATGAACAGAGGGACGGACAGATAGACGGACTGACAGACGGACGGACAATCGAGGAGTGAGAGAAGCGATTGGAGATTTTGGGCAGCGGTTGAGCGGACAGTAAATTGATTTTATCGCCGAACCAAATGCGGCAACTGCCAATAAAACAATTTGCCGGTCCGTTGTTGTCCTTTGTTCTACAAACACAAACATACAGTCAAAGTGTGTGTGTGTGTGTGTGGATGTCCTTTTGATTTTTATGAGTATCTTGCAACAAAAGGCAACTTATGCCGCGCGCGAGCTCAAAGTCAAATTTATTGATCCTTCAGGTTTATTTTCAACTGACAAATGGCACAGCTTAGAAGATCTGATCCGAAAGTATTGTAAACTGAAGTACTGAAGGAGACAACACAGCTGGATACGAGTCTTTCTAATAAGTCAAATCTGCAAGAAATGGATTAAATCTCTGATAGTTTTAAGCAACATCAACTGAGTCAAAATCAAAATCGAGCCAAGCTCCTTCCGATTCCAATTTTGCACTTATACTATTTTTAATTTAAAGAGAAACCCATTCAAAATAATTTAAATTGTTATAAGAAGAAAAACTATTATTCAATAATATAAATAGGCCCTCTTAATAATTTATTAATAATTTAAAAAATTCACTACATATAGAACTAGCAAAAGATACAAAAGTATCTCAAAATTTACTAAAAATTCAAATCAATGCAAGCTATGAAAATATTGACAGTAAAAAACTAAAAATGTGATGTGAAAATGAAAAGAATAAGTATTGCACCGACATATTTGATCGCCGTTGAACTTGACTTTGACTTTGGCAGCGAGAGAAGGAACTCAAAGATACAAGATACTTGTATATTGAACCAAAAATAGGCAATATTTGTGAAGCTAGGAATAGGACGGTGGAGCGTAAGGGGAAGCTGGCAAGGGGGGCGAAGAGAGGGATTGCTGATGTAGCTGCATAACCGTTTCGGTACAACACACACACACACACACATACACGCACACAGTGACTAAAATAAACATGCGCATCCGTTGGATACAAAATCATCTCCTTGCCTATTGCAGATGCGTTGACGGTGACCGTGAGGATGCCTCCGATGCGACTCTTCAATGCAGAGATGCCAAACAACGTCTCACCCCAAAAAAGTGGACAAACCATCCTAAAAAGGTCAGAGAAAATTACAAAAAAAAAACCAAATAGTAGGACAAATGGTTTTATTTTAAAAGTTTTGATTTAAGGATATATTTCTCGCCACAAAAACAGAACAAACCCACCAAAAATAATCGGAATAAAAAGGATACAATATATAAAAAAAAAACAAGAATAAAGAAGAAACAAGGACAGTTTTATATTCAAAGAATTGATTGAAATTGTTCCCGATTGAAGATATCTTTTATATAATAGCTCTATCTGAAAAAGGCTAAATTGTCAACACTGCTCCAAAGTGCGTGCGTAAATCACACACACATATGCACGCAGAACCGGTGTGTGTGTGTGTGTGTGTGTGAATCTGTGAGACACTTACACAAGCCTAAGGCTGGCGATGCAATCGAGCGATGCGCGTCCTGCTTTTGGTGTCCAAAATAAAAGTATCTTCAACAACATTATCCGTTACATGGTCGCACACATGTGGCACACTCAGTGCGTATGTGTGTGTGTGTGTGTGTGTGTGCGTGTGTGTGTGTGTGTGCGTGGGCATAACTGAAGATGCTGCGATCCATTGCGCCCATGTGGCGAGTGCGTTTGACATTGACATGGTTGCTAGTCTGTTTACTTAATGTCATTCCGAATGTGTGTTTCATTTATTCAACCGTCCGAGTCCGAGTCCCTTACTTTCCCCCTCTCACTTGCTCACTCTCTCTTTCTCTCTCTATCACTCTCACTCCCAGTCTCAGTCCCGAGTCTCGAGTCTCATTCTCCTCAGTATTGATGCGCCCCAGCCGTCGACCGACCGCGGAGGGTGGCTATTTTTAGTGTCCGTTTCGATTTGTGTTACTGTACTTTGTGTCCGCTTTGCGCTCGGTTGCTCCACCTACTTCAGGATGGAGATACAACTGAGAAATATCTACAGCTACATCTAAAGATTGCAGATACAAATTCATTTAGCCAAGAATAATTGTAACTTGAAGAAATTATTTAATTAATGATAGCAATAAATATTTTAATTGAACTATGATGAAATTGATGATATGTATAATATGATACTAACTGATAAATTAAGAAATTATTTTATAAATCTAATTAATTGATAACAATGACAAATTAATATCGAATCTAAAGCACTTACAAATACAGCTTCAATGAGTCATTGTTAATGTTCGTTTATGATTGCACTGATGTTATGATTAACAACAAAGATGTATTAACATTCAAATAATTATTTCAAAATTTAAAAAAATTAAAGCTCTTCAGAATAGAACTTAAAGTTTTGTTCTTTTTATAGATGAAATCATGACTAAAATGACATTCCGCACTACAATCGGACTAGATTTTCAAATATTTGGTCACTTATGGCAAGAAATGCTACGTTTAAGAAATGTCTTAATGTTCATCTAGACTTAACTCTGAAAATGACTAGATTTGGCTTCAAAAGAGGTTAGATTTGACTTCAAAAAAGGCTAGATTTGATTTAAAAAATTATAGCACCATTTTAAGCTATCTCTTGAACTAGATCTTCCTAAACACCATAGTTTTCACTAATCAAATAGCGAGAACTATTGTGATTGAATTTCCCGAGTAAAGTGAAAGATATCAGTACAGTACAAATATGATGAGTTCTAGATACTTAAGTTTAGCCCAAAATGACAACTAACTATACAGAAAATAGCAGCTGAGACTGAGGTTGAATCTGAGGGGTGATGAGATACAGGATGTGAGTGTAAAGATGAGTGTGTGAGTCTTCCTGGTCGATCTTTGGTTTGACTGGAGGATGTTGTTGCACGGACTCGACTATGTGACACATGTGTATGTGTGTCCATTTGGATGCAGGCCTCCCTCAAACTTCTCCTACTCCCCTCTCCCTCTCTCTTTCTTCTCTTCCCCCATTGCTGATGGCTCTTTTGGGCTCGACTTGGGTCTTGATTCTCGAGTGGAGCAGTGAGGCCTGCATCCGCTTGCTAATGATGCTACTTCGTTTGCTCCAAGTCGCCACTGCAATTGTATCTGTATCTGTATCTGTATCTGTATAGCTATGTATCTGTATCTGTAGCTGTATCTGTAGCTGTATCTGTACTTGCAGTTGCTCTTGTGGTGAGCTGTCGTTGCACTTTGATTTATTTGGGCACTTTTCAATTCCCACGAAGACATCGAATCCGGGCGTTGCAGATGCAGAATTGTACATATTACGAGTACATATGAGAATTGTGTATTTATGTTTATCGAAATGTATATACATATATGTATAAATATCATATGCATATGCATTTCCTGTCGACTCTGATCCTGCAGGGCGCTACCCGCGAATATTGAATAACCAGAAGTCCAGAATGGGACAAGTCTTCATCCTCATCCTCATTCTCTTTCTCTATTTTTCAAAATATGCATAAATGTTTCGCCTCGTCCGAAATGGTGCAGTCAAAGGGCTGCGCAAAAATATAAAAAATTTACCCCTAATAAACCGGAACTAATAGAAAAAAAAAACTGTGCAACACACACACTCGCACACATACGGATAAAAAGGTCGTAGACAATTTTTTATAGGCATTTGACATGGATCACACGGGCATTTTTTTATTTTTTATTTTTTGTATGTAATGTGTGTGCTCTTCCCATCTTCCGGTTTCGTCATCGTTTTTTTCTCTTTTCATTAGTTGACTATAATTTATTAATTTACATTCGTCCTTTGCATATGCGAATGCCACAAGGGTTAGCGGGGTTACGGTCAGGAGCAGGGGCAGGGGCAGGGGTTCGATAGATCGCGGTACGTTGTCAGTGCCACCATCGAGCCGCATCTTCAGGGTAACTTCATTGGCAGACCTCGATGACCCGCGATTTGAATACCACGACATTTTCAAACCAATTTCGCACCCCTTGGCCAAAATGCAGCTTTGTTATTCTATTTTTTTTCTCGATTGCTTCGGCTCATCAGGCAGGTCATGTAGGTAACTCAAAAAAAAAAAGAGAAGTAAAAATTATAAACTTATCCATACCGAGGGGGTTGAGCACTGTGATTTTATTGTTTATCTATGCAAACACTATTCAATTGTGTCCTGTATCTTTTTTTCAAATTTTATTTATGCTGGTTCTGTCTGCTCTGATCAATTTTTAACTGGAAATTTTGGAAGAGCTAATGGCTTCTGACTTTCTCAATAATTATTTGGCATGAGAGTTCAGCCAAAGAGTTACATTTGAATAGGTCATTATAAAGTATGGGTATAATAACCAGTGAACTCTTTATTATAACAAAGACATATAATATAAAATTTTCAAATAAATATTATATTTCTTTTTTAATTTGATATATTCTTATATTTTATATATATTGATTATATTATATTTCAGTTTACCAAATATATATTATATTTCTTTTTTAATTTGGAATATTCATATATTTTATATATATTGATTATATTATATTTCAGCTTACCAAATATATATTATATTTCTTTTTTAATTTGGTAAGTTCTTATATTTTATATATTTATATTGATTATATTATATTTCTTTACACATATGATAAGAAGTTAACTACATATATTGATTCATAAGATTATAAAGAATTGTAATAATCAACTTGGTAAATAGATGGATTCATAGATTTTATTAACCGTGCAATTTACTAATAGAGTTTATTTATCTAACTCATGCAAATTAACTAACATAAATATATTTAATTTGATTAATCTTTCTATCACTTTCCTTCCTATAGTTTTCATAATATATTTAATGTTGTCTTCATATTGCTTTCGGTCAAATGTAACTATAATACATTTAACTATAAAAAGATAAAAAGGACTTTTTTAAGTGCATTTGGATTTGCAATGTTTACATTTTTAATCTATTGCGTACTACAATATGATATTAAAGCACTTATAAACCTTTTCCAAATAACCGTTTTTTTTGCAATATTCACATAAAAATCAATATTACAACTCGGAAATAATTTTCTTTTTAGGCAATTGCAGTTGTTTGGATGGAATTCACTTTCATTAGTTGCCATTACATACAATCATCTGCAGGTCCTGATCCGGCTTAATCCTGTCAGCTCTTTCCGCACAACAAATTTTGTATCCTTTCTGGCAATTGGTTAGCAATGCACAAAATCGATTGACTCGAAGGATTTCATTAACTGCAGAACTGTTTGTTGTCCAGTTGGATTGTAATTATTTGATTTTTATTTTCCTTTATTTTATTTTGGGTGTTTCCTTAAAAACGCAATTAAGGTGTAGATCCGCAAAAGGATCGAGCTGTGGTTGTGGTTTTTGATTTTGCCGTCAATAATTAGAAGCGTATACCGACAAAGGACAATGGATACCTGAGCCAGAGTCTGAGTCCTGAGTTCTAAGTCCTGAGCGTAAGCAATTTGGCTCATCAACGCTCTTCATTCACCATGCCGCAAAATCCAATGAAAACATGGCAGATTAGTGACGGGCAATGTGGCCCTGGGTCAGGAACAGGGACAGAGTCAGAATCAGGATCTTTCGAAGGCCCAGGAAGTCCACTGACCGCAGTCACGACACGGAAATGAATCGACTGCCAAGTGCAATGATGACGATGACCCTACACTGACCCCTCCTGCTGTGAACATGGTTTAGACCTTAACGGTACCAGATGCATTCACAATAGGTAGTCAGGTAGAATGCTCTCTTCTCCTCATTTCTGTTCTCTCTTCTCTTCTTACTACTGTTGTCCTGGCGCTGTCCTTGCCAAGTCTAGAGGCTGTGATGTGTTTGTAAACACGCTGAAAATAGAATAATAGATCAAAGCCAGATACGAACGCGATCAGCATACAAAAAAGAAAAGGATCCTTTCCTTTTCGACAATGCACTTGCCACTGATGCGGGTTCACAAAGATAGAAAGAGAGAGAGAGAGAGAGAGAGAGAGAGAAAGAGAGTTAACTGCTTTGACCCTGATTAACATTTGCTGGACTGTGAGAATTACCGGAAACACGTTGGACCTGCTGCTGTCCATTTTCATAATTTCCATGGCATTGGAAAATTTGTAACACACATGTTGCTCTCTGCTCTCCTCTGCCGCCTGGCGTTTCCTTCTTTCAATCACTGTACAGGTTCCACACCCACATGATACCATCAATAACAACAACAACAACAACAACAGAAAGAAAAACTACTTGGAACTCTAGAGTCTAGAGTGTGATTATTGTGAATGTTCGAGTTTTCGAAAATTATCCCACGCCCTCCACTTGGACAGGCAAATCAATTGTTGTGTATGTTAAACCGATTCATATTTTTACACCTAAAGATATTTTTGATAATTCTTCAGCAGATTGATAAGTGAACTATTTGTAGATCGACACTGTCCATCTACTGATAAATATTAAAGTATCTTTCTTTTGTCTAACTATCTATCTATTTATTTATTTTTATTCATCAATTACTATGGAATTACTTTCACAGATCTCTTAGCTGTCTAAAAGATTTAAAAATGTTGAGTTTTTCTTCATAGAAGAATCTACAGAACAGGTTTTAAATGTCGGCGTCTTCAGTTATATACCATAATGTATATTATTTATTTATTAACTGGAATCTGAATACATTTTAAGTTAATTTTATAAATTTCAATTTCATTATTATTAAGGTACATTAGTAGCCTAGTGCAATTATCATTCATTTATAATCAAAAATAAACATAATGTAAGAACACAGAAAATTTAACCTCTATTAAAAATTGATAGAAGCCATGAGAATTCCTGTACTGCAATTTGGTAGATTTTTCACATTTAACAAAACTTTTATTGATATTTATCTTCTTCAAATATAATAAAAATGTGTGACATTAAAAACCAATAAGCTTTAAATAATCTCAGGATATATTTACATTCAAATAAATTTGAAAAGAGTCTCTCTCCAAGACCTTTTAAATGAAGTATACTTAATTTAATGATCATTTGTCCATCATCTGTTGTACTAGTGTGTATATTATGATCATTAACTGAACCTCTTTGATAATCACATTAATCGCAGGTCTGAAATCTCAACTAGTCAATTGAGGGATACTCAACAATGGCATTGACCTCTCTCTATAGAGTTACCCGCCCCCGCTTTCTATCTATCCCATCTTCTATAATATTTTCCCGTACTGGCAAAAATAGATCCCGTTTCGCTTTTTTAACTATTGTTGGGGGTTTGCGGGGGAATCCACCTACGAGATATACTTGTGTGGACGGCAACCTTCTATGGTATCTGCTTTCGAATTTTGTTCCCATTTGATATTGTGGACAAAAGCAACTCAGAAAAGAAAAGGAAACTTAAGACGCTTCGACCGTTTTTATAGCGGTACCAACATCCTGCCCCATCCTCCACAAAATAGCAAAATGGACCCGCGCCGGACGAAGGACCAAAGGAATACAGGACAGGGGAATGTGGGATGATCATCATACTTGAAGAACAAATACCTAGCGGTTTTTATAAATCTCACACAATACATTGTGGTACTGCTCACACCCTCAATATCTCTCTTTCTCTCTCTTTCTTTGCTTTCTCTCTGGCCTCCAGGACTCTATTCTTTTTCGCACGCCGTTTGTTTCCTTAAAAAATAAGAAAGGACAAGCGCAAAGAAAAAACGAACACACACAAGAAAAAAAAAGAGAAAGATGAAGATGGAGGGAGTTTCGTAATGATGATGATTGCAAATGATGATGATCATTTTTCAATAGCTTATCTGCTTACAGTGCCGCTTCGCATCGTTGCGCATTCGAAATGTGATTGATTTTAATTGAGAAGCGGCAGCAGGACGAAGGACTCAGGACGTAGGACGTAGCACCGAAGGATACCATCGATATTTGCGCAAAAGATGAGATCCTCTGGCACTTCAAAAACATTCCGTTGTATGTTGAATAATATCAGGGGACATCTACAAACCATCTCCCGTTCCAAATTTTGCTCAATCCAGGCACATCTGTTCTCCTGTTGTCCTGTAAATTGCAAGACTGTCGTAATGTGTGCAAAATCCATTAGATATGTGAGATCTACTCGATAGGATTATGCACCCTGGCAGCCAGACAGCCAGACAACCAGACAACCAGACGCCCAGAATGAGAGTATGTTAGACTGACAGATATCTTGAGACAAGAAACAGCATGTGCACTTATATTTGTATTGTCATCTTAGGCAAATACTTGCAACTGTGCAACATCCAACTTGCAACTCATTAGGCAACTGATTTGTTTGTATTTTCTTTGCGACAAGACTGTAACAACAGCTATGTAAGATAGGATTAGGCCTTGTCTAAAAGGTTTTTCTATATTGATCAGAAGTTCTTTACTTTCCAAGTATGTTTATTTGAAGCAATTCAAAAGTACTTTGATCTGTATCATATTTTATCTTTATAGATGCAACATAGTATTTATTGAAAAATCTAGAAATCTAGAAACAATTCTTTGATAAAATAAATATTAGTGAAAATAATATCTATATTGTTAAGAAATTTCAGAAGACTTTCAGAAAGAACTTTAGTGTTTACTCAAGCGTCTACTTACTTCCTTAAGATGTTTTGTTTGATCAATAAGACTTGCTTAGCATCCTCTATTTATAATATCTCTCCATTTAACAATATCTCACATTTCAGTAGATATAAAACTTTTGATAGATTTTTATCTTTATAAAAACAGATAAATATTTCTGATAGATCCTTTAATAAGGAGAATTCTTCTAGTTGCTGGGTTATTCAACGCCACATTTTATGTCTTTGGAGATGATATTTATTTTTCTTGTTTATAATTATCTTTCAGCCAAACGCTAAAAGTTTCCCTTATAAGTTAGTGAACTAGTAACAATATATAATTATAATGAATCTAATTCACACTTCAATTATGATGATGTATATATATTATTTAAGTAACGTTAAAGATTTACATTTATAAATTTATTTATGTTTTAAATCTAATGATTATGAACTTATATTTGGATTGTATTATATGTTTAGGAGACTTCAGCTCCTCACTAAACATCCTGCTATTTGGGAGGATACTGTGGGAATTAAGTTAGTCAACTTGAACTGGTGCCTTTCCGACTTTGTGAATTGATTCTTTGGATAATTTACATGCTATATTGGCGCTGATGGCAACTGTATTCAAATTGCAGAATCATTGTCAGAAGATGAGAGAGACTTATGTTTGCATAATGTGGGAGTAGACAGAGAGGGAAAGAATACATTCTAATTATAATTATTGATCATGGAATCGGTTAAGAATGTGAATTAGAAATCGCTTTATGGCAAACTTGTCTTTTGGGGCCCTAGACCTCAAGAGCTCAATTGAGCTCAGGTCCACAAACAAGCTAACGTAATGTGACTGCTGTGAAATTCACGATTCACAAGTTTTGCAGTCGCTTACCGCTTGCCACTTTGCCTCATGCCTCATGCCTCACGCCTCATGTTGCTTGCCGCTTGCCGCTTGCAACGAGATTTTCATGGTTTTTGGCCAAAAAGTTCAAATTGCTTGAACTTTATGGTGTTCCAAATAGACCAGACGACTTGTGAGCCAACTGGACTGCAGGTTGTCCCTTTTTTGGCCAGTCTATCCTCGAGAGTCAGAGATTCAGAGACTTCTTTTCGGCTGTTGTTTTTTCTTTTTTTGTAGGATCTGTCCAGGTGAAGGTGACCAAGGGCCAAGACGATGATGTTATGGCTTCTCTCAGCTTGGGCTCTTCTTTATTTTTTTGCCCAGTCTCTTCCTCAGTTTCCCTAATCAAAAGTCAAAATCTTTGTCTCGCTTCTTGGCCATAAAACGTGATGCAGTAGGAAATGCTGACGATGACTTGTTGCTGTTGTTGTTGCATGGAACATGCCTCATGCCGCATGCCGCCTGCTGCCCGTCCACATCATGGCATTTAGGTGAATGCATAAGCTTGGACAATCAACTAACTGACTCAATGACTAAATGACTAAATGACAGACTGACTGACGGACTGACTGGAGGAGCGTCTAGTCTTAACATGGACCTTAGCCATTAGCCAAATGGCACAATTGCTTTTATTGGCGGCTGCAGAAGCCGCTGTTGCATTTTGGCCGCTCCCGTTGACAACTTGAGAATTATGAACATTTATTTGGGCTTGCCTCTTGCTGCACCTCCTCCCACAGTCGCTCCCTACCTCGCCTGCCTCTCCTTAAGCTCACTTCCCCCTCTCTCTATCTCTCTATCTGCCTAGCAAGCAACTTGGCAATCGACGCCTTTGGCCAGATGAGTCTTCGTCATCGTCATCGTCACCGTCATCGTCGTCTTCAGCTTTGTCTTTGGTAGTGCGAGATCTCGCACATTGTGGCACAGTGGCAAACAAAGTGTGGTAAATCTGTTGCCCAGCCCAGAAGCTTATCCCCCACTTGCAACGCAGTCCAGCGATTCAAACAAATCTCTGATGGAGACATTTAAAAATGATTAATTTATTCCACAGATCGTTTTCACAGTCTGTTTGAGAGAACTTTGAGAATTAAAACCGTATCAGGTTGTGTAATATGAAAAAAAAACTATAGCTATGTTATCTGTGATTTACTTGATCAAATTGAACAGCAATATGTAATCCATAATATAATTTTAATAACTTCATTTGTTTATTTTAATAGCAAATTGTCTTCTGGCTTAGCTAAGACCAGTTTTCATAGTTCACTTAAATTTTAACTGTGATATGTTTATGATTAAGTGATATTTTGATTAAAAAATCATAATATGTAGTAAAAGAATTTCTAGTGATTGATAATCTCTAGTTAGATTCTTTTGAAAAGTAGCGAATTCTTAATTAAAATTAAATATATGTTCATATTACATTAAACCAAAGCTCGAGCTTACACCTTGAAATTAATATAACTAAGTAATAGTTTTAAATTTAATTGAATTTTATAAATTCCGCTTCATTCCCTATTAGTGTAGTTAACCATTATTATTATTAATTTTGTTGTTATATTTAACGTCTGAATATTTTTATTTTAATTATATATATTAGTAAATAAGCGTTATGTTTGCATACTTTTTATTAAACATAATTTTGTAAATAAATAAATAGTTACATATACATATACTGTTCATTTTGTTTTAGTTTTGTATTTTATAATTATTAAATCTTATATTTATTTATTCTTCATGTTTTTTTAAAGATCGTTGGTTTAATATTTAAGTTTCACTTATTTTGCTGTATTTTTTGTATTAAATTAAATAACATTACTAACTATAAGATAGAAAGAACTGTTTATCGTTTATTCTTAAGTAGGTCAAAGCGTTAAATGGCAATATGTGAACTCTCAAGAGCTTTTCAAATCTTCCCCATACTTACACACTTACACACACACACACACCTGCTGTTTTGTAATTGTGTGCCACATTTGGTGGATCTTCATGTTTGTGGTTGCTGGGTTCAATGCCGAATGCCGCATGCTGTATGCCACATGCCACATGCCGCATGCCGCATGCCACATGCAAATGTGTCAATAGCATCAAACTGGACATTTATTGCATTTTGTTTGCCATTTAGTTAAGTTCGAGTATCTGAGGCATCGCGCTTCGAGTATCGAGTATTTTTGAGTACTTGCAACATTGGAGCATCGATTGCAATCCGTCGTCGTTTATTCATGTTTCGTTTGCTTGACTTTGGCCGCTCACTCGCAACTTTTTGTAGCATGGCCCATGACCGGGGCTCCAATGCTGGGAAAACTGCCAACTGACGACTGGCAACTGGCAACTGGCAATGGGGCAAGCAATACTTGCAACTTGCAACGGGCTAGTTGCTTGCAACTCGTGAGTGAATCTGGCATACAATATTTTGACAATTCAAAGGATTCTTCAGCAGCGCTCACCTTTTGCATGAAGCCAAAGCCACCGCTGCACTGCAACATGCAGCTGTAGATTGCCACCCCCGCCAGCACCACCAGCAACCAGCAACAGTACCAGCAACATCACCAGCAGCACCACCAACACCACCAGCATCGTCAGCAACGTCAGCAGCAGCAGCAGCACCGCCTGCCTGCCTGCGAAAACCTCTCATCGTGCGCTATGAGTTGTGAAACCGATTTGTGGCAACAACTCCAAAACTCCAGCGAGAGGTTGTCGATTTGTTGCACAGATTTGCGCACTCGTCGCGGTGACTGGCAAAAAAAAATCCTTCCTTTTTCTATTTCTATTTTAAGAATTTGAATTTGAAAACTATTTGGCAAAACCGAACGGTCTCTTACCTTGGCACAATAACGTCGCAGCAACAACAGCAGCATCATCATTATCATCATTATCACTATCATTATTATCATCATTGCTGTCATCATCATTATTATATTTAAATATTCAAAAGGTTCAACATTCAACAATTCGACAGCCTCAAACGTTACTTTTTCTATACCCTTGCCGAGGGTATTATAAGTTCTGTCACGAAATGTGCAACGCTTTAATCGATCTGTGATAGACCCAATAGAGTAGATATATTCCTGATCAGAAAGAAGAACTGAGTCGATATACTTAGCTAATTGTATCTATTTGTAGAATAGTTTCTCTAAGTCTTTAAGATATCTTTGTAGTTTGTCTATTTGCTCGGATGAAAATCAACATTTATTATAAGAAACCACAAACTTACAGATTGTGTGTCTGGTATTGACTGCCATATCCTGATTAAATTTGGATAGAAACGATCGGTTAAGATCAACCTTTTGTATGACACACAGATTGTGTATCTTGTTTGACGAAATTAGGATAAAATCATACTACAATATCATATAGCTGCCATAGAAATTATCGGTCAAAAATCAAAAACTTGTTGTTACTTAAGATATCTCAAATATATCAATTCAGAGTACTATATGTTATAGTGATCATCAGTGTAAAGTTGACAGCATGTATCTGCAAGGGTATGTGAACTTTAGTGTGTTAAGTATTGTCTTTTTTTAAATTTTTGTTTGTTTTTTTTTTGTCTCTTTGCCTCATTTACATGTGGCGCGCTCTTGAATCTTTCGGCGGCGGCTCAAGACTCAGATCATTCGCAGCTTCAAAAGTTCGGCAACAACGCGGGCAGTCATGATTATATCGTAGTTGTTGTTGCTGTTGTTGTTGTTGTTGCAACAACCGCCTAAAACACTCATCATCATGTCGGACAAACAACCTTGTTGCCGTTTTGCCATTCGCCGTGGCCGGTGCCTGTTGCCTGTTGCCTGTTGCATGTTGCTTGTGTTGGTTCTTCATTCTTCGTTTGTGTTTGCTCTTCGTTGTTGCTGTAGTTTTTGGTCGCTGTTGTTGTTGTTAGTTGTTCATTTTGCCCGCTACCCGGGACTGTCATTGCTTCCTCGTGGCGCTAATGTGGCTGCTGTTGTTGCTGTTGCTGCTGTTGTTGCTGCCGTTGTTGCTGTTGCTGCTGCTGCTCCATTAAAGCCTGGCGCGGCTGCCGCTTATGACAGCAGATGCACGCTTGCCCGACATGCAACTAGACGGGGCAACTACAATGCTGCAACCACTCACAACATGCCGAAACATTTGTGCCCTTATTTAAACATTTTTCTAAAATATTGCCAACATTCTATTAAATTTAAAAAAATATTAAACTTTTATAGACCCATTTTTTTTATATAATGCAGCTGTAATTCACTTTGTTGAGGACTTATTGATATATTGTTATTAACATTTAAATATGTAATATAATTATTAATATAATATATATTTAATATAAATATTAACAATTAAAAATAAATTATTAATTATTAGGCAATATAACTAATATATTTCCCCAATTGTTTTCCCTTTCATAGCCAAATTTTTATCTTTTAAAACGTCTACTGTGTGCTTGTCATTTTAATAAATAATAAATTATTTAATAGATAAAATAAAAATCGTATTTTCATTTAAGCTTAAGCTGGCGCAATTTTTAATGAATTATCAATATTTTTAACATATTTATGCTATTTATTGTTTATTGTAAGTACCTTTTTTCAATGTTAAGTTTTGTTACTGTAAATGTATAAAGAGTACAATGAGTTTAAATTTATTTATTTTAATTTCTTATATAAAGTAGTTGTCTTTTTTAACCCCTTTAAATATCTATTGAATTTTTATCGAAATGTAAGAGAATAAAATAAGACTGTTTTTTCTAAATGTATATAACAGTGGAGTATATAAAGTCTGATAAATATATATGAGCTTGAGTGTCTGCAGACTGTCAAATGAGTGTGTGTGGTGTGTGTGCTGTGTGTGTGTGTGTTTGCCTGGGTATATGGGTATAAAGTATTTGAACGACAAATGCGGTGAGCGAAATATCTCGACATGAATACAATCTTTTAATGATCGTGTGTAATTTTCAAACATGTCGGGACGGTGAAGTCATGGCACGCCGCTGTTGCAGTTGCAGTTGCAGTCACTGCTGCTGTTGTTGTTGCAGTTTCGGTTGCAGTTACTGTTGCTGTTGCTGTTGCTGATGCTGTTGTTGCCGTCGCCAACGACGACGTCCGTCACCTGACCCTAACTCGACTTGCTGGCAATCACTCATTGCGAGCCAGATGAAAGCAGACAGAGAGACAAATAGAGATAAAGAGACAAACAGAGAGGGGGAGAGAGAGAGAGAGATAGAGTTAAAAAGAGTGAGAGAGAGGCAAAGGCGTTGCTGCTGTTGCTGTTTCTGTTGCATCTGACTCTGAGGCAGACTTTCGGTTGCATTGCACCTTGAATCTTTGTGCATCACTCACCCACTAAACTGAGGACCAATGCATCGTGGTCTGGTCGCATTTCGCAAGCACCACAGCAACAACAACAGCAGCAACAAGAACAACAGCAACAACAACAACAACAGTTACAATAACAACAACCATAGTTGTTGCTCGTTCACATGCCACTCAAGAAGTCGTGGCACTGAATTCCCCAGTAGTACGTCGCATGCCCCACGTACTTTGCATTGCTTTTTTTTCTCTTTTATTTTGTGTTTTTTATTTTTTTTATTTTTTGTTGGTAGCAACAACAAGAAGAGGGGCATCCAAGATGGATTTGAACGTTTTGGGCAATTACAATAGCTCAATTTGTTTGGCACTGTGCACTGGCAATCGTTTTGTCAATTGCCAGCAGCCACAGAGGCAACCACTGTGCACCACCAGCGTGCACCACTGCAACAATATTCATCATGCAACTGCAACTGCAACTGCATTTGTAGTTATGCTTTTTTTAAAACTATTCTAGTTGCAAGTACTTTTTGTTTTTCAATTAGCTTGTCGACATCTTGCCTCATGCGTCATTATTGTAAGAGAAAGGCAAAGAGAATGGAACTGATTTGGACTTGGCTTAAACTTCTAACATATTATAGATTCAATGTTTAACTGAATAATGTTAAACAGCTTTAATAATTTATTTATGTATGTTTTGTTTACTCGATTGCCTTCAGGTATCTACACTTAACTTTTGACGACAATATCTTAATGCATTGATTGTGTATTAATTAATTAATTAACCTCCATGGTCACTTGGTCATTTTCTCAAGCTTTCAGCTATTTTCCGCTCTCTGATCTAGATAAAATCCTAGCGAATTTAAGGGCTTCAATTTGGATTACCAATACTTTTACCAATTGTGTATCTTTTGCTATTATTGTATCTGTATCTTTATTTGTGCCTTTATCTGTATCTGTATCTGTATTTGTATCTGTATTTGTATCTGTTGCTGTATCGTTTAATGTCTGGTGTTTAGCATTTTCAATTTACATATTACACGGCAGTCGAAACAAGATTTGTAGCTTCTGCTCCAGCTCTCCAAGTTGGAAAACAATTTATTGTGACACGAGGTAATTGCCTTGGGCAGTAGGAGAATTACTTCTGCTGCTTTTGGTCAAAACGGACACGTTAAGAGAGAAACAGAAGAGAGAGAGGCAGAAAGAGAGAGTCATTGACTTGGCCTCCAAATACAAATACTTCAATCTCATATTGATGATTGTCGAGATTCAAGATAAAGAGTTAAAAGTAGTGATGTAAATCCAGGTTGGAAAATCGATAAGTCAAATCGACTTTTGATTTTAATCTGTAAATATAGAAAAAAGTAGATAGATTTTCTATAATAATCAATTTATTTAAATCGATTAAACAGCAAAATTAAGATCAAGTTAAATTACTCGAAAATCGCTCAACCAATAATCGATTAGTCGATGTTTCGATTATTTTTTACATCACTAGCTGAGAGTGACGGTCAGTCAAAAAGTCTAACAACATTGATCGATCTTGATACGAGGCATTGTGGCAGAGTCTCCATCTCCAGCAAAGCTTGCGGCACGAAGATGCCACAAATGTTGAAGAAGAACCAACTTATTTGGTGTAACAATTATTTCGTGATTTAATTTCGACCTTTAGCGACCAATTTAATCGATCCACACACAGCTCCATTGTTGCCACAGTCCGGGTTGGACTCTGGCTCTAACTCTGGCTCTGGGAGTGGGCAGCCAGCAGCAGCAGCAGCAGCAACATCAGCAGCAGCGGCAGCTTCAAAACTGTACATTTCCAAAAGGGGGAGAGAAGGTGGTGTTTTGGTGGTTCACTGCATTGTTTTTTTGCCCTGCCAGTGGCTCCTCAATCGTGCGCGATATTCCGCCAAGCCTACAGCCCCAAGGCACCACAGCAGCAGCAGCAAGTTGCAGGCAGCAGCAGCAGCAGCAGCAGCAACAGTCGCCAATCGGCAGCGATTGCTGCTGCCCAGTAGGGTTGTAAATAATTCTAAAATAATCGATTATGCGATGTTTAATTTTAGAAGAATCACATTCGACTATATGTCAATTAATCACGTAGCTCAATCGATAAATCGATGTTTATAATGTCGAAAAAAATAAATTCTTTGTTTGTACAGAGAATATATAACGTACTGTGTATGTTTCTAAGCATTAAATAAAAACATAAATTTACGCCCTTTTTTTAATGTCTATAAAGGGTCTTAAATTACTATTCAAATAATAATTTGAAGTAAATTTCAAATTTTGGATATCTCTAAATATATCTCAAATAAAATGTAAATGAAATTGAGCCTTATGCAATTTATTATATGTAATCCCAAACGACACCCTAAGAGAAATTTAAATACAATCATTATATTACAAATTAATTAATAAAGTTGCACTAGATCTTAACAGAAATTTTTTTAATTAATTTGTATACTTTTTTGAATAAATCTGCTCTTTTTTAGATTAGAACCGACTTACGACATTTTGAAAAAAAATATTCACGACTTCAAAAAAACATCGACTTATATATCGAATATTTAAAGCTTAAGCCTTAATGCAATCGATTAATCGAGGATTACTTACAACCCTACTGCCCAGCGTTTGCCAAGGGGCAGCTGCCTAGACACAAAGTTCCCACGTCCATGTCCGCTCTGTCGGCAAGTGGCATGCACCATGGTCCATGGTCGAGATGGTCGTTGGTCGAGTTGCTCCAGAGTTGTTGCAACAGCAGCAGCAACAACAGCAACAACAGCAACAACAACAGCGGCAACCGCGACAATGTCCCCAGAAGCGTTTCGAGCGAAAATTTAAATTTCGCACCGCGGCAGTATCATCATCATCATGATCATTATTCAAAACATCATTATGATGTTGGTCGTGGTTTGGGATCATCGTTGTTGCTGTCGTTTCTTTGTTTTTGGCGGCCTGCTGCTGTTAGTCGCCTCCGGCTGTTGCTGTTGTTGCTGTAGCAGTTGCTGTTGCTGTTGTTGCCGCTGCTGCCTCTTGGGCTGGTGCTGCTGTTGCTGGTTTTGGGCCAGGTCAGGTTCGTCTGTTTGGTTTTGGTTTGGTCAACAGCAAACCGACACGATTGCTGGCCGACTTAATAATTGCCATTGATTTGGATCATGGACAAAACGAGACTCTCTGCTCGCAATTTGTGAAATTACATAAATCAGCTTTTATTTATTTATACATTTGTTGAGTTGTTGCAACTTGTTTTTCGCTTCCTGTGCCCTTATCCCATTCCTATTTGTGATTCCTATTCCCATTCCCATTCCGATTCCCATTCCTCTTCCTATTCTCCATTTCGCTCCTCTTTCGACTCATTGATTACTTATTTTCCCAAAATAAATATGCATTGTAAATTGCTCAGTAAAACTCATTTGAGAGTTTGTTTTGCTTTGCTTTGCTGCCTTGCGGTTATCGGATGGCCATCGGGCAGAGGCAGCCAAACCGGTGGCAACTACAACTTGCAACGGACGCTGCTGGCGATAGCGTTGGCGATGGCTTCGTTATCGTTAATCGATAGAGCAACCTACGCTCGAAATTACTGGCAAATCAATAGAAACTGGGTACAATGGCAACAAAAGCACAATTTATGAAAATACAAAAAACAAATCGGCTATCGATAGCTTTGGAAATCGATATCTTTCTTATTGACATGCGCTTATTTAATAATAGATATATCAATGCAGGAAATCTGCCAAAACTTAAAATTTTGACGTGTTCCTTATCGATACGCGCTGATTTATCAACGTAATATCGTACTTTCGTACCGATATCTTGATCGGTTATCGATCTACTTATGTAAAAAATCGATAAGAAGGCACATAAACTAATACCGTTCGGTGTGTTAATATTATATATCTATTTCGATATTGATAGCTGCAAAATCTTAATAATTATCAATTTTTAGAAAGTATGATCGACCTTATAAAATTTTCTAGGCACTCTTCACTGGAAGATGAGCCACATTGAGGAAGATAGGTAGACCGAGAAGAGAAGGAGAGAAGAGTGTGATGGGGAACAGGAAAAGTCTGGCGATTTATGGACTTATAGTCGGAAGTGATTAGAGTCCATGTGCGTCCACCCTCACGTCTGAAGATGTCTAGGTGAAAATGTAGCCAAGGGTGTGTGTGTGTGTGTGTGTGTGTGTGTGTGTGATTGACACGTTCCATGTGCCCGATTTCGACTGAAAGTTCAGATGATTGCAACTTGTGGCTTTGCGAATGCGAATACGAATGCTGGCAATGCACAGACGCCAAATTCATTCATTCATCGGACTCTCGGTCGAGTCAAGGTAAATCCCCAGAGCTCTGCACCACCTCTGAACCACTGCACCACCTCTGTACCACAGTTGCACCACTGTCTGTTGGCTTGGAATCGTGTCTGCCATGGAAATTGAATGAGTTGTGCGCGTGAGCCACGATCAGTGCATAGAGTTTTGCGTAGTGGAGGGACAGGTGCTGCGGTGCAGTGGGATAGAGGGGAACAAAGGGGGATCCTAAAGACAGCCAAGTCCAGTGGGGACTAGCCACAGTTGTTGTTGTTGTTGTTGTCGTTGTTGTTGTTGTTGAAGGTGCACTTGTGGCAGAAAAAACTCGCTCAGCTTTTGGGGGTAATGAAGAATTATTGCGGCTCATTGTAAATGTCTCTAATTATGGTTCATTAATCAATAAAATTGTTTAAAGTTATCCCCTCCCCACCCACCCCCTTCTTTTTCCTCTTCTCTTTCCTCTCTTCTCTCATCATTCATCGATTCTCCGTCTGGCTTTTGGAGAGGCTGTTGTGAAAATTATGTTCAAAGTTGAGCACGCCGCAAAGTGCGCTCAGTTTTGAGATATATCGACATGTGTATGGCATGTATTTTGTGAGATCGTGATATTTGTAGTGGACACACGTTTGTCTCAGCTCAGACAGCGCCAGGTATTTCCCTCTATTTCCCCCTCCCTTGAAGAAAAACAACTGCAACTACAAGTACAACTAAAACTAAAACGAAAACTAAAACTTAAACTAAACTAAGCCTGAAATTGCGCGCTTCAGTTCCGCTGAACTTTCTTATCGCTCTTTTTTAATGGCCTAATATGAGTTCTCGTTTCTGTCTCTCTATCTCTCTCTGTCTCTCTGTTTCTCTGTCTCTCTGTCTCTGTGTGTCGTTAAAACATTGACAATAGCTGCGACCAGTGACGCTTTTTGATAATGTGGCCAAGTCAACGTTTTGCGCTCCACTGACTGAATGAAAGTGCGCGACTTTGGTGGTTCCAAGTGGTTACAGACAAACCCAAAGATCACCAAGCGTTGGCGACATATATGACTATCAGTGTACACTGTTAAAAAGAAATGGATTCTCAAATAAAAACTAAGAATTTTGGTATATCAAAATGCGTCGAGAATCAAAGAATTGTATGCAGCTAAAAAAAGATAATTCTTGAAGAGAGTTTGATAATCTTATAAAGATAAGCTTAAGAACATATTTACAAATATATATATTTCTAAAAAAATTTAAAATTTTATAATAGTTTTTTTAGATTTTACAGATAATTATTGTTTAGTTTAAGCAATTCGATCTTAAAATGTATATTGTTTTAAAGATTTAAGATTTTTATTCTTAGCTATATTAATAATTTTGGATATTATCGATCAATAGTCTTGTTTTTACAAATTTGGTCTTAAAATAAGCTTATTTTAAAAGCTGGTCTTTTTTTTTACAGTGTATGTCCAAAAGTGTACGTCATGCACATTTAGCTCCCCTCCCAGTCGCAGTCAAAGTGTCTTGGCCAAGGTAGAGAACCTTCTCAATGCTGTTTTGCCTTTAGG
Organism: Drosophila neotestacea; assembly: GCA_035044365.1. NCBI lineage: Eukaryota > Metazoa > Arthropoda > Insecta > Diptera > Drosophilidae > Drosophila > Drosophila neotestacea. Next base: position 1,050,008 of record JAWNMD010000799.1, read on the forward strand.
GTTGCAACGCTCTTGGCGCTTTACTGGCGTGAAATTGGTTTAACCCACTGGTCACAATTGCACACACACACACACACACACACATATATACATACACATAGGTAAATAAATGGATTGTAGTATGGTGATGAAGGGGGACAAATAGTTTGGAGCACATTAACATTAACATTAACTGAGCCGCAAAATGCGACAAGGGCAGCCGACCAGCGCCTTCTAAGTCGCCAAAGTCATTGCCAGAGCTAGTAAAATAACCAGCAAACATAACCAGCAACATAACCAGACCTAGAGCTAGACCCAGAACCAGATCGGGAATGAGATCGACATCGAGATCGAGACCGAGAACTCTTGAATTTGGGCCCAGACCGAGACCCAGAACCAAGTACTGTCCTCTGGTTCCGTTTGTTATCTCTATCTCCATATCTATACATGTGTTTACTTTACCTATGTGCGTGTCAAAGTGTGTGTGTGTGCGTGTGTGTGTGTGTGTTGGCAATGTCCAAGCTCATATATGACATACAAGTTAATTTAAGTGCAGTTCTAAAAGTCGTTGCACTTGCCATGACAATCATTTAGATACCATTCATTTAGTGTATGAGTGTACTCATTCGAGTAATTCAACCATTCACGAGTCGATTATGAGTTAATTGAGCAATAGAATAGAGAAAATATCTGAAATCACCGCAATAAATAACTGACATTACAAACTCTTTTATAGTATTTACACATTGTGTTAAACTTAAGATAATTTTACTCAATCTATTTATTTGTCTAACTATCGCTATGGTCAAATATGTACTTAATATAATTGCATTTGCAGTCCATAAATTTCATCGTTTTCTTGTCTTTAATACGGAAAATTTTTTAAATTAATTATAAATGTCTATAAGTTTTAGTTCCCATAAAAATAAAAAAGGTTACTAATGAACCCCAATATAAATGTTTATGAAAAGTAAAGCCAAAAAAACGGAGAAAAAATCTATTTTCTTATAATAATTTTATATTTGAAGTAATTATTTATTATTGCAATATTTCTAAGATTGTTTCCCAAAGTATCTCCTTATATCGATACCAGATCTTACAAATACCATAGTTACTAAAATATTTTAAATACAAAACGTTATTGAAGTGTTTTCTCTATTTGTAGGATTTCAGTAAATATAATTTAATCAGAGACTTGAACACTGCTTAATCCTTATACAGTGTTCATAACTCTTGGCTATGCAGTGGCTTATCGGACCGTGGGCATCTGAACGGTCCCCTGCTTGGAAAAATACCCCCTCCCCCTCTATGGGGAAACCCCCTGTATAAGTCCCGCCTCACGGTCCGCGGTTAGATGCGCCTGGTCGGCGTTTAATTTCATTCACCTGCCTGCGTCTTGAAGAAGATTTCGAGTGATTTTTAATAATCGTTGTTGTCGTCGATGTTGGTGTTGTTGTTGTTGTTGTTGTCATCATCATCATGAGGCGATTAAACGAGGCAGCGGCAACTGTAGCAAGCGACAACGACGACACGAATAACGATGAATAATCACAATGGAAGTAAAAATAGCGGCAACGTCACCTACAATAATAATAACAACAACAAAAGTACTAGCGACTGCCAACAACAACAACAACAGCAACAATAGTATGTGGTTGTAGTAATAGTAATAATACACGTAATAATAATAATAATAAATATTTCTAAACAGTTAGTTACATTAAGAGCCGCAATGAAAACAGTAACTCACTTGTAAAGAAATAATTTGACTCGCACTTGGACTTTAATTTGCCACGAAAATGCTTGCCGCTTGCTGCTTGCTGCTTGCTGCACTCGTTTGTGCCACATGAAGTTGTGTGTGGCTATAGGGCATAACGCCGCTTTTCTCCTAGACACAACCAACAAAACAGCAACCACAACAACAACAACGACTTACAGAAAGATAAATTACCCTCAACATGCCTACGATTTTATACCCTAACACTTAAATGTACATTTTCAAAAAAGTTAAAGTGAAGGATAAGATTAGACAAATTCTTAAATAAGAAAAAATAAGAGAAAAAACTTGGATTAAAATTGATTATTAATGGATGGTTCTTATGCAAGTTTTACAATATACTTAGTAATCTGTCATACATAAAGATTTAATGAGCCTGTCTTGAATTTCTTTTAATACTTTAGAAAGAACAGAGTTTTTTATACCTAAGGCAAAAAAAGCTTTACAACTGAGTTTAGTTTCATAAAAACAGATGAACCGTATATAACTTTAATATATTATTTATTTATTTCATTTCATTCTGAATAATATTCTAGTTTGGTAAGAAATTGGAGATAATAAGAGAGGGTCTTGTTATGCTTTAAAATTTATTTGAAATAGCTACTCATGTATATAAAGAGTCTGAATAAAATAATATAAATAAATAAAATATTCTATTGAACTTTAAGTAGAACAGTTAAACAATTTATTGCACAATCCCAATTCGACAAGAAATAAAAAGGATCGTTTTATTATTTAAAATTAATCGTTAATAGCTACCCATGTATGTATAGCTTATAGAGTCTCTAACATCTTCCTTTAATGCGTTGCACATTTAGTAACTAAATTATAATACCCTTTCCTAGGGTATGTCAACGACAATAGCTGGCTAAGCAAATGGCAGGCAGGCAGGCAGCAACTCCAAGTTGTAGCCGACTTGAGAGGAGTCTCCTCTTCTTTGTTTGTCTTTGCAAGTTCCGATCTTTTGATGATAATCAGCAGTAGCAGAAGCTGCTGTCCCGCCGTTTCTAGTCTTTGTTGTTGTTTCTGGTGTTGTTGTTGTTGTTGTTGTTGTCTTTGTGGGCAGCGAGCGTGGAAACAGTTTGGGAAATCACATGCGACATTTGCTCAGACCCCGACCAGGGAGGTGGTAATCTTGAGGCAGATGCAGCTACTACACAAACAGGCAATGGCATGCACGATTCAAGCACCCAGCGAAAAATATATATATGTATGTATATATGTATATACTATATATATTCATTCCCTTACCTTACACCTTCCCTAACTATACCCCTATTCCCCTACCCCGTTTAGCCACCACACTCCCACGGTCGTTTTATTCATTGGCCCCGTTACATGGCAGCCATTTGGTGACAGTTTTACCATCGTCTTTGCGACAATTTGCTTAAAAAATAAATCACGAAAACCACAAGGCAGCCAGTCTAACCACCAACCTCCAACCGCCAACTTGCACCACAATAAAATGCCCAGCAATATTAATATTTTGCCCATGGCTAAAAGGGACCACATCCAGGTAGCACAGATTCACAGACCAGAGACCAGACTCAGACTCAGTCTCAGACTCAGGTCGTAACAGATCAGAATGGATCGCAATTGGCAACTTTGTAAATGTTGATGGGTATTGAGAGAACCTATTGGGTTTCTTGGCCACACACTGGACGCACAGTGGTACGAGTATGATTATTAAATATCCCAAATAGCACAAGGGCTCTAAATTAGACCATTTTACTTTCTCAATTTCGAAATTGCACTTGATAATTATTTTTTTTATAAATACAACTAACTAATAGTCCAAACAGGAACAATTGTGGAAGAGACTGATATAAATCTATCAGGAAGAGTTTTCTTTCAATTGTTAGAAAATGTTTTTGGGCGACATTTCTTTGAAACTTAAAGTTCAATCTGTTTAAGGTCTACTGAAAGTAATAGAAAATATTATATATATTTGGTGAACATATTTTTTTGACATTAAGACAAAAGTTTATTTACAAAAAAGGCTGTTATAATAAACGTTAATAACTTTTTCGATTATAATAATAAAAGATGATAATTGTAAAAATAAGTGAATACATTATTGATAAATAGCTTTGATCTCTTTGCCAACTATTCATTGAATACTATTTGCGAAAGTAGCACCCAAGCCAACCACCCACTTAGCTTATGGTAGCCCTCACCTCAGGCAAATACGGTAGCTGTTAAGTAGGGAAGAGAGGAAGAAGCTGAGGGATTGTATCAGAAAGAGAGAGGGGCTGAAGGATTGCGACGATGGTTTTGCGAAATTGTCAAATGATTTACATCCGACATATGTATGCTAAACTCACGAATCTAACTGAGGCACGATTAGGACACAAGCGCGAAATTCGCCACGCGGTACAACGTGCTCGTGTTTGTTGCACACACTTGCACACACACACTCAGTCACTCACACACACACACACACACTCACACCTGGAGAGGTAGACTCATTCACAGCATTGGGCATCATGTACAATCACCGAGAGGTAATCGGAATCGTGGTTATGACAAATTTCAATGCATCACGTTGACTACGAAAGGGGCAACTAAAGGGGAAATTACTGCGAGGAATTTAAGGAGAAGGGGGGAGTGGGGAACATTGGTGGGGTAGTGTCTGAATGTGGGTGCCCAGCGATCCTCATGGGCGTCACATTTGCCATCAAAGTAATTGGAACTTTTCTCACTTTCACGCGCACAAATTATACGACGACTGCGCAATTTTGGAGGCTGCCCGAAATAATCTACTAACTTTCTTATTTTTTTTCGGTTTTTGTGTTTTACATTTTTTTGGTTTTCTTATTTTCCATTTTCCTTTTTTTAGTTTTAGGTTTTTTTTTTTCCTTGGCTGTTACTGTGATTGCTTTCTGTGACACGGCAGCTCATCTCATCGCATCGTGTTTGGCTAGTCATGACTTCCGCTCTATCTCTCTTTCTCTCTCTCTGTCTCTCTCTGTCTCTCTCTCTCTCTCTGTCCGTCTAGTCCCTATCTGTGAGTGCAACTGCAACTTGGCTTAAATCCAGTTGCCCCATTATGTGGCATATGTGGTGGCAATGTTCTGCTGCCCACACAAACAGCAACCATTGAACCACCGAACCGCCAAATGAGCCACAACAACCCCACTCAACAATGGCTTAAGCTTGAGTGTCGATTGATCTGTTTGTTCATCGATGATCCATTCAATCATTGACTTTTGATTGCACTCGAGGTAACAGGAATTGTGAGCGTCATGCTTAGACAGAGCTTGACATGAATGTACTTTTATTAGTTCAGAGACTAATTTAACTCACTTTGAAACTAGCTTTCAATCAATCAACAATTATAAAGTAGCAATCATCCAGTAAATTGCAACATGTAGTAGATTGACAAAGAATACTTTGGAGATCGGTTGGCACATCAATCAGAGATCAATCAGATATATTTTATTTATTGACAGCTTTCAAACATTCACCAATTTAAAGCAACAAATAGTAGACTGGTCAAATATACTTTGAAGATACTTTGCCGTATCAATCAGAGATCAATCAAAATAATTATTTGAAATATATAAAATTCTAGTTCTCATTCTCTCTCTTTGTGTTTTTTACTATGCCTTAAGTTGTTTATAGAGCCGTTAATCTATCTGTAATCAATCATATATAAAACTTTTGGTCATCTTGTTCATCATAAGACCCCACTCTTAAGTCCAACTCTCTGCTTGGCACGTTCAGATCAAGGCAACCACACAATTCTATCTTTAAGGCCACATCCAAAGCACTTTACCCACATCTCAAGCCACTTCCGCTCAATAGAAGGAGACAAGTGTCCGGCATAAATATTTCATAGGGATGAGAAGGCCACACTGTCCTTATGTTCTTTTCACCTTTGAAACTGGCCAAATTAAAAGTTTTTCATGTGTGTGTGTGTGTAAAGTCTTTGAATGGAATGTGAAAAGAGAGGATGGGGGTGGGCCAACTAATTCAAAAAAGTATATCATGGCCTAGGCATGTTGTATTTGTTGTTTGCCTGCTGGCACCACCCAAAACCACCAAGCCACCAAGCCACCGCACTTCACCACCCCCTTATCCATTCAATTTGCTTGCGTTTTAGCAAAACTTTTCAATTTTTTGTTTTGACACAGGGAGTCAGGGAATCCGGAAGGAGGGGGGAGGTCTTGACTCTCGTGGTCGACGAGTGAAAAGAATGCATGAAGGCTTATCAGTTGGACATGCTGTATTTTAATTGTGGGCACTCGAGTGTGAACCCGGGCCAGCTCGGAGACAACAACAACAACAATGACAACAACTTGGATGTCGTATGCCTTGAGCAGGCCATACAAAAAAAAAGTTAATTCGTAAAGGTTGAAGTGGGGCGAACTCGGCTGTGGAAGACCATGTACTGACCCTGAAGGCTTAGAAGGCTGTTGCTTTGTTGAATAACTTCCGAGTTTATTGTCCGATCGAACTGAAATTTTCAGGATAGATTTAGACTATACGTATATCATATATGTTAAAACTCAAGGCCCTAGCTTGTAAGTAATTGTATTTGCTCTTGTAATTCGACACTATAACTTGTAATTTCGGTTCCAGGAATGAAATGTGCCAAAATTTTAAAATAAACTTCATAAAGGTTAAATATAGAAGAACCTTCATACCAAGTTGAGTGTCTCTAAAGTCCAAGAATCTCTGAGATCATATCTTAAAATTATACAACGGACAGGCGGACATGGTTATATCGACTTACATTTCATTTTGTACAGGGTTCATTACGCCTCCTTTTGCTTGTTACGCACCTTTTCTTTACTCATTTTCTGTTATTTCCTTTTTATTAGTACAGGGTCTAAAAAGTTGGTAAAGATGGGATTGACTTCAGGTACACGGCGCCCGCACAAATGGCCAGCAACTCCCCCCATAGTCCTCATTCCATCCTCTTACTTGCTCTCCTTCCCTTCTCTTCCCTTAAAGTCAAAGTGCTTCACGTAAATCCAAAGTTTTGTTTTTCAATTTTTTGGTTATCGCCATCATCGTGTGTAGTGTTGATAAACATCACACGGCACCAGCACGCATTTTTCAACAATGAAAAGCATCAGCAGGAGAATTCGGAAGAACATTAAATGGCAATACCGGAAAAGTTAGCCGAAAAAGCAGCAATACTTGTCTTTGTTCTGCCCGCAAGCCTCTTGAGATTTCTTATGCTGTCCTGTTCCGTCCAAGCGTAACCCACAAATTTACTTTTCGGAGTACACTTTTAAATAAAGAGACGTAACTTTAATTGCCAGCGACGTGTGTTGATCTGGGAACTGGGTCAGTGGATTAGCTCTTGGCTTTAATGGATTGCTAACAAATTTTCAAGATTCGATTTTCCTTGAGTTTACTTGGGTATAAAATGAAGAAGATTCCTGACAATACTGGAAAAACTGGGTTTTGAAGAAAATTAAAGTTAGTTTGCATCTAGAGGCCAAATCCAGGTAAATCCAAATAGAGTTAAGACCGTTCTATTTTTTCAAAGTTACGGTAGATGAAATAGCCAAAGAGAATCATTTACTCACTAGCAAAAATATAAGTTAAAAGTGTTATGGAATCTAAGTACAATCACAATTATTACTTTAATTCTTTCCTTGTTTGCTGTCTAGATCATAGGGTATTCCACAGTCAGAGATACCCCCAAGGGCGGCAGAGAACTTAATTTGCTTATAGTTATATGGCACATCCGTCAGATGCTGTCATATAAGTGTTTATGCATTTCATTAACCCCTTAACGCCAGGGCAAACTCGCGTATGTGGAGCGTAGTGGAGTAGCCTTTGGTTAAAGAGATTCACATCTCATCCATATACTGAGAAATCTCTTAGCGTCAATCTGTTGTAACTTGAAGCTGCTCCCAAAAGTCAACTGTGACTGCGACTGCGACTGCAACTTTGACTGTGCAGCATTTTGGGGGAGCGTCCAACATTGCAACTGAGTTGCAAAGAGTCGCATTGAGTCGCTGCCCACCCACTCACATTTGCATGTTGCAATGTTGCCAAGCCCTCCACGCTGGTCAGCAGAGATCTGTTATGTGTGGTGTGTGTGGTGTGTGGTTCTGTGGATCTTACTGTGGATCTGGCTGCGAATCTTTCACTAGCCCATACGTTCGTATTTTATTGATGGCTTTTAACAGCCAAGCCAGCGTCGTTTAAATAATGAGCCATGGAGTTGCATACCCCTCACCCTATAGTGGCACACACACACACACACACACCTCCACAGATTGCGGTTGTGCCTAGGGATGGGTATCGACATTTGAAAATTTTCTCATATTTTTGTTAATTTTAAACGACAAAAAAAATTAAGATTTAAAATGAAATAAAGAGAAACATGTTAAATAAAGATATTAATTTTAAATTAGGTTTAAAAGTAATAAAAATAATGATAATAATCAAACAACTTTCTTTAAACTACTAATTTAAGATTTTAATTAGAAGTATGTATTGCTAAAATATAATTTATGGTGACTAGCGGATTAATTTATTAGACTAAGTAGTCTTGTAATGCTAGGATTTAATTCTGTTTATAAAAACATATATTGGCAATTCATTTAAATTAAGCATTGTAATGAATTTAGTTAAATATTGTTTTGATAACTATTTCGATAGTAAGAAAACTTATATAGAATAGGTATTACAAACTAAATATTATATTAATAGCTCATCTAAAATCCTTTTCTTTTATTAATTTTTTAATTTACAATTTTAATCTTTTTGCAAATATTATTTAGATTGCTCGAGTAAAATCTCTGTTTTTTAACATTTCCAATTTCCAAAATATCGATACCCATCCCTAGTTGTGCCTGCTGTCATAGCAAGTCATCGATGGATTGCGGATTGTGGATGTGGATATGGATGTGGATATGGATGTGGCTGATGTCGGCCCAGTTTGACTCAGACGTCTTTGTCGTCTGATTGTCTGATCGTCTGTGATCATCACTGATCTATGCCAGCTGTCAGTTTATTTGTTGTATGTTGGGCAATGGCCATTGGGCATTACCTAATGATGTGGCACTGCCAGCGGCATGACTAATTAGAAATCAGTGCCTTCTCAATGCAAAGTGCCAACTCACTGAGCCTCTCCTTTACACACACACACATACACTCTCCTTCTCTCTTTGTCTCTCTCTCTCTCACTATCCTCTGTCCATTTCCATTTCCATTCTCACTTTCAATTTCTCTTCGAATTATGTGCGATTTCGCGCACTTTGACCTCGCTATGAATGCAAAGTCAGCCAGCCAGACGTTTGTTGTCGTTGTCATCGCTGCTCAAGCGAGAAATTGCAAAGGCAGCTGCTTATACACACACAGATACACACACACAGATACACTCACACACTCATTCGCGACTCTGCACTTGAAATTGACCGGCCAAAGATGCGACGGCGATCGTCAAATGCCAACTCAAGTCTGACATTTGTTGTTTGCCGCTGACGATGATCGCCGGGTGACGTTACCAGACCAAAATATCTAAGGAAATATAATGATAGACTAAGAGATACTACGCTCAATGTAAATTAAAAAAAGCTCCTTAACTTTTTTTAATCATTTAATTGCTAGATCAAAATAACTACTTATGTTACAATAAGGTAATGATAGAGTCGGATTTTAAGTGTATACTTTTGGTGAGTAAACTGTAAAGCAAAAGATTTAACTTTTTTTTTTTAATCAAAAAATTGGATTAAAAGTATGAAAGGAAAACTTCTCTGAAAATCGAAAATACTGGAAAACAAAATTTTTCAAAATCTAGGATACATAATTGAGTTAAGTGCAAAATCGCTGGAAAATCGGTCAAGTTTTTTCAAAGTAATGCTGGTCTTGCACACATTCTACCCTCTAGCGGTATATGAGTACAGGGTATGCAAATATAGAGCCTGTTTGCTGCCCATGAGCTGAATTTGTTTTCGAGCTGAGATCTGTTCATCGTTTGCTCATAAGCCATGTTGGGGAGTTGAGTCCAATACGAACTCACGCATATTGGTGCCATATGATTAGTTCGACGTTGTCGATGCATGACAACCCAACTGAATATCTGAAAATAGTATAGCGCCAGTTCCATTCGCAACTAAATCTTCAGTTTCAGCTCAGCGTCTTCCCCCCCCCCCCCCTCAGTTCCTTAACCTTCTTTCCATCCGTCGTGTTCCATCTGTGTCTCAGGCTTGCCAGCAATATAACAACAATATGATCATCATCTGTGCTCTGTGCTCTGCCTGTGGTGCCATTGATGACCACAAAAACTGGGCGTGGCTGGCATGCCCCTCAATTCACCCAACTTGGGCATGAGCGCGTGCACACCCAAAAAAAAAAAAATAAATACACAACTAAGAACCAGTAAAGTCGAGCGAGCTCGACTGTGAGGTACCCGCTACACAGAGAGAAATAATTAAGTATTTCGTACTTAAAACTCAACAATTCGAACTTGATATCGAACCAAGTACGGAATTACTATATTCGAGGACCACGCACTTATTTCAAGTTCGATTTTCAAGTACGATTTTTAAGTTTGTAGTCTTGAATTAAGTACAAATTATACTTGAATCAAGTACTGAAAACTCGAAAAATAAGAACTTCCGATTTCAGTTCAAGTTTTCTTGCACATGAATTAAGATCTTCTGTACTTGAAATAATATCTATTTATTATTATTTTTTTATTTGTTATTAAATTTTTGTATTGTTTTATTAATTAGTTATTAAATTTAAATTTATGTATATTACCGTTTTTATTTAATAATAACATTGTTGTTTGTTTTTTTAATAACCTGACTTACATGGGATTCGAACTCGGGACCTCAGCTTCAGAGTCGGGTACTCTATCCAGTGAGCTACGATGTAAACAATTTCTTGTAGACTTAAAAACCTATATATTCTACACAGAACGACAGGCTGACACAGACAGACAAATTGACGGACAAATGACAGACAACAATTTATTTGTTAAAATATAATTATATCCAAGGAATATTTTGAAAAATGTCAAAACAGAATGCAAAACATTAAAAAATACTATTTAATTATTGCCGCTGGTGGGGTTCGAACCCGGGTTCCGAACTTATATTAAGTATTTTCGTACTCAATTTAAGTATATTTCGAATTATACTTGATTCAAGTTTACTTTTATTCGAAACGAGTCTACTTATACTTGATTCAAGTATTTTCATGCTTGTTTTAAGTAATTCGTACTTAAATCAAGTATTTATTTTAAGTACTAAAAATACTTATTTCAATGCACTTCGTACTTAATTTTAGTACGTGTTTTTTTCTCTGTGTACCCACTTCGATTGTAAACGTTTAAATCTACTACACTTATATCGAAATTAAATTACAAATTTGATTAAATAACAAATAAGACAAGTGAAAAAAATATGTAGTATCAACGGACGTTTGAAATCGAAAACGCTTTTATATTTGTAGCCCACGTTTTAATACGATTCAATATTGTTGTCTATAACATCAAACACTTTATATCATAGAATAGCTTCTGTGCATATTATGCGATCGTGTTGAAATTATTAGGGCCTGTCGGAAGTAGACTATATATTATATGTGCTCAAACTCAAGGTAACAGCTTTAATTCTGGTTTCGTTAATCATGGGGCGTGTACTTAATTTTAAAATATTATTGATCTGCTTTCACCCTGCAAAATGAATATCTCCAATTTTGGTAACTCAAGATCGAAGACTTCTCTGAGATAGGTATGGAGGAACCTACATACTAAGTTTGCTGCCCATATTGTATCTAAGATCTAGGTGTTCAAACTGACAGACAAAAGAATATGGTTTTATCGAACTTAATATAAAATCAATTAAACCTATCACTATACTTATGTTATGTATGTATGTATATAGGGTGGGAAAGTTTACTCTCTCTGCGTGTTGAATAAATTTATAACTTTTTTATTTACTTTTATATTTGTTTAGTTATGCATTAATTCTTGCAGCTTATTTCCAAAATATATTTTTATATTTTTGTTTTACTTGTTATTTTAATTGATTCATGTATCCCAAAAGTTCTGTACAGAAAATGTTGTATTTTTCTGACTCTTTGTCAAACCTAACCTTTTATTTAACTTTGTTTAAATTTATTTTGTTAATTTATTTGTATTTATTTAATTTTTTTGTTACATACATTGGCATAAAATGATTATACTTACTTGTGAACGCTTTGGGTATCGCGTATTTAAGTCGAGGCAAGCCGAAAGCAAAATCAAAACCATACTGCTGCTTCTCTCTTCGCTTCTCTCATCACTCTCTATCTCTCTCTCTTTCTCTCTCTCTCTGTCTCTCTTCTTTTCCTGCTGCTTTTCTCTGTAGACCAAGTGCGATCACTTACAAGTACAAAATTGTCCCAGCCTACGCTCAGTTGCACTCAGTTGAGTTGTTGTTGTTTAGTGTTGCCCCCAAAATGATATCTGGGTGCTGATTTCTCATCCGTTGGCGTGTGCGTGAGCCACAGATTGGGGCACAACAAATACAAATAAAAAGAGATGCAGAGAGAGAGATAGGGTGGAGTACTCGTATCGCTGGAGAATGGGAGCAAGACATATCGCAGGTACGCCTTAGCTCATTTGATATTCATTGATGTGGAGCAGAAAGTCCGATCTGTATTTCCCCCCAACCCCTCGTCAGGGGCACGGCCACGTTGTGGCACGTTGCACTGTTGCACCGTTGCCTGATTGCGTGTGCGTGTGTGCAAGTGCGATCCATGAGGAGGACTTTAGTGCAATTACAATTACCTCACCCACTAAATGCCCACCACAACAGGAAATGGCAAAAAACAACTTAAAGAAAAAAGAAAAAGGAGATAATCTTTGAGATTGAGATACAAAATTGAACTACCTGAAGATATTCGATTGATATATCATAGACTGACAAACATTACAAAACATAATCATTCAAGGTGGATTTATCACATCGATTTGGGGTATGTTTAATCTTTAGTTTATCCGATGAGATACTGAAACCTAAACTACCTGAAGATATTAATTTGCTATGTTATAGACTTACTAAGCTCACAATATAAATTCTTTGGTTATCAATTGAGATACAACTTAAATGCTAAACTACCAGTATTTATTCATATGATATTTTAAGGCTTACAAAAAAACTAAAAAAATAAATAAAACTAAAATTATATAAATTACATAAATGGTAGACAAAGCATTGTTAAACTATATGTGTGTGCTAAATATAAGCATAGTTAAACAACTTCATCTTACTACAAAATCTGTGTGACAATATGAAAGTAGGAAAACTGTTATGTTGGGAACATATGAAATTAATTAATAATAAATTATAAACATCAGAAATTATAACTAGTGCCTTCACATTCCAAGATGAATTTATCAGATCGATTTGGGGTATGGTTAATCTTTAGTTTAGAGCGCGCGAACCGTTTAGCGTTCCTCAAATTGATCGTTTTAGCCCTCATTGTGGTCTGGGCCTGGCTAAAAAGACAACAACGGCAGCTTGGGCTTGACTAAATGCTGGCCTGCCAGTAGTAATTGTTGTTTGTCTTCAACTTTTTCTTGTTTGTTGTTTTTGGTGTCATGCGCCACCTTAACAACATTTTTGCCAGTCCCATTTGTCATTTAGCCAGCAAGCCAGCCAGTCAGCCAAACATTCTGTCAGCCAGCCAGTCAGTCACTCAGTCAGTCAGTCAGTCACCCAGTCAGTCAGCCAGTAAGTCAGCTAGCAATTCATTCATTATGCTCTGAGATTTAGCCCAGGCGAGTCATTCGATTCATAGGCAGACTGCGTGGGTTGACGCTGCTTAAGCTAAAGAGCAAACAAAACAAAAGATACTCACAGCAAATAGTATTAAGAAAATAATGCCAAAAAGCCCTTTAACTATACCAAGTTCTGTGTACACTATGACAACTATTCAAATTTATTTAACTATCTGAAAGAGCGATAAAGTAATCAGAAATCTATGGGCAATTAAGCTAGTGCCATAATTAAAACAATCAAAGTATCATTATTCTTAGTAAATCAATAAATTATTTTATAAATACAAAACAATAGGTTAGAGCTACGTTTAATTGGAAAGTATTAAACCTTTTGTCAGTCCAGCTTCATTCATTTATTTTTTTAAATCGCTAACATATTTAACTTTATACCAAAACTTGAGACAAAAATGTAACTTATATGGATTTTGTAGCTTAATAAATTCGCTGTGATTTTCATAATCTAAGTATCTAAGTAAGTAATCTAAGTATCTAAAGTAAGGCTTACTTATTTCTTATTAACTGCATTTGTATTTATTAATTTTAAATATGGTTTATTTATTTTTATGATTTTTCCTATTTTACTTTTTAACCCTCTCAACAACTGGAGTTCTCTTAAGGCATAATCTTAACAAAGAAATTATTTACCAATTTATATAATAACATAACAATATTATATGTAAATTTCCAATTTTTAATCTTTTCAACATTATATTTTTAGTGAATCTCTTCTCATTATCCTCTATTCCAGGATCGTATTTGTGAATCGGATTTTCTTTAAAAAGAAGATTGATTTTCCCTTCTTTTAGAGAGATACTTCATAAATACCATGGAATTTTTATATTCCCTCTCTTCAATTCTGTTCTTCTAAAATCTTAGCTTAGCTTTTCAGCTAGTGTTAGATTGCACAACTATTTCGAAATGCTCAACTTTCTTATAGAGCATACACCACATGACAATGCTCGAATTGTCTCTACGTCTCCGACTGCGACTCCGCCTCATTGTTTCTTATTTATTTATTTATTTATATTTTTTTCGATCGCAATGCGCTTGGGAGAGCCACACTCACACAGATACACACTCACAAATACACACATACATATATATAGATAAACTTATACACACATACTCGTAAATCGCATGCCTAGCCAGATAAGTTCACTTTGTGCTCTATGATGCACCTCAGATTGCAATCAAGAGATATCCAGAGATATTGCAATTAAGATAAACCCACAAGCGCCGAGTATGCGAGTATTTAGCCAAAGCAAAGCTCCCTATATTCTCCCCTTCCCCTCCACCTCTCAGATCCCTCTTCCATTCTCTAGACCCCTCTAGTTAACCCCTAACCGTTCTATTATTGTTACCGTTGTTGGCTTTAGTTTTCTTGCTGTCAACCGTTGCCGTTGCGTTGTTGCCAATGCCGATGCCATCGTGACTCCCTCTTCCTCTGAGTGCCCCTCCATTCCCCCCTCCCCCCTCCTAAGTTCCACAGTCGCCACAGTTCCCAATCAGAGTCGCTAAATCCACATGCCCACAATTGCCATGCAAAGAAAGGCCAGCCAAAGATTTCTAAATACCAAATAAAATATCCAAAAAAAAAGAGACGCTGCTGAAAAGTCAAATGGCGATCGCGTCAACGGACTTTGAATTGAACTCCATTATTATACTTATATCGTTGGAAAAAAAAACTCCTTTTATCCTGATACTTTTTAACTGAAGCCCCTTAAAGATAGGAATTCCTTTATACAAGAACTTAAGAATTGATCTCTACTTGAAAAACAAACAAGTTTTTCATACTCACAATTGGCAGCAAAACTCATGTTTGTGTGCTCAGAATGTTCCAGTAAAAATTCAAATTAAAAATATTGAAAAGAAATTTTTATTCAAGCTTATAAAAAAATTGAGTTCAAAGGGCCTAACATAATTAAAAAGACATCCCACTTCGAAATGGGTTCAGGTTTTCCTAAGTAATGATAATGTTTGGCGATTCATAGATACCATATTCTTATAAAGACCCATATTCAATATTTTTTAAAATTTCTTTTGGTCAGCTGCTTTTAATTTAAATGAAACACATAACTAACCTTCTGTTAAAAGAATGTTCCTAAAGATCCTGTAGAAAGCACAGTCAATTTCTAAATTTTTCCTATATTTTATTTGACTATCTTTTATCTACTAGATTGTATCATGCTTCTTTTCAGTCAATTTAAGATGCGACTACAACTTCAGGAGCAAATTCCTCAACTGTACCTCGTATCTTTGGTTGAATTTTGTGTCTGACATAAAAAAAAAAACTAGTGGAAATATATAAATATCTCAGAGTTAACGTTAAAATTTTCAAGTTCACCCCCTGCTACGAGTTGTGCTCTTGGGGCTGTGACTGGGAATGGAATTGGGAATGGGAATGGGAATGGGACTCGATATGGAACTGGAACTGTGTCTGGTCAAATGTGTTGCACGTTGCATGGAGGGTGTGTGATTTGTCTTTTGGACTGTTTGCAACCGAATCCGTTGTCACTGTCACTGCGATCTGTGATCTGGATATCTGACAGTATCCCAACTTGCTTGGCCTCTGTCTCTGTCTCAGTCTTAGTCTCTATTTCTCTGTCTTTGTTTCTCTGTTGTCCCCAAAGATGCTTAAAAATAACATAACGCCCGCGTCGCGGTCTCGCGGTCTCATCGTGGACTCTTGGAAGCTGGGCGGGCATGGAAGAACACATGTGTCTGCCATATGTTTGTCCATGAGGCGATGCCAGTCAGCGGAACGGACAAACTGACACAGCCACAGCCACAGCCACAGCCATAGCAACAATCAGAGCAACAGCAATAGCAACAGTTGCTGCCACAAATGATGTTGCCACTGTATGTTGCCACTGTATGTTGCCGCTGGCGACTTTGACATTGTCGTTGGCCCACGATGAAGACATGTTCTTGGGGACGTTGGGCGAAAAATTCCCTTTAATTTTCAAGTTGGTCCATCGATCAGTCGACCCGACCCCATTGTGACTTGCCCCTTCTTGAGGCAACTCGCTCTCATTGTCAATGGTTCCATTTGTGGACACACTTGAGATTCCATTAATTCAAAAATATTTATTTTATTTTCCCATTTACCAAAAATGTTCAAAAATGTTGTTGTTGTTGTTGTTTTTTCTGTTGTTGTTGTTGTCATTGGTTTTTGTTTTATGGCAATTGTTGCTACTGTTCCCCGCTCTGTTCTCAATATATTGTCACTTGGACATTGTCGCATGTAAATGGTGAAGAAGGGAGACAATTTCTCAGCGAGAGACAGACACTTGAGAATCGAAATATGTATTCAAATTTGAAGCCAAATTCAAGTCTTTTAGTCCAAATTAATGTGAGACTCTTCCTTTTTTTTCAAACAATATTTGTTTAAAGAAAATTAATATTGAAAGTTGATATATGAAGGCTATACAAGAGCAACTTTGTAAGTCAAATTTTTTATCAGTTTTGGCATAAAATGTAACATAAAAATTAAACTTCTCAGAAGCAACTTTAAAGTACATATTCTCTTATACCAAATTTGGGCACCAGGAGTTGATTAAAAATGAAAAAAAAAAAAAAACTGGAAATAGTTGCCTCCCAATATTCAAAATTTATTGTTGGTGTTATGAAATTTGTTATTAAAATTACATACATACATATTTCTATAAATCCAAAGATCTAAGAAATCTTCCAATTTGGTTTGTTAATATAAATATTTCAATATTTCTTATTATTAAAGACATTATATTTAAGATATATGAAATATATCTTTAGAATAAAAGTGAAGGTACATTCTCCCACAACTCTTTTATAAACCTTAAATAATGTCTTACAATGTACATACTCTTTAATATATTTTTGGGAAACTTTATAATAGAACTGTTCACAGAAATATACTTCTTAGTATACTTTAAATTTTAAATACACTTTTATATAAGTTTTTAATACCAGTAAGAATTAAAGAGATCATTCATTTCAATGTACTTTCTAGGCTGCTTGAGAGCTGTCCACAAAATGTAATAACAATACCACTAAAAGGGGCGCCTCCTACTGTAATGCATAGGCACTGAGTGTTATATTACGGCCAGGATATGCAGATGGACAGGACTCACGTGGAATGCAACAAAAGATCAAGTGGCACTTCAGATGTCAAGTGTGGCACTTGAAGAATTTGAAATTTCAATTAAGTATGTACTTGAGAATCCTTGCAACACAGACAGACTCAGATGTGCCGCTCCTAAGGGGGTAAGAAGCGAACCTGTAGATCCTTGAGATCCTTACCACATGTTGGGCTAAATCTGGAATTGATTTAGAATCTGATTAAAATGAAGTGCATTAAACAATGTCTTCTAATGGGAAATGTGTGGTGTTTTAAGATCAACCTTAGGTTGTTACTTGTTTCTGGGGTAAAGGGGGAACTAAGGACCTGAGGAAATGGTATCTATGGCATGGTAGAAGGACATTGAGGGCAAACGACGCGCCGTTTATACATACATATATTACTTACCATAGTTGTTAGCCTTCATGGCCATCGAATGTATAATCGATCAGTTGGGTGGCAGTGCCCGGCCAACGGGCCAAGAGTTTGTTGGGTCATCTAAACAAAGCCAAAACCGCCAAAGGGCCACCCTCATCCCCTTCTTAGTCCTTAGTTCTTCTATTAGTTAGGCCGTTGCAGGCCGTGGCTGGAGCCAAATGTGGCACTCTTGGCTCTTAGGCTCAATGAATTTTGTTAAATCGATAAACTTTGTTTAGCCCACGGAAACAACAAGAAGCAGCCGGCCCCTAAGAGCAGCAACACCATCACCATCACCACCACCACCACCACCAGTACCAGCACCAGTACCAGCAAAAACACCATCAGCACCAGCTCCACTACCACCACCATCATCATCATAGCCAATAGCCTAACCACAGTTTGTAGCCCGCAAAAAGCGAGCGAGGTTCAGATTCCATGGCTACGCGGCCCTGGCCAACGGATTGCGTCAATCAACAATTTGTCAACTCTGCGAGAAACGTAATGGAATGGAATGGAATTGTATGGAATGAAACAGTGGCTCGCATCCTGCGGAATGTGTAGAGTAAGGGAGAGTACACTAAAAAAATGAAGTGTCTAAATTAAGATCGGTTACAAAGACTTCTTCAACAATTTAAATAAACAAAAATAGATTTGAATTAATTATATATTTAATATTTATTTTTTACAACAAACGTAAGAGTAAACTACCGATAATAACAATTACAACTAACAATCAATATATTAAAGACAGCTATTCTACAAATGAGATTAAACTTCTCAACATCTTTAGAATAGTAAATTCAATTTATACAATAAAAATACATGCTTCGGATTAATTTTTTTCAATTTAAAGATTTTTATTCTGAATTTAAGAGTCTCAGATAAAAAAAGTTATTTCATTTATGTGTTTAATTTAATTGTTTATTTTTAATTACACTTTAATTATATTTAAAATATGTGTTTTTTTGATTTCAGACACTGTACTTGTAGTATTTTTTTTACAATTTTAATATTTTTTATTTTACATTAAGAATAGAATAAAATATTTAAGCCGAATATTCTTGGCTTTAGACACTGTTCTGTTTTTTCTCAGTGTAAGGAGGACAGTGTTGTTGGTGCTCGTTTAATCGATCAACGGCCAAGCGTTTGGCATTGAGAGACTCTTCAATTGGTGCCACATGCCGCACAGCGGGTAGCGGGTGGTGACGTTCGGTGGGTCGATAGGTCGAACGGTTGGGTCTTGGTCGGTTTTGGTGGTTTGCTGGCTTGGGGTTGGGTCTTTTTTTTTGGGGGGGTTTGGGGTTGACATAGCGGTGCTATCGAAACTTGTGACCCGCAATCGATCCAACAAAAAAGGCGCCCGTTCACGCGACACTTAATAGCTGGGCAACGCCGTGGCGACGCCTGGCACGGCCCCTGCCCAGTTGCAACAACAACAAGCTGCCACAACAACTGAGGAGATGAAGAAGAATCAGCCTCAAAGAGAGCTTGTGGCTGCCACAAACAACAACGGTAGCCGTGATAATGGCCAGCTTTTGTAATGGCCGTTGGCCAAGTTTGCGAAATTGGCAGCGATTGGAGTTTGAGGCCTGCCACTTAAAGAGCAATCATGGCCAAGCGAAGCCAACGCTAATGCTAATGCAACAGCTGCCCCATGGCCAGATGATGAAGGAAGGTGCTGGCAACAGAATCGATCCATCCGATCGATTGATCGTTCACTTTTTTTTTTTAGTTTGGCCAATTTGTCGACACTTCTAATGCTGGACATGCGCCGCAAGGATCACGATAATGACGTTGCAAAAGCCCAGTTGCACGTTACACGTTGCACGCTGCTCGCTGCATTCTGCACGTTGCATGTTGCAACAGGAGTGCACACACTCAAAACTCAAGCAGCAGCTCTCTGTGGCATATGTCACACTACTGCCCCTCGATCTTTAGCTCCCTTCCCTACCTCTCTCTCCTTGGCTGCTGGTAATTGTCGGCAATTCAGTAATTTTCGTTGCAAGCTTTGTTGCAAGCCTCTCGTTGTTGCAGTTGCAGTTGCGTTTCTCACATCTTGCCGACTATATGCATATATTATATACACTATACACATATGTTTACATACATATATACATATATGTATTCATATATACAGATCCATTCATAACTCCCCCTCTGCCAACCTACTTGCCTCTCTACCCCACCCTGCCACAACCTTGCCGCTTATTATTTACTTATTGAAATGCCGCTTCGAAGGGTAATTACGAGTACTCCTTTTGGTTCCGTTTGAAGTTACCGCATTCCGTAACTTTTAAAAAAAATAAATAAAAAAACAAAACAAAGAAAAAATTATTATACAAATCTGGCAACTGTTACACACACACACACACACACATACAATCACTCACACCTACAACTGTCAACTAAACTCAACCTTTTTTGGACAAGCCTTAAAAACATCAAGAGTCACAGACTATGATTATGATCATGATATGATATGTTTTATACAATTCACATATCATTTGCATAATCGATTTGACACTGCAGATTTATCAGTTTACTATAGATCAAAAATATTTTTCTAATACCGGTGGTAAGTAAAATGTAAATTATTAGAAAAAAATCGAAAATTTTGAAAACATAATTTTATTTAAGAAATTAAACTAAGTTAGAATTTAGGTCAAATCATGATAAAGAAGACAACCCGCTTGGAAATCGGATCAGTTTTTACAAAAGTTTTGGTGGTTTAACCTTATCGAACACCTTAATATACCTAGTTTATATCGGCAAGTCTGTTTAGACTGTGAGGTTGCCGGCAAGATGAAAAAACGTTTTGGTATAGTTTCCAAAATGGCAAAAACTATTTCCATTTAAAGTGGTATATATATTTTTGTTAGCATACATACCATGCATGTATATATTTATTTTAATTCCTTTGGTCATTGTTACATATTTATATATAAATTTTATGCTCTCATCGGCAAGTTTATCTAGACTGTAAAATTGTCAAAAGAACAGAATTAACTTCCATTTAAAGTGGTATGTACTTATGTTTATACTTTTGTTAGTACATATGAATTAATTATATTTTTTTGATCATTGTTACATATTCATGTTTGTATTCATGCTCTGATTTTGTTGCCGCTGTTGAATGCGGCCGGCTTTGAGTCCGCCGGCGTTGTCAACGCTGCTGCGGCAACTGATAAGCGTGCGACGGATGCCAAAGCTTGTCTGCACGTAACCCCATCCGAAGTTTGCTGCTCTCTTTGGCAATTTGTTATTGTGCGCTCTCACCCATGTGCGTCTCCCTCGCTCTCGCTCTCTCTCTATTTGCGCACACAAGAAGGGTAGCAGCAGCAGCGCGCTCTCTTTCTCTTTCCGCTCTTTCACTTTGTGGCTACCTGTGCGCGAGAGCACGAGTAACGGTGTCTTGAAAGCATCGTCAGTGTCAGCAGGTTGAGCAGGGAGGGGGTAGAGTGTGTGAGAGAGTAAAGGAGAGTGGTTAAAAAGGGGGCAGTCAAAGAGAGCGACGATGGCCAATCGATGGGGAGAACGCGCGTGTGCGACGCTCGTATGAGTGCGTCTCCATATGTGAACATGTGTGTGAGTGTGTGTGAATGTATGATTGTATAAATGTGAATGTAAATGCGAGTGCACATAAGCAAATGCGCCGATACATATGCTATAGCCAAGGGGCTATAACTGTGGACATGCGTGTGTTCTCTTTGTGGAGGTGGTAGAGAGCGGGTAGAGGTAAGTGAATAGTATGCGAATAGTGAGGGGAAAGTGGGAGTATAGGGAGAACTAAACAATGGGTTAAGCTTAAGGTTATCAGAGTGTCATATGATTCAAAGACACACTCACACACACATGTGGGTGGTAGGGGTGGTGGGTCGGGACAGAGGGGTATCCAACTGAAGTTGTGTCTCAGTGGACACTCACAATACTCATGCACACTCATATACAACACTCATTCACTTGTGTGTGGCGCTAATGATCTCTGGCTATCTCGCTCTTCACTCGCTCTCTCTTTCTAACTAACTCTCTCAGTCACACTCGTATTCACACTCGCACTCACACTCATATGATTCAAAGGCGCACAATTAACAATAACGCAAACCTTTGCAATAAAAACAATTCGCATTCACTTTTGGGCCAGCATCGCATACTCACACATACACAGCACTCACACTCACAACATTCACATATGAGTACGTGCTGTGCTTCTCATATCAAAAGAGCTGACATTAATGGGTGCAATGCTAGGCAGCGCAGTCGACTGCGCAGTCAGCGTTGACAGCAGCTTTACTATGTGTGTGTGTGGTGGTGGTTCGAACTGCTCGCGTCCAGTCGTTGTCCGCCTCGCAACTTGGAACTTGCAACATGCTGTAAGGCAACCACCCAAACAATCGCCCACCCACTAAACACGACGTCGACTTCGCTGTCTCTGCCACTGTCTCTGTCGCTGCCGCTGCCTCTGCTGCTATGATTAATGTGCATTAGCCGGTGTTGACCGCGGTGGGCGAGCATTATAGCTTAAGTATGAGCATTCTCGTGCAGCTAACGCCAATTGCAGTTAGTACGCACCTACACACACTCGCACAGTCGCACTCGAACACTCATGAATGCGCACCCACAATATTGTATGTAAGATATGTGATTACTATAATTTTCTCAATGTTATCATGAATGTACTCACGAATACATTTGTGAATGCACTCATAAATGCACTCATGAATATGCTCACGAATAAACTGATGAATACACTCATGAATACAATTGTAATCTCATCAAAACATTCATAAAAGCACACATTTTGAATGTAAACTCAGGAATACATTCGTGAATATTTTCATAAATAGACTCAAGAATACAGTCACGAAAACATTCATTAATACACTTACAATACAACTAAATTTTTTTGGTGGAAATAAATATACTCTTAAAAATTAATAAGCTCACAAATTAATATAATTCATTAATTAACATTCTTGAATAAACTCAAAGCAATCATGACAAAAAGAATGGGTAAAATTGAATACCTTATTCATACAAGACATTCACTTTGAAATGAATATCAACTACTCGGTTACAGCTGAATAATGTAAATAAACACTCAAATGCAATTTCAATTCCAAAAGTGAGTACCCATTTCAAAGCAGTTGTGCACTGAATAACACCCACAACCCAGCTGAACTTCAACCCAAAGAAATACTCATTGACTAACTACACCAAATGGCAGTAGTGTTGTCATTTAAGCTATTTTATAGCTAGACAGCAAAACCAGCTAATTTTAAAAATGATTTCCAGGGAGACAACGATATATTGAGTAACATTTTGTAATCGTATAAAAAAATGAATAACCAACTTAAAATTACTAAATTAATAAAAAAAAATATAAGCATTGTGCTTAATAATACATATGCGCTACTATAAATGTACATGTATAACATTTTAAATAATAAAAAACATAATAATAGTAATCAAAGCTACAGTTGTAGTTAAGACTTCTTCTAAGTCAAAAAATATAAAACTTTAAATACATATTGTTACAAAAACTTAAAAATAATAATAATAATAAGAAGTAATCGAAATAAATATTATAGTTGAGACTCTTTCCAAATTATTAATTTTAGAAGTGTTTAATTACTTAAATCTCAGTTTCTGATTTAAAGTATTAATTTTATAATTAAGTATTATACCTTAATAACTAAACGATATAAAAAAAGCTACTTAAGCCCAAATAATGCTGGCAATTAAACTGACCTTAATAAGAATAACATATATTAAAAACCGCCACACATAGTTAATAGCAATGTTTAATTTCTGAAAATAATTATAAAATCTTAATAAATAAATAAAATAAAAATGAGACTTTTTAGAACGAAAGATACAGGCAACACTGAACGTCAGCTGAAAGGTTTGGGCCACTACTCGCATTGTGGTCGACAACAACTGCGACGCTGGCTTCATTGACAGAGCGCCAACGCCAACTAAGAGCTAAAACAGCTAACAACTAACAGCTAACAGCTAAACAGTTAGAGGCCAGAAAGGCAGGCGGCTTGGCTACTGCCGTCCGCCAGTTGGCGCTGACGCTGGCAGCGACGTCGCGTTGCGAGTGGTTTGGTCGGTTGGCAGTCGGCTGTTGGCTCTATGTGGCAAGTTGGCTGGCAGTGGCACTGTGGCAGCAGTGGCAGCCTCTTGTTGAATGGAAGATGGGCATAAACTAAGTTTAGTTTATTAGATGCACACGAGCAGCCGCGTTGTGAGGACGTGCCACAAGTTCCTGCTACAAAGTCCAAGCGGTTTTCTCGGGAAACGCGCGCGTAAAAATCGAAAAATTCGAAAAAGCGTCAATAAGAAAATGTGCAAAAATCGTGTGTGTGATTAAAAGATTTTTTTTTTTTGGGAAATTTAAATTTTGGGTAAATTTGACATTGACATGAATATGAATATGTAGTATATGACTAAGAATTAATTGTAGTATTAACATTGGTTAAACAAACATTAACCACTATTATTATTATTATTTAATTTTATTATGTTATTTTAGTTTAATTTGCGCGGGAAACACAAGAAAAAGTCAAAGCTTAAGTTGCGCGCGCATTGTTGTTATTGTTTTTGATGTAGTTGTTGTTGTTGGTGGTGACGCCGGTTGCGAGGGTTGCGCGAACAATGGACAATGGACAGCTGCTTTAGCTGCTGCTGCTTCTTCTTCCTCTCTTTGCTTTTGGCTACTCCTCCCACTCCTGCTCTTTCTTCTCTTCCTCATCCTTCTCACACATGTGTGTTATCAGCTCTGCAAGCGTCGCTGTCAACGCTGACGTTGACTTGAAACAGTCGCCAACATCGAACTTGGCTATTTTCATTTGTTTCAACTGAACTTTGGCTCTCTCTCTGCCATTCTCTCTCTCGCTCCCGCAAGCTAACTCGCTCTCGCAGTCGTCAGTGTGTCCACCCCCACATACGCACACACATGCGGCTAACGGACCAACGAGTAACAGTAAACCAAATAAAAACAAACGCAACGTCAGCTACAGCAACAGCAGCAGCAGCGACGCCAGCAGAAGCAGACCAACAACAACAATCACCCCCCTCAACCCAACCACCACCTTAAACAATAACAATAACAACAAACCAACCACCACCAACAACAGTAAAAAAGGGCTGTAGCTTTAGCGTTGGCGTCAGCTTTGACGTTGACGTTGGCGTTGACGTCGCAGTTGGCGTTGGCGTTGGCGTTTGCGTCGCTTAGCCAAAATCAAATTTCTCAGATTGGCATTAAAGTGCAAAACCCTAAAATAAAATTGAATTATCTGAACGTGTGCGTCCACAGTCGCTCGCAGGACATCGTCGCGTTCGGACATGCTCTCGTGTTGTTGTCGCTGCTCAGTCGGCTTTGGCTTTTTCTAGGCATCATCTCTCGTCGTACTACTATAAAGCTTTGCTTCTGCCGCTGTCGCAGTCGCAGTCACTGCCTCTCTCATCTCTCACCAGACCAGCATATATAAAACAAACACATATGTGTGTGGTACATTTGCTCACTCATACAAGTACATATAGATATTTAACTCACATACACACGCTCGCTCGCTCTCTCACGCACGCACTGCTCGTCCACTCGTCAAGCTTTCGTTCGTTTCGTTAAAGCCGACGACAACAAACAAACGACGACGAAGACCACGAAGAAGTTCTCTCTCTCGCGCCCGTTGCCCATTCACTCACTGGCCTCGTGTTAGTGCTGGTGTTGGAGTGTTGGAGTGTGTGTGTTTGTTGGTGTTGGTGTCGTTACGGCGCTTTGTGCTTTGTTGGTTGGACAACGGCAACGACAGCGACAACTACAACGACGACGACAGAGCGACAGCCGCAGCAGAGCTAGTGAAGACGCGCTCGCCGCTCGACGCCTCGCAGTAGTCGCGTACTTCCGCCGTTACCGTTAGCACCACACATTTCTGACGAGGCTGCCACCGCCGTCGCGGTGCACGCAGCAGCAGCAAACGCAACTGCAACATCAACACTAACCGTTAACAGTTAGCCACAGGACAACAACAAATCATGACGCGTGCTTAAAAATACATATACATGTATTTTCTAAATTAGAAAAAACGAAAATATATTTTATATTTTCATCCTCATCCACCGCTCCCAACCGTCCTCTTAACCGGTAAATCACAACACACACGCACACACGCATAAGAAACATCACAAACACAGAGTCACGACAGAAAAGTGCAATTTTTTTCAAGTGTTTTTGTGTTTAATGTTGAATTCCAATTGGGAAGGCTCGTTGTTGCCAATTGGAAAAAGCCGCAACGTGAACGTGAGACAAAAGTAAAGGAACGAAAGTTGTGAATCAAAACAGAAACCGAATGAGAATAAGAGTAAGAATAAGAATAAAAATATTGTGGCCAAAAAGGAAAATGAAGAACGCGCTAAAAACAATAACAACAACTAGCATAGGCAAATAAGAATTACAACAACTACAGTGCAAACGGTTCCTATTCAAAAGAAACAAAAAATTTTCAAGAGAGGAGCAAAAGGAGAGCGAGGAGAGAGAAGAAAAGGAAGCAAAAGCAGAGGCAGAGGCAGCAGTGTGTTTGTTGTTCTTGCGAGTGTGAATCTGTTTGTTTTTGTTTTGTTTGTTTTGTTTTGATAAAAAAAAGTAAGAAATAAATATATTAATTAATATTTATTGTCATATTAGAAAATCTAAAGGTTGCCAGCAAAATGACAACAACGACAACAACAACAACAACAATAATCAAATATACAAAACTGAAGCTGCCGAGTGGCCGAAGATTGGAAAACATTTAAAAGGCCCTCATAAAATACAACAAAAATTATAAAAATTCAAAAAGTGCATTTTTTTTTAAATCAAAATAAAACTGCACAGGTAAAATACAAAATTAAAAACAAACAAACGGCAAAGAAAAAAGTGCAATAATAAATAAATACAAAATAATAAAATTAATTCTTAAAAAACCAACAATCAAAAAACATTTATCAAGTGTTTTCAACAAGAAAAATAAAGCAACAGCTCAAAGACGGAAGAAGTACACGAAAGGAGCAGCAAAATAAAGAAGCTGCGTATAGAGAAACTGGAGGAGTAGGAGTTGCCCGCCCATCTGCCATTGCGGGGGCGAGCGCTCGGCAAAGTTTTAAAACACCTTTGGAAATTGAAACAAAAATGAGAATTAAAATGCCCGCGGTTCGAATTGCACAAGGTGAGTTTCAAAAAAATACAGATATTTAAATCAAACAACAAGTGCAGTGTAACTTTAACTTTAACTTCTGAACAGATGTTTGGAAAGCTAGAAAAGTCAAGTTTAAGTTTTTAAAGTTCAAGATTTGAACACTGCGAAAAAAGAGACTTGTGCCACCTGTGGGATGGGATTTGTAAACAGAAAGAGTTGAAAATAGAAGTGGCTGAGGGGTAACGGTTTTTGTTTGAGTTTTTTTTTTAAATTTAATGCATAAATAACTATCGATAATTCACTTTAAATATCCAGTTGAAATTTGTGTGGAGACAATTTTAACAAAGAGAAAATTTATTAATTACTGAAGTATGGTATATAGCTTTAGATTAACTGAGAACATTCATTTTTAATATTTAAATTCTCTCATGCTTAATATATTTATTGATTTGAAAATATCTTACGATGCCTACAAATTTCAGACTGTCAACATATTATTCGATTCTATGTATCTTGCAATTATTGGAGTCATTAGAAGGATATTTTATATGCAGCTTAATAAATTGTTGGTTACATATTGCTCGGGTGTACTTTATTAGCTGTAGAACAAGAGTTATGTCTTTTCAAGGCTAAAACTGAAGGGCTAGAACTGTTTAATTTTGGTATGCGGGCTCGTAAATAAAAGAGTTAGTTACAGGTACGATACTAAAACCTCACATAATATCAATATTAGCTATTTTTATTTAAAGTTACCGATTGATACAAAGTATATGATGAATGTATTCTCATAAAGAGAACATTTTCAAAATACAGTTAATGATAGAGAGATTCAATTACGAATATGGTGACCCTGATATTAATAAATAAATAAAAAGAAGACCTAATAGCATAATTATATAGAACAGTTTAAATATTAATGTTAGTTATATTCTATGATTTATATTAGTTAGAATCTAGATAAATACAAAGTTGATCTGGATATGTGAGTTCTCATTTAGAGAAAGTCTTGAAATTCAAGTAGTTTTGTTGTAAAACATATGTAGATAAATGATAAAGATACATATATGATGAACCTGTTCAGAATCATTTAAAAAAGAACTCAAATTTTATTGAAATAGAATAGTTGAAATATTAACTTAATCAGTATAAACACCATATGTTCTGGCCCTGTACGTCGCTAATGAGTGAATGTGAATGTGAGTGTGTGTGGTTGTTTTGTTCTCTGCTCAGTATCTACTACGGGTACTCATAACTACTCGCACGAGTCGGAACGGTTATCGCAACGATATCGCAAATGCTCTGAAATCAGAGCCCGCCCGTTTAGGTGTGTTTGCAATGATTTCTCAGATTTGTTGTGTACTTTTTTTTAGTTTATTTTTACCTGGCTGTTATATTTTGTGTTGTTGTTGTTGTTGTTTTTTGCGTTGGCGGTTGTAAAGTTAACGTCCCTCTGACTGGCACGACGATGGCCGCAATTTAGTTGGGTTATTACTTATTATTATTATTGTTCTTATTATTATTATTTGTACGCTTTTCTCTTGGTTGTATTTTTTGTGTTTTTTGTTCTTGTCCGATCTGAATGGGCGCAATTAACATGACAAATAAATTGTGAGTGTGTGAGTGTTTGTGAGTGCTGGTGTCTGGTCACGGCTAGTTCAAAGGGAAATCAGAGCCGTATAACCATAAAAATGAGGACTCAACACACATCGTAGCTAAATTTGCACTCATATTTGGGCATTTCCGTATCATGATCATAAAATGTGACTGTATTTTCTCCTTGACTCTGAGTTTTTGGCAGAGATTCTTTTTTTTGTTTTTTTGCGGTCGCTTGTATTGTTGTTGTTTAGTCACACCCCGCCACACCCACCAACGCCCCCGCCCTCTATTTAAGCAATGTTATCTACTCTTATCTAGATAACAATCATCGTTGTTGACATTGTCCAGCCCTGAACTGCCCAATGACGCACTTGCCACTTTCCGAACACTAGCCATTTATCAAGTGTTGTTGCACCTGCCCCACATGCCCCACCTGCAACCACCCACCCATCAAATGAGCCACCCAACTGTCGTCGATGTCGTCAAACAGTTTTAATTGCTCACAAA
Source organism: Drosophila neotestacea (assembly GCA_035044365.1). NCBI lineage: Eukaryota > Metazoa > Arthropoda > Insecta > Diptera > Drosophilidae > Drosophila > Drosophila neotestacea. Next base: position 1,079,305 of record JAWNMD010000799.1, read on the forward strand.
GTTGTTTGCCTTGTTATTGTTGTTTCTTCTTTTTTTTCGGTTTATTTGTGCTACAAATCAAAAGCGGAAAAATGGAGAGGAAGAGTGGAAAGAGGCAGGCGGGGTGTAGTTACCCTAGGGGTATTGGGTTATTGAGGTTCTACCAATTTTCCCATTGAATTTTGATAAGAACTCCAGCTCTGCAACTAATTGCTGACGATCACTTTTAGAGCAACCGCTTGAAGGTAATTTTATTTCCAGCGTCTGAAGAGGGGGGAAAAATCGAAACCCTCGAAAATAACGAGTTATCTGTTATCGATAGCTGTGTTGTGTTGTGTTGTGCCCAAAATTGCTGTTGTTCAACTCAATCGGAGCTCCTCTTTTCCCCCTCTTATCATATCATAATTAATTGCTACAATTTCATTATTTATTTTCTTCCCTCTTCATTTTGGTTTTTTTCTCATTTGGTGTTGTTGTTGGGGAATCTTTTCGATCTCCGAATTTACAAGATTTCGTCATGCCACAAAGTTGCTGCCTCTTCTACTTTTCGGCTTCTCTTATCATCGACTAATGAGTAATTTCCTAGAACAAGTCGCATTGCCAAATGCCAGCCATAGTTGATATATTTTAACATTATTTTTTATCTGTTTAGCAGACCAAAGGATATTAAGATTTTAGAGAAGCGAGAATATGTTATCTACTTATTAACTTGAATAGCTGAGTATTCGAAAGAAAAAGTTGCATCTAAGAGTTTTTCTTAGTCAATTTTAAACTTAGTTAACTTCTCTAAATTCGCTTGAGATCAATTTAGTGTTTAGTTTATTGGTGGATTTTTATATAATTATGTAGTCTTAAACTTACTTTCTACCTTAATTTTCCAAAAACTTTTCCAATTATCCTTCAATAATTAATGAGTCAATTGGTCATCTATTCATTTAATCAATCTGGAAACCTAATTTCAAATAACTTGAACTGTCCTTAAAAGCATTTTATCGTCACTTTTGATTTGTTGTACTAACAAGTACACTCATTCACATATAGTGAATGCACTTGTGAATAACAAACAAAGGGGGTTGCCCAATTCACCTGTTCCCCTCCTCCCTAATAACCTCGGCATATTTGGCAACCCTTCAATCCATGTTCCGCATGAATACGAATAGCACTCGAAAATAAGAAATAAAAACATTTAAAACACGTGAAACGGTCAAACGGTTAATCGAGCGGCAAAAGGAGCAGCTGTCCTCGGAATTAGTTGAATCGATACTCTTGGACATGGACATGGACATGGACTACGGGTCGGATGTGTGAGAAAGTGTGTGTGTGTGTGTGTGTGTGTGTGTGTGTGTGTGTGTGTGTGTGTGTGTGTGTGTCTGTGTGGCACCTGCTATGAAGGGCCATCTCATGGTCGTGTGGTGGTGCCTGACTTTTGGGGTCGCCTTTTCTCACCCAACTGTATTACACACAGTTAGTAAAGTAATTGTTTTGACAAGAAAAATAAATTAGCATATAGGTTTATTATTGTTTTAAAATATATTAAAATCCAGGGCAACTATAATCAAATAATCAACAAAGTTATTAGGCAAGGAATTATAAAACATATGAATTTATTAATTTGTAAAAAGAATTAATTTACAAATTTAAACAGTTTATCAAGTAACTATTTTGATATTATTTTTAAACATAATTAAACACAACTTATATCATAAATTCGTTTTCAATCATGTTCAATGAAAAGTAAAAACCAAGAAAATGTTTTTATTTATTGCTAAAATAGAACTTGTGAATTTTTGTATTTTGCCAAAACAATTAATTGACTGACTGTATACATATATATATTTTTAAAGGTATTTTTTATACCTTTATACCTTTTAATTTGATTATCGACCAAACAGTGTCCATTAAATGAGCGACCGACCGACCGCGTCCACGTCCGCTTCGGCATTGTTATCCAGCTCCTGTGGCATGCCTCTTGCCATGGCAACGTCTCTGTCAGGTTCCAGCAATTGTTATAACAAATAACAGGCAGCAAATCCCCCCTCAGTCCCTTTGGTCCCTCCCCCAAACTCTCCTCAACACGCTTGTGTCGTCATGTGGATGTCAAACTTTTGTCCAGCTGCGGCTTAAACGGCTCAGCTGACAATCGAAATGCGGGGAAAGTGTAGGGGAAGGTGGGGTATCATTTACTGGGTAAAAAGAAAGGGAATGCAGGGAGTGCATTTGAAATGTGCCTGGGAGCCTGCAGGACATCTATGAAAGCAGCCCCAAATAAATTGCAACTTTGGGGCGACTGTCACAGCGGGTGAGTGGGTTGTTAGATAAACCTCTCCCTCACCTCCTCTCTCTTAATCACTCTCTTTCTCTGTCGCTGTCTCTCTCTTTCTCTATTTTTCTCCAGTCTCTGCACCGCTGGAGTCGCCTCCGACTCTGTCTGCCACTGGCAGCATAATCAGCCACAACAGCGCGCAGCAAGTTGCTTCCGCTGCGGCGTCTCCATCTCCATCTCCATCTCCGTGTCCGTCCCATGTCCGTCTCCGTTTCCATCTCCGGCTCCGTCTCCGTCTCAGTTACACAATTGAGAGAGTCGAGGCTCCTCACTAGGTGCATCCGCAGTCCGTCGCATCCGTGTCCGTTTTTATATTCGACACTGGGGACAACGGGCGGTCGACAGTCCGACAGTCGGCCAAGTCAGTCAGTTTGGCCAAAGCCAAGTCAAGCCAAGCCAAGCCAAAAAGCCAGACAACAACAACATTAACAGCAACAGCAACAGCAACGACAGCAACTACTCACACTCCAACTCGGATGCGGATTCACATTCGTGCACACATTCATACTCACATTCACATTCACAGATTCACATTCAGATTCCGGCCAGGCGCATGAATTGTTTTGCACTTTCTTTTGTTTTAAATACGCTTTTGGCTTTTGTTTTCCTCTCTCTTTCTCTGACTCTACATCTCTCTCTCTTTCTCCCCGTCCCTCTCTCTTGCTCAGTCCAATTTTAATTTTTCGACAAAAATAAAAAAACAAAAACAACAACAATAAAAAACGAGACAAACAAAGCGCAGCACAGTTTGAAATAAAAAATATATAAATACCCCTTCTAAAAAGTCCTTGCTCCTGTCTCATATACATGTGTGTCTGTGTGTTTGTGCATGTGTGTGTGTATGTGCTGGGCAATTTCCCAAAAAATGAAAAAATATATGTATGTACACAAAATAAAGCTGCAACTGCAACAGGATGCAAGAGGCAAGTTGCACACAGCAGCTGCATTACATTCTCAGCAAGAGTTGAGGGACAGCTTCTCAGCTTCTCATAGATTCCCATAATAAAAATAGTCGAATAATAAATATGAAATAATATTTTGAAAATAAAAGACAAATTCTAGATTTCACAATAAAATTGTATTTAATTCGAGCACTGATATTCATTTATTTCACACCTAGTTAAAAAATACTTCTAGTATTCATAATAAAAATAAATTGAAGTTGTTGATGAAATGTTTGTTTTAATTTTTAGTATATGTTTTAAAAGGTTCTTAAGATCCCTAAACCTTGTCTTTAGATGGGTTAATATAACAGATGAAGATAAGAGTCTAAGAAAGTGTCGTTACAATGTTTCGAAATGCTAGAGGCCAGTAAAACATTAAAGACTTTGTTAAACGAGGAATACACAAATAACTGCATAAGTATTGCATCCATTTAGTTTAGAATTATAAAAAGTATGTAAGTGAAGTAAATAAAAATTTGTTAAATATGCTAAGAAATGAAAGTAAACGTAAAGTTACAAGTTGACCTAACAAATTCAAGCGGTCAAACATGGCGTATACGTAATTGCTTGAGCAGCTGGGCGACTGTTGCTGTTGTTGCTATTGTTGCTACCTCCTGTCGCTTCGGGGAATGCCCGGCGAAAAAGAAAATGCGTAAATTGAGAAGAAAAGGCAGACGAAAAACGAAATGAAAGCAAGTAGCAAAACTTAATGAATCTTTTACTAGGTTTGTTTTGACGCGCATATTTTTATGACGTCGCGACTTCGCACTTTGGCAAACTTTTCACTTTCAATGGCGACAGCAAGAGGAGAAAGAGAGAAAAAGAGGCAGAGGGGGAGAGAGAGGGGAAGAGAAAGAGAGGTAACACCCAAGCCTCCCATTTGCATTTAAAAGCATAAAGAGAACTTGGCACCTTTGTCCTGTCTGCCTCCTTTTTGCCTTCCGTTTTTGGGGGCAAAACGTATACAAGGAGGGAAGTAGACGACTACCGCCTATCGCCTACCTCCCACTGCCTTCCCCTTTTAGCCTCTTTCGCCTTGAGCAGCTGTGCAGCTGGTTGAAAATTTGCGTAGCAAAACAAACCGCAAAATGTATTTACGAGTAGGAGTAGAAAGGAAGAAAAGGACGAAGAGGGCGAAACATTTTGAGTGATTGCAGTGTTGCCTCCGTTCAGTCAGTATTTTCTCCCCTCTGTCCCTACCTATAGCTCCTTTCTCCCTCTCTTTCCCTCTCACTCTCTTTCTCTCACTCGTGCTCAACCTACTTTAGCTACTGTTGTTGGCCCTTTTATTCTTGTTGTCGGCGCACGCGCCTCAGAAAATTGTTGCCTATATTTTTCAATGTTGTCGTTGTTGTTGTTGCAGCAGCAGCAGCAGCGGCAACAGCACGTGCCACAAGTTGCCAAACTAAACGTGCAACTTGAGACTAGACCGGCTGCCGCTTCCGGCCAGGAAATGCGCCTAAAAAAATCCTACAAAAAATACTCCGAAAAATTGCAGATGATTCTTGTGATTTTCCTTTATTTTTGAATTTGGTTTTTTTGTACTGTCGCATAAATTAACCCGCCCAATTGCGCTGCCCCACCCCATGTTGTGTGCCGCATGTTGTGGCAGCAACAATTTGATTAGTTCCAGGGCCCAGTGTCAGGGCCAAGAGTCGATTCATTAAATGGGTCCAAAAGGCTTGGCAGCTGGAGTTTTTCCGCCAACGCAATGTCAAAATATGAGCTAAAACAAGCAGAGGCATCCCTCTTTTCCCCCTTCGCTCTTTTTCCCCTTTCCCCAAGATGAAACCCAGAGTGGACGCTTCTTCGTCTTCTTCTTCTTCTTGGTTTTGTTGTTTTTGGGTTCGGTTTTGGACTTTTTTTCTACCTTTAGTGAGGTTTTTAATTGAGCAGCGCAATTATTATTTGCTGCCTCGCTGACTGTCTGACTGTCTGACTAACCGAGTCTGTCTGTCTGTCTGTCTTTCAGTATGTCTGTCTGTCTGTCTGTTCATTCATTCATTCATTCATTCATTTTCAGTTTATAAATAGCTCACGAAGCGCAGATTGAAAACGCAGCCCACGCAATGTGCTGTGGACAAGGCGCACCCAAAAAAGATCAACTTCAGACGATGGACGAAGACTGAAGACTTTTGAGGAGAGCACTGAGATCTTACACAGTGAAAAACAAAATTCATTCTAAAACTTTACAGCTCTTAATCTCAGCTTGAATATATTAAGTATACATTCAGAATACAATAGCTAGATTAAAACTATCTGAATTATGGAAAAAAAGTATTTATTGTTTTCGTTTGCAGTAAATATAATAATTCTTTTGATTTTCAAAAGTTTACAAATATCATCTTGAAATTTTTGCACACCAAAGTTTAGACAACACATTAATTGACTTAATTCCACAATCACGACACTTTTTTTTGTCTGTGTAGAGACTGGAGATTTAGAGATGTTGAGAAAGAGGAAGAGGAACTAAAACTTAGACTGAGTCTAAAGCACGGTCAGCGTCTTCCTTGAAGATGGACCTCTAGCTGTAATTGGAGCTCTGTGTCTTACTTTATCTTCCCCTCTTCCCCTTCCTTTCGACTCTTACTCTCTCACTCTTTCGTTAGTCCTCTCTTCTGTGGGTTTTTCATGTGGGTGTCGACGGTTGAGATGAATTCAATAAAAGCTTCACAGCCAATGAACAGTTTTGGCATGTGACCAACCGAATGACAACAACAACAACAACAATCAGATGGGGCAACATCCACAGCAACAACAACAACAACAACAACAATAAAGACGCGTGCTGCAATCTGAAGATTGTTGAACGTTTTCTGTCTTATTGGAGGTGTGGGTGCGGCGGTAAAGCCCAGCCCCGGATGGATAGTTGGATAGATGGATGGATGGATGGATGAGTTTGTGGATAATGATGATGATCATCCAGTTGATAATGATGATGTTCATGATGATGGCTTGGTTTCTTCTCTTTTTTTTTTTTGTTTGGGTTGGGGTTTTTTGCTGCTTTGTTGGCATAATTTAATTCAATGATTACAGATTTTAAAATTGAAACGAAGACGCGAATGACGTTGCCAATGCCCACAAACAACAACAACAACAACAACAACAACAGCGAGAACAACGCAACGCGTGCTTCAAATAAATAAATCAATCATGGTGCAACAACTACGCTAGAGTCGGAAAGAGAGCCCCAAAAGGGCGCTCCCCGTTAACCGCTACCCGCAATCCGGACCTGGACGACGGACCCACCTCGAATTAAATGTGTGTGCGTGTGTGTGTGGCACTCCCCATTTCCGCTTGCCTGGCGATTAATATCGAGAGATGGCACCACACCAATTCTTCAGGCCAACATCATTCCCCCTTTTCTCCCTTCTCCACTCTTTATTTCCCCACTAAAGTCCGCCCCATTTTGTAGGCCCCTCATTACTTGGGCTTGTAATTATTATTATTAAGAAGATGCCATTGTCACATTGCACACCTTAAGTGGAGCTCATGTAGTCGCTGGTGCATTCCACAATGATTGAGCCAAATGATCGAGTTGCATTTATCTTAAAAATCTTCAATTCTTTAAATGCTTTAAATGAATTCACAGAAAAATATAGAACTGAAGAATAATTAATATTTATATTCCTATCATGTCAATTTTAAATAAATAAAATAACAAATAATTTTTATTAATTAATGCTTAGCAATTATTTGTTTGACAGCAATTAATTAAATGAATAAAATGAAAAGTAAATGAAAATGAATACACTGTAATGCAGCTGTGCTAACTTTCATTTGTTTGTTAGTATTTTGAGTGTGTTTAAAATGCCAAATTAATAACTCAGAGTATTGGTAATATAAACGATTAAATAATATGATTAATAATATCTTTTTAATATTAGGCTAATTTTAAGTTATCCGTTCTTTATCCCTTTCTATTCATTTTTGATTTGGTAAGTTTTTTTGGAGCATGTTTCCGTTCTAATATTATTAAAATTCGTTAATTAATTGTATGTAAAATTTTATTTTATAAATTAAGTTTTTTACAAAATGATAATTGTATGTGATTAAAAACTTTTTTTATTATCACTTACATTTAAATATAAGTTGAACTAAAAATCGCAGAGCAGCACTCATTTTTGATATTAATTTATAACTTTCCAAAGAAGAAGTAGTAGTTAAAAATTAATTGTTTTATTTTATGCTATATAAAAAAAAGTTTATTTCAAGTAGAAATGCTTAGTAGTATAGTATACAAATTCTTAACTTGTTTAAAATGTTTATATTAAAATATATACATTTTTCAGATTGAAATATAAATGTTTGTCTCGAATCATATTTATCATTCTTAAATTTATTATCACTAAAATAATTGTTTTTAATTATTCTGAAATTGAAAGTATTATTTTTTAGTTCATATTTTTTGTTTTACGTCTTGTAATATTTGGGTTCACAGTAAAATATATGTACATAAATATGTTGATACGCATATAGATTTGCATGTTTGGCGATAAATATAGTTATTAAAATAAACTAAATTGGTTATTGTATTATATTTTAAGCAAAGTATAATTTATTTTTTACTTTAATGTTATTTGACAATACTTTAATACTAACTTGATACGCATTCAGATTTTAATGGGCACGCGCGACTTTTAAATCGCTTGCTCGCTATTCGTTGCGCTCGTTTCACATGTGTCACACACACACACACACAACACACCCAGCACACACACAACGTACACACACGCACTTGGGGAGCAACTATGTCTGTGTGTGTGTGTGTTTGTGTTTGTGTGCACAGTCTCCAAGACGCGCTCTGATCTTTGTCAACGTCGTCATCATCGTCATCGTCATCGTCTTCTTATTGTTATGCTCATTGTTGTTGTTGTTGTTGCTGTTGTCGCTGTTGTTGACGCCTCCCTTTTTATATATTCATTCATTTTTTTCGTATTTCTTTTTTGTACTTTTTGTTGTAGAGTTTCCAGTTACAATTCAACTGATAACTTATTTACTTTATAAGGGGGCTTTGGCTTTGTCGCTTTGCCGTTGGTTGCCTCTCAGTTTTGGCCTGGCCCTGGCCCAGCCCCAGTCTTTAGACCCCAGTCCCGTTTGGTTGGCTCACTAACTGCTGTTGTTGTTTTACTTTTCGTGAGAGAGAGAGAGAGAGAGACAAAAAAGCCGAACAACGGGCCGAGTTGTTGGCCAAGCTCATTGAATGAATATCAGCATTGAGTACACTCAAAAACACACATTCAAACGTTGAGCAGGTTTTCTGGCCAAGAGAGAGATAGAGAGAGAGAGAGAGAAATAAAAGCTGCACAAGAGAGTGGGAGAAAGAAAGAGAGACAGAGTGAAAAAGAGAGAAAGGGAGAGAGAAGTGTTTGCTTATCTGCCGCCGTGTTACGGTTTTTTTATTATTGTTGCTGAAGCTTCACACCTGTCGTTGATCGACAATAACAACAACAACACACAGTCTCTTTATGTGTTGGTGTGTGTATGTGTGTGTATTGAATTGGCTTTTTGATTGGCCAGACCTTGATAACTCGACTCGAACATAGGCCGAGGCTGGAACGAGCCAAGCCCAAAATAAAAAAAAATAATAATAAAGCAACGTCCAACTGCGTTTCGTCTGGGTTCGGCTAAGGCATCATCATCATCATCATCATCATCATTACGATCATCATGATGATCATTAGCATTGACTGCGCCTTCGCAGCATGCCCACATCCATCCACATTCAGATCCACATCCACATCCAACAACATTTGCATTTCCGAGTTTTTACACACACCTTGACTACGACTTTAAAGTATATACATAAGTAAATGCCCGATTTATATATGTACATCAACTGATCGCCATTTTGTGCGAGTGAATCAGAGAAAGAGTTGACATCTAAATGGGTGCAAAAGAGAGAGAACTACACAGAGAGAGAGAGAGAGAGAGAGAGAGAAATAGGGAGAGTGACGTTGGGCAGTTTCAAAGTTCACACTGTGCGATCACAGCTTGAAATGTCACATTTATTGGCTGCCGTCTCAAGGGGTTCAAGTTTAGGTCCATCTTATGTCCAGCACAGGAACATACTTTTAAGGGTGAGTCTAAAAAGTCACCAAGAAAAAATGAGAGAATGAAATAAAAAGAGATTGCTAGAAGATCAAACAAGTTTTCAAAATGATTTGTATACAACTTTTAGCATTAAGTCAAGAAAATAAGAGTCGAGAACTTGAGAAGTCTTTAAAGTGATAAGACATGAGAAAAGTTAATGAATAAGCTATTGATTGCTAGAGGATCTATACTAAAGAATACTAAGAAACGAAAAGAATTTATAATCCTTAAAAATTTGTTATTTAATATAAATTCGACACATCGTTAAGATCTACATAGATCTTGATTAAAATCGTATTTATTTATTTATTAATAATAATAATTCGGAAAACTCAGGCAATGTAGTTAAAAACTTGAATTTAACGTGGACTAACCAAGTACCCAAGTCTTCAGTTGACCAACTTAACTCTTAACTTAGCCCATATTTCAGCCCGTATTCATATTTGTTTGTAACTTTAAACCCTAAACATCAGATGAATACTTGTACGAGTATACTCACAATGTATTCAGAGTTTGCTAGGCTTTCGCATTGTGCTCTCGAATAACGAACGCATATTGAATGGCTTTTGCCAAGTGCTGGCCAAAAGTGTGTTGGCCAAAACCCAGTATAGTTGGGAGTATGAAGACTGGGCATATGAGTATTCACAAGGACTCACTCACATGTTGGCCGTGCGCCAAAGATTTTAAAGTTAAATCGTAGAGTAGAAGAAGAGTGCAAAGGCCTCGGCAAATGGTTGAAAATTACCGTTGGCTACTTGAGCAAACCTACCTTGCCACCAAGCGTGGCAAGCAAATAAACGTATGTAGTTGCATGGAAGTAGATGTGGAAACTGTGCGTGTGTCAATCTAAATGTTCTCTGTGTGGCATATGTTAAAGGAATTTATGCATCAACTGGCACAGACACAAACTCTCTGTGCAGCTCTGTGTGGCAGGAGTGACACGAGTGGCAGTGGCAGGAGTGGCAGGATCCTGGGCCAAGTCACTTTGCATCATCATTTAGCCCAGGCGAGCGAGCAGCTAAAGCGTCGCCATTGTTGGGCACAAGTTGCGCATAATTGAAACATAAAACGCTTGGACACCAATTCACAAAAGCCAACCAAGACTAAGAGGAAGAGAAGCTCCACTGAAGGAGGAGCAACACACACACACACACACAAACAGAGAGAGGGAGAGAGGGAGAGGGAGACTCCACACTGAGAAAGAGAAAGAGAAAAGGAAACTCAACTCTGCATTGTACGAGGCCAAAAGAAAAGAGACAATTGTGTGTAAGAAATATGCAAGCACTGTGTGAATACGACTATGAATTCAAGTATGAGTGTGTGTGAATATATGAATGCGTGTGTGAGTGTATCAGTCTCTGCGTGTGCGTGTGATTTATGTTGTTGCTGTGTTGCCAGTGTTTGGGTTGCAAGTTGAACGATTTGTTGTAAATTGAAGAGTGCCAAACCGCATATTTGAATATGCCAGCTGCCCTCTGAGTGTGAATTTGACTATGACTACGACTACGACTACGACTATGAGTGTGAGTATGAGTCTGAGTCTGAGTATGAATACAAGTATGACTGTGCTTCTGGGTGTGTTACTCGAGTGTCAAAAGCCTCATGCCATTTGCTAATAAGCCACAATGCTTGCAACAATTTCATATATTGAACAACTCACATCGAATGAAACTCTATTTGACTGGGATTATGAGTGGCAGCTAAAGCAAATGTGGCAAGCAACTTTAAGACGGATATTTAATGGAAATTGTAGAATAGCAAAAAATTCTTTAGCTGATTTTAAATGAAACTAATTGGCATTACTTTGAATATAGATATAAAAGAGTTTTCACAGCAGTTAAGTACGAATAGTCAACTTAAGCATTTGAATTGTGAATAATAGAGTATTACAAATCATGAATTCCTGAATTTTAAAAATAAGTAAAAGATCTACAAGCTACAGCTTATTAATTAAGGCCCTAAATCACTTATTAAGCATATTTTTGATCATTATTAAAAGGCAAGTCGATTTTTGAGTTTATAATCTCATGTATCTCCTGGAATATAAAAGAAGAGACACAAACTTTCAGCATGACAGTAATAATATATATCCTGAAAGGAACAAAATAGTTTTTATTTCAAATGGTATAATTTTGTTATAATATGTAAATCTTTATATTATGTTTTTATATATATAATTATTAAGCTTAAAGTAGTTTAGTAACACTAAAAATCTTAACTAAAACTAAAAGAAAAAATTAAATACTGTTTGATTGAATTAAATAAAATATAGCTTAACTTATATTAAAAGCAACTGAACTAAATTTAATCATAGTGACTTGTACATATATCTTAAATGATAAATAAATAACATGCTGGCATAAATGGGCTAGAATAAATAGATCAAATAATAATAGTAATAGCAGACTCAAAGCATTTGCGATGATCTCTCAACTGTTTTGAGATACTATTGAGCAACTTATATTTATATCGGTTTCTTCTACAATACTTAAAAAAATTCACATACTGCTCTAAAAATAATTATTTCAACTGAAAATCAATATTTGTTTTAAATAGTTGATTATGTTTTTGTATTTATGTACTTTTATAAATTTATCTTGATCCTTTCACACAATTCGTACATGCCTGTCTGTCTTGCTTTCCTATTTGCGCATACATTCCCTCCCTTTTAGGATTCCCTCTTCTGTTAGCCAAGTCCAATGCCCGAAAATTATTTTCGCCCATAAACTTTGCCCGCTTTTCAATTATTTCAACTTGCGTATTTTATTTGCTGATGCTTTTTGCCTGTCGCATCCGCCCTGCGGTTAAAGGCAGTCAACCAACCAAACAGCCAATCCAACAGTGCCACCCACATGGGGCACAATGACCAACAGACCCTCCCCAGGAGGGGGGGGAAGGATGGGATAGAGGGACTCGGGATAAGGATTGTGGATTGTGGATGCGTCAGCATTTTCGGAAAAGCTACAGATGCATTGCAATTCTTTTGACCTCCAGTTAAACTGCCGAAAAAGGAAGCAGACGCGAAAACAAAAAGCGACCAAACAGAGAGACAAACAGACAGCAAGACAGAGAGACAGCGAGACAGAGAAACAAAACGGATTGAAGGGACAGTCAGAGAGATAGCCAGAATTTTGGGGCAAATACACATGTACAACACTTGCAGCAGCAGCAGCAGCAGGAGGAGGAGAAAAGAAAAAGAGAAAGAGTAACAGAACGAGAAGGAGAAAAGTGAGGAGAAGGCTTCTCTGAACATTTTCGCTACTTTCATTTGTTCACAATTTGCGTCCTGCCCTGCGGTGGAAACTGAAGCTGCTGTTGCTGCGGTTAAGTTCTCCAAATTGCAGTCATCGTCTGCAACATGAGGCACACAAACACACACACTCACACACATGTAGCATACACACATATAATATATGTATATATGTATATATAAATATATATACACATTTATATATAAATGCGATGTCTGGTCGGATTTGAAGTTGGCTTCGGTAGAGGGACATTGCCCAATAAGTGGCGAAAACGGCGCGTGCTTTTCGATTTGTAACTCGGAATGGGTATCGATATTTTAACAAAAACCAATCCACAAAAAATGGGAAAAAGATAACATAACATGTAAATCTTAGTAACTATTATTAATATTTTTAGTTATTATTATTATATTTTCTGAAAGAATATTAAAAAAAACAGGATCTTCAATTTAAATGAGTGGTTAATCTATTTACATTTTTAATGGTTTTTCAAATAAATAAATATATTAAAAATTATAAAAATATCGTTACTCGTCCCAACTTGCAACAGCAGCAGCAACATCACTCGCTGTGGCAGTGTCAGCTCTTTAGTGGCAACATAGCCAAGGTCCACTTGCATAGGACTTTTAAAGTTGCCCCCCTTGGTTGAAAGTTTGGGGTGTTATATGTAGTATCGACTTGGGAGTATCCTCCTAGCTGTGAATGTGAATGTGTCTGCCATTGGCATTGGCTCTCTCTGTTGTAGCACGAATCACTCAGCCGCAGCCGCATAAAGTTGCATGTTGCGAAACAGTTGCCAGGACACTCTGTGGCAAGTATAGAGCGCAAATAGAATCGACAGGACTTCAAGTTTTTATTGTGAACCCGAGGCGAAAAATGCCAGCGACCGTTGCAGCAGCAAAAATATATATAAATATATACAAAGCCTGTGTGTGTGTGTGTGTGTAAGTGTGTGAGTCTCGTACGTGTACTATCAACGTCATCGGCCTGTGCCCCAAACTCCAAAACTCCGATTGCAACTTCGACTTCGACTTCAACCGACGCCGGCAACGTCATCGTTTAAGTGCCGCATCCGGTCGAACCCCCGAAATGGACTCCCAGTCCATGGACCACAGAGCGAGATGGCATACAAAAGTCCCCCTAAACATACACACACACACTCACACACTCACTCACACACTCACACTCAAACACATTCACAAAGGGGCAACCAAGTCAGGACCGACATTGGGGCGCTATTGATTTTAGCTGCGAGTTGTTTGCATGACTATGTGAGTGTGAGTATGAGTGTAAGTATGAGTGTGAGTATGTGAATGTGAATGTGAATACTTATTGGGGTTGGACTGTATGAGCAGTTTTGGGTATCACATTGGACACACTGGATAAATGGGCGTGTGCTGTGGTCAGTTGTCATGGCGTATGCGTGATATTTTCACTATTTGTCCAACATACGCACTGGACTCCGCCCATAAAAACATTTTAGACCTTTCAATGCATAGTGTATATAGCTGTAAATGTATACATTTTAAATTGAATCAGTTGACATAGTTGTAGAAGAGATTTTCATTAAATTTTCACAGGTTTTGTCAGTAGTTTTATGCTACTTTTCTTTGTCATAATGGAAAACTTATTCATTTGCACTAATTTTTCTAATTTTATTTTTAATCGTTTAGTAGTTTTGTCTTTTTGTTTGTAATTTTTCTTTTACATTATACTCGAACTATTATTAAATCATTTTCCATCTTTTATAATAAATTCCTGTGCTTTCAAATACTAGTTTTTTTTTCCATTTTGATGTTTTAATTTTCTAAGACGATTCACTTATTCATTTCCACTCATTCTTTGCCAAATCTAAAAAGGTTTCCGTCGCATGCCACTTGCAACCACATTTGCCTCTATAAATAGTTATGATTCCGTTTCAATTTCGTATTGGAACAACTGTCACCTGTGCTGTGGTTGAAGCCATTTAATTGCCAGTTGCCCCGATGAGATTTGAGTTGAGTTAAGTTGAGTTGGCGTCCAATTGGCAGAGCGTCTAGAAGATTAGTTCTTAGTTTCCTGTAGCTAATAGCCAAGTCATAAACAAACGGCTGTAAAAGGAGAGAAAAAAAAAACAGAGATGAAGTAGCAGAAAAATATAGGAATTGGATCATGTAACCCAAAGTGTAACTGAAACTCAGCCACGGGCCATTGGACCATTTGGACTTGGGCGACAACTTTGACTTATTGCAACTGGTAACTGGCAACTGGCAACACGGCGACAGATACAATTACAAACGATTGCCTTTAAGCCCTGCTGCGGGCCTTGCGGTCAATGAATGAATACATGAATGAATGAATGAATGAATGAATGAATAGGTGGATGGTTGGCCAGACGAAGAGTTAAAGTCAAAGTCTTGCAGCTTTCTCACCTTTGTTGCAAATCGGAAGCGATGCCAATCGCGATTTGTTATCATGGCTAACGATGAAGGTAAAATCCTAGAGGGCTCTGAGAAACCATATCCGACTTTTCAGCTAGGATCATCGAACTTTTTGCGGTGTAGATGATGTTGCATATACGTATATGCAACATGCTGCATGTTGTTGCTGTTGCTTTTGCTGTTGGTATTGATGCATTGTCTGCACATCGCTCTGGCTTATTGCGGTTAACCGAAAGCTGTCTATAAATTATTAAAATTGTCTCATTATTCATATAGAATACAATAGATTTCATTTACGTTTCATTTTATTGCAACAACAAGAATAACAACAACAACAACATGAAGGAGAAGAACCACATTACAAAGAACAACAACCATAGAGAACCGGTCACAGATCTTTCAATTGCCTTTGTTTGTTTGTCTCGCTTTTCTTGGCCAGGCTTAGGTCACCAGTCGACCATCAGACGACCAGGTTACAAATGCGTGGGAGATTTTTAATGAAACTATCAGACATATAGACAGACAGACAGTTAGACATATCGCGAGACAGACAGACTCACACACCTTTAAACGTTTACGAACCAAACCCAAATATCATAACACGTAATGTCAAATATGACATTCAGTTCCTCGTACTGCTTAATTGTTTAATTAAATAATAATGAATTCAGCTACAAGCACATAAACACTAACAATTTGAACTTGACATAATTAGGATAAAATAAATAATGAATAATATTGACCAGAGTAATAAAAGGCTTTTACTGACATTAATAATATTTAAATAATTTATTTTTAAATTTTTAAGGTCGATTACAGACATGAATAATATTCTAATAATTTATATTTAAATATAAATATTATGGAAATATTTTAAGAATATGTTAAGAAATGTTTATTAATAGCAAACACAACTACAACTAACTAATAATTTTAACATTTTGTCTTATTTCTTTGCAGGTGAGTTAATCGAAGAAAACTTGTCATTAAACAAGATGTAATAGGTAAAGTTATTAATGATTTATATATTGAAGAAATGGGTTAAGCTTTTGACTAAAAATGCGATTGATAGAAAATCGATAAGCTATCGATACATTACAGAAGTTAAATATGAAAACATCGCTTTAATGAAAATAAATTTGTTTCGTTGATTTTAATTTTTTATTTAATTTATAACAAGCTGAAATAGATAATAGTTCAATAACATTTAGGTAATTAAATTGTGATTGCTGGGATTGTTTGCATGCATTTTTCAATTCTCGAAATATATTCAAAAATACTTGACAAAACATTTCAAAAACTTAAGACTTGATATCTCACTAGTTGGTGTATACCACAAATACTTTTCAACAAATTGACTTCCTCATTATGTGGTAGAAAAGCACAAAGAACAGAGGGATTGAAACCAAAAAGAAACGATACAAATTTCCCAGCACATTTTTCGTCAGTCTCAATCTTCTCAGTGGTCTTCAATCGTGAAGTTAACGTGAACATTGCTCTGATTTCCCATACAGTGCACTGAGTTAGTTTGTGTCTAGACGAAGACAGAAGAGAGGAGAAAAGACTGAGAACGAGACTGAGACTGAGACTGAGATGGAGACTGAGACCTGACTTTGGTCTTGGGTCGCTGGCATTTCAATCAGATGGCTTAAACTGAGTTGAAGCAACTGCAACAAGTTAAGTACATGGCCCATTACATGGCCAACGCGTGTAATCGCAACTTGTTTCGATGTTGGCCTTTTAATTATGCCAGCAGCATATTCAAAGAGGAGGCGCCCTCTCGGTCAAATCCTTTCGACAAGTCAAGCTCGTTAGCCTCAAGCATGGACAGGGTATGTTTTCTTTCCTCCACCTCCCCCTCCTCCTCCTCCTCATTCTTCTACTCTCAACTCTTTACCACACTATGTAGTTGAACCTCATGCCCAGTCAAATGGCCCATGATCTCTCACATAGACCGCGATGACATCTCAATAGTTGCGGCTTTTGGCCTAACATGTCAAACCTCTGAGGGAGCATTGTCAATGTCCAAGCTGGGATGTCAAATGTACTTCTTGTCGAGAGTCTGTCTCTGGGAACTGGAATTTTGTGTTTTGCCAGAAAACGCAGAATATTTTCAGAGTTCTTTAACTCTGTGGACATTTGATGCAACGTCGCTTAATTAGCATCATGTGGGCAACAAATAAACTAAACTGAAGGAGACGAGCATTTGCCTAATTAGTAACCTTGACTGCCGCCTGACTGATGGATGGATGGATGGACGGTTGGATGGATCAGTTGGTTATTTAGCTGGTTGCACGTTAAACTGGCATTCAACTTCAACTCTTTGTTAAACCGCTCCACTAAACACAACTCATGCCGCCAACAAACTAGGGATGGGTATCGATATTTTAACATTTATTAAGTCGAAAAAATGCTAAAGTTGTAAATAGGTGAAAGTTACTACAAATAAGATTTTAAATTAGACATTTATTTAAATTTTTTTTTTTAAATAAAACACTCTTCGATAAAAAACTTTAAAATATCGATTACCATCCCTTCAAAAAACTGGACTAAACTCGGACTATTCACTGATTCTGAGAGTTGGGCTCTGGGCTGTCCAATGTCAATCTCTGCTGGCACAGCCAGTGCACGTTGCACGTTGCACGTTGTACGTTGCATGGCTTTTGTTTGTCATCATCAGCATCATCATCATCGTTATCATCATGGTTATCATCATCATTATCATTGCCAGGGCCTGACTTACACGAATGCGCGGTAATGTTGCGTGCATGTCTACACAATTCAAATCCCAACGACGCTCTACGCAAATTTTCCAACGATGACATCGACGACGACGACGACGACGACGATGGCGACTAAGTGAAACAAATCGTAGTTGCAGCTGCATGCGGCATGCCACACCCACACTCCAAGGAGTGTAACAGAGATGGAGCAAGAGAGAGAAAGAGAGGGAGTGAGAAAAGCAGAGGAAAGGGGATCGTGTTTCAAATTATTGGTAGGTGTCAATGCGTGGCAATCTAACTGCCTTTGTCTCCTAGCCTCCTTGCCGTGTATTTGAAACTTCCTTCCGTGCATTGACTGAGCCGCACAGTGGGCATAAAATGCGTTTTTGTGGAAACACTAAAAGTATTCAGAAACTTAGGCAATGGTGACTTACAATCTCCGATGCAGATCTCTCCTTCTCGTTGAATTAAATAGATTCAATAACTAAGATTCATTGATTCATGTTTTTAAACTATCAATATTATGATATCGTTTAAAGTATCGATAACATGATCGATTATCCCATAGTTAAACTGCTTACTACTAAGCTACCCACCGTGTAGCCGCTTTATACCACAATCCGATTGATATCGAAACACGGACATGGACATGGACATGGATATGGAGTTGGAGTTAGAGATGGAACTTGGTGTGGTCTAAAGGATGATGGGATCTGTGGGTTTGCGGCATGTTCGACCTGTGGCAAGTGCGTGTAAATGCAAATGTTGTCAATGGTGCAGCCGAAAATTGAATTGGGATTGGGCTTGACTATGGACCTAGGGTTACCAGCCGGAGGTGGAGGAGGAAGAGAGTTTGCTTTAGTTAAATGCAGCCACAGTCGAATGGACGACGTTGAAATCCTTAATACAAATTGCAAAGTAACCGCGACGAGTCGTCAATGTGTGTTGCTGTTGTTGATCATGTTGCTGGTTTTGCCAATGCTGCTGTTGTTGTTGCGGTTGACTAAGCCAAAAAGCAAATCAACTGACTGTCTGGCCGGTATTGAGGATGCCTAGAGAGGCATAGAGGAGGGGTTTTGTATAGGCATTGAATGAATTCAATTGCCGACCGCAGACGGCAGGCCGAGGGCCAAAACTAACACGACTCGTCATGTTGTTGTTGTTGTTGCTATTGACGTTGTTGTTGCACTTTCAATGTTATGTGTGCTTACTTTATTGTTTCTTCTTTTTGTTACTATTCGATTTGTGAATACCCTACATGAGCAGTAGCCAATTGTAGGGTATGTCATTCCAAACATAATGTATTTACTTATGTGTGAGACTAAGAAACTTTTTATTTGAATTATTTTTTATCTATTTAATGCCAACTAAGAACATTTGAATTTAGTTATTTAAAAATCTAAATAAAATAAACAATAAGAATTACATAAATATAATTAAATTAAAAATTGAAAGGATGAGAAGAATTAAAATATTAACATTAAAGTCTAAGTATAAGTTTAATTTTTAATGTTTTAATCTTTTTGAATTATGATCTGAAAGCCAATATCCTAATTATATTCTAAATAACATATGGTTAATTTGCCGTTAAACAAATAAAGTTTAATGGTGCAATTAGAGTATCTTTTGCAGTCGTGCAGACTCTACTCTAGCATTATTTTAATAGTTTTTCTTTGTTTTTTTTGTTGTTTTTTTGTTGATTCTATAATGTAGTCTTATGTTTTGGAGGCCTTCAATTGCAACAGAGACGACGCGACGCACTAGGCACAGCACACAAAAAGTATCTGTAAGATACTGCAGTTGCATCCACACTTGCCTGCACACATATGTATGTATCGCAGTTTTTAATCGTGCGCGTTAGCCGTCACATTTTATTTTGGCCACATTGATATGCAAGTGGCGACTGGTGGTGATGGTGTTGCTGTTGCCACAAAGTGAGGCAGACATAGAGCGCGACAGAGAGAGAGAGAGAGAGAGAGACAGAGGTTGGGGGTGGTGCAGGTTGCAGGTTGCAGGTGCCCGCAGATATGCAGATACTTTAACTTTTAGTATCTGCAACATGACTTTCAAACGTAATACAAACAGTTCATACATATGGATGGATGCCTGGTCTGGTCTGGTCTTGTCCGACAGTCTGTCTGACAGTCTGGCACCTAGGTCTGGCCATCGTTGTTGCAACTTCGACAGTCGGTCGATCACGCAGAGCACACAGAGAGAGAATGACTTGGCCTGGGATTTTGGTTATATGGATTTTTGGTATGGTTTTGGTTTGGGTTTGGGTTTGGATTTTGGTTTTGGGCTTGGGCCTCGACTTGCAACAGTTACTTGCAACCTGCAACTGCAACAGCGCATCTTCTGAAGTATCTGGCAGATACTTTTGAGCTGACTTGACTCGACGACGACGACGACACTCAGCTTCAACTTTCAACTTTAGTTTTTAGCTCTAAAGTTTTGTTGGCTTTATTTGGTTGCCTATTTGGGTTAGTTGTTGCCATTGTACAGTTAGGCTGCCCCTTGTAGTTGTTGTTGCTGCTGCTGCTGTTGTTGTTGTTGTTGCTGTTGTTGTCGCCTGTTGCCGGTCGCACGTCACTTGTCATTGTGTTTACCTTTTGTTTGTTTGCACATTTCATTCAACGGCTGCCGTTCAAAATGATGAAATTGAATTAATGTGCCTCCAAAACCACATTGAAGGCTTCAAGTGCTTGCAGGAGCTGAGCAAACACTATACAGATACAACAAATAACTCTAAACTAAATACGAAATACTAAACACTAAACACTACACAACGTGTATTGAACACTACTAAACACTACACTACTTAATGTCAGCACATTGGCAGCTTTTGGGCCATAGATCATGATTATCATTTTGTTTTAGTCAGTTGCAAATATTAAGTATGCTCTAATCTTAAGATGTACTACGTTATTTGATTATTCGATTATTTGTCTTAGTTGTTAATGTCTGACAACTCTGGCCAAGTTGATTTGTTTGAAGGTTAAACGTAGATTGAACGCAGTGCAATCGACTGCAAGTGTTTCAACTTTAAACTGAAAGAAGAATAGATATAAATGTAAGTTTAACTGTTCTTATAAAAAATGAACTGTAGGAAATGAAAATGGATTTAAAACGGTTGCATGCAATTGTAAGAAAATAGATTTCAATTCATAATAATTATTCTGCATCTCGGAAAACTTGTATAGAACAGATTGAAACAAAAATTGAGCACCGTTGAAACGCACGAATTACTCGTAACTATAATATATCTAAATATACTAGACAAATTATTTTATTATATATTAATGTTAATATTAATTTGTATCTTGTTTGATGTATCTCAAAGTCTTTAGACAAATGTATTAATAACTTTAATGATTTCAAAGATATTATTCAGATTGCATTTAGAGCGGCTGAGAAATCTCTGATGAGAAAAGAGCAAAGGTTTAGGTGTTCCCTATGGATCAGCTTCTCCTCCTTCTTCCACACAACTCATCTCCCTTCTTTTCCCACTCGAACTGAGGCTTATATATGTAGATATAGTATAGTATTGTTTTGTCTCCCACTCACAGTTGATCTTCATTGGTGACCTTCAGTAGCTGTTAACGTTGTTGTTGTTGTTGTTGTTGTTGTTGTTGTTGTTGTTGTTGTTGCTGAGTGTGTGACCGCGACCCATTTGTTGGGTTCTCATGACACCTGCTCTCTACACTCAGGTGCCGTTAGAGACACACACACACACACACTCTCAGTTACTTTCGGGTTGTGCCTGACATTCATCAATCAGCTAAGGTCTGAGCGTCATGTTCATGTTCACACAGTTTAACTGGTTCGGCTAAGACCAGACACTCAGAGACAGGCGAGTACTCATTCATTATTTTATTCATATCTCAGTCACAGTTTGAGTCGCAGTCGCAGTCGAAGTCTCAGTCTCAGTCTCAGTTAGAGTCTCAGTTGCCGCTTTGTGGTGCACAATAGACTCTGCCGTTGTCAACAGAGTCTTCCCCTTCTGTCTGTCTGTCCGTCTGTCCATCCGTCGAAGAGTGTGGGAATCTGTTACCCTTTCTCTCGCCAAAAAAAAAGCAAATACTAAATAAGTTTTGTGCTACGCTGATACGAACTACGACAAGATGCAACCAACTGCAGAGCAGAGACAATGCCCCACAATGCTGCATGCTGCCTGCTGCCTGCTGCCTGCTGCCTGCTGCATGTTGCCGCGACCAACCACAAAGCACAACTTGCAACTTGGACTTGCAACTAGCTAACACTTTCCAGTTGGAAGTTGATGCTTTGCTTCGAAGTTGAAGTCAGGTGCATTTTCTGCCCATTGTTTTTTTGAGGCGCGCCCCCGCAAGCCAATGCAGTCGACTGCGACGCCGACAGCGACTGTGACTGCAACTGCGACTGCAACAGAGAAATGGCCCAAAAGGGTGAGCCAACATTTGGGTGAAGGTTGGAGGAACATTAGAGGGGCGAATGGGGGACAGAATGGGGAAGGGAAGCAATCACTAAGTCGAGAGTTGCAGTTGAACGTGTTGTTCGGATTATCCGTGAGATAATTTCTTTTTCCTGCCCCCCTCCTCCATCTCATTTACTTCTTCTTCCTCTTTGCTGCTGCCTCTTCTTCTTTCTTTTCTTTTCTCTTCTATTTTTGTATTTTTTTTTGTTTTCTGTATTTTTTTGGGTCTCTATTGTGGGTACAAAACTGTCTTGTTCGCATTTGCTGCCTGTCAACGCTTAGACCTCCCCTCGCTGCCCTTCCCTCTGCCCCCTATTGCCACCCACTCTCTTGTGTAACTGTGCATGCTCTTGATATGCACATGTCTGTTTGTGTGTGTGTGTGTGTGTGTGTGTGTGTGTCATGTGCAGGCCATTGCCATTATTCCTAATTTCGTTTTAAATCAGATCTCCCAGCGAGAGTCTCTCTGCCTCTGTTGCTGTCGACGTCAACGCCAACGCCGCACACTAAGAAGCTTGACATTCCTACTGGCTAAGACCCCCCACCTCCATCCTTACCCACCTTTGCCTTCCTCTCTTGACAATTGTTATCGTTTCAGGCCAAGCGCCGGCAAGCCAAAAAGCTTGAGCTTCAGCTTACAGCTTGAGTTTGCGGCTAAAAGGCCAAAATGGTCCAAGCCAAAAAGCTGGCATAGATCAGGCCAGGGCAGGTTAGGGCCATTGTGTTTTTTTTTTGCAGCTAGCCAACAACAACAACAACAACAGCAACAACAACACTAACAACAACCAGCAACAATTGCCTCCGTTTCTGTTGCTGCTGCTGCTGCCGTTTTATTTTCTATTTGTTATGGCTTTTCTCTTAATTTGAGGTCGTGAGAATCATGGCTAATTAATTGACTCGCTGACTGACACAAACATACACACACACACACATACACAACCATGTGAGTTGCTGGACAATTAGACTGTAAATTTGCAGTACTTGCAACAAGTCTACTTGAGATACTTTTGTTACTTTCAACTCATAACTAACAAAGGTTTTTCGATAACTTTACATAGTTGTGGCATCTCTTTGGGCTGGGATGTCTAGAAGTCTATAATATAGTATATAACGTACTACCGGGCTATAGAAGACTTTTCATTTGGAAGAGGGTATAAGAAACCGACTGTAAAATATAAAGAAACCTTTCAGCCAGCAACCAAATTCTTAGCCCAAGATTCTAAATCGAGGATATCCTTTATTAAAATAATATAAACACTCTTCCAAAAATGTACCTTGATGACTATTTATTTTTGGAAAACTATTGTTCCTTTTATATACTTAATATATCTTAAAAGCGACTTTATTAATTCAGCATATGATATGATATTTTAATTATATTGGTATAAAGGCAAAATAAGTGCGATTTTTGTATTTCAAGAAGATGTTAGACGATTAATTAAATAGATATTGCAATTTTTTTCAAAAGAAGCTATTAATTTATTTCACACATCACAACATCACTTTGGCTTAATAAATAATAATAATAACAAATAAAATAATAATTAATAATAAAAATAATAATTATATTAATTGCTAGATAATATTACTATTTAATAGTATTAAATATATATTAAATAAAATTCAATAGTTTATAAATTAAAAACTAGTCGTTGACAAACCAAATTTTAGTTAATTGAATTTTGTGTCATATAAAAATGGTTTAAATAAATATTTCAATTTGCATACATATTCAAAACATTTAGTTCCAATTGAAATCAATATTAAATGTATTTACTTATTTGTTATATGTAACTGATATATTGTTTTTTTCTATATAATTGTAACTTTCTTTTATTTAAAAATTCGCTACAAATCTAACGGAAAATTGTCAAGAACTTTTAGTTATACCCCTCTTTTTACTGGCAAATTTCTCATATTTTTCTTTTATTATAATTAAAAATTATAAATTAATGCGTTGTTCTTGTGGCAAATGTGGCAGCTGCACCGTTGGTGTTGCATGTGTGTCAAATTATGTTAATATTGAAAGAAAATCAAATGCAAATACAACAAAAGAAAACAATTGGCCAAAAAGTTGAGAGTTCTCAGATTGTTGTGGAGTGAAATGAAGAAAGCTACCAATTGTTGTTGTTGTTGTTGGCTGTTGCTGTTGTTGGTTGCTGTTGTTGGTTGCTGTTGCCCTTTCGTGTTGCTGCTTCCGCATCGATTTTCACATTGGCCACTGCAGCAGTTGTCGCTGTTGCTGCTGTTGCAGTTGCTGCTGTTGCTATTGCTGCTGCTTTGTTGTCTCTTCCTCAAGTTCATTACAATTTATTTTTATGTGTAATGCAATTATTGTTGTTGCAGTTGCCGTTGTTGCTGTTACTTTTGTTGTTGTTGTTGTTGCTTTTGCCGCTACATTTTTGCTGTTTTTTTGTTTTTGTGTTTAATGTTTATTCGCGCTACTTGGCGCGGGGGCGTTTGAAACGGCAACAGCAGCAGAAGCAGCAGCAGCAGCAACTAAAAGGTGCAACTGGGAGGGGTAAGGTGGTAAAGGGGTGGTGGGAAGAGGGGTTGCTGGGTTATTCAGCGAGGTCTTTGTTACACTCTCGGACATGACAACGGAGGCACGACCACGACACGTTGCGAATTTGCCACGAACGTTTTGGCTCTGTTGCTGCTTCTGCTGCTGCTGCAGCTGTGGGGCAGGCAGAAGTGGCAGCAACTGCAGCAAGGGGCAGTGGGCGGTGGGTTGACCTGCCGTTGCACCAAATACAAATACACACATATATACACACACACATACAGTCACACATCTGGCGCTGCAGATCGCGCGATTTCTTAATATGAGAATATTCCCACCATTGTCTTTGGTCTTGGTCTGAGTCTTGGTCTAAGTCAGAGTCTGTGTTTTGGCCTGGTCTGCACTGGGCTTAAGCCTGGCCTGCCCTGGCGCTGGGGTGAGTGACTCGACGAGAAGTGACGGCGCGACAAACCGACGACGTCAATGTCCACTCCATCTCATCCTCAGGCATTGCTGCTGCTTGCTGTTGTTGCTGTTGCTCCCACTGCCCAGCGGATTCAGATTGCATGTGGGGCTTAGCTGGCCATGCCTCCACACTCCACACTGTGCCCCATTTAGCACTCGCGCTACCCACGAGCGCCGTTTTTGAATGTGTTGCAAGTTGCAGTTGCAGTTATTGCTGCTGCTGTTGCTGCTGCTGCTGATGTGTTGATGGTGTGTGGTTTGGCGCTGCTTTAATTCCAGTTATGCGAACTTCACTTCTTTTGTTTTTGTGTGTGTTTTTTTTGTTTTTGTTTTTGTACTCGTAAACAGTGCAAATTCCCGAGCGCATTCACATGACTGCAACTGCAACATCAACTTGCAACTTGCAACTGCAACGGTGGCCCTTAGAGGTCATTACTGGTCACTGGCAGCTGACTGGTGAACGGTTTCCCTGTTGTTCCTCTTGATTCTCCCACTCGCGTGCAACACGTGGCAACAACAACAACAACAATAACTCCTCAACTCAACTCATCTCAACAATTCCCTCAACAGATCCCAGAACACTCTAGAGTCAGGTTCTTTCTTCTCACCATTTACTCTTGTCTTAAGCTAATTTATTTGCATTTGCCGCCGTTCTTAATTAATAATTTATGCTCATCCCCCCCACTCTCTTTTTCTTCTTCTTTCATTGCAGGTGAGTCTAACGGTTAACGGTACTGCAATGTGCGTTTTGGGAGCAGGCATTAAAATATAAAAAAAGAAAACTCCCATCACATTGCAATTAACTAGTTACGTGGCAACAAAATGATCACAGGTAGGAGGAGGTGATCCGTTAAAACAATTGAGTAGAGAGTTCTTTGAAATCTTTAGAAAAGTAATTACAAGCAGAGTCTATGGATCAGTTGAATATTGATCAGTGATCATCGGAATCCGATGAGTTCTGTATAAAAGTGATCACAGTCTATGAATCAGTTTAACCATGATGCCCGATCAATTGAATCCGTGGATTAATACGAATACAGCTTAAATTCGGTTAATTAATTGGATCAGCAATCAGTTGAAACTTTAAAATCATGTGAAATTAAGTTTCACAACTGTCCTCCAAACGTTTCAATCCCTAATGTGTGATCAGTACGATCATCTAGATCATCTATAGATATGTAGACAGTTAGTTAATATCTTCCTCTGGAATAATCTTCTTTAAAAACTATTGTTTAATTTTTAAATCGTTTACAAACTGATATTTAAAATATCTCTGATATTAAAACAATCTTAGAGACTCGTATGTTATTTCTGTATTAAACAGAACTTATAAATACTTAGTAGCGATCTTTAAAACTGTTAAACGTGTGTAATCTTCCTCACTTTCAAGTTCTCTTTCTCTCTCTCTGTCTGTTTTGCTCTTCTTAAGAAACTGTTATCCATTTATTCACTGATCGATTTAATTTCTTCGAGTCCTATGATGGCATTAAACGTGTTTAAATTACGTATATCCTTCGTATATTCCTATAAATTTCGCAACGATCATTCAATTGTCTAAATTTAATCCAGATACACACTCACACAAACTCATAGTCACTCACACACACAAACACACACACTCGTTGCTCTACATACAATAGACACCTGCAAAACGATCGAACAATTGATCAGGCAGGGATTAACATAGATTTTCCCACAATTTTCCAACATAAATGCCCAAAAAATAAAATGTTGTTGCTCTTTGCCCGGAACAAGTCTAAAATTTCATTACCGCGCACTTGTCTGTGTGTGTGTGTGTATGTTTGAGTGCCCCCCTCTCCTTGGACCTTGCAACTGCTCTTATCCCATTACACTAAGCGCATATTGCGAGGGGTCAGGGGTCAGGCAGAGTGAGAGAGTGTAAGTCAGAGAGAGGGAAAGAGAAAGACATCTTCTTCATCTTCCTGCCACTTTTGATGGCCGCTTCATGTTTCAACCAGAAAAATAATGATCGAGGACATTGTCCTCATTGATTGCTACTTGAGTCGAGGCTGCCCCGCTGACACAGGTGCCTCCTTCCCCCAGATTAGCTGATGCCCTCGCGGAAAAACCTACTTGCAAAAAAAAAGAAAAATAGCAAACGAAAGAAAATTCCCCCTATTTTGTCATGGGAAAAGCGAGCAGGTGCTGTCCCCATTTCGCATGTCCTGCATATGAATATCACATGCACTACATCGCATCGGGGAGTAATTGAATTGATCATGATTTGCCATTGTTGCCCCGAGGCTGAGGCTGAGGCTGAGGATGTGGATGAGGATGAGGATAAAAATGAGGCAGAGCATGATGAGGATGCAGATGCAGTTATAGTTATTGGCGATGCGATTGTTGTTGCTCCTACCTGAGTAGTTCTGAAATATTTGTTGCAGCGAAATCGCCGCTTGTCCAGGACAATGACAGTGCGCATTTCATTGCTGCCCCTTCCTCTGCCCCTGCCATTGCCATTGCCATTGCCTCGGATATTTGCAACGTGTCACCCGGTTGCAAGATGCTTGAGAACATTTTTACAGGGCTCTTTCTTTTATATTATGATTCGCATTTCTCTTCTTCTTCGTTGCTTTTCATTCTTTCCTTTTTTATTGGCAGCGAATGTTTTTTGGTGCGTGAGAAAAAGGATTAAGGATTTGTCGCCTAGTCGATTAACAAAAGAGGTATGTGTGTGTGTGTGTGTGCGAGTATGTGTCTGTGTGTGTATGTGATAGGGGCAGCTGAATCTAACACACACTGATTAAAGGTGTTCTAGAAGATGTTCCAAAACAGTTTTAGATTTCGACTTGAAACTCACCAAATATTTGTGTAGAAAAAGTTTAAAAAAAAAACAATTTGAGAGCCATTCAAATAAGTTTACGAAGAACTAAGCTAAGCATTAAGAAAGATTTTAATAATATGAACAATTTAGTTACGAAATATAATTTTTAACTAGCTGACAATAATTTTAGCCAGCAAATTTTTTAGCTTTCTTTCTGAAAGTTTAGCAGATATAAAATTGAAGCAAAGACTTTTGATGTGAAGACGGATTATTTTAAATATTTTATAATATTAATATCTTAACTACCACAATAATCATTTATTTATTTATTTAATTAATTTATAAAAATTCTTAATGCTACAATTACAATGAACTTATAAATTAATGATAAGTCACAAAGGTTAAATTTAATTCAATAACTGAGTACGATTTGTATATCGAATAAATAAGCTAAACGAATTTATAATTAATTTATAAGCTTAACTTGTTGTAGTAGGATGCAAAATGATTAAATGAACAAATAACTTAATAAGTAAGAAAATTACTTATGTAAATAGAAGCTTAAACTTTATTCATATATATATTTGCTGAGATAAGTGCTTACAAATTTAACAGATTATTGAAAAAGTTGAATTCAATTCAAAAATCAGCATGATCTGTAAATATATGTATATCTTTATATCATTCTCTGTCTCTCTTTCTGTCTGCGTGGCATTCGATTGTTAATCAAAAGGAAATCAATTGCCAAATGTCAACTGAATTGGCTTTGCCCCTGGTTCTGGTTCTGCTTCCTCTACCTTTACCTATACCTCTGCCTCCATCTTTACCTTTACCTATACCTCTAGTTCCAGTTGTGACTCCAAGTTGGACACGCTCCCGCTGCCCACTCGCTGAGGGCAACGTCTGCCAACATTCTAGAGCTAGAGTTCGATAAGCATCAAGTTCTCACGAACTTTTATTGTCGTCTCGAGCTGGAGTTGAAAGCCAAAGCCAAAACCAATGCTAAAGCTGAAGTTCGAGTTGTGGCAAGAGTTGGTTTATTGGGCGCCACAGTCACGTGAGCTACGTGGGCAACACGAGCATACTATATTGTGGAGCCTAGCGGAGCAATTAATGCACCCAAAAATGCTGACGACAATTTTATTAACAGAAAACTTTTACTTTTTTCAATCAGAATTTACCAATCAAGCGTGAAATATGAGCAAATGACACGCCCAAAAAATGGGGTATAAATAAAAGCAAAAAGAGACCTAGAAATGTTGACCGGAAGTAAGTCAGACAATCAACTTGGAGTTGTCAAAATTACATAGAGTATCCTAAACTAATAAGCTAACTAAACTGGACTAAACAATGGGAAAGATAAGTAAACGCCGTATGAATTGTCGTTCATTGGGTGGTTCCACTGTGGCATGTTTTTAAATTCAAGGCGCATGCGCAGCCCGTGGATAAGAATTGTGATGTTGCCGCTTGCCACACGCACATGCGGGACATGTGGAAATCCAAAACCTAATTAAATTGTAAAATGAAATTAGCTAAATTCACATTCTGAATTCAGTTTTTGAGGTCGTACCCAACAGTGTAACCCTTTTTGGCAGCCCGCATCACATTGAACTGCCGCCCGTGACATAATAATGCATCCGAGAAATGCATTTTCAAATGCTTCGCAATTCGTTGCGCAGATGCATTTCGATAAATCGACAATAAAGCTGAGAAGCTGCGTCACTTTGGCATATAATTTTGATTAATTGAGGCTTGAAATGATTTGTTAATCTAATTCAATTCCCAAGTGATCATTTGAAGAAAACAAACAACAAACTATTTTTGAATGTTGAATCAATTTATAGTTCAAACCATGAAGACTAGTAACCCTTTGGTCTGGCAACTTTGCAACTCAAATCGTCAAAGTCGCGTCCATTATGTTTGTACCTATCGATAACCATAAATTACTCTATATTTATGATTTCCCAAAAATGATCACAGCTGCCACACTTTACCATAATTGGTTGCCAGTATTTTTTGGCCAACAATGATTTGGCCCAGACCCAGTCACGCCTCCTCATTTACTGCTGATGCTGTGGCATCTGCGGCCACTTGTTGCGACTTCTGGTGGCGACACTTGTTCGATTACCAATTCGATTGCCATCAATTTATATTTATGATTGCGCACAGGATCAAAACAGAGAGTGTGTGTGTGTGTGTGTTGTGACTAGTCACAGTCACCTCACCCTCACCCTTAACTTCACCCTCGTCCTTAGGCTGAAATTGAGTCCGAGTCTGTTTAAATGCAGCCACAGCTACTGTTGTGGGCGTTGTTATTGTTTGTCCTTAATGTCAGAGCTGTTGTCCTGCCGCTGGTCAGCAACAACAGCATTAACAACAGCATCAACAACAGCAACAACAACAACAACTTATTGCCAGAGTTTTGTGTCCCTCTGTTTATTTGTTTGTCCTTATTTGTTGCATTTTATTGCGTGTAAATCACAGTTGGCAGTTCAAAACAAGAAGGTCCTTTAACTGTGACTATTCGTTACCCATTCGACAGGTAACAAGGACAACAATTTGCAACAGGCAAAAATAAACAGAGATAGACAAAACTGAGAAAATACATTAGTTACAAATTTAGTATCATAAGAAAAGAAATTCAATTAATAGAAGTTACATTTGTTTACAATCAAATTAATATTTAATAATTTATAAATATTTTTAACAGATATTCCATTTGATTAAATTGAAGTCAATATTTAATAGTTATTAAAAACTGGAATATTATATAGTTCGCCTGTTCCATTCCACGCATTCCCTTTCGTACGATAACTAATCGAAGATGCAACACACGTAGAAATGAGTTGAGGCTGTGCCCCAAAAATGTTGTTGGTGGAGCACGTTCACACTGAACGGAGATGCAGATGAAGATGTGTCACTTGAGTAATTGTTGTTTCCCCAAAATGCGACGGCTTATTTTTCCCCCCATTTTCATTTTCATTCTTTCCCCAAACAAAAGGCGGTCGCATTTCAAGAAGAAGAAAGTTTTGTTTTCTTTACGGGTTGACGAAATGGAAGAGTGGAAGAGAGGGCAAGGGGAAGGGAAATATTGGCTTGGACATGTGCAGCTTGCGGCTTTTGTTGCCTTGCCCCGTCCAGTTGCACAATCTGCGTGTCAATGCGTCGCCTGATCTCATCACAACCGAGACGCTCCCAAGAGACCCAATCGAGTGTGTGTGTGTGTGTAAATGTGTGTATCTGTGTGTGCGGGTGTGTGATCGTTTGGCATGTCCAAAAAAACACTGGACGTTGCTCAACGTGCAGCTATTTAGGCACTTTGTCTCCGTCTCAGTCTCGGTCTCAGTCTCCCATCTCTCTCTCTTCTCTTCTCTTGTCATCTCCCTGGCGGTATCTCTGCTCGCATCTTTGTATCTTGTTGTCTTACGTATTTTGTATCTGTATCTGTATCTGTAGCTGTATCGGTGCGTGTGTTTTGTATCTGATTGTCTGCGTCTTCTTCCCATACGTGATCTACTATAGTTGTCCAGCCTGTGAAAGAGAAAAGACCTGTGTCCACGTCCAATGACAACATTTCATCATCTTCATCATTATGAAGATGATGATGAGCGTTATGATGAAGATCATAATGATGATGATCGTTGTGTGTTAATTTTCGATGCCGCACATAAAGCAAAAGGAGCACCTTAACAATAATTGTCAAAAACACATTTGACGAGCCCTGAATGGCCTCGGACTTTAACTCAGTCTCAGACTCAGACTCCCTCACCTTGGTTATTATGCATGAGACTCAGTTACGACTATGACACGTATATTTCATTGTTGTTGTTGCTGCTGTTGTCGTTGTTGCTGGGAATTAGCAATGCGACAAGCACTCCAAAAAAAAAAGAAGATATGAAATGAAATGATGAAGAAAACCAGAATGTACTTACCAAACATGTGTGTGTACAGAAAAGTATATATATTTTAAAAGAAAATCTGATTGATACGCCTGATTATGACAAGCCACAACGGGAATCCTTATTCATCTGTCCTGCAAGGGTCAAGTAGGTTACACTTTAACAGGGTGAACAAGAGGGAGCGCCCAACTCAATAAAGGACAGCAGCTAAGAGTCTATGAAAGCGATTAAAAAACTGTAGAAATGCATTCACACAGTAAGAAAATCGGTAAAAGATGTTCAGATATTCTGCAGATATTGATTTACTTTAATTTATTAACTAATTTTTATTTAATAGTCTATCTATAAAACACAAGTTAAAGAAATAGATTAACAACTTATTCTGTTTAATAAAATGAAATATGTTATTCTATTGAACAGATTTTTTGAATTCGATGTAGAACTGTGTAATGAACACATTGGATAAAAGATTTTTAATTAATTTCACAGAAGTTTTAAAGTTAATCATATTAATGATTTTTTTTTAAAGATTTTCTTTAAAGCTTTTTATAGGTGACATGAGATCTCAACAATTTGTTGAGAATTCGAATCGATATGATTTTCCTTTTCCAATACATATTATTTGTTTTTACCATTTTCCTATTTACTTATTTCATTTTTCTATTGTCAAATGAAAATCTATTAAATCCAGTCTGCAAACTTTTTAATGCAGTACTAGTTTTGTTTTATAGTAGCTAATTATTTAATTTGTGTGATCTCGAGTCAGCTAAACATTGAAATTTAGTAACTAGCTCTAGTTTAGTTAATTTTTATACTTTCCTGTCAGTCTTTCTCTGTACTCTTGAATCGTTTGCTTGTTTTCTTTCATCATTTAATTTGTTGTTTGCTTTCTTTTATAACAGAAACCGTTAGATTTTCACATCATCTTATTCTAATTAAGGTCTGTTCAGCTTTTTTTTCCTTACTTTTTTCCTACAATGATCAAATTTCCATAGCCCTTTTTTCTAGTTTTTTCCTCTAGTTTTTCTAAACGTAACTTTCAAGTGCGCAGTTTTTAGGATTCGTATCTTGAACACGCAACGGTAAACCAACTTCCTGACTATCAAACCAACCAGAAATTATGCAAAAAACAACTCAAAAAAAAAATAAAAGAAAATAGAATTAGAAACTGTTACGAGGCTGGGGTTAACTCTCTTACCCTTTGGTAACCCGTTCGAGTACTCATAAATTTTCCGTTAAAAACGAATGCATTTTTTTTAATTTTGTCGGAGATTTGCTCATTTAAACGAAAACTGCTGGAATAAAATTGAATATCAGCCCAAAATTATCAGCATAAGGAAAAACGCACAAAGAACCGGAGACGACAATTGCCCGTCTTGGTGCCTGGCATTGTCCTCCGTGGTTCGTCCTGTTCTGTCCTGTCAGGGTGTCTCGTTTTGTTTTTTTTTTTTATCGGGCTTTGCACCCAGGCAGAGCATCTTAGCTTGTGAGTTTTTTTTCTTTTCTTCTTGTTTTTTTATATCATTGTTGAATTGAATTAAAAAGCGACGGTAATCAATGCGCAAGGACGAGAGTCGAGCACAGCCGGCGAGGGTCCCGATTCTCGTTTTTTGGGTCGTCCTGCTGCCTAAATCAAATGCAAAACCTTGTCTGCCTCACATGTGACAACGGCTACCCTCCCCTCTGCCTGCCCTCCCCCCTCGGGCTTACCTCATACCCCTGCATATTTCATATCTTGGGAAAATCTTGGCCACCACCCAAGAAACCCACGGCGACTGACAGTCAGAAAAAAACGAAGGAAGAAAAAAAAACAATAAGACAAGAAAGAACAACAAGGACGCAAACACTCACACACATGCAGGACGAACAGGACACGCACGAGGGGCATAAAAAATTAATATAAAAAAATTTGCATAGAAAAAAAATGCCGTTACATACACACACACACACACACACATGATAAGGCCGAGTTATGTGAGCAGAGGGGGGACGGACAGGACGAAGAGCTGGGCCTACCTGAGGAAGGAAACGTCACCCTCAGGGCCTACGGGGACAGGACACACACAAATTTTGCAGGGTTGCAAATCTCCGCGGGTCACGTGCAAAAAGAAAAAGAAAAACAACATCAACAACAGAAACTGAAATAATTTTCTTTTTTATACACTTTTGTTCTTTGGGAAAAACTTAAAGAAGCCGATAAGGAAAAAAGGAGGAGAAACGCAGGCGTCGATCGGCAAATTGCATAAAAAATTGCAATGCAGCCGCTGTGGGCTATATTTCCTCTTCCTCTTCCTCTCCCCTTGTACCTCTCTCTATAAAAAACCCAATCCCATTTCCATTCGCATTCGCATTCCCCGTTTTGCCGTTGAATGGCATTTGATTAAGCACACAAAAGCCGGGACACGTTTTTTCTTCCACTTTTTTTATTTTGTATTGTTGTTGCCTGGCAGAGGCAGGACATTAGCAGCATCCTTTTACACGCTCCGCATCTGAGAAGACGTTGTTGTCCTTCCCTAACGTTCGGCGCCTGCGCAGCCGTCTTCCTGGGGTAAAAAAGATTGCAAGAAATGCGCGCGCAAAAAAAAATTACTTACCCCCGAAAAGGATTAAGTTGTAGTAAAAAAAATATACACACACACATATCAACACACACATTGCAGCAACAATTCAATAAGAGAAGTAAAGAAAAGGAAAAGAAAAACTATTACGGCATCCGTTGATCTCGCTTCTCACTCGCTCTTAAAGATCACATTGGTTCAGAGCGTTAGCATCCATCTATTATTAGAGTCTTTTAAATTGAAAGGAGTCGCAGTAGGAGCATGGGAAAGGGTAGGGGTAGCAGCAGGGGCAGGGGTAGGGGTAACAATCTAAAGGGGGAAGGCGCCCGAGCTGGAATTATATACAGGGCTGGCCGCCACGCTTATTGCGCAGCATCCATATGGACCAGAATCCTTGCTTTTGATCTCAGTTCTCTCAAACATAGCTCTCTATTTCTCTCCCTCGTTCTCTTTCTCTCTACTCTTAGCTGCGCACATGCTTTAACACTGCGCAGGGGGCAACAAACTCAAAAAGGATGCGCAAGATGCAAGGATTTTAAGCATCTTAACTAAAGGCAAACCAAGTGGTGGATGGGAAAAGGGAGAAGGGCAAAGAGATTCAATACAAATAGATAGTAAAATATCTTATGGACCTTTAAAGTTCCTTGGAATACTATTCTAATTCTACACTCAAAAGTTTAGCATTACATTTAAATCTACCCAATGATATAATATGAATGAATAATATATTAAAATATCTTATTAATTTACAAGTTCCTTTAAATACTAAAGATTTTCTATTATAGTTCAGTCAAATTGTATTATTTGAATATTTTCTACTATCAAATTGTCTACACAATTTCATTAATCTTAAGGTTTCAGTCTGAAAGTAATTCATTTTAGATTAGATAAAATAAATAAAGGATTTAAAATGTATACTTTTTAATAACTATAACTATAATAACCAGCATAACATACCATACTATATAATAATCTGCCGTAGTCTTAAGATTAACATTGGTGATATGGTTCGATTTTCGTGATGGTTTATCAGATAATCGTGGGCTTATCTATTTAAACGATTTAAAATAATATATGTACTTCTCTACTGTCTATAGCTATCGATATTATAGGTAAACGAATTCTCTATATTTTTAGTAATTTCTTTAGTTTCATATACAAAGATGGAGTTTTAAATGTAACTCAGCCTGTTGCAATTGGAAGAGCTCTAGTTATTATTATCTGTTGCACTGTTGTTGTACTAATTGTTGTAGTTGCAACAACTCAATTTGGTGTGCGTCTAGTGTGGCAGAGGGGCACGCATGTGCAGCAAAGGGTGCGGAAACGGGAATGGGAAAGGGAATGGGAAGGAGAATGGGAGAGCATTTGTATGGCAAGAGCGCCAACAAAACAAAAAGACGCTGGCAGCGACGTCGACAGAGGCAGCAACATTGCTGGCCAAGGGAGTCCAAAGATGTTTTCATCCCCCTTTTTCTTAGTGAAGTCCACTCACAACACACACAGACATGTGAGTAGTGCGAGCGAGAGGCATGCAACAACTACCCCGCACACACGTTTTTTTCTTCTTTTTTTTTTTTTGAATACTGAGTGTGTGTGTGTGTGTGATGTCCCGCACACGGACCGAGAGCGACCGCCGTCCGACAGCGCTGCTAGCGTCAACGTCAGCAGCGACTGCGACAGCAGCAGCAGCACAGCCTCAGAATAGAGTCACACACACACACACGCATACAGAGAGTGAGAGTAAAAGAGAGGGCAGGGCAGGACCATAGACCGTCGACCGTAGAGACCGTCGACCGTAAAGAACCGGCGACGACCGTCACAGGAAGACTTTCGATTGTCAGTCCACGTGAAGCCTCTGTGGGGTCAACAACACACGCGCTCTGCCCTAAGACAGAACAGTTTAAAGGATGCGCCTCAAGATCCCGTTCGGGCTTAACGTAAAAACTAGCTAAAGAAAACGACAACAAAATATCTCAATCGGAATATAACCGTTACACGCGTTCTACGTGCTTGAGATACTTTTTTTTTTTTTTT
The DNA here is from genome assembly GCA_035044365.1 of Drosophila neotestacea. Lineage (NCBI taxonomy): Eukaryota > Metazoa > Arthropoda > Insecta > Diptera > Drosophilidae > Drosophila > Drosophila neotestacea. Next base: position 1,115,732 of record JAWNMD010000799.1, read on the forward strand.
GAAAAAATAATTGGTATTTTTTTTTGGGCCCAGCACACAGCGCAGGACAATTGGATTACCTACGATCGTGTGTGTGCCCCGGTGCCTTGATCAGCTCTATATATAATCTATGTATATAGATCAATCATTCAATCAATCAAACAAACAAACAAACAAACTACTATTTTTTTTTTAACAATTTTGTGATGTGCTAAAAAAACAAAACTAAAACTGCAAACAAAACAACAACAAAAACATAAACAAATAATTTTTTTGTGCTAAATGCTACAGTGAATACTCGCTACGAACAACAACAAAATGTATAACAAAATGCTGTCGATCAGTGAGGATCATGGATTCCGTTCGCTGAGCCGTAAGTTATTTGCCAAATCATTATTGTTGGATACTCTTTTTGGAAAGTGTTGTCAATGGTGAAGGGGGAGAGGGGTTGGGGGAAGTATTGTTGGGGGAGGTGAGACTTCTTATCAGAGCAATGTTACAACATATTGCTGGGGAACGTAATAAGCAACTTGCTGGTGAGATAGACGATCTCTAGAGATAGTTGCAGCATTTCTAAGAATTCTTTACCTTTCCGGTTGTTCTTGTTGTGTCTCTTTAATCATTTGCCGTCCTAACAATAAAGTGAAATTGTGCTCATAGAAATAATGTCTCTTTCAAGCTGCCCTCTTTAAATTTTTTTTTCCTGTATTTTTTTGATAAGCGCCCTGTACCGAGAAAACCACAACAGCAACAACAGCAACAACAGCAACGGCAACTACAACAATCATAATAATAAGCCAACGCCCGCACCCACGCACAATCTGAGATACATTTATGTACAGACACATATAGATACTTATATGGTAGACCTACCTACCTATATCTATGGCACCTATATAGATCGCGGCTATTTACATATGGCATGTCCGTTGTAGTTGCTGTTGTTGTTCTTCTGGTTGTTGTTGGCGTTGACTTTTCGGGGGAAATAAAACAAACGTCTCACCGCACAAAATGCAAACACAAATATTTTAGCGACCTGAAAAAGAAAATAAAAAAAATAAAGAAAAAAACTCCACATTACAACATTGTCGCAAGCGGACAACAGCAACACCAACACCAACAACAACAGCAACAATAGTTTCTTATCAACAACAACAATAATAACAATAGCAACGTCTCATGCCACTCGGGCAAACAGTTTGAGGCCTTTTGGACTTGGCCGCCGTTAAATGGCTCACAAAACTTCATTTCGACCAGCTCCAAAGAAATACCTTTGCGAAAGTTGCATAATTTTCAAGTTAGTAGTTATCGATAAATCTATCGAAGGGTTTAAAAGACAGTCTGTATTTGCAGGATTAACACTAACTAAAAGTTCCTTAAACTTAACTTTTTAGCTTTAATTAGAGTGTTCTATACAGCTATCGATATATTGACTTTTACTTTGAAGCTAGATTAGAGCCTATAGTAATTTATAGTGGATTATTGACATTTAAGTGAATATATAAATAAATAAATTATGTTTATAATTTTACTTAATCTATATTTAATCGCTTCATTTATTAATTAGCTTTAAAACTTTGAATTTCTTTATAGTCTTATTTAGTTAATGGTTAAAGATATTAAACAAAATGTAGAGGCTAACTTTTATTAACAATTTAAACTAATAAATGATGTACGAAATTATATGCAGCACCTGAAAGAATAAGACAATTTCTTAATAGTATTACTATATATCTGAAAGTCGGAGAGTTATAAAATTAATCTATTATTTTATATAATATTGGAGATTGTTGAAGATTCAGAATGAGCTCAATCAGATGAGTTTAAGAATAAGTATTAATTCATCAATCAGAAGTACTAGTATAAGCATCTCCTATATACATCTCTAGTAGACACTTGTTGCATTTATCGATACCTTTGATCGATAACTGCATTTAAGTGAAATCAAAATGTAACTGAAAGTTTTCTAGTGCCTTTTTTTTTTGTGTTTGCTAGTTTCGCCTTGTGCTCATTTCCTTTGCAAAGCAACTTATCAGCACAGTCTGCGTTGTCAACCAACGTTGTCAAAGCCGTCAACGGTTGACTGTACTCCAAGACCCCCTTTCTCTAGAGTAGAGTACACACAACCGTACAGTTCCCTGTATGTGTATGTGTATGTGTAGGCGTTGTGTGTGTGTCCAGCTTTTGGCTTGACACGGCGGCATTTTGCAGCTTTGCTTAAAACACACACAAAAACACACACACACATTGCTTAATTTGTTGTTATTGTTGCTAGGCATATATAGTGTGTGTATTTTTTTTATTTTATTCTTGTTTTTTTTTGTGGTATATGTGACCACATTTAATGCTCGCTTCCAGGCCGCCTATATTTGCATATGGCTCATTCACTCAACCTGGCGGACTGTTTGTTTGTCCAGATACATATACCTACTTATAGGAGTTACACACACTCGCACACACACACACACTCGCACACACATGCGGGTGTTATCAGCAGTCAGCGCTTTGGCTTTTGGACTAAACACCACCCTCATTGGAGCTGTGCCTCCTCCTGCTCTTCTCCTTCTTTCCCACCTGAACGGATACCAGGGGCACCTGGCCACCAGCATATATACGAGGGATGGAGAGGAGTTCTCTCTGTTAGTGAGGAGTGGTAGGGGGAGGGGGTGGGTAGGGGTAAAAAAACAACGTAGGCAAATAAAACCAAATTTGTATGCTAAAACACTTTGCGACAACGATGACGACGCTTCGCTGGCCGCCAGTTGCTGATAAGACACCCACACTATACATATATATATATATGTATATCTATATAGAGTAGGGAGTAAAAAACAGTGGGAGGGGGTAACAATTGCATATGTGCTTGTTGTAGTTTCAGCTGCTATGAAATAAAGATAGAAACACCTTTAGCTGTTTTGTTGTTGTTGGTTATCCACGTAATTTGTTTAAACAAATTAAGGCGACCACGACAACTGCTGCTCTCTTCCCTCCTCTCTCTCTCTCTCTCTCTCTCTCGCCCACTACTTGCTGTCTCCCTCATTTTTGACTGCTTGCTTCAATTTCTTGCGTGCTTTCCAGCTGCCTGACGTCGCTTTGTCACTGTCAAGCTGTGTGTGAGTGTGTGTATTGGTAGTGGACACACACACACACACACGCACACACGCCCCCACATTATATGTGTATATGTGTGTTATCGCGACAGTAACAAAATTTCGAATTTGTTTAACCTTTTTATTTTCTTGTTGTCTTCGCCGTCGTCGTCAGCATTTTTAGTTAACTTTTTAAATGAGCTCAAAAGGCAGCCGTTGGCCAAAAAACGACAACGACAACAACAACAACAACAATAAGACGACAACAAACAAAATGTGGCTCAGCATTTTTAAATATTTACACAGCATTTCTTTATTTTCAACAACAACAACAACAACCACAACCACAACGATAAATGCCTTGTTTTTTAGTACATAATTTATTTGTCTATAGACAACGAAATGGAGCACTTGGTGTCATAATAATGTTGTTCTCGTCCCTCTTCTTGTACTTCTTCTGAATCTTTTCTTTATTTTCTGCCTCCAGCTGAGAAAATTTGACATTTAAAATTAACACCATATTATTAGTTTTAAATAGAAACAATAAATAGAAATAAATTTAAATTTGAGTACGTACGAATTGCATAAAGGGAAAAAATTTTAATACAGCTAATTCAATATTTGTTGCACTTAATTGTTATTTATAAATGTGCATTGTACTTTAATATCATGTTGTTTAAATAATGTTTTCATGTACATATATTTTTTATTTAATTATTTTGATATCTTTACACATTACATTTTCTGTTTTTATTGGCAATTAATATATTATATATATATTTTATATATTTACAATTTTACTATGATTTGTTTTGTTTATTTAATATTATTGTTTCATTAACTATTTGTCCGTGATTTTTTTCTCTTCATTGTATTATTTTTCATTCACTGCTTTACTCTTAAAATAGTTTATTTAATTTTTATACTTCTGTCCTACTAACCATTGTTATTATTTCTCTTTTTTCTATTTACTGCATTTGCATTAGTTAATTTCTATAAACTATTTAAGCTTTGTTTGTTTTCCTGTTCCAATTCAAATCAATTATTAGCAGATTTTAAATAAAATCTAAATTTTTAAGTTTTGCTTGCTTGCTGAAAATTCAATTAAAGTTTTGTCGCCTTTAACGTTGAACTATTTGAATGTGAGTTTGGGTGTGTGTTTGGTTGTGTGTGTGTGTGTGTGTGTTTGTGTGTGTGTGGTAGCTGACCTTCCGCTGGCCGCACATCAAAGCTGCAGCTGGCACATTTGGTCCACTGTTTTTCCGTGGCTTTTCGACAATTTTCCGTTGTTTTCCAGTCGCCATTTTTCATTTGCCATTGCTGTATGGATGTGTATGACTGTGTGTGTGTGTATAGTTGTGTGTGTGTGTCTGTGTGTGGCACCTAAAAACAGTCGACCGTGTGGCGCTCGCCTGGTTTTTATGGCCAGCCTTGGTCTAAGCAACCACCTAACCACCCAACCACATTGCTCAGCCAACTCGACTGGCCCATAACCTTTTTGGCCATAAAGCGCGTCCTTTGGCTCATATGTGTGTGTGTGTGGGAGTGTATATGATTGTGTGTGTGTGTGTGGGGGCATAAATTAGCACAATCAACGTATTGTTTTCTGCCTCTGCCGCGCCTTCAATAGCTCAGCAACGGCAACTGAAGGAGCAGCCAGGTTATGGGGCAAGAGAAGGAAGAGAAGGGTGAGGCATGTGGCATGTGGCAGGAGCAAGCAATGGGCGAGGAGGGGAATGAGGCAGCTGCCGCATCGTGCAGTCAATAACATGAAAATGTTATAAATAACAAAAATACGAGCTGAACAGACAACCACACACAGCATCTATGAAAGTATCTATGTATCTGTATAGCTGTATCTGTATCTGTCGCTGTGTATCTGTATCTTTAGCTGGGCTTTTGCTTGAATTTCATATTTGTGCCTTCTTGATAATTTGCGCAAAAGTCCTATTAATATGTTAATTCTTAATTGTCCTACTTTACCACACACACACACACACAAACACACACATACAGTTATGCGCATATTAATAGCCGCAGGATAGTTTTTCCCGCTTTTCCGAGGGAAATGGCAGCAGGCAGCTCGTAAATATTCTTAAGCTGCGCGCTTTACAAATCGACGCACTTCAATTTATTTGTTGTGCGTATGTGTGTGTGTGTGTCTGTGTTTATTTGAGAGGGTGTAGGTGGAGTAGGGGTATTTCTTAATAAGAGTAGGGGTAGCCAGAATTAATTGCATACTCGCGATGACATCACAAAATTGTCGGCCATTTTTGATGTGGGAAATTGTGAATTTTTCGGCAAACTATTTTCGCCTGTCAGCTCAGCTGGTCAATTGTGCAGGAAGTGGGAAGGAGGAGCATGAGGAAGAGGGGGATGAGGAGTTGGAGGAGAAGGGAGAATATTTGTAGTAGGGTGTAGCCAAGTTGAGTGAATTGTTAGCGCATTGGTTCTGGCTGCTTAAATTGTGGGTATATACCCCTTTTATTGCGTTTTGAACCCTTTCTGTTATGTGTGTGTGTGTGTGTATAAGTGTGTGTCCTTTTTGCCCTTTGAGCAGATAATTCAATTTATGAGCTGACTTTATGAAATATTCGCCAAAATACACACACAACACACACACAACACACACACACAGTCACCTACCGTCTGTTGACACTTGTCAGGCGACTGTCAGCGTCTGTCTGACATTTGACAGTTTCGGGCACTTTGAACACCCTTTCAATATACACCTTTTGGCCAGCAGCAGCTGTTGCCCCTTCCCCCTCCCCACTATCGTTTCTGTGCCCAGGGCTGCTGCTACTGTTTGATGCAACCCTCGCGCAATATTGCAACAGACTCTCCTTTTGGAGCTGTCAATAAGTTTTTCCCTATATATTGCGAGTTTTATTTATATTTACTTTTAGTTTTTGGCAGACAGAAATGCGCTAATCTCTTCCTCTCTATCAACTATCGCTGTTCTCCCTCTCCTTTTCCCTGTGTCTATCTCAAAGAGATCTAATCTAATCGCTTAGTCAAATAAGTAACTCCTCCTTGTTTTCTTTTTAACCCTGGCCATAACCAACTAACTCATTTTGACTGCCCGGCAACGCCTACAATAAAATAAAAATACAGGTAAAATTGTCGGCTACCTGCCACATGCCACAAAACTGGCCAATGGCAAAGCTGTGGCAAGAACTCTATGCGTGTGTGTGTGTGTGTGTGTGTGTGCGTGTGTGTGGCAGCAACACATGTTTAATTCATGAAGGCAAACAGGCGGCTAATTGCGTCCTGCGTCCATTTCACGCCAATGATCGCCAATCAATAAAAATGAAGCGAATTTTTTCCATAAAAAAGCCAAAAGTCAATAGGGCAACGAAGGGAGCAATAACAAAAGGGAAACAGAAGGGCAGGAGGAGGAGGAGGAGGTAGAAAAAAAGCGAAAAACATATTTTATTTATTGTTATTGAAACAGAAACCAAATCGAAGCGACAAACGATGCGTTTTCTGCCCCACCCAAACAATCAAAAAGAAAAAGGAAAGGAAAATAAGTATGAAAAAGCGAAATACAAAATATATATAATAATAATATGAGATAAATAAATGCATGTGTGTGTGTGTTTGCGTGTGTGTGTGAGCAGCTTGTTGTCACCCTGTAGCAGGACAATCAATTGATAAAAAAAAATAAAACGAGTGGGCGGAGGAATGGACAAAGGACATGAAAGTTGAGCAACGCTTCGGGGCGCATTAGTGTCTTTTTGTGCGTGTGTGTGTGTGTGTGTGTATGTGTGTGTGGGCAACCGCAAATTGTTGAAACTGAACTGGACAACAACAACAAACTTGACAAGTGGCAGCCGACAGCGCGTCAATAATTTTTTGTTGCTCTCGACATTCTTTTTTTTTATGGATGTTGCGACAGCTAATTGACAATGCCAGACAAGCTAAAGGACAGGGAGGATATAAAAAAGGAATATCTATAATAGGACGATAGAGAGTCGTCAGTAAGAGGGGAAAAGAGTAGGAGTATAGTAAGATGATACAGATAATTGACAGGCAAAAAAGCAGAATAATAAACTATCAAATTAAAGCACAAATTAAAACACATTTAACATACAATTGAAAATATATAATAAATATAATACTATCACTATAAGTTCCCAAATATTATAAAATTATGCAAAACTTGATATAAACAATTTAAATAAGAGTAAATATAAATTGATAAACTATTTAATACATTATGTAAGCTGAACAAATAAATTACTCACATAAACAAACCAAATAAATTAAAACCATTTATATTTATATGCAATATAAATTTAACTTAAGTAGAGGGAAAGAAGAAAGAAAATCTTTAATAAATCTACGTTGAAAATAAACTAGAATTTCCATTGACTTATTGTTAGTTTTTGCTGAGCTGTGAAAATTTGGTCAATTTTGATTGACCAATTTGCGCAATATTTCAATCAACGTGCAGAGAAAGAGAAATTTTACTTTTCTTCTTTTGGGTTTTGTTGCATATCCCTTGGCGCCGTCATGTGTGTGTGTATGTGTTTGTGTGTGTGGGTCTGCGTGTGTGTGTGGGTGTGTGTAAAACAGCCTTAGGCTGCTTTAGTTGTCCCACTTGTTTTTGTTGTTTGTATTCATATTTGTTTTGTTTCTTTGGTCAATCAAAATTCATCGATAAATTGACAAAAGTTGCCACAGCTGCGGGGCAAAATAACTTGCTGCTTGCCACAAACTGTTGTTGTTGTTGTTGTACGGATAAGCAGCAACAACAACAACAGGAACTACAACAACAATTTTCTATCACTTCATTGCGATTCGAATTAATTGCAGAACTCGCAAATCTTTGGCTTGAATTTATGTTCACATTTCTCTCCCACATTGGACATGCAAATAGCAAAGTGAGTTCGGAGAGGGGGGCTGGGTATAGAGAAGGGGGAATGTTGGTGTTTAGATTACAACACTGTGTGTGTGTGCGTGGTTTTTTTGCGGGGTGGTGTCGGTGTCCATGTTGTTGTTGCTTTGGTTTTTCTGGGCGCACGCAAAATACATAAATTAAAGTGCAAGCGAATCGATACGCGCCCACCCCCTGCCCCTTGCCCCCTGCCACTGCCCCTGCTACACACACACACACACACACACTTTGCTTATCAAAGCGCCGAGCTGTGTGACCATATGTAAATAAGTGGGTTGCCAGGGTTGTCATAGCTGCCAGTTGGTCATGGTTGCCTTTCAATCCGATTGTTACCCGTAAAAACCCAGGGCATAAATTGTTGTTGCAAATCAATTGTGACACATCATACCCTGTATGTGTGAATGTGTGTGTGCGTGTGTGTGTGTGTTTGCCTATTTAGTTAAGCACGCTTAATGAATGCCCACGCCAAATGACAATTGCGTGGCAAATCACTAGCAATAGCTGATTAGCTAATCGATAATCCTATCGATAACATAGGTTTCCCAAAAAAATATAAAGTACAACACAACTAAAAATTTATCTGAAATAATAAATAATTAAAATAAATTAAGTATTAATCTTAATTAAAAATTGAAATAATTTTGAATTATTATTTTCGTTAGGATTGATTTTATCCCGAAAATCCTGAATGGTTTTTGTTTTTCGTACGTCCTTTCCCCTCTCTATGAATGAGTTTAACTTTTACTGACTTTTCTTTTTCTTACAAAAAGTCCATGGCAAATCTTGTTCATTTTCTCATCTGCATTTAATCGATAGACATTTATCGATAGACCGCTAATTGTCTTAGCTTCGTCTTTAGCTACGTTTGACTGTCGTTTCATTGCTGCCTGTTTGCCACAAAATTATTCATGGCTGTCGACTCCGCCAATTGCTGCCATAAAAGTGACAACAACAACGAGTCGTAGAAGAGGAAGATGGAGAAGGAGAAGAAGAAGAAGAAATAGTAGAGTAAATTAGACAATGGGAATGAACCACTCAATGAACCAGCAAAGCAACTAGAGTTCATGTGGTTAACTTGGCGCGGCATTAAGCCAAAATTGATGGCCAACATTCGATGGGCCCATAAAAGCGACAACTCGGCAAGCAAATTTATGAACTGCAAGTGCAAAGAGGAAATCAAAGGGAGTCAGTCGTTGTAGGGGAGGCAAAGGGGAGGAGGAAGTGCCATTAAAGTCATTTTAGTCATTTTACTAAAGGAAAAACTCATCTTAATTTCTTTCTTTTTTAATTATAAATATTTTAAATAAAGCCAGCTAAAGGAAAAGTCTTATTTAAAATGATTTATTATTAAAACCGTATTTTATTTGATTTTCAATAAGAATAAATCTGATTGAAATAAGTTACCAATATTAATAGAAGTTTTTATAAACATATTCTAAGAATCAGGGAAACTCTATTATTTTAATATAAAAATCTACAACAAAATTAGTTAAAACAATCCTTCTACATTTCGTTTCTTTTCTATTTTAAATGATTTTTATTTTAAATCCAATTTTAGTAAGTTATATTTATAAATAAGTTAGTTTTGACTTTGATACTGATTCCTTTTTTGTAACTTAAATAAATAAATATTTAATATTTCTTCCTCTTTGTTTTCTAATTGCAGATTCCGATTCCACAGAGAACGATGCTGTCGCCGCACAAGATATTCTCACGTGTGGCGCCTGCCAGAAAACCTTCGCGCTGTCGGACATTGTCCGGTTCATTCAGCACAAGGTGTTGCAGTGCAACAAGGAGAACTATGGACAATGCACCACACAAGCGCCGAGCATGGATCGGGATGCCGACGAGGGTCGTCCATTGAGTTTGGTCAATCGTCGTCCCTCAATATCGGCACCCATCACAGCGGGTCGCAAATCGGCGCCAGTTGTTGGCAGTGGGGCAACAAGTGGGGCAGCCAGTGCGGTGGCAAGTGCCGCAGCAGCAGCAGCTGCAACGGCTGCGGCAGCGGCAGCAGCAGCTGCGGTGGCCAACAGTGCGGCAAGTGGTTCAAGAATACACACACCACCGCCAAGTCCAGCGGATTTGTTGGCCGATGGTGCCAGCAGTACACCCAAAAGATTAGTTGATGGTAAGTCCTGCCACATGTTGCAACTGCATTTCATTTCATTTAGCTAAAAATTATATAAATTGATCAGCATTTTCTACTACTTAATTGCTAAATCTAGCTACTTTATAGCTAAACTTCAACTCGATATTCACACTGTTTGCACTGTTTTTGCTTCTTCTTGCAGAGAATGACAATACGACGCCGAAGGCGGATAACGATGGTCTCACCTCGGGTTTGCCTTTGGAGGCAAGCAACAGTCCACGTGCCCCATCGCAGTCCGAGTTGCCACACATCGATGACTGTGAGCTGGACGATGATGACAAGCCAAAGGTCAAACAGGAGCCCACGTATGCCGACGATGAAGAGGATGAGCCACAACAACTGCCACAGCCACAAAATGTCGAGCTGGACACGGAATTGCAAGAACAACAACAACAACAACAACAGCCCGCCGATGATTGTCAACAGCCGCTGGCGAAAAGGCCAAAAATGGAGCTTGTTGATGCCGAGGCCAACACAGTGCATACAGGTGAGTTAACGTGGTCAAAAAGAGTTGGTTTTTTTTTGGTTTGTTTGTTAGGTATTTAATTGTCGCATAACTGGCGCATAATGGAAATTAAAAATCAAAGTCCGTCTTCTGTCTTGACCAAAGTCAAACATCAAACGTGGCTAAAAAATGTGTTTGATGTGTTGCGTGCAGTGTGTGTGAGTGTGGGTGTAGATGAATGTGAGTGTATGAGTGTCAAAGGATATGCAGGCTGTCCATAAGTCGTTGCTGATCAGGCCGCAGGGCTTTTGAAGCGCGATAAGCTGCAGCTGTGGCTGCATTAACACACCATGCCACGCCCCCTCTCCTGCCATTTGCGCCCACACGCCCACACCCACACTTTCTGACCAATTGCGCTTTGTTTGTAAACTGTAAACTGGAAAAACAACGAGCAGAAAACAGGACATTCAGCAAGAGGAAAGGAGAGTTGAAAATGTGTGGATACATTGGGAGGACATCAAAGCGCGACTGCTGATAAAACTGAAGTGCAGCAGACAGAGAGAAAAAAGGGAGGGAGAGAGAGAAGAAAAAAGGACACTCGGACAGCAGCTAAGGGGAGTAGGGAAAAGGAGGCGTGGCAGTGGCAGCTTCGATTGTCACGCGGCTGCTGCCCTTTGACTTTGACATTTTTCAATGCAAATGATGACGACGATGAAGCTGATGAAAAGCCAAAGCCAAAAGACAACAATAAAAACAATAAAGAAAAAAAGAGAAAGAATGAGAGAGAGAGGAAGGGAAGAGAAGAAGGAAATGGGAAAGGGGTAAAGCCAACAGGACATAGAACAAAAGCAGAAGTAAATGCAAAAAGCTAAAGCAAAAGTCGAGCTGCCCTCGGGGTTAATTTTATGAGAAGCCAAGCAAAGGAATGCAAGAATGGACAGTTGCAAAGACAGAAAGAGAGGGAAATGAAGTAAAGGAGAGTGGGAAAGAGAGGGACAACCACTTGACTGGACAAAAGAAGCAGGACACTCGAATATGAATGTGACTGTGAATGTGAATGCAAATGCAAAACTGGACTTGACACACGCACAAAAGCCAAGCAAAAAGAATGCCAAAAAGAGGGTTAAACGGTCGAAAGCCAAAAGGAAAGGGAAAGTGAAGGATAAGGGAATCACAGGGATGTGGAAAGGAGTAAAGGAAGTAACTGTGAAGCGGTCAGTTTTGTTGACTTGACCACGTGCCAGGGGTCAAAGTTCGAACTGAGGTGAGGATAACAACTCCGTCGCGTGGCAGCAATTGACAGCTGATTGTAAGTGAGTGTTTGAATGAGTGCACGCAGCAGCAGCGGGTACTCATGCCGAGTATATTTACATACACTTTTGATACACGTGAATATATTCAGACTATTCATGAATATACTCACAGTATACATGAGTGTATTCATAAATAAAACTCATTAGATTAAGCACTTGTATTTGTTGCGTACTACACAAAATCACTCCAAACAATCACAACTCAATCAAAGCACAACGCATCCTTGTCAGACTTGTCGCTGATTTCCGAGATTTCCGCACTCACACACACTCACACACACTCACACAAAATCACACATGCTCACATATACATATATTGTCACAATTTAACCCTTGAACTTTGCGCTTTTGACACGAAGCACGCAAAACAACGACAAAGTTGTTTGACTCCTGACAATGCATAACTGTCAGCGCTTTCAGCAGCAGTCGCAGAAACAGATACAAATATAGATACAGTTACAGATACAGATACAGATACAGTATCTGTCACGTTAATTACGCATTGTTTTTATTTTTCTTTATTTTGTTTTCACTCGCTCTTTTTTGTATTGTTGTTGTTGCTGCTGCCGTGCAACGCATTTGAAAGTTGTTGTTGGTCTGATGGTTGCTCGCATCCAATTGTTGTCCATTTGGTAATTATAAATATGGAGCGACTGCTGCCATAGTAACTTCCCCCGCCCTCTCCCCTTTGCCAGTCACCTGTCTGTGAAAAACTGTCAACAAAATGGGGAAAATGGAAATATATATTTGTTGCGTTCGCTTGTCACACTTTTTATTCTTTGTTTTTTTTTTGTTTACTTTCTATGTTGCCTGTCACAACACACACACACACATGTGAGTACTCGTCTAGTGAGTGTGTGTGTGTGTGAGTGTATGAGTGTTTGTGTGAATCATGTTAATTATCAATTTGCTTGGCTCGCTCGCAGCATGTCGCGACCACAATGACAATGAAACACCATCAGGAGTTAGCTTAAGCTTTTGGAGAGAGGGTTAAAGAAGGAGTAAGGGGTTAAAGGGCAGGGCAGGGTCAGAGGCGGAGCACTCTAAAGGGAGGGGGGACGAGGTCAGCAAAGGACAACGCCGCTTGAACCCATTTACCCCATTCAAATATATAGCAGTATATATATTCAGTATTCACCGCACTCGCATTCAATTATTGACTCATGCTGGCACTAAGCCAGGCATTAGTGTGACCCCCTCTCCTACCTTTCTTCCTCCTCCCACACACAGACACAGACACACACACAGTTGACCCTTGCCCTTGTGCTGGCACATCTTCCAAGCTGAATGTCCTTTTTATTTTCTTTTTTTTTTCGGCTAACGTTTCAATATCCAAATCAATGGCTAATGCGCTCGGCTCATGCAATTTCACGTCCTTCTCGATCCCACAAAAGGATTACGCGCGCCTTTCCTTTTATAAGAAGACAAAAAAAAAACGTACTCAGAGCTAGATAAAGCAGTGCAAAAAGATAGAAAGAGAGAGGGAAGGGCTTTAGCTAAAGGTCGAGCCATGCAAATCGCCACAGGAGCCCGCAGGACACTCGACAACACAAAAAGTTGCTGCTGCTGCTGCTGCGTTGGCAACAACATGCGGCAGGAAAGGCTGCAACAATTATCCCATTACTGTGCAACCCTTTTGCTTGTGTTGCAGCCCACACGCTGAGCCTCCACCTCAGTCCCCTGTTCCCTGTTCCTTCTTTTATGCACAGCTCTCTCTGTGGCATTGCTCATACGCAACATTGTCCTGGCGCACTTCCTGGCTCCACAATTTTTATGCAGCAGGCGGTCAATTTGCCATTTCCTTGACTCGTCGCAGTTTTGTTTGTTGCGCTCTCCGTTTCCTTCCGTCTGAGCTGCTTTCAATGCAGTCACTTGGGTCACTTGAGATTGCCACCGGAGTTTAAGTTGGAGTTGGGAGTCCTCGACTCCCGCAGGACAATGCCAGCAGCAGAGAACAACAACTGAGGAGCAGCTGAATGAGCTGCCAAAATCAGAACGTGCCAGGCACAGCACAAAAACTGGAGATACAAGACTTTAGACAACAGACAGGCACAAAGACAGACAGACAGACAGTGAGGACTATAATTATATGCTTGGCGCGTGCGCAACTCATGACAATAGGATAGAACCTCAATCCTTTTTTTTAATTCTACCCAATTTTTGATCCTTGATCGCTTCACAGCAAATGCCGCACGTTTTTCGACAACTTTTGCCTCGTTTTTTAACTGCTGCTGATGATGATGATCATTATCTGATGAGCAACCCTTAACCCCAGTACCCCAACCCTTAACTTAACTTTAACCCTTTGCAAACACATAGATGTATAAATATAAACTCGTATCTGTCAGATTCATTTGCATTTCCTGCCCGCATCTTGTTGTTCTTGTTATGAGATCCCCCTTTCCCGTCTCAGTTGCCACGGCTGATCAGGCGTTGTCCTTGCTCCTGGATTCGTGACCAAATCATGTTCAGCACGCTCTCACCTTTTGACAGGAAACCCAACAACGAAAAACGACACACACAAAAAAAGGAGTTAAATAAAAGGAAGCTGCAGCCGCGCGGAACGTCATAAAAAACAACTAAAAAATGCACGAAAAACTAAACAAAAGGAAAGCAAAAGTGTACAGATACTTTTGTGCATAAGTGTCTGTGTGTGTGTGTGTTTTCCGATCAACCTTATGGGCTCGTGTTTGACATGCGTTTCTCCTTTACCTTTCCCTCTTAGCTCAACTCATTTTCATTTCCATTTTACTTTTCATTTTTTGCTGTCCAAATTTATATTTTAAAGCGTCATTTAAATGCAGAGTGCGTTTTCATTTCTCCTCCTCCCTGGGTTTTTCCGCATTTTCCAGGGGGTAGTTTGCTTATTGTAATAGTTGCGCATTAACACCTTGTTGCCCGCATGGCCAGCTTCTGGTGACATGTGGCGACCTGTGCCACATATTCTTCGATATTCGATTAGCCCTGGACCGCATTCTATTTTATCTATTATCTACGTGTATTCGATACACTACACAAAGCGGTTACTTGTCATTACTCATGCCATTGGTCTTTTCTTAATATCACTTTACTTGGAATTATTTATCTATTTATTTCTTAATTAATTTTCAACTAACACTTGAACTAAAGAAGCTTAAAGAAACTTCAATTACTAACTAAAATAAGACAAAATGTTATAGAAAATTGAATAAAAAACGTTTCTTTTCTGTTATTTATATTACTTTATTAAATATTAATCAATTTTTGAAAGCTTAGGGGAATTTCTGGTAGGTTTTAAAACTGACTTATTTCTTGTTTCTTTTTTGTTACTTCTCACACATTTTCTCTACTCTTATTTTTATAGTGCATCGTCCAGTCGTTGTCTTTTTGGCCTGTCTTTACTTTTTTCTTTTTATTAATATTTCTTTGTTGCCGTAACAAATTTGCACATTTTCACATTTTTCATTTTAAAAATCGCATCTGTTGCGTTGTCCTCTTTTCCCCCTTATCCCACCCACTTTTCCACTATCCTGAGTCTTTCCCTTCTATCATCAATAGTTATGGACACACTTACACACAGACATGTTGTTGCTGTGTGTGTGTGGACTTGTAATTTCCTGCCGCAGGACATGTTGTGGGTGGTTTTACGGTTTTCAGTTTACGGTTTTCGGTTTACGGTTTTTGATTTTTGGTTTCCGTGGCAAATTAACAAATGTCGCGACAAACCGCAAAAAATCAAGAAGCCAACAAAAAAAATAAAAGACAGACGAAGGCAAAACTATTACGACAGGCAGGACGTGTGTGTAGTTATGTGTATGAGTGTGTGTGGGTGTGTGTGTGTGTGTTGTGTGTCGCCTGTTTGTGGCACCTGCTACGGCATGTTGCCGCTGTGCTCTGCGCCCATTTGTATGCAATGCACGGCACCAACATACACACTGCAAATGTGTATGTGTGTGTGATGTGTGTGATGTGTGTTGGCTAAAATCAATAAATAAATAAATTCGCAGCCGCAGTCAACTTGTCTCTGCATCTTCTTCGACACTCCCCGCCCTGCCACGCCCAGTTTGTTTAATAATTAATAAGCCAAATTGCTGGCAGTCTCATTTCCTGCCAATTCACATATTTGACTGACTGACAAAAATAACTAATAACCCCTCTCTCTCTTTTTCTTTCCTCTTCTCTCTCTCACATATAGAACCCAGCAATTACACGTGTTCGACATGCAAGACCCGTTATACATCCGCGTGGCGCCTCATCCAACACGTGCAACATTCTCATGGCGTCAAGATTTACGTGGAGACGAGCGGTGGCGCCACTTTAACAGTTGCCACGCCCGCCGCACTCAATGCTGCAGCAACAGCGGCAGCAGCGAATGCCAACAACAACAACAACAGTGTCAACGTTAGCAACAGCAGCATTAGCCCAAATCGTAGTCTCAGCCCAACAGCAGCAGCAGCAGCGGCAGCAGCAGCAGCTGTTGGTGTTCCATTGCCTTTGCATGCTCTCATGGCACAGGCAGTTGCCTCCCAATCACCTGCAGCCAAACGTAGCAACAACAGCAGCAGCAGCAACAGCAATAACAGCAGCAGCAGCAGCAACAACAACAACTCGGTGGGAGCAGCAACAGTTGCAAACACAAGCAGCAGTAGCAGCAACAATACAAGCACTGGCAATTCACCAACACAGCAGTTGTTGCAGCAACAACAGCGTGTGCAACAACAGCAGCAGCAACAGCAACAACAGCAGCAACAACAGAATATGGCATCAGCAATGGCTGCTAATATGCGTCATCATCCATTGCTGGCACCCCCCGAAGCAATGCATGCGAATCCATTTCAATTGCTGAGAATGCCATTGCCACCAGCATTGGCCCAGAGCAATGTAGTTCCTAATGTGTCGCCTCTATTCGGTAGACCCACACCTGCTGATCATTATAGGATGGAGCAATTGGTGAGCGAACAGTTTCGTCATCATGGCTTCAATTTGGCTGCGGCAGCAGCTGCTGCCCAGGCGCAATTCAACGCCAGCAATCAGCAGCAACAGCAACAGCAGCAGCAACCAGGTCAAGGTGTTGCCGTCAATGTTCCTAATCCCGTCGAGCAGCGTCCACCGTCGAGCAACAGCAGTCAACGTGGCTCTGTGCCACCTGCCTCATTGCCGCCACCATCGCTTAGCTCACAGCAGCAACAGCAGCAGCAGCAGCAGCAACAACAACAGCAACAACAGCAGCCGCAACAACCTATTGCTGCTGCTGTGAGTCCAGCATCGGTGAGTTTGGAACCGCAGCAGATGGATTTTTACTCGCAGCGATTGCGTCAGCTTGCGGGCACAACAAGCCCTGGAGCTGGCAACATTGTTAACTCGAGCTCGCCGAGTCCACGACAGAAGCAATCGCCGCGTTTTGCGAGCCCCTCGCCCAGCTCAGTGACCACGCCCACGCCCCGTCCCCATTCCCTGACACCGCCCGAGAAGTGTGCTGCCGAAAATGGTGCCGGCTCATTAACCCTACCGAACACTCCCCGTGCGGCCAGTACACCGCCCAGCAAGGCAGCAATTAATGCCACAGATTCGGAATTGCATGAGTCGAATTGTTTTGCCTGTGGTTATTGCGATAAGAAGTTCAGGTTTGAGAACAATCTGATTATCCATCAAAGGACCCATACGGGAGAAAAGCCCTACAAGTGTACGGCCTGTGACTTTGAATGTTCTCACATCCAGAAGCTGATGAAACACATGCGTGTCCATCGCAGTCCAGCCGAGGGACAGGATGGCAGCAGCAGCAATGGTGGTGATAACAATCAGGATGGTCACGATGGCGGCAGCAATGCGGACTCTTTGGAGACCAACGAGGCCGACAATGATGATGATCCCAATCCCGATGAGTCCGATGAGGAGCTCAATGATGAGGATGTCGATGCAGATGCCGAAGGTGAGGGTGAGGATGATGATGAGGATGAGCTAGAGGATTGCGAAGATGTTGATTACGAAGCGGAAGATTTGAGTGTCAACAATCGCATCGATGGCAAGAGTCAAAGTCCTAAGACGACCAGTTCGGGAGCAACTTCTTTGGTGGGTGAACTTATGGATAAGTTTGGTCTGTCCAACATTGCCCAATATTCAGAGGCCTACAAGCAGGCGTTGCAGGAGTCGGGACGCAAAGAGGCTGCGGCTGTGGCAGCTGCAGCAGCTGCTGCTGCCGCCGTCGACAACAACAATCGTGTCTCAGGAGCAGCAGGTGGTGGTGTTGGTGGAGCACAAGGACAACCTCTATCGGATAAATTAAATGGCTTACCAGTGGCCGCGTTGAGATTGCGTGATGAATTCGCCAAGAACTGCAACATGTTCCAACCGCAACCGCAAGAGGCTCCCGCCCAGGTGCCCCTCTTCAATCCCTTCCCCAATCCCTTCGAGCTGTCCAAGCGCATGAAGATGGAAGGTGGCGACTGGTGGGGCATGTCCGCCCTCCATCGGAACGAGGCTCTCTTCGAAAACCTTAAGCTGAAACCCCTTGGATTGGGAGGCGCCAACTCACTCCTGCAAGGACCTCTGCTCAAAAAGGAGAGCCGACAACGCAACGACACCTGCGAGTTTTGTGGCAAGGTCTTCAAAAACTGCTCCAACCTGACCGTGCATCGTCGCAGTCACACCGGCGAGAAGCCCTACAAGTGTGAACTCTGCTCCTATGCCTGTGCCCAGAGCTCTAAGCTAACCCGCCACATGAAGACCCATGGAAGGACCGGCAAGGATGTCTATCGTTGTCGCTTCTGTGATATGCCCTTCAGTGTCCCCTCCACCCTCGAGAAGCATATGCGCAAGTGTGTGGTCAATCAGGGCAAGGCTGCTGCAGCTGCCGCCAATGCAGCGAATGCTGTTGCTGCCGCCCAAGCAGCTGCTGCCGCACAGCAACTACAAGCGGCAGCGCAGGCCCAACAACAGCAGCAACACCAACAGCAACATCAACATCAACAGCAGCAGCAACAACAGTTGCCCACACAGTCCCAGCTATCGCCTGCTTGTCCCATGGGTGTCGGTGTAGGCGTGTCCGTGGGTTTCCCGCCCCAATTCGGACACAATCTATCGCTGCCGGGTAGTGTGAGCGGGGACAATGATTCAAATGCTTCTTCCAGCCTGCCAGCGCACTCGATATCTCTGAAGGAGGAAGCATGACTTTTTAGCAACTGGAGCAGCAGCAACCACCACCCGCCACAACCACCAACCGCAGCAGCACAGCCGCATCACCTGCAACTGCCGCCACACACACATGCCTTGCAACTGCGTGGCAGCAATCCATTGTTGCCACAAATGCAGCACCAACTACAGCAGCAACAGCAGCAGCAGCAACAGCAGCATCTACAGCAGCAACATTCACCGCAGCAACATCCTCATCAACAGCAGTTGGCCAGCAGCCGCAGTCGCCTCATGTCGCGCATCTTCTAAAGATGTTGCACCTGCCCCATGTCCTTGCCTCATGTCCCTGCCCCCCTGTAAATATTGCAGTTATTGCCCCCGTCCCAATCCTTGACTGCAACTTTCTAAAAGATTGCCCCCGAGCTGCAGTTCTTGCAACGCGACTAGACACGACACGACGTGACACGACGCGACACGTTACGACACGACCAGAGGCATTTAATACCAAAGCAATAACCGTTATGTAATATAATTTTAATGCATTTTTTTCACTCTCTTTTTAATGTCCAGTTAAAAAATAAAGCAAAAGCAAATTAAAAACAAAAACGTAAACAAAATGAAAAAAAAACAAAACAAATTACATATAAACTAAAATTAAAGTTAAATAATTTGCACAATAATAATTTTTTTTAAAAACCTTTTTTTTTATAAATATATTTACGTAATTTATAAACAAATTGAGAGAGAGAGAGAGAGAAGAGAAGGAGCAGCAGCTGCAGTCAGGACACTCGTTCTGCCAGTGACACATTTTCCAGTGTATTTATAGCAATTAAGCAAAACAAAATTTGTATAAAAACAAAACAAAAACTAACAAAAATTTGAAAGCAAAAAAAAAAAAACAAATGATAACAATAATAACAACAACTATGTGAAAAGACCCACTAAAGAAGTAATTGATAAAAGGCAAGAAAAAACCATACGAAATGCGCTCCCAGTGAGCAAATTATATGCTAAAGTTTACTATATAAAAACCATAAATCTAATTAAAATTAAACAATATATGTATATCTTTTTTTTGTGTGTATTTAAGATCACGTATTTGTTAAACATCGATGTAAATTTTAGTAAATCTAAATCTAGAACTCTAGGCACTAAAGAGCAACACTTGTAAAAATCTTATTAAACTATAAACATAAACAAATACATATATATATCTACATATATAACTATTACTATTATTATTATTATTATTATAAATAATTATTATTATTTTGATTTGAGAAACCCTTTTTTTGTGTCTATTTTATCATTTCAATACAGTTTTTTTGCCTAGAAAATAGTTCTATTATTATTAAATGTAATTAAACAAAATACAGAAGAAAAACGAAAATAATCAAATTTTTTACATACATAAATAAATCTATAAATGTACAACACACATTTTTTTTTAAACAAACAAAAAGTTTAGCTTAAGAATTGCAGCAAATTTTGCAAAATGAAAGACAAATGAAAAACCGTTGAAAATGCAGTCGACATAAATAATGAAAAACAAATAAGAATTTGTACGTAAAACTTCAAAGCAATTAACAATTATATAAAAAAATTAAAAAAAAACAACAAATAACTAGATTTAGAAGACTGAGGAACTAACGTATGTATTTTGTTGTTCGTTTTCCTTTTTATTTTTTGTTTTTTTAATTTCTTGTTTGGCAAACGCAAAGACAAAAGACAAGCACAAGGAATAGAAGAACAAAAAGCAAAATTTTTTTACACTAAATTGTTTTTTGCTGTTGATTTTCGTTATTAATCTAAACTAAAACTAAACCCCCATTTTGATTAATGTTTAAACAATTGTTTTTAGTACAAATTTATTTGGTGAGCAAAATTCAAAACAAAAACTAAGAAAGAAAAAGAAAAAGCATAAAATGAGTTTAAGCTTTCGGTTATTTTTATTTTCTGCTTTGAAATTTTCTTATTTACCCAGTAAAAATTGCTTCTATTATTGCAGCACTAATACACACCCCAAAATGAAAAAAAAACCCCTGACCTTTGACCCCTCACTCCTCATCCTTCACCCCTCACCACTCACCCTTAGATGCTGCGATAATACAGGCAATTTTTGTTAATTCTCTAAACCAACTATGAAGTTTATCGTGCATAATTTATTAGATGGAAGTTGAATGAGAGATAGAAAGAGAAGAAGCTGAGAAATGCAAAAGAAAAGGTTTTGTTAAATTAAATTCTTAAAACTGAGCAACAATGCATTGTGTTTCAGAAGACAACACATAAAATACATATATAAAAAATATATATATATGTATAGATAAAGTATAAACACATCTATATACCTATATATAGTTCATATATCACATGAAGAAAATTGAATAAAAAAGCAAATATAAAAAAAAAATCATACAACATTTATGTTTTATTTCATTAGCAATACAATTAGTTACATTCATTTCTTTTTTGTCACATACAAATTATTTTCTTTGATTTATATTTATTTCCTGGAACAGCAAACAAACCGAAGGCGAAATGAAACTGAGTTTGAAATCGAGAACGAAATTGAAATTGAGAAAGCAAAACAAAAAAAAACTTTAAACTATCATACAAATTTAGAAAATTTAATGTAGCTATAAAAAAGGAAAGAAATGAAAAATCTTTATACTAAAAACAAAGCACAAATACTAACAAAACAAATATAATGAAATTGTTGTAAATTGGCCGTAAAATAGCTAAGAAACGGAATGTGCAACTCAAAAAAGTAAAAGTTATAATTGCAAATTGCGAGAAAAAACAAAAAAAAATATTAAAAAATAAAAAACAAAAATATTTTTCAAGTGTGTGTAATTTTTTGAACATAAACAATAACAAAAATACAAATGCGTAAATTAATAATTAAAAATAGTTGTCTGTGTTACGAAATACAAATACAAATACAAAATACATACAAATTGCAAAAACTGTAGAGAATGCATTTTTCCATTATTTAAAAATAACGATCGCTTGCTATAAAAAATTTATGGCACACCCTTAAAGTAGGCAACACAATATCAAGTGATCGCTTGCCATAAACAACAATCATTGCATACTTTTCAGCGGTCAGCATAGATGTCACGCCAGGTGTCGCTAGCGTGCAAACGTTTGAAATTCAAATTAAGCACACAAGGAATATCACACACACACACACACACACATGCATACACATACGTCACACATGTGTGGCACAGATAAAAAGAGAGAGAGAGCGAGCGAGAGCGCGTGTTCTTACATTTATCTTACTGTTGGGCTGCCCAGCGGACGCCATTGGCCACTGGACCTTGCTGGACCCCGGCTTCTCCCCCTTAAATCGCACAAAACTCGACCAGCAGTGACCAATCCAACATAACTGGCCGCCCCAATTGGCAGCCAGAAACTTCAATTGGCATTGGAATCTAACGACAACGCGACAGACCATCGCACATGTGGCCGGCGCATGTGTGGGCCAAGTTAGCAGCCAGCGTCACCGTCGACGTCAACGTCAACGCCAGAAGCGCTGCCTGCGTCGCTGTCCAAGCTAACGTTGCCACCCCATCCATGACCAAGGTTGCAACTGGCTTGTGGACGGTTCGAACCTGCTCGACATCGAACATGTTTGCTCCTTGCAATGTTTTAAGTTGAATTCTGAATTTGTTTTTTAGAAAAAATATGACAAATACCAATTAACTAGTAACTTTAATTTGTGTACCCTTGCAGAGGGTATTATAATTTTGTCACGAAATGTGTAACGCATTGAAGGAGGCCTCACTGACCCGCGACGAGTTGAGTCAAAATAGCGAAGTCCTTCTGTCTGTCCGGCAATCCGTTTGTTTCTAAGCAAACTAGTCTCTCAGTTCTCGATGAAACTTGGTACAGGTCCGTTTTTGCTGCACTCAGTACATATATCATATAGCTGCCATAGGAACGCTCGGTTCGAAATCAACATCTAACGAAAATCTGACCACTTATACAGGACACTGCAAAAGTTTCCAAGCTTTGGCGCGCCAAAATTAGCTTGCGCTATATTTTAACTTAGTTTTAAAACATTTTATATGTAGGTTCCTCGAAGCATCCCATAATTTGAGTAGCAGTGACAAGAGTATGTATATGATTTCTAAATTTGTTATATCTTCATCTGTTTTTTTTTATAAGCGAAAATATTTTGAAAATATTGGTAAGTTTATGGCCGAGCTTGAGCTATTTTGTTTTTAAATGATAATGTCGTTACTGGTATAACTCGGCCTTAAAGTATGCAATACCGTTCTTACAAATGTTTTGAAACAAAATTTAAAAAACATTAAAAAGCCTTAATATTCCTTTCAACAGCCAAGTTACAAGAACTTTTTTGTGTACAAAAAAAATTTGGCTTTATCCCTGCGTTTTCCTGTGGCACAAAAATGTTCCCAATCAGGGCTACCAACTGGCCAAAGCACATTCAAATCGTTTTTGCAGTTTTTGAGATAGAAGGGACTTTGTTTTTCTCGCTTGGTTCTCAGCGACTTTCAAATAACTAATATTTTACGAGTGTCCGATCCTAAGTTTATAATTCCAAATCCAATAAATTGGAAAAAAAATGTTGTACAGGATGAAAATTAAGTTAAATGGCAATTTAAATCCCGCTTGAAAATCGGTTAAGCTTTTCTAAGTTGTGGTAGTCTGTACTCTTAGAACACCTTGTACCTTGTAAGGATCTGACAAATTTTACAAGTCAACAATTTTCTAATCTAAGAGTTAAGTTTTGAGCAATATGGAAATGTATAAAACTATCTCTAAATTATAAAGTACTATTAGCGTAGGTTATATCTAAAGAATAAAACATCTAGTAAAAGCCAATAGGAAGACTGATTGTGTTTCTGGCTAATACGGAGTCAAAAGCTACGTGTTGGTCTGGCTCTGACGGCATGCTGAGAAGACAGGAAAGGGGGTTCTTAGTTTGGGGAATTCTGGGGACTCTGGGAGGAAACTTTTGCCCAAGCAATTCAAGTGTGTGTGCTTGATACTCGTATATAACGGGTAACCTACACTTAATGTGTGTGTGTGTGTGTGTGTGTGTAAGTGTGTGTGGCCATAAGGGTGAAACTTTTACTGCTTGCTTACAGAGATTCTTTTCTGATGATAAATTAATTTATTATGTTCGAATTGAAGCACTCGCAAAGCCAGAACGAGAATCCAAACCGGAGTCAGACCCGTACACGGACCCAAAGACCGAGCCAATGCTGTTAATGCGAGCGGATGTAACAGCCATTGCCGGGATATCACACACACGCACACATGCACACACACATATATATGTATGTATACACATACACACACAGCAGAGATATGTACGTGTAAACTGCCTCAAGTTCGGACTCAGCTAAAGATGCAGGTTTCAAAGCAGATTCAAGCATTCACATAATATTTCTCTGTGTGTATGTGTGTGTGTGTGTGTGTGTCGGTTTCAACCCTATCGCAAGTGAGTGTAAGCAATTACAAGAACAACAACTATAGAAATAATGAACAACACCATCTGACCACTTGAATAATTTGAGAGTGTCGAATGGAATGAAGAGATGTATAGATGGAAGAGAGGTAGTTGATAAGAAGGGGGAGAATTAAGAAACGGGTGATGTTTTAATTGAATGCATTTGCCAGCATGGCGGCATGACAAGGACACCCACCCGTGCCACATGCCACATGCCGCATGCCACATGGACGCAGACAGTTAGCCAAACATGGCCGCTCATGGTCCAGAGAACATGCGTTCATTATACAATTCCCAGAGCTTATAAAGTGTTATATATGTACGTAAATACATATATAGTACATACATATGTGAAAAGAATCTTGAATTAGGATTTTAAAAAAATTTAGAATATATTTTTAAATAATAAATAGAAGAAATTTACATTAAAAACTGAAATCAGATATATTAACTACTAAAGTATTCGACTATATTTAAATTATATTTGTAATTTATATTTAAAATTTGCACTTCAAAAAGAACTAATAGTTTGGAATTTAAAAAAATGTAGGAACATATGTTTAAAAAATAATTTTAATAAATTAAACATAAATTTAAACAAAAAACTAAAGAAATACAGCATGAAATCAGGAATATATCTTTAAATAATAAGTAATTAAATTTATATTAAAAACTTCAAAGATACAAATAAACTAAGCACTTTAAATTATAAAAGTCTAGGGCTATTCAATTATATATAAAGGATGTGTATGTTTATCCCTCTGAGTGTGTATGTGTGTGTGTGTGTAGATCTTTTCTGGAGCATCTTAACGGACTTTGGAACTAGCCAAGTGAAAAAGAGCTTGTTCACTTTTATCAAGGCAAAAACAACGAAAATAATAAAATAAAAACAAGAAAACGCGAATTAAAATGGCCAAAAACTGAACTTCTATGTTGAATTGGATTTTGCCATGGCCAATGCCATGGTAGCGCCAACTTTTCCACACACATACACACGCACACACGTGCAAGAGGCGGTCAGAGAGAAGGGGTGCAGATGAGGAGGGGGTGAAGTGGGAAAGGGGCTGGCAACCCGGAAAGCAAAGAAAGTCAAAGAACAAATGCCGTCGCCGTCGCCATTTCCATCGCCCACATGGACACACAAAACATTCGTGAAAGCAAACATGAGCAGGAACATAGGGTATGCACGACTACAAAATACCCTGAATGTAAGAAAAACTGATTTAGCTTGACATTAACATAACTGAATTGAGAAGAACTTTAATCATCTAATTGAAAATAGGTTTAAAAAAAACAATTAAAGAAAAGCTGAAAGCGGGAAGACTGTGAGATACCCTGCAGAAATTCACTGTGATATGATTAAAAATATAAACTATTTTATATATACATACATTTCAAAAATGGATAATGTATTATATTATTTTTATTTTGAACAAAATTAAAAATTATAAAAATATATTTTAATTGACATTGGGACTTATATTTTTAGATTATTGTTAATTTCGATTTGTGTTATTAACCATAATGTTTATAGTTATTTTTAATTATTATTTATTATTGTTTGGTCGAATTTATGTACATATATTCATCCGTACTTTTAATTGTTTAAGCGGTTTCTTTTGAATTGAGGCACATCTTATAAGTTATTTTATAAAAATTGAGTATTTACTACTTCTATTTCTTTTACTCTTCTACTTCTTCTTCTTTTCAGATACAGGGTATGCAAAAGCCAAAGCCGCAAAGCGACTCAACAAAACGAAACGAAACCAAACCAAACCAAACCAAACCGAAACGACCCGGAGCCATCTACAACTCCAGCTGTGGCTCCAGCTCCTGCTCCAGGTCCTGTTCTTGCTCCTGCTCCTACTCCTGCTCCTACTCCTGCTCCTCCTAAAAACGAACATGTGTGTGTGTGTATGTGTGTGTATTGTGTGTGTTTGTTGTGCTATGTCCTAACGCTGGATATCGTGCTCTAGAGACCAAATGGAAACTTAAGCCTTTCTTTTGTGCCAGGCTAAGGACTCTCATACTGTCCATGAACCTTTGTGGCGCTTTGGCTTTGGCTCCGCCGGCGCTATAGAAAGAGTTAGAGAGAGAGAGGGAGGAGGGGAAGGAGCGAAAGAGAAAGAGAGTGTGTAAGAGAGAGAGAAAGAAGGGAAGAGAGAGTGAGTAAGCGCTTGTCCTTTCAATGCATCCTTTTTGGCGCGCACAAAATTCGTGTTGTGCCTCGACCATGTGCACATGTGTGTGTGTGTGTGTGTGTGTGTGTGTGTGCGCTTGAAAATAGCATGTGGAGTGCACTGTCCTTACATTGTCTTCTGTTCTCACACTGTCGCTACCATGTGAGACAGAGAGAGATGCATACATAGAGAGGCAGCAAGAGAATGAGATTTAGAGAAAGAGAAAGAGAGAGAGAACATGTGTGAGAGAGAGAGAGAGCGCAATGGGAGTGATGCGTGGTTAGCAGGAGGTAGCTGCATTGGCCAGGACACACCGCGTTCGCTGGCTCGTTAATAAGAGCCCCCAAAGCCCCATTGCCCCCTGTCAGAAGCCTCCTTTCCCTCTCCCCTTCCCACTGCCTAGAGGGGGTCGCCTCCCAGCATTTCCCTGGTGCACTTCAAGCCGCTTTTCGTTCTGGCTAAATGCACGCCGCTGTCCAAAGCACATGCGACATATACATACATATATGTGGGGTAAAAAAAGAAGGGAAAATAATGAATAAAAGAATCATTAAGCCGGGGCGAATGTGTGGATGCAAGGATGCAAGCATATACGCAAGGATACACAGGCTACTGTGGCTGCCTCTTTCTCTTCTCTTTGGGAGGAAGAGGGGACAGGGGCAGGAACGGAGGGAGCCTGGGTCCGAGACTTCTTGCTGCATGGCTGACATTCAATGACTTCTCTAACTTTTCACTTGGGTTTACTGTGCTGCATGCTTGCCACATTTTGTTGCTGTTGTTGTGCTCTACTAGTGTGTGTATTTGTGTGTGTGAGTGTGGGAGTTGTTTGTGTGTGTGTGTGTTTTTTGTTGTTGTTCTTTCGACTTTTTCAAACAAATGCGAATGCGAATACGAATGCAATTGTGACTTGCTTTTGCCGGCTCCTATTCACTGCCACCTCTCTCTCTCTCTTTTACACTTTCTATCTCTCCCACCTCACCTGTGCCCCATCCTCCCTACCACTATCCCTCACCACACTCCTTCTACACCGCTTCGTTTATTTGGAAAATCCATTTGTCCACCTTGGCAAAGCAAATATCCTCTCCAACTTGGTCTTAAATGTCAGACGGACTTTTGCTTTGTTGCCTGCAACGCTTGCCACGTTTTGTTGCACAATTGCAGACATTACACCAACTTTGAGGGAGTGGTATAGGTGGCTTTCCCTCCCCCTCCCTTATTCAAC
Organism: Drosophila neotestacea; assembly: GCA_035044365.1. Taxonomy (NCBI): domain Eukaryota; kingdom Metazoa; phylum Arthropoda; class Insecta; order Diptera; family Drosophilidae; genus Drosophila; species Drosophila neotestacea. The sequence continues at coordinate 1,143,604 of JAWNMD010000799.1, forward strand.
CCACTGCCCTTGGCATCTTTAATGACCCTCGCATTGAGCTGCCCTCGTGCTCCATTTGCCACAAAACAGTGGCAGCAACAAAAATTGCAATAACAACAACATTGAAATCATCATCTGACTACAACTTGCCACTTTTGCTTGCAACGGGAATATCGCTTATAATATGCCAACTCTTATGCACATTTCCAACTAAATATTGCCATTTACTTTCTAATAATACGCAGGAAATATTTCAAATATTAACAGGATTATAAAATCTTAGTTTTGAACAGTGTTGTAAAGTGCTTGTTCTATACAATATTAACCTTGGCTGAGACGCTTAATTGGACTGCCATCTCCTGATATCCTAAAAAAAACTAAAGGGTATTTATCCATTTCCAAAAATGAAAAACAACTAAAAAACAATTTAGAATTTATTTTGCTTGAAGTGCTTTGACATTCCACGTTAAAATCGGTACAGTTTTCTTAAAGTTATAAAAGTTTGAAGTCTGGTATAGTCCAGAGTACAGACAGTAGATTCGACTAACATCCTGCTTTGTGAACGCCCAGTAAAAAACCTGCCTGCAAAAAACAAATATGAAGTTTGCTTGCAGGCAAAAACAAGGCAAGACGTGGGCTAATTTAATTAAATTTTAAATCGCAGTGCCGCCCTTTTAATTTCACTTTGCACAAATTTATGCGGTGCGTGCTCATTGCTCGGACACCACCAGAGTCAGTTCAATTAACACTCTCAGCTCTCTAGTCTCTGTCTCTGTCTCTGTCTCAGTTGAAGAGGCAATCCCTTTCCTAGTTCACATTTTAAACTCTTAAAATTCAAGTCCAATAATAACAGTTGCAGGCTCGGCTCGCACATGTTGTCATTTTAAAAGCTTACAACTCTTTTTTGTGTGGCATGTGACATTGTTGCACGTTTAGGTTGCCAGCTAGTGACGAAAGAGGGCAGGTATATTGTGTTGGGATTGGGAACAATTTGAGTGATAGACGAACCTTGTCGAATGCTGTCTCTGCTCTTGTCTCTAATTAAATTCCCCGACAGTTAATTACTAACTAACAGTAGCATTTGAATGTTGTACAAAGGATAATGCAGCAGAGGTCAACAGGTCAAGAGTTTAACAACATGTTAAACCCCTAGAAAATCCCATAAAAAGACCCCATCAAAATGATGTTAAAAAACTTGTTTTTCTTTTTAATAAAGCATCCTCACAGCATCCCAGGGAAACGGAGAGATCAGCGAGATCAGCAAAAGGTTAATTGTCTCATTTGCCGACTTAAACTGACCAATGGGCTGTAGCAGCAAAAAAGGAGCAGGGCAGGGGTAGGGGAAAGGTCAGGGGGCAGGGGTGTGATCTCTCAATGGGTTCGACTGATGCTGTAAAAACGGCCTGTGAAATTTGCCCTTTTCAGCCCGAAAAGTAAACAGTAAGCAGCAACAACAACCCTTGGTCCCTCTTCCTCTTCCTCTCTCACTCTCTATCTCTCTAGCTATCTCTTTCTCGCGTTATCTCTGTGTTGATGTCTCGAGTTTAAGCATCAACCGGTTCCACATCCGCTTCTGGTCTGCGGTTCGCTCTGTTTTAATGTCGCACACTATTTATTAGCCTTAGGATTAATAAATCTATTTGGTCACCGTCCTAATGAAATCACCAACGCCTGCTCCGTCCACCATTCAAGATGCTCGCAATCAGCCTTAGGCTAAAACTCAGACCCTGTCCTAGTGTCTTTCCCCAACAAACTGTCCGCCTCCTCCTTCAACCTCATCACAATTTAGGGATGGGTACTGGCAAGAAACTATCGATATTTATAACGGCAAAAATATCGTATGAAATATCATCAATGTTATACACTTAGACTATGAATTAAACAAACTAAGTTATTTAATTATTCTGTTCAGATATTTCAAAATATATAATAGTCAAAAAAATATAGATTTAAGAGGTGTTTTAAAATAAATATGCAAAAACCAACTTAGATTTAATTAATTATGTATGCAGTAATTAATATCGCAACATCGCATTAAATATTGATAATAACGAGTTTAATCAGTTGAATTATTTAGAAATATAAATTTGGCTTAAATAATAATATGATTCTATATGGTTCGGTTGAACAAAAGTGCAACAAATTAAGAAATCCAGTTTCAATTGAACTAAAAATTAAAAAAAAGCAATACAAATTTAATTAAATAAAAAATCCAGTATTAACAATATCAATCAGCTAACACACTCATAGACCTCAAGCATAGTATATTTACTTGTGTATAATTTAAAATAATCATATTAAAAGTAAAATAAATTGCAAAAATGCATATTAGACTAAACTAAATTAAGCAAAAAGTGAAACGCGGAAATTAATAAAAGAGATTATAATATTTGCAATATATTTAAAATTTCATTAATTAAAATATTTGTTCTTTGTATCGATAAAAACAATATCGATACCCATCTCTAGAACAAATGCCGTAAGGGGCAGAGCTGCCTCATGTGTGTGTGTGTGCTTGTTTGTTTGTTGTGCCTCAAGATATGTATCTTCACACTCACATACTCCACATACACACACTCACACACACTCACATATCCCGCTTTAAGCCCTCTAACCCCTCAAAGTGTCAGCGGCCAGCAAATGAGCTCAGACTCATGTGTGGTGTCCAAGGGGGGTTTTGTGGGGATGGAGAAGGGAATCGGAATATAGGGAGGGGGTCTCAAAAGTTGCCAATTTGCCTTTTTGAATTTACGCATAGCTAAAAGTATCCTTTCGGAAACCACAAATATTTACCCAGCTCAAGGCTCAGGTCTGCGGTCGCCTCGAGTCCTACTTACTCTCTCTATCTCTCTCTATCTATATATCTTTCTCTCTCTTTCTCTGTCTCTCAAGCCCCCTTCTCAGACAGTTGCCGACGCCATCGCGGTCGTCATCTGTCCCTCTTCCTCTCTATCCAGCTCTCTTTCTCTCTCATTTATCCCTGAAGCTACTTGCAACGCCTGCCTGGCGGCTGTCTAGCAGTCCTTCCCCCCTACTGCCTCCTGCCCCCTTTCCCTTCTACCAGCCGACTGGCAATTTTCAAAATCTGTCGGACCATCATTTTCAATCCCATGGCCTCCACGCCCCCTTTCCACTTTCCCTCCTCCTTCTACAATATCCCAAAAAGCCCTCGACCAGAACTTATTTTTCCATCTGACACTAGCCAAGTTGGACCAATACTCATATTTACACCACATGCACACACACACACACACACACACACATATGTGGCATGTGTGTGTGCGATGCCTGGAAAGGACTTTTGAAATGAGATTAAAAACGGTAAATTCCTGCAAGGGTTACACATCCTTCGGCTAAGAGTAATGAATGCGGTTTCTGCCCAAAGTCAAATTTTAGAAAGTGTTTTATTTGACTAGGTTAGCAGCAGACCCCTCTGCAATACCCCCTCCGCCACTGGCAAACCCCCTTGCACGCGGCCAAAAGCACACAAAAGTCTGCAAGTGGGAGAGGGGGTGAGGAGAGCTGCATACGAAGGCTGATAGAATCTGGAAATTTGTTAACTACGTTTGAAATAATCAAAGAAAACTCCATCAAATTCTTATTCAAATACTGAGAATCATGTTATAGTTTCCAGATCTTGGGTAGATATCTAAAAATATTTAGCAAATTTCGGATTGTATCTTCACTTATCTAAGTATTACAAAATACTGCAAAAGATTGTCGCATAAAGATTATTAATATACATATTAGTATTACTTTCATTACAAATATATTTAAATGGCTATTAATGATGTTCTTTTTTAAACTAAATTTAATAAATTAAAACTGTTTAGAAGAAACCTAAAGAAATGCTGCCTTAATGTATTCTTGCTAATTGTAGTGTTTAAAATAACCCCACAAAATTAATGATTTATTGAATAATTAATATTAAGAAACCATGTCTAAGTCCATTCCAAGAATTTTGCTATCAACAGTATTTATTCTGTCTAGAGTCTACCTGCTATCAGTATTTAATATGAATTTTGTAGTTTGAATTTGCTTCTCTTGAATTCAATTTTATTTAATTAACATCCCATAGGCACAAGTTCAACTTATGTTCTATACCTTAATATTTATATCTAAATATTTGTTTAATTAATTTCAATTTGATTTTTTAATATTCATTTATGTATGATAATTTTCTAATTCTCTCAGTTCCTCCTATAAAATTCTCTATGAGAATAGTAAACAATCTAAAAACATGCTCAGACATTTTATGTTCATCTCCTTATTTAATTAATTAACATCCCATACCCACAAGTTCAACTTATGTTCTATACTTTTATATTGATATAATTATCTAAATATTTATCAATTAATTTCAGTCTGATTTTATAATTTACATTGTCATATTTTTAATATTTTGTACTTAATTTTATATGTTAATTTTCCAATCCTCTCAGTTCCTCCTATAAAATTCCCTATAAATATAGTTAGCAATCTAAAAACATGCTCAGATATTTCATGTATATATCCTTATTCTCCACTTTAAGTGTTGTTAAATAATGAAATTTCAGTTTTAGGCAGTTGAAATTCTTTTTATAATTTCCAGCTGTCAACATTTCTCATAATCAGCAGATTTGCAAATCAACAGCAAGTTTCAAGGAGTTCCCCTATGTCTTTCTAATTCTGATTTTTTCCTTCTCTTTCTGTTTCTCTGGTTTCGTGATTTTGTGGTGCTCTGTTAAACTCCTAGCTGTACAAGGAGTGCTTGTGGCAGGTCCTTTGGCTAAATTGGCTGTACAAATGTTTATTGCCTACTTGCGGAACTCGTCGAGTCGCGTAGGCCGCAAAATTCGAAAACATTGAAACATTTTGTAGGCATTTATGCAACTCATTTGATTTACGATTCGCTTTAATGGGTTGGCCGGCTTTACGGACTCGACTCGTACTCGCATTGCGTGGCAGCAACAACGAGCACGTACATGCCACAAGCTGCTTTGCCAAGCTGCCACACAGAGTCGAGCCCCGAGTCAGAGAGCCTCATCGGGGCCTCATGGCAAGGTCGCGAGTGCTAACCTTTAATCTCTCTCTCTCCCCGTGCCTCCCCTATATCCCTACCCTGCTATCCAAACCAACCCAACCTCCTTCCTTCCTGGACATACATATGAATGTTCCTATTCCATGTCGCCGTCTGTTGCCAGCTGAACGTGCAACTCGCGTTCCTCCCGTTTATTCCCAATCCTACAAAAATCCAGTTGCTCAACCAGATGCAATGGCTACGTCTCCCGTTACCGTTCCCATTGCCAGATACAAGTTTATCGTTTATCAAGGGTTGAAAAAGCGACTTACAAACTCACTCACTGAGAGACACATTTGTATATATGGTATATGCCATGTCCCGCATCTGAAGCTCAACAAATTACCAAAGGCCAACGCCGTTACTGACCAGTGTCCTGTCCTTTCAAATGTTTCAGCCCCAGCCTCGGCCCATTGTGTGTAAATATTTTGAGGCACGCGTGTGTTCCTTGCTCTCATTATAAAGTTTAGCAAATCAACCCTCAATGTGATACACACAAAAATTCACATAATTGAAACTTATGTACATTTGGTATTAGAATTAAAATTGAATATTTATGTACCTTGGACTTTATATAGTATCTACGTATGCAAAGCTCTTCTTTCCATGACTGAACTTCAAAGGACTCTTTTATCGGTCTAATGACAAGTCTGCTTGATAACTCATCCCTCTTTGGATCATATTCGCTAAAGATTCAGATTCAAGCACTTTTCCTTTCTATTCCCCTTCCATTTTTCTTCTATACGCGTTACAAATCTTATTTTTGCCTGTAGATTAAAAATGTATTTAGTAGAATAGATTTAAATAAATTGAATATAGGTTTACCATATGCAACTTTGTCAGCGTCTAGACCGGGAAAGATATGACTTTGCAGACTTGGCACAATTTCCTTAACGAAACACCTACATATTTGTATTTGACTAGAAGAAGTTTGGATCGAATAAAATATATATGTATAGTCTGTTAGGCAGAATGTCTCCCATATTATGTTGTTTTATAATATTCTGCATTAATTGAAAAGAACAAAAATTAATTCAACCATATTTTGAAACAGAAAATGTTGGATCTTGATTTCCACGTAGAATGTTGTCATGAAAAAATTGTTTTTCAATTACTATATTTTAGCCTACATAAGATTAAGCTTAATTAAATCTTCTTTAATGTTGGTAGATTTCTTTTCTACTATTCTTCGATTGGTTATGTATCTCTGGGTTTCCGTGTGCACTTGAGGTCCTGTATTGGGTCTGTAAATCTTGAGGGTGATCTTGCTTGGTTCGTTGCTTTTCTGAGTGGCCTCCAACTGAGCATCCAAGCAGAGGAAAGCATAAAAGGTAAAAGGACCTTTTATAAATAGTTAAGGATGTATAAATAAATAACTAAATATATAAATTGCACATACATAATTAAATAAGCATATAAAACCAGTTCCAGATCATAGGACATGTCATAAATGCATAATATAAAATAATAAATGAAATGAATAAAGAAATTAAAAATAATTAAACGAGTTGGGTTCCGTTTCTGTTTAACGTTCTTCCACACAGAGCAGAGAGTTTAACTCCACTTGAAGTACGTCTTCAAAATCGGCTTCTTCATCATATTTTGAATAATTATCACTCTGTTTTGATGGCGAATTATTTTCATTAGATGGTTCGATCATATCCTCTAAACTATTTAGAATTTCTACATTGTATAAAATCATTCTTTCTTCTTTGGTCAATGGTTTTATCTGTGTATCGAGGAAGCAATATGATCAGAAAAATGAAGACACACTTAAATACAGCAAATAATGTATGGAATATGTATACTAGCTATACATAATTTAGAATTGGATTTTATTTAGATGTCATCACAGTTTAATAAATAGTAAACAAATTACTATCAATATTTAATTATTCTGTAAAAATGTATAGTCTAATTACCAGAAATGATGTCTAACTTACCTCTTCCCCAAAGCCGTTATGATTCCTGAATCATATAAAATCTGCCCTTGTTCTTTGGTCAATGGTTCAATCTGTGTATCGAGTAAGATTTATTTTAATAAGAAGATCAAAAAAGGAATACACCTTCAGACACAGCAAATAATATATGTATGAAACATGTATACATGAAATGTACATTGATACATTGATGTAAATAAAAGATTCCATCGAATATCAACCATATTATATTAGTCGTAAAAGATGTCTAGTCTAATTTGCAGAATTATGTGCAACTTACATCAAGCTCAAGAGGAGTGTCTGTTTCTTGTACTTCAACTTTTTCAACTTTATTATCACCCGTGTCGTTTGTCATTTTAACTACAATCTTAATTTTTCGCTTTTAAGTTTGTTAAATTTAGTTTTTATTATATTTTTGTTGATTATTCTCAATTTAATTTTTTACAATTCCTGCGACATTGAATCCGTAAGAATTTATCAAATGTTAATAAGCCAAGTAAAGCAACGCCTTCTTAAATGTCAAATTAAGTAAAAGAAAAATAAAATGTAGTGCTAGGCAATGTCGATAGCAATTTATAAATAGTGTTGAGTAATGTCGTTGCTCGATAGGTAATGAAGAAGAAGAGTCTGGAGCAGCGTTTCCATATCGGTCTCTGTTCTGTTTTAAGAATTATAAAATGTTTTCAATTAAAGAAAAACACTAAGAGCCTTGTTATAAATAAAAACTAATCATAGGGTCATTATTAGCGATGTAAAAGAAAACGATTTTTTGTATGGAAACAATTTACTTTGTACATACAAAACATCGATTTTTTCACATAACCAGTCATTACATATATTTATTTTTGATCTTTTTTTCGAAGTAGTCTTTGCATAGCTTTTCGGAAATGAAAATAATGTCGTTTTTGTTTATTGTTTTTTAATGATTTGGGGAACAATTTAAAGCACCAAGCGTGTCCACAAGAAGAGATCTAAGAAGTTGTCCAAATGAGGACTGATCGATATGACCGATAAGGACAGCCGAGTCAGCTTCAAGACATCAGCGCAACTATGGAAAAATAAAGCCATTGAACGACGGGAGAATGATGCCAAACGTGCCGGAGTTGCAAGTTCTACCGAAAGCAATCATGAATTTAAGAATCCAAATTCAAATACAAAAACTAAACGCTTATCGACTGTAAGCGATACTTCGCACAAAGACTTGAGAGACTCGGTGGAGTTGGAGAAAAAGAAGAAGCGTATAACACTCACGGCGACAAGGATTAGTGATCCCAATCAGAACTTTGAAATCTGCTATCATGAACCAATTAAAGTTCGCTTCAAATCCACAAGTGAAAACAACAAAAACGATCCAAAGAAATAGACCATTTTTGAAATCTAAACTAAATTAATCTTAATAATATCTTTTACAATTATATTGAGAGCTTGTAAATGATTGAATTTGAATACTTAGTTTGGTAACAGTATACAAAATCACATGTTTGTCCTTTTATCGATACCCACTCGAATTTATTATAAAAATTATAAACTAATTTATAGGTGCTAAAAAAACATATAAAATATATAAGAAAACTAAAAATAAGAAATGAATTGTTATTTTAGCCGCGATTACGTTAATTTTGTTGAACAGTATTTTGTATTTGTTAATTATATATCTTATTTTTTTTATTTACTTATTATTATCTATCATCCTAGCACTGCAAGGTATTCCTATAAATTAATGCACTAGTCACAATGTGTTAATTTTCTATCTAATTCGAAATGGATTCATATTCATATATTTTGTTATTTCATTTGCAATAATTGCAAATTCCAATGAAGTTGAGCTGTACAATTTGCAAATATTTTGGTTAACTTTTCTATTTTTTTGCTAATTGATGACATGGAATTTCCAGGGCTGGACAACTAATGTAGCAATGGCCAGACACACACACACACAGTCAGACATACAAGAGGGACAGACAGACAGACGGACGGACAGACACATAAAATAGCAAGTTGGTCGTTTGAGAAATACAGTTACACCGGCAATGGCAATGGATGCTCATCGTAATGGCGGCATTGTCGTTGTCCTTGTTGTTGTTCTAGTTGCTGATGTTGTTGTCGACGGCGGGTGGATTTACGGCTGGATGGTCCAGAGCCACAGGCAGAGACTAAAGCAGAGGCAGAGGCAGCGACAGAGGCAGTGGCAGTGGCAGTGGCAAGAGGGAGTTGGCAGTTGGTTGCTGCCTCTGTGGGCAAAGTTGTGTCCGCTGTCCGTTGTCCACACAGTGTGGAATAGCCGGTGGTGTTTACTTGCCGTTAGCAATAACCCTTTTGCCTCACACACACACACACACATACACGTACAGTGATACGTGTAGAGATTATTGGTGGTCGCCCATTCTTGTTAAATTGGACGTAGTGCGCCTGCCTGTCCGCCATCGCCATCGCCATCGCCATTTCCATTGCCGTTAACAAACCGCCGCCAATCCCACCTTCAAAACCCATCTCATTAAAAGATTCTGACCATTTGAAAGCGAATTTAACCTTTTGTTCTTGCCAAAAGCGAATGTGCGAACGAGAACGATTCCAAAAGGGAGAACATAAGAGCTGGGAACGAGAACTGGGAACTGAGAATGTGACTTGAGAGCATTGCGAGTCAGCCAAGTGAATCTGCACAGACCTATATATGTTTGAGTGTGTAGAAAAAACCAACAACTCAATGTAACACACATGTGAACACACACACACACACACACACAAACACTTTACCTATGTCGAGGAAGTGAAAGAAAAGCCGACATTGGGGGCCCTTTTGTGCTCTCGTTGGCGACTTGGCTTCGTTTTTTGGCTTCTAATTGTTGTTGTTGTTGTCAACCGAAGACGCCCACTTGCCACACACACATACACACACACACACCCACTCAAATGTATATACCACATGTGTGTATTGGGTGTAAATTAATTTGAGACTATTCGAAAGATATTTAAATGTGTGTTTGTATGTTCATCTGTGAGTGTGTGTGTGTGTGTGTGTGGGTGTGTCCTCTTGTGTGAGTGTGTGTACCTAAGAAAAGTATTTCAAACAAATCACAAACAGATATTCGACATTCATTGTTTTAGGTCTAGACGAGTCGACCTGACAAACCCCCCAGCCCAGGATCCACCATTCCAACCAGAAAAGCTGGCCTATTCAAATTACTTAAGTCAAGCTCAACCCTGACACAACTACACACATTCCGAATTCGTCAGGCAAATAATTTGCTTATGATAAACATTCTTTAAACAACTTGTGAATTACTAACAGCGAGCGCAAGGAGCAAGTGTTAATGCTCTAATCCCCCAAGAAGTAGGCAATGCAAATTAACGCGCAACTTTAATAGATTTTCCACAGATTAACTGCATTGAATTGAATTGAATTTCTTGGATAGTTAAAAACATATTTCATCATTTCAAAATATCGATTTAATGAAATTGAATACTTTGAGTCAAATCTTCTTTTGAAGAATAAAACGTTTTAGATATTAATTCTTTGCTTATGTGATATTTTTGTAATATTTCATATAATAAACAACAGAAGTTTGACCTGTAAGCTTCTCATTTCCATTGCTATAAAGAATTACATAATAAAAAAAAGTAATTACCATTGAAGAAAATTGTGTTTATTATCTCGATTGATTTTGGATATTACTTCGTCAGATATTAATGAATATTTTAGAAATTTATTGTGGACACAATTTTAAACTATGTATGTTACAGGCTTTTTTTCAATTCGAAACGTTAATTAATTAACGTTAATAATTATACAATTATCATATATTGTATTCCTCAATTTCAAATCCCTTACAATTCCTTTTAAAATGATTCATTTTCGGGAACAGTTAAATTCGGAACTAAGTATGTAAATGCGTAAATCGTTAAATTGCAAGCTGTTTTACGCAATACAAATATATATTTTTTCGTTCAGTTTCCGTCGCTCTCCTCTCTATTGTACATCCATCTCTTTTGCTCTCATTTAAACAAATCCTATCCACAAGAACTACAACTGTTTGTTTAGGGGTTGACTCGTAGTTGAGATCGCTAACTACCCCTAGCAGTGTATAGGACTGTCTGGATTGGGTGAAATTAAATTCTAATCAGATCGGGGAGGTTCCAACTGTATGACCTTTGCTATGCCAACTGTATTAATATTTTGGACCCGACTGTAGAAAGAATATGTTACAGAGGATCGCAGTTTATTTAGGGCGTCAGTATTTGAGATTCCTTCGCCCAACAAGCTGCGTCTTCAATTTGATCGTGAGTCGAAACTGTTTGTATTCGTAATAATTTATAGTTTAGGTATATAAAATGGGAAATGAAATATAATGAAACGAATTTAACAAGAATGATAGGAACTTTAATAATATAAAAAATAATTTATAAATAATATAAGTAAAATAAAAAACAATTCTGTAAGACCGATAAGTATAAAAAACAAGCAAATCATTAAAATAAACTTAATGATATTTTAATAATACAGCATTAATATGAAGCTTCATATGCTTAATTGCCTAATACAGTAATATTAATAAATATAAATATAAATATTTATAAAGAATAAATAAAACATAGAAAAATAACGAAATAATTTCAATATTAATAATTTAAATAAACTTATATAACAGCATTTACTTATGTAAGGACCATCAACTCACAACACATTTAATAAATATGCATACAATTTGATAAATATACAAATAAAATAGAAAAACAATGATATAATTTAAAACATATTTCGATAAAATATTACTCAGTGGAATAAAGCTACATATAATACATATCATAGTAACAACAAATTGCAAGAGCACGAGGCAGATCTATTAAAAACCATATATATGTTGCAATTTAGATTCTAATAACAACTCATATTCACAGTCTAATACTTGAAATATAAAAAATTCCAACTGATTTGCCTGGAAATATGAAAATGGAAAACATGATGGGAAATGCATTTCCACATTTCTCAACAATTCCTTTTTTAAACGTGTCTCAACCACAATGATGATGTTGATAATGTTTCAACGGTCTAATCAATTTGAACTTTGCCAGCATGTTGTGACTTGCTTGACTCTCAGTGTTAATCAAGATGCACACAAAAGGTGATCGAGCAAATGCCAAAAGGACCGAAGCTGGACAAGGAGACCAGTCCAAGTTAAGTCCAGTTGTCCTGTTGCTCAAGTCAAGCTGTGCGTCTTTCAAATCAACCCCAAGGAAATCAACCAGTTTTCCACGCGAAGAAGGACCTTCTTGGCCAATGGTCAAATGTCCAACGACTTGACGAAAAGTGCGACCAGGCCAAATGCCAGCACCCCAATTAGATACATAATTTGTAGGATTTTCCATGGAAAACTCTCATGCTTGGAAAAGTGTGCGAATGATTGATTTACTTTTCGCTGTCGCTTTCTTTGACAACTTTACAACAACAGCTTTGCAACTACATATATGTTCAACTATCAACTTGAACAAAATTAATCATGTTTTTGTCTGTCAAAATTATGACCTTGCCATAGTCTCAGTGAAAGGGTGGCCTATGGAGAAATGGGCCAAGTACCGAAATTGGTATCGGTATCGATGTCAGTGTCGTTGTTGGTGTTGGTATCGGGTTACAACTCCGTTCGAAAAAGTTTCTCTCCTTCTCCTTCCCTCTCTTGTTGTTATTGGTTTTTTATAAGCCATAAAAATTGCAAATTTGGTCCGCTGTCCATTTGCCAGATGGGCCAATTGACGTGTCTATGCCTGTGTTCATGCACGTACAGGGTATTCCGCCGGGAGCTGTGGCCAAACTAGGACCATAACTCTCCCCCCTCTCTCTCTCTCTCTCTGTCTATCTGTTTCACTCTGTCTCTCTCACACATAAAGTAATTGACAGATTGCAATTAGAAATGGATGCAAAGGTCCAGTCGCATCTCACCCTGCACAAAAGTATCATATTACCAATGAAAAGTGCTTTTCCAGCCTTCAAACTCAGACACTTTTCTCTGTTTAGAAAAGGTATGGTCCAGCTTATGAATTAAACTAAGTTCTGTTATAAATAGAAAACAGCTATAAAGGAAATATATGGAAATATTTTTAGATAATAGAATTATTTTATATATCTAGATTCTAGAAGATAGAAGAAGGCTCAGCCTTTTACTAATGAAATTCAATTTATTTTTCCTTTATTCCTTTCCTTACTAAGTAATACACTAGTCACAATGTAGAAATTTAATTAATCTATTTTACAAAAAGATTCTTATGCTATATATATGTAGATATAAATCTAATGTAAAGGCCTTAAATTTATATTTATTTATTTTTCTATTGCATCGGCTTAATATTTTTATTTTACCTTAAGTTTTGTAGATAAAGAAATATTTTTTACGAAGTTTTCAATTTAGTTGCTAGGCTTAAAATTATTTTATTTATTTATTTATTGAATGGTGTATATAATTTTATTTTATATGTATATATTTATTTCATATAAATAAATAATTTCTTCAAATTTTATCTAATTATTCAATTTATCTATCTATTTATTATCTTCTGTATTAAATAAATATTACTTAAATATTTCTTAAGAGGTTTATATTTTAGTTATCAGAACTCGAGGTTCATGAAAGAAAACATTGAAATTGCCTAGAGTTGCTAGAGTATTTGCTAGTCTCACAGTCATCAATTCGTTCTATTTTTGTTATAGTATGAGGGCTTCTAATGTATGGATGGTTACTATTCAAATGACAGGAGGGCGAGTTGTCGGTTTGGTCCAACCGAAGGACCGTCGACCGATGTCAAAAGACGCAAAAAGAAAAATTCTTTCTTTGTGGCCATAAAATACACGAGCTTCAAACCTAACCCCCCAAAGGCACACACACACATACATACACATATACAGGCACAGACCAGGTTACACACATGCATGCAAATAGCCCTTTTACACAAGGACGAAGGACATTTGACGCCTGGAAACGTCCCACGTCCACACAAAGTGACCGTCGAAATCGTAAAACGTAAGACGAAAACGAGCTGGAAAATAAAAACACATTAGACACAAGCAAATATCCTTTCTCCTTTACGAAGGACATGCTACTCCGCTTTTCCTATATCTGTATGTGTGACCACACACACACACACACAAATTTATCTCCATTTGACCCTCTTCAAAGTGCTTTTTATAGTCATTTAGTGTTTTGGCCCTCCCGTCAAGTACTTTTATTATACACGTATAAATCCAATTCGGCATTCGGCGGAGCCGCAAAGAACACACAAACACACATACACACACAAACATACATATATGTGCACATACACATTCATATATATGTATGTATATATATATATATCTTTGCATATAGATACAGCTACACAGGTAACGAAACGACAGTCCAACTAATGAAACGGAACCGGGCAACCGAACAAGCTTCTGGACCCTGCCACCTAAAAGTGCCCACAAAATACACACACTCACCCACAGATGTATGTGGACATATGTGTATATGTATGTATGTAACATATATCAAGAAGAAGAGCAAACTTTTTGGCCCCAATGCTCGTTGTCAAAACTACACCCAAAAAGCTCGTATGCAAAGCAGATGCCAAGGTCCTTTTCTGGTCGCGACGCCTGGTCGTCTGTTGTGTCCTTTTTAAAATTTTAAGACATGTAAATATAAAAGGTCCTGCGCTGTCCTGCTCCGTTTCCACCCCCAACAAAAAGTCCGAGCAGCATGTCCCGTGCGCAATTTGGGATCTCAATGTTGTATCATTCCATTCGATCTATGTTCCTCTGTGTGTGTCTGTTTATGGCGATGTGTATACAAATACATATATATATATATATATATATGTATATGTGTGTGTGTGTGTGTGAAGGGGGGAGCTGTGCGTGTCCTGACCGGTCCGTTTTGCCATATGCCTCGCCCCCTACCATGATGGGACCACCGCCAAACTTTACCCACAACAACCACCCAGCAGAAAAACGAGAAATATCTGCAAATGTTGTTTTCCTTTGGGTTGTTATTATTTTAAATTTTTTGCATATGCTTGTTTCTTGTGTTTCCTTTCCCCCTCTACCACCGCCCTCTCTATCTACTTTTGCTGTTTATCTTTTTGTCTGTTTGTGCCATCTTGTGTCTCCGCGTTTTGTTTGAATTTCAATTTCTTGGCCACTTTTTGTCATGTTTTCTCATCTCACATTATTTTGCCAGCTTTCAATTAACCTTCAGTTATCAATTATCCCAGGTGAACCTTTTAGAAGAAAGACAGTAAACAGAAGCAGAAGCTGGCAAAGTGTCCAGCCTTCCTACTGAAAATAAATCAACAGTCTTATCAATGTATCTTTTTATTTATACGTATAATCTATGAACTCAACAAATTCAATCTTCAGACGTAATTAAAGATCGATCTCTCAATTGAGTAATAGTTATATTTTGAACTGACCCTTAAAAATTGTTATTGAAATTATGATTTAATAAATAAAAACTATTCCAACTCAGTTTCTGCTAGTTAAAAATGCAGTGGTTAAAGCTGAATATTTAAAATACTTTATAATTCGATTATATTAATATAACCTCTTCATTTAGTATACAATTATGTATGTATATTAAGTTAATTAATATTTATTTAATATTTAAAAATAAAATGAACTGATTAATATTAATTCAACGAAATGTTTGATTCGGCTTGAGTCTTAAGATAGGATAATTTTAACATTTGAGTCTTAGTTCATATAATATATTAATATAGCTTTTAAGCCATCAGCAAGATTATTAAGGAAATAATATGTAGGGTATTTATTTTCAAATGGAATAAAATTCACTTTAACAGCTTTTGATGTAGCATCAATAAATAATGAAAATTCCCATAGCTTATAGCTTCGAATAATTTTAATCTTAAGGTGACGGAAATTATGATCTACTTTGAAGAAAGTTTTTTATTCGTTTCTAGAATTTTCTAGAGAGCTAGCCACGGTAATATGAGTGTTAACTCTAACTTTAATAGTCTAGAGAATCTCATTTCCTAGAATAATATATAGAATTTTATTTTAAAGTGTCTTTCGAAACTACGGGATATTTTAATCAGTTAATTCATTTTCCAATAAGCCACCCAAGAAGTTGCAAAATACTGTCGAAAATACTACAAAATCTTTGAAAATATAGAATTAGCCAAGTATGGAATTCAATAATCCATTTTAGCTTGTAATGAAAGCCACAAGAATGCAGACGAGGTCCAAACACACAACACAACCATAAACCCACCGCCCACCCCCGACCACAGGGGCAAAACGCCTCCTATCAGTCAGATGGAAAATAAGAAAACATGTTAAAAGGAAGTAAAAAAAAAAAAAAACAAGAAAAGGAAAACCCTTTAAAAAACAATACACGAGCCGTAACAGGGCCATTAATTTCCCAATTTACAGTCTATTCGCAAGCCGTTGCCGAAATTGTTTAAGGTTTTAAAACCCACATGGAGATAACCACATAGGCACACACACACACACACACACACACACACAAACACACATACACATATGCACTGATAAATGTCGGTCCAGGGTTTAGGTTTGAGTTCGAGCATGCCAATGGCCATATGTCCATTTTGGAAAAAGGAAAAAACAACATACAAAAAAAAAAACAAGAACAACAACATTAACTTGAAGAATTTCAAACGAAAAGAGTCAGAGCCAAAGGTGTACTAGTGTGTGCGTGTGTGTGTGTGTGTGTGTGTATGTGCGGGGGGGGTTGTCAGCCTGTGAATGGGGTGGTAAATGCTGCCCAAGGGACTTGTAGCCGGATACCCACAAACTTTTCAAAAATAAACCGAAAGCCAGTGGCTCCAACGCTAAAGAGAAAGGAGAACAAAATAAAAAACGGACAGAAGAAGAAAGCCTTTCTCTTAGTCTTCACATATCACTCTCGGCCTTTGCTACATGGCCAAATGCTCTGCACCACATATAAGTATATGTATTTACATGTCCTGTGGTGTAGGGCAACCATCGGTCGTCCTGGCCACAATTTTAGCTTGCTTTGGCCGGCGGCAGCTGAAAATGCAAAAGGAACCGTCACCGCATGGTTTTATTATATTGTGAATGTGATTACCTTAAGGATATGCAATAACCACACACACACACACATTGTCTGGTTGTGTGTGTGAGTGTGTGGAGCCACTCTTTGGTTGGTTGCTGAATGCCAGACAGTTGGACAGTCGGACAATTGCAAGACTGCGACTGTTGCAAAAGTATCTTACGGATACATTTAGCTGTAGCTTCAATTAGAAGGAAGTATCTTAATCATATATTTTCAACCAGGTATCTTAAAGTTGTAGCACTAATATGTTAGCTTTTATCATATTTCTTAAAAGATAATACATATATATAATACCTTGTTTTCGGTCCCTAAGTTTAATTATTTATATCTCTTCATCTATATCCCTTCATCTATGATTTTATTTTTTCTATATGCACTTCCTTTATGTTTAATATGTTCCTTTACTACTTTTATTAAATGTATCTTTAGGACTTTTCAAATTGCTTAACAAAAAGATACCCTTTAAAATATTACAATCATAAAGTACATAATATTCTATCACAATCAATTGTTATCGATACAATTACATTTCAAGATTCAAATTCAACTGCAACTTTTCAGTGATGTTTTCTTTCAACTATGAATAGTTTATGTAACTACTTATTCAAACTCCAGCCGGCTTGAGTACTTTGTGGATTTATTGAACAGTCATTTGACAAACTATTTAAATTGCCCTCGTCACATTTTGGTGAGCTATGTCTGTGTGTGGTATGCAGATAGGTTACCTTGCAAAAGCAGATGCAATGCCATCTAGGCCATGTGCATCACGTGGCATACAACATATGTACACATATACATACATACATATATCTGTGTACGTGTGTGTGTGTGTGTGTGTGTGTTTGCAAATCTTTTGCTGCGAAAAGTGACTCAAAAGGGTAAAAACCAAAAATCGAGGATAAGAACGGATAATCTAATGTCGCATTGAAGTAGGTAAAGTTAGTTCCATGCCGCACACGGACATCACGTCAATGAGGCGTCGAGTCATGGACTCACACACAGATACACACACTCACACACACACACACATACACAGTTCCAAGCACACAGACAGACAGTTGGCTGGTGGCAGTTGAAGGCCTATAAATAACTGCAAATAAATCAAAATCTATCAATGCGAACAATTCGATGTGTTACAATTGACTTCACCGATCAAAGCCATTGCTGATGTTGTTGTTGCTGTTGCTGTTGTTGTTGCTGTTGCTGCTGTTGTTGTTGTTGTTGTTGTATTTCATCCTCTTTTTCATACCTTTTGTATGAAGTGCACGACCAGAAAGTATCCTTTGTGTCAATATTATTAGCAACAGCAGCAGCAGCAATCGAACGGATAATGGTGAAAGGGTGAAACGGACACAGACATGAAGGAAGAGGTACAAGAGAAGAGTTGAAGAGGAAGAGAGAAGAGGCAGCTACAACCACTGTGCGTGAGTGTGCGAAATTTTACAGTAATTTAAAAAAAAAGAAAAAGAAGTTTCACCAATTTAATCAATATTACACAACCCATTCAGACGAGCCATAGCTACAGCCAGATATAGATACAGATACATTTACACACGCACACCAAGCGTATCTGATAGGACGTATCTGTCCTAATGGACACTGGAGATAGGGAGAGGGAGAGGGAGAGAGAGAGAGAGGCTGTAACAGAGGCAGAGGCAGAAGCAGCGCTGCTCTGGTCTAATTTTATTTATGATCTAATGTGCTGCCAATGATGACGGACCAGCACAATGTCAGGGCTGCATGAAAAGGTTCCCTCTGATAACGCGGTGTGAAAGGGCATGTTTCTGCGGATTGATATCCCGTTGTCCTCTCACAACAACAACTACAACAACAACAGCAACGACAACAACAACATTCAGAAAACAGTAGCAATGTTGTTGCAATTTCTATTTAATTCCTTTTTCTTTTTTGACACAATTTATGCGCTACATTTTGCCATTTTCAGTTCAAACCCAGCCTGGCACATTTTTTAAAATATCTGTTAGGCGTTTACCGCAAAAGCATTGCCGTGCAAACAAACGACAAACTCAACAGCAGCAATTAGAGATGGCATTGGAGAGGTAGGGATGGGAATGGAAATGGGGAAAGCGGAGGGGGACTAGTCAAAGGTCAGAGATATTAAATAATTCAAGAATTATTAGTTGGTTCAATAACGAAGTTGTTGAAAAAGACTCAAAAAGACAGAAAATATCCATAATATATTAGTTTTATTTAAATCTGCAGAGTGAAAATAATAATAATACATTTATTTAATAGTTCATTATTCAAGGAAAATGGAATATGGAATGGAATGAAAAAAAATTAAAAATATAGGAAATATCCATAATATTCTAGTTCTATTTAAATCTGCAGAGTTAAAATAATAATAACACATTTATTTGATAATTAATTATTCAGAGAAAATTAACAACGAATAAATTTTTAGTAATCGCCATTAGAGAGAAAGGAAATTAAATTGAAGACAGTAGAATTGACCATAACAATTTAGTTTTTTTAATAACAAACCAACAATAAAAAAAATTAAAAACTATTCAAGATTTGGTAATTTGTATAAAGGTATATTAATTAATTAGTGATTATTGATCCATTTTAGAGAGAAAGATATTTGAATGAAAAAGAGAGGAATTTTCCTCAATAACTTAGTTTTATTCAAATCAGCAGAGTTCAACTATTTTATTTATTTACAGAAGTATATATAGATTTTAAAACTTAAGTCTACTGGGGGAACCCTTAATTGGTAATTCAAGTTAAACAAAAAGAGATATCATTAACCATAAGTAGATTACTAGTTAATAATTCTTTGCCTTCAAACTTCATGTGGGTTATAGAGCTTCTCTAAGTTCGTTAAGTAAAGAATCTAGAGAGTCGATGTAATTCATAGATACTAGAACTTCCATTGCATCTTAAAAGTGACAGTTAAAAGTTGGTGGGTAGAAAAGCCATTATCATTATATCAAGTCAAAAGAAATCCACTCAAATGTCGAGAAGTGAACCCAACTCTTAGATCTCATAAATTAACTGCTTGCAGTGGTTGTCTTGCCGTGTACAGTTGACCACTCGGCAATCAGTTTAACTCTTTAATCAAAAGCCCACAGAAGCCAGCTAAGGATATAAAACCAAGGAACCAGTACCATAGACCAGGGAACTAAAGGGGACCTGAGGAGAACTGAGAACTGAGGACTGAGTCAGTCCCCCAAGGGCCGTTTTGCACTAATTAATAAGAGCAAATTCCCCAAACGAGCGTCAGACAAGCATAGAGCGAGTAGTCAAATCATTCCGGGTGTGGTTTGCATCCTGAAGCATCCTTTACACATACACATAAACACACACACACACACATGTATATGTGTGTATGTATTTGTAATGGGCGAACAACTTCTGGCGACTGCACAAAACTGACAGTTAAAAATGTTGCATAGTTTTTTACGTCTTTACGAGTGTCAACCACCCAGTTGGACAGCCCTTCCTTTGGTACCGCTTGACTCACGTGGCCAGCTGCTTTTAAGATCCTTAAGGATGCGTTACAACATGCCCTGAATGTGTGTGTGTGTGTGTGGTCCACTGTTAAGATACAATCGCAACGTTTCCCTTTTTGCTAAATTGGCAAAATTCTTGTCTATTCTTCCAAACAGCCACGTTGTCCTTTGAATGACCCCCAAAAATCCACACCCACACTCAGGACACACCCAACCACACACGCTACCCACCCGAATGTGGCCCATTTTGGACATTCAAATGCGAAACGATGCTAATTCATATTCAAATGAATGCGAAATAAACCCCAATCACAATTATTATGAGACATGTTAAATGGACCAAAAGTCCTGTATAGCGACAACAACAAAAGGATTCACATTCAAACATATATACATATATTTACATATACTCACATGTATGAGTGTATATGTTTATATGTGAGAATAGATGTGCGTTGGGCAAATGGACGCATCCAACCAAAGGATAAGAGCAGAACACGACCATATGAATGTGTATGAGTATGTGAGTGCGACTACTTATGTCTGTGAGTGTGAGTGTCTGTGAGTGGAATATCGCGCATGTCCCAAAAGCGGACATATGGCGGACAGTCGAGTGGTCGAGCAAAAATCGCGCACGGTTGGACATAATAGTGTCTCTCGTATGTGAATGTACTCATATCTGGACGCAGTGCAATAAAGTCCATTTGAATAGGATCACCCAGTAGGCAAATAAATGTATTCAGTGTGTCGAATATTTAAAGCTATATGACAGATAAAATTAAATAAAACTTTAAAACGGTCATTAATGTGTTCAAATAAATACATTCTAAAAATAAGTAGACTTGTATCTGATAGATACAATGTAAACTACACTACATACTTACTTAATAATGTTAAATTTAAAGATATCTATCAGATACAAGTTTAATCAGACTTGGACTTCATGCTATTAAAATAAATGCATTCAAACACATTTAAGCTGCGTGAATAGACTGAATAATTTGAATACATATTCACTCTGCAAGTTGGCGACCACATCATCATTAACTGGCCCCATAATGAACCCAAAAAAAAAACAAGAATAAAAGAAATGCAATGGAAGGTGGACGCTCAGATTGACACTGGCTACATTCAGGCCCAAAGGAATAGGAAAGGGGTGGAGAAAAATGAGAAGGAAGACGAAGGGGAAGAGGGTGAGGGGGAGGCAGAGAAAAACAAATAAACATGCTGTCAACTGCCGTCTGACACCACACGTCACATACCCCAGACGAGCCCATCTGCACATACAGCAAAGCCACATTTGCATACGTGCGGCCAATGTCCCAGGACACATTCATACACACTCAACACACACACACACACACTCACTTGTACACTCACACGAATACACGAATCTACGAATATGCAAAAGCCGCTGGAAAAGTTTTTGGGAAAGAACTTTCATTAAACAATGCGACCAACTCGGTACATTTGTGCCCGGCCCATTCATCTCTCGTCCAGTTGAATGTGTGTGATTGTGAGTGTGAGTGCGAGTGTGAGGGCGAGTGTGAGTGCGAGTGAGTGTGTGGGTGAGTGCGTGATTGTTGGTTGTTTCTGTCGTCGTCAGTGGGTCTGAGTTTTGGGAGGTTTTACAGCAGCCATTCAGTCTGCAAAAAATTATTTTAATATAAGCTAATGGATAACGCGCCAACACAAACACAACTCACATAAACACACACACACACTCATACTCACACGCATAGTCACTACAAATACATATGTATATATTCCGAAAGGACTCTTGTCCCGCATCATGGTATGATATTTCAAATGCTTAATAATAGCACTCAAAAATAAGAAATGACACAGCTATTTTATTCCATTTTATTTCCCACTCTTTCTATCTGTCTCATTTTCTCTCTCTCTTTCTCTCCCTTTCTGTTTACAGTTTTATCTCTTCTTTTTTGTTATTTTACAGTTTTGCATTTTGAGTAGTCATATGTATTCGCATTAGTTACTTGTTATTACTTATTTCTTTTTTTTTTCTTTAATATTCACTTTCTGTCCCTCCCTCTGTTTCCCCCTGCCACCCCCTCAGCTAACAAATTGACATCCCAATGTGGGCCAATTAGGTTGAAATTGTCTGCAAAATGTAAACGTTTATTTTTAATGAGTACTCGCCTCACATGATACACCCATTCACATGTGTGGGTGTTGTCAACCAGTTAACAACAACGAGTACTCATTCTATGATATGCCACGAATTTCATACATGTATGTGTACTCGTGAATGTATGTGTGTTTAAGTATATTTGCTCAATCGATGCTGATATAGAATGGAATGATACTTCAAAACAAGACTCTGTTCTACGCATATTTGGAAAAATGAAAATATAATTATTATTCTGATTCAAATAACAAAATTCTTTAGGTAATGAAATAATATATATATTTTTTACTAACATCGGGCAGGAAAACTTAATCTGTAAATTACAAGTGTGAGAATAATTTTTATAGCTAAATAATCATTAAAGAAATAGAGAGAGAAAGGGGGAGAGATAAAAAAGATTATAATTTTTCAATTAAAAAAAAAATGATAAAAACTATATGTAATAGTTATAGTACATAAATAAGGATATTTTAATTTTACATATGTATCTTGAATTTAAACCTATTCATAATAAATAAAGTTTAATTAACAAATATTTCCAAAAACGATTATTTAGAGAAAGGACAGTACATTTAATTAGACTGTAAAGAAAGTTTTAAGACTCATATGGATTTTTATGGACACTTTCCAATCAGATTGCAAGAGTCCTCTGATAATATAGGACTTGCCCTATATTATAATACACTATTGTATATAATTCTATTTGATTTACCTGTAACCCAAGTAGCGATTTGACTTTTGAAATCCAGACAAGTATTTTGAGAGCAATTCAATATTTACATTTTCCCAATAACTCAATAACTGAACTAAAAACTCGACAGAGACAAACTTGATAAACTTTGACACCTGCACATTGACCCGGTATGGACCGAGGACCGTAAATAATCCGACGGAAATGTGTGCAAACCAATCGACCGTATGAATTATGGGCAGTTTAGGCCAAAAGCAAAGACCGCTTGATGGGGCCATTTGTGATGAGGAGGAAGAGGAAAAGGAGCAGGAAGAGGAGGAGGTCAAAGAATGTTGGGCAAACACTCAATCATGGTCAAATCTTGACAAAAGTATTTACTCGCATGCCCAGAATTATGTTTATCCACATGCATATTTTATGAATCTAATGGTTGAAGGTATCAGGTATGAATAGTACAAACAAAGCGCACACTGGAGAAAGGAACAAGGACCAAGGATAGAGGACACAGGATATAGAGCCAGAGGACAATGGGCCAACTTATTTCGAATGCTAAATCGTTCGAATCCTTTTGCCGACACACTTGAGCGGGTTAAAAAGAGAAGGAGACAGAGAGGAAGATAGAGAATTAAAGCCAGGACAAGAACTCAAGGACTGGCCTAAGGTCCTGTTGAGGTAGCCTAAGCTTCTGCTTAAGTCCCTGGGCACATGTCGCATCCATCATCACACAATCACAAAATGAGTATCATGTTGCTTGGAACTCTAGCGATGCTTTCTTTGGGTTATGGCCATGGCCCAGTAAAAGAGTTAGAAACACGTACCATTCGAAAGGCATCAAACGTACTTATCAGCTTTTCCCCCAAAAGCTTCCCAACTAAACTCAACAGAACTAAGAACTGAGGCACTGAGCTGCTTAAAATACCAAAACCAAAATCTCGAATGTCCATTAGCATACGTATCCCAGTCTCAGTGAAAGTCTCAGTTCTTAGTTCTCGGTCCTCATGCTCGGTCCCAATTCTCAGTCCCAATCCCAATCCCAATCCCAGTCGCCAAGTCCAGGTTTTCTCTACTGTCTCTGGTCCTTTCCTTGCCTTTTATTCTTTCAACAGACACACACTGAGAAAGAGAGACAATGGGAGCAACCACGCAGGACAAGAGTTGAGTCCGCATCGCTCGAGTTACGGCTAACCTCTTACCTCTAACCCCTTACCCCTTTACCCCTTACCCTCTTTACTGCTTACCCCCTTTTTATTCTCAGAAGCTCCTCTTTGAGACACACACACAAACACACACACATACGAGACCAGAACAAAATCCACACCATCTGCTACACCTTACGCCTAACAATCCAATTCCGAGCCAACAATATGCTTGGAGGCGCACTTCTGGGCCTGAGAAAGACAGAAAGAGAGAGAGAGAGACAGAGCAAAAGAGTGAACGAGAGAGAGATAGATGGATAAGGGGTCTTTTGGCCAGCCACATTGCAATGTATGACCAAGGCACATGGAGCACGCATAGAGAACGTGACTGAGTTCCACCTTCCCAACTCCCATTTGGGTTTCAAATTTAAATTTAACCTTTTGTCTTAATACGCCAATGGGGTTGCATGTGTTGAGATGACTACAAGGACCAAAGGATTGTCTCTATTCAAGGCATATCTCTCGGTCTCTCTCTCTCTAGAGAAACATGTGTGTGGCAGCATTTGATGCGTATAATGGATTTGGCATCTCTTGGACATCCGACTTAGCACTGTCTTATTTGTGCGGCTTATTAGAGCCAACACATGTATTGTGGCAATGTGGCAATGTGGCAAGAGCGTGTGGACGTGGACGAGGTGAAACTTAAGTGGCTTAGGAATTGACCCCACAAACTGTCGAATAAGTGCGATTTGTTGAGTTGTCAAATGAAATTGACCTCATGCATTTAGGAACTAATGCGACATGGCTAACTGAGCATGTTTTTAAGCAGGAAAAGGATTATTTGGAAAGAGGAAAATGTATCAAATTTGGAATAAGAAACAGTGATATTCTTTTAAAGACATTTTCGAATTGGACTAAGGATGCTTGAAAAACTGAAAAGGAATTCTCGCTGAGAGGGTCGAAGAAGCAGGGGTTTTGCTTTAAGGATAGTTCCTAACTCGAATATGCTATTAAAACCTTTTAATTCTATTTTTATCTTACATTTAAATTGTTATTTCAATTGTATAATATTAAATACATAAAATAAAGACTTCAGCAACTAAACTTGGTCAAATGAATTCTTTAACTGAAGGATGAGTTGCCGTGCAGCTAAGCACCTTCTTATTCGAAGGCGTCTTTTCAGCTTTAAGCTTATTCTTAGACAAGTTCTTTTTAGACAATTCCATAAAAAATACCTATTTATGACACAGTATTCCTTTTTAGTCGAAGATCCAAGGGTTTTGCTCTCAGGACGTTTTTTAACACAAAGGTTCTTACTACTTATTAAAAATCGCTGTAGTTCTCAGCTTATTCTTACACAATTTTTTAAGAACTAAACGTGGTCAAATGATTGCTTTAGCTCAAGGATAAGTTGGATTGCAGTTAAGCTAGGAAAAATAGAAGGACCCCCTTCTTATCCTGAGGTGTCTATTCAGCGTTTATCTTATTCTTAGACAATTCCATAGCTGAACTTGGTCAAATGGTCCCACTCAGTTATTAAAATCAATTGTTGAGCCACGGAAGGTATAATACGGTCCCTGCTAAAATTCAAAATGGCCCCCTGAAGGGGTGGGAAGCGGTTAACTGCGTCATAGTGGACACACACAAACAAAATACGAAACGGTTAAATGCGGGAGCAAAAGGGAGGTGGAAGAGAAGGTGGAAGCAGGAGCACACAGTGAGAAAAAGAGAGAGAGAGCGAAAGAGCTATCAACATAAAAGTCAATCTGTCCGAGGGGTTGAATCTGAATAGAAACAAACCGAACAGAACTGAATTGAACTGAACTAAACTGAACAGACCAGAGCAGACCAAACCAACAAGCTTTGACCCTTTTGTTTGGACCGAGAATCGGACAGCAGCAGAGAAAGAGGACCGAGGAGGTGGATAAAGGAAGGGAAGCACGGTGAGGAACAGGAGCTAACCACCCCCTCACACTCAAAGAGAGACTCGATTGTGCCATTGAGTCTAAGCTGGCTGCTCGTTAGTCCCCGTGATGGACGGCACTGAATCCATAGTCCTGCGTCTTGCGTCCTGTGTCATTTCTCCTGTGTCCTGCGTCCTGCGTCCTGAAGTGCCTGCTCGGACTCGGCACAACGACATTATGGAGAGTCAACATTGGTGGTGGGAGTGTCAAAGTGAAGTGGATTGAAATTGTACAATATTTGAGCTGGCTTTTGCCTCTCGCTTTCTCAACCGAAATGTCTCTGGTCATATTTTTATTACGATTCGAATCGAATCTAAAGTCCACCCCTAATGGCCAACGGACAGGACAAACAGCGGCCATTACCCATTCAACCCTATGATGGAAGTTTCGGCTCAAACCTCAACCCACACCGCCCTCTTCTGACTATTGGCATAAGCAGCCCACTTATACAATTACATTTCTAAATGTTTCGCTCTAATATCAAACATACAAACATTAAGGCAGACAATCGAAGAGACCGAACCGACAGACCGACGGACAGACGGACAGACAGACAAAAAACACATTCGCCATATTATTAAACAAATACCCAGACCAAAGAACACAATTGAATTTCTCGAATGTCCTTTGACAGCAAGTTTTTTGACAACGTTTCCCACTCTCATTCCCCATTTCCCTTTGCAGTCCCGCCCCCAGTCTATCAACCAATTTGAAACTGTATAAATTGCCCATAATCAGCTTGTATGTGCCCCATCCATAAGATAAAAAGGTTCTCTTTGAGCTTTAAGCTGTTGAATCACCTTGACAAAGCAAGCAAAAAATTGTAGTCCACTTCAATGAAAGACAATGTCATTAAAAAGGTTTCCTCATACTTTAAGATAATGTTCAATTACTTACTTCTTTTAAGAAAGATTTTAGCGACAGGACAGAATAAGAGATCTATACAGTTACTGAAGAGAAAATTGTTTATATTTATGATTTCAAAACATAGTTTATGGCATCTATGCAATTACTGAGGAAGATTCCCATTTGGTAAAAGAACATATATATTTGTTGGCGAAGAACTGGATTCTATTAATAAAACTATATGAAAGTAAGAAAAATTAAATATTTCTCTACGTAGTTTGCGTAGTTTGCATAAACAAAATGTTTAAGAACCGAAAACCCAATAAACACTTTAAAATTTCACCAAATACACAAAAATAATATATGTGTTTATAAAACAGCCGTGAAAAACCAATAAACAATTAGGTATTTTATCAAATAACCAAATTTACTTTCTTGGACTCTAGTTCTACACTTTTTGTTATATAAGAACTACAATCTTTCGATCTACAGCGAAAAGCACAGTCTATTACGGAATTGAACAATGGAGATTGGCTAATTGATGGTACTTTGTGGCGGCTACTTGACTTGATCGCTACGTCCGATCGGATCATTGAAGTTGTTCGGCCGTAAAACAACCCGACCGTGATTCGGGCTGTAAAAAGCGCAGATCCGATGGGGAAAATCGATAAGAATGACGAGTGTTTAGAAGCGAAAGTGAGTGTGAGTGTGAGTGAGTGTAAATGATAATTGAGGAGTGCTGATTAGAACACAACCCGTTGGGACGGCAGACGTTCGATCTCTGTGAGCTCTAGGAGTACCTTGGTCTTTGGTCTCTGATCGTGACGCTACACATTTGCCTATGTCGGGATGATTTTGTTCGAGGGGGTTAATTCAGTTTTGCGTAATTTGTAAGCACTTCTTCTCCTACCCCCTTATGTACTTTAAAGAAGCACGTTCAATTCGCATTATTCACATTCTCAAACAGGACATGACAGACTGAAACCGAGAGAGAGAGAGAGAGAGAGAGAGAGAGGCGACTACCTGGCAGTACTCGAAACAGGAACAGGAATTGGGAATGGTAACGAGAATAATATAGAGGAGGGGAAAACGGCAACTGCACATTAAACACTTTGGCATATTTTGTTATTGGAACATTTGGATGCATACGTAACCCTTTCGTAAATCGAGTTAATCCCGTAAACGCAATGCATATACCGCTGACGATCCCGATCCCAATTCCGATTTCGAGCCCAAATCCCAATGCCAGGTAAGCAACAACGACACACACACACACACCACTTTGATAATTGCGTCAATGGAAATTATCATTTTTCATTTTTACTTTTAAGTTCCTCTTGGGTTTGTTTTGTATCTGGGTTCTCTTTGGGGTTGGACATCACTCGAGGTTTCGGTATAGAAGCCTCCGTCTTCGCTGAGATCGTTCTGTCGGGCTTCCTGAAGTGCCAGTGACAAGTTGTCAAAAGACGGAATTAGGGGCGACCCGAAGATCGCGAACAATAACCCGAAATGTCACCGCGACTCGGAAATGAAAATGGAAATGAAATTGTAAGTTCCACTTGGAGGGCAAATCAAAAAAGAAAAGAGAACTAGGGTACAGAACCAGAAGTATGTAGTTCCAAAACACAAGGTGAGCATGTCAATTCAAAAAAACCAAAACTGACTTCATTCATTAACTCAAGGAGCGAAGGACATGACAAAAGCCCAGCAGAGTTCAAAGTACGACGATCAATAGAATGATTAATTTTAGAAAAGATAAAAATAATACGATACTTAACTTTTATAATGCATCTCTTAGGAAACGGAACTATTAAAACAATTAAAGTTTTAAAATAAAAACTACTTAATTATTTTAATCAACACATTGAAAAACAATTCTTACTATTTTATCTCAAGAATTTTTTATAGAATTTCCCATAGAGACAATTATTATTATCATTATTATTTGGGAACACCAGAGTTGAGAAACTACTTCAATAATAAATTCTACAAATTAATTATAAATTTTACCTCTTTCTGAAAAAATAGACAGCAGAATACTAACTTATATAGTGTATACAGAATTCGTTGTTCTTGTACAACGTTTCGTATACTTGTATTAATTGAGCGCACAAAACGTGACTCGTTCACAGAGCTTTTGTTGGTTGTCACCGGACATGATTGGGTACCTATTTCTCTCCGTCTTCCTCTGTTTCTCGCTCTCTCTTTCTCTATTTCACAATTCACGCTTATTGTTTTACCTTGTCCATTTGTGAATAAGGGAACAAAGCGTAGCGTGCCAATATTGGGAAGTACTGCCAGTCACATGTCACCAAAACAATAGAACCCAGAAGGAAGTGCTCGAGTCAAAGGCAATCAGAGTGAAAAAGAGAATTCAGTCCTTAGTCTTGACAATTACATATACATAAGTAGTAGGCATTGACAAACCCATCGACTCGATTTCATTAGCTCTGTAAGCGTTCTATAAGTTAGTTCTATTTCAGAATATTCGGTACTAGTATGTGAATTAAAAATCAACGAAAAATTACCTAAACACACTCGGAAATATCTGCAAAATATTCAAACATGACAGTTAAAGTAGTAGGAAAATTATCCTAATGAAAATTAGGTTTTACATATATTAAATTAGAACATTCAATTTGAGACTTTGTCTAGTTTGAAAAGTTTTAAAATCCATAATATCCACTTGTCTCTAATAACAATAATAGATTTTAAAACAGTCAGTATTAAAAGACAATCTTTCACAAAATAATTCACTTGTTAGTTTAATATTTGTAGAACATTAGTTAGTTAGTTCTATTCCGGATCTTAGTACATTTGGTACTAGTATGTGAATTAAAAATCAACAAAAAATGACCTAAACACACTCGGAAATATCTGCTAAATATTCAAACAAGACAATTGAAGCAGTAGCAAAGTTATCCTAATGTAAATTAGGTTTTACATATATTTAATTAGAACATTCAATTTGAGACTTTGTCTAGTTTGAAAAGTTTTAAAATTCATAATGTCCACTTATTTCTAATACCAATAATAGATTTTAAAACAGTCAGCATTAAGAGACAATCTTTCACAAAATAATTCACTTGTTAGTTTGGTATTTGTAGAACATTAGTTAGTTAGTTCTATTCCGGATCTTAGTACATTTGGTACTAGTATGTGAATTAAAAATCAACAAAAAATGACCTAAACACACTCGGAAATATCTGCTAAATATTCAAACATGACAATTGAAGTAGTAGCAAAATTATCCTAATGAAAATAAGGTTTTACATATATTAAATTAGAACATTCAATTTGAGACTTTGCCTAGTTTGAAAAGTTTTAAAATTCATAATGTCCACTTATTTCTAATACCAATAATAGATTTTAAAACAGTCAGCATTAAGAGACATTCTTTCACAAAATAATTCACTTGTTAGTTTAATATTTGTAGGACAAGAGACACTCCATAACTTAATTAAGTAAGGACCAAGAGTCTAAATTAACTTCTTTAGCTTAAAAGGGGAGTGAGAAAGAACCTATGCACAGACTAGTTTTCCTAATTTTAAATTGATTAGCCTAATTTCTAATATACCTCATTTAAACAAGAATATGAACTCATACTTTAATCCACTTAAAAATAAGCACAACAGTTGTGCTTCCGTTAAACTCAATGAACTGAACATTTCCAAAACAAGCTGTCCATGTTACTTGGGTGTGTATGTATCAAAGTCAGAGTCTCGGTCATATGAATATATTTATTGCAGTCTCGATAGCTACTCTACTCATTGTTGTTGTTGTTGTTGTTGTTGTCATCATATAAGCCCTGAAATATGTAAAAATCTAAAATGAAAAATTGAAAAACTAACTGACAACGCAGCAGTTGTAAAAATGTGAGCATTGCAAATGAGACAGGAGGAGGAGAAGGAGGAGAGGAGTAGAGCAAGAGAAAAAGGGGAAAGACATGAAGAAGGGGATTCACAGAGTCCGCTAGAGTCACAGTCTTTGCGAGCTTATCACAAGGCTGCAGACAAGAGTTGAGCATCAATCAAGAGTTTCCAATGAATGGCTATCGAGTGAATTAGAAGGCCAGTGCCATTTTTTTCCCCTCCTCTTTCCCTTTGGGCATGTTTTGCAAATTTTACTTCCATATACATTTTTTTCTTCATTTTTTTTTTTTGCATGGCGACTACCACTGTACAGTACGACAGTTCGACGTACCCGGCAATATTTTTGCGGCTTAATATGTGTTAAAGAAAAGTTGGGAAAAAAAGATATGGAAGAGGACAAAAAAAACAAGAAACGTTGCCGAAGTCAACCGAAACGCAATGCTAAAAAATATGCGAGAGTTTAGTGCAGAACAGAAGGAGCTACACTGAAAGAACTTTTAGTTTAAATATTTTGTAATAAAAATAAGACAATTTTACGACCAAATTACTGACATTTCTTGAAACAGTTACAAAATTTTCCTTGCTACTTGTTTTTGTTGTAGTTTCTTGATATTGTTGTCGTTTCGACAATTACAAATATAATTTGTTACTTCCTTTGTTAATTTGAAACTTTTAGTTCAGTGAATATGTAATATTAAATTGTTATTTGTTAGCTATTAGATTTAACGTCTAATTTATTATTAGGATTGTTATTGAAGAAGATATTACACAGATATTAACAAAATGGTCTTAATTCTTAAAATATTAATATCCTTAGGCCCATTTTTCAAAGTCTATATATAAGGTCTCGAACAACCATCTAAATGATAAACTGACGTCAAATACATCAAAACTAATGTCAAATTCAAAGATATTTATCAAATACAAATTATATGGACATTGAGAAAATTGGCCTTAAACTTATATATTCAGAATAAGTTTAGGATTGAGGAATATAAGAGTTTTGTATCTTATTGATAAGAACATCGTATTATTTGAAGAGCTCCTACAATCAAACTTAAGCATTTTTGAAGCTTAGTTTTTAGACCAAATTTCTTAATTCTCAGATCAAAATTTTAACTTTAGAATCATTCTTTTTTGAACAGTGCAGAGAGTAGAGTTCAAGGGAGACGGTCGCTTGACTGTCTGGCTTATCGTAGCGACTGTAGCCAGTGACAGGACATAACATTACCCTCAGTATCTGCGCAGTACCATGCGTGTGGGGTCCTGCTGACGAACGGTCACCCCAGGGCCACCTTCAAAGGCCAAACAGCAGTCAGAGAATGGAGAGGGGTGAGAGAGAGAGTGTAGAGGGGAGCTAACTTGTAGTACTCTCTATAGGAAAGGGGTAAAAAGATGCTGACTAAGTACTTTGCGAAATTGCTTACATGCGTTCAGCTACAGCTTCAGCTTTTGCTTCGGCTTCGGCTCTCGGACTCGGTTTTTGAATCCTAACGCCTCCGCCTCCGTTTAGCGGTAACACATTGTCATATGCAGCGGCTGGCGTGTCATCCTCTTGCCTCATGCCTCTTGCCTCATAACCATGCCCCAAGTCACAGCCCCAAGCCTCCCAAGCTACCCAGTCAAAACACCAGCCCCCCTTTTTTTCCAATCCCATTCCCTTTTGGAAGTGGACGTTGCCAAGCGAAGGATAAACGACAAGCGTCTAAAGGACGGACATGAAAAACAAGTGTTGGGT
This sequence comes from Drosophila neotestacea, assembly GCA_035044365.1. Classification (NCBI taxonomy): domain Eukaryota; kingdom Metazoa; phylum Arthropoda; class Insecta; order Diptera; family Drosophilidae; genus Drosophila; species Drosophila neotestacea. Next base: position 1,176,533 of record JAWNMD010000799.1, read on the forward strand.
GCCATGTTTATGTTTTTCTTCTTCTTCTGTTCCTCCTCGTTCCTGTTGTTGTTGTTGTTGTTGCTGTTGCTGTTATCGTTATCATTGTTGTTGCGTTGTCTTTCATTTCATTTCGTTACATTTCTCTCTCTCTCTTTCTCAGCCACTGTTGCTGTCTCTCTCAATTCTTTTTGAAGACAAAATCGTGTGTGTTTTTTTTATTCTTATTTTCTTTAATCTTTGTTCTTGTTGTTGTTGTTGTTGTGCACGTAATATAAAAATTCAGCTACGCGCAAAACTTCACATATGACAACTTACGCGGCCAACAGCAACAACAGCAACAACGAGACAACAACACAGTGTCACTGAGGTAGCTGGCAACACACGAGGCAAAGACATGGTCCATCATCATCATCATTATCATCATCATCTCGCTCCTCATCATCATCATCTTCGTCCAAGACAGGGCTCTGGTGTTTCTGATTTTTTGAAGCGGAAAATCAAACGTCTTGCGTTGTTTACACTGTGCCGCAGCAGCAACTCAGGTTGCACCAACAACATCAGCAACACAGGCAATACTTTTCAATATATAGAAATCATTGATATATCGCATGACAATTGTTCGATTCGTAGAATTATTTACTTAGCTTTAATATCAAAGTCTTGAATCTTAAATTTGCACAGCTATCCAAAAAACAAAAGAACATTATAAATTTCAAATACTATACAGAAAAAAAAATAAAAAATTATTAGGTTTTCAAAAACAAAAATTATTTCCTTATGTTTGATGCTTGATTTGAACTTAATTTTTTTAAGTTTGTAAGAATTTGGGATATATTTATTAAGTTTATGATCTGGTCCTGTTGCTTCGTTTACTTATGCTGTTGCTGTTGATATTGTGAACATTGCTGCTGATCTTACAATTAGTATTGCTAATGTAGCAATTTCTATTGTGCCCTTACTACTTTTTCAGCTCATTTTCAAGCGGTTGCTGCTGCTCCTTTTCTGCTCGTTTTAAATCTTAAATTTAAATTTAAATTTTCAAAATTCTAAATCTTTAATTCAACTTACATTTTAAATATTAAATCAAAATTGCTTGTAATTTATGTATGATTGTTTAACATATTATCATATTTTCTTATTAAGTTTAAATTTTTGAAAAGCTTTTCTTAGAAATTTATTAGTTGACTTTGAATACTACTACTTGTTTATTTCATTTACTGTTACTGTTGCTACTACAATTTCTAAGTACTATTTTTCTGTCGTTACTGCTATTTATTTCAATAGTTACCATTAATGTTGTTGCTACCAAATATGGCTACTATTCATATTGCTACTTTTTCTTATCCTCTTGACTGCTATCATTGCTACTACTTTTAGCTTCAACTCACAATTTCTACTACTATTGCTGCTGTTTTTACTACTAGTCTATCCAGATTATTTCTAACGCTTTCTATTACTGCTTTTATTTACCAACTTTTAGTGTTTCAATTTCAATTTCCACTTGCTTCACTTGCTTCTAATCTACTATTTTTATCTTCTCATCTTTGATTTAAATTTTTTTAAATATTATGTTATTTAATTAAATTGATAGTTTTAAAATTTAAATTTTATTTATAAATTCAACATTTTTGTTGACTGTTCTTTGTTAACTTTAAATAAAATAAAATAGCTTAAAAGAATACTTCTTTTTGTTGAACAGTGTAAATGGGGTCGTAAGACGCTGCCCCAACGCTTCAGTTTGTAAAAGTGTATGTGTGTGTGTTTTTGTTGTACTTGTGAGTGTGTGTGTGTGTTTGTGTGATGGTTGAATTTCAGAAAATTGCATTTTTTCATATCATTAGGTTTTATTGGTTTCTTCCTGTTAAATATTCGTGCCCTTTCTTACACCTACCCCACTCTGCCTGCCCCCTTTACACTTGCCCTTGCCACACACATGCGGCACACATGTATTGTCTATTAAGTGTGTGTGTGTGTGTGTTGAATCGCTGGTCGCATGTTGTCAAAACAACAACGCTCCAGTTGTGCTCCAAAAACAACCTGAAAGACAGACAGACAGACACACGAGGCACGCATCATATTGTCGCATATTGTTTTGTCTTGTCTACTTGCCCCATTCTCCCACTTCCATCTCTACTCTTCTCTCCCTGCTCTCCCTCGTCTCTCTTCTCTTCCCCATTTATTGCTGGCTATGTCAGTTGGCCAGTATCAAGCTGAGCCCGGAGACAAGCGCTTGGCATCCATGTCTGGCCATGTCAGGCTGTTTCACGCTACCACTCCCCTCTCTCACCCTCCTTTTCCAGCTCCACCTTGCCCCAATATCTTTACCCATGCTCCTGATATGAAGCGATAAATGCAAGTTGGCGATTTCCTTTGTTGTTCTTCTTAGAGAAACAACTTTAGTTCCACATTGAAGTCCATTACGTACGCTTTACCTGTTTCGACTTCGACTTCGACTACGACATCGACTGGAGCCAGGTGAGAGCAAAGAGAGAGAGAGAGAGAGAGTGTGGCAAGTGGAGGTGGGGTGGTGATGGGACAAGAACGTTGGTGCTGAGTGGGGCAAGAACAATGCGCATCGATTTACCGACTGTGAGCTCCAATTAAATGCATGGCAAATGGGTTATCAAAGAACTTAGAATACTTGGATGGCCAACCAACCGTTATGCTGCTCAGTTTACCATGAGATTTGTAAGACTCTCCCTCTCTCTCTCTCTATCTCTGGCTTCTTTTTCATCCTCTCACTCTCTCTTTCTCTTTAGTAGAAACGACTAACCATTGAATGTATTCAAACCCTGTAGAGAATCTTTCCAATTTCTCCTTATAGAAGTACGTTTTTAAATCTGATGTTTTTCTTAAACTTATTTATTTATTTTCTGTTCAAAAATGCAGTAATCCGTTTTTTCATTGTAGTAATCATACTTTTCCCCAAGTTCAAATATGTGTAGCAAATACAAAATACAAAAGGAAATAATAGTTTCTTTAACCTTCTCTAGTTCCGTCTTTTAGTTCTTTTCTGCTGAAATTTCAAACAAAGTTTAATTTTATGAGCGTAGAATTAATTTAAATTCAAATGCATTGAATTGATTAATCATGTTCTGCTATTTTGATTATTATATTTAGTTGAAATATTTCTTCAAAGCAACTTCTATTAAAAAAGCGTCTCACCCAAAAATATACCTTGGTGAAGTATTAATTTTTTCGCAAACTCCAAAAAAAATAAGCAAAGTGTACAGTCAAATCAAGAAAAAAGCAAATAAGCCAGAAAACGATTTAATTTAAATAAAATTAAATTTATATTTAATGAAACTATAATATCTTAGCATACAGAAAATATAATTGGGCTTAAACTTAAATAGATTGAATATTTTGCTTGACAAGCTCTTATATTCGTATCCGAGTTATAGTAGAAAAAGTTAGAGAAGACCCTTTACAATAGATCTAGATACATTGAAAATGGTCTCCATATTTATGAATCTAATCAAATTGATTTCAATCTCATGCTAAACTCTGGTCTATCCAATCATTTCTGTTGACCAAGCATGCCAAAAAAGAAAGAAAAAAAAACTTGACACACAGCAAACATATTATTATCGAAAGGGGATTTCGTTTAGGCCAGGCCAACAAATGCACTGACATCCATCTACAACAACCCTGCAAACACACATTGTATGGGTTAAGTTTGTGTGTGTGTGTGTGTGTGTACAGTCCTGCCCACAACAATACAAACACACCCACAAATGGAGTCAACTTGTGACGTTACCTGCGTAAATCAGGAAATGTGGCAAGCAGCGAATAGCAACTTCTGATTGACTGCCTGACGTATGGATGGATGGCTGAATGGATGAGTGAATCGAAGGGAAAGAAGGGAAAGCGGGAAAGGGAAGCAACAGGAGGGGGGATAAAGGCCTTCTGTTCTTGTTGTTGTTGCTGGTCAAGAGAATGTCTCAAGAGCTTGGGGGCTCGTTTAGAGCTAAGTCGCCCTAATGCAAATGGAAAACTGAAAACGGTTGCACACATAATTTCAATATGTCAGGTACCCCCCTCTGAAAAGCCCCCCGCCTCACCCACTTCGGAAGGCACATTTGGAAAACCCAAAGACCAAAAACAGAATTAGACTCAAACCCAGTTACAGCCACAACTCGAGAGTTGTACCACCTGCAGTGACTAACGGTCGGTTAGTCGACCCCTGGGGTCGTTTTGCGTACGCCCTTATGTACCTCATATGTGTGTGGGGGGGTTGGGTGGACCATGGACCGTGGACCGTGTGGATGCCTTCTTCTTGTTGCTTCTTGATGCGCTTCGATGGTCGCTGCCTGCCAACGGAAAAGGAAATGAAAAAAGGCGAACGAAATACCGCCTCATTTCTCGGACGGGTTTTTTAAGCTCAGTCTCAGTCTCTACATCTTTAGCTACAGTCTGTTCCCCTTGCCTTTTCCTTTCCCTTTCCCGTTCCCATTCCTTTTCTCAATTCCGCTTGGTTGCTTTGCAAAATTTTTGAATTGGATACTCTGGCGACCAACTGCCAACTGAGAACTGCGAACTGAGAACTGCCTAACGGGCAACCGTTCAGCCTTCTGCCTTCATCCTTCCTCATCCTCTTCATCTCCCCTGTCCAAACAACGTCCGTCGTACACATGACCAAAAGAATCAACGAGTGTGCGTGTGTGTGTGTGTGTGTGCGAGGACTATTTGAAATTTTGCATATTAAAATATCGTCGTGGATGCAAAAGGTCGCCACGTCTTAGTCGAGGCGAGACGAAAGGTGGCCGGCGCCGTGTGGCATGCTACGATGTTCTTCTCCCTGCCGCACATCGAAGCAGTTGTCGATGCCGCACAGTGGGAAAATAGTACAATATAGTGTCATTTCAGACAGTCTTCTTAGAAGAAGAAATTAAATAATAAGCCTTGTGACGAAAACAACTCCCAATACAGTTAATAATAAATAATAGAAAATAAGGGCATATAAATATAAAAGTAAACAAATCAGAGCATAGTAAAACCATGGTATAAAAAATAGATTTCCATTCGGTTCATTTTATTAAGTGGACCGAAAGACAATCCATTTTGTATACCGCTATTCTATTTTACCTTGATTTTTGTAAAACTCTGATTTTTATAAGTATACCCCAATAGTTTGTTAGTTAGTAAGCTTTTCGGAACATTGCATTAAAGGCGCCGAGTGTCAAACTATTTTTTATACCGTGTATTGTTTCAGACCAACCGGTTTGCTTACAAAGACTATATCAATAATTTTTGTAGATGCTTTCATCACGAGGTGGATACCAATATAGGATGTTTTTTGTGTACATAGAAATGTGGATATTAAGAGATTAATTATTAATAACAATTTATATGAAATAACCAAATCCAATAACCTAGGAATATTTTTAAAATATATATAAATATATATACAAATATTTTAGTTTTATTAACGCAGTTACTGCACTTTAATTTAAGCATTTGGAATGGCTTCGAATAAATTAAATTATTTTATTTAGATTTCTATGACTAATGACCCACTGTGCTTGCTGGCAACTGCTGATGTTGTTGCTGTTGTTATTGGACTCTCGCTGACTGTGAATGTGACTGAAAATGTAGGAGGAGGATGTCGTCGTACCGTCACTAGCAACTGGCAACTGGCAACTGGCAACATAACATTGGGACACAGACACATCGCCTGTGGTAACACAATAACGAATTTCCGTAGCAACTTCATCACCAGCTCCTCATGATGTTGCTGCCGTGATGTTGCTGCTGTGTTGTTGTTGCTGTTGCTGTTGCCGTTGCTTTTTGCGTTTACCCTGAAATGTTATCCACTTTACATGGGGCTTTGGTCTGTGCTGTTTCGTTGGGCAACATTACTTCGATTTCTTTAGCTGTTTTCATTTTCCTTTTTTACTTTTTCTTCCTTTTCGCTGCAGTTTTTGGCACAGCAAATATAAATGAAATTATACACTTTTCACAGACAACACACATGCCAATAGTAATAATAATAATAATAATAATAGGAATAATAATAATGTAAACAAATACGATAAGCAAACAAACTGAAAATAGGAAAAGTTGCGGAACAAACGACGTTAAGATTGGAGCTGGAGCCTGAAAGTCCTATTTGTCCTTTTTGGTTAGTCAGTGACTGTCTGTGGTTTGTTTTGAGTTTCGAAACTAGCAACTGGACGTTGCAACTTGCAATATCTAGTTGTATATTTGCACAGCTGTCTTGAGATTTCTCACAAGGAAGATCTAGGAGGAAAACCCTTCTCATCAATATTTTGAAACTCTCAAGCGTTCGCCACCCTTCCCAAATTCTCCCTCCTGTATCTGTCCTCCTCTCCAGGACAAACAATTAAATTTAATCAGTTATCCAACTGACGCAACCAAGAGCAAACACTTTTTCCATTTGCAAACTGTCGATCCATCGATCCGTTGAACTGTCGAACCATCGATGGGATCAAAAAAAAAACCCGTTACATGCTAAAAAGGTAGCAAAGAAAAGGAAAGGATCGAAGGAAGGCAGGATGAATTATTATTGCACAAGGCTTTTGCGTTTTCCCTTTTCTTCTGTTTATGGATTTTCATTTTTTTTTTTTATAGATCGTGAGAAAGTTTAACCCCTTCGCAAAGAGGCTGCGTCTTTCCACAAAGATGCGACCCAGACTGAAGATGACGCTGGTCTATTGCCACATAATTTATAATGATTAGGTACCGTCGCTTCACACAATACCATCCCAGATCGGAATTGGAAAAAGGGAAACAGTTGCAGGCAAAGGCGCCTCCTTGAGCCGCAGCGAAAAGAACACACAGGACTTTCAGGACTATCAAAGGAGAGAGGGTGACCACGACCGAGGCGTCATCCCTCAGCGAGGGGCAACGTCTTAGGGTGCCTCTCCCTGTACCCTGTGCCCTCCCTTTCCTCCTCATCCTCTATGGCACAGCATGCAACATTGCCAGGTGTGCCATGCTCTAAAAAAATAATAGAACCCAGAAAATTGCTTACAGAGCATTACGTAGGCAAAATCTATGCCCAAGATTATGATATTAGTTAAGTATTTTCAGGTAATTAATGATTAGTTGAATTTAAAAGTGAACATTTCATTTATTTGTTATTTTTTATTTTAACGTCAACTAAAATTAATTTAATGTTTCAAATTAAATTACGAATATATTTTTAAGTAATAATTAATATAATTTCAATTCAAATCTAAAGAAAGCATTCAAATAAATGAAGTATTTATAATTATAAAAGTCTGGCCATTTTTCCTTCAAAAATATTTAAAGTATCTTTTATCTGAATTATGAGGATTTGTAAAAAAATATTAATACTACTAAATAAAAAAAAGGATTTGTATTAGAATATTTCCCCGCCCATACAATCGTCTATTATTTGCTTTTAATTTAGTTGAATCGCTGAAACAGGAATTACATACATTTATTTTTAAAATTGATCTGTAAAATAAGTTCTGTAAACCTTTCCCTTCCTAGAGGTATACATTTTGTTGTTTAAAATTCTCTATAAGGACAATAAAACAAACTCAAGCTTAACAGTGTCGCGTGCAGAAGAAAATATTAAAATGACACCCACATGATCAAGAGGTCAACTTATCGAACTGACCTCCTGGAGATGATATGACCACCAGCAACGTTTTCATTAATCTGGTAATTAGACAATTTTGATTAGCCCATGACAAAACACAGGCACATGGATATACTCACAATAGTATGAGTATAAATATCAATTTGATCTGTCAAATATTGACACATCAAACCCTAAACAAACCAATGACAGCCAAATGGAACCCCTGCATTTTCCGCCCCTCTCAGCCATTTAGCGGCAATTTATGAGTAACAAAACACAAAAAAAAAAAAGACCTGAAAAATGGGAGAAATAATAAATGAAAACAAAAAGGCAACAACAACATGATGATACAAAAAAAATAAGGGATTCTGTTGTTGTTTTTGTTGTTGTTGTTGTTGAGATCATTTCAAGGGTCCTTGACTTTGTGCCGGCAATGAACCAATTGAGTGATGCTGCCATCCATAACAATTATGTTATGGTATTATATGATACGATATAATGTCGAAAATGTAGTTTTTTACACCAAAAAAAGAGACTGAGAGCATTAGATCATGCTTAGGGTTTGCTTTGGTTTCCCTTTCTTTTTTTTGTTTTTTTTTTGTTTAGGGGATGCTGAAAAGGTTCAAAGTGCGTGTGAAAATGAGGATATTTGTTGTAGTTCCTGTTGTACCAGTTACGGATGCTGGCAAAACTTTTGCGGTGTTTTTAAGGTGTGAAGCCGACGATTATTAGGGACAAAAGGATGCTGCTCGCTGCTTGCTGCTCACGAAGCTGGACAATTACTTGTTCTCGGATTTTACCGAGTCCATCACACCGTGTAATGCGATAAAGGCGCCAAAAGTAATACCCGATTCACAATTATCCATATGATCTCTTATTGTTGAACTGTCAACCCATGAGAGAGTTCTCCTTGTTTTTTTGGGTCAAAAGGTGCCGAGTTTTTTTTTCGCTTTTTCGCTTTTGCCTCAACATGTCCCCGGGGCCAATTAGTCAAGTGGTTAATGAGTTGAGTCGAAATCGGATAAGGATGCCACATAGAGCACAGCTGACTGCATTGCCAAAGGATAACTGTACGCTTTTCCGTTTTCCCATTTGCAATTGGAAATCGAATTTAAAATCGACAGCAGCTCATAATATAAAAAAAGGGTTAAGGGACTTAGAGGGTTGCCAAGCGGAGGATCTGCGGCTGCTGCAGTTGAAAAATTAACAACAACAACAACAAAAATGAATGCGAATTTTAACAGGCAAATTAATTTTTCATCTGTAGCAAAAAAAAAAAAGGGGTTGCTGGGCGGAAAAAACAATGAAAAGCGCGGCAGCAATATTGAAAACTGTTTTCTAAATATTACAATGATTTTCAATGTCATTGCAAATGCTCATTACACTTAAAAATATTCTGAAAACTATTTAAATTGAATGTAAATAAAAGAAACCACATATAAATTTACTAAATAAACTAGAATTTATAAACTTTGAAATTAGTTTGTATATAAGATTTTAAGATACAAAATTGAACTATTACATTTGCGCTAACTTAAATGAAGAAGGTTGATATAAAAGAGATATATTTGTCTGGATAATGTAAAAAGGAGAGTTTTTAGAGAAAAGAAGAGAGTACAGTAGAATTGCAGCTAAGAAATTTTAATTTCATGAAAACTTACAATAGCATAATATATGTACTTATATACATATGCTTAGGAATATGTAGTTAAAGAAGAATTTATCAATTCATTTGTATCAGATCATGAGTCAAGCCTTCATAAAAGATTACTTCCATAATCTACTATATATATATCAATTACACAAGATACTTAAAAATAGTCCGCTTTAGATTTAACATTTATTATTGTATCTAATACATATTATAAAATCAAAATAAAATATCAAATTAAATATCTTCCATAAAAGAAACAACATTAAGAATTTTAAAATTTTGAAAAATATTTTGATTCACATTTAGATTTGAATATTTATCCATACATATGTACGATTTATTATTCCAGACTCTTCAGCTTTTTTTATTTTACTACTTTATTTTTTACTTTTATTACTATGTTCAATGTATTCAATTCAATGTATATTATATATACTTTACTTGTATCTCTATTCCTACTTTCTCTACCTATTTTTAATAGTTTTTGTTTTTATTTCGAATTCTTGCTCCTCATTACAAAATTCTTCTTCTACTTCTACTTTTATATTTTTTTCCAACTTTTTTCTGCTTTATCTTCTATTATTTCTTCTACATTTCAATCGACTCGTTTGAATATTCAATTTGGCATCGTTTAAAGTTGTGGCAAGTATATGAATCGAATTGAGTTCGATTTCGATTTCGATTGCGAATGTTGCCCAGGTGTTGCTTTGATGTTACGAAAATCCGCTGAGGGCCACCCCCTGACACTGTCCCTTGCCACACACACAAACATACACACACACACATGTTGTTGCCACATGCGGGCTTTGCATTTGCATGGCCTCCTTTTTTCCTTCCTGCATAGCATAATTTCAAATTGCGAGCAAATTTTCCCGCTCAATAGCACACACACACACAAACACACACACACACACACACACACGTGAAACTGGCATAGTTTTTCCACACGGAAAGGATTATTTATTTATTACGAAAATTTTCGTCATTCGATGCGCGGCTGGCGCGTGGAAAGCGGCAAATAAAAAAAAGAAAAGGTGGAAAAGGTAGACGACTCGACCAGGATAACACAGGCACAGGACGACAGGCAGACAATGAGACATTGACACAGACAGGACGCGTCCAGGCAGCCGCAAATGTCGAATTATTCAAATGATGATTCAACCCCCTCCTGTACCCCTCTCCATCCCTCTCTCTCTCATTCCGTGCTGGCATGTGATATGCAAAAAAAAAAAAGGAAAAGAGTTTAAAGGAACAGAAGGAGGAAAAATACGCACAGGACTCGGCACACGGGACACAGGACACAGGACACACGCCACTGAGAGATACAACGACGCGGCGTTGATTTTGTGTGCACTTTTTTTTATATATCGTACCTTGCGGCAATCTGGTGGCACACACATAGACACACACACACAGACAGCTTTTTGTTGTTGTTGTTGTTGGTCCTTTGTAGTTTGCATGTCCCGTTTCGTCATATGAGATCGCGAGAGCGCTTACAAATTTTTCATATAATTTGAAAATAAAAGGTAAACGCACAGACAGGACAGGAACAGGACTCGCCTATAGGCCTACACCACACACCAAGTGTGTGTGTGTGTGCGTGTGTGTGTGTATGTGAATTGATATAAAAAAGTCGCTTTTAAGGACATCTGCGTGTTTTCCCTATACAAAATATGCAAACCTTCCACAGAGTCTCTCGCTTTCTCTCTCTTTTATTCCAACTGAATTTACTCCTATTTTCCATCTCTTTCGTTGTCTCTCTCTTTTTAGCGACCACATTTGAATTCATTTAATTTGCACCTTGTTCACACAGTTTGGTAATATTATATTGTGTGTGTGTGTGTACGTAATGTATTATGCTGGTTAGCAACATCTGCTCCTCATCCTAATCCTGATCCTTCGACCACTTGATAGTTGGTTGAACTGCAACATATGCTGGCTGTATCTCAGTTGCAATTGATTCATCAACCTCTTAAGTTCATAATATAGGTGAGAAAACTATCAAATGACAAATGGAATCGAAGTGGAATTTACAATTAATCTTGACAGTTAGATAATTTTCTAAGTATGTATTTTTGAAAGCCGCTAAATGATACATTCGAAAGTTATTTCAATGCTTCCTTAAAAGTTTTAATAAGCTCAAAATCAAAAATGAACAACATTTAATTGGAATTTTGAGGTCTAGTGGAAATCGGATCACTTTTTTTCAAAGCTATGGCAGTCTAAAGTCTTCCAACACCTTATACAATATAAAGGTCTGACAGTTTTTAAAAACTATAGTAAGTTATCAACCAGTGGGTCTATCCATCAAAATGATATTGTTTTTAAACTTAAGTAAGCGTAATTGGGTTTTATTTGGGAGCTGATTTATTAAGAAGAAAAGCAAACTAATGAAATGTCATCAATTCACACATTCTTGCCCATTTCCTTAACAAAATCAAATACTTAACATTCAATTCCCTTGACTCCATTTGCAACATTCATTTCTGACCACAGGACGAGATGCTTTTGCACATTCCTAGGCAACCTATATACAAATCTATACAAATCTATATGCATATATGTATATTTATCCAGAGTGGAAGCTGGACTCAACTCTTAAGGAAAGCTCATTCCTTTTGTCTTGGTAAATCCTATTGCCCGTTCCCATTCCCATTCCCATTCCCATTCCCATTCCCATACCAATTCCCCATTCCGAATTCCGTATTCGCATTTAAATTCGCAATTCAAAAGACTGGATCCCACAACGAAAGCTTTTGCATAAATGTCCGCAAACATGTGTCCTGGTACCCACTGCAAGTACCCAGTCCAAGTATCCAAATATCCAGTCACTAGTCTCAAGTAACCAGCTCCCAAATTGGGCAGAGTCCTTTTTGTGGAATTTGTGGGGCGCCTTTCTTATTGGCATCGTTGCTAGCGACTTTATAAAAATGTTTGCCCTTCTGTTTGTTAGTGTGCTTGTTTGTTTGTTTGTTTGTCTATGTGTCGATTTGTTTGTTTGTTTGTTTGTTTGCCCGACTGCGTTTTGTGTCGTAAATTTAATGGACAACAGCAACAATAACAACAACAACAAGAGGAGGAAAAGCAGAAATCGAAAAGGAATCGAATCGAATTGAATGGCAAATGGGAGCCATGCATAAAAAATTGTCAAAGCCAGCCAAGGGTTAACTTCGATTAGCCCGAAATGTTGTCATGGCCTGTGGTCGCACATATGTGCGGGTGCCCAAACGAAAAAAAAAAAAGGGGCAAGCAGAGGGTGTATGTGTATGTCCTGCCTGTCTCTGTGTGTGTGTGTGTGTGTGTGTGGTCATAAGGCCAAAGCACAAATAATAACAGTCACGCGTCGAGGAAAAGTAGCAAACGCGGCAAAAATAAATAATAAAATAAACATGAAAAAGAAGAGAAACAAATAAAAAGTGTAAAGGGCCATAAGCGACTGTTGTATACCCTATAATAACTAATTGATTACAAGTAAGAAAAGCGTATTTCAATTACAATAGGTTGTGCTACTGTAGAAAAGTTTTAACTAAAATGTTAAGAGTTTTCAACGAATGCTTAACCTGGAACATAGCTTATAAGATAATATTTTATTTATAGAAAATATATCAACACGTTTGTACATATGTATTATTTCCATAAATAAATCAATTGGAATCTAAACGATAAAGTATTCCAAGGATTTATATTTATACACGATTTTAAATAAAATTGTGATGTTAGTTATATTTTAGCTGGAAAATCATGTTGAAAAGGATAACTCGCTTGGAAATCGGTTCAGTTGGCATAAAGTAATGATGGTCTAAACTTTTAAAAGTCCAAATTTTTCAAAATTTCGGCATAAGTTGTCTAAATAGTTATGCCCGCTGGCAAGAGTATTAGGGCAAAAGCAAAAACAGCAAAAAAAAAAAAAAAAGGACAAAGGACGATACCCAAAAACGCCAAAACATGCGAATGAATATGAGAGCAACGAGGCTGCTGCTGTTAGGATTGGCATTGGGTACGCTTTTGGGTTCGATTGGGTTGGAGTCGAGGTTGAACTTAAGGGGGGGTCTAGGGAAAGGGATATCAACTGGGGTTGGGTTGGGTTGTGTATTGGTATCGGGTATTGGACTCGTTTGGCGGACAGCAGACCAAATAGGGCCATTGATCAAAATTGTTACAATAATGGCGAAAAATCAACCCCATGTACAAACCAAACGCCCACCGAGGCAAGTTGACCGGGTGGTACGAGAAATAGAGTGAGAGAGGGAGGGATGTGGCATGTGGCATGGTGGGTTAGGCCAAAAGTAAATGCAAAGGCAAATACAACGAACATCGCCATTGCTTGTCCGTCGTGTCGCAAAACGGACACGGGCCACAGCTCACCAGGGACCAGAGACCAAAGATGGGTAGGAGGGCAGGGACACAGGGGCAGGAGGAGTGTCGGACTCTTGGACTGTCGTGACTGTCGTAGACGGTCGGTCCAAAGCCCAATGTCTGTGTCTGCCATTGAAAGCCTTTTGATGGCAATGGCGGCAACGGCGTTGGTGGTGGCGGTGGTGTTGCTCAGGGAGGCGGTGTTGTTGTTGCTGCTGGTGGTGGGTTAGACTGGGTTTGGGTTTGGGTTCGAGCTACGAGTTCTGGTTACTGCGTTTTGGCTTGTGGATTGGTCTCGCAAGGTAGCGACAACGTTGCTACGAATGTCCAAAAGGACCAACATCGCCAGGACGTGTGTATGTCTATGTCTAAGTGTGTGTGTGTGTGTGTGATTCACATGCTCTCGCATCGTAATGGCCACAGATGTTGTTATGGCAAAAGTTCGTACGTGAGGGTCGAGCCGAGAACGACATCCTTTTGCTTTGCGTCCTTTTGCTAGCCGTTGCTGTTGTTGGCCGGGTCGTTTGTACATATTGCATCAAAGAAAAGTTGTGCTGCGAAAAATAAAGCATGAAAGTCCTGCAGAAGGACATACACAAACGCACACACACACACACCCACACCCACACCCACATAGACATACACGACCACACGCAGTCGCAATGCAAATAATAATAAAAACTGGGCTGACAAAATCGTTTCCTTGACTATGCGAGAGACGCCATGGACAACGCACAAGGATCTAACAACGATACACACATACGAAAGCATATCTATATATATATAAAGAGTGTGTGTATGTGATTGTGGGGCATAAGCATGCATACAATACTCTCAATCCCCCACGTGCAGGTCCTACTTCTCTTTTGCTTTCATCCCACTCCTTCCCACAGCCTTTTTGCTAAGGCATTGGCGTTTATCAAGTCAAGACGCGGAAATTGGCTGCCATTTCGATCTGCCTCACATTATCCTTTCTCGCTGACACACACAACCACACCCATAGGAAAGGATAATGTTGCTTAAGCATAACTGATAGCCTTGGTCAGAGTTTTAGCCATAGCGGCCAGCAAACACTTGGTATTAAAACCGAAGCTGAATGATATGCTTAATCAATTGAGATCATTGGTCTCTCTCACACTCTCTCTGTCATACTGTCAAACATTTCAGAAACAGAACTGAAGCTGCTTGCTACGCTTAAATGGTTAATTTAAGATAAACTTAGAAAAAAAGCTGCTTGCTATGTTTTTTAATAATTAAGCATCAACAATGAAGTTGACTGATTTGCTTTTGCAATTAAGCAGATAGCTATGAGGCTGTTGCAACGGAAATCCAACATATTCTAATTTAAAAAAGTTCTTGTAGCGCTAAGATGTAAGATAAAGAAATTCAATTTAAAAAATTTAAACAAATCTCGGCAAAAATTCGTAAAGAACAATAATTTGGGATCTCGTAGAGGAACTCTTTTCAGTTTCAGTAGCAGTTTTCTAGGATTGCCGCTCAATCAAACTCAATGTAAAGGTCTCTTTCCAACCCCACAATACTCGTTGAGGCACAAAAACCGCAATCTCAAGCCCAAAAACGCTGCCACTCAACCCATCATTGGAGCAGGACTTAAGAGGGGAAGGAGAGGAGTGGAGACTGTAGTTGGAAGACCACATCAACGGCAGCCTGATCTGTGTAAAAATATTAGTTCTGTCAAAATAAATTTCTTTGAGTAATGTAATCCCATTTTGCGGTCTTGACACACATACGCACACGATTCTTTAAAATTTTTGTAGCCAAGCCAGGAAGTGACGGCCCAAGTAACTCGACCGCACACCCTCTTCCTTCTCCATCCCCTTCCCCTACCCCTTCTCCACCCCATGGATTGCCACGCCTATTCATTCTTCACATTTGCCCAACGACTGCCCTCTTTTTCGGTCACATATCGCATCAAGCTGAATATGAATGCGATAAATCTGTTCGTGATTGTTTTTGCTGTCGCACATGTTGTGGGCTCTATCCCGTCTCCCCACTCCCCTCTCCTGATGCCACTCCCGCTCCTTGGTCTTCGGTCTATCGTCTTCAGTCTACGACAAGGTGTCCAAACGTTCTTTTGCTTCGTGGAGTGCGTAAAAAATGCCAACGGAATTCGCTAATCCAGCCAAGAAGCCGTCTAAATAATAGGGTTGGGGTTGGGGATGGACCTGTGGGTGGGTGGGTTGCTTGGTCCTACTGGGTGTGCTGCCCTTTATTACACTATTCCTTAGCTATTACGGACACATGTATGCTGTTTTGGCATGTAAACGAAATACACAAGCCTATGACCAGGTGGTTGTGGGTGGGTAATGGGTAGTTGGGGGTGGCTGTGGGTGGTTCTTGGTGGTGTTAGTCACAATTTGCCCACTGTCGCTGCCTGCTGATGATGACAATGTGTTCTGACAGCTTTGTGGCTGTGATTGCAAAAAATGAGAGACGATGACGAGAAAAGAACAAGAAATTTCAAATTTTTGACACACACACACGCACAACACATACACACACATTTACGTATATAGGAACAACAAAAATCGTGTAATGTAATATAGTCAAAGTCGGAGTCGGTTTCGCTTTGAACGTGTCAATGCCGACAATGTTCATGTGTGTGTGTGTGTGTGCGTGTGTAATGCGTGCAATGGCATTTGAGGGGAGAAGAAGTGTGAATGTGTGTTGTGCGTGTATAGGTGTGTGTGTGTGTGTATGGGCCGCCTTGCTGGCAAAAGTTGAGTTGTGATTCGAGAACAAACATTGATGAGGCCAAATTTCTGTGATTCGTCATATAAATAGGTTTTATTCAAAGCACAGTGATGTGTGTAAGTATACGCAAGCTCACTCACACACTGGTGTAAAATTACAACGCATTACACGCACACACATAAACACTAGAGCAATTTCTAGCAGCTGTCACACAAATTTAGTTTTTAAAAAATTTAAGACTTAAAAAACCCTTCTCATAAAGATAAAAATATTGCAAGAAATTTTTGATTTTAAAATTGATGAAAATTAAATTTGGTTTTAATTTAGTTCTTTCAAAAATATGGTGATCTGAACACTTCGAACCTTAGTAAGGGTCTGAGAACTTTTAAAAACCAGAACTTTTCTCGATTTTGGCATGATTTTTTACAAACAAATTGAATATCTCAAAAGAAGATGAGTGAAATGTTAAACAAGGTATTTTATTGTACGATATAAACATTTTTTTTCCAAAGCTATGGAGATTGAACTCTTCCAACTTTTGACTCCTTCGAACAACTTTAACAAGTACAAATTTATCTCGACTCTTACAATGTAGTAAGTAAGAAGAAGAGAGAAGAAAAGAGTTTATAGGTAGCTTATACATTTGTATATACCATAAATACATAGTATGTATATAATTTAGGCAATAAGACAAAAATATTATGTAACGCTATTGCTAATTGATCCACACTTACCTTATAGTTTGTAACTTTAATCTAAGTTTATATAAATGCACTCTTTGTTCTTCGCTCTTTACTGACTTTCGCTCTCTCACATTATGTCGCTTGGCGCGCGCCAATACAAAGGCAACAAGAAATTCTAATTAGGATATTATGATGCGTTCTATTATATTTGTTTATATTTGTCTCTCTTTCTCCTTTTATTTAATCGTTGTGTCGACCGATTACGAGCGCGGATTTGCATAAGAAAAACAAATCACTTCTAATTGGCACAATTATTTAATTGGGATCAATGCGCGCCTACTGCAAGCCACAACACAACTGACCACAGGTGTTCTCTTTAGAGTTTAGCTAGAGTCTAGATAATTGCGCTCTCCGGCAACATTAAAAATGGCGCTCATACAAAGGACTCCGTTGCAACTTGCGACGGAGAGAGAAGAACGTCACTGAGCGACAAATTAGTTATAATTCGCGCCTCCACAGCAAACGACGCGTCGGGTCGTGAAAAGTTGCAGCATTTTAAACGGGATCTTTACATATACATATATTTAAATACAAATATGTACTAATGTATGTAAAATTTTTGTTTATTTTGTTCTTGTGTTTGCCACTCTGACAATAAGTTGTGTTAGCATTAGTGAAAGTAAATGCAAATATGCAATAAGATCGCCATGGGCAAGTGAGTGTGAGCGTGAGGGAAAGAGCATAATTTTTTTTTTTTATTGTTTGTGATTTTGTCGGCGTTAGAAAACGCCTAAAATCCTTCAATCGTTCGCGTATTTCGTTTTGGTTTGTCTCCCCATCTTTTCCATAAACCGTTGTAACGACCGACAACGAGAGCGAGAAGTGTGCGAGAGAACGTGCGCGATCATGGCGTAGGCGTACATACATACATAGTATTCTATGTACATACATATGTATATGCCAAAAGTGTTAATTTTTTCTTTTTTTCTTTTATATTTTTGTTTTTGTGACTTCTGTGATTAATTTTGTGTTGCATTCAAAACTACAGTTAACTCGTAGGTATCACAAGGATAAAATACGTAAGTGACACAACTAGTTTAATATGATGCAGCTTGTTTTTTTGAATTAGCTATAAATCATTTCTTTATATACTTTTTATACCCTTGTAGATGGTATTTTAATTTTGTCACGAAGTTTGTAACGCATTAAAGGAGGCGTGACAGACCTCATAGAGTATATATATTCTTGATCAGGACGACGAGCTGAGTCGATATCCGCCTGTCCGTCTGTCCGTTTGTCTGCCTGTTTTTATTTCCTTCTCGGCATCAGTAACAAAATAAGCAATGTTGTTTAAATTAAACGGCGAACCGCCAGTGGAAAAGTGGTGGCACATCGATAATTATAAGTTATCGATTCAAACAGCTTTATGGTGTAAAAATATTGAACTAAGTAAATAAGTCAAAGTGCTGCCTTAACTACGCTAAAAGCACGCAAGCTCAATCGAATACATGAACCAAAAAGCTTTTCTTAGCAAAAATTCGTGATTGTGAGTAATAGCCGCTTTCCACGAGCACTGTCATTCGACGTCATTCAGTACAATATTGTCATTCGAATCGAATGACAAATTCGGCCTGTACAAATTTCCATAAGGCCCCGAATGACTTTACTGAATGACGCCGAATGACGGCTCGTGGAAAGCGGCTATAAAAATCAACCCCTGAAACTGAACGAAAGAACTTAACGTAAGCCTGTCGATAATTTCGCTCGGTCTTGGCTAAATATTTCTACAAGTACGACAACTTGAACTTGGAAAGTTCTCCAAATGTTCAAGCCGGGCTCAAACTTGAATTTGTGTAGAACTTTTCAATACGTGCTTTTCACCAAAGTTAGCAACCAAAGGTGCTAGTCCTTACTGAGCGCAAACCAAATTGGCAACCAAATGAATTTAAATTTGTAAAATATATTCAATATTATATTATATTTATTTATATACAGTTAGTCAAGTAAATTATTTGACAAAAAGCGACAGTTTCAATTTGGAAGCCTTGATACAGGAAATAAAGGAAAAACCCGAAATAGTAGAATCTTTTAACAAAACACTCTTTACGAAACATAATGAAATTATCTTATAAAATTGGATTGCTGTAGAATATTTCTATAACTATTTTTAATTGCTTATATCCCCTCCCCAACATATTCTTCTTTCCACATTAGAGAAAACTCGCTCTTAGAGACTGAGAGAAGTAGAAGTTTAGAGAAAGAGAGTGAGAGAGATGGAGATAGTATGTGCTGGTTGACAAATATTAATTGCAGGCAATTAGTGCAATTAATTATCTACTTAATATTAGGTGATTGAGTGTTGGCCAAGGGAGATGCGACAATCAAACTGCGTCCAGAGATTAAATGCCAATCCCGAAAATAATAATAACAACGGCTGCGAGGCAACAATAACAATGGCTAATAATGAAAGAATGAAAGGGAGCTTGTAGGGAAAAAGGAGAGCAGGAAGAGAAGAAGGATTCAAAACGGGAGCAAAAACAGGAAGCGTATCATTTTGTCCATTGGCAAGTGCATCCTCCGTAATTCCGGTTAAGGGTTGAGGGTTGGCATTAAGTCGAGGGATCTCCCATCGGACTACGCATTGTTTGTGGCCGGGACTCGAAGCTGATTCACTTTGGAATGCTCCATTTGACTTGGTCGAAACCGCAAGAGGGGAGAACAAATGACGCAGGAGGACAGACAGACAGACAGACATATAGACGCATAGATGAAAGGGCGGACGGAGGACAGCTTTTGATTAAATGTGCGCTTGATTTGAAAATGATTTCATTAATTAAACGCTTCCACCTTTCGCGTTGCCTTTCGGCCTCAGCCCTTACCCTTGCCCTTGCCCTCTGACCTTTTCCCGCGATTTGGTCAATTTGTTTTTGCTCTCATTTCTTTCTTAAAGATTTTTGACATTTAATTATAAATTGTGGAATCAACTTTCATTCGCTTTTTACGCAATTCGCTCTGTGCCTCGCCAGAGGCGCTACAGTCTACAAATTGTTGCATTCATTTTTTCAATGTGTTTACCCTTTAACCAGCTGGGTCAATAGGGCGTATACATTATGACAATTTAAATAGACAGTTTTAGGCAACGGAGAATTAATGTATAAAGTATTTTAAACAATTTCGGCGAGTATTTTAGGGTATCTCTTAGCTGAGACCTCACTTTCTTTTCATTGACTCTTAAAGTTATTTTAAACTCAAACTTTACTGAAGTATTCTTAATAATTTAAAATGGAAAACATGAGTTTTACTATTCTGAGTATCATAGGGTACCTTTCAGTTGATCACTTCGTTTCTATTTCTTCAACTCTTATCATTTAATTAAACTTTACTTTTAAAATTATAGTCTCTGTGAAGGAAATATAAAATATATTGTTTGTGGTGTGTGGTATCTGCTAGTCGCACATACTCATCTTTGTCGAATATATTCAACTTTGTCAGTTGCATTGGACCCCTGCACTTTGATTCAAATCGTTTACATTCGAGCCAACTCTTAATTGAACATTGCTGTAGGCCATTACCGACTGACCCTTCTTCATATAAATCTCCCCTCTCTCTTAATATATCATGTGGGGTGGGTGTGTAAGATAGGGGTATTGGTATGTGAGAATAATGACACAATATCAAAAGAATTCGAATCTGTGGAATTCCCACATTTATTGAAAAGTGACGGAATCTTGTAGTTATGTCTTGGTTCCTGATTAAATTAGATATCTATAGAAAGACGCACAGCATTAATGCCTAAAAGAAGCAAGAGATTTTTTGAAAAACAATTGCATGTATTTTGTAGGTCACATATCAAAAAATTAATTTAAATTAACCCAAGTAATCATCAAACAAAAATAAATCACTATGGAAACCAGAGAAAACTATGAAAAAAATGTTTAGATTCTGTATAGTTTAGATTACACAAATGAAATGTGACCGCTTAACCAACACATTAATTAATTCTATGATTATTCAAATAATAAAGCGTGGCAAATAGGGAAAACAAAAAATAAACTATATATTGCTGAATAACGAAAGCTACCAGTTAATATAATAATATTTTATGTGATTGCAGATTGAAATTCATATTTTTTCACATCCATTAAATAGCTTTTATTGAATTACAATTGAACTTGGATAAAACTAATAGAGAATTCCACTTTTATTGCTGACTATTACTCAATTTGTGGTTCTATTACAGGCACTTTTTACCAAATAAATATAAATAACTGTGTGGAATACGAATATAAAAAAGAGGATTTTATTTGAACTTTAAACTACTGCACGAATAAAATGTTAACTTGATAAATTTAAGCATAAACTATTAAAACTGAAAGTGATATTAAATGGAATTCAAATAAGTAATTTGTAATTTCTTATCTCTAACAGTCAAACAAAAATATAAGGAACTGCAAGTAAGAGATTCTCTCTGAAAAAACTTTGTTTTTAAAAGAAAAACCTAAACGAAATTCGATTGTAAAGACATTTGTTATACATTTGTTTCTCTTCTTCCTCGTCTTGTTCTTGGTAAATAAATAATTTATTTTATAAAATAAATCATAATATATTTATTAATAATTGTTAATTCTAAGCATATATTTATTAAATTTATTTCTATTTTTTTCTTTTAATGGCAGGTTTATCTTCCCTTTAAGGTTAACGGCAAGATGAGGAAACGGCCCTTAAAGTACATTTTGTGCTATATGTAAGTATCTCCCTTGAATTCTTTTATAGCAAGCTTGACTGTATTTTATTGCATATTTTATGCACTCGCAATTGAAATTGAAACTTGCCACATTTGCATTCAATGGAATGATGCCACTCGATCACATCAATTCTCTGCCTGTGTGTGTGTGTGTGTGTGGTGTTTATTTGCTGTGATTTACATGGCAGCTGCTCATTTATGATCATAATCGTTGGGGAATGCACTCCTCTCTTCTTCCTCCACTCCACTTCTTGTCTTTGTTTCTCACCCCTTTCGTTAACCCATAAATAGTCGTAGGCACGCATCCATTTTAGGGCTTCTGACAAAGCCAAACTGCCAACTGGGCTAATTAATTTCCCCACTGCGTGACTGGCATGACCAAAGTGTTGCCCCAGTGGGTGAGTGGATGAGTGGATGAGTGGGTGACCGGTTGTCCGAGTGGGTGGTTGTTGACATAGCTGAGTGGTGCTCGTGGTTTTCTTTATGCTCATGTCCTTGTGACACCACACTCATGATGAACTACTATTGGCAGTAAGTTTGACTAATGATTAAATAGTCGTTATGGTCATTGCCACGCCCCTTCTCTACCCTTCAAATTCCGTGTACTTCCCCTGCCTAGACTCCTGCCATCTTGGAGTATTTTTAAGTACTTAATTTAAAATCTCTTCAAAATTCTATAGATTTTTCTGTAGCACACCTCGTTCTTTGATTTCCATTTCTTTCGATTTGTTTCGATTTAATTTATTTATTTACAATTAATATTGTAATGTTTCTTAAGTGTCATCATTCTATATTTAATCTTTATGGATTGATCAATTGTGTCTCAGTTTGTAGTTGTTGTGAGTTGCGTGAGTTCAAGGACTTGGCCTTTACTTACATATCTATAAGCTCAGCCAGTGGCAACATAAACTTTATCTAACTAACACAGACTGATTGTGAGAGAAGGGTTCTGCTTTAAACTTAGGGGGTTTACACATAAATTGCACTCAGATATGGCGCAGTTCATTAGCTTAATAAATATGTACACACACATACACACACATGAGTACTTAGCCAAGATTTGCCTATGCCAATAGGGCAGACAGAGCAACAACAACAATAACAACAACAAAGAGTCGTAACAATAACATAAATAAACAAGCTTAAACTCAACGAAAAACTTCATCAACTGGCAACAAAGCTCAGTTGTTGTTGCCCCTTTCCCCAAAAAGCCAACACAACCAACACAAGGTGACTAAAGCATGTGTGTGAGGCACAGTGTAATAGAGAGAGAGAGAGAAAGTGAGTGATAGAAAGAGAGGGTAACAAGTGCAAATTTTCAAGTTAACAAAGCAACAGTCGTCGCCATGTGACCCACTGCCCAAAGGGAACTGGACAACACAGTTGCCATGGTGCCAAAAAGTTGACAATAGTCTTAAGGGGGTTGTTGTTGTTGTTGTTCTTGTTGTTTGGGGGTGGCAATAAGCTTAAAGCTTCGCTAGGGAATTTCACTTTATAAGTACATTGTTTAGGCTGAGTCGTTTGATAAACGTAGATTTCTGAGAATATTGCTGTCCTTTATGATGTTGCGAATTGTTGAACAAGCATATACATATATAGTTGAGTATTTGTAGTGCCTGCAACTTCTCGTTGTGAATTATCCAAAGTTTCTGAGCAGTAATTACAGCTAGACTTTATGATATAAGTACTCAGCATTGTAAATTCTTGGAATTTTAATTTTACTCTATGTTTTCTTACTTGCAACTCTATTGAAGTTTTCAACAGCTTTTTAAATCTTTCAATTTTTTTTTGATAGGAGCTTTTGCTAGACTTCAGCAGCTTTTGTTATGCTTCAGTAACTTTAATCAATATCCAACTGCTTTCTGTGATATTAAGCTAATTTAATCCACACCATATTCTCCAATATTTCATTAAACCTAAAGTATGTTAAATAAATAACTATATGTATAAGTAAATGGTAATCTTAGGCACACTCAAGCAAATACTACCCAGCCTGAAAGTCTTTGTTGCTCTAGGTAATTCTAAAATACAATGAATAGTAATATTAATAAATTTATATGTAAGTAAATAACATTAAAAATAAAGGAAACTGTATCTAAAGCAGGTGTACTTAAAGCCATTCATTTTCCTGTTTAATCAGAACAGTCACCAATTAGTCAGAATTTGTACAGCAATATATTTAAATATGGGATGAATAAATGCGCATTCTGATTAAAAAAAAAACTACTCTCATTCTCTTTTTACACTTTCTCTTGAATGGACTGTAGTCTGTTGAATCATCCAAAATTATTGGTTCCATCTCTCTTACTCTCTACTTCCTTTGCCATGTCCAGAATTGTTTAGCACCTCAGCGATATCTTTTGTGATATAATATAGTAATAACTCAACGATTCGTTGCTATTGCTCTGTCTCTATAAAAAAATGATAACCCGCATAGCTGACCGACTTCTCTTTGTTCTTCTATTTACAGTTAGACTCTACTTTGTAGTATCTTCTGTCTGATAAGTTAATCTGGAGAATAACAACAACGTTTTTGTAGTGTTTGTGACTTTTTGGCTTAACTAGCAAAACTCAGACTTTATTACAACTATTTTCACACTCACACAATTATACACGCACACACACACACACACACACATTCACACTCAACTGACAATAGCTTAGGACAAGAGTTGTTGTATCTTAGACCGTCTGGGTGGCAACATCACGCTGGCGACTCCGTCGATAGTTGGCATAGGCCTCCAGGGCATTTATGCTGAATATCGTCAGGCCAAAGAACTGTAAGAGCAGAGAGCGAGAGAGAGAGAGAGACAAGGTCAATGTTAGAAAACAAAAAAACCAGAAAGAAAAGATATATTTTTGGCACGCCAAATATTTTATACACTTGCAGAGCCGTGTTTATCAATTTTCGACTGATCATGAACTGTGGTAGCTATATGATATTGTAGACTGATCTGAACCAAAGTTGATCAGGGTGTGTTAAACAACACAATCTGTAAGTTTGGTTCAAATATCTTAGGAAACAAACAAGTTTTCCCTATTGAAAGTTGATCTCCCACTGATTGTTTCTATTGCAGCTACTATAGCATATATTAGTCCGAATGAAATTTTATTTCGTCAGAATGTAGTAGACAGCTTAAAATACTCAATATTGAAAACCAAATGTTGATTTTTTTATTGATCGTTCCTACCGCAGCTATATATTTGAATATATTTTCGTCAGGATATAGGACAGAGTATGTTATACACAATCAGTTAGTTTGGTTTTCATACTAAGGGTTGATTTCTAAGGGATCAGTGCTATGACAGCTATGTCTATAAAGGCTGACGGACAGAAGGACGAACGGTCATGAGATGGTCAAGAATGACTATTCTATACAGTATATCAATATTTTACAAAGTATAGATTATAATATAACGAATATTTCTACGTCACACTATAATTAATTGAGTGATAAATACTTTATGGAGCCTGCCACGCCTGACTTCATAGCAGATTTATAATACCCTCTGCAAGGGTATATACACGCTAAGAAAAAAAGAAGGAGAAGATCAAATCCAACTTACTGCAGCCGCTGTATAGGCTCCAATATCCAAAGAGAGCACCAAACCGGAGGCAATAAAGTGGGAGAGAGCGAGGGCTGCATGGATGCAAAGTGACCAGCTAGTGGCGTCGATTTGCCAGCCCTGGCTGAGACGCAGGTAACGTGGGACAAACAACGCCAGCGTCGTCACAAAACCAACCAGGGCTACGATCATATAGAAGCAGCCCCGAAAGTTACTCAGCCGAACCGAACTGCAGGCAATGCACAGGAATCCAATAAAGCCGCAAAGCTAAAAAGAGGCATTAAGTTAGTGTATGTGTGTGTGTGTGTGTTGTGGGCGTGGTCCATCACTTACCAGGCAGGTGATCTTGCAGAGACCCTCAATGCTGCGCAAATACTTGCGATCGAAGTCATGGTTAACCGACATTACAGCAAACTAGCGATGCCGTAAACAAAAGCAAAGCACACCAATCAACACTCAAACAACAACAAACAATCAAAAAACAAAAAAAAAAAAAAACTAATGAATAACCAGCAAACTGGGCAAACGGCAACAACAAATGCGCAACAACTGCCGAAAAAACAAATAATCACATCGCGTGCAGGGAAACAACCACGAACTGCCTTTGGCGGCGACGAGACGACTAAATGCTTCAAAAGCTTAGAACACTCTCAGAACGGCATGAATGCAAAGGAGAGAGAACTGGTGAGAGAACAAGCGGAGAGCATACGCTCTTGCTAGCATGGGTAGTCACAAGAGTTTGCATACTAGCATGCACGCTTGGAGTTGACATATATTTATTTGTGGTCTCTCACTTCCAGAAAAAAAAGCATTTTCTGGATGGAAGCAACGCATAAAGCTGAAAAATTACGGGAAAAAAGAAGCAAAATAAGCTAAACAAAAATTTAAGAAATGATATGAACAATTTTCGAAGAAAACCCATAAAAATGCTGAAATTTGCAGAAAAAAAACTGAAAAGCCAATACTCAGGGGGAATTCCTTAACAATCCTTAGCAATAATCTCACTCCAAAAGTTGTTGTATTGCTGATATTTTCCGATTTTATTAAATGACGTTCAATTTTACAGATATTTTTTCTTGAAGGTACTCCAAAATATCGTCGAGTCCTTTATTCTTGGGCACAAGATTTTTTTATTTTGGCCTTTTGAAATTTGTTTAACAATAGACGCGCATTTTCGATATAAATAATAGTTTGCCAAAGACTAGTGGTGGTATTGGCACATATCGGTAAAAGTTATGTTGAAGTTGGCCCTTTTTATACATTTTATGTAGCTAGTGGCAACATTAAAAAAGTGAAAAAAAAGCCAAATGCATTTCTAAAAAGCCAGAATTTCCTCTTCTCGCAATTCACAAATTTTCTTCGCAATTGGTCGTCAAAAACAGCCAGGTTTGACAGAAAAAATGCTAAATTGGCAGCACTGATTGACAGCAATGTAGCGTCACACATGTGCATAAGTCTGAAGCAACCCTCGCAAATAGAGCGAAGCTAAAAGTTTGTCGCTCTCTGAGTGTTGGTTTAACTTAGTAGTGGTTGTTGTTGTTGCTGTCATTGTATTTTCTTTTGGTGTCTGTTTTGTGTCTGTTTACGGCTATCGCTTTCTGATAAATTGACTGAGCACAAAACTTGAATGGAGAGCGACCTTATCAGCTGCTGATCCGTTTCTCTTCGCTCAATTTAGCGTTGAGTGGCCTTCATATCGTAGTGTAAACAGCAAATTATTACTTAAGTGTATTAAAAAAACATACATTTAAATGTATGTACATACATATGTATACATGAGTGTTACAATTTGATCGCTCTTGCGCTAAAGTTATTCTCTCTCTCTCTCGCTCTCTCTCTCTCGTTGTGAGTCATTTGCAGGTGGAGAAATGCAATTCGGAGATTTATGATTCATTCCACATGCGACACATAAACATTCGGAATAAGTCAATGGGGAATATTGAGGTCGCCCAATCCATACCCTAACAAAATTTATGCATAGTAAAATATATACATACATAATAATAATTTTTTAAGCTTTAAGACTTTTAACAAGTATGCGACCAGAATCCTTTCTCAACCAAAATGTAGTGTAAAAATTTAAATATTTGTATCATTAGTATTTGAATGATACATAATACGTAGTTGGAGTAAATTGTATATACAGTGAAACCTTCTCTTGGGCGGACACTCATGGTCGCCCAATTTGTGTCCGCTCAAGGGGAGTGTCCGCCTATAGGAATATATTTTTTTTTTATGAATTCAAGTGGTTTCTTCCATTCAGCGTTTATTAAAATAAATAATAATGACTTCAAAATAATACAAAATTAACTTCCAGTTAATTTACCTTCTAAGTACATAGTATGTGTTAAGCTTAGTATAAAAAACTGAAAACAAATTAAAAATAAGAAAAAAAAATTAAAAATAAGGAAAATTAGCTTCGATTGCATTGGTTACACTTAATTCTATTGCGTCTTAAAAAAGTCATCTATTTTCGTTTGTCAAGCGCTCTTTAATTTTTTGTCCAATATGCAGGATTGCAAATGGCTTTCTAAAAGTTTTATATATTCAAACGCTTTATAATCGTTTAGAGCGAATTTTTTTAATTTCATGATTTCGGTCATCGCCTTATCATCCGAATCTATTTGATCATGGTCATAATCCGGCTCTTCCGGTTCTTCGTCGGATTCCGAATCATCCTGGTCTCCTGGGGTTGCAATGCAATTAATGTCAAAATCTATAGATTCGTTTTCAGTAACGATCAAGTTATCAATTGACAAAAATTGTTCGAAGCTGATATCGATTTGATATGTTTTTAGAAGTTGAGAGATGGAGCAAAAAGTGGCTAGTAGCAAATCGTCTTCAGGCTCAAAGTCGTCTATGCCTTCTCCAAATTTGTCAAAACCCGCTTTTTTAAAACAATTAAAACAATTGTCAAATTTGGCCGCCCACTTCTGATTTTTAATAAGAAAACTAGCTCGTCAGCGAACGTTTGTAAAAAAATTCGTGTCCCGCCAAGAGAGGTTTTCGTTCGTTTTTGTCCTTTTTTTAGTGTCCGCGTCCGCTCAAGAGAGTGTCCGCTCAATAGAGGCAAAATTGGTCTGAAAACCCCACCAAAACCAACGTCCCCGAAAAAGTGTCCGCCCAAGGGGAGTGTCCGCCTATTAGAGGTGTCCGCTAAGGGAGTTTTCACTGTATAATTTTCTTCTGTTAAATAAAAATTCGTTTAAATAAATAAGAATAAATGAGAAAAGTATACGATGACAAGGAATAAATGCACGTAATTTAAATTTCAGTGTAAGTTGAACAATTAATATTTATACCAGAAGGCATAAGTTTTTATTAATTAAGGGCTTTAAGGCAACTCAAACCAACAATATAAACATACCCCGCATAGGTAAGAGTATATGGTATTCTCTCCATCAATTGGTCTTCTAACGAATATGTATTTATTTGAATGAATTTAAATTCATCGTGTGTGAGGTTTTTAAGTGTGAACAGAGGCGGAATGTACAAAGTGGGGGAAGGCGTCTTTTTAAGCGATTCACCCAGTTGTCCAAGGTCACTGCCTGGCACTTGTCTCCAAATTGGGACGGAAGCATTTAAACGTAATCAACAGCGGGAGACGCGAAACGATATAGAAAATGAAAGGGGAAAAGCTGTTTGATATGGGCAGCAAATCTTTTTAGGCCACGCCCAGTTGCAGCTGGAACGGAAATGGGGCCCATTTAATGGGCATAGATCGCCCGCTTTGCTCAACAAGCAGGAAATGACAAGAGCAAAAAACAACAACAAACCAAATGTTCTTAGACAAACACATTTAAGTATGAACTTAGTACGTATCAAGATGATACAAATCTACATATTTATCCAAAATGTAAATGATGACGAATCCACATCAAATGCAGAGAGTGCATTTCAAATTTTCTGAGAATTCAATTGTGCAGTGGCTTGATTAAATGAATCTGAGAAAAACCTTGAAAATATTTAAAAAGCTAAATCTTCCACTTTTGGATACTTAACATTAATTTTGCAAACTTAACAATTTATTTTAAATTTGTGTTATACATATATAGTATTGTAAAAATGCAATGAGATATGTAAACTTAAGTAAGTATTTAAGTGACTCAGAACTGGATACAGGGCATCTACTAAGCGATTAGATGTTTCACTGACTCCAAGTCTATTTATAAAGATATATTCTTTGATATTGTAATCATAAATATCGTCACGAGTATATTTGTATTTAAGACCTTGAATTAAGAGCTAAGTACGGAGTACTTCAAATATCCATTTACTGATTTTTATATGAAATATAAATAGAAATTGTTTACAATATTTTTATTTATCACTTCTAGAAAGTAACGGCAAAAACAATGAATTTTTTAAAAATGCAAACCGATTTTATTGCATTTTGTAATAATCAAATGGAAGTTGTTTCGATGCTTTGTGTCTTACTTAACAAATTAAAAACGGCAAGTTAGTGTACATTTGCAATTTGGTTGATTCCATTTACAAATATTTGATTTTCCGCTTTGCAGCTGAATAAAATTGTGTGCAAATTTCTTGGAAAGCTTTCCACTTTAATCTCTGATGGAGTTAGAATTGATTATATAGCGTTTAAATATCTAATGCAATTCAATTATCTAATGGTTTTTCACTTAATTTAATTGTAATTTAGCTTAAACAAATTTATTTGGATGAACTAACTAATTAAGTGTAAAAGGGCTGAGAATGTAATTGTAAAATTTGCACGAAGAGCAGATGCCCTTTAGAAAGTTGGGAAATGTTTTGTGGTTACTGATAAAACTTTCAAGAAAACTAAATAGATAAAATAAATGATGATATCGTTTTAAAATAACCATATAAGTACATATATTTATTTCTGACCACTACATGCCTTCTTAAAAAGTCAAATGTACATTTACCATGAATATGGGGCATAAAAACAGTTCGATTCGAGTTTCCAAGCAATTTGACCCACATTAAAGTGGCAATTTAAATGTGAACACAAGTGTGTGTGTGTGTACTGTAAGTGTGCGTGTGTATGTATGTGTGTGTGTGTGTGTTGTTTTAGCTGTTGGCCATTGTGGTTTGTTTCTCTGCTGTGTTTATTTTGGCCGAGTTGAGTGCACTTCACAAATCCGCTTTGGCATTGTGTGAGTGCCATTTTGTGCTGTGCAATTTGGCATCATGCATCGCTTTATGCCACCATGCCACAATGCGTGCGTGCAACAAAATGTGGCACGAAAAGGCAGCGACAATCCGACAACAACTTGAAACAACTTACCTAACGTTAGAACCCACAAACAAACCACCAGGACAACGACAACAGCTCACAAAAATTAGCTATGCAACAAACGCATGCAGTCTTTATTGCCCTTGTCTTCCTCTCTTTCTATTTCTCTCTCACTCTCTCCCTCTCTCCCTCTATTTCGTTCTCAGTCTCCCTATCCTTCTCATGGAGTTGGCATTTTACTGTGTTGGCATTTTGCAATTCACTAAAATATAATTTTTATGATTTATGCACATGGTTGAGCATTCATCTAACTCCCAACAGGCGATGACATACTCACACACACACACACACACCCACACACACAGTCCCTCACTGGCGAATGCGAATTTCTTTTGTGCTGTTTTACTTTATCGCCTGACAGGCTGCTGCCACACGCGTCGTATACGCAATGAATGCAACAGAGACGCACACATAGATACTGTGTGCATAGGAGTATGCATGCACAAATATTGGTTACCATCTATGTAATTAGAAATGCAGTAACCTTAATTGGCAGCTGCACTGGCAGCAGTTTTTAGTGTTCACCTGGCAAAAATGCTAACACCAACAACGACAACAACAACAACAATACTAAGTTTAAGTGAGTGCTTGACACAGAAAATTTATTAAAATATGTCACACGGCAGCAGCAGGTGTTATTAAGCAAATACATATATTTATTATTTGAAATGATAATCATAAACTCATAACTTGCAGAGCATTTAAATACAGTGCAACTAGACTATGGTGAACTTGTGATATGTGTTGAAAATATAATGAATAAAATAAATATGTCAAAGAGAACAGCTATACAAGTAATATGAAGAGTAATACTATATGACTTGTTATACGAGGCAATTTTTCAAATAGAAATCCTTAATGAAATAGGGAGAGAGAGAGAGAAAGAAAATAAGATAGAGAGAGAGAGTGAAGGAGAGAAAGAAAATAGGATAGATAGAGAGAGATTTTTGGGGAACAAAAAAATAGATTAATGTTCATATACTATACTTGAACTTTTTGATACAAATTTGATGTAAATTCAATTAGTTAAGTGGTTAGCTTTAAGAGCATATTTTGAATTTTATTAATACTTTAAAATCAATATCTTTCTTATGTATAATAGTCCGTATCTGTGCCGAAAACAAATTTCTTACTATTTTTAAATGTTAAGGTTTAATTGTATAATTTTGATCTTTGTGATTTTTAAATTTTAATTTTAAGCCATTGAGAAATTTGAAACAAAAATAAATTTAATTGTTACCTTAATTATTACAACTTATATTTATTTATAGGCTTGAAAGTATGCCGGAAAAGCTCTTGTTTTGATTTTAATTGTGTTTACATTCTAAATTATAATAGCATGATTATTATCCGCACTTCTGTCAAAACCTTTTCAATTAACTTTTCCTTTTCGATATTATATACGTATACCTTTCAAGTATTTTAAAAATATATAAATATATTTGTTTCTTGAATTGCTAGAAAAGCTTGATAGTTTCTATATATTTATGTTAAACAGCTCTGTTTTAGATTGTTTTAGCATACTAAATTATAATTTTTGAATATTATCTGTGCCTTAATTTTTATCATTTATGTCTTTCTTTAATATGTGATCCAAGACTGTTTAAATTCGTTGCTACGCTGTAAGCTTTATACCATTTTTAAGTATTTAATGGGCAGCAGTACTTTGCACTCTTAAATAGGATAAAATGGAATTGAATAAAGAGACGATGCCATATGCCAAATACACGCACTTTATATTCAGCGCAACCAATTCCAATGCAAATTTTTGGTGGGGCACGCCCCTTTTTGACAGGGCACAGACTTGGTTACCGCTGCAACTGACAGGCCCAAGTTTCTCTTCATGCCACCCTTTCCAAAAGGTTGTCATAATTTCAACGACCTTAGCGCATCTGCCAAGTAAGTCTGACTCTGAATCTGAATCTAAATCTGAATCTGTGTGTATTGTCTGCTGGATGAACGAGTGTCCAACGCCAACGACTTTGTCTCTCTTTCTTTCCCTCTCCATTATTCAGTATCCCATGTCCAGTATCTAAAGGGAAAGGGAGAGAGAGAAAGAGAAAAAGCGAACATTTATGCGCCTTATAAATGATTATCGTGCGCACTCAAGTGCCATCATCATCAATCAAATGCCGAGTGCAACAGGATTTTGTATCTTTATATCTTGTAAATATATTGTATCTGTATCCGCTTTTCTGAGAGCTTCTCTGAGTGCGTGTGTTAAACGAGTGCAGTTTGCAAAACGGATACAGGCACTTTCAACTTTAACTCCAACTTCTCTTTTGAATTCCCTTCTCCTTTCTCTTGTCCCTTTTCCCCCCTTTGGTCGCAGGGATTTCCCCGGCCTGCGGGTAATTTATGCTAATGAATTGCCTTCAGCATTGCTTCGATTCCGATTACATTTGCTCGCTGCCGCGCCATCAATCAATCAATCAATTTCACCGCTGTCTCAAGTGCTCATTAAAGGCACAATGCCCGCAGCCCGAGCCCGCAGTCCGCAGCCTCTCTCCCCTCCCCTGGAGAAGCCCTCTCCTCTCATCAGACTTTCCTTTGGCGATATGATATCTGTCAGCGCCAGCGAAAAAAAAAGAAATAATAATAATCAAAATGAAAATGAAAATAAAAGAAAGAGAACGAAATAAATACGTTGAATTTCAAACAAGTTTAATTGGCGTCTGTTGGCGATGGCCACGCCCCTTCCTACCGCCTTTTTAACAAAAGTTTGGCTCGTTGCCATGCCATGTCTAAAGAAATTTGTAGAATTGGCTGTGTTAGCACATTTTAAAGCAATTTCCTCAGCGTGATTTCTGATCAATTTACCGTGTCCTCCCCGCCATTGTCCTTTGTTCTCAATGCATCTCTCTCGCTGGTAGGGATTTTACAATTTACGACCTCGGTTACCCCAGCGATATTTGCCCACTTATGTAAGTGGAAAACTGGGAAAAAAAAACATGTTGGCTAGCATTTTGCACACTCTGGCAAATAAATGCAGTGAGCATCTGCCTTTGATTCCATTCTCCCATTCCCATATTACCCTTCTGAGTAACTGCCCCTAAAGGTATGCAATGCTCGCCATCAATTGTTTTCAGCTTGAAGTCACACGGTCCGAGGTACTCGACTTGTACTTGAATATTTGAAAATACTCGTGCGTAATTTTCAATTTGAATCCAATGCTGAGCATTGCCAAAGGCACGTAGAACACGTGCCCCAAAGCGTTACCTATGCAACACTCATGCGAGGGAAGGCTCAACAGAAAATAGTAGATGGTATAATTTTATTAGAATTAACTTATTGATATTTACAATTATCAATTGGAGACTTAAGTTTTGTATTAGTTTCAATTAACATTATTGTGCCGACTGAAAAAAGTTTGACAAAGATTAACTTTTTAAAAATAAATGAAATATTATAAGCAATTGGATGTCCATGTTTCTTAGAAAAGGAAGCGATTATGAATAAAATGAATTATTCGGAGCTAATTCTTACATATTAAGATTTAAAAACATATAAATATAATATAATAAATATGTAAATATCATAATAAATAATTTTAACAGGTAGTCATTTTTTATTACGTATATTTTTGATGAGGCTTCCATTTCCCTTTTGTTAATCAGCTCGTTTTGTCAAGTTCAGCGCAGAACTCATTGATCTACCCTCGCCTTTGTTACCCTAGGGCAAACAGATAACTTTCGTTACATTGTAGATCCTGATTTAGTATAGTTTTCGATGATTAATATGAAGCGTGCATTTGATGACACTCTCAACTGCTTACTATATAATTTGAGTTCGGACAGCCATCATAACTTTGGGGAAACTAAACCGATTTCCAAGATCACGATTTACGATTCTGTCACAAAATTTGATTAATCTGGTCAAAATCAAATTTTGAATTGGTACACCTCTGACTAAACTCAATAACTTACTATGCTAAGCACTTCATATATTGCTTTGTTAAGTTTCTTTAATTTTTCAGCTTGGCTTTTGCAAAGAAATTGCATTGGACGCACAATGATAATTCTATAGGACGTATACGTGATGCTATGGTGCTTTACTGGGATGAAAAGAGTCCATTGAAGTTTGCGACTCTTGCCCCTTATGGTAATCAGCATTTGCATTTCATTTCACATGCTGCAATTTGTGGCAGGTGCTGCTGTGGCAGAAGCAGAACTTGGGTGACTGTGGATGAAAGATAAGATGCAGTTGATTTAACTGGCGCAGAAAATCAAAGGCGCCTCATCAGGGGCATTAATTTGATTTGTCTTGATTCACAAGTAACCCAGAAGCTCCTACAACAACAACAACAACAACAACAAAGACAAAAATATGAACTGAAACTAGAACAACAACAAATAAAAAGGGAAAGCAGCAGGGAAACTTTTGCTAAATCAACTTCATGAATAATGCAACAAGGAGGACACACACACACAGGGAAAACATTCTGGAATAGAGGCGACTATTGAGTTTTGTCGCTTATTGCCTAGCACTTGACTTGATATTGCCATCTCCTTCTTTCTCCGCTTTCCCTGTCTCTGTCTTTTGATGTGTTGCTTCAGCTTTCACCTCGTACCCCAATGCAATTACGCAATTTATGAAATTACAAAAGCAAAGTGACTTTAGCAACAATTTTTGTTAGACAGCTACGACACACACACACACTTACATAGACACACACACACACATGCACAATGCACATAACGAAAATTGCGAGCAAAATATCTTTTGGACCCCCAAGGCAGATGTATTGAAAGTAGAAACTGTGACAGCAAAAACAACAACATGAACAACAGACACAGATGATGATGATGACAATGTTCTACTCAACATTCCTCTCTCTCGCTTTCATTTACTCTATCTCACTCTCTCTCTCCAGCTTGTTTCCCCTCTTTCTAGTCGTAACAATCAAATTACCAGTTATGCAAACTGACTATTTGCAGCGACGTCTTCGTATCAAATACCAAATCACATTAAGAGTTATCAATTTGCAGTGCATCCTTACATCTAGTTGAATGTTGAGTGTTGCCATTTGCCATATGACAACCAAAATGAAAAAGAAGAGAACGAGAATGAGAATGAGAACGAGAAAGATGAAGAGATTTTTATCTATAAATAATTCGCATAATCCTTAAGCTTATCTTTATTGTCATCAAGTTGGAAAATGCTTTAGCGTTTTAACAATTTAGCGAGATTTCTGTGCAACACATACATACAGGAGAGAAATCCGTCATTAAAGGAAGAGAAAAAGACATTTTTGGACATTTCGAGCAAAACTTGAAGGAGTCTTCTTGGTCATCATTAGAGACTGGAAAATTTTCGACAGGAAAATTATTTCTACTTAACTCATAAAGGATTTTTACAAATTATGCATATAACGAAAAGCTTTCAAATATTATGTATATCAAAACTGATGCCCGGAATAAAATCAATTCAATTTAATTAAATTTAGAAACAGTTTTTTATTTGGAAAATATTTTGATTAAGAACTTTTCACTTGAGTTAGATATTTAACCTATTTAATTTGTATATTTGCATATGTTAAAGCTGAATTACTGACATTTGATCCGCATCAAGACCTTATTTAACAATTATATCCTGAAGCTAGATTTTGAGAATTTGACATTTAAGCTTTGAACATAATAATTTCTTAATTTAACATTAATTTTAATACCTAAAATAGTCGGCCTAAAATCAAGACTTTTTATGGTGAGTTTTAGTGAGATTTTCTTTTCTGTGTATCGATTAACCCGATGCTGACATGCTAAAATTTTGCACGAGTTATATCTTTCAGAAAAAAAGCAACTTTTATGTGCAACTTCACACCACCTCATAAAGAAACTGCCACGATATTGTAATGTTAATGCGAAACAAACTATCAGCGGGAACGAAAAGGTTTTGATTATGTGTTTCCCGCAATGAAATAAAAGTGGGAATGATCATAAATTTAGCTCGGATTGAGTTGCATATGCATGGAGACACTTTGAATAGTTGTGTCTTGTACAATGTTGCCAGTTTATGCACTCGTAAAATGCCTGAGAGCTCAACACAACCAGCAAAACATACAGAAGCAACTTGCAACACGTAACAAAGTGTCAAAAATATTGTAGCATACTTTTCAGCGCGTTAGTGTAAACATGCCAATCTTTGTCAATAAAGAGCAAGTACAGTGAATGTGAAAATGGAGAAAAGAATCTGATAAACAGTTGAAGTACTTTATGAAGAATTGAGAATTATTCAGTTGCAAATGTTAAGCTGAAAAGATTTCTTGCACTTATTCTATAGAAAATGCAAACATAATTAAAAGGAACTATAAATTAGCAGATATATCAAATATAAATATAAGCTTTTATCGTAGTGACTATTGCACTAGTTTGATGGTTATCTCTATGTTTGTAGCTCTAGAAAACAATTAAGTGAATAATAATATTAAATTCCCATCACTTTACAGTCTACCCTCGCCAGGTGACGCTTCTAGGCAAATGAGTTTCTTGTATAACTTTTGCTTTTGTTACGCGATTGCAATGAAAGTGTCAGTTGATACAATATTAATTTATAAATCAGAGAGGTGAAAAGTCTTTTATAAGCTTATCAATTCAGATAATTATATTCTATGCTCATCAGGTGGTGCCAGCCAGTTTTTTGTATACAGTCGAACTTCTCGTAACTAAGAAATATTAGTTAAGTAAATAATATATTATAAATAATATGATCCTCACTATTTACAATTTAAGACAATAAAGTGGACATCTTTTTCTTTTTCTTTCAAGAAATATAGACAAGGCAATCTTGTATAACGAAATGATTTTCCTATCCCATTCGAATTCACTATAGAGAAGTTTGACTGTTGCTGAAATTATGGGTTTTAATTTGAAATGTCAATGAAACTTAGACTTTAGAGCGAGATTACGGTTTTATAGTTTCATCGCCTTCAAAAGTTATTGCAAGCCCTTGCTGTGTGTTTTCTAAGTACGTTTAATGGGCACAAAAAAAAAGTGCCTTTCATTATAATCATAAAAAGCAGCTTAGCCCTTAGATTTAACTCGGGGCAGCGACTCGACATGCGCCAAGTGCAATTTTTATCACCGCAAGCACATTAAGTAAATAAGCAGATTTCGATGTCTCGACTTGTATCTTTTTTTTGTTTTTTGTTTTTTTTTTATTGTCTGACCAGACAACGTGTCGCTGTCCATTGGTCAGTCGGACACACACGCACACACACATGCTGTGATTGCAGTAAGCGAGATCGTTAAATCAAAACAAGAACTTTGAGCACGTGTTGGCCTATTACCATGATAAATGGCCAAGGTCAAGGACGTTAGCCAAAGATGCTGGGCGTGGATTAAACCAGGATTACTTCTCCTTCTTTTAGAGACTCTACGTTTCCCTCCCTCTCTCACTCCATTTCTCTTTCGCTCTCTTTTTACACGGGTCTATTTATTCAGCCTGCATTTGATTGGCATTTGGCATAATTGTATGTTAATATTGAGGCGTCGCAAGTGCCTCAACAGCTGTGACTGCGACTGCTTGGACAATAGCTAATATCGAACTTAATTCAGACACACACACACACATACACAAACTAAGCTAATGACAATAGTCAGATGCAAACACACACTCACACACAAACACACACTCACACAGATACAGATACAGATACAGATACAGATACAGCTTAGTGCTGTTGTCATACGCGCTTATGAGCTTGACCTTGACATTGTCAGTGAAAACGCTGATAAACTAAGCCCTAATCCACTGGCATTATGTACATTCGGCACTTTGGCAGACGGCCACTACACACACACACACACACTAGCCCAAGCACCCACAGAGAGTGAGAGAGAGGGTGAGAAAGAGAGAAAGTTAGAGATAGAGACACAGCCAAAGTGAAACAATAGCGGGGTCTTTTAGGCCTTTTGATACTAACATGAAAAAAG
This sequence comes from Drosophila neotestacea, assembly GCA_035044365.1. NCBI lineage: Eukaryota > Metazoa > Arthropoda > Insecta > Diptera > Drosophilidae > Drosophila > Drosophila neotestacea. Next base: position 1,215,019 of record JAWNMD010000799.1, read on the forward strand.
AAAACACAGAAACAAAAACCAAAACAAACTGGAATGTAACAAACAAGTCAGCAAGACTAACAAATACCCAATAAAACAATCTTACTAAACAACTATTTAATAAATATTAAATAAGTTATTAATAAATTTGAATTGAATAAAAGAAAAATAATAGGACTATTTATGATATAAATATAGTTTATAAATAATATGATCTTATATTTTTTAATTATTTATTTATTGGTTATTACATTGGTTATATATATGTTGCACTGTTATTTATCATAATTTATTTACTATGTATTATTATTATGTATACATAACTTTGATTTAAATATTATACTTTTATGCATTAATCAAATTGCTTGCAATTTGGAATTTGTTTGACTATATTAAATGTTCATCAGATGTTTTGCTAATATTCTCTCAAAATAATTTACTTGAATACGATTAATAAGTTTAACTCTCTTTTACATTATATGTATAAATGTGTGTACTATAGTTAGATCTCACACTAATGAATGTCTTTAAAAGATCCGAAACTTTCTCTCTCTAAGCTTCAACGACACTTTAAACATAAATAGTTACTGCTTGCTTGTCTCTCGCATACCCCGTTTGATCATCATTTACAGGGTATCAATGGAATGTGAAGCAAACCCAAAACCAGCGTGGAATGTGAAATAAAATCAATTTTCATTGTAATTGACATCTTAAAGGTTTAAGCGCCGTCCATTTCTATTATTGAACTGGCCAAAAACAAGCGACATACTGCAAGGAGGGCACAGTGGTGCACAATATCTCATAAGGGGAACGAAGAAGATATAGATCTGAAGAGTATGGACAATAAATATTTGTGAATTGAGCTAAACAATGAAATGCGTGTAACTTGAGTTGTGATTACAAAACAAATAATGTTAAGCGCACTGTGCAGTAGTTACCCTAAGTTCACTTTCATTTCAAGTCTGTTTGTGTTATAAAGTTGCCTGCATTTTACCTGAAACTCAGTGCATTTTTATGAAGTTGGTCTTGGAAATGGTTTGGTTTATTACTCGGGCCCTTTCTGAGTTTATTCTGTTGGTCCTGGGCTGTTAGCTGTGCCAACAGTGACCCTGAGATTTAGCCCCTATTGGACTCCGGATTATCCTGCGCTTATTGTCGTATATCAAATTTAATGGCTCCACTCGCAGTCAGTTTCCTGAGCTGCTTTCATTGTCTGATGTGCGTGTGCAGAGCTTTAATGGCTGCCTTTAAAAGGCGTCTTTAAAGGCTCTTTAAATACCCTTTTCTTATTTTCCTGCCGCGTGATTTCGGTTGTCCCCCTTTTCGTTATACTCCTTCACTTTGCTAACTGGTCGTTGGCATTGTATTGACAACCAGACAGCGCCCATATGTCGAGACGAGACACACAGTATTGCAACATACTATATGAGAGTGTGTGTAGCGTGTATTTAAGGTGTAGATGGGTGTGTGTTTGTGTAGGTTTAGTCATGTCTCCCCCCTGTTCATCAATCAACATTCAAATTGAGAGCTGACATCTTTAAAAAAAACCGTCGCTTAGTAGATTAAGACATGCATTTCATCAGGCGGTTTCACAAAACGTTTTCGCTGCAATATCACACAAAATAAAAAGACAAGAAAGTTACCCTCTTTTACGATAGAAAAGTATATTTATGCAATTCACGTTAAATATAAATGATACAATTAGTTTAATTTAATTCATTTACCCAAACATATCATCAGAGGATTCAAAACATTTTCGTCCGAAAAGTATAAATGACACTTACTTATTCTTTGAAATTGAGAATCAAGCATAATTGGCTTCCATTAATACAGTGGATTTCAATTTCAGTCAAGCATTTATTCGAGCAATTCCACAAAATGTTTTCGCCTCAACTTCACCACTCCAAACACACCGAGTAAAATGACCATTATTTATTTGAGGAAATTGAAAATCATTCGGTTTGGATAGCAAGAAAATCGATTTCTAAGGCAATTCCATAAAACGCTTTCGTTAACAATTTTTCAGGAGCGTTTATGACTGGAAAATTGAGTAGATAGTAGATTTGTTAATGAAGTGAAAGTAATATAAAAGAACTTCAATTGCTTCAATCAATGCAAGAACTATTAAGTTTATGAGTTTTGTTGCACATTGCAACAAGTTTTGCTGCTCCCCAGGGAAGAAGGAGATTGAGACTGTCAGCTCAATGCCACACCTTTTGATTTTCAAGTAATTTCTGTACTGCTTTTCAGCTGTCAGTTCTTTGCAACGCCACAACGCATCACCCTCAGGCGCAACACGCAACAACAAAGTAAATGAAAATAGAGAAGAAAAAAGAAAAAAAAGAACAGAAATATCAAAAATTGGAATTCGAAAATGAAGTTGTCCCGTGTCCCAGAATGAAGCTGATGCCAATCCTGATGATGGTGATGATGACAAGTCGCTGTTGATTCAAAATTTAGTTGAAAATCGAACAGAAATTTCTTGTTGGATGTCTGGAAAATGGGTCCACGGCTGGCTTGTTTTCACTTTTCGCGCTTGTCCTTGTCCTTGGCACGGGCCATGGGCCATGGGCCACGCGCCGAGCTGCTCACACGTCAAATTATGCTAATCAGGTGCCAGCCAATAGTCTATGGGGAATCCCGGAGAAGGAGACGAAGAAGGGATGGAGGTGATGGCAACTCAACATGTCTAACGCTGTGTAATCGATTGCTGCTCAGCCGAAAGTCGAATGAAAATGCGCATTCAAAATGAAATTAATTTAACCCACAAAAAAAAAAAAAAACTAGTAGAAAAGGCTGCAATCTGGGGGAGCCCGACAGAAAAAGACCCTGTACTTATGCCAAGACTTTTAAAGGCAGTTTTCTTTATATTTTCATATCTTTCATCATTTGCATCTTGAATAATTTAAGAGTTTTTAATTCGGTCGTGATAAATTTGTGGAACGGATTCCAACTATATTAAATTGCTTTTATAACCACATATATACTTTCCAGTAGGAGTACGAGGACTTGGCAAGATTGGGATATAGAGAAACCTTCATATCAAAATTGGTTCTTAAAGTCTATGAGCTAAATGTACGTATAGAGGGACAGACATGACTAAATCGAATTATCTGTTGATGCTGATCAAGAATATACACTTATATTTGATGCAGACTGACATATACAAACTAAAAAAGAATCCCTTGTTCTGCTTCAGTACAGGGTCTTCAAGAGCACCAAAAGCAAGTATATGCGTTGCAGGAATGGGAATGACGAAAAATAATTTAAAGTAGGCTCATTATGTAGAATGCAGCAAATAAAAAAATAAATAATTTTCATGAATAAATTCTGAAATGATTTCTATATTTTCCGATCATAAATAAATTTCCAGAGCATATCAGAACTGATGCCAACAACCAGACAGAGATGGAAAGAGGGATATATTCCTCTAGGAGGCGTGGTTCGATTTACGAAAATCCCAACAAAAGCTCTAATTGCATATTCAAAACTCGAACCTAGGCAATCAAATGTAAACAACAAACTTTATATGCTGATAACTTACAGTTAAAACTTAAATACTCTGTAATGTTATGAAAAGTCTATACATGATATAATTTACCTTTATCGAGCTTGGTTTCTATCACAAAATTGAGTTTGTGTATTTCTGTTTTTAGTATTTAATAAACTTTTCTTTCTGCTCTGAATATTTCGTAGTATTAATTTAAATATAAGTGCTTTGAATGTTCCTCTCACAGTTACTGTATATTGATTTAATGAGTGTTGTAAAGGGTATCTGCTATTTAAACAGTTTTAACTTTGACCCTGTTAGTTTGTTTGTTATTGTGGCACGAAGCTTGTGTCGATGATGTGCAAATGTTAGAACAAAGCACAGAAAGTTGCATAAACAAAACGTACAATAAAAGCAAAATTTGTCAAGGGAATTGACAGCATTGCTATGCAGCACTACATCAGCTAGAACAGCAACAGTAACAATGGTAGCAGCAACAGCAACAGCAACAACAACAATAACAACATCGACAACGACAACAACAATTGCAACAAGCTCAAAAACATCAATTTGTGCGAGGCCAGACGCAGATAAAGCATGAAAATGGCATTGCAATGCATCAGTGAGCAGTTGAAAGAATGAGAGAGAAAGAGTAAAAGAAAGAGTAAGAGGGATAAAGGAAAAGAGAGATGCCACCATGTAGTAAGGGATAAAGGGGTGTGGCTACACATACAACTAGGGACCAACTAAAATGACAGTGTCATCAGTTTTGAAGTGTTGCTGCCATTGCTGCTGTTGCAATAGATGAAGAATGTTGCATGTGGCATGCAGCATGTTTTGTTTCAGAGAAGTGTGGAAGAGTGAAGGGGAGAGAGAGAAAGAGAGGAAGAGAGGTTGTGTGGTAAAGTGTGAACACTATAACCAGCAATTTGTTAATCCATTTGTAGGTCTCAAGTGTGGTATCAACTTAAGTTGAACTCCAGACGTTTGATGATTCGATTAAAAAAATACTCGTATGGAGTGACTCTGAAATATTTCAATTTCTATTCCTGCAGATTCACAGTTTGCTTTACCACTTTAATCAATAGCGTACAGCCTGCATTTCTAAATAAAAGTTTTTCTTATACTATTTACAGACTTTCCCATTGAGTTTAAATTGCATTAAATGTGCCTAAAGCTGGCAAAATAAACTTGAACTAATTCGATTAAAGCTCTTGGAATGATACTTAGAATGCTCCAATTTAAGTGAGATACACTGAAACAAATAGTTGTGAAGCACATTTTTCGTAGAATATTCAAACAAATATAGTGTAGAAAATAAATAGGCATTCAAATAAAATAAAAGAAAAGAAAATCGATTCTGAATGAAGTTATTTATACATATGTAAGAACATATTATAACAATTTTTGCTGCTACGTGTTAAATTATGTTTTTTTTGTTTAAGTTAAATTAATATTTTGTTTTTTATTTTACCGTTATAAACTGTCAATTTTAGTTAGGCAGCTTTAAATGAATTCTAATCATAGCAAACTCGCCTCTTAATTTGCTCATTAAAATTATCATTTTAATTTCATTCTTTTTTTAAATTTATATAAAAATTAATGGTTGTGCCGACTGTATAAGGAATGGAAATTAAAAAATGTAAAATTGCCTGTAAAAATTAACTTATTGAGTCCTGCAAATTTATTCTTATAAATTAATAATTTTTTAATTTAAAATTGCGTAGCTACTTGGTTGCTAAAAGAAAATTGATTAATTATTTACATTATGATCATTTTCTTAAATTTCTCTCAGTGTACATGTGAATGAATTCCTGTACTTTTAAACTTAAGTGGCTTTAAGTTGTTGCCTGAAGTCTCACCTGGATTGGACACAAATGGCAACTACTTACTTATCTCTTTCCACACAGCTTCCCTCACCCTCTAAATTTCTCTTCTTCTTTTTAGCTCCACTTCCCTCTCTTTCTGACTCTCTCTGAGACTGCTGAGTGTCTGGTAAGTCGAGACAAAATTGTCGTATTTGAGCGCCTGCAGATATGCAGCAGTTTAAATAGCTTTGACAACAAATACAACAACTGAATAGGAACAACTGTACTATAAACACAACAACAACTACAGCAGCAGCAACAACAATAACAAAAACAGCAACAGCAACAACCGAAGCTCGTCTTTCATTCAGCTTGCGGCGCTTGTTTAAAGTTTGCACTCCAGGTAATTACTTAATGTAAATAAAGCCCTTGAGCGCCACACACACTTGGACTACAAATGGCATTCATTTTGTCTAGGCCAGACAGTATAGTTAGTAAGTACATGGCCAAAGGGGGCGTGTAAGCGACATGGCTAATAGCCAACAGACAAGCGACAACAGTCAGCAGCTAACAGTCAAGTTTTGTTATCAAAGTCAGGCCAATGAATGGCAATAATCACAGCAAACTATTTGACAAACGCGTTCATATTACCCTCCCTTCCCCAACCTAAAAATTGCTCTATCTTTTCCTCCTCTCTATCTTTTCCTCCTTTAGGGGATGCTGAGTAATGATGCAGGCAAAAAGAAATCACGCACGCATATTGTGAAAACAAAAGCTCCCACTTAAGGGAAGTGTTGGGAAGGTTATCACTGTAGACGGCAGTCCACGCTAGTGACGAAAGTCAGCTCAACTTTTCGTCACAAAATGTATATCAATAATTTTGGGACTTGCTTTCGTCACTAGGTAGATAATACGTCATGGGTTTTAAGTATCTTACAGTTAATGGGCGGTACATGCTATAAGGTATGCGTTATGCTATATGCTTTATACTATGTATATTGTATATGTGTGAGTGTGTGTGACTATATGTGTGTGTGTGTGGCAGGCGACACGTCAACGGCAGCGTCTCGTGCCCCATTTGCAGGCATTTATATGTGTCAGCATGTCAGGGGCATCATCAATCACTTTTGAGTTATTTGTCAGCCGAGTTCGTTCCTTTTTTTTTTGGGGGGGAGGGGTCTCTATGCTTGGTGTACATCAACATCTACATCTAGGCAACTGACATTTATGAGCTGCCACTAGCCGCAGCCCCATGTGGCACACCCTCACACACCCAGGTGCTGCACTTTCTGCAACTCCCGAAAGGAAAAGGGAATGAGTTCCCCACATTTGTCTGGCTTAACTGGAGAGCCAGCATATTTGAGTCATCAAACATTGCCTATTGCCCATTGCCATGCCCACACTTCAGTCGCAGTCCTTAGCCCCCAGCCACGCCCACATTGCCTCTATGCTGCCAGGCAATTGTCATCGATTTCAAAGGCAACGGCAAAGGCAACGCTTGAGCTTTTGATGGAAAATTAAAAAATTATGCAATATTTGTTCAGTTTAATAGAGAGAGAGAGAGAGACAGAGAGAGTGAGAGAAAGAAAGAGTAAGAGAAGGAACGAGTAAGAGAGAGAGTGGGAGAGTGAGAAAGCAGAAGAGAGGTGTGCGTGTGTGTAGGCGCAAGGACAGCAAAGACAAACACAAACACAACAAGATAAATAAATAAAGAAATGTGGAAAACTTTTAAATATATGCAGATACACGCAGGCACACACACTCACGTCACACACACACACACACACATACACAGCTCACTCTTTGCATATGAAAATGAGTTTTCGTTTTTCATATTCCCCTTTTTTGATTGTTGTTTGCTTTTGTTGTGCTTACTGCTGGTGTAATCGCCTCTTTTGTTGTTGTTGTTTTTAGGCCTTTTACAAATCCAATTAAGAAAGTCAAATCGAAAAACTATCAAATCGTATTAATGTTAAAAAACCAGCAGCAACAAAACAAACTTGACATTTTGATAGGCAGTGCTCAAATTATGTTGGAAAAAATTAAAAAAAATAAATAAAAAATGTATGCGGTAATTATGACTTGCAAATACGCTATCTGAAAATAAATTTAGACAATTAATTGAACCTTCAGAAATCAAATCTTCTTTCGTCAACAGCAAGAGAAAGACTTAGTTTTATTCGTTATTCTCATAATGTCTATTCAGAAACTCTTAAATGTCACTTAGACAATCCTTAATTAGTTAAGGAAATTATAAAATGTTTTTTAAAGTATATATTTGTATTTTAAATATTATTACAAGCTTTGTAATAATATATTAATATATTTACTAGCTTATTAAACTTACACCACGATCTGCCACTGTCCAGTCAAAAAGAAACAGTTTAAGGAACATTTTATTGTTTTGCTAATAAATATTCATCCCCAGTTAAAAAAAAAATACCAACATGTAGTGCATTTAAAATTCGGTTAATGCCAATTCACATTATTTACTCTTGACTAAAGTTTCAATTTTCTTCATGGCCTTGGCATTTGCAAATAAATTATTTTTTTTAAATGTTTACATATAAATTAACATATCAACACGCGCAAATCAGAAAAACCATGTAGAGTGAAACTTTAACTAAAATTTAGTTTATTTTAAGAGACCTGAATCAAATGCATTAATCACTTTTAGTTCCACACAGAAATCTGTCAAATGTTCATAACGATGATAAAGATCATGCTCCAAAGGGTCATCTGCTACATATATCAACTTTCAAATTGCTTCTCTTTTGTCTAAGCACTTAATTACACTTCACATACCTTGGTAAATTCAGTTTCCAGTTCAGTTGATAGATGACAACTTTTCACATGTAACTTATTTAAATACTGCTCAGAAATCTTCTATATAGGAAGACACATACAAGTGACGTTCAAGTCTTTACTGTGATATATTTTTGGTAACTCAATGCGAGATAAAAATAGCCTTTTGCAACACTACACGATAATTGAAATACTAATAAGTCAACTCGACATTCACATGGAAATCTAATTACTGTTGCCTAAAATAAAAACATCTTTACGTAGAAAAAGACTCCTGTGTACAAAAAAAACACATTCTTTTTTGCTGTGCCGAATGCCAAAATCTTTTAAACGTAACAATTATAACTTTTTCGACTACACCATATATTATAATATTATATATTATATTATTATTCTTTCAACTCCTCCATTTTCTTCTTTACGTCAGCAGCAACGTCATTGGCATCGATACAATGCCACAGTTGGTTATATGCTGCATTTACTGTGTGTGTGTGTGTGTGTGTGTGTGACAGTGTTGGGTAATGCCCATTTAATTAGCCTAATGATGCTAGCAATTGCAAAGTTCTTGGCATCTGCCTCGTGTTCACAACTCATTTGCAAGTAATTAAATTTTTGCAGCAATTTGTCAAGTAAGCAACTCGCAGCTCGCAGCTCGCAACTCGCAAGTTCTAAGTCGGGTCACATAAACTTGGCAACTTTTCATTCCAGCTCATTACGACAACAACTTTCGACTCTTCTCAGATATGCACTCTTCATTCTTTCCCCTGTTTCCTTTGCCTTCTCCTTTTCCATTTTTCCCCTCATCTAATTCCATTTCCGCAAGCGTAGTTTTTGGCCATTCTGCAGTTGTAGTGCTTCAAGGAAATTAAATTACAAACACTGTCCGGCTGATTTTACAAAAAAATATCCATTTCTTTTCCTTCCATTTTTCAAGGGTCCCAGACGACGCGTCGTCTCATCGTTTTGGGGCCCTGACATTTGCCTCAATTTCCGTTTGACAAGGCATTTTATAATTATGACGCCTGTGGGTGGAAAGAATCTGAATGGGAAAGAGCTTCACCTAGACACTCGTTATCTCGTATTCGCATGCAGACCGACGCCTTTCCTGTGTCCTTTTTTTCTAATGTGCTCATGTCCTTTAGGCATCATTTAGTTAAAATTGTTAGAAAAACACACAGAGGATGTGTAGTTGTGTGAGAGGATTTCAAAAACTTGTTGTGACCTTCAAAATCACAGACAAAATAGTTGTTGAAGTTCATTAACAAAATACGCATACGACAGTTCTTTAGGCAACTTTTTTCAAACCTCTCTGTATTCCATATAGAAATTTTAAATCGTTGTTAAATATATGATATTGTAATTGTTTAATCAGGCAAATATTTAAATTTTCTTTTAGAAAATCATCAATATTAGTATTTGTTTATGCAAAAGTAGTAGAGATAATCAAGACTAAAGTCTTATTTGATCTTAACTTATTTTTAAATTTGACCTATTTACAATATTGTTATTTTTTCGACTGCTTTACGGTACGATATTAAACAAACAGTGAGTTATAGTGCGTCTTGACTGTAAGCTCATTATGCAATCCGTATCGGACACATGGATTGACTTAGGACAGGTGTTAGAGGAAAATAAGAGCTTAATGCACCCCAGAAGGGAGAAAAGGAGGTTGCATCAACCGCTGTTTCTTGTTGTGGTCGTGATGCTTTTATCCCGCTTTAAGTACATGCCACGCCCACTGGCCACATCAGCCCTCGCGCGAGATGGCAGAGATTACAATGTTTTCTTTATGTCTCGACCAGCTGCAGTTCCGGGTAATATGGTGGCGGTGGAGGGTGGTGGTAAATATGGAGGGACTGTCCTTGTACTTTCTCTGTTTACAAGGTTTAGACTCAGTTACCTGCTGCGGATCCAGATGCTGATGCAGTTGCCAACATTGTAGCATTGGCTAAGCTTGACCAGGTACAACAACAAACAGCGACAACTGTAATTAACAAAGTTATGTGAAAAGTGCTGAACGTGAAATATATCCTGTAGATGAATAACTTGCATAAATATATTACTATATTAATATTCTACATTATGACTCAATTTCTGTATCACCATGTTACTATACCATTGATTCAGTATTCAATTATAATTCTAAATTAATTACTATTATTAAGTTATTCATTGAGTTATTTTTTAAGCTATGGGCTTTCCTATGGTATCACAATCATTGCAACAAATGTTGGATCAACTATAAGATTTATATACGTCCAGTTTACGTTCTAAAGTGTTTGACTAAAGTTACTTGAATTTACAAAGTTTATTTTTTATTTACTGTAAATAAGTAAATATGTAAAAAAACCATATTATTTATGCAGGCTCTAAAAGGATACTAAATATAAGATTTTCAATCTTTTAAATATAATCTTAATGGGAATATAATCAATAAATTTAATCCCAATTTTGCTGTGCTATGCTTTTCTATAGTCGTATACCAAATTTAAGCTCTCTAACTTTTCTAGCTTAGAATATTGATGAGATGGCTTGAAAAGATGGCTCTGAAAGTAGATGCTTGATAATTAAAATTCTCTATTAGCTTTTGTAAAGTTTACACGACTTACACCATATTCCAGCACATCTCGGCTCTAAGATCGTTGAGATTCTTTTGATCCGACTATCCATTTTGTTGCCATAGCTGGTTACAGGGTATAGACAATGACAACAGTTTTGCAGCTGCTGTTTTTCCAACAAAAATCTATTAGGTTCCCTCCGTTCCCTCCCTCTTCCCCTAACTCGTTGTAACTTTCCATCATAACCTTTCGTTCGCTTGGCAAATATGAAAATTCCTGAAACCACTTTGCGCAAAAATGCAAATTTTGTTTGCTCTGTCTGTGAGCGGCGACTAGGGCTATAATTAAATTAGAAAACATTAGCAGCTAACTGGACTTTAACAGAATTATAGTGTTGCAAAATTTTTGTAGCAACAACGTCAACACACACAAAATGTGTGTGGCATGGAAAAGTTGCATGGCGAAAGTTCATTGGGTCGTAAGAGATGGACAGGGGATGAGTGGATATCCATAGTGGTTGGCAAGCGTGAAATTAAATGACGGCCACTGTGCACAGCGATTCACACACACACACACACACACACACACACACACACACTGTCGCACACGCAAAGTTACACTCACACATATGGAGATTAGCAGACAGAGTGGCACTTGACACATGCGCCACGGGTCGAACAATGTGCTGCAAATATGAAATTCTATACAAAATATGAGCGAGGTGTGGCAGAAAAGAAATTCAACATTAAATTATACGCAATACTGAAAAACACCTCTTTTTAATCCGCAAAAGTTGTAAATAATTTAAAATAAAAGATTGATAAAATTGATTTGTTAGAAATACTTAGAAGACTCCCAAAATATTTTGTGAAGAAATTTCTTTAGCAATACAAAAAGTATATAAAAATAAATATGTAAATTTTTAGACTACTCTTTTAAAGTTTATCTTGTTGAATTTGTCTTTAAGATTTTTATATTAATAGAGATTTTAATACTATAATTAATATGGAATAATATGGTATATTTTCGGATGTTATAATTACTTGCAGAAGCTGTATAGCTAATACATATAAGTATGTGAGAAATTAAAGTTAGGATTAAATCTGGTAACTGCCCTCGCAAAGCGACAATTGACCTATGAGAAATGATATCAGCGAACACTTTTGTGGCAATTGGGCCCATTGTGCCGTACGGGGGTTAGCTTTTGATGGTAAAGGGATTTGGTTGCAAGCCGCAAAACCGCAGTCGCTTCATATGGATGTGACACGAACAAACACGCACACACTCCCACACTGACACGTATAGGCGCATCCCTCACTTTCAGGCCATGAACAAAGGACACCCACTAAACGTGGCTTTGTCGAGACTGTCATGTGGCTTACTTTGTCGTTTTAAATGCATTTGTCAGTCATCAGCGAAGATGGCAGTAAATCGATTAAATGATTGCCCAATATTTATCGATAAATGCAAATCGAACGTTGCTCTTGACTACGAAATAATTTCCAAAGAAAATGTCTGAACAGACAGAACTCGAGTTACAATAATTGCCATTGGGCTTAGGCCAAGTAACTCTTAATGAAAGTCTAATTAATTGATAGATGATATTACCGAGGCACACACAGTCGTAAGTAAACGACAAATTGACTGAAATTGCATACATATTTCTGCCAGGACTCGAATGAAAGTAACAAACAAACAGGACGAAACAAATGGGGGGGGGGGGGGAGGAAGAGGACAAACAATGGCACTCGAGTAGATTCTGTTTTCGTCTTAGTCCTTGGCCTTCGTGTGGGGTTTTAGTTTTCATTTCGTGCACAAAGTTTATTGAATTACACGCATTACACATACGCCACGTTGCCAGGACAACAGCAATGGGCATAGGCAAAAGTTTTGCAAATTACATGCAACATCTGCGCAACACTTGAAGCCCACAACAATTATTATCTACTTTCTGTCAAGGATGTCCATAACAAACAACAAAAACAACAGCAAAGGACTCATTCTGATTGACCGAAAATAGCCTGGCAACTGCCTCTTTAATTAAAACACTTTCTGTCAGTCCAATTCAAACAAATTGAGTGCAAATAACAACAAATATGTCTTGTTTACACGAGAATCATATTGGGATATATTTTTATGAATGTCTCAATAAGGGGTTATATGTGGAAAACAGAGACAGGTAGATACATTCTATCTGAAATTAAATAAAAATCGAATTCATAACAATATTAACAATTCCGTTTTATCTTAAACAGTTGCAAGTTTTCATATATTTTGATTTATCTATTTGACTCATATTTATTTTATTTCTTACTGACTTCTCTTGATGGACAATCACATTTTTGTATGATAGTTTTAGTAAGTACATTTTTACAACCAAAGCTTAAGAGTCATTTTAAGTCATATATAGCCTGTTTTTCCGATTTCTTCATATACAATAGCATAGATTTTATGTCTTCAATTATTCTCAATATTTTAAAAGAATAGCTTAATAAAAACACAATTTATTCACAGGCAATGTTTGTATTCGATCACAGATTCGTTTAGCTGTTGCACATCTCGTATAATTCTCATGGCCACAAACCGGAGTTGTGTTTAGTTAGTGAACATGAATACTAAATTTCAAAGCCCGTATTATACGCCACGCCCAATTTTCGTCCCCCAAAATTCATATGCGTAGCTAATTTACGTGTGGCAGGAACATACTCATAGTATAATTAAAGCTAATTACGTTGATTCATAAATTAGAAACACCTTTTGATTGTGCGCTCGTGACAAATGTCCGTCCCATTTAGACTAAGGTCCTGTTTTGTCCTATTTGCGTGTGTATGCCAAATGCTAATGGCTAGGCTTACACCTGCCTTTCAAACTTCTAGGCTGGTCGACAGAATATTATGTCGACCCAATTGTTAGTGGGAAAGGGGACAACAACTAGAAATAGCAACAAAAGCTGGGAATGAAATAAGGATATAAATATAAAAAGGTAAGGAACAAGAGATGGAAGTATTCTTGATAGTAATAGGAAAAGGAAACTCTGGTTATGACAAATTATATAGAGCTTTGACAGGAAACAAAGATGGGGATACCCTACTGGATTATATGATATACATAGTTTATCAATTAATATAATACATTTGTTGATTGAAAGTTTATTTATTCCTAGCCCTTTTCATTAACAATTCATATCAATTATGTATGTTATATGCAACCGATTTGTCATCTATAATTTCAGATATCTGCATCTTTCTTTAATGTCCTGTTGAGTTAACTACTGACAAAATATAAACTCAAAAAAACATACATATGCATAAATATTAAATTTATTTAAAAAATAATGCATTAATTAATATGTAAATAATTACACTATGAGTAGAACAAGAAAAGTGTATAGAATATGATAAAGAATAAATGAGAAATGAATAATAAAAATATGATTGGAATGAACTATTAATAATATAGGCACATAAGTAGTAACAACAATAAGAAGATAATATAATATGGAAATTAATAACTACAGAACGATAGACAAGTCTAATAACATAAATGGTAAAAAATAATAAATGAGTATAATAAAGAAACAATAGAAATCATACGTTTATTTGTATATGCGTATTAAAAGGAAATTCAAATACGTTCATTTATGAAGGAGAGCAGAACCCATTTCCATGAATAGCAGGAGGAAATGATTTGCCAGTTAAAAAACGTGTACTAATTGTGTTATTTAAGTAAACGAAACAAAATGCAAGTCATGATCCGACACTTTGCTTTATTCATTATTATATAGTACACTCACTTATTCGATAGTCATGCTTGATAGTTAAGGGTGATAGATGATTGCCAGAACACGGAGACTTGAAGCAATTTAAGAACTGTTTACCCAAATTTTAGTTTAACGAAACTACACTTGAATTATAATTGCATTATGAATGACATAGGGCTTCGCCATATTTGTTTAAATGTTATTTTTTGTGTTCTGATTCTTTGATCCATTAATTTGTGAGCACTTTCAAAAGACCGCAACAGAGACAACGACAAATTGCCACAGATTGTCGGTTAGTTTGCAACAAAATGCCCTTCGCCTGGCGGCTTTTGTGTGTTTTTGACCTTTTCCAGAGTCTGGGGTCAAAAGGAGAGTCAAAGTCTGAACCGTTTCACAGCTAATTATGTGCCAAAAGCTCATCTACTGCACAACCGCATTTAGAAATTGATAGTTGTTGCCATTGTGGTTATACTTGTTGTTGTTGTTGTTGTTGTTATGGTTATTGTTGTAAAGCAGATACGCACACAATTATGGGTCCAGTTCAGTAGTAGAGTAAGGTTCAGTCCGGTTCAGTTCAGTTCGGACCGGAACAAAGGGGCAGACAATGCGCACGGCCTCGGGCTCGGTTAGATTTTAATTTAAATGCATGCGGCAAATTTTTATATAAAAGTTGTTATTTTTTCCCCTTTAGAGAGCATTTGTCTGCGGTTTGTCTGAGCGTCATTTGGCTTTTGTTTTTTTTGTTTTTTTTGGGGTTTGTCGGGCTCTCCGGTTTTATGTTTAATTGCAAAGGGAAATTTGCCATTTGCCGTCTTTTTGGCATCCGTTTTGTATTTAGTTTATGTTAACGCTAGCTCGTTTGGTAATTTTGTAATTTGCACTAATAGCCTGAAGACAAAACAGTATAGAAACTTATTAACATTAATGAAAGGCAGTCGAAACTTTCATTACGTTGCTTTGCAATCTGATCAGCTGAAATAACACAGACAGATACGTTTAGAGATCAGCAATATTGTAATTAGAATTCATTCTCATTTACCTGCTTTGATCATTTTTGCTTTTACAAAATTGAAGTAAACTACATTCGAATCGCATTAAGAGAGCTAATGACACCTTGTAAACGTCTGGCAATAACATAAAATAAGTATAAAATATCTTATTCACAAGGTTTAAGACACGTCAACAGTCTCAATTGCTTTGTGAAAGGAGTCGTAACAGCTAAGGATATGATAATCTTGATGAAGCGTGAAAGTTCAATGAAGTGCTTCAATAAAAAGCTATTTTTAGACGCTTTACAGATACTATTGCTATCGATGTTGAGACGCATAAATTCAATTGAAAATTAATTAGAGCACATTGGCAAAAAGAAAGAAGGACAAGAGTAGAAAAGGGAATGAAATGGAAGCAGAAAAGCAATTCTCAAAAGCCTAATTGCCTTTGATTATATACGTTTATCGATACTTGGGCATTAGTATGAGCTTAGTCACACTCTAACGCACACAGACAGGAGAGAAATAGAGTGATAGGAAGAGGAGAGGATGTGAAGGAGGAAGAGAAAATGCACATAGATACACACTCACTCACTCACACACACACACACACACAGCATTAAATTGGCATTAGGCAAGTGGCAACAACAATTTGTGGGTCCAGCCTTGGACTTGGACTTACTTATTTTTGGGTCAGATGGGGCATGATCTAGTGTGTGTTTGTGTGTGTGAGTGTGTGTGTGTGTGTGAGTGAAGTGTCTGTGCTTAGTGGTTGTGGCAGCATAACATGCCACATTGTCGCTTTGACTTTTATTTATTTTGTTAGACGCATTTTGAAAAGCCAATAAGCAGCTTCTGATTGATTATCTGTTGCCCTGCTCAATGTTCATCCCATTCCCCTTGTTGTTATTCTTATTATTGTTGTTTACTTTAATATGAATGCTTCTGTTCCGCGCTCTTCGCTCTTCGTGGGCGTCAATCAATTTTGAGTGAAATAAATGAGGCTTGCGGCCAAATTTTTGTTGCCTACTTTTTTGTGGGCAAGGCTTAAAATTAATCAACACGCGATTCAGAAATGAGCATCGATACTTTAACCTTTTTTTATACTTTTGATTATCAAAAAACAAATTATTTGTTAAATTAAAAAGTGATAAATTATATTTAAGTTGAGCTTTAAAAATAATATTTCATTTTAGTACCTATTATGAACATTTTTTCCAATATAAATATCGATATTTAGAAGGACTATTGAGTTGAAATCTATATGATCTTTAATTTAAGTGAATGGCTATTTTTAAATCTTATTCTTTTATTTATACCTATTAACAATTTTATTTTTTTGTTGAAAATATATAAAACTGTTAAGATGTCTGTATTCAACCCTAAGCCGATTACTGCTGTTGTTGCTGCTCTTGTATATTAAATATATTTTATTTTGGCCGCAGGTATTATAAAAAGCACACGTCAACAACGAGAACCTTATCCTCTCAGTGAGATTTATCCCGAGATATAGGACTTTATGCTGCTGGGACCGGATGTCAGTCGTCAGCTGCTGAAGTTTGAGTGGCGGCTGAACTGTTGCAACTGCACTTTGCTCGCTTTTCCACACTTTTCCGAGGACATTCTCTCGCTACACACACACACACACAATCACACACACACGCTTGCACGCATTTGCCGCCAGCTAAAAGTATACGAAATCTCATGACTTTGATGGGAACTTTCAAGTGCAGCGCCGACAATGACAGCCAACAGTTCCAACCCACAACATTTGCTACATCCTTCTTTTCCCTACGCCCTTCTTGCCACACTTTGGTGGCAAGTGCATTAAATCTGAATGGGGCGAGGGAAAAAAACGCCGCAGCCTTTTGCAATTTTCCTTGCACTTTTTGTGTGTGTTGCAGTTTTGTTTTATGACCTCTGCTATCCCTCTATCTTTTTTTCTTCTCTCTCTCTCTCTCTCTCTCTGTCTCACTCTCTGACCCTCCTTTCTCTAGCAAAACTTGTTCATGCATATTTGTCAGCTTATGGGGTTTTTGGGCGTGGCAGTGTGGCCATAAAACTGTTTAATCAGTGGAAAACTTAATCCGTTGAGCGTTCAATGCAAATTCATTGCAACTTGCAGCTTTTCCTCCTCCTCCCCTTCTTACACCTCCTGACAACGTCAACAAGTTGGCAACTTTCATTAACTTATGATTAAATTAAATGAAAACTGGGAATAGAGAACTGAGAACTATTGCTAAAGCATTGTAAAATTCACAATTGTTAAACTTTTCTAAGAAATCAATGTTGAACTTTAATTAATTAATGCAACCTTTTTCCAAGAAAATTGTTTACAATTGTGGATTGACATCGCTGTATCCTTTAATGTAGAAATTTACAAAGTGGGTGTAAACGCTGCTATACCGTAAATATATAAAAGTAATACGTATACTTAATACAATGCAAACTCTTTAAACTGGTACATGTATTTAATAAAGCTCGACAAACAGATATTCAAAGGTGTGCGTTTACAGTAACAATTTACTAAATATATCATTCAGTCGGAGGGGCACGACAGTAAAATACCCTGCGGTAGTAAAAGACGATGCTAAATTCCATGTGCATGCCAACAGAATTAGCCTGGTATCCAAAATATGAAATAAATTTGATCTACGCGCAAATATTTATAAGAAATCTTCATACTAAATTTGGTGTTTCTATGTAGTTTCTCTGAGATAGTTTCGTTCATACGGACAGACAGACATACGGACAGACGAACATGGCTATATTGACTCAGCTCGTCGCCCTGATAAAGAATATATATACCTTATGGGGTCTGCCACCCTTCCTTCTGCCTTTTTTTTAATAAACCACAAAATCTACTCGTTAGTGCTAGCAATTATACAAATAAATATATGACTGAAAAATCCTACAAATAATAATATACCAATTAATGGATTAAAATTTTAGCGAAAGTATAAATATATTTGACTTTTGTACTACAGGGTAAAAGAAAATACTCTCAAAACTCCCGACAATTACTTTAATAATCTGGTGGAAAATAAAAATGCTTGTTAAGAGCCAAAAAGAGATCTTTACTAGGTAAAAAAACTAGTGCCGCTAGTTACTTTTCACACTTGCAGCTTCGTCACTGGCTTGGGCTGTCGTTCACAGTAATTAATAATAAAGAATCGAAAAAAATTAGTGATTCCATTTCCAATACCTTTCACCTCCGGCTATATCAACAAGTCGGCTGTTGATGACGACACCAGAGGCAGGGGAGAGTTATCGGGAGGGTTATCGGAGGGGGCATCTCAGTGAGATGAATCCCCCTTAACGTTATTGGCCGATCGACAAATGGATTTGCGCAGTTCACACGCGAAATTCAATTCGAAATGTTCAAAATACAGATTTTAATCCGCTTATTGATTTTATTGCTGTCAGTTCTTTTGAGATGCAATTCAAGTCAACTACCTGGTTACTTGAGGCGACACATGAATCCTGATGCCGATGCCTGCGCCGATTTCTATGAGTATGCCTGCGGAAATTGGGCCAAGGTACATGAAGGAAGTGCCTTTCTCAGTCAATTGGAGCAACTAGATCATGCTTATCATGGGCAACTTGCAACACTTCTCGAACAGCCTCCAGTTGAAAATCAGCCGCGATTTGTGCAACTTTTACGCGATAATTACAATGCGTGCCGCAAGCAGAAGTGGCACTTCAAGCCAGTAGAGTTTGTACGCTGGCTTGTCACATGGGGCAACATAAGTTTGGATAAAGAGATGGAAACGGAGACAAGTTACAGCAGGTTGAGTATGCTGCTTCTGTTAAACCATCAACTGTTTAAGTTGCCTGAAGATCTCGAACTGGAGTTGGAGTCACAGCTGGAAGCGGTGAAATGGTTGTTGTCCTTACAACTTCCCTGGCCAACTGGAGATGCCGATGTTGCCGAGTTTCTCCCGTTGACACGGGGCCAATTCAGGCGACTCTATTATACATTGCGGCCACTGGAAGTGCCACAGCAAGAACTTTGGCAGAAGGTCAAGCTGCTGGAGCGGCAACTGTGTATGCTGCCACAGCAAGAGGTAAAAGTTCTACTAGTAAATCCAAGCTGAACATCGATGTAAAAGTCGGATCTTAAAAATCAGACATTGGGAGAATCGAAAAGCAGAAAGAATTGAACATCGGTAACACGATAAATTGAATTTTATATGAATTGTCAAATAAGAATGTGGTTCTTAGCATTTGGTAGAGATGTAAATCTTAGCTGAACAAATCGAATTTGAAAATCGGCAATAGGAAGCATCGATTGATCGAGAAAATAGATTTTTCACATGAATATTAAAATATGATCAGCAGAATATGGTTCTTAAGATTTGGGGGCTATTTAAGGATATTATTCATATGCCATTTAGGAGTTATTACATTTTTGCTTTACATTTGTTGGAATAATTGGAAAATTAAATACGAATTTTTATTACATCACCAGGCAGAAGCAGAGCAAGAAACAGAGGCAGAAACAGGAGGGATTGTTTCTTTTTCACCTGATCTTTGGCTGTTGCCGTTGCCATTGGAAAATTCCTTTATGCCGATAGACACACATTGGGAATACTATAAAGTTCGATTGCCCACATTGCTTGCCACTTTGTCGATGCGGCAACTTGTTGTGTATGCGAGGTTACGGCTGTTGCATAAGTTGCAGCTGCGGCAGACACCAAACTTTGGTCGTCAGGAGTGTGCGGCACAGACGCGCCACCTGTTGACGCATGCCGCAGTCTGGCTGTTGCAACAGGAGCAAACTCACACACAGCGTCAGTTGATGCATGCCACAGTGCAACAACAGTTCGAGCAAGTGCGTCAACGCTTTACATTAAGACTTCTTACCAATCGCAATAAGTTTTCCATTGCCACACAAAATTTTCTGCTCGACAAGTTGCAACGGATGCGGCTGCGTGTGAGCGTGTTGCCAGAAGGAGATCATGTGACTCAGAGGCAGCTGCTGGAGGATCACTATGCGATGTTGCAACTGAATGACAGCGATTACTATGGAAATCTTCTTGCCACGCTGCGACAGATCGAACTCTGGAATCGGGATCAGGATGAGGATGAGGAAGCTAAGCAGGATATGGAAAGTTTGTTTTTGGTACAGTCGGATGGTTATGGCAGCTATGCTTCGCCCTTTTTTCTGCCCCAAAGCAACTTGATTTTATTGCCGCATTCCCTTCTTGCCACGCCCATTTATCGCCCCCACCAGTTAGCGGTTTTGACACAAAGTGCACTTGGATTTCTAATTGCTCACGAAATGTCGCACGGCTTTTCATTCACTGATGTTCACTTCGATGGCCGTGGCAATGTGGCAAAAACTCGACAACGGTCTGAAATTACAAATAATGATCGCTTCGATTCTAAAATAAGTTGTCTACGTCGACATAACTATGGGATGACTGACATCGATGAGAAGTTTGCCGACATCAATGGACTCTCTCTGGCCTATGAGGCATTCAATACCACAACTCCTATGGCTAACAACACAATGCGGCAAGTCTTCTTTCTTAACTTTGCCCAGTTCTTCTGTCAGGATGACAGCCAGATGGAGGATAGCCTAGTCCATGGTGGCAATCGACAGAGGGTCAATGATGCCGTTGCAAATCTCAAAGCCTTTGCTGTCGACTTTTCCTGTAAATGGCAAAAGAAACACGTTTGTCGCTTGTATTGATCGAGTCCAGAATCCACGAAATCAGTTGATGCTCTTGTATTTTTATAAGATTAAATAAAAAGTATATTATTTTGCATTTTTTAAGACACTTAAAGACATTGTTGAACATAATTCAAAAAATAAAAATTTGATAGCAAAGCAAAATCAAACAAAGAACTGATGGATTAAAGCATGCGATTTGGATTTAATTTAATACAACTACTTTGAGTTGGTTTTAATCATAAGCTTTTTATTTTGTAAAATCAATAGTGACAAAATGAAAGATTTATATTAATTATTTAACTTATTTCAATTGAGGCTGAATTTGTAGTCAATTTTTGTGAATTAGACGAGCCAAAATCGAGCTAAAATCTTTAAAAATCTGTTTATGCCAAAATTGATTCTTTGATGTTTTGTTAAAAATACTTTATTAGGTGTTGAAAAATTTTGGGTATAGTTAATAATATATTCATCGGAAATTTTTTGTGGTTCCTAAAATTGTATATTTATGAGAATATTTTTTAATAAAAAACGATCAATTCAGACAGAAAACTTGAAGTTTTGGTTTTATTCGGATTTGCACTTAGTTGGCTAATTTACATAGATTTACGAGTAAAACATTTAAACTTGAGATTTGTTTAAAATACTTGTACACAGACAGATATCAACATTGAATCATCGCATTATTATTATTCACTTAACTCATCTTATTAATCACTTACTTACTAATGCAGAAAAAAAAACTAAACCTACGTACTATAGCTACGAAATATCATCAATGAATTTATTATCAATACTATACATACATAGTATATGTACATACATATAGTGGTATGTATGTATTTTTTGTAATCGCATTTATTTAATCTGCAAACAGTGAAGATTAAAACTTTTGAAATTCGTTCTTATTGATGTTTTGCATTGAGAGCTGAATTTATTATTTGCCTGTCATTTAAATAAGTAAACTTTGGGGCTCAAAAGGTTTACAAACTTAAATGAGTTTCATTCTTTGTTGTTGTTGTTCTTTGTTTGGCTTACGATTAGTTTTTACTTAAACAAAGTCAGCTTATTGTTAAAGTTTAATTAGGTTTTTGTTTACTGCAACTTTTTACCCAAAATGCCGCACAAAAATCGCACAAAAATAAACTTTCGCTTTAGTATCTTTTATTTTGTTTGTTTTCCCTCATTCCTCAATTGTTAATCTTTACAAATAGAACTGTAAATACTTTATTACTATGTATATATGTAAATGCATTGGTCAGTTGTAGATTAACTAACCATGCATATTGTTCCTGTAATTATTATTAGATTTTATTACATTGATTTCCACATTGGTTTTATTCCTATTTAACACTCATATAGTACACACATACATTCATTTATAATTTATGGTTTTTATACCATCCTCAGAATCGAAAAGTTATACAACTGTACATACATATATGTAGTTTTTCGAGTCATAATCAATTCTATTCATTTATTCATCCATATCCATATCACTTTCGATTCGCCCAACTCGTTAATCGTTATTCGATTGGTATTTAAACAAATTTCAAAATGTTTATTTTATCTATTGACAACACTTATTAGATTATCATATTGTTGGTTTTCCCTTTTTTGATTTGCAATAATGGTTATAGTTTGTTACACACTCATAGATACACATAGTATTAAATTCAATTGTTTTGCATTTTCAATTATTTGGTTTTTTCATTTTGTAACATTTTAATCATTGAACTGGAACAAACATTGAACATTGAAATTCTTTGTATTTATTTGTATTTATTCAGAGTTGTCTCATTGTTTGAATAGTTTTGTATATTGGTTAGATTTGTTGTTTTTTATGGTTATTGAATGCTTAGTTCTCCAGTTAAATCAAATAATGCTATGTTTTTGATATCTTTTTCGCCTCCATTACGTCAACAAACAGTTGGGATTGGCACAATGGAGTAATAAACGACTAAACAAAGTCCCGCATTTAGTTTTCACAAGACAGTTTATATGTTATCGCTTTCGCTACAATTTCGCCAACTAATTGTGGAGGTTTCACAAACTTCCTAAATGATATTCTTTTCCAATTAATATTGGCGAAATGGCGAAGAAAATGATTTCTTAAGCCTCGCATATAATTTTCATTCAATTAAATTGCAATGACAGTCTTTCTAATATCGCTTTTGCTACAATTTCACCCATTGGCGAAATAGTGGAGAAAGCGATTTGCTCGCATTCAATCAGTAAAACTTGTGTGTTGTTAAATAAATGTGTTTCTGTTTTTTTCTTTTCAGGATTATTTGAAACCAAGAGGGAGAAACCTTAGACATTGCGCTCCTCGGCAATTATTTCCATGTTGCTGGTGCGACGTTGCTGGTGTTGATGATGCTGGTGATTATGATGTAGATGCTGATGCTGCGGAACCGTGCCTTCGGCAACAGTTGTGCAAACGGCTTGGCTGCGATGATGATCGCTGCTGCCGCGCCGCAGCACCAACATCACCAATTACTAGAGGACAGTCTCGTTGGTGTTGGTGCAGGTGCGCTGTCCATTGACCATGGAATACTTGGACGAACTATCCTTTTTGCCAGCATTGCGACCCATAAATATCTCCTTGAATGTCTCACGAAACTGGCGTGACATGCCACAGTAAATGCCAAAGTTAATAGGATAACTTAATACCAGGAAAAAGTTGGTCAACATGATAAAGATATTGGCAATGCCATAGTCCAGAAACTCAATAATTAGTGAACTAACAATATGCATAGCTGTCACCACAGCAATGGGTATTTCGGCAATAAGAAACACGGAAACAACCACAATTAGCATTAAAGTGGTACAATTGGAATCCCTCAATTTCTTGCACTCCTTCTTCCGATTTTCTCGGAACAACAACTTACGTCGTTCCTGTGCCTGTCTCAATGCCGCAAATAACAGAATGTTCAATGTCACCAGTATAATACATGGCAACAGATTCACAAACAAAACCCGAAATAGATAATACGTGGTGTAGTAGAGATCGACTCCTATATATTCGTGAACCCACATCGATGTCTCCAGGCGACAAACCTCCGTCTCCTCGCCATTCCATTCGATCTCCAACGGCATATAGGTCCGATCAAAGAACCTCGGCAATTGGTGTAAAAATGCCAACAATGCTATATAGAAGGTGCAACGTTTCACCCTCGGCATCGTGCACCAGGTGCGGGCCATGGGGGCGTGGCAAACGTAGATGTATCTGGAAAAAAAAGGACAGAAAGAGTTAAAGATGGTAAGCATAACTTTTGATTAACTTTTTTGGGAATTAAAAACAAATAGCTGTAATAAATAGAGTGAAGTATCTATGAGGATAGCTTTAACTCTAACTTTTAGTTCATATTTTTATTTTATAACAAGTAAACAATAAAACAAATTGACCAAGACATAGCTTTGGAAAGATTTGAGAATTCATTCATTCATTTGAGCAGCACAATAGGGTGCATCCTTTAATTTAGATTCAAATTGTTTTTAAATGTATTTGTAGCTGTATCTGTATCTTGAGATTGTGTATCTTTAAAGTGAACTGCTTTACTTCACATGCATCAAGTTAGGAGTTTATCTGACGGCCATTACAGTGTCTGGCGAATGGATTTTATTCATGAAATGTTAGCCGAGTTAAGGCATAAAAGCCACGTTGGCAGCGCTTACATCTAAACGCATTTGCCTAATATAATTTTATAGCCAAGAAATAACCCAATTTCGCAGGTGCAAATTTATGATAGCAACGTGTTGACAACGTCGTCACCTGGTCTGCCCCTGGTTCTCTCTCCTATTCTCAGTCCCTTTCCCCTTCTCATTCTCAATCCCATTTCTGATCCATTGCCTAGAGAAACAGCACTTGGGACTTATGGCCACACGCAATCAAAGCCAATCTAAAGAAAAAAAAAAGCTAATCAACTTGGCGTTTTATAATTTCATAATTTAAGTAATTTGTCAAAAGTGCTCTCGCATCGCTCAGTGTCAGCATTGGAGCTGAATATGGAGTCACCGGATGTCCAGGATCCCCATGGTGTTCAGAGTCTTTTGGAGCATCAATCGCGACGACTTTTGTGCCGCTTTATAGTTTCAACTTGGTAACAAGGTCTCTTGGCCTGTTCTTCTTCTTTCCTCCTGATGTTGTGGCCCTGCTCTAAGCCTCTGCAGCTTTGCTAGACTCTGTAAATTTGAACTTGAGGATAGGTAGAGAGGGGCGTCTCAAGGCTGTGTGCCTTTGCCTAATTTATGCGCATAATTATTGGCACGCCCATCGACCAACGCCTACGTAGCCATGACTTTGGCTTTGGTCTTGGTCGGGTCTGGCCACACTGCCACTTCAAAAATGGTTTTCAATCAATCTTTTATTGAACCTTTGTCAAACGGGGATTTCATTAAAGTTGAAAGCAATCGTAAACAAAAGGACGAAACGATTGCCGTTTAGCGTTTAGCCCTAAATGGAATTGATATTAATAATTGAATGAATAACATTTAGTACCGTCTTCTTCTTCTTCTTCTGCTCTTTCCTTTAAATTTCTTTATTCATTCACTTCAGTTATCTTGGCTGCAAAAAGGGCGACAATATTTAGCATTCAACCATTCATTCAACCAAGTGGAATAATAAATCAACGAAATATTCGAAACTCATCCGTCCAAATAATTACCATGAGTAATTAGCATATTCTTAAAAAAAAGAAAGAGAAGAGAAGAGAAGTTGATCCCAAATCTAGTTAAAATTCGTCTTGGACATTTTTCGAATTATTATCCTTTCATGCTTTGGCATTCATTCGCATTCACATTCAATCAATTATTCACTTGAGTTGTTCTCTGCTTAAAATTATCGTTAGAATCCATTTCATAATCATACTACTCAAACTAACGTTACACTCAGTGCACTCATTACTCATTATTCACACTCATTAATTCTTGAGTTTATCTCTGCATTTTGTATTTGTTTCAAGGCTCTTAGAATTTGTATGCGATTTTAACAAATGGAAAGCAAATATTTTAACTGCATTTTGAGTCATAAAAATTAATATTTGTTTACTCACTGAATGTAGAATTTATTCTATTTACAATTTAAATGAACTGAAAAACCAAATAATTTTTGTTGTAATACAAAAAATACTGCTTTAATGTTTTCTACAAAATTGTTGACATACATTTTTTATTAAAATAGTTATATTAAAATACTTATTCAGAATGTAACAAAATTCTATAAAATTTCACTGCATGTAGTACTTTTTCATTACATTTTAAATTGTGAATAAATTGTGTTGAATAAAAAAGTACTTCTCTACTATTTTCATAAAGTTTGTTGATTTACATTTTAATGTTTATTTAATTGGTTTCCCAGAGTGTAACGTGTGAAGTTCTGTAGAATTTTGTGTCTAAAAAATAAAAGTTTATTCACGCCACTTGAAATTGTAATTTAGTGTCTCAGGCAACTTATCAGGTTTCTATACTTTCCCATATGCTTGATTATATCTTTCCCTCTCTGTAAGCCTTGGCAACAAGTTACTTATTCATTTCATACTCATATTATTCATTTACTCATTCAATTCACACACCCACACACACAATTTTGAGTGCAGTCAGTGCCTGGCAACGTTGATGTGCTATTCTTCTACTTGTGGCACATGGAATGCCCATAAAATCACTTGAAACACAATAAGTTGACAGCAGCAACAACAACAGCAGCAGCAACAACAACAAATGAAAGCAATAATAACAATAAACGCTGACTGTTTTATCGCGTTTTTTGTCCTTCGGGCAATTTTCAACGCATTTAAGAAAATGCTTGCAAAAAAGGGATGGACAAGCGTTGTTCAATGTGTCCCCTGCCACAACATATTATTTAGCTATTTACTGCACACACACTCACACACACCCATACACACTCACCCACACACAAACATCAACCACTTGAAGCGGTCCAAGTCTCATAATGGCGCAAATATTTATGACTATTTTCATACAAAATTTTTGCCTTGCATGTTTTTTTTTGTTGGTTTGAAAATTTATTTGCAAAGCTGTAAAATTTATGATCCCACACATGAGTTAATAGAACAATGCGCTAGCTTTCGAGAGGTCCTTATCGTTCTCGGTGTCCTCCCCAATCCACGCTCTCTATCCATACAGTGCCCACATTCGCTTTTCGGCCACTTGAAAATGTTGCTGTTGTATTTTTATATGAATTTTATATACATTTGCCAAGCACACTGACATTCACACACACACACAGGATTTATGTTGCCAATTTTATATTAGTTTATTGTTTTTTTTTAATATACATATACATATAAAACATTTAGAGCCTTTGACTTGACCCACTCTCTCTATATACATATGTATATCTCTCTCTGTTTCTCTCTCTGTCTCCCTTTCTCTCTAGCTAGACCGTTTCATCGGTTTATCGGCCATTCACAGCTAGTGACTTTATTTATGGCTTTTAAGCAAAAGTAATTTCAGTTTTAAAACTGTCTCAGGCAATGAGTCCAATGATCCTGACATTTTGATACATGTGAATTGATTGCACATGGGAAGCTTTTCTTATTCTTGACTGATGTCCAAGCACAGTTTTCGGTTAGAGCAAAGAGTTAACCAGTCAATGAACCTGTCTTTTAAGTAACCAGAATATGGGACAAAAATAATGAAATAAACAAAAACAATCAACATATTAAACTGTTAGCTAATAAAATATTGTTAGCAAAAGAAACTAGAATTATTTTGTGTATGTACTTATGTGTCGAGGAATTAACTTATAGTAGCTGGTATCGTTAAATGATAAAAGGACAATCAAAGATTTTGAAATCACCTCAAGTACATAAAAACTTAAAAGTTGCCTTCACCTCAAAAGCGAATTAATATTATATATTATATATTAATTTCTTCCACCTGGCGAAGATTTAACTAGGAACAGAATTTGAATTTCTTGAATACAATCTTTTACGAAATATGCTGCAACATAAATGGTTTTAAGTGGCTGCATGTCCTTTGCCTTTTAATAATCTATTATACTTTTGCCTTTCATTCGTTTAAGTGGGCTGCAGGAAAGTATGCTATAGAAAATGGTAAAAAGAGATTTGCGAAACAAATGCGATTGATTGAGTTTCACACACACACATGAGTATATGTGCTTGTCCTTTTTAACGCCATCGTCTTTTTTGCCATTGACCGTTTGCAGCACGCACATTACTCATACGCAGCGTTAGCCGAACGAAAGGCTCAGATACTCACACACAGCATGCATAATTTGTATTGGCAATGGTCACTGAGTGAGTATATTGACAACACGACGACGTGTAGATCTGTGTATTTTGATTTATTGTGCCATTGCCAAGTCAAGAGCTCAGACTGTCAGCAAGTCATACAGTCAGTCACACAGTCAGTCATACAGTCAGACAGTCAGTGTGTAATTCAGTCTGTTCACTTTTCATTGTGGAAAGAAACAAAGTAAGAATGTGCTCATATGCAGGCTGCTGACATCTCCATCAGTCTCGTTTTTCAACAGAGATATAGTGAAAATTGGAATTTCAATATGAGTCTGCGATGAAGGAAAGAGCAGTATGTGGTATTTATCAGTGCAGTATTTCTTCGTTATGATGATAATTGAAGAGGGTCTGCATCAAATAAAATAACTCTTGACAAACGAAACTGAAGTGAATCAAAATCAGTGCTGTAATTGAAGCTTCAAAATTTAATTAAACTTAATAGGTTTCCTAGCAACAGATGAAGTAGAAGCATAAATAATTTTATAGCGCAGTATTTCCTTGTTATAATCAAACTGAGAGCAAAAAGGGAGTGCAATAATTTATGTTCCTCTTCGAGTCTCATTGCACATTTCTCTATGTAAAGGAAAAGTTTGCTTTGTGAAAATTCTTCAATTGAAAACTTAATTTTAGAGTAAGAAAAGAATATAAAACTGCTTAATAAAATGGAATTCTTCACAAACAGTAAAGCTCTACTTTATTAAAAAATTTACCTTTGTACAGCCAGGGCTAGAGTCAGCCAGACGGAGATGGTGTGGCACATTGCCGGCATTATCTGGAAGCAGATAGAGGAATAATAAGTCAAATATGAGTAGTAAGTAGTATTGTGTGTGAAATGGCAAAGTGTGTTAATAGAAATTCCAAAGTGAATGTGAATACGATGTGTATGTAAGTGGAAATGCAAATTGAAATGGAAACTCACTATTGCAAACTACACTTAGTTACTGCTTTGGCAAGCACGTGTAACTATGCAAACCATTTTGAGAGTACTCGGAGATGTACTCATTATAATCGCATTCAATGCTTTCTGGATGCAGAATCCATGTACAATTTTGGAATGCAATCATACCTTTGTGGCACAAACCTGTAAGCTAATCCGATTTATGTTTTCTCCTTAAACATCCCTCCCAAAGAGCAACTGCAATTACAGGATGTGTGAGATTTGCTTTGTGTTTCTCTGTCTCTCCCTTTTGCGCTGTCTCTTTCTTTAACTTTGCTGTTATGAGCTTGTTTTCGAGTCGAGACTAACAAGGAGTTGTGTCCTGGTTCAGCAGCTTTTCCTCTCACTCCAGTCACATTAAAATGGCCATTAAATGAGTGAGAGAAAAAGACTTTCTCAGTCTTTCCGAGACATTGAGGGGCATATATATATATATAAATTTTCCAGGGGAAATGAAACAAAATCTTCAAGTTGAGCAATGCAATGGCCGCCTGGTGGTTATTACCAGCCTTTGCCTTTTGTGTATGTGAGTTGAATTTTATGGCCGTCATACACAGATAGCCAGAGATACCCCCTGACCTCCCCCTCTTCCACTCTTACCCTCTCAACTTACCTCCTTCCATTTGATAGAGCGACAGAAAGACAAGGAGAGAGTGGGGGAATAGGCACAGCATGGAATTTAGCTGGTACAAATCCCCTGGGAGTCCGGTCACAGCACGTAGCTACCAGCAACAACAATGGCAACAGCGACAACTACAATAACAACAACAACAGCAACAACAACGAGGAGAACAACAACGACAACAATGGAAACAGTTTATCAGCTCGACACTACTCCAGTTGAAGTGAGTTAACAGTTTTGCTTTATGCCGCCATCTTTAACGAAACTGCCACGCCCCCACGCCTCTCTCTTTCTAAGCGACTGCCATAAATTGAAAATGTTGATTAATCAAGGCAAACGTGCAACATAGATCAGGGGGCATGGGGCATGGGGCATGATAATGTAAAAAGCGCAAAAGATTGTATAAATGTGAGTGTAGCAAAACGAACGCATGAATGAATGCCTGAATGAATGAGTGTGTTGAATGAATGCCAGCAACTGTGCGTGTGAATGATTGGGGGAATGGGGAGAGTATGTGGCATGTGGCAGGTGGCAAGTGCCAAGTGCCAACTGGAATACATTTTTGGGGCGCTGCTTTTATTATGCTGACAGAAATGACAAGCAAAGTGCTAAACGTAACGTAGCAGTAAATGCGATAACGATAACGATGACGATGACAATGACGATAACGCTGACGATAACAGCGTCTATGGGTAGATGCCACAATCCGAATGAGCTACAATGTCAGCTCAGAGACAAAGAACGCCAACTTGCAGCCAAGCATTTTATTTAGGTCAATGAGTGCCTATCTAAGGCCCCCTTTCTTAGTCCCCCTTTTATCCCGATTACCCCACTCAGAAATAGAGTAAGGCCAAACACAAACAATACTTCACTCCAATGGAAGGTAAAAGCAGAAACCTCTCTTGAACTTGGCTAAGCAATTAAGATCCTTTCTTTAGCTTCTACTTCTACTCAATTTTTGTTATGCCATCTACCCTGTACTTCAATAAAATGAGGAGCTGTTATCTTGTTACAGAAAGTAAGAAGCATCTCTGAACCTATTATCCTTATGAGTGCCTCAATCTCTTGGTTAAAAATAGCTGAAGAAATTCAATTACAGACCATATTTAAAACAAGTAAATTCCATTCAATACACAATACAACAGTTATGTTATGTCCCATTGTCTCATTTCACAACTATGTGCACGGTATCTTTATCTGATTAGACTCGCCTGTATACGGGTCCTGTGTGTTTATTTTACAATATTGTTGACTTACCTCATTGAAAATGCTGTAGGCCAGACAAAGAGAGACCGGATGCATCGGCTTATAATAATTGCCGAATGTGTACATATACCAAAGTCCAGGGGCGGGAAATACAACCGTCAGCATATCGCATATGGCCATGCCTGAAAGGAAATGACCAAAAAAATAAAAGCAAAGATGAGAAAATATAAAAACAAGATAGAAAGACAAACAAATTGACAAATTGTGTTAGCCAATGGCTTAAAGACCAGATGACCAACTTGTTTTTTTGGCTTAAAAACTAGTTTCCTTACATTCCTGAGTCCTTTGACCCCTTGTTGTTATTGGCCAAGAGCTCAAGGTTTTTCCGGCTAAGCCAACAATTTGCCCCAATGTCATGTGCCCCAAAATAAAAAGAGGCTGTATATACTTCTACACATACTATATATATATTTATGGCTGACTTGGCAAAAGGGAGAAGAAAGGAATGAAAAGTCAAAATGTTAAGCTGGTCAACTTCTGTTCCATCTCTCACTCTTGACTGATTTCGATAAGTGTAACTAATTGGATCAGAGTTGCAGCGCTGCTTACTTAACATTTGATTGAATTAATACCTTTAATTAGTTGCAGCTAAAGCGACTAATCAAGTTAATATTACCTGCATCGAAGTTCAAGTTCATCATACGCCCCGTGTGACTCGACTCGATTTCTCTGGCTGGCCCGACCTTTGGTCCCCATTGGGAGCTTCGTGTTCAGTGTCCGTTTAACTTACAATCAACTGTTGTTGTTGTTATTGTTGTTGTTGTTGTGCGACACAAAGTTCATTTCATGTTTGGTCTGCTGTCATTTATCGTCGCTTAACTCGCCTCGTGTCCGTCACCAGCCAAATGCGATTAGCCCCTGTCCTGTCTATGCTCCCTTCAAGGCCCATCCATGGGGTGAGCTTAACCCATTGACAGCCAGCATGGCTGACAGTGCCATTTGTCAGTCTCTGATAACAAAAATATAAGGGGAGCCCTTGTTATGCTGGCGAAAGCGAAACATGAACGAAATGTCACTATAGCAATACTTTAAGGCTTACAACTGTCGTCCAACTTTCAACTCCATATTTCAGAGTTGAGTTCTCAGTGGGTTAAGTAAATCTGCTGCTACAAATTGCATTGACACGCAGCTAAAATTGAATCGCCTGCTGCTGATAGCATCTTCTTAACCCCCATCACAACTCTAGAGTTAGTTTGCAGCAACTTCAAGTCTCAAGTCTGGTGTCAAAGCCACTTAAGCAGCCAGCAGCCAGCAGCCAGCACGAGGCAACTTCGTGCCACATAGTCAGCGACTTTTCATAAATCAGTGTGGCAAATACCACCACACAACATGCCACGCCCTTAACGGCCCCCTCTCGTGGCAACAGTCAGTCAGCCATTAGCATTACACACGCTATTAGAATATCTCAGCATTACTTGAGTTGTGGCACGCGGAATGCCAACGGACTGAGAAGAAACTCAAAGCAACGCTACGCGAACCGAACCGAACCGAACCGAACCGACGCGAAATGTGGCACGCACATTGCCCCAGCTATTTTTGAAATCTCGCAAAACTTCTGCCTGATTTAACATTGTGACGCATTAAATGGATCCCAGTGCCAGCATCAAAGGGGATGTCCACCGGGGAAAGCACAAATCACACCAAAGATGAAATGAGCGGGAAATAAATAAAAATGAAAATAATAATCATAAAAGTGCTTTCGCAAAAAAAAGGGGGTGATTACGGGTGCAGCCGTTAAAGCACAGCAACAATCTCAACAGTTATCGATGCCAATGTCATCGATAATTACCATCAACTGCTAAATAGCTTCCTTACTTTAAGTTAGGTAATAGATTTTGAAATTTACCGACTATTTCCTATATTCCTTTACGATAATATTGATTTATTTAGCAAAGTGAATAGATTTTTATGTCCTTATATCAATACTTAATCTACATATATTTATCGATTGATTTTACAACAAGGAACCAAGTTAAGAAACTGTCTAGCTTTAATTTATTTGCATTTTCAAGCTATAGAAAAGCATAAATAAACATTTGTATAAATATTTTGAGCCTAGCCGTATTCCTGAATAAGTAATCTCTCCGATATCTCATAAGCTAAGAAATGAACCTGTTTTGAATAGTTCAATTAACTCTAAACAAAATTAATTCTTTTTGAAAACTCATAAATTTGCCAATATATATCGATAATCAAGTAATTACAACTCTTCTAAAGTTTTTCCATTTTTAATTAGTGATTTTAAAAAATTTGGAATGTATTTTCTGACATTTCTCTGGATTTTAATTAGCCCATCTATATTAAAACTATAGTAATTGGGAACTTAGCTCCTAGTTCAATTGAGTTATAATAATAAAATGCACTTCATTCAAGAAAAAATTTTAAAATATATATATTAGAATGACCACTAAATGTATCTGTTAGTTAAAACTACACTTACCCATTAGGACAAAATTTGTTGGCGTGGCCATGCTCTTTTTGCTGAGTACCAGAACAATCAATGAATTGGATATTATGGTCATGAAGAGCAGGAAGGGCATACAATAGCCGTATAGAGGCAGGGCGTAATCCAATGGCGAATCGCAAGTGATATTCCAATATGAAACATTCGAATCCATCGAACGGCATTCGCTGCTATTCAACTGCTGCTGATACGAGGCATAGTCAAGACTGTCGTTCATGCTCGTCGCATAGTCCACGAGAAGAAAATGTGTCTCATTGAGGCTGACGGGAGAGGTTCCAATCAATCCGGGCACTCGTCCCACTGTAGCAACCGAGGCGGATACGGATGCCGATACGGATGCGGAGGCGGATGTTGAGGGCAATGGGTCAATGGTAGGTAGAACACGTGCTCCATAGAGCACGTCCGATGCGGCGATACCATAGGAATAGACCGTTTTATTATCCATATCGTTCAATGTTTTCGTGACTGCCGTTGACATTTCCTGTAGTTCAATTAACAGACTTCGACTTAAATCAACAGACCTGGCCAACATGTGTTGGCCAACATGTCGGGACAATCTTTATCAATTCTCCGCTTGTTTTTAAGTCCGCGATTACAACTCGGAAATGCGATTCTCTATCTCTTTTCTTAGTGCTCGCTCAACTGTGGTGGTTTATGTTGCGGTGGTGTTAGTGGTGCTGGTGGTGCTGTTGCTGCATTTATTGAGTTTGCCACAGCTGCTTTCATCTTTTTCTGCAACGAAAGAAAAGCAAAAAGAAAAAAAAGAAATCAATTTTAGTTTGGAATACTTTTCACAAATAATACTCAAAGTGGAAAGTTTTTCATGCACGTTTTTATGTATGTGTGTATATGTGTGTGTATGTGTGTGGGTGTGTGTGTGTGTCTGCGGTAACTCTGCTTCTTCTTCTTCATCTTCTTATTTAATGGCCCTTTCAACCAAAACTTTTCCCATTGAGCCCATTATAATGGGGCTTGGGGGCAAATATGCTCTAATGTCCAAGAGCAAACAGTTGATAAAAAAATGTAAGGAAGAAGTAAAGAAGGAGAACGCAACCACAGTTAGTGGATAGCTACAGATAATTGTTGATGATTATGATTGAAATTTCAAAAATTATGAATTATTACTCTACTTAGCCAGAAGG
Source organism: Drosophila neotestacea (assembly GCA_035044365.1). Taxonomy (NCBI): domain Eukaryota; kingdom Metazoa; phylum Arthropoda; class Insecta; order Diptera; family Drosophilidae; genus Drosophila; species Drosophila neotestacea. The sequence goes on from JAWNMD010000799.1 coordinate 1,249,793, forward strand.
ATACTTCCGTTAAGCCATTCAAATTAATTTGTATTTTTAGACCCAGTACTTTAAAAAAGTACAAATGGATCTATTACGTTTGTGCAAAAAAAAATGTGCTTAACAGGCAGAAGGAGGCGTGGCAGACCCCATAAAGTATATATGTTCTTGATCAGCATCAACAGCCGAGTCGATATAGCCATGCCCGTCTGTCTGTCTGTCCGTCTGTCCGATTTTTGAGTTCCTAGATCTCAGAGACTATAAGAGCTACAGACACCAAATTTGGCATGAAGGCTTATCTATATCTTGCATTGATCAAGTTTGTTTTAGATATTTGCCACGCCTCCCTCCGCCCCTAGAAATTGAAAAACAAAATTTTAAAGACGAATTACAAGAGAACCTTTAAAACTAGTGCCTTGATTTTTGGTATATATAATACTCGCTATAGTCCAAACCTGTCCTAAATTTCATTCCAATCGGTTGATAAACGCGGAAGTTATTTAACTAACAATGTTACAGGCAAAAGGAAGAAGAAGAGACGCTAGCGGCCTCTATGTTTATCAAGTGGCGCCATCTATTGATGGTACGCAACATTGAAGAAAAATCTTTAGTGAACGCTTTGCACTCAAAAAGTACTGGGTCTCCTACTGTCGAGCTTGCTCCACTGTAGCTTACTGCATTTTTAAGTACATTTTGTTTGATTAGTGTTGTAAAAAGTTTAACATGTTGTTTTAAACTATTTATGACAAAAACAGCTAGTCTTTGTGCCAAAATAGGCTAGATGCTGCTTCAAAAAAGGCTAGATCTGAACTAGTTATAAGTCGTGAATGCAACAAGCTGCAACTAACACCAAAAACCCACAAAAAGCGAGAATTTGAAATAAAATCTAAACTCTTTGGCAATTCAATGCTTGTTATGTAATCCGCAACTTAAATTGTACATAAGATTGTCTGACTTCTGTTGACTCCTTTGACATTAGCTTCGCTTTCCATTATGATCTAAGAATCAGACCGGGTATGCTGAATGCTCAATGGCGGCATTTTGGTATGTTTATGCTTTTTAATGGCCTTATTTTTCGCAATCGAATCGGCAAACAGACAGACACACAGTCACATTTTATAGACAAGTTGTTGGCATGGCCAAAGGCCACATTAACCGACATAAAGGACCCGAAACCGACTGGCGACGGGTCGACGGGTTCAACGGGGATTGAGGCGAAAAGTCGCGAGCCTGAAAAGGAAATTGAATATGGTCTCCAAAAGGCATTGACATATGTATTTTCTGGGGAAAAGCACTTTCCCCCGAGGCATGTTGAACAAGCCTAATGCGATTTAGTTGCCCAGTGATAAGGCGATGACAAATATTGCGCATACGCCAAGCTGGCCACCAAAATAGCACTTAATTGCCACACAATGGGACAATATGATATTGATTAAATGGCATATAACATAAATAAAGTTTAAACTGAAACAATTTCACGTGATTTGCTTCAATTTTAGATAGAAAGGTTTGCATTTGTCAAGTATAATCGAATGTCCATCAATCACAAAGGCAACAAAGCGCATCAAAGCCAGGCCAACAGTCAATTTGCTGACCAGTTGTCAGTCCGCATGCCGCATTCCACTCGCATTCCACTTGGCGTGGCATGCCACAAGCCACAATCGGCACTCCGTAAGCCGCGAAGTAGATATTTCAACGCCTAAAATCAAATCCAAATCCCGGAAGCACTTTTCGCCTAGTACATTCTTTTGGTCATCAGACAGACAGATTGACAGACGGTAAGATAGAGAGTCGTCCTTAATTGGCCTTTAAAATGCCAAGCAATTGTGTACTTGCTGATAGCTTACAGTAAATAGAATTCCATTGCAATTCCATTTCAAATAGCTGTCGAATAGTTGCTGACTGACAGTTTGACAAATTGATTGACAATTTGTCAGTTTATATAATAGCGATGTTTGATCATCGCACAAATGCAAATTGCAATTGCGACCACCTTGATGCATTCGACAAATTGAATTGAATGCAAATGAATATAGTATTAAGTCATGACTCAATTCAAATAAGTGCACAACTTTAGCTAAACATTAAGTGCACTAAACAACTGAGACCTAAGACTCATTTTCTAGCTATTCACCTAGATAATTTTTGGATTATCTTACAACCAGCAGATTTAACGAGCTTGATGTTCAAAATGCACATGATTTAGATATTAAATTTACTATTTAGATGAGAAAAGCCGACTGATAAAGTATTTTATTACTTTCATTTTTTTATGCCGGATAAATTGTGGTTTTATATTCAGTCAAATAATGACATGAGCAAACAGTCAAATTATCCTGAACTTAATGTAAAATTTAAGCTTAAGAGTTAAGAGTTTTAAAATAAGCTAAATGGCAAGTTGACCACCAAAATATATGAAAAAACATTAAGTTTACGACTTGCTTTATCTACTTTCAGCTATTTACATAGATTGTTGAACATACATCCTGCTAAATTGTATCGTATTTTGACAGTCGAAATTAAAATTAATTTTTTGTGCTATTAAACAACTATTAAAATTGTCTGAGAAGCTATATCGTTTATATTTTCTTTTAAAGACTTTCGTTTTGGACTTTTATTAGCTGTCACGAATCACATTGATTTGTTGACGACATTAACAATGCATCAGAATTTCCATTAGCCTCAGCCTTGAATCCCTAACATCAACAACAACGAGAGCAATCTGAGTTGTTGTTGATGTAAAAATACTTAAACTAGCACACACATCTGTCGGTGGGGCATGCTGGTGATTTCAAAGAGTCGTCTAAGAGTCTCACCACCTGCTCCACATTCACACCGTTAACACACACCCACACACACACACACAATCATAGTAAAGACATCATCATAAAGCGATTAGTGAAACTAAAACTGCCATTAAAATGCCTCAGGCATTGCCTTGAATACCTCTGACTGAGGACTGAAGAACATTTGGCATTCAGTTTGCGCCCTGTTCAAATGAGTTTCCAATATTTGCCTTGAGAGATACTCTATAGTAATGCTTAGCTGAGAAAGGGCACACTATAAAAGTTCTTCATTTCACATCAATTGCAATTTTAGTTGTCGTGTGTCACAATCTCACCTATTTGAAGGGTATCATTTAGTCGCACATTGTATGCTTTGTCACACACGCCCTCTTAACGCCCTGTTTGATGCGCTTGTTTTGATTCCGTTGAAGAAAAACAAGCGACAACCGAAACTAGATCAACTTGAACGAGAACAATCAACAGAGCATAAAACAAAGAAATCTACCTATGGTGGGGAGTGCACAACTGTTACATACCCAATAAATATACGAAAGAGAAGCGCTTCTTTAAATTGGGAGACTGTAGCTAAATCCTAAGAGACGCTGTGAATCTTTATGACAACTTGCACAGCACAAGAATATACTAATATAAAACATATGATTTTACAGGGTATCAAAGAAGGTAAAAGAAATTCAATTGCTCTTTCACAGTATGAAAACGGAAACAATTTGTAATTACAGAGTATTAATAGGTTAGGGAAACTTATTTGCTCTGTTGTCAGTACTAAAACGGCAACAATTTTTAGATATACTGCCTTTTCTGACTGTGAGGATAGAGAAAAAAAGGAAATGAGAGGAAAAAGAGTAGCAGAAGAAGGTATCTCAACTGTCTGGTAGCTTGCAAGCCCGTCTAGTGCCTAAAGTATCCGTTATATGCCCGCTTTGGCCATTGTAAGGACTTTTACCAAAAATTTAAATGTCTCGCGCTTTTGTGGTCCCATGAATAAATTTCACAGTCAGCTACCAGAGATGTGTGTGTGTGTGTGAGTGTGTGCTGAGCAGGCTTAAACGGGTATAGAGGGGAGTAGAGGGTTCTTGAGGTCGCAGTATATCAGCCAGAGTACATAATTAATTCCCTAAATAATAAATGAAAATGAAGAAAATTTACTTGGCCCCGCTTGGGGAAATGAATGCGGTCTATTTTCATGAGCGGGCTAAAAGAAAGAGAATTGTGGTAATATGATAAAGTAGGGGTAGCTTAACGTTGGGGTAGTTGCCCCAAATTGCAGATACTTGTGCCGCATTAGATAAACCATTAGATAAAAATGCATTTATTGTTGGATTCAATGCCAAACAAATTTCACGCCAACTTGCAGACTTAATCATTTGTAATCGTTTAATGCTGCATGCTTATGTTTAGAAATCCAACCATTTGGCCTAGTCAAAACAGTCGAGTTTGTGTTCGTTAGTCTTTCAGAAGTTACGCCCCCTTTTTGGGGCAAATTCCCCTGCCAGAAAAAGTCGGATCACAGTTAGGCATACGAAATGAGCTTGGCCAACTGAAGAAACTTCCCAGACATGCCGAATTAGTAGTTCACATACGCAGCGACACGCCACGCCCACAATAAAAGGCGTTGAGCGCCAAGGGAGAACAAAGCAGAAAGAGAGAGAGAGAGAGGGAGAGATACTGAGAAAGAGATACGTAACTAGATTCAGAGCTGAGCTTGGGCCGCTTAAAGCGTTTAGTGTTTTTAGTGTAATCGCAATGGCAAACTTTTTCGATTTGGGAATTAAAATAAAAAGCAACAACAATTCCTCCCTTTTCCCCATTTTCTCCTCTTCTATCTCTACTTTTCTCCCTCGTCTTGTGTTCGCATCCCGTTTTCCTTGAAAAAAGTTTTTCGCCACGCATCGCTGACGCTTTTACGCTTTCACTGTAATGGGCAAATCCAAAAGCGTATCCTCCGACTTCAACAAACATACTGCCCCTGTCTCTCCATTTTGCTTCTCTCTCTTTGTCTCTCCCTCTCACGATCAGATAAGTGATAAGCCGCCATACAAATTGCTTGTGCCAGACGCTCAAGTTCGCTGCACGCGAAAATTGTTGCCTACTCGAAGGCGCACTCGCGTGTTACGGCTTAATAAAAGGATTGACCATAACCTATAGTGAAATCAGACCCTTTTCAATTTGTGGCACAAGTATGCTGCATTACCGATAAGTGTATATGGTAATGGTCTCTCTCAGCTCCATATAATTGTTTATAGCACCCAACTAAAAGGGTCAATGCTCCGTTGATAAGCGCTAAGTTTACAATTGCAGCAAGTTAAGTTGTTAGTCCTTCAGTTGATTCGGATAATTATCACGAAACTACGAGACGAACTTTTCTCAAACTGCACTTTCCACACATGTATGTGCAGAACGAGAAATAAAATGTTGGTTTAACTTGTTTATAGTTTTTCTTTTAAAAAGCTTGACCCAAATTATGAAATTAAATGCACACGTGGGGAAGTACATTTTTCATTTATTAATGTCTTGAATGCACATTTCTCAGCTAAAAGGAACACATTTTCAAGGAATCCTTCACTTCTAAAGTAGGCCCATGTGTATCTATTAAGCTTTCTGCGCATTTATTTATTTGCAATCCATGAAAGTTAAATTCTTTTTCTTTTAATGACATCAAGGCTAAATTCTGAATAGAAACTCATCTGCAAAGTAGCGCATTTTCCGCTTGTTTGTGCATCATTTAGAGCACTGCAGTCAGTTGGGAGGGAAAATTAAGTTAAGGGGTAGAGTAGGGGAAGGAAACAGCAACTGAAACATTTAAGTAGCTGCAGTGTCACTCCAAGCATTACATATTCAATTGAGATGCCAAGTCAAGGAAACGAAAGGAAATAAAAATACAGTCAAGGTGCGAAAATAAATGTACTCGTATATGGGGGAAGCTCAGAAGAAAAAGCGCCGGAAATGACGACCAAAATGTTCGTTCAACTTAAAAGACGACGAAGAGTTCAACATACTGAATGGAGGACAGGTGTGTCAACACTTTAGTGTGCCAGTATATGTGTAAAAGTGTGTGTGTGAGTGTATGTGTGTGTTTATATTCCAACGTGTCATTGCAATGCAGTTTGTTATTTTGAATGGGTCGCAATTTACATAGCAAAGCTGGCGCTGAGGCCAAGTTAAGCAGTTAACAGTAACAGTTAGTGCAACCAAATATGCAAATGGCCGACAGAAAGACAGACAGACAGTTTGTTAGACTGTCAGACAGTTTTAGAGACAGTTCATAGGCTTTTAGTAGGGTGGGGGGCATGACTGGGCGCCTTTTAATATTTAATGCGGCGACGCATTAAAATCAGTCCAGCCGCAAAATGAAATTATAAATTGACTGAAAAGGGTGGCTCCCTTAAAAGAAGGGAGGTAATTGGATTAAAGGAGGTTAAGTGGATATGTGTGTGTGTGTGCATGGAGTATAGCCGCTAAATACGAATTTCTAGCTTTATAAATCTATTTAGGTCGACAGAAAAAATAAAATGCGGCCGTCAAAGCGATGAAAGCGACTTAAACACATGTAGATACGATACGCAAGATTCTAGATAATAGGGTTGTCACCGTCCCCAAAAACGAGCGATATAATAAACATATTGTGTAGAGCAAAGATTTGAACAACGAAACAGTTGAAACTTAATACCTTATTGTTAGATATGTTAGATTACATACAAACTTCAAAAGAAAAAATATTTTTGGTTTGTAGAAACTTACTGTTCTTATGATTTTTCAATTTTTTCTTTTTTGATTTGCATTTCTATCAACATAAATATTAGCATTAGCATTGGCATTAGCATAAGTATTGGCATTAGGGCTAGCGCTAATCATAAACAATAACAGTAGCATCAGTATTATTATTAATAGTATTAATAATAGTATTAGTATTAGTATTAAGTATTAAGTATTATTTGTTGCATTAAAATTAGTATTAAGTATTACAAAAACAATATTAACGTTGGCGTTAGTATTAGCAAAAGCATTAGCAATAATATCAGCATTAGAATTACCATAAGTATTTTAACATTATTTGCGTTAACATTATAAATAAAATTAGTAATAAAATTATTATTATCATTAGCATTTGCAACAGCAGTATCACTATTTTAAATGTGTTGGCTTCAATATTAGCTTTATCATTGACATTAGCAATATTATTAGCCTTTGCTTTAATATTGTCAATATAGACGACATCTTTGGAAGTTAACTTTTGGTTTTTCTTAGGTTAAAATTAACTTGAAATCCTTTAAACATAAACTTTAAAAACTCTCTGTCGGCACTCCCTTTGGCAAAGGGAATGCCAATTTCGGTGTTTCAAAGCATGTAAATTTTCGCTCTATCACCATCTCTTTATGTAACAAGACACTGGCATGCTGTTTCCTCTAAAATACACTATGAGAGTGTGTATACGTGTGTGTGTATCTGTGTGTGTGTGTCACCATTACTGAAGCGAACGGCACGTGCTGGCTACGCTGTCAGAAAAAAAAAGCAGCAAAAAGATCCAACGGCAAACCAAAGGCAAACGCGTCGTTAACATATGTTGTAGTCGAGTTTCCCAGCCAACTTGTATGCATATACTATATATCTTCCTCTCTCAGCGTGTGTGTGTGTGTGTGTGTGTAAACATTTTCTATAACAATTTGCCAAATGTTTGTAGAAAATATACGAGTTTTTCATACCTACACAGAGAGACAACAGCCAAGATGAACAGTGTGGCTAGCCAAGAGGGAACTGGGTTCATGAGGAATTGGTTAAAGAAGAAGAAAGGGGCTTGGCAGAGGGGGGAAAGACGCTTGTCTCGATTCAAAAGTGACTAAAGTGTTGGGCCCATGAGAAACACACACACACACACACAAGAGAAAAAAACAAAAAGAAAAATAAAATAAAACATGAACAAAAACGAGAGAAAAAAAACACTAGTCAATAAATGCAGAATGCTCAGCACAATTATACCCTAGCAATAAAGATAATGCTTACGGTAAAATCAGCTTAAAAGTAGACAAATCATATAACAATTTAATTTTCGTAAACGAACTATTTTTAAATAGTTACAGAAATAATTTATAAATCAAATAACGTACAAAATGATATTCCACTTAAAAATCGGTTTTAATTAGTAATTAGTTTTAACGACAAGAGTACAAATAAAATCCCAAAAATAAATGAATATAAGGACCTACACACATTAACTACAGGGTATGAAAATAAGTACTGTAGAAATACTCGTAATACAGAAATTTGCACAAGAGTTGAACAAATTTAAACAGCCGAACAACACATGGCTCACACACATACATACATATTATGTACATACATACATATACATGTAGGTGTACTTATTTTGAGGCAAAAAAAAAAACATGTTGAAAAACAATTTCATTTGCGGCGCGTCGTGCAACAATTTGAGGCAAGGATTTTGGCAAATTTTGTGGCTGAAAAATCTGCACTTGAAGAGTTAACAAATTGCTTGGGCGCAAGTTGTGTGTGTTTCCAACAAGTGCGGATTGCAAAGGAGCGATAGAGACAGCATGGAGAGGGAGTGAGACAGATAGAGTGCACGAGAGTGAAATAGATTAATAGAGATTGGAAGTCATCTGATCAATAAATCAAATGAAATAAATAAATCCCAACTTAAATGGCTTTAAGTTTCTCTCAACTGCAGTTTTTTGGGCTAATAAAGTTGTGAAGGCTGCTTATCTTGGCCAGGCTAAAAAGCTACTAACAATCGTAACATGTTTCCAAAAACTTTTACAGCCACTCAACTTCCCGCCGCCTATCTAACGAGCTATAAGGCAACTCAACCCTATCCTTATCCTTCTGGTAAGGCTTGACTGTATTTGTAGTTTGATTTTTTCATAAGTATAAACACATCCTGTAAGTAGCAATCTATAGAAGGTATGTAGAGCTTAACAAAATACACAGAAATTTTTGAAACAAATAATTTGTTGTTTCTCTATAAAAAAAAAATTTACATTGTATTAAAAAATTACTTAAAATTTGTTTGAGAATTATCTGTAAATACATCTGTGAAATCCATTTGTATAAACTAAAACTTAACTCTTAACTTAACTCCTAATAATTCTTGTCGCTTATAAACAGTGCTAGCTACTCAGTCATGTCTACAGGGTACACATTAGTCTAACATACTAAACTAGCGTTTTGCAGATTTTCCAACAGTTCCTTAAAATGCGCTTTCTGTACTTCTGACATTGTAAAGTTCATATCATGTAAGCGCAAACATTTCATTTCATTTTAGGCCACAAAAAGTGTTGACCAAAAAGGGATGTAGAGAAATGGGAGAGGGGGGAACATGGTTTTATAGTTTGCAACATTGTCAGTTACACGATAAGCTGAAAAATGCTGCCAAATTCACATTCACGTGCGCAAAGTGTTGCCTCATATTATCAAGTGCCTTGTTGCAGTTGCCAGATATATTGTAAGGGGATAAAGTGAGGAAGGAAAAGAGAATAGAAGAAAGGATCTTAGGGAGAGGGAAGGGACTAAGTGGGTACTTCTGGCCAGTAGCTTGGCTAGACAATGTTTAATGTACTGTAAACTTGACGGGATGCCAAAATCGAAATAGTTTTGAGAGCATTGTCTACGTTTCCGAGTGCTTGGCTTTCAATTCATTTTATGGCCCAAACACGGCAATTGTCTGCTACCAGTTGCCAGTTGCCAGTTGCCAGCTGCCAATAGTTGCTCTTGTTGTTGTTCTTTCTTTTTCACCTGTTCGATTTTACGCCAAATTTAACATACTACAATTTAGATTGAGATCTTATGAGTTGCTCAGCGTAGTAAAAGAGACAGAGACATGGAGAGGTCAGAGAGGGAGCTAGGAAGGAAGATAGGAAGATACAACTTTTTTTAAATGATATTAAAATTTACCCTTGCATTTGTTTTAACATATGTACATATGAAGCTTTCAACATTGTTCTACTCTGCTGCAATTTTAATTATTTATTCAACCTGCCACATGCCTTAATTGACCCCCATCTGACCTAGATTGGCATGCAACCTGCCACTCACGTATTTATTTTTATGGACAATCGGCTTTATTACAACTTACTGCGTCATTAAATATAGAGCTGCGCAAATTTAATAACAAATAGTGTCCATCAACGATATGTCAGCAACAACAAAAACCACCACATTCATGTAATATAAACAGCAAAAATATCTGACAAGCTACTGATATGAGCTTCTGTCTGTCGTGATGTCTGCTGATTTTTATAGCCCACTGTGTTGCCTGTCCGAATCATGCCTTATCACTGGAATGTGGCACATGTGAAAGTACAACCAGTGAAAGTTGACAACAAATAAAATAAACAACATTTGTTAAATAAAAAACATATTTATTTCTACTGCTAGAACTTGCAAATAATAGTATGTAACTAACAATGATTTTACTATCGATGCTATCAATGAGATTAAAGAGATTGATTGGTTATCAAATTATAAATGTGGTTATTCCAAATGGATATTTATTCTAAAGCTCATTGACACTTTTAAAAATATTCGATATTTTCGAGTTTCTGAATCAGAAATCTTTCTTATTTTTAATCAATTAAGCCGCAGCTACTTTGAGGACTTTTTTAATTCATAAATTTTAAATTGCTTCTTAGCCAAATCTTAATTCTGAAATGGTAAATTTAAGCTTCAAAATCAAACAACCAGAAATTTAGTTTTATTGAACATATTTTTGAATTAACTAAAAACAGCTAAAGCTAAATTATTAATTAAATTATGATTAAATAACATAATTGAATTCAGTTTATTTTTAGTTTTACCTAATCTCTCAATAATTTTTCTTTTTAATTTGAAAACATGGTTTGGCATTGCTATTGGACTAAGCTATGTTTAAAGAATATACCTGATAGACATTAAATCTACTGTAGATATAGCCACCATTTATAATAGCTTTGAAATGGAGAGACTACTCAAAAGTATATTTAATATTAAAACACTTTATACACGTGTGAAAATAACTCTTAAACATAGAACGATGTAAAATTAAACTTTATCGGATCAATAATAAATGATGAAAACTATTAATTTACGTAGATCGCTTCAATGTTTTGAAGTTTTTCAGTTGGTAAAAGCTGAAATTAAAACCAATTGAAGCAATTACTCAACCACAAACCCACAAGTTTCACTCAGCCATGAATTTTTGATATTTTTTGTTTTTATAACACTCATTGTTTTCATGTCGTTCAACATTTTTGCTTTAAATATTTAACATATTTTAAACAAAAACTGCAAATTGAAAAGTCGAACATGATGCAAAACTTTAATAATAAATGCAGGACAAAGTTACAAAAGGGGATAGAGTTTTGCTAGGAATTGCGATAGAAATGAATGTGAAGAGTGGAGGAGGTCAACACTATTTGTTTTTGTTGTGAAGGCAACCAACCATCAACTGACCAACATATATAACCACAGTACAAATGTTTATATTGATGAAACGTATCAAATTTCCAAAAACTGTACGGAAAGAACAAAAGTGGCCTTTGGCTCTTCAGGATGGAGAGGGAAACAGTTGGGGGAAGCCTGATACTTTGAAAGTTGTTAAACAACAATAAAGTTTATTTTCTTTAAAGTAAAATATAAATTAAATTGCAAGATATCAAAAGATTCAATTAATTTCTGTTGAAAAACTAATATTGAGCATTAAACATTTTCCGATTTGACCACAGTTGGCAATTTCTAGTTTGTCAACTAAGTACAAATAAAAGTATTTGGACGGAGAAAAGCTTTCAATTGGCATTAGAGGCGATTGCTTGTCTCCAAGGAAAGAGTCGTGAGAAAAAGCACGAGAAATCGAATTTAAAAATTTAAAAAATAATAATACATTGTAGTTATTTTGAAAAATAAAAATTGATGTTTGTATATTCTTTTGGAATAAAACTCCAGTCAAAACTGACAGAAATTTATCACTTCAGCTTATTGCATACACATAGATTTATCGGAATCATAAGAATAATAAATATAATCAATACAATTGCATAATTAATAAGTTTTAGCTTATAGCTCTAGTATTAAATGGATAAATAAGTAAATTATATGTGTTTTTGGAAGTTTAATTCTAGTATGTATATACTTAATCTCCGAATAGCTGGGCATTAAATTTAATCGTAATAAAGGAATGCCACTCTAAAAACATTTAAAAGAAAACAATGTATAATTTGTGAGTGGCAAAACATGCATGTATTTATTTAGCAATGTGTATGAGTGTCTGTGTATAAGTGTGTGTGTATGTGTGTGTATCTTTGTGTGTGGTCCATCTCCAGTTTGGAAAAGTTGCTCTGATTGAGGGGACAAATTTCGTCATTGTTTATCGTGTTGATTGCGTGGATAAATACTCGTTGAGCAAGTTGAGGTTTTCTTTTTTTTTCTTTTTTCTTTTTGATGGGGTTTCATTTCGATTTCGTGCTCGTTTTTTTTTCGCTTGTCGATTTGTCGTTTTTTGGCTTTTGTCTAATTGAATTGGGAATGCAGCTGGATTGCGTCAATGAGCAACCCGAAGCCAAACAGCATCATCATCATCATATGTATGAATTTGAGCATTCGCAATGGGAATCAAATTGTGAAATGGGAATGTGAAATGGGAATAGATTGGAAAGTTGAATTGGGATCAGAGCAATGCGTAAGCTACGTGCCTCGGATAAACAAAATCAAACACAATCGAGATATACGATGGGTACACGCCAAGTCTCAAGATAAACGATAGTAAATACATATGGTTATAAATAGATATTTGCTTGAATTGTAGGGATAAGGGAAGGGGGGATCTGGGATCAGCTGGTGGCCGTAGGAGGCGCTAAACGATTTATGATCTTGTCAAAGATATATGCGCTGGCGAAAGTACATAATTGAATTTAATTAGTTTATGCTTCGTGCGCTTGCTTTCAATTAGTCTTCCTTCTCTGACACCCCCTCACTTTGTTATTGTCTACCCCCCATGCTGATGCTGCTTTTGCAGGGCTTTTTGCAGGGGGTGGTTCAACTTTTGATTGACATTGTGTAAGAATCTGACTCTCATTTTCCTCAGTTTCCTCGCTATCTGACTTCCTCCTTTCTTTCTTTTTTTTTTTGTGGCCTGCATTGTGCTTTGTTTCTGTCCCTATCGCTCTTGGTTTTCGTTTTGGCCACAGACAATAGCTTAAAGTTTTATGACAATTGTATTTAATTATGCGCCGCCTTCAGTTAGTAAGTCTGTCAGCCAGTCAGTCAGTCAGTCAGCAGCATCATGTTAGCTCTCTAATCCCATTGCGAGACAACCAGAAGCTCCTTTGTGGCCAGCCATAAGCACTTCCCCCAATTATGCACATTTGACAGGATTTCTCTTCTCTTAATGGACTCGAAATTGTTTTGTGCAAAATTATGAAAACAAAACTGAAAGCGAAAACTGAAAACCCTAAAGAATATTAAAAAAAAAATAATGGAAAATTTTCATCAAAATAATCAGAAATAAGAAATTAAGGAAAACAAACAACGACAGAACTGTTTCTATTATCTTTGGGGAACACTTTAAGAGAGATTATATTGTTCCCGTGACAGTCTTAAGATATAATACTTATTATACTATACATAATTGTTAATTATACAGAGTAGCTTTAAACACAATACAATGGCATTTAAAAAGGTTTATTGAATGGAAAATTATTAAAAATATTAAGTCGAATTATGAGTGTGGGAATTGTTCTAAAATGTTATTAATATATTTTACAGTTCAACACGTTCGCTGTCTGCTGAATTCTGTGACCTGATTCCAGTGGCAATCTCATATATTTCTACATGTCAGACTGTCAGGTTGCTCTAATTAAGTCAAAAGTAAACATGAAAAAGATGTTAAGATATCAGCCAAATAGAAACAAATTAAAATGCCAGAGACGTCCAATGAAATAATCGTCTTCAGATGAGGAGATTCGACTGGAATTTAGAAGATGTTACGCTTGATTCGGGTAGACATTCAGCTTTAATTTTGACTAAAAATTCCCCTTAAGAGTCCAACTGCCCCTTGAATGATGTTTATGGCGTGTTCATAAATACCTGGCAAATGAAAAGCGCTGGGCGGCTTCAAATGGAAATGAAAATGAAAAGGAAAAGAAAAGCGAAGGCTAAAGCGTAAACGAAAATAATAATAATAATAATAATCCAAAAACAGTTCAGCAGACACATCAAGCAAACGGCACGTCAAAGACCGAATACCAAAATGAGGATGATGATGGTGATGTCGATGTCGATGCTGATGATGGTTCTGTTTCTGTTTCTGGTTGTCGTTTTTTTTTTTTGGGGTTGGAGATACTACGCGGAATGGTCCATTGGGGGCATCGCTTGCTTATTGCGTATGAAATCACTTAAGTCTCTGTAAACAGCTCCCAGTGGCAACATAAATATGAACTTGAGGCAGCCAGCAGTTCGAGACCTAATAATAATAAGCCTTGGCTATGCGGTTCTTCTTTGGGCCAGGCCTTCATAATGGAGTTGGAGTTAAGGCAATGGGAAATGGCAGATGGAGATGAAGATGGAGATGGAGCTCTAGATGAATGTGACATGGTAATGGGCAATGGGAATGAGGCATGTGCATTTATTTATTGAGGTGTCAGCGTTGGGATTGGTCACAAAAATAACAAACAAGTGGCCAGTTTCCAGTTGCCAGTTGTCAGTTGTCTGTTGCCAATTGCCAGTTAGTCGCCAAAGAAATGACAATAGGCTTTTCCCGCTGCGAGTTTATTTTGCCAGATAACAACAATAAACTTCTGGACAAAACATTCCCTTCGACCATATCAGTTTAGATGTAAAAAGTTTTTACGATAAGACCTTGACGTATGTTGATTTATTATAAACGTTTTCTTGTTTTTATAAAGTTAAAGGGAGTGAAATACTTTATGACAAGTTTTGAATATCGCGTATACGTATCCTTGACATCAGTTTTAAATATTTTCGCATGTACATTTTACACATTTTCTGAATTGTTCTTCATAAATTTAGATAGCCATTGCGATAATGTAATCTTAGTAAAATATTTAGAAAGTGTAATTTCAACTCAGTTATAAATATATAATATGTTTGGAATGCTGAAAATAATATCAAATATATTATAGTTATATGTATATTATTTTTAACCTAATTGAATTGCATTTCACAATACTTGCTGCAATTTTTAACAAGTATTTTTCACATTTCATTTGTTAGTTATTTTTAGAGCTGAATTATCGATTATAATATTGATTATTTTGTTATGCATTTCTTATTAACTTGGCCTAAATGTTGGTGTCTGCTCGTAATGAGTTTATTGTATTTCACTTGCCAGAATCTATTGAGCATTAAGAAGTCTTTTTCCGATCTGGTGGTAAGACATTCTGTCCCGAAATCAATCGAAGTAAATCAATTGTGGCATTTGGCAGCACTCGCTTTCTCCTCCTCTCTCTTTCTTCTCTCTCTCTGTCCTTCTCTCTCTCTATCTGCTTTCCCTTTCTGATGCTGACGTTGTCATGTCTCCTGAGGTCGTCGAACGTTGTGTTCAGGGACCAACTTGGTGGTGCAAAGGGGCAACAACTTGAGTATGTGCGTGTTCTTAATCGCAACAAATTCTGTTGACTGATGCGCATATATATGTACAAGGATTCCACTTCATTGAAGCGTCGCCAGTGTTGCCACACTGTCGCCAAGTGGGCATAATTACATGTTTCTCTGGGTCTATGAACCGTTAATTTCCATTGAAATGCCATCTGCCTCCCCTCCTTATTGTTGTTGTTGATCATTTGTTGTTATCATTGCTGCTGGTATTGCATTTAAGCCTTGAGGAACTTAAAGTTGAAACCAGTTCAATAGATTTCCATGTACATGGCAATCACAAAAGTATAAAAGAGCAAGTAAAAGTTGATTAGATGAGTCTACTCAACGGATAGATTCCACGTAAATTATTCAACTCTAGATAACTTTTGGTAAATATTGAGAATTAAATACAATTGTCTATGTTGCTCTGAGACCGAATTAAATTTCTATGTATGCCCAACTCGAAAATACCTGAACTAATATAAAAGCGAAGCTTGCTACACACAATATATATTGTGTCCATGACTATAAGACTATCTGAGTAGCCATAACAGTCTACATATATACAAATCTAAAAACAAAATCTCTATTCACTTTCGAGGATCAACTACATGACAATTACAGGGTATACGCCCGCTGGTAGACCTGCGAAGCTGTTGTTATTGCTACTGCGTAGCTTTGACTGTTGTTGACAGACTTTCGACGACGGACGGGGACAAAAGCCACACAAACTTGGCACCCATTAAACTGAGTTTTATATAGAGACGACTGGCAGACCGGGTAACGGTTATTGAATTAAATGTCTGTCTCTCTCTAACTGTCTACCTCTCTCTTTCTCTGTCTGTCTGTCTGGCTGCCTGTCTCTTACTTTCTCAATTCTTTCAACTTCATTGCTTCGCTTTGGCTTTTAGTTACTTTACAGCAATTAAATAAGGAATATAAATTTGAATATCCTTAAAAGTAGTTGAAGAACTTTTTTTTGAAGAATATGATATAAGAATCTCTTATGCAATCTGCAATGTCCTTCAGCTGATGTCCACATTTGTTAGCTTGGCCTTGTCTCTAATGTATTTCTCCAATCAACTCGTGTTTGTCTCCTCAACTTGGTCAAGTTCGTTGACCATTTGCCAAAAGGGCATTTGACTCTCCACTCTGGCTATTTTTGGTACAATATTTGAGTGGCATTTGTCTCGAGAGCAATTTAATTAACCATTTAAAAGCAACGAAAACATGCTGATATCATGCACACACAGGCTCGTCAATGAGTCGAACCAATTTTGGAACTGGTTCCAGAGCGAGCTCAAGGCCCTTTATTTTGGAACTGAACTAACGAAATCTAAGTACGGACTGACTGATTAATTCTTGGATAAATCTAATTTAGATTAGAATTTAAAAAAAAACTCATACCAAGTTGACAATATGGTTTAAACACAATAAGTAAGGACTTACTGATTAATTCTTGAATAAATCAAATTTCAATTTCAATTAATTAAAAAAAAAACTCATACCAAGTTAACAATATGGTTTAAACACAATTGTGTAAAGAGTTGATTTTGGTCGTCATCAAAGTAAATAACAAATATATTTGAGAGTACACATATCATTTTCTCCACTTCCTGAGAAATTTGAGCTTAAATTTTAAATTGACAGCATCATAATTCATGTTAATTTGTTTTTAAACCCTTTATCTTAAACTTGCTTTTATCGAATAAGTCTCCCTGATTCAATAAAGACATTAAGTCACTTAAAAAAGCATATGTTTTTACCATTTTTGTTGTTCATCTTTCAAACGAAATTAGCTCGATTTGGTAGGCAGAAAATATTACGCATACGCAGCATATGGCATAGTAAATGGTTAAATTATATACTTTAAATGCGATTTGTAGTATATTAAATAGCACTAATGGCTGTTGTTATAAATAATTTTAGTCAGATTATTACTTAGGAATATCTAAGAACAACAACAATAACGATGGAAGTTCTTGTGAGATATCCATTTGGGAGTGCTTTTAAAGGGTCGTTTTTTTACCCTTACAAAGGCATAAATTATAAATTGCTTAAAGAAATCAACAGACATTAAGATGTAAAAATTAGCTTATTGGAAAATTAAAAAAAACCCATATATCATAAACTTTATTGGTAAAATCTTTCATGAAATTGTATTGTTGTATTCAAAAAATAGCTACTTAAAATGTATATTATATTGTTAAATTGAATGAATATCTGTGTTAGAGTATTTATTTTTCCAATATCCAAAGTGGTTCCGCATTTTATTTTCTGTTGTTATTTCTATTTAGAGTTAAACCAAGTGGCCGGTGTTCACATGCAAGCTGTGCGCTAAAGATAGCAGAAGAGAAGACCCCCGTTGAGGGTAGAAAAGGGAGAGAAACTGGATTGGAACTAGGTAAATAGTGCTAGGGTCTTTAACACAGTGGGGGTGTTGAGGCAAGTGTGGAGAGAGATGATATAACTGAGGACAAAAAACAATAACGCAATATTGCATGAGGCTGGACAGGCATTGTCATCTTTTGATGGTTCCCCAGTTGTGTATGTGTGTGTGTATGTGTTGTGTGTGTGTGTTTAGTGAGATTTGGCTTAATTAAATTCCGGCATAAAAGGATTCCTTGGTTAGCTGTGCGTGTGTGAGCCTTTTTATGCCTTTTGACAAAAGTCTTAACGGCTTATTTGTGGCGAAACACACACACACATTCTTGGCACAGAGGCCTTTGATAGCGCGCATAGATTTTAATTACAACTATAAATCATAAGGAAGCACGCAAACCCCTTCGACTCTAAAAATAATGAGACACACACAAACATATTTGTATCTGTGTGTTATCTGGCAACATTATGAATACTGAAAAGCCATTGAAGAACTTAAAACCATACGTGAAATATACATATACATTCTCCAATGCTGTTTACACTGTCCGCTCTCGCCAAAATCTGGCTCATTGTTTCGGCCATTGTTCTACTTCTGCTTTTGGCCCAGGTCTATACGTAATCAGTTTGCCTCCTTCCCTTTCAAAATTTATTGGGGAATGGCATATAACTATAAAAGTTGCCTGTACATTAAAAAGTTAAGAGTTTCTGCTAGTTAGAGTTAGTCCATTTGCCAGCTGGCAAACTGCCCGAACAAGCCTGAAAATAGGACCAGTAACTGGTAACCAGCAACCGCTAACCAGCAGCACCACTAAGTCTGGGTCCCATAAAAGCCACTGATTTGAGGGCAGAGTAATGTCAGCTGGTATGCTTTATGTTAGTCCACTTCATGGTTTATACTTTCATTGTGGCAAAACTATTTATGATAATTGCTAGCAAGTTGAGGCAACATCGATTCCGTGGCATCAGGTTGCTGCTGGTGGGGCAACCACACGAATTTTGGGGGCAACAACACTAACAGCACATAATTTATGGCAGCTAAAGTAAACATAAAACTCACAATGTTGCAAAACTATCGTTAGTCCTTGACGAAAGTGAAAGGTTTCTAACAACATTTTACAGATTTGTAAAGGTAAATGAATATTTTTAGAAAGAGAAATTTATTAATAAAACATAAAATATGTGAAAAGGGAAATATTTTCAAAGTTGGTTTTCTTCTGTCAGCCTATCAGGAAATGTAGAAATTTGATTTTATAAAGATACGATAAGAAAGTAAAGTGAAGTTACTCAAAGATTAATTGCACTTCTTTATTCCTTCTTATAATTTAAGTCTCTGTTCTCATTATTTAAAATCGTTTACTTAGGAGACTTATGCATTATGTGTCTAGTTCGATAATGATTTATTTCTTTATTCAGCAAAGAATTGAAGTTAGAAAACTCTTTCTGATCTGATATGAAGTGTAAATCTCTCTGCCTTTTACACACGCACATTTCTCTCCAACTGTCACAACTGTCTTTGGAGCAAGTTTAGACTTTATAGCTTTTCTCATTCTCAGTTAAGAATCCATTTGCGAGACACTTTCTCATCTCACAAACCTCTCAACTTTCTGATGTCTATCACTCTCTATCTCCGTTCTCGCACTGTCTTGAAGTCTAACTTTATAATTATCATTTATGCTGTGTCACCTCAACGAATTGACTTCCCAAGTTTGTTCCCTTGGGTTGCATGCCCCATGCGAGTCATAAACAAGCAGCATCTGCTTCTTAACTCTGGCTAATTGCAAGTGTTGAGGATATTCCCCAGCTGAATACCCTATCTAAGTAAGTACTTTGTTACCTACTTACTTAGTTAATTAGTTACTTGGCTATATAGTTTTTAATGGATTCTGCAAAATCTCAGCTAGATTGAGACCCTGAAGCGTGTGGCACATAAACTTGTTGTTCGACTCTTATTGTTAGCTATTGTTGTAGTTCATGTTGTTGTTGTTGTTGTTGTTTATTTGTGATTTCAGCATTTGCCACTTGTTTGTTAAGCATTTTCAAATCGAAAAGCAGCGCTCGTCAAGAACTAAAGTCGAAGGCAAAGCAACAGCAACAAAGGTCGTGCCGTTCATTGTCCAGCATTGTCATTGTTGTTGTTGCTGCTGTTGCTGTTGCTGCTGTTGCTGTCTCTGCCCCTGACCTGGCCCTTTTCTCTGCACGCCTCCTTTCAAAAATAAACGCCCACATCTGTCGCTGCTTGTGAGAGACAAGCCAAGTGGCATTCAAAATGCCAATCAAGATACGAGCACACAATTTACGATTGGCCAGCAAAGCAGCAACAACAAACAGTAAACAGTAAACAGCAAACAGCAAACAGCAAACAGCAACAACAAATAACCAACAACAACAACACCCAGTAACAACAAACAACAACTTTGAGTGCAGCTTAAGATTGTTAATTTTGTGCCTTGGTTTTGCTTTCTAATAAGTATTTGCCGTTCCCTCCCACATTACAATTCCACACAATGTTGCAATTGAATTTGTTGTGCCCTGTAGTCTATAAAAAATGGGTATACTAACATTGATCAAATATATAGAATAAGCAAAAGAAGGCGTTTTAATTTGTAGTATTAATCAACTATATCTCTATTGGATTTTTGCCCAATCCTTGTATCTAATATTCCAATAATCTATTAAGATGAAGATGTGAATATTAAGTTTTTAGATATGATTGTTTTAGAGGGTATCTAGTCGTTGAGCATGCTCAACTGTTGCGATTTAACTTGTTTTCTTTGTCATATTTTATTTAACTGCATTTCTTATCTCTCCCCTAGCCACCAGGATCCTTGGGTCCCCATTGTGGAGTCGATATTGACATGCTCACAAGTGCTCGCAGGGTAATGAATATTACAATGAAATGGCAGCAAATTCTGGTTTTTACGACATAACTTCCACACACAAAATGGATGTACAGAGACTTAAGGACTTCAGGACTTAGGACTCAGAAGTCAGGACTTGGATATATTTTTAATGTCCGAGTGAGTACTTTAACTTTTAACAATGTACAACCGAATTGCCATAATTCAATTTGGATTCGAACCATAAGTCCTTGGGCAATTAAATAAAACTTTGATTTGCTTTTGTTTTCATAAGGACACTCACATTTTGTTAGTACATTGTCCT
Source organism: Drosophila neotestacea (assembly GCA_035044365.1). Classification (NCBI taxonomy): domain Eukaryota; kingdom Metazoa; phylum Arthropoda; class Insecta; order Diptera; family Drosophilidae; genus Drosophila; species Drosophila neotestacea. The sequence continues at coordinate 1,270,705 of JAWNMD010000799.1, forward strand.
TAGGCCAAGGCAGCAAGGTCCTGCAAAGAAAAACAAATATTTTCGTCAATGAGTTTTGAGTTTTATTGATGTAATATTTTAATTAACAGTTGATTTGTTTATTGTTTATTTTGATATCTGTGCTATTGACTTGCACTCAATTAAACGTGCTTTGCATTGAATTTATCACGCATACGCCCGGTTGGACGGTTTGTCTGTCTGGCTGGAAGCTGATAAGACATGAAACATTTATTCAAATCGAAGCACACATAACTCAACAGCGTTGACCCTTTGGGTCAGCATCTAAGCATTTAATTTTCGCTTTTTACATAGCTCTTTTTTCATCTCGTTTCTTTTTTTGTTTTTTTGCATAATTTTGTCACTTGCAGGCAACGCAAGCTGACGATGAGTAATGTCCTTTGTAAAGTCCTTCGACTGGTGAGGGAAGCGAGGGAAGTTTGTCCTGATTTGTAATTTGTTTGGGACGTGGCGAATAAATTGCAAAAGCCACGGCTCAGTTTCAGTTTTCTCTCTTATTCTCTTCGCGTTCAACTCATTATATTTTAAGTAAGGTCAACAGTTTTGCAAAATAGGGGGAGACAATCTCTGTTGCTGTCGCTATCCCTATTGTTGCTAATTGCTAGAAGCTTTGGCCTGCTGTGCCTCATACCTCATGCCACATGCCTCATGCCTCATCAGGGGCAATAAATATGCGCGACCCTTGCTTGACTGAGGGTCAATGTGAGAACATTTGGGCAAACATGCAACAGAAAGCATACAACAGCTCGAGCTTTGAATCCTAGATCCTAGTCAATGTGTCCTTGCCTCATCCCGTTTGCCAGCTCGACAGTCAGTGCAATGCACTGACACAAACACATCTCTGTTTGTTGTTGTCATGTTGCTTGTCACATGCGACGACATTAAGAGACAAGATGAGCAATTTAACAGCAGCAGCAACAGCTGTTCCAACTTTGATATAATCTTTTTCTGACAGCCTGAAACTTCACATCTGCCTTGTGTCAACTCTTCAGAGCCAATAACAAATCGATGAGAGTTAATTGATGGGAAATCACTTGATTGTAGTGTCATTTTCAGAGTTACATTCAAAAAGAGAGGAGCCAATTAACCATAAAGAAAATTAAAACTGAATCAAAGTGCAAATAAGTGATTTAAGTGCTGTCTCTAGTATTGATAGACAATTAAACGTGGCTGGTAAATTAAATGTTAAGTAATGAATGGATAAAATTTCATCCGTAAAATAAATACTCAATTAATAAGAAATGAAATAGTAATATATTTAAATAAATAAACAAGATTGGTATTAACTTATCACTTGATCTTATAATTTTTATTCAAGTCTAACTTATTTATGAATTATTTATAATTTATACATTATTAATTTATTTTTAGCACTCCAAAGAGTCACTTTGAGTAAATTATTGATAGGCTCTTATTAATATTTTTGAATAACGTGTGAAAGAAAACACATTTAAATCGAGCATTAAAATATAAAAATGTAACTGCATGTGTTAATGTCTTACCACTAGCGCTTTTACAATAACGATAAAATATTAAGACCATTACTAAGTTCTAAATTTAATAGATTTTGTATAATAAATATTAAGGTCGTTATGGGACATTGTGATTCTGAGTTTTGGGTTAAGCCAATCGTCTGTTTCAATAGCTCTTGAGCTCTGCTTCCCCAAAGAAAGCTGCCAAGTGAACTTTGAATATTGGCTGCTGACTCTTTTGGCCGACATTTAAGCTGAAACTCATGCTTGGCCTTAACATGAAAGTAATTGCAGTCCCAACTGTCGGAGAAGAGACGCTGCATAATATTGAAACTGGCAGGCCAGCTTGTAGGCGTGGCAAGTATCTGGATTGGATGACAACATATCCAGTCAGACTCTTTTTCTCTCTGTCAGTCTGTCCGCCAGTCCGTCCGTCCGTCTGTCCGTCCGTCTGTCTGTCTGTCTGTCCCGTTGCCTGTCCAAATCTGTGTGAGCTGAAGATTAATATGCAGACGCTGCGATTTGATGGGCAGCTCTGTAAACAGACTGACAAGGCTGACAAGTAAACAATTTCAAATGAAAGGATATTAGGCGCCTGCACGCACACAGACACAGGCACATACGTCTGTGTGTCCACATACGTGGACAGGATATAGGCAAATTCCTTGCAACTCCTGGACAGCTCGCATTAGCAACGTTTGACCAAACATTGCCTGGCATTTCAAATGTGTTAATAATACAATTTTATTTATCTGCCCCACACACATGTGGGGCATACAGTGCGTATGAAAATTGCGGCAGAAACGAGCTGAAAATTTACGATGCGTGTTGCTTTCCAGCTAAAAAGGGAATGTGCTGGACGTAGGCTGAGAGGAGGATGTAAATTGTGTTAGCCTGTCTGACTAGGATTTTTGAAAAGGGTTTGACATTTAAAGCACACGTCCAGCACTTGCCCCTTTCCCCATGACTAAGCAGCTGCTTAGGGGTCACACAAAGCAGGGGGTAAAAAAAAGAGAGAATGGAAGTGGAAGTAGTAGGGATGGGAAGGGAAGGGGGTCATGGGGTCAGCATTGTAGCAAAATGACAAAACGATGTCTAAACGAGCGTTGAACGAGCAGCAAAGAAATTGACCAACAAAAGAAGTATAAAAATAAAATAAAACAAAAAATGGTTTAAGTGTATGTAGTTCGACTGAAAGGCAAAGGCGTAGAGGGATGAGCAGAGAGAGGGGCCAGTCAAAGGGGAGACCCTTTAGTTGTTCAGTGCTTAAAGCACACACACACACACTTGTGTATCTGCATATGCATAAACAGCGCATGGAAAATTGGGCACTAAAATGCAAAAACGAACCTTTTTCAGAGGAAACTCAAGGCACAGTGGACAAAATCGAATTAAAAAGTACTACTGTAAAAAGGCTCAAAAAAAGCCAAGTATAACTGAACTTGAGTGAGTGCTTGTTATTTAATAATCTATTTTATTTATTGTTCTTTTTATTTATTAACAATTAAGTAAGACTTCAAATATAATTTATAATTAGAATATTGAAATATACTTAAATGAGATTGTATTCGGGAAAACTCAGTATTTGTAGATAGTTATTTGTTAAGTAGCTATTTATATTAGTAGTTAATATTAGTAGTTAGAAGAATTGTTTAATTTATTGTATTGTTCAGCCTGACAACATGTTGTTAGCCATAATTAAAAATTAACACTATATAAAAATTAGTTAATATAAGACTTTACTTTATAGAGTAATTTCTGTGGTCACTCTTTACTTACTTTGGTACTAACTGTATTAATATTAACATAATCGAATTTTATTAATATTAATATTAGTAAAATAAAATGTTGATGTATAAATGCTGGATTTCATCTACAACTAAATGTATTTGACACCACTGTGTGGGTCAAAAATGGTTAGAGAGCGTGTTATACATTCATTACACACGCACAGCTGAAGCAAAGAATAAAAAAAGGTAAACGGCAGCGTCGGCCTTTTGTTAAATGTCTCAATTGATGTAAAGACGACGACACACACACACACAGAAGCAGACACATACACACTTAGCCATATGGGGCGTATGCTTAATGTTTTATATGCTCAGCAAAATGAAAGAATATAAAAGCAGAGCGTAGAATAAAGCAAATACTCTAACAAATAATACACTTAATTTATTCATATTAAATGTGTCCAGCCAGCAGACATTGTCCCACAGTCTCACAGTCCCACAGTCCTTATGCCCCACTGTACCATTGTCCCACTGTCACACTGTCCTTGCTAATGCTTCTTTCTTTCTGCCTGCAATTACGAAATCACGCATATTTCTGGCATAAAAATGTATGGCTTCTGCTTCTGCCCCCTCAAGATGTCCATACATATGTGTGTATATGTATGTATGTATGTATGTGTGTGTGTATATGTATGTGTGTGTGTGTGAGTGTGTAAAGTATCCTTGTTGGATAATTTATTTGTGTGGCTGCCATAACAATCAACATTTTTAGTTTCGGCATTTTGGGAAAGGCTTTTGGTCACGCAAGCATCAATTTGCCATAGGTAGAACTTCCATTGTGTATGTGTGTGTGTGTGTACTTGTGTGTGCATGTGTGTGTTTTGGAGTGTGGCAAATGTGACAGGCCAAATTACACAAGAGCACAATTTTGAATTGAGTAATTTGTATCTGAGCTCCATTACCGTCAACAGCCTTGTCTTTCCCTCCTCCCATTTCTGTCTCTCCTCTCTCATCACTCCTCTCCTCTCCTCCTGTATCCCATCTATTTCCTCTCTTACCCCTCCAGTTTTTCTATATTTTGCCCTCCTTGACTCTATGCACCATCGTTTATTTCGCAATAATGCCAATAATAACAATGGGCGCGCTTTTGTTTGTTTGCCACTTGATAAATGAGATGGCAACTGGGTCGATTCCCTCAGTTTCCTCAATTCCCCAATCCCCGAGGGTACACACCCCTTTTTACCCTTTCCTAGTGAAGGTGTTAACTGTCATGGTCGCATCGGTATTTGGTATTTGTATTTATTCCTTGCCTCATTGTTTCCACTCTCCTCCTTGTTCGTCTTGTTGTTTTCGACAGCGGCCTGCCTTTGATTAAGTTGTTGGGCGTGCCCCAGTTAGCATCTGTTTTGGCCAAAATGGGCGGGGTTCGTTTAGGCCATGCACATACTCGTGATACTTAATACATACAGCCTTGAAGTCCTCTTGCAAAAAACATGAGGACTCTCTCTTTTGAAGTAACCAAAGAAAAGTCCTCTAGCAAAAAAAAAAACTAAACAATTGCAAATCGCTTTCGCCTTTTTGGACTAATGTGGCCAACTAACCCACAAGATGAATGTCTCAAAGATACATTGAAATGAGTTCAGGCCAAGTCCTTTGGGTCTGACTGGCACACAAATCACTTTTTGCTGGTCACTTTTAAATTAACATGTCTACATGACTTCTTGACTCCCACATTAAGTTTTGCATTTGATTAAGCTCAATTTGGTTTGGATTGAGCTGAGGGAAGTGGAAATTAAGTTAAAGCAATTTAATTAACTTGCAATTACACAGTAATTAAAATGTGTTATGAGTATATTTTATACCATTTTTACGAGAGCACAAATTCTTTTAATATCCAAAGTATCTTATAAAAGAAAATATATTGCAACTAGATTCTATATTCATTAGTTTCAGATTATATTTCAATCAAATGGTTAGATAATCAAATAGTTTCACACAATAAAGATACATTAATGACTTGATGTGATGATGTTACTCATAAAGTTGAGCGAATATTGAAAAGTGAAAGTCTCAGATGTATTCAAGTTATTAGTATTGAGTTATGAGCTATTATTAATTCTCGAGAGAAAATGGTATGATTAACTTGTACAAATGTGTAAATACTAAAAGCTCTAGTCGATTTACGTAATCTTCAAATATTATCTGACTATGGAACTTGGCAGTTAGGAAAGGATATCGTTAAACTTATGTACTTAACTATCCAATTACTTTAAAGTTAATATTTTATTGTATTTAATGTATATCAGCATAAATATAAATAAATTCTTAATATCTTTTCGAAGCACCAAGACGATCTACAGCTCTATTTTAATTTAATTTAATTTGTTCGCTAAGAAAGGGAATCATTAAGCTTGTTTAATTTATTGGAAACTAACTTTAAAGATTATATGTATACCAAAAATTATAAGTTTAACATACCATTTGGAACGGAAGTTATTTTTGATCATTTGGAAACATCATTTAGTTACAAAGTATTTTTTAAAGGAGTTTATCATCAAGTTTCGCAAAATGTATATACTAGCTAATAGTTAATACATGGTATAATAAAGTTGTACAAAGAAATACATCAATCGAATGTAAATATCCCTTCTGTTGACTTGATCTGTCATTGATCTACGTAATTTTAACAATATCACCCATACGCTATGATGTTTCAATTACAGAGTAACTGCAAGTCAAGCACACCCGCCCACAGCCGCTTATTTTAGATGTCGCTGACGCACATTTTAATGGCGGCCTAAGGCAATTGTTGTATTGGTATTGCTGTTGTTGCTATTGTCGATTGTCAACGTGTCGCGTCATCAGTTTTACGCACCACTTGTTTCTCTAATTCAACCCACTGTGCGTGAGTGTGTGTCTGTATGCTAGTGTGTGTGTGTGTGTCGTTTATACACACAACATTTTATGCCGTTGTTAGACACACCAGAAATTTACATATTTTTATGCTGTTCAATCTGACTAGAATTTGCTCAATTGCCAGAGAGTGACAGAGAGAGAGAGACTAAGAAAGAGGGAAAAGGAGAAGAGAAAAGAAAGAGTAAGACTGAGGAGTTACCAAATGGACTGCTTGATGTTATTGTTTTCTGTTCTTACAGTAAACGAATCAATTGATTTTTAGTGCAAGCAGTTTTGCCACATATTGTTGAAAGCGCCAATAGATGGAGTTGAAAACAGCGATGGAGACATAGTGATAGAGAGAGGGGAAATGGAGACAGAAAGAGAGATCGAGAATGAGAGAGAAAGGGGAGAAAGTGTGGCACACCTATCTGCTTATAGACTCGTTTCTATCATTGCTACCAATCAACTTGAATTGCTTTTTGTTGCCACTTAAGTTGATGCCACAGTTTACATCTGCAATTGCAATGCTGCAACTGCAGTGGTTGCACATTTATTTGTTGCTGCCCTAGTTGTACTCGTTGTTGTTGCATCTTTTGTTTAGTTTACTTGCTGCTCATTTAACAAAAACGCTTCGCGTAATTTTTCAGTTGGTTTGCATTGCAGCCACTTCAACTGTATTTCTGCTTTTGCTTAAAAGTTGTTTTCTTTTTCAATTGTTTTCAATTGTTTTTCCCTTATTGTTGTTCTTGTTCTTGTTCCTCTTATTGCTGCAAGCAGAGTGTCTCTTTTAGTTGTTGTTGTTGCTGTTAGCCAAGTCGGCCACTTGTATTAGCGTAATTCCATCTGCTCATCTGGCTCATGTAACAGCTAAAATGCCACTTCAACCCCAAAAGACAGTCGCAGTGATTGTGCTGCTGAACTGGTAGATGGTGATTTCAGTGGTGCGCTTGGTGTTGTTGTTGTTGTTGTTGTTCGTGCTGCTCCTGAAGTTCATTAATGTTTATAGCACAACTTGAATTCAAGTTAACTTCAAGTCAACTTCAAAATGCGCAAGCTAATGCAAATCTCAGGTTCACTCGTCGCCTCCATTTTCTTATTTTGCAACATAATAAAAAATTATTTTTCAAGAATTTTCATATTTATGTTTATTGCAAGCTCTCTCTCTCTCTCTCTCTCACTCTCTGACTCTCTCTTTCTCTCTATGCGCTGTCTGGGCTTGGCGCGTGTTGCCACTTCAACATTTTCGTTTTCTTTTCTTTTCTTTGCGGTTGTTATATAAATGTAATGTGAGTGGCAATTGGAAATGGCTTCGGGAGCAGTAAACGAAACAAAGATAGATAGATAAAGAGTGAGGTAGGGAGGGAAGAGAAAGAGAAGTGGGAGAATGCTAGAGCATGGCAAGTAAACAAAATGTAAGTACATGAAAATAACCGCAAGATAGCAATAAATTACTAAATATGCGAGTTACCTGCAGTGCGGTCACATTGCGTATACGTAATGTATGCGCTTCACTGGAAGTCCAGCTTAGTCAACACTTGCCACCATTAGCACGGGGCATGCAACAACTTGAGGCAGGGCACGAGGTTCGACTGCCTGCAGGTGGTCTGCATAAAGTACGGGCTATTTGAATGCAAATAATGGATCGGGCTAACAATAAAATCTGCATGGCAGACATAGTAACTTTTACGACAAGTTTAAATACTTTTAATGGCACAAAATACCATGGTATCTGTATATCTATACTTTTACGGGGCAAATAAAGGCGATGAGAATTATGTTCGAGTAAATAAAAATAGACGTTTTTATGTCCTTCAAGTTTCATAGTCGAGGGCAGACAGAAATTTCTGTAAAGACTCAATTCAATTTCTGAGACTTTTAAGAAATTCAGTAAAACTCTTTGAATTGATATGCAATTAACTTTAAACTAACAAACTTCGTTCAAATTATTAGAAATATTTGTAGTAAACATAAACCAATACCAAACTCAAAGTTTGATTGAATTGATTTACTTAAAAATTTATTTGGAATTTCTGAATTGAATTATATTTTACATTTTGTGTTCACTGTAAAATACATATTTTTAGATGAAATTTCTGTTAATCTGCAGTAGCTGGGAAGCTAAACCAATATCGAATATCAAAATTGATTAAGCTCTGTTGATTTTAATCTTTCAGATTTCGCAAAAATTCAACAATTTTTCTTTTTTTTCTCAACGTTAGCATGTTATCGATAGCAATAGACTGTGGTTGCCTGCGCAAAAAAAAAACAACAAAAAAGTTGCTAAAATTTCAGTTGCAGTTTTTGCTGGCAAACGACAAGGCAAAAAAAAGTTCAACATTTTTTTCTAGTCTCACCTGCGACAACGGCACGCAACAAATGTGGCCCAATTGCAATGGAAGTAACAACAATAAACATGCGAAACGAGCGACAGGCAGCAAGGATAACAGACAGACAGATAGACAAAGAGACAGATAGACAGATAGACAGTCAGATAGTGAGGCAGACAGAGAGATAGATAGACAGACAGGCGAAATTGAAGTTGGCAGAAAAAAAAAGCAAGTAAACGAATCACAGTCAGTCACAATGAGTATATTGTACACATTGCGTATACGCCATGTGTGCTTTAAGAGAAAGTGGAACTGTAACTCTGACAGTGTGTGTGTGTGTGTGTGTGTATGTGTTTGTGTTTGTGTTATGTGTATGTTATTCACATGATATTCGCATTTTGTTGCCGTCGTTGCTGTTGTTGAATGCGACTCGTATGCAAATTGAGGCATGGATGTTGCTTTTAATAAGCCTGGCACATAACGTTTTACAATGCCCAATTCAAAGTTAACGGCAAAGGGCACAATTGAGATGCGAGAGACGAGAGATGAAACACGAGAGAAGAGAACCCAATTCTCATTCCCTCAAACTCTACCTCACTTATTCTCGCGCACTGTGGAAAATTGTGGAAAATAATAATGTTGCAACTAATTGGCGTACCTAATTGTCAGTCTTTGGTGTGTGTCAGTGTGTGTGTGTGTGCCCAAGGGGAGGGAGTGGTCGCAAAGGAAAATAAATAAATAAATAAAGTAAAAATAAGCCGAAAATAGTTACGTTTTTACTGTTTTGGGGCTTGTCCCCGGCTCAAATACGAAAAAATAATTGAAGTCAGTCTCATAAAACTTTGCTAACCTACACACAAATACACACACAAATTAATGACCACTGTGTGTGTGTGTATGTGTGTGAGTATTTGATGTTTGTTTTGTTTGAGCTTCTTGAAATTGTTCAAGCCATAATACGCGTAGGAATACCCGGAATATTCATTACTTTCCTGCAAGCCAGGTATTTCAAATAATTTCCTCATTCCATACCAAACTTGCTATTCGCGTCTTATATTTCTCTGCCTATTTGCTTTTTCTTCTTTTTTTCTTTTTAAATTTTAATGAGCTGCTTTTGCCTTGACAACGACGTGATAAATTTGACAAGTTTCATTCATAAAAACTCAAATGAATTACATTTGAATGGACATCAGTGAACTGTTATCAGTTTTCTTTTTGAGGCTCTGTCGGCTAGAGTCTAGTTAGTTACCACTGTGGTGGCCATAAATTGTGGCAACATCATCAGCATTAATGTGATCATCATCATTGAGATCATCAGCTAGTATGTCTTAATCATGGACAAAACTTGCAGCAAAGTTTTTATGCTTTATTACGTTTTAGTTATAGCTCACACACCACACACACACAAGCACACACACATACACATTTTATGCGCAACTTAATAACTTTGATAAAAAGCCAGCAAGTTGTGCGTCGAAGTTTATCAAAACAAATTAAAATACTCCCTCCCCTCGGAATTGAGAGTGCAGCTAAGCACGCAGAATGTGGCATAGCAAATGCTGTGATAACTAACAAGTTGGGCATTAACACATAACAGACAGCGGAGGTTTCTTTTTTTCGGTTTCCATAAAAATGACAGACACCTGCACAAAATCAATGAAAGTTCGCCCTGTCGCATATTACGTATACGACGCGGCGACAAGGCTACAAGGTCAGCACTGCGAGATAACGCAACACAAAGAGAGGGGAAGGGTGAAAAAGAATAACGAGAGAGAGATAGAGAGGGCACAGAGGCTGTGATAAAACTAATGTAAGTTGAGCTTTACATCAGCAGCTGGCGACCCGTTTCCCGCAACTACTTTTTAATGAGTATTCATTACGCGTCGCATCAAGGCGACAGAGCGACAAAGCGACAAGCAGCGACCATGTGGCGTATACGTAATGTCTACATCTCTGTTTAGGTGCTCTCTGGCTAGCGGCTTTTGTTATTCATTTAAATGTGCCAGCCTCGCTTTATTCCTTTCTCCATTTCCACATCACAGCTACAGCCACAGCCACTAAAACATTCAGCGAGCCATGCGACAAATGTTACACATACGCCCCATGTGCGCTTGCTTGGTAGCAGCATGTAGACAGACTGACAGATGGACAGACAACAACAACAAAAGGAGAGAACTTTCTTATTGTTTATTGTCACTGGGCTTTGCTTTTGGCACTAAAAATGTGTTTAGTTCTGCCAGCTTGGGGTTAATCTAGTTTCTTCACCTCTCTCTCTTTCTCTCTTTTTCTGTGTCTATCTCTCGTTGTCAATTTGTTAGGCCTTTTTATAATCTCTCGATAGCGACATTATAATACGACCTTGGTCTCAAATCAACGGCAATTAATTAAGCTCATGTTTACATGCAAATACACTATGATACAAAATAAGGTTATCAATGTTCTAAAAATGTTATAATATTTATGTGAGAAGTCGACAAGAATTGTAAAATTGTAAACAGGTAAAAATAAGAAATATGAATTTAAGTAAGCCATTCAATTAAATTAAAGATTCTTATATAGTATTTCTATATCGATAATTATATATTATTTAAAAAAAATGTAATTTATCGTTACCCATCCCTACTACAAAATTAATTGAACCACAATTCTTAAACTGTTAAAGCAGCATAAGTCAGTAGGGCTTTAGAATGGCATAAATCACATGCTGGTAAGCAGGGCACATCGTCAATAAATCAAGTCTGTTGACAAGCCATCAGCTCACAGTGCAGAAAGTGCACTGTGCAGTGTACAGTTTGCACGGAACTCTCGACAATTTACTCAGTTGCCAGGGCCAACGATTCATTCATATGACAATTTAATTAGTATTTATTTATGTGATAGCAGATAAATATTATTTGAGGTCCCTCAAGAAGAACTGAGCATAAAATGGTTTAAGCAGACTGAAAAATTATTGCATACTTTTTGGGGCTGGCAAAGAACACGATAATCAAACATGAAACAAAACCGAATGCGAGCATTTAAAGGACATTTTTAGGTGACGAAACAACTGCTGACGATAAAGTTGCCGATAAAGGGTCTCAACAACAACAACAACAAAGAGAACAAGAACAATAAGCAAAAGGTATTCACAGTTATCAAGAATCCCACAAAAAAAAAGAATGAAAGAAAACGAAGAAGCAGCAAGCACTTTATTATATTTGATTTGTGTGTGCGTGCCCATCTGCGTGGGCGTTTTATGGGCGTGGGCCCCTTCCCCTCAGCCCTTCTGTCCCACAGTAAGTCTGGCAGGCACTGGCAAACCAAAAAATGCGCATATCAATGTAAGCAGAAACATACATCTGTATATGATATATGTGGCAAATATGTAGAAGTATGCTCTTCTCCTAGGTGTCTGTATCTCTCTGTGCATATGTGTTTGCATAATCAGTAAATTTGATTAAATAAATGATTAAATAAAATTGATTGATACAGCGACAGCGATGGTTGCCGAAAGTCTTTCACACAATACCCATTAAAAAGGGTATCAAATGTATTGACAGATGCAGAAAAACCAGGAGGAATATTTAAAGCTTGATTGGCTAAAATACAAAGAGCAAACAGTGTCTGCATATATTATCTAGCAGTTTAAGATACCCTATAGGTCTTTAATAACTTATTAATATTTAATTTCCAAATGCTCTGTAGACTTGCAAATCTTTCAACTAAAGGTTTCAACATAATTCTCAATTAACAATCGATTTTTGTTTTACTAAGTATCTGCTAGTCGATCCCACCCTACACATGTTAATTTATTATACATTTGCTGACCGAGTAGATTAATTCAATCGTTGATCTCATCAATTTGCGCAATAAATGTATACATACTTGTGTATGACATATCTGACGAACCATGCGTTTTTTCAATGAAAACTTTAGTTAAATTGTCAATGGCAGATTATTATAAATATTATTATCATAGCAAAGTTGAATTTAAAGTTGATTAGAATTTTCTTCTGCTTTCATTATGGCTTTGTCAACTCAAACTTTGGCCAAACTGAGGCAGCTTAAATTAGATTAAAAACTTCAACTTGTTCAGCTCAAAGGAAATGTTTTTCTAGTGAAAATTTTCTGTTGGAGACACCCACTTTTTCTAATGGGTATAGTATATTTCCTTAAGCTGACATCATCTATCCTGAAGGGCTTTTGCTTTTTGTACCTCTTAATGGAAGAATAAGGTTGAAGTTATATTCTCTTTTTAGGTATAATTGTTTTCAGGTATCATATGATGGTATTCCATCGGGAGACCTAACTCTCTGAGATATACTTTTATACATTTGTTCTGTAAGGTAGATCCAGTTCTCCAGTGATTCAATTTATAATTGTATTATTGCTACCCACTTTCTAATAATACTAATGATTTTGCCATTTGAGAAACACACATGGCATCTCATAAGGGGGCTTTCTGTATTCTGCATTTGATTGAGTTGCAAGAACATTAAATTGAGTCATAGACACAAAGATCCCCTTCAAAGACACACACACACAGAGACAGAAATTGTCTAATGATGTGTTAATTATGCGCACTCAACAATTATGAATTATAAACGTTCTGCTAGAGTTGAGTGCTGCCCCTTTTCCCCCACTTTCCCATGGCATACCCCTGTTGTTCCCCTTTTAACTATAGCACGGCAGGTGCTCTAATTACGCACAGGTGTGGTCTTATGTAGGCATAAACAAGCACGAGAAGACTGAAATTAATTACAGGCATTAGTCAACAGTTGTATAACTAAATACTTGAATATATTTAAAACGTATATCTAAGTATCTGAACATATTCTTTGGATCCAATTGCAATCTACTTTCCTTGTAGTCAATTAATATTTAAATACCTGACCATTTCGTATCAAAACAAAAGACAAGACAAAGACAAAGTAGAACCTGCTGTAAATCAATGCAAATCGATTCAGATCTGTTTGCGAGATTATTTTGCTTACATTTGCATAATCATTGACAAATGTATCGAAATATTTGCATTTGTAATACCATTTCCAAAATATTTGCCAACGTGTCCGTGTTTGGCATATGTGAAGATTTCAGTTACATTCCGGTTTCCTCTCCTTCAAAACCTACCCAAAAGCGGAAATTGCAATCGAATGGAAATTCAAAGGGTTAATACTCAAGAGCAGACACGAGCTCAAGCTATCAAGGAATTTACTGAATGCAGGTGCAAACTTAATTCAAACAAGTTAGGTAACAAATTCTTAATGGTCGCACATAAAATACCCTACCATCCTTCGAGAAACTAGTTTGAGATTGAGCATCTCTTAAATCTTAAGTCTAAACGATCCTCATATTTGATCTGATTGTGTTTCTTTCTGGGCTTTTCCCAGTCCTAGCAACTCTTTTAATTTTAATTACGTCTAGAACATTTTAAAGAACATAATGTATCGGCTTCTTGGTTCAAAAAAAACTTAATATAATTATGATCTTCTAATACTTATGATAAATTTATAAGTTTATCAAGTTGTCAGCCCGATAGACCCAACTCACAAAACTATATGTACTCTATCTCTCTACGTTAGGTATCCTTTATTTTCACACACACACACACACACGTTCAAATCAATGCTGCTCTTACTGAAATAAGAAATTGCTGTGGTTAAAGCGAGAACTCGAGAGCTATTTGCCCTTTACATAACTTAGATTGCTAAAATGCTTGCCTTGCTCTGGTTTGGTTTATAACTTTCAACATTTGCGTCTCAAAGTATGCTACTTTTTATTAAGATTTTAGTTTCTTGGAACAGGTAATAAAAGGAAATCCCGTGCCCCGAGGAATTGAGAGTGACAGAATCGCAGGCGGTTAAAGCAAACAGTTCTGGGAACCTGTTGCATGAACCGAACAGAATGTGTCAAGAAGAAAAGAAGAGTATAAATAAAGAAAGGAAAAGAGAGGGAAGGCAGTTATTTCACGGTTAACTTGCCAGTTGCCACTTTCTTCTGTTGCTGCATGTTTTTAAAGGACTCGCTGTCTTCAAAGGGAAAAAACCTTCTCCGATTTTTGTTCTTTGCTCGACCATTTGCTGCTTTCTTTTCATTATTTGAGGCGCAACGGGGACGCATTAGCGTTGCAACATCGTTGACAGCCTTGTGATTATTGTTCTGTCCTTAATTGCCTCACGTTGCCTGAATACATTTACATAAGTTGCGATTCCATGAGGCAAGGTGGCAGGGTGGCAAGGTACGAGGACAGGCGTCTCTCATTTGTTATCTTTTCATTTTTAGCGACCAGATGTCAACGAACTGCGAGAGGCTCGCAGCCTCTGTGTGTTTACACTTTTTCGTGCTACCAACTGCCTGTTTTTCCTCCCTAGAGTTTGCCTCAGTTTTCCTTCTTCAGCTCTCTTTCAGTTCGGGTATTTTCCTGTTCCAACGCGACAGTAAATCTAAATTCAATATGTTGTCGATTTAACATATTTCTTGCTGTGTGAGATTGCGTATGTGTGTGTGCGTGTGTGTGTGTGTCGGGCATGTGTGTGTGTATAGGTGCGTGTGTTTTCTTTTTTTCTACATTTTTCTTTCTCTTCTTTTTCCTTTTTTCCTCTGTCGTCGTGCGAGAGTAAACAAAGTGTTGTGCCAATATTGACAGAGCCCACAGGCTGCGTTTACGGCTACCAACTACGTCATTGGGTATCCAAAACTGAAACCGAAATCGTAACCGAAACCAGAACCTAGAAAAACTCCTCTATCAGCTCCTCCAACAGCGCCTCCGTCAGCTCCTACTCCTGGCCAATCACTGGCCATCGAGGTGGCATCACAATGAAATTATTGAAATGAAATATATTTTGTCTGTTTGTTATGGTGTCGAATTTGGAAGATTATATTACCCAAGGACAGCTGTGGACTTTGATGAGACACCAGAAACGTTACCAGAAACGAATCCAAATGTTTGACAATCGCAATCTGAACATTGTCATCCGATAGGCGATGGCCCATTGAACGCAACTCTCACTCTTTTGCTATCATTATGGTATTTCATAGTGTAGTTGTTGCTGTCCATATGCCAAATGCTAAACAATAAACATAATTAGAATCTCGAGACAGAGCACTACTATATACCGACTATAACCATGGCAATGCCAAGTTTGTTTTCCTCAACTTTATTACTCAATCTCTCCTCTCTTCTGTTCCGGTATTTACTTTATATTTTCTCTTATTTTATGAATTGAACTGAACTGAATCCACAACATTTGTAAAACACTTTGAATTCCTAGGTAATCCCATTTGAAAAAGGACCTCAGTGCGCCACAAAGTCTATCTTTCTGTCCTTCTGGTTGGCAGCAGCAGTCACAACTATTCGTTTTATTCATTATTCATTCACGTGTAGCTGTCACATCTTTCAAAAACTAATTAAAACTTTCCAAGTTATACTTTTTATTCAAATTCGCGACCAAAATTATAGAATTTCTATTTTATGAACGTCCGAGAGATATGGGGAAAAAAATCAAATTCCACCTCGTGACTTGCTTAAAATCATTTAGAGAAAACTTTTTGGTTTGTGCTGGAGTTTGATTCGATAGGCATATTAAAGGTGTACAGAAATATATGGATATTGAATACCAAAATATCAAAGAAGTATGCTTTTACCAAATATAATCACTTCAATCTAATATCAACTACAAAATTTAAATTGCATCAAAAATTAAGCTTAATTGCTTAAAGATTTATTGTTCATTTTCTTGTTGTTTCTGCTGCTTGTATTATGCTAAAGTATACTTAATATCGAGTTTTATTTTATCGGCTAAAGAATCAGAAAGTTTTAACTAAACTCAAATGTGTGCTTAGCACTCAATCAACACCAAGTTTTTTTGTTCATTTTTCTTTTTTTGTTATTCTTTGGGCTACACCATTAAAAAGCCAGTGGCTAAATAATAATTTCTTTGTTTAAGCCACAACAGCAACAAACAACAAGCTAGCCAAGTTGTAAAGCATTTAAAAAATTAATTGCAACCTTTTTTTTTTGGCGAGGAGGCTAAAGCACTGGATGATTAACCTTTCAGCAAAAAGCCCAGACCCCACTCAAAGTGTAGACCATGGAGTCCTCAGATGGAAAGAAGGGGGATGAAAAAAAAAAGAGAGGCAACCTCTGATAAAAGTCATTAAAATCATGATTAGCAGCAGCCACAGGTGCTATTAAACACAACCCAGGTCCAGGTCCCGACAATGCAAATGGAGAAAAGGCGAAATAAAAGAGGCAACAAATTTGTGGGGGCTCAGACATGGCTCGGTTTGGATTCAAGAAGAAAAATAAAAATGGCCAAGAGCAAATAAGCCAACTGACCGCAAACAAGCAACAAAAGTTATGACTGGATGCGATGAATGTGTGTATGGAATGGTGAAGGTTATTTCATCTTAATGTTATTCTTTCAATAATTCGCGCACGAAACTCGCCCCAAATTCGACAGACGAATGACTGAGAGGGGATTGAGCCAAGGTCAACGTCAAAGCGGTTGTTTGGCAAGGGTTATGTTGGGTTATGGTTACGGGTATGGTTACGGTTTGCATTACTTGGGTTAGCTTTGACTTTCACTTTGGTTTTGCTTTAGCTTTAGCTATGGTTCTGTTTCAGATTTGGTTTCAGTTTCAGTTACTTTTACGTTTACGGTTTCGCCTTTCATGCTGCATTTTTTGGCCACAAACTTGTAAAATGTTTGCCAACGTTTTTCTTTTGTTTCTTCTTTAATTTTTTCTTTTGACCGCCTGGTCCATAAGTCAAAAGTCAAATATCTTAAAGTAGGCAAGCTGTTTTCAAAGTTCGCGCTCTCTGAAAAAAAAAATATTCAGCATATTATGATAAAAACTTAACCTCTAGATTCGAGCTTGATTTATTGATTTAAAGGATATCTGTCTGGTGGCATACAATTGTTGTATTGTGGCTGAAATGTGAGTAACTTCTTGGCCAGGCTGTCAAAGGTCCTGGCGAAGCAGTTTAATGCCTGCTGCCTGGTTCATTAATGTTAATGACCATATTGATTTATATGTGCGGCACGTGTGTGGCAGCAACTGGACTCATGTGGCAGCTGATCCAATCCAAACCAGAGCAGAGTCGAGTTGGGTTGAGTTGAGTTGAGTTTAGCATTCAACTGAATTGAATACTTCAACTTGGCAACGAGTTAATAAATATTTACCACATGCGGCAAGCATATTGCAAGCCATTTAGCTAAATGCAATTACAAATTACAAACTAATCGCATTCGCATCTAATTGGTTTTTCCTTACCACCTCCTTTCCAAAGACCCTCATAATTGCCAGTTTCCGACTCTCGACTAGAAAATCGATCGAAGTGAGTGACAAACTGAACAAAGTTCCTTTTAACTGCTGCTATCTTGGCAAGGAGGAAGCTGGCTAGCAGCCTGTCTTATAAAACACAAACACTTTGGACAGTTTTGCAGTCTCCAACATAACACGCAAAGCCATAGTGTAAAAATGAAAGAAAAAAAAGGGAACAAAAGAAACTGTAGACAATATCAAGTCGAACTGCGAATACATAGCTTTTAGCTTGGAATTGTCTTGAAGTAAATAATGTGAAATTATTGGAATTTTCATTAATTAATAGTCAAAAATATGCCTTAGTTAATGAGAAACTGATGAAAATTGTGACTGAATTAAGGAGCAAATCTGACTAATTTTGTATCTAAAGCAAATGCTGAGAAATTCAAAAATGTACGGCTGAAAATTGAGAAATCAAAGAAACTGAAAATTATAATTATTCAAACAATTAAATAATTATCTAACATAGGTAGTTATTCTTACAGTTCTTTGTGATTATATTCCACCATTCGCTTAAAATTCCATTATCAACTTCATTTAATTTTAAATATTTTTTCGGTTTAATTAAGACTATTGATAGCTAAATTATATTCTATAGGAGATAATAAGATGTTATAATAGGAGCTAATAGCCAATAAATTGAGGAGATGTTGTGTTGCGAAAGACAGATATCTATAAATATTACCTATAGACTTCTCTCTCTCTCTCTATTTAATATCAAATTCTTCGCTTGTCAGAATAATAATGTTTAGCTAAAATTTGCAATGCATTGCTTTAATTTAATTTCATCTCTGTTTATTTAATCTCACCAACATTTTTCAAGTTTTCTTTTATATGAATTTAAGAATTTACTTAACTAAAACTCAAACTGAATTTTTAAGTCATTTTATTCTTCTTATAACTCAGTGTTTTCAGTTCTGAATTTCAGTAAAATTTCAACTTATTGCTACAATAAATATATTTAAACTCAATTTTATGATTTTATTATCGAAACTGTATTTTGATCTGCAAACTTTATGAAAGTTCGCAACTTATCTGATCGATGGTTATTTAAAAGACAAACTTACTACTCCAGTTAATATGCCCACAATAATGGATGGACATGTTGCCTTACAAGTTTGCAAACTTAAGTTTTTATTTTTCCCACAAAAGGAACGGATTTTTTTGTTTTTCGTTTTTTTTTAATATTTTCTTCTTGCATTTTAGTTTGGGCTCTTGTTCTTGTGCGACTTTTAACTTGTTATGCTGTGGCAAGGCAGAGTAAGGGTTACAAAGGGGAGGGAAGGAATAAAGGTTGCACAAACAGATATTTTGCTCAAACTATGCGCGAATCTTGGAGCAAGTAGCAACTTGCTCAAGGACACCAAGTGCAGTAAGGCATTTAAGCCAACTAACAACTACCAAATACCAACAACCCGATACGAGATAACAGATACCTTTATTTGTTGTTAGATCACTAGAAATGTGTTGAAAATTCTTCTCATTTTCCTCATTTCCCCATTAAGAAGATGGAATGATGGTTGCCAATGCCAAATATGCGACAATGTTGCAATCAGTGCTCCTTTGAACTGAACTCTTGCTGGAATCAATGACAGATTCCTTGGCATTTCAACACACAAAGCACATTTGTAGCGGTAAATACCTTCTCCTTTCGAGACGAGGAAATAGTTGCCCATTTCGAGAGAAGGAGGATGTCCTACCAGTAGAGAGAGAATAATACTGTGGTATGGTAATAAATAGCATTCATTTAAGATGATTTAGTTGCTCGCTTCAATACAATTGACACAAGGGGAACAATTCAATTTTGTGTGATTTTGTAAGAAGAATGTTACAATGTTTTGCGCTTTTGTCTTTTGGCCCCACAGGCAACAATAAATATAAATTCTTGCCCCATTGTTTGGACCCTGTCAGACAGACAATTGGCCAACAAACTTTGTGAAGCACAATGAAAAGTCTTCAAACATTTATTCATCGACTATTTTATGCATTTACCTGTTTTGTTGTCAACGCCAGAATTTCCAACACACTTTTCTTTTTCACTTAAACACTGAAGAAAAATTCCAAAAAAAAAAAACTAAACAAAAAAAATATATCAAAATAATTTTTAGAGAATTCTGTTCTTTTTGTTTGTTTTTCTTAGTTTTTGGCAAGTTTATTTTTTTTGCGCACTTT
The DNA here is from genome assembly GCA_035044365.1 of Drosophila neotestacea. Classification (NCBI taxonomy): domain Eukaryota; kingdom Metazoa; phylum Arthropoda; class Insecta; order Diptera; family Drosophilidae; genus Drosophila; species Drosophila neotestacea. The sequence continues at coordinate 1,290,628 of JAWNMD010000799.1, forward strand.
GCCAAATGTAAATATTTCGAAATATATTTATTTCAGTTTATTTATTTAAACTCAACGTGTACAATTTGTTTTCGATTCGATTTAGTTTTTTAGTTTGGTTTTGGTTTGATATTCTGGCTCGCTTCTGGCTCTGTCTGCTCGCCTTAAAAAACCCGCAACGACTGAATCAAAACAAACAAAATTCTTTGGTTATATTTGAAAAAGTTTTCTATGCTCGCCGCGACGTTTTCTGCCTGCTGCTGTTGCTGCTGCCGCCAATGCTGCTGCTGCTGCCAATGTTGCTGCTGCCGTCTCTGCTGCCTTTACTTGTGCTGCTGCCTTTAACTGTTCCCGGCGCTTAAGTTATCCGGCACAGCTTTATCCGTGCTATCCGTTCTATCCATGCTTCTGCGCACTATTCAAAACTCAACTGTTGTTTACATGGCCCCTGCGTATAAATGGACTGCCTGCTGATTTTGTTGTTGTTATTGTTGCTGTTGCTCTTTGAGTTGACTGCCTAAGCGTTTTCTATACTTATAATATTTGGGAATGCTTTTGTTTTCCACACCAACCAAACAACTCATCAGCCACAGCATCAACATCAACATGAACATCAGCATCAGCATCAACAGCAACATCAACATCAGTTTGCATTGCGGCTTTCCTCAGCTGTTGCTGCCACTGCCACCGCCTCTGCCTCTGTCTCTGCTGCTAACCTCTGCCCCTGTAGGTAGAACGTCGTCGACCTGCAGTTTGCGTAGCTTAAGGTTAGGTGTTTGACACTTTTCCGCAAGATCCACAATAAACTCACTCACAGAATCAGCTCAAACAGATGCAAGGATGCTCTTTTATTGAATCTTGTGACTTGATTAGTTGCAAGTTCTCATAATTATTATTAGCTAATGTTGGCAATATTTTAAGTAAAAATAGTAAATATATATAAATGAAACAAAATATAGTATATACTTTTATCAAACAGTAAAAAGAAAAGCAATTACTCACAGTTTCAAATAACAACATCTTTAGGCGTCTTTCAAGTCTTTACTATTTTACAAGTATTTAAAGAATTCCTAAATTATTATTTCTTACATTTGACAAACACAGTTAACTAGCTAATATACCCAAATGCAGCTGTAGTGCATATGAAATTTGTTTTATGATTCTGGCTCAGTGCGTTGCGTTGTGCTTCTCGTTGTTGTTTTATTTTATACATTCTCGATTTAACTTCTCGTTGTGGGTTTTGGCCATTGACTTGCTAAGAAAAATGTCAAAAGTCATTAACTTTTTTGCGCATTTCATACACGTAAATAGAAGTATAAATATATATATACATATATATATAAATATAGATATAATAGTATCATAATTCAGCCTTTTCAAATGCAATTTCCTTATCAGTTTTGTAGACTTTGAGTATTTATGGGATTTTGTTTTTTGTTGCGTCTTTTAATTCTCAGGCCTCTCCATGGGATTTCTATGGTTGTATTATTTGATTAGAAGTACATATAAACGAATTTGATTGATTCTTTGTCAACGTCTTCTTCTGTTGTCCTTGTTCTTCTTGTTTAAGGTCCTTTTTTTTTGTTGGTTTTCTCAATGTCAGCTGTGTCTCGCACATGAACAACAATTAGAAGTTCACTTTAGCTCTCACTGTCGACTCTGCCAGTTCAAGTTGAATGACTTTTATTGGACTGTCTCAAATGTTCTTTCTTCCCTTATCTATGTTACATTGTTGCTTTGTTAAAAATCAACCAAAAATTGATTTCCTCCTGTCCATTGAAGTCTATTTTTGATGATACTCAAAACACGAGTTGCTTGTTTCCTTCCATCCTGCTGCAGGACTCTTTTAATAAAGTCATGAATCCATAGGACAAGCATTAGATATATATAAGTGCCACTTACACCGGGGCATGCATCAATAAGCTGTTGCCATCCCCATCATTTTGTAGCAATACTATGGCAATAAATCGCCTTCTCAACTCACTCAGATAACGCCTTCGAGTTGCTCTAAAAATATCCATCAAGTCTAGAAAATATTTATAAATTGACATGGAAAACATTTTCAATTGCTTTTTAATAAGTTCTCTTTTCCACTTTGCTGCTAAATTTGCAGTCAAAGTTGAAATAGAACAATTAAATATGCTCAACTTGGAGACATTCGTTAATAAACTCAAACAGAAGCTGCTGCTTGCCTTTCTAACTTTTCTATATTAAGCAAACGATGCGAAATTATTTGCAGAGAGTTTTAATATATTCGCAGCACACTTAAAATTTACGACTCAAATAGGAAAAAATTAATTTTAAAGAATTCAAATTGCTTGCACATATTTGGAATATCCAAAGTAAGAATATGCGAAATGGTATTACAATTTAGGGATAAATCTTTGGAAAAAACCTTTTGTTTACTATTATAAATGATTGTTAACATTTTCTGCTTCATTTCTTAACTTATTCTTATGCTTGGCATGCAAATTGCTAAAATTACCATAATGTGCAAAATGACAGTTTAAAATGTGTATATTTAGTTGAAACTAGTGATAAATCACAGATGCATTTTATTATTTCAAAACTAGTTAAACTCAATGTTGTCCACCACTTGAATATTCCATTTTATTTATTAAATATTAAACCGAATTTTATTGAAATTGGTATCGTGACTAGCACAATAATTTATAAATTGAATAAGTAAATAAACGAAAATATAAATTAAGTTTAGCTTAACACAACTCAAGTGTGTGGTTACTCTTCAATTGAAACTCATGCCTCCTTTGACAGATCCTCGTTGGTTCAACTTTTGGCTCAAGGGACGACAGCTGGTTTTTCTTTTTATCCAAAATTGTAAAGTTACCGATTGCAGTCATTATAATTGCATTTTTGTGCGCTGGGACGTGGTCAAGAACTCATCCAGTCAACCAGTCAACCAGTCAGTCAAGAGGAAATTGAATTGCTCATTTGTCGAGGTGGCAGTGCCAAACATTTGGTAAGTAAATTTGCAGTTACTGAGCACCAGAAGTGATTTACACTTCAACTGCAAGTCAAAGTACCACACTGTGTGTGTGTGTGTGTCGTGTGTGTGTGCTTTTCCAGTTTGCATGTTCAGACAGGTACGAACGTGTTTGATTTCGATTGAGCTTGGCAAATTGTGTGAATTTGAATTAAACGCGACATCTGCACACAAAAACTGGGAAATTGAAGCGAATTTCATATTTCAGTTGTCAGTATCACAAAATTGACCAAAATTGCATTCCTTTTACGAATATTACGCATACGCCATGTGTGCATGTGTGTTTTTATGGCATATTAAATGTTCGTTACCAGGTTGGCTCAAAACTAAACTGATGCTTATTATGCAATCAGCAGATAAAAGTCAACCGAACAAGCGCTTTGTCAGTTACAGTTACAGTTACAGTTACAGTTACAAGCACTTCCGCTTCCGGTTAGATGCGTCTGCTATCGACGTCGCAGTCACTGGTGCCGTCGCAGTCACTGTCTCTACAGCTGCTTCTTTCCTTTATGTTTGTATTCAAATTTTGTTGTAAATCACTCGAGGCAATAGCAAAATGCCATCAACTTGATATTCACACACACACACACACAAACCAACACACACACACTCACACACGCACGCACAGTATCAGTTGACTTGGCTCAGCAAAAGAGCTGGTAACATCCTTGACTCACATGTGTAGGGTTAGCCTTTTCCAATGATTTCCCTTTGCCTTTGGCTTCACCTTTATTTCTATACTGTATACCCAAAAATGCACTAAATGGGGTATGTACGGCTAATGCTACATTATAAACCAAATAAAAACTAAGTAAAGGAAAATAATTATTTGCATTTAATATTATAATAGAAAAATAAAAGTGTTTTTAAAATTAATCTGTTTATATTAAAGAAGTTTTTCAAATCAAGCAAATAAAGTCTGTTTGTCTTTTTTCTGCTATTTCCTCTCTATATATTATTGTTTAAATTGTAGATTGTCTATCAGTTAAGGTATCTCATAGTCTATTATTCTTCTTTCTCCTTTTTACTTTTCACTTTTGACCTGTACATACATATGTCTTGATTTCTTGCATTTCCCTTACATATCACTATTGACTTGCCGTTTTCCATTACATTTGCTGTAAAAATTTGTTAAAATTTAATAACTCTGATTGTAGGGTATTTTCTAGTCAAGCCATTGCTTTTTGACTTGAGAGCTTATGCTTTTCACAGACTCAAGTGCTGTTAAACTTTTGAATTACTTGCCATAGGGTATTGGCTAGTCAACCTCCTTTCTTCCCGTTTTTTTTTGTCATTTCTTTATCTTTGTTTTTTTTTACATATTTTTCCCTTATTCCATTTGCTCATACCTTTGACTTGCAGGTTTGCCTATTTGGTAGCTTCAAAGATTTCGCCATGCTGCACGTAAATGGCTTTGTTGTTATTCCATTCAGTTTCACCCCCCACTCTTTCTATTTCTCTTTTGTAAAACCCCCATTTCTATCTATAATTTTCCGCTCTCTCTCTCTGCATTTGTCGCTTTCCTCCATATGTTGCTTTGGATTGGGAAACGAGAGCCACAAAATATCTCTGGCAATGCGTATACTTATTTTGTTATTGGTATTTCCCGCTTTAACCCCTCCTTCCCAGGCAGTTAACCCCACCGCAGTCATAGGAATGTGTGTGTGTGTGTGTGTGTGTGTAAGGTGTTTGTGTGTTAGTTACAAATTGAATTGAACGTATTTACTTTAAACGCCTTTATGCCCCCGATTTCAATGGAACACTCAAAAGTCCTTTGCTTGCATATTAAATATGCAGTCGTGGGCGTGGAAGTGGAAATGGAAGTGGAAGTGGAAGTGGGCGTGGCTCAAACTAAATCTTGGACTTTGCCTAAACTTAAAGGCAAGCAGTTTTTCTTTTTGGGCTTTGCCATGTGAAGATTCTTATGTGATTTACTTCAACTTCAACATCACGTAGCACATACATGAGGCGTGTGTTGCAAAATTGAAGTAGCAGGCGGGGCAGTGAAGGGAAGGGGAGGAAAAGGGGATTCTGTGAAGGATAACAGCGAGTGTGAGGATGTAAGTGTAAAGCAGCTTAGCGCTTAAATCATGATTACCACAGCAGCAGCAGCAGCAGCAGCAACAACAGCAACAACAGCAGCCGCAGCAGCACCAGTAGATTTGGCAGCAGAATGTGGCACTGTGGCAGCAACAAACGCTGCATGACTTTCGCAGCAGTAATTAGGAGATACATATTTGCTGAGCTTGGTACGTGCAACCAGCAGCAAGAGCAACCACCAGAGCATCCAGTCAGACTGATGGGACAGTGGTGCTATAAATACTTGCTAGATTGCAGCCGAGGCATTCCAAAGTTGCCACTGCGGAGACGCCACCAATTTGCTATTACTTATCTTGGGGTTATTGTTGTGCGTGTTCTCAGTGTATGTGTGTGTGTATCCTTTTGCTTATGCCGCCTGCGTGCCAATAACCCACTGTTAAAGTGGCAAGTGGCAAATGGCAAGCGGCACGAGTTAAGAGTTACGGGTTACGGAGTACGGGTTGCGGCGGGGAAGTTGCTAAACTAGACCGAAGCTTTGAGAGTCATGGTGGCATGGTGGTATGTGAGGAATGTCACTTTTTTTTGTGCTTGCCACCGTTGAAAGCTATCAACAACTGTAGAACACATGTATTTCCGCTTTTATATTTTAATTTCCCTCGATATCGCATGTCGAATGCGCCTGCCATTGACATGTGAATTCATCAAAGTCAAAGAATAAGTTGAAGTTGCAGATAGACGATGACTTGTGAATGCCAAAAGGTAGATAAATATAGATATATGTATATTTCTTAAATACATATGTATCTATGCTTTAACATTGGTGCGACTCTTTAAGATCTACGTAGCGTATACTGAATGTGCAGTTTTTACTTCGTTAGCTTGGGTTACTCAACTTGTAATAACTTGTTTTATAAGTTTTATAATTCTGAGAGACAATATAAGTCAACTAACTGACAGATGGAAAGTTTTTTTCAATATTAAATATTTCTAAATCCTTTGTGACTAAAAGAAAATAAGAGGATGCTTCCTCCGTTAAAGAAAGCAACTTCCTCAAATTCAACCTCCATTGAATTTGCAAAAACTATATACTTAGGTATATATTAGGAGAGAGCCCTTATTCCAATAATGCTATCTGTAGTTTATCATAGTTGTTAGTTTAAAGAATTTTAAGAGATAGCTAAGTTAGTGTTCTGTAAAAATATACAAATATGTTAAAGGCCACAGACACTTCAACTTTTTAGACCCAGTACTTTGAAAAAGTACAAATGGGTCTATTAAGTTTGTCCAAAAAAAAATGTGCGTAACAGGCAGAAGGAGGCGTGGCAGACCCCATAAAGTATATATATTCTTGATCAGCGTCAACAGCCGAGTCGATATAGCCATGTCCGTCTGTCTGTCTGTCCGTCTGTCCGTCTGTCCGTCTGTCTGTCTGTCCCTTTTTGTGTCGCCTAGATCTCAGAGACTATAAGAGCTAGAGACACCAAATTTGGCATGTAGGTTCATCTATATCTCCCATTGATCAAGTTTGTTTTAGATTTTTGCCACGCCTCCCTCCGCCCCCGGAAATTGAAATACAAAATTTCGAAGTCGAATTACAAGAGCACCTTTGATGCTAGCGCTTTGGTTTTTGGTACATATAAGTTATTCAACTAAATATGTTACGGGCAAAAGGAAGAAGAAGAGACGCTAGCGACCTCTGTGGTTATTAACTTATCTTCGTAGTGGCGCCATCTACTGAATGGTATGCAACATTGATGAACAGTCTGTAGTCAACGGCTTGCACTCAAAAGTACTGGGTCTCCTACTGTCGAGCATGCTCTACTGTAGCTTACTGCATTTTTCAACTACATTTTGTTTGTCATCGTTTCAGTTTTCAATTTAAAAATTATGCATTGTTTTCAGTTATTAACTTATAGTTGCACATTTTAACGTTATTGCAAATTTGAAATAATATTTTGTCTACAGAATTTGATAGAAGTTACAAATGGAAAACAATAATTGACTGAGTACAACATTTGTGATTATAATGGCATTTAAAAGGTAATTTTGTTTACAATAATATTCTAGCAGCCACTATCATAGAATTGTAAAATGAGTATTAACATTTGCATATTACGCTCTCCCTGTCTCTCTCTCGCGCCCTCTCTGTCTCTTTCGTGCTCTCTGTCTCATATTCACCAGCTCTGCAGCAAATTTATAGTTTGTAGATTATATTAGATGCGTTCGTTAGCTAACTTTTTCCATTTTCAATGAAAAATAATTAAATTTTAATTTAGGTAAATTTTAGAAGGGAAAGGAAAAAGTTGAGCAAAGTTTAAATGTAATTACCGGCGTGTTAATTAAAATAGCAGATGCAGAAACGGAATTGCAAATGACGCAGCTAAATGCAGTCAAAGCTTCAAATGTGAAAACACACATAAAAATTTATGACAAGTTAAAAAATAAAAGAAAACGAAAAAACTGTAGGGAAAGTCAGAAAATTCTAAATGTTAAATGTATACACATAAAGTCAAAGTTCAGATGGAAATTACATTAGTTACACTTTGGCTTAAAACTTAATGCTACAACATGCAGTTATTTGGCTATAACGAGGCAACAGTTGAGAGAATGGGGGGTCAAAGGGCAAGTTACACACACAGATGAATTTAGATTATGCAGAATATTTGCCTCAACTGCTTACGAGCTAAATTAAAAGCATTAAGCTCAAGATTATATCAATATTAGCAACACATAATTGTCTGATTAAGTAGATACTCTGCCATACATACACACACACACACACACAAACACGTATATACAAAGACACGCACACACATACATACATACGGAGAGACAGACAGGCTGTAAGTGTCTGGCAGAGCCTTTGCGTGTTTGCTGGCTTGACAACGTGTCGTATGCGTAATGTAATTGCCAGCTTTTCGATTTGCCTGTTGAACGAAACGAACGCAGAAAGCAGACCCAAGGATTTCACCTTGAAATGGAAGCCAGCCTCATGCTGGCAATTAACACGTGGCACTAGCAAAGTTGTCAGCCAACTGAGGCAAGGAGTATGGCCCATAACAATAACCAGGCCACTTCATAACCAGATCCCTGGCATTAACATATGACAATCAAACTTGACTTCTATGCAGTTACACTACTGCAAATGTGTGTGTATATGTGTGTGTGTGCGTGTTGGCTAGAACTCTTAATACAGTTAATTGGTCCATTACTAACTGTAAACGCTTTGCAAGCAGCTTATATTGTAACAGGAAACGATTAGATCTAAGCATAATATTAAATCAACACACATTTTTAATGTTTCATTTACATTTGTAAGTGGAAAATTGGCAGTTGTAAGGATTGCATGAGAGGTATTTCAATTAATTTTGTATTTGTATTTATTTGTTTATTATTTCCTCCAAGGATATCCTTGCAACTTACTGCAATATTCACAAACAAAATCATTAAATTGATTAAATTATTAACCTTCATACTTTACCCAACAACAATTGATTGAATACTAATTGAATAATTTGTTATTCTTCTTAAGCAAAGAGAGCTAGTAAATGAACACTGAGATGGGATTTTGTTAAATTATCTTGATGCAATTTTAATTAATAAGTTTTCTATCCTCCAAACTCATTTCAAATGTATGCGATTCATTGTTAATTGTTGGTGGACAATTGTGAATAGTTCTTTTTTAAAACAATAACAATTCAGCTTATCTAAATAAAGTCTGTGATCTAAATGAATTTTTACTTAATAAGTTTTCTATACTCTAAGCTTATTTGAAACTTATACGACTTAATTACATACTTAATTAAATTTACTCCAGTGGTAAAAATATAACTTTCAGCGAGTACACGTATCCAAAAATCTTAATAATTGCATATGTCTATGTGTGTAGCAAAGATATAGGTATACATTTCACATACATGCTTATATCTATCAAAGACTAAGTCTTGTGAAGCATAATGAGTATGTCGCCTCAATTATAACTTCAAACATTCGCTTAGTCTAATGGACAAACCCGTCATAGACTTGGGCACATAATTGAAAGCAATTTTCTAGACTCCTTTAGCTGTCTTTTTTTTTTTTAAATAGAAAACGACCGAAGAAAAAGGAAGAAAAGGAAGCACAATGTACAACAACAAATAATAAGTTAACTTTTTAAGCGGCTTGGCAAGCCTGTGGCCTATGGCCCATGGCCTATGGCCTATGACCTTGTCCTTGCCATTGCCATTGGCAAAATGGAAATTGCTGTGCGGCTGTCTCATTACAATTTAATGCGCTTTGTTTCGACTCTCACTCTTGCATTGCAGGCTTAGTCAAGATTTAAATGAAATTACTTAAATGACATGTTCAAACTCGCAAACTCTTGCCCTGTCCTATCCTGTCCTATCACGTCCTGTCCTGTCTTGTCTTGTCCCAAAAAACCCTACCAACTCTTTCGTTCTCTTTAATCTGCTTTTACTGCTTTATTTCTCATTAAACAGTTGCCCCTTAAAACGCTTTTGGTTAATTAAAATGCCATTCAAGTTGACATCCATCTGCATGCGAGCTCATATGTACATCGGATTAGGGTCCTGCAAAAAAGGATTCGCTTCAAAGCTGCTTAACCCTTCGATTGGACATCAATGAATTGCAAATGAATTGATTGAGTCTGAAATAAATTTGTCCCCTTCAATCATCTGATGCTTTCTTCTAATCACTTTACCAATCCAATGAGATTCATGAATATACAATTAATCGCAGCAATTGGTCTTCCATCAACGATTCGCTGTCAATCACTTACAAATGAATTGATTAAGTGCGCATTCTACAAGGATTCAATTTAAAAATAAGAAATGAGATTTTAAATTAGCCATTATTCTAAATTTAATAAACAAAATCAATATTGGAACTGCTTATGACGCTAAGGATGAGGAATAAATTAGAGTAGAATATATAATATATGAGATAAATTTTGGCAAAAGTTTAAAAATTCTCATCGATAAGAGTGTAAATTCAACAAATACTTGATGCAAGAAAAATGTATATTTACAAATAATAAATATACTTTAATCTAAGCAAACTCTGAGCCAAGCTACAGTTTTTTGAGACACCCCAAATCATTCAACATTCGATAATCGTCAACGTCCGACATCAAAAATACATAAAAAAAAACAATCTAGCAAAAAAAAAGTATACAATAACATACATGTATTCACTTATATAAGTGCATTATTTGGCATAGCTTCTTACAATATATTTTAGAAGGTTTTAGAAGGCAAAAATTACAATGGACAAGTTAAGCGCAGCTCAGAAAGCGGAAATTAAACATACATTTGATATACTGGATGTGGATGGAAGTGGACTGATAACGGCCCGCGAAATGCGAGCTATGATGAGTGCATTTGGCTATGAAAACAGTGAAGAGGACATACAGAGCATGATCGACGCAGTAGATACCGATGGTTCACGCATGTTGAACTATTCCAAGTTTTGTGCTGCCTTGATGTGGAACGCGAATCAATGTAACACTCGCACGCAGACCAACAATGATGATAAAACTGATATAACTGATGAAAATGATGCTCTATAATACATCACTGAATGTGAGAGTCCATTCCAAAATATCCTTATATACCATTGCGAGTGTATAAAAAAAAGTATGTTTGTTTTGTTTCTTGGTAACACTTGTTACCAACATTAAATTAAGTTCGAGAACCATGTTAAACTTAATACTACTATTACTTATTTAAATAATCCCTATATTATAGAGACCTTAGAGGATATACATAATAGTTGATTATATATATGTAACAGAAGTAGTTATATATATTTATATTTGTCTTTTTTTAAGTGAGCTAAGTAAGTTACCTAGTGTAATAGAAAACAAAGCCTGTTGTAGTCTGAAGATTTACAGTTTTCCATTTTGAATTATCCAAAGTCTTGATTGCAGACACATGAACTCAACTAAATATAAATGAACTTCAAGTCTTTCGATGAGACTAATTATGTTGTTGATTACATAGTCGATATCAGCAGAAGCCAGTGATTTATCATTATAATTATTATTGATCATGTGTAGCAAAAGAAAGTTCTACTATAGCTCAATCCAAAAATGTAATTTAGATAAAGTTGTCAGCTAAACAGTTAATACAGTCTGTTAGCAAAGTAGGTGCGCACAATTAGCCATTTCGAGGGAAGTGGAACTGCAAAGAGTGTGGAGAGAGTGGAGAGAGGGAAAAGCAGTGTTGGCTTTTTGCACAACTTCATTGGAAGTGTTTGGCCAAGTTTAGAGACAGGCCATAAGCTAGCGCTTTTATCTGTGGACTGCACTTCACTTCCCTTTTAACAGCATCATGAAACCTAACAAAGTGGCAAAGTGACTTGGGCGCCACCTGGCCAGGAGAGACTTTACCTTCTCCACACTTCACCACATTTCTCTCTATCTCGCCCTCTGTCTCTCGCTTTCTATTCCTCTTTCTCTATCTGTCTGTCTTTCTGTCTGTCTGTCAGGGCACTCGGCAAGGTAATTTATGCATGGCATAAAGAACCGCTGCACTTGGCAGACATTGGCAAATGTAATCAGGGCGTTGCTTTTTCCCCAATGTGTCTCCCCCGAAACCCCCCCCCCTTCCAATGCTGGAAAATGCACTTGCAGGTCAAATGTTAAGCATTCATCACTGTGTCTGTGTGTATATGTGTGTGTGTGTTTGTGTGTGGTTGAATAAATCGCAATTTGTATTATAAGTGAAAAGTCATTTAGCTTCTGTTTCGATTAGAATCCAAGTTTCAAGTCCTAAAGTATCCATCAGATACTCATACTACATATATATAAAATAATTGATATGATAAATCGCTTGAAGTAGCCAAGACTTGGACTCTGTGAAGAATTCCGACATAAGTTGATATTTGTTATTTAAACAAATGTACCAATCATTTAAATCATTGAAAGAACTCTTAACAAGACAACAATCTGACAAAAAGATACTTTTCAGTATCTTAATTATTATTAAATCAATTCGTCAAATGATGCTGATAAAAAGCAGACACAGATGACATTGTTTAATAAGTATTTGTAATAAACCAAATTAAGCAATACACCGCATAACAAGGTTATAAATGATTTAATGATTTCAATCACAGTGGATGCATTTAGATCACAATCAATCTGCCAATTATTGTATAAACTGATGCCGCGTGCTTAATTAATTCACATTACGAGTAATATTGCATTTTATGAGCTGTAAAACAACAGGCATAATTTACATTTTCCAATAGGCATTACCAAAGTCAAAATTAACTTGCGCTCGGTCGTTAATTGTGTTGCATTGACAATTTCTCTTTCCCTCACTCTCTATATCTATCTCACTCTCCGGCTGTGGGTGTGTGCGTGGGTGTGTGTGTACTGAAAGCAAATTAAACAGTTTTAATTACAACCAGGCAGCACAGAAAAGTAAGAGCAACAACAATGAGCTTCCTCATCCTGTTGAGCCACTTAATGAAAGTGTGTTCAGCTTGCAACAAAAAGTGGCATGTATGCACTCATATGCATCGCCAGACTGTGCAAATTAACCGCTCATCAATGTACTTTAATTTTATGAAAGCATATTCAATGTTGTAAATTGTTGCAATTGTGCTGTATGTCTTGGAAATTCTCCGAATATTACTTGTTTATTTTTCTTATAGTTTGAATTTCATTAGTTTGGTTTTTTCATTGCTTAGTCCTTACTATGCATAGTAAGGATATATGCTTATCGAGTACAATTATAAGAATCAAGTATATCTATTATTTTATAAAAATCAAACTGTGAATTTTTGTGATTCTTCAGATAAGCGCCTCATCTCAAACTCTATAATTCCTTATATTATTATTACTTATTGTTTCAATGCATAGTTTAGGCTTTGGCTTTTTCACATGGTATCTTTTAGTCGAACATACTCTCGTTGCAAATATTCTTTGTGTGCTGCCATAGATTTTTTATTATTATTGCGCTGTATTTTTGCTTAAACTTTAATTTCAATTTCCGCCAAAAAGGACGCTCCGTCAACAAGTGGGCGTGGGCGTGGGCGTGGTCGATGGTATAAAGCTGCCTTAATTGCAAAATTTTAAAGCTCATAAGAGAAACTTGCTTTGCTGCTGCATGATGCTGCATAGTTGCAAGTTTCCAACAATTTTTAATGGAATCAAAAATAGCAGATGATTGATTTTGTGCACATGAAAATGCATTAACTCGGCAAACTTTAGACCGATATGTAGCCCTATACAATATTAAATTGACTTTATAGACTCACAAAGGCAGCTAAAATTTCATTTTAGGAAAACTAAAAATATACCATAAAGGGTGGGGAATCCATTGGGACTGCCGATGTGGCAATTAGGAACTCATCCACGTTGGCCACATCAATTTAATGGGCTCAAAGCAATTCAAGAGCCATTTGCCAGCAACATTAAAAGCCACTGAAAACACACATTAAAGTGATTACAGATAAAGTTGGCCAAATTATAGCCCAAATAGTATGCTTGCAACAATCGGTGGCACATAGAAATACGCGCATATACATTCAATTAAATTGGCATTTGTGTAGCGCATTTGCAATTAAATCCACACCAAATAAACACCCGCATAACAGTTGGAACAAGAAACCATAATCTTATTATCAGCACGACGAACATTAAATACCCTAGACTCATCAAGTATCAAGTAATACCCTGTAACTCCTAGCCGTTCTCTGAATATAAAACCACTAAAGATTCGTTTTGATTTTGAAATAAAATTATATTCTATATTAAACTTAAAAGGTATAAAATGCCTTTAAATAAACTCATCCAAATAAATTTAATCGACTTTACATTAAGTTGCCAAAAGAAACAAAAGTAATTTCCATTTAAAATGGACAAAAACTATATAAAGAAATCTATAGAAACTTAAAGTCCTTAATATACGTTTATATAAATTTAGAATAATATGAGTCATACAAGGGCATTAAAGAGTAAATAAATCAAGCACTTGAGCAAACTTCTAACAACTATATTTTACTTAACTTTACTATGAAACAACGCTTTCTTAAAAACAAAAATTACAGAGTATATTAATGCCAACACTGACATTACTTAAAAACACCGGTAACAAACTACATCAAAGGAGCTTAAAACTTTTATTAAGTTGATTACCTCATGCACAATACAAACTACAATAGTTGAAGGAACCAACTTGACTGGAAGATATCCTATTCAAATTGTATTTACATTTCAAACTTTGCAACTACAGTTGGCTATGCCCACTTCAAGCACTTATGCTTGAATTAATAATTTACAGGGTATTGCTGGAAGTAAAAATCGCCATTTAAGTGTGAAAGTGAGAAAGGCATTTGGCATTTAAGAAATCATTTAAATGACAGCGCTAATTGCTAATGGCCAATGATATAATGGCCCAAAGTATATGCGTCAATTGACCGACAGAACAGACGGATTCCGTAACCATTCCTAAAAAATCTGACTGAAAGGCCATTCGATCGTTAAGATAATAAACAAAATATTGATGGGCCGCCAGCTGTGTTTCTCTAACTTTAAATGATCGCACAGCAAATTGTTATACCCATTAGTTGTGACGAATTGGGGGCTAAAAGTAACTTTTCACTTTACTCAACAAATTTTAAATATCATTTGGAACACTATCTAGATATCCTAGATTAAATTTCAGACTAAGCTAAGAGATGCCATATACCAAATTGAATTAGAAGTTTTCGGAAAATTAATGTAAAATGTTGCAACATTGTTGCAAAACTTTGAAATTGTTGAATTTGATCTACTTTTTTAACGCTTTCATTTGCCTTACTTTCATCTTCATTTAGCTTAGATAAAGTACTTAGCAAGAAAGTTTTTTACGTCAGCTTAATACCCATTTTTTCCATCCTAAAACTGTCGTAACACTGCAAATATGTGAGACTCACGCAATAAGAATTTTGATCTTTTTCATTAATCTTTTCTCCTCCTGCAAATGAAGTTGCAAAGCTGCCGAAAATATAAACTCATTTGCCGTACATAATGCTCTTTGTTTCAGGTAGCTAATGCTGAGAAGCTTTTGCCCACAATTGTTGGCCAAACATTTATGCAGCTAGACACGTTGGAACCGCATTGGTTCATGAAATTCAATTTGAATGCTTACAAGTTCCAGTCCAAATTCAATGTAAAACTAACAAAAGCAACTACAAAACTTCTTCCTCTTGGCAGCTAGCCACAAAATTGTGTGCGTGTTTGTGTGTGTGTGTGTTTGTGTGTGTGTGTGTGCCAGAAACCCAAATCAACAGGATTTCGACAACTTCAAGCTGCACTCTATGGAAATGTTGGAGATATTGCAGCAGAAAGCGATAAACTGTTGAGAATTTTGCGTTTGAGTTTCCATGGCAACATGTACGAGTACATTGCTCATTGCCCATTCATTGTGCTAACTTAATTTAGTTTACACTCGACAGCATTGGCCACATCCCAGTCCCAGTTTTCCCACCACTTTTCCCCCCTCAACTCGAAGTTGTACTTAGATTCCTTATAACTCGAAGTGCAGCCACACCTTTCATTTGGTTCTGGTTCTGGTTCTGGTTTTGATTGTGGCTCTGCTTTTAGCCATGGTTTGCTCCTTTCTTTTGAACACAAACACACACACACACACCCACCCACACCCACACACACACACACACACACACACACAAAGGCATGTAGCACAAAAAGTTGCCACACTGCGCTTGCTTTGAGGCAGGGGACAAAATGGGAAGGCAGCTGCAAATTTGTCGTAAATATTAAAATTTTTCATACGTTTATGCAAATTTACTTTTGACAACTTTACTTCCTGTCGCCGTTGCCGGTGTCCTCATTGTCCTACGACTTGGTTCTCTCTTCTCACTTCTCTCTTCCCAGTTTCCTCATCTTCATCTTCTTTGCCAGCATCGTCTCCGTTTCCATTTCCAGCTCCGCCGTCGGCTTCCGTAATGAGGCAGTCCTTGCAGGTACCTTGCCTGGTTTCAACGTTGTTTAAACACTTAACCAAGTATATGTGTGTGTGTGTGTCCCGAGTGTGTGTGTATGTGTGTGCGTGTATGAATGTCTATTGGTATGGGAAGAGTAGGCGTGGCGCTTTATATGAGAATTTATTAAGTTGAAATTACATTACAAATAATTTTCATATTATTGTAATGCATGCAGACAGATATTTACACACATCACACACACACATGTAGCTACACATGTTACTAGACATTTGCCTACACAAATACTTTGGGGGCGTGTCACAGAGGCGTTGCGTAATAGCCGTGTAATATTTATGTAAATATGTAACTGTTGCCTCTTCCTCCACTCCATTTCCTTCTTCATCCTGTGTGTTGTTGTGTGTCTACTCTTTCTCTTCCTAACATCTGACTGCTGTCAGTCAAAGTCTCTCTTTGGCACTTGCTTATTTATTCATTTGCATGAAATGTTTTCATAAAGATTTTGATTTCATTTTCAGCACACAAATATATGAGGACAAAAATGAAGAAGAAATAAAGAAAATAACGAAACAAATCCGATTACTCTAGTCTAGAGTGAACGATAGTTAGATACCCTTTACAAATGCAGCATAGCAAATGGTAATTCTATCAATAGTATCAAAGTCGTTTTCTCATCTAGCCGACAATCTGACAGTCAAGATAACCTTGCTGGTGTAATCAAATACAATTGCTGTACGAAAATATAGTACAGTATTTTACCACTAATATTGCAATAATTTATCATTATATCTATCTATTAACTATCTAACGATAGTTAGATATTTAAAAACTTTTATGTTTGTCAATCAACTAACATAAATTATTATTATTATAACTCACCAAAGCTCTGCAGATCTCACAGATTTTATATAGTGAAATATTGTATTATATATTTCCCGTCTTTGTCAAATAGACACGTTTGCTATGTTTCGAGGGTCACAAAAGAAGAATACTATTAGACGAATAACCCAGTTCGTTAAGCTTGCAACCTGAATAGAAGCTCAAGATCCCGTTCTACAATAGAACTGAATCTATTGAGCGTAGGTGGGTCAAGTTTACACTAGTAGATTCATCAATTAAAATTACTTAGAATGTTAAATAACATAAGAAAGCGAATAAACACGATTCTCTATCTTTCTCTTCCTAAACCCTTCTCTTTTTAACCTACATCTACTTGATTAAAATTAAACTGATTGGATGCAGTTGTAAAATCCGAACAATAGACCTATTTACAAGGCAAGAGTCTTCGATAAGCTGAGTATGCCAAGTCTGAACATAACAACAGGGTATAATAAATACAAGAAAATATTAAAATAATAAAAGACTTCATTTTGTATACTTGGTTAGCTAAGATTTACATTTGAATTCGATTCAACATTTAACATAGATGTCACCGCAAAAATAAGAACAAAAGCGCACCAACAAAAAGAGATTCAGCCAGAAAGAGAGCGAGAGAAAGAAAATACTGATGGCTAGCAATAGTTTGAGACAAGTTAAAAGAACTTGGCAGTTGGCAATTAATAATGTATTCAGCTCTGTCATCAGTTTGCTCGCTCAAAAATGGGATTTCCAATATGCACTTTACTGCTTTTTGTTAATTTGTTTTACTTTATTTTATATACACACTATATTTTATTGCTGCAATAAAATTGCACTTTTCACACAGCGCACAAATTAATTAGCAATATTTTAAGCAGCGTCGGCTTTAAAGCCAAATATTTATTGGCCTTTTGAAATGCATTTTAAATGTATCAAGGGAAATTTCATTTTCCCCTTTTGCAATGGAAAAATCAACATGAAAAAGTGTTGACGACAATTGAACACACTTTTAGCCATTTAATATATGACTGTGCTAATGAATTAACAATGAACTCACAGTGTGGGAAATATTGAAACTATTTCTAATGTTTGATAAAAAAAAATACAGAAAACTTTAGCATGCAACGTTTTATGCATTCTTTTTTTAGTCAATTTATAGATTATTTTGCAATAAATTTATCGTTCCATGTTTTGCAGTTTTTGAAAAAGCCATTCCCCTTAGATGGAAAATCAGTGGTTTAAGGTAGTATGGAGGATAATCCATAAACTTGAAATTTATTTTTAGAGTTTAAAGTAAGAAGTTAGAACTCTTAAAATAATACAGAAGTAAATCATCACGTTAATGAAATAAATATATATAACTTACAAAACATGCATGTCAAATGCATTAAACAATTTTTGTATAGAGTATAAAAACGCAGAATTTCTGAAAAAATGCTTTACTTTTATTGTTGTTGTTGTTGTTGCTGGTTGCATTTATAATGTGCAGCACGAAGCAATGGGGCAGAAAGTAAATGCAACACCATTGCCTATGTTTACCGCCACGCCAACACAGAAAGGAGGCGGCGGTTAAAGTGCATCAACATTGCGCATACGCAGCGTTGCCCCTAGAACTTACAATGCTTGCTGTTGGCCTTGTTTCTGTTGTTACCCTGTTGTGTCTGTTGCTGTTGTTGTTGTTGTTACCCTGGTGTCGTGTATATATTGTATTGTTTTGTGTTTGTTTTCGGTTGCTGACACTGTTAAAGCAGCCGGACAAGTGTTGCATACTAAATGTGGCACGAAATCTGCGGGCAGCATTCAGAAAGCATCTGCCAGTCCATTTCGATTCACAGGAATACTCGTGGCAGTATTGTTATAACAGAACTTGCCTTGGTATTTATCACACGTAGCATTCCCTATTAGCCACCTTCCTTCTGGCATCCTTCTTCCTCCATTGTAGCAACTTCTACCAAATTTCCACCGACAGAATTCTGTGGCATGCCTCACCGTGATGCTGTTGCTGTTGTTTCTGTTGTTCCTGTTGTTGTTGTTGCAAGCTGCAATTCTGGCTACTGCTTTTATCACGTCCGTCTAGAATTCACAAAAACACAAACAATCTGCACACTTGTACAGCATTTAAGCCCAGCTAAATATACTACACAAAAGTTGTAGTCGGATAACATAATAGTTTTCATTGCACAAAATTCTGCATACTTTTTGGTTCCAATGAAAATATCCAACAAATTGCTTAATTAAAAAGCTCTTTGAAACTGTAAACTACAGTTTGTAACAGAATACGTACAAGACTCTTTCTACTGACTGATTTACATAATTATTGGAATTAACTATTATATTTTCTTACTATGTATCTTCATATTGTTTAAAGTTCAAAGTATATAATCTTTACCATTACAAAGAATAGAATATTCTAGAATATTTACTTTAATTTAACAATTGTGCTCACACATTTTTGCTGCTGCCATTTTTATAATAACAATATAAGGATGAAAACCATTTTGTGATAGGTATAATCTTTAGATAAATACGAGTATATAATATCACAGGTTGATCATCAATCATTTGGAATGGGTTCTGACTGTAAGTTTACCTTCTTCTCCTCAGCTCTGTCCGTCACATACGTAGATAAACACTTCGACTTTCCAAAAGAGAAAGAGTGAGACAAAAGGGAGGTAGCTTAAGCATTAGCTTCGCCTGCCACAAAATTACTTGCCACGCATGCAGGGGAAAAACTTCCCTTTGACAGTCAGACAAAATTATTAATAAAACAAAAAAAAAAAGAGAATGGATAGAGAGAAAGGAGGAAAAGAAAATGATGTACAAAACACAAATGGGGCGAGATGAGAATTGTGCACTTATATTGAATTTTAAGCTGTTGACGATAAAGGCGGATGGTTTTGAGCCACCGCCCGTTGACTAACACGCCAAATCATGCACCCTACCCTGTAGCTCTTTCCCTACTTATTCCCCTCCCTACCAGTTGTCTGCCAGCGACACGCTCCTTTGGTATTAGCTCTTCGCCTTAGCTCCCTTCCTCTCCTTAAAGTTTCCCAGTGTGTGTGTGTGTGTGTGTGTGTTTATTTGCCAACATGTGGCAAAATTATTTCCGCTCAAAAATCCACTTCCTGCTACACTTTCGTCTTTTCACTTTTCCTCTCGTTTGCTCATTTTTCTCTGTTGTTTTTTTTTTGTTTTAAGAAAATTGAAAAACTGCGCTTAAAGTAAATCACAGAATGCCAGATTGTATACAGATTTGAGCACACTTGATGCCTGCTGATGACAATGAAGAGGCCCAAAACATAAAACACTCAGCAACAACAACAACTACAAGCAACAACAACAAAAATAAAGACGATAAAAAGGGAAACAAATGCGACTGTTCCTGTCACATTGTCACTTAAATTGAATAAAGTTTTTGCTTTGAAATTTCGCAAGCTCCCTCATATGTCTCAGTATGTGTATTCATATGAGAGTGTGCATGTGTGTGTTTGTGTGTACACACACCTGTTGACTGATTGAAAAAGCAAAGTAACCAAAGCAACATCCGCAGTCAAGCCAAAGGACATTCATCTGGCTGCGGTAAGACTACTTCCTAGTTGTGACCCTTAACCCCGAAACCTATTCCCTGAACTCTTACGAACCCTCTCAAAAAACTACCCCCTCCACACTCCCCCATACGTCTTTCGTTTCAAGTTAAACAGTTACAATTAAATTGGAAACAAAAAGATTGCATCTAGCTTTATATCTGCTTTGTCTGCCCTTGTAGTTTATTATTAAACAGCACTTAAGCCACAGCCATATCCTTTGAAGGCGTTCTTAACTCGAAATAACAGCAACTTCCGTTCCCATTTGCCTTCTGTCATTAGGGGTAGTAACTGTTCCCATCTACCCTTACTGTACCCAGTATTAGCTCTCTTAAGCGCTCTCTTAACAATGTTTGCGCTTGGGGAACATTTCAAGCAAACAATGCGCTACGACAGTTTTTAAAAGGCATATCTAAGTTTTACGATAGATTTAATATAAATCAAATTTTGTTTATTTTAAAAAGTAGATTATTATTATTACTTTACCAGAAAAAAAAAATTTTAAGCTAATTTATAAGTCGAAGTTCAAAATTTCTTAGTAATTCTTAAATTTATTTCTTTCAAAACATTTTCTCTACAATCTAGGGGCTTTATTATTTCGACCAATTCGAATGTGTGAGAACACATTCCCCTCAATAGGAACACTTACAATGCCACAACTGTGCCCAATGCGATGGAGAAGTTCTTGCTGTCTAAACTCCTCCTACTCCTAATTAACTTCTCACTACATAATGGACATCTACAGGTAATACTTATACTTCTTACCTGTTTATCAAAAAATTACACATGTGAAAAACTACATACTTAAGAAAAGTCACAAACTGACTTATCTATTGCCTTATCATGTTTGATTTTAGTATTAAGGGAAAACCAGCTAAATTCAAAATTCCCAGCCACACTCTGATAGAAAGTAGATATATATGTACAGGTATATATATGTACCACATACTTCATCGAGTAAAATTAGAGCACACAATAAATATTGGTTGTTTACAATAATTGCTAACAAATTAAGTATGGGCTATCTTTGGCACGCCGATATTTTGATACCCTGCAAAAACAAAAGTAGTACAATATACTACTTACAGCTGCGGTCAAAATAATAGTAGTGCCGCCAGACCAGAACTTTAAGCTTTGATATTTTGTATGTAAGTTAGAGCTTTTACTTTCTGTCTTTGTCAGATCATAGAGTTGGAAAAGCTTTTATGGAAATGCACCGTTAAGACTTAAAAGCTTCTTCCATTTCTGAGATTCTCCGCAATTTCGTGATCCATGCAAAATTTCTTGCAGTCAAAATAAAAGTAGTGGATGCATTGTTCTTCGTCAAAAGTGAAAAATAAAGTAATTTAAGCAAGAAAGGCAATTGATTTGGTAGATATTTTTGTAATTGGATAATTTACAATATATTTGAATAAGTTTTATTTGTTTAGAGTTGTTAAAATGGGGCGTGGCAAGCATTGTACTCCTGTGGAGCGTGCCCTTATTATGACCTTGATTTCCGATGGGAAAACGTACAAAGAAGTGCAAAATTTGGTGAAATGCTCACCAACAATGATAAGAAATGCCATTAAATACACTCCAAAAGAAGATAAACGTGGAAGACCCCGTGCCATGTCTGAAAGACTGGAGAAAAAAGTTTTGAGATACTCAAATCGCGACCCGTTTGCACCTGCTACCGTGATAAAAAAGGACTTACATATCAGCCAAAGTGTAGAAACTGTACGCAGATGCTTGCGGAAAAATAATCTTATGGGCAGAAGCCCGAGAAAAGTTCCTTTTTTAAAAAAAATACACATTCAAAAGCGGTTACGGTTTGCTAGGGAGCATTTGAATTGGCCCATTGAGAAATGGAGGAATATTTTATGGTCAGATGAGTCCAAAATTGTTTTGTATGGCGGCAGAGGATCTCGACAATATGTTAGGCGTCCACCAAACACCGAATATCAGCCCAGATTCACCTGCAAAACCGTGAAACATGGAGGATCAAGCATAATGATCTGGGGATGCTTTTCATATTACGGTGTCGGACCCCTATATTGGATCAAAACTATTATGGACAGGCACGAATATGTGAAAATTATGGAGGACATCATGCTACCGTATGCCTCGGATGATATGCCACGTATTTGGACGTTCCAACAAGATAACGATCCAAAGCATACCAGCAAAACTGCCAAAGAATGGTTTGCATCGCATCAAGTTGATGTAATGGAGTGGCCCCCTCAGTCCCCCGATCTCAACCCAATTGAGAATTTGTGGTCAGATGTGAAAAAGGAAGTTGGCAAGCATCAGCCAACTAATAATAATGACCTCTGGGAGGTCGTTAAAAGCGCCTGGAGCTCAATACCTCCAGAACGTTGCCAAAAGCTGGTAGACTCCATGATCCGTCGTTGTAAAGCCGTAATTAAAAACAAAGGCTTCACAACAAAATATTAAAATTTGTCAATTATAAGTGCCTTTCAAGTATTCAACATTCTACAAAAAAAAAATAAATTTAAGTTCGTTATCATCTTTAAAATAATTGAATGTGTTCACCACTACTATTATTTTGACCGCCCATTTTTCAGGTTGTTACAGGCAAAAAAAATTCTACATCTAAATGATTAACTTTTAACTAATTTTGATTTTCCAGAAGGATTTACAACATAATAACGAACTCTAAAGAAATATAACAAAAATGTTGATCAATCAAAAGTCCTTTAACTTTGACTGTTCTAAATTACCTCACACGCACTACTATTTTTTTGACCGCAACTGTATATACTAAAAATAAGTAATATATAAAGCAGTGCTCGTCAAAATTGCACCTGGGCAGGAAAGCTTTTTGCTGTGTATGTGTGTAGAAAAAGACAGATCGGTCACAACTATTATCAAAATAGTACCAAGATAACAACCAAGAAACTAGTTTCCATATAAACAGATGAGCATGACTCAGCTCGTCTTCCTGATCGAGAATACATATAGTTAACCTGGTCTGTCATAACCCCTCTAATGCGTTACACATTTCTTAACAAAACAGTAATGCCCTTTAGAATGATATAAAAGAGTCTTAAGTATTTAAGATAAGATTACAATAAATGCATTTAAATGTGTATGTATTAAATGTACATATTATAAAGTCTTTAATCTTCTATAATCCATCCTTCCATCTCCCTCTCTCGCTGTATCTCTTTGTTGTTGTCTTCTGTTTGTTTATCACTAATAACAAACAAATTGTTATTATTCCCTGTGGATTCTGCTTCAATCAAAGGGGTATGATCAACTAAAACAGGCACAACAAGCGAAAGCAATATTTGCTTTCACTTGGCTAAGACTTGCTTTGATTTGAGTGCGGGTATACACTCAGTCGAGCATACCCTCAATGATTATTGTTATTCAAAATCTATTACAATGGTCGCATTAATTGCATGCTTTTTGAACATTGTAATTGTATAATATCGCATTTAAATTGCGCAATGTTCATATGAATAGAATAATCGGCTTACTACTAATCCAAACTATTTACTGACCAACTCTATACTTGTTACATGTTTTTTAATCTATTTATATTTAATTTATAGTGACCTATTTACATTACATTTTCTTTCTTCCCTATCTTTTCATTTCCTTTCCTATATTATTCTATCCTTCATGTTTCTTTAGTAAGTAAGACTAAGTAAGTAGTCTTTTCTTATAAAATAATACATTTATAGTATAAAACAATATAATATAATATACACATCTCTTTCATCCCATTCTATTGTATTCCTTACTTTTTTGACCTTCCTCCCATTAAAATAAAAATTTCCATTTATATATTTTGCTTTATTTAATATTTATTTTCAAAAATAACTTTTTAGATAACATTTATACGTATTTATGGGGAATACATTTGCTGAATATATGTTAAATGTTTATAGAGGGTATATAATACTTTTTTTTGTATTTTTTTTTATGACTTTAAGCTTTTTTTTTTCTTTTTGGATTATACTGAATATAATTGTTATAAATGCAATTGATCAAACATTTTAGGATGTATTTAAATGTTATTTAAGCTTCAGAATTGCGTCGTGCTTCATCAAAACAGTTCGAGAAATAATTGCGTTCCGAATCAGGATCATATTGAGGTCCGTGATGAGGACCACGATGAGAACCATGATGAGGTCCGTGATGAGGACCATGATGAGGTCCGTGATGAGGACCATGATGAGGTCCGTGATGCTTGTCCTTATGGTTTTTCTTGCCTTTTCCCTTACCGTGCTTGTCGTGCTTGTCGTGCTTCCTACCGGACACTGGACTTTCATCGGGTTTATCTTTCTTGCAGTGAGTGAGAGGCACTCTGCATCGACCACTACAGTCAGAACGCGATGGTGGATCAAATGGACCGCGGTGTGGCGAATCATGTGGTCCAAATGGACCACGGTGTGGCCAATCATGTGGTCCAAATGGACCACGGTGTGGCCAATCATGTGGGCCAAATGGACCACGGTGTGGCCAATCATGTGGGCCAAATGGACCACGATGTGGACCTTGATGTGGCCAATGATGTGGCCAGTGATGAGGACCAGGATGAGGACCGTGATGATGGCCACGATGGTGTCCGCGATGGGGTCCATGGCGATGACCCAAATGCTTGTCGCCTTCCGAGCTTGAACTGGCACTAGAACCAGAGCTAGAGCTGGAACTAGAGCTGGAAGTGGAGTTGGAACGGCTCACTCGACGTTCATGTTGACAACTCTTGTCGCCATGTCCGTGTCCGTGTCCGTGCTTGTGTCCTCCACTGAGACGTCCACAATCTCCACCGAGGGACTTAGACCTCGATCGGTTTCTCGGCCATGCCGTGCTTGTCTCCAGGGCACACGGCAGCCCGCCGAACCGAAAAAACTGCGAGTTTTCCCACATTGGCCACGACATGTGATGGGGTCCAAAGTGATGGGGTCCAAAGTGATGGGGCCCAAAGTGATGAGGTCCAAAGTGATGAGGACCATGACCATGTCCATGACGAGGTCCGTGACCATGACCGTGACCATGTCTACGCCAAGGACCATGCGAGTGACTGCGTGAACGGGATCTGGAACGATCTCGGCGACCATGATGATGACCATGTCGTGCTTCCCATTTGCGACCACAGCCAAAGAAATGGCCAAAATGCCTGTCTGAACCAGAGCTGGAGCTGCTCGACGAGCTGGAAGAGGAGCTCGAAGAGCTAGAGGAACTAGAATTGGAGCTAACACTACTAGAGCGTGAGCGACCAGTTTTCTCTTTCGACTCCTGCTGATCCTGCGGCTTTTCCTGCTGCGTCTGCTGCTTCTTGGCCAACTTTTTGGCCTTCTTGTCCTGCTTCTTTTGACTTTTCTTCTGCTTTTTGGCCTGCTTGTCCTCGGTTCTCTTGACCTTGGCCTGCTCCTTGGCCAGCTGCTTCATGGCCTGCTGCAGCATACGGTGCGCCTTATAGGCCTCTTTCATGGCCTTCTTGACGAGCTTCCCAGTCTTGGGAGGAAGTTCTTGAGTGGATTGAGGCTGCTCGTCCTCAATCTCAATATCACAGTCAAGCAATTCAATTTCCTCGACCTGCAAAGCCTCCCCAACTCTCTTCGATGTCTCAGTCATCTTCCTTTGTTTACTTTTTATTTAAGTATAGCAAATTAACAAACAACAAATAATAATATTTAATTGCGTCTTGTATTTATATTTGCAAATAATTTGTTGTGCTTCTCCTTCTCTCTCGCCACAAAAGCTTCAAGCTTTCAACTGTTGATGGACGCTTGCCGGCCGGCAACTTTTATACTCGAAGACGGAACGTTTGTAAACGTTTGACGTCGACAGCGACGCTGGTGCCAATAGCGAGTTATGAGAGAGCAGCAGAACAGTAGAACAGCAGAGCAACAGAGCAGCAGAGCGAGCGAGATAGAGCGAAAGATAAAGCTCAACCGAGTGCGATAGCAGATGATAAAAATAGCTCTTGTTATAGTGTGTGTAACGCATCAATATGCAATATACAAGCTGACTTACATATGTATGTACATATGTACATTGTACACAACCATACGTATACTTAATTTGTTTACATGTGTTTTCTATCTGATGTCTGTTTTCACATTCTGGTGAAATATGCAACTCCCTAGCTGAGACAAGGTCAAAACATGACGCAGCGATCAAAAATCATTTTTCTTTGTGGTGAAATTCATTTAGACTTAACACTGGACTTAACAATTTCCCAAACCCATATAATTGCTTAATATACTAGATAAAATATAATTCAAAGGAA
The DNA here is from genome assembly GCA_035044365.1 of Drosophila neotestacea. Lineage (NCBI taxonomy): Eukaryota > Metazoa > Arthropoda > Insecta > Diptera > Drosophilidae > Drosophila > Drosophila neotestacea. The sequence goes on from JAWNMD010000799.1 coordinate 1,317,293, forward strand.
CAGCTTTCAAGTATAAAGGTCAAAGGGTAAGAAAAGCTAGCTCAAAGCTCAAAGCTAAGCTCACTTTATAGCATACATATCACATTCTTCTCCTGATCAACAAAATACTCCACAATCCGATTAATTGGATTGTTCTTGCATTGTTGATCTGAAGCATACATTAATTGCCCATCAACATCATGCTCCACAGTCCTATTTTAAGGCACTGTTCATGCATAAGTCGAATAACAAACATTTATTTTTCAACAAATATTATATGTTATGTTTCAGAACTTTTAGGTTAGGTATAAACAAGAAGTTGTTTCACACTTTTTTTGTTAATAACTTCACTATTGTCCTCATCATATAGCATATATCTGATTTCAATGTTATTTTTAATCACATATTTAAAAATATACCATAAATTCAGTTCATATTTTTTTAAGTTTTAAGAATTCTTTACTAATTTCAGATAAATAATATTATCTTTAAATTTAGTGTTGATTTACACAGGCTTTTTCAATTTTTATATATCTTCTATAATTTATTCACTTATTTATTATACTGATTTTAAAGATCTGTGCATTTCGGTTATTCACTCAATTTTCTTAATATTATTAAACTTTATTCACATCTCTTCAAATCAATTCACACTCTGACCTTTGGATCATATAGTTAAGAATGTTTCAAAGAGTTTTCATTTCCAAAGTCAGGCATATGCATTTGTTTTAAAAGCTTGGTCTGTCCTAAAAATTTCATGGGAATTTTCGTTTAAATAATCATAATACTATATGATTTTAACTATACACGGAGAAAAAACATCTACGTCCATTTTTTAATACCAAAACTAGTTTTGTTCACAACGAATTTATTTCAAATATATAAATCACATTTTATCGATCATTAAGTCAGGATCGAATGTATATTCTTTATGTTTTTTAATTATCTTGAAAGATAATTTAACTAATGGGCAATTCACACAATGATCCCAAAATAATACAGAATTGGGAACGTTTTAAGGGCAATTTTATTTCATTATAAGCATAGTATACGATTTTATAATACACAACCAACTTAGTATACGTGCATTATGTTTCAAACGTTTATTACAAAAATATCACATTTACTTATAGAGGAACTTATGAGGTTTCCATCAGCTTAAGCCCACTTAATACTTGTGACACTGTGAGAATTTCAGTAGACTGAGCTACTATCTTGTTATTTGGCTGAGTATAGGAACTTGAATGTAGACACTTATATAGATGTATATGTATGTATGTACATATACTATGTAAGATCATTTCACAACCGGTTGGCTGAGTCACTGTTGCATATAGCAGATAGCACTAAGTTGCTTTTGGGGTCATGGGGTTGGGTTCAGACACAAATAACACATATGTAGATCATATAGTATTACTAACTAAGTATACTATGTATAGTAGAGTACTTTATATATGTAGAGTACTTTTTTGTTATGCAACCACTGCGCACTTGTGTTCCCTTTCAACCGAACAAACGAAAAAAAATGAATATTGAAATGAAAAAGTTTCCAACTGTACGAGCAGCTTTTTCAGAAACGTTTGAATCGTTTCAACTGGCGTCGCTTAATGAAATTCCCCTGAAGCAAACGGAGCCCCAAAAGCCCCATAAGCTGCCGCCGTCAAAACGTTCAACTACAAAAGAGCGAGACTGATTGTGAGAGAGTGGAAAGAGAGCAACGATAACGTATAAGCGAGATGTACTCGAGAAGTTTCTTAGGAAAAAGCTTCAGCTGTATAAAGCAAGTATATTCTAGATCGGTGAATAAAAACATACGAGTATAATAGAGTATAAAGCATTGTTTGTTAAATCTTGCACCTGGGCGAGAAAGCTTTTTTTTGGTACATGTCAGTGCAAACTCGAAAAAAGCTTTTTCAGAGCCTTGTACCTGCCAAAAGGCTTTCTTGTCGAGGTGCAAATTTTAACTAAAACTGCTATAAAAACAGAGTATTATTATATGCCGCATATGACCTTCAGATTGGGCAGATTTTGTGTGTTGCGACAATAGCGTTGCCAGCCGTTCCAATGTCGAAAGCCCTCCTCAGCTTGAATTCGCTTGGCGCATGCGGCTGCCTCACGTAGATTCTCCTCAAGCAGATCTATAATAAACAGATAACAGTTAAAGTGAAGCCTAAAAGCTTGAAAGCTGTACAGTGTGCCAACCTTGACATCTGATATTGCAAACGCCGCCACGTCTACCATCCTGGCAATGGCGACTGCTGATCTGAAAGAGTCCATAGCGTGATCCATTCGGAGTGGTGCTGATCTTTCCTGTGTCCAGTTCACTTTCATGCTCCAGCAGACATATCCCTATAATATTAATACCCTCAGTAACGCTCTCTCTGTCTTCCTCTCGATCTTCCTCGTGTTACTTACAATTGGACAACAGACTGCGCTCAAAGCTGTGCTGCTCCAGCAGCTTTCGGGCTAATTCACAGCGCATATAACGCTTTCCCAGCACCAATGATGACGAGCTGATCCATAACAATCCCACATAGAACAGTGCAAGTGCCGCCGTTCTCATCTTGCGACCATCCAACAACTGTTTCAGCTTGATCTTGAATTGAAAACGGGAATCTCAACTACTGCTGCCACTGTTGTAGTCGCCAGATAGCTGATAAGCTGCATTTGCGTTGTTGTATTCCATGAATAAGTAATAGATCTCGTTGAAGCCACCCGGTTTAATCTCAACCCGCTTGAAACCCAAAGCAACCGCATTCTTTGAAAGCATTACATTGTTATAACTAGTATGCAAAAGTTCGATATGGGATAGTACTTTAAAAACTAAATGGATCTATTCCGCTCTACTTAAATGCTTTAGTATACTAAAAATTACGTGCAAATAATATTTTGGCGACAATATATTTTTAAACAGAGCGATATTAAAAATATATTGCTCAGCTTAATTTGATTTAATTAGAAAGTAAATATGCTCACATACATATACATATGAATATACCTCAAAACTAATCCATAAAAATCAGCGTCATTGATTTATAACTATTTCTGGCATTCTACATAAAATACTCATCTACCGTACTAGCCTCAAAGTATGCAACATTCGAAACAACTAATCTTTAGTTCACGACCTAAAAGAATGCTACACTTTTTGGGAATCCAAAATTCAGTTGCTAATTTTCAGAGCATAAATACCAGAGTATTGACAACAGTTCGTTCTAAATATTTACAGTCACAAACATTCTTGTGTTTTTATTGTTTAATATATTTATAATTCAATCAAATTGTATAACCTAAGTCATAAGATAAATACATATATGTCTGTATATGTTTATATATTGTTTGTTTCCATTTAGTTTTGTTGTTGTATATTTAGACGTTAAATGTTGTATAAATCTCGTTGCAATATTCTCCATTAACTAATTTTAGAAATGTTTACCTTGCAGTTATTGTAAATATATAATTATATAATGTATAATGCATTTAGAACTATTTCATTTAATATCTATTTATTTATATGTATGTATGTATATATATATAATTTTTGTATATATTTATTGAATTACAATTAAACATATTGGCAGAAGCGAGCAATTGGTTGTTGTTTATATATTTCTATATGTATCGTAGAACAAATTAAACGTTCGAAACTTTATACAACGCATTGTAGGATAAGAAACACGTATGGTTATTATCGCCTAATGTCTATGTTCATTTTCGTCTACCTCCATCTTGCTTAAGTAACATATTTATCATATTTTCTTACTTCTTGTCATCTTTGAGGCAATGTTGTTCATGTCGTTTCGTATTTGTTTTGGACCACAGACTAAATATTTATATGCAACTAACTTAAATCTAATAAACTTTACAAAAATCTGAAAACTTTCATTTAACATGCTTTAATTAATCGCTTCTTATGCTTTCTTTCTTTCTCGTTTAACATAGTTAATTGCCACATTTCGCATAGTAATCATAAAATAAATATTATTTATTTATACTTCCATCATGTATTGTTTTTGCTCCTTCCGTTTTTTTTTTCATTTTTGATTTGCATTTATGGTTTGTTGGATCAAAAAACAAATTAAAATTTTACAAAATTAATCAAAAAATATATATGTTACAATTAATAAGAAAAATTTAAAACAATCAAAAATCATGTCAATCATTAACTATACAATTTAGCTGCAAAATATAATCAGTATGGGTGTGTGTGTGTGTCTGTGGGTGGGTGTGTTGACCTGCTGCCCTACATTTCATAGGAGTGAGTGTGTGTGTTTTATCCCTGCCCTGGCCTCGTATGTGTGTTTCCCTCTTATATATTTTCAAATGCATTTCTACTTGTTTTCTATTTCTCTCTCTTTCTTTATATCTTTCTTTGCTTTTCTATTCCGTCTTCTCAGTTCTGTGTTAGTTTTCAGTCCATCTTCTTCGTTGTAATTTTACGCTGACGCGTTCAAATGCAAAATTCAAGAATAACAAAAACAGAAATTTAAAAAAATAAAGGTTAAAAACCAACCGAAATAGGTCCATCTAAAATGTAAAAAAAAATAAATTGATAATAACAATCTATTATGAGCTAAGTGGAACGCGCTCTATGATGGCTGTCAGTGTGACCAGGTGTTGGTCTAATAGATGCGCTCGTAGAATAGCAGATAGGCCTGTGCCTTAAGAGCCGTCTCCTCGCTGACCTCCTGGACACGTGAATCAGATACATAATACCATTTGCCGGGTGGTGCCTGGACATTGGCCGCCTCATCCGATTCAGCACCATTGACAGCTCCTCCTGTTGCACCCGGATCCGCAGTTTCATCATCGCCAATGCCATTGGGTAGTTCAGTTGAGGTCTCGCCCGAGGTAGATGTATTGCTGCTCGAGTTGGTAAAATCATCACTATCATCCATGGCATTCATGCGCATCTCACGTGACTTTTCCTTGGCCAACAGCTCCTCATACTCATCATCCTGATCGAGTTCAGCTTTACTGCCATGGGGTAGAAATTTCCAACGTTTATCATCGGCAGTTAGCTTGGGACGCACCTTGACATAGGCAGTATAGTGTCCACCATATAAACCACCGGAATGCTCCACAACTCCATACAAGGCATACAACAGTTTCTTCTGTTTGCGATCAATATTGGGTAAATTCTTCACCTTGGAGCCACAGAAGGCAGCAATGTCCAGCATCGTTGAGTAGCTAACAGGACGCGTCAGTTTGCGGAACATGCATCTTGGTCCCAGTTGGAATCTCTTCAGATGCAGTATGAGAACAGCCGGTGGACTTGAGACGAGCAATTGTTTTGTGGCATTCGTATTCACAGACTTGGCCTGAGGATCATTGCCATTGATGCGACGTGTACAACTCTCACATCCAACCTTATTCTGGCCGGTCATCAGTTCGACGGCTGTGAAATTATTGAGACATGATTGCACCGAACATTCATTTGCCTCGCATTGATAACGTGGCGCAATTGTGGTGCTCCAATCGGAACAACTTTGGGTACGGACACGTTTCGATCTTGAGGAACCCTGACGCTGACTTTGATCATCGTGCAACTTCAAGTGTCCCATTTGCTGTTTCAACTGCTCAATTGGCAGCTGTCCCGTCGAGATCTGACGGATTAGAGAGGCGCCCTCTTCGCTCAGTCCAGCGTTGACCAAAACGGCAGCTGTGCTGTCCTCAGCCTGCTCCTTGCCACCTTTCTCAACTTGGCTAGCTGCATTATTGTTATTGTTAATGTTTGTGTTTGTTGTGGCTGAAATTGAAGTCGAGGTTGTTGCGCTGGCGTTGTTGGTAGTTGTTGTTGTGGTGGGCGCTGGACTAGTGGCTATGCCTGAGTCTGTAAATATTGATTGCAATTATTATTTATATTACACAAGGGAATCTCCTCTTACTCTTACTCTTACCATTCTCGTCCTCCTCCAGTGAATCTTTGTCCATATTTTCTGGTGTATCGTCACGTTTCTCGCCCAGTGGCTGTGCATTGCCATTGGTGTCAGTATAGAATTTAGTTACAACAGCACCAGCTGCTGTATCCTCAACCAGATTGTCCTCTACATCGGCATCCGAATGCTCCGATGTGTTGCCTGAGCATGAATCCGCACGCGGTCCTTCACCCCAAGACGATCGTGTCTTTTCAATATCATTACTATCAGCAGTTGGTGACTGCACTTCTTCCTGTCCCTGGCCGTCTCCACTACCCGACTGTTGCTCCACCTCAGCTTCACCATCGCCACCAGCACCTCCAGCACTTTCACTTGCCTCATCATTAATATTCAGCTTGAGCGACAGTTTTTGTGCCTGCTTGGTGCGTTGATGCTTTGCTGCACGTTTCGCTTTACGTTCACGTTCCTTATCCTTCTTCACCTGCGCCTTAGAGGGTCCCAACGGATCCTGTCCGTCTGGGTGCAAATAGAATGCTGGCTTCGAGAACGGCACCTCCGTCTCGCCGTTGGTGAACTTTGCATTAATGGTGGGGATGGTGTTGCTGCTGGTTGTAGCTAGTGGCGAGTTCTCGGGACTCGTTTTGCGGCGTTGTGGTGGCTGTGGTTTCTCCACTGCCACTGGTAGCGACATGTCCAGAAAGTATTCATGCCTTGACGAGATGTTATAGCAATCCTGACAGGTCAGTGTCGATACGAGAAAGCCACGGAATACTTGCTCTGGACGAAGTATACGATCAGCAGCCTGATTGCCATAGATTTTACATTTCTGGCGCAATTCCTCCGACACGCTATTGATATCCTGATGCTTGTATCCCAGATTTTCCAATATGACACGCTGATAGCGCTTCAAGTCCTCAGAGCGTACGCTCTCCAGCAGCTGACGCAGCAACTCATGGGCATCATGTTGATCCCCGCCAGTAAACTGTGGACACTTAGTGCACAGCTTGTCAAAAAGTTTGCTGGGCTTGAAGACACCGCCACCGCATTGCAGTTCCTCCAAGGCGTTGGCCAGGGCCGAGGTAAGATTACCCCACGAGGAAAGTGAACCCTTAATCACGGGCAGCTCAATGTCACCCATATCCTTAAAGCTAAAGGTGCCGCCAGGCAGCACAAACCTAAAATTGGAACAGGAAATTGTAGAGAGAGAGAGAGAGAGAGGGAGATTAAGTGAGGAAGTTAACTTACTGTTCGCCTGGTTCGCCGAGTTCCTTGAGAACGTCGAGTAAAAATGGCGTCTGGGCCAGGCACTGCATGACGGCATTGAAGAAACATGTGTTACCCAAATTGGTAAGGCCACGGACGCGCGGTAAACGCTCCAGTTCATTGCTGGATGGAGTTGTAGGAGTTTGGGACACAGTCCTCGTTAGATTGACAGTAGCTCTTCTGTCCATCACCCGCTTGGCCATGCCAGGCACAGCACCCGCTGTGGATGCAGGTGGCGCAGGCGGTGGTGGTGGTGGCAACGGTATAGCTGCATTACCACCATTGGCAGTTGTTTGCTGTGTCAGTTGACCAAGCTGTTGCACCGCTGACTTGATTTTGTACTCAATGTCATTGATCGTTAGTGGTTCCGTTTCTGTATTGACTACATTTGCAGGTGGCTTCTGTGCCAAACGCTTCACCAGCTCCACACACTCGAGGAGATTCTTGCGTGAATTGGCGCTCACCTCGCTGCCACAATCATAGCACCAGATTTTAAAGGAGCGTGTATTTAAGACCAAAGCATGTGAATCCGAGTGTGGTGTCTGCAAGAGAACATAAAGATTAATTGGAGTTTGGTGAGAAGATTACAAAGTTACTGAACTTACCTGATGATGTTGCAAGGCATGTTTATTGCGTTCACGTCCACAGAGCTGTGTGCCACAGTTGAGGCACAGCCAGAGTGTATTATCGTCTCCAGATGGATCGTTGGCATTCAATTTCTGGCATTGCACACACTCATAGAGTAAACCCGTTGACTTGAGGTGACGACGCAATCTTGACGTATCCACAGCCTTTTTAATATGCTGACAAATTGCAGTTCCATTTGCTCCATTACCATGTCCATTCATCAGCTCTTCTTCGCCAGAATCCGTAGAGCTATCGCCCTCATGTGCGTCGGTTTGACGCTTCTTAACCATGGCGCCGCTGTAGCTGTTGCTAATTCTCAACTGACCCAGCGGCTGTGAACTCGTCCTCAAAGCCCGCACTGTAAAATGGGTAATTAAAGTAGAAACGGAAAAGAAAGTGAAAATTAGTACAATAATTATTATTTTATTGTTTTAACACGGTTTGCCTACTCGCTTTTCAAATTATTCTCCACGAATTCCTAATACATATGTACTTGAAACTTTGTCTTTGTCTATAATGTGTTCGTTGACTGATTACAGTTTTTGATATGGATTTTGTGTAGATAGATTTAAGACTTGATTTGACAATGACAGCTGCCTTTGTTTTTCATGTCACATACTCTATAGTTTATTGATTGGGTATATATGCACACACTAAACTACAACAGCACTTAGAGGAGTTTGCTAAATCAAAATCAAAACAAATAAAATATTTATATATAATAAATTTAACATGAGAGTAAGTAATATAAAATATGATACTGAAATATTATTAGTATATTAAATAATTCAATCTAATTGAATACTTTTAAATATTATATTCTATTAATAATAATATAATATTCCTTGTTTGTGTAAATTTGAACAATTAAGCACTATAAATATCAGTCATATTGGCAACTTTTGAACTTTATCTATTTTAATTTTTTCACATATTTATTTTTGTTTGTGTTTTTGTTTCTGACCCCAAGCACGTCAAGGGTTAACAAAGGTTGATGGATTGAAAGAGGGGGTAGTTAGGACGGGATAGAGGATATGGTCTGGGGACTACATATTTGTATTTTAGGGTCAAGTCTTTAGACAGACGTCGCGACGTCGACAACCCGTAAAATTTGAACATCATTGCTGCTTTGAGGTTAAGTTTAAGTTCATGTGCTGCCATATTGGGTATGTACTAATAGTAGCATTGTTGTGCTTGTAATATTTGTCTTTGTGTTTGTGTGTTGTCTCTCCACCTTCGAGCCACGCAACAATGCAGCTGCCCCATGGAGAAACATCACCACATTGGAATCACGGGGGACACTCAACCCAATTTTTGACAATATATACAAGCCCACACACACACACACACACACACACTTGCTTGCACTCACTCACTCACAGACAGACAGACAGAAGTGGCATTAGTATGTTTCTGATATTTAGTCCGGTTGCTGCAAAAGAATTTGCACACTCATCATAATCGTTGAACTGTTTATTGTTGCATTACCTTGATTTAGATATTACAATATGCGTAGCACATTAATTTATATAGCGCTTATATAGATTTGCGCCAAACCACTTCGTATACACTAGTTGTTGAACAACAAAAAAAAAACGTGAGCTTCAGTTGGTTGCGTGTTTCGCATTCACAGTTTTAATATGTAAAAGAAAACAATCGAGACTGCGATAAGTCGATTAATTGTTGCCACCTTCATGCTACATACTGTGCTATATCGATATTTTTTAAAGAAATTGGCACACATATCGATATTTTGTTCTTTGTGGAGGTCGGGCAATTGCATATGTCAACCTAAGCATGCAACGCTGCTTTTAATGTTGTGCCGTTTTTAAAATTAAGCGAGTGAAATTGGAAAACTTTGTGTTTAAATAAATTTGCTGAATTTTTGACAAAACAAAGAAACAACGAATAGTGTCTGCATTGGTATAAAGTATTTTCTGTTATAACGTTTATGTTTTGTGTAAGTTTTGCTATAATTTTTGTTTCAGTTTACGCAAACTTTGACGCTTTTGAACAAAAAGTCCAAAGGCAAAAAACTTAAACATGAAACCATTCAATAAAAAGAAAAAGAGCCCAATGAAGAAGCCCAAAGAAACCAAAACGAATACCGAGGCAATGAAGTTAACAAAGATCTGTAAGCAAAAGCAACAACACATTGCTTTCGGAAAAAAACCAAAGGGTGCCTTACCATTTGCACATACTAAGCCTTCTAGCGATCCCAAAGACGTACCGCCCACTTTGGATGCAATTTCTCCAGTAAGCCTTCCAGTTGCTGCCAAAGCGGAACTTTATAAGTTGATCAAAGTGAAGAAGGATGTCAAACAGCAGCAAATGCAAGAACACATCGCTTTTGGAAAAAAGCGAAAGGGTGCCTTACCATATGCACCTACTAAGCCTTCTAGCGATCCCAAAGACGTACCGCCCACTTTGGATGCAATTTCTCCAGTAAGCCTTCCAGTTGCTGCCAAAACGGAACTTTTTAAGTCGATCAAAGTGAAGAAGGATGTCAAACGTCTGCAGACCACCAAGCAGGCTCTCAAGCGTGGCATTCAACTTTCTGTGCCAAATATTAAACAGATTAAGACTGTCTTTGAAAATCCAGCTACAGTGTCAGCACGTCTTTTCAAAGCACAAATATTTGAGAGAAAATAAATGAATTTAAAGCTTTGTAATACCTTAACGATATTGTATCAAAATAATGCGAGATGGTAATTCACCTATACAAAGCCAGAAGACGGCAGCAAGAAATTAAAAAAAAGAAACATGAAAATAAAAAGCCCATTATAAAGGAAACTTCCAGACATAAACTCCCTATAATTACCAACACCCTGAATGTTGTAAATGCATCAAAATTGTACCGCCTTTCGGGCAATATTTTATGCGGCAGCAGCAACTACAAAAAAAAAGGGAGACAGACAAGGAGAGACAGAAAAATTTAAGAATAAAAGAGAGAAGAGATGTAGGAAAAATAAACGTGCATTCAATTTTGATATGGGCTTCGTTTGCCGATACTGTGTGGATGGGACTCATCTCCTTGCTATCTCTTTTGCCTTCCTGTCTGTCTCTCTCTCTCTCTCTCTCTCTCTCACACTCTGCCTGTGCTGCGTCAGCTAAAATCGCTTGAATTGAGTCGTCATCATTATTATCATTATGATGATCATTTAGATAAGAGCGATAGCCAGTTTTAGTTTTTCTTAAGATGAAAATAGCTTTGGAGATTTTTGTGTCCCCGGGTTCATAATTGCCCATTAACGCTCTGTACAAATATACCCCCGTCCCCTATTTCACCCACCTGTGCCGCATGCATCAGTAGTAGCAGCAGCAGCAGCAACAGCAGCTCAAATTAAATGCCAGAAGAAGCAGGAACTGTGCGCATTAAAGTCTCATAATGCATAATAACATCAAAGATAATTTCGCATAAAAAGCTAAAGAAAATGTTGCCCGCATTGGACACAGCAAGTCATGGCAGCCTCAAGAAAGAGGAAGAGATGTTCAATGCCTGTTCCAATCCCAGTCCCAGTCCCAGTCTCAATCCCTTTACGCTTCCCAGTACAAATTTGCTGTAATGAATATTTCGCAGAAGACGTAAATCGATTCCTGGACGACGGCTGCCGTTTCTCTTTCCTCTGTTCTGCTCTTCTTACCCCATTCCCCACTTTTTACCTTTAGGTCCCCCTCTAGATGTATGTATATCTATACATACATATGTATCTCGCTCTCAGTCTCATCTTCAGTTGCATCATCATCTTCATTATGTGCATGCAAAGTGCAGTTTAGTATTCCATTTTTTTTTATTCTCTGTATTGTTACGTGTATTTCTCTGTTCCACATTCTTCCTTCCGCTCTCCCCGTTTCATCCGCTGCGGCAGGGGCTGAGTCTACCTGTAGACCAGGCCTAAACTCATTTGCCCTGGGCCCACAGCTTTATTACTGTTTGTTTGAGGGATGCTCTGATATTTTCATTAAGCCAAAACCAATTGATTGCACGCCCTCATTGTGCCATCTATAAATACTATCAGTTAAGCATATGTAGAGGACTAGTCTATAACTAGCTAAGAGGTTGATTAAGAATTAAATAGAATATATCAAGTGAAGTCTGATTAGTTTTATAAAAGAAACTTTTAAGTATAATTTAAATAATATGAAATTTAAGTTAATTCTCTCCCTCTCTCTTGTCCTATCTCAGGCCTTCATATATACAACAGGACCTCAATTCAGACTCGATTTGTCCTCTTTTTATTTAGGCTTTCGGATTTCTGAGATGTCTTCACAGTTTTTGACAGCTTGTGCTGACTGCAATGACAAAGTGAAAATTGCAATCGATCAGTGCAGCATAATTATATGTATATAAATTTATTTTATTACGACGAAAAAAATTAGTTATGCATTTAGAAACATTACCGAAGATCTTATACTATTTGAAAGAGAAAGATTTTGAATAGATATGTAAAATTTTAACATATAAGTTAGAATACATGTCATGAACTGGTTTCAAGAACCTGGAACCCAGGAAATATATTTTCATTAAAATATTCATAAAATATAAAAATTTCAAACATATTTTATAGCCTTGACTAATACGGGAATTGAGATATATCATCCTTTTAATAATCTTATACTTTTTCAAAAGAATAAATCTTTTACAATAATTGGCAATACTTTTTTACAGCTGTGGAAGTCCCCCTCCATTCGGAGGCAATCCTTGATTTCTTGGTACATTATAAAGATCAATAAGATAATTAGGACCAATATAAAAAATGATGAATTTGATGAACCCAAAGTTATGAATAAAATAAAACTTTTAATTTTGGAAAAAGCAATAAAATGAAGACTGGAATTATAAATTAGCAATTAAAACAATAGGGTATACAAAAAAAAATTAAATTGATCCAACTTTTGTTGCAACGATTGGAAAGCCCCCCCCCGCGTCGTTGTGAGAAATCTGGAATCCAATTAGTCAGCTTGTTATAGCCCCCATCAATTTCTATATAACAATGACATTGAGAGGAGATCTTTCAGGCATAAGCTTCAGTTGATTGCCTGATTAACTAGGCTCTTTTATAGCTCTTTTTAGATCCACCTTCCAGTTGATTGTGTAATTAGCAGGCCAATTTAGTGGTTTACGGTTTTGGTGTGTGACTCATTAGCATTCTTCAGTTTTATGACTTAAGCACTTACATTGCAGTCAACCAAGCATTCAGACAGGCTACAGTACCGTCAATTTGTGTAGAACACTCAATTTAGGGAGATTATGCAGACAATATTGGAATAGATAAAATCAGTAACTTCTAGTCCATCACTATCTTAGCTTTGTTTACATTTTTATAACAGAGTATCCTACAGTCGAGATATTTCTATAATGCTAGTTACTTTAGTTGTTTTATATTTTCTGTTATTATCTATTTTAAAGCAAAAAAAGAACTTTTTTTGACTACTTAGTGTTCTTGTTCATATTTAAATACCCTTCATAGTAGCTCCAAGTTGCAGATCCGCAGTGGCAATGAAATATCACTTGATCATTTTCACAATTAAAACTCATTTTCAATTGGCGAACTGGCCAAATCTGTTTGCTTTCATGCCCCATGTAGGTAATTTCTCTTGATTGTATACCCTAGCAGTGGGTATGATGTCCCTGCTATGCAATATGTTACTAACAAAAAGATGAAAGCCTTAGGTATGTTTATTTTAGTGACATATATAAGACAAAATGGGTCTTAAAAAGCTATGCCATTCTCTAATATCATCAGAAGGTATTTATAATAATCTATATCTATTCAGTTATAATTGAAGCTCTTGACTGAAGTAAAAATAGAGTATCGCAGGTGCGATGCCTAACTGTGCTTTTACTCCGGCTTCTTGCTTGACTTTTAGTTTTGCTGTTGTTCTTGGCCAAATTGCGCCATAAATTAAGCTGAATATGCAACATCGGATACCCCGCTGTGGCGCCTCAAGGATTGCGTGTATTTAAATCATATTCCATTTACAGCTTCTGTTGGCCCACAGTCGACGACATGCAACCCCATGAGATGCAGTTACAGATGCAGATGCAGATATAGGTAGACCCATATAGATATAGGTATAAATATAGATATAGATATAGATATATGTAGATATAGATTTAGATATAGATATAGATATAGGTATAGATATAGATATAGATAGATATAGGTATAGATATAGATATAGATATAGATATAGATATAGATATAGATATAGATATAGATATAGATATAAATATAGATAGGTATAGATATAGATATAGATTCATGATACATCTCTTATTGCTCGTACAACTAGCATCATCGTCTGTGTGGCACCCACAATGAGGCTGCAACATCAGGTTGACTGGCATTTATTAGCCACAATTCCTGGAAATGATGCAGCAAAAAGGCTTTGAACAGTATGTTGCAAGTGGCAAGCTGCAAGTGCGGTTCTTCAGCTTCAATTTCTTGCCACGCCGAGTCGGATTTGTTCTTTATGCCCCTTCAAATGAATTTAAGTTGTGTGCTGGCCACAATTTCAATAAATAAGTGAAGCTGCTGTTGTGGTTGCTTTCTACCTGTGCCACCTTTAAATTTGTTGTTGTTAATTTTTCTTTGGTTGCGGCAGCACAAAGAGAACTAAGAGCGCTTAGCGCTTATCACTCTGTGTGTTGCAAGAATTGTATGTAGCCAGTTGCCGTCGCCTGTTGCCCGTTGTTATCATTTAATGAACGCCGCCCCAGCATCGAGCTCCAAGCGGAGTTTAATCTTGCCAGCTGCCCCTTCTTTTTTGGTGCCACACGTGCGTCTTATCTTAAGTAAATGGCAGACGGCAGTTGTGCCCTGCCTGCCACAATTTGTGGCAAGTCTTTGGCCTCTGCTCGCTGCTCACTGCAATGTTAATATAGCGATAATCATGGCTCCATCTACTAATTAATTGACTCTTTGTGTTCTCCTTTTTTGCCTTCTGATTCGTTACCTGCCACAGGCTACAGTGCCACAAGGGGGAGTGGCAAAAGGGAAGCGTCTCTCATATCTCTCTCTCTCTCCGTCTCTATCTCTTTCTCTCTCTCTCTGTTGCAGTCGCGTCTTTGCGGCGCTTTCATTTCATTAAAAAGCCTGTTTCAATTTTCTGCATTTTACTGCCTGATGCACTTTGGCATCTCGAGGTAAGGCGATTCACTCAACCGTGTTGTTGTAGTTATAGTTGTTGTTGTTTTTGCTGCTTTTGTTGTTGTTGTTGTTGTTGCTGTTGCCTGTTTTGCCTACACATATTTGCACTTTGGTTGAAGATGCGAGCCAGTCAAACTCATCCCATTGCCACACATGGTTCGACCCTCGGCATCCTTCTTTTAATGCGTTCAATTCATGTGTGTAGATAATTTTGACATTTAGTTTCTTATCTGAAGTTTATTTCTTTTGAAAATGCAAATCCTTCTGCTCCCCCTCCCAACTTCCAGCGTTCTTCACTCTCTTCTTTCCTCTCCTACAGTGCCTTGGGGCGATCTTCCTCATCTTACTCGACTTCAGTCTTTTCTCGAGGTTTGTGCGGTGGATCGCTAAATTAGCACCTACACAGGGCGCTCCCGCAGCAAATAACAATAGCAGGAACAACAAAACCAACAACAACAGCTATTACAATAACAGCAACAACAATTCCTACAACAATAACAACAACAACAACATTTAAAACGCTGCGCCATTGCGCTGGCAACTTTATTAGCACCCCAATGTCTTTGATCTTTCGCCGCGACCGCCTCTGATGATGAGCTGCCTATATACCCTGTAAGAAGAGTATATTAAATTTGCCACACAAAACACAAGGTAATAATATTTAATAATTTCTTCAAAGAACAAAAATAGTTTCCATGTTTAAAATAAAATATTTTTGAAGACCTTATTACTTCACAAAATAAAGAGTATAAGAGGAGGAAATCATTTTTACAAATGCTGTGTAACTTAATGTACTTTAATTTTAAATATGTTTGTATTTGAAAAATAATACAAATAAAACTAATATTTACTTTAACAGAGTCCTAATCGTGGGTGGGTTATATTCACTAAAAGGGTCTATACAATTTGTTGATCTAAAAGCTGATCAATTAAAACACAGAAAAAAGTTTGCAGACAATATATTACCACTCATTTATTGTTTAATCTACAAGTCTACAGAGAACAGAAAGTGTATCTGCTATTCGTTGGCTGGAAACTACACAATTTCATCAATTCTTTTCAGTTTCTCAATTTTGCACGCAGGATATGGCAAATTATATTTGGCGCGCCCTCGTTTGATACCCGAACCAGTCTCAGATGGCAAATCCCAAGCATACTCTAGAGTCTAGACAAATGTCCATGCGAATACATTTTTTTATTATTTCTTTTTCATTTTTATTTCTTATTTTGTGGTTTTCTTTTGATTGTCATACTGTTTTTTTTATGATCGTTCGCTTTTTATATTTAATTTTTATTATTTAAATGGTTTTATTGTCTGCCTTTCCATTTCGAGTTGAGTGGCCTTTGTTGTTGTTGTTGATGTTGTTTGGCATATCCTGTGATATCGTGGCAAGCGCCAGGCTCCGTTACCTGCCACAACTGCCTGCCTGTCGTATCAATTTCAATAGCTTCTATTATGCGATACGGCCAATTGTAAACTTCAAGCGGAACTTGTGGCCCCCTTCAAACAAATGAAGACTTCAAATATCCTTAAGGACTGCACAAGTGAATTGAATTTTAAGTGGTTTATTTTGCATCTGCTCTATGAAAGTAATACCTATATTAGCTTTTAGATATCAAAAGAAAAGATATATTTTCAGCTTGAAATTATATTTATAATGTCTAATAATTTTGTAAAGCTCATTTAGAAATTACTAAAATTAAAACTACATTTGCCTCTTATTTAAATGTTATCTATATCTCAGAGACTCTTAATCATAGAGCCATGAAATTGTATTTGTCAGTTGCTTAATATTAAATACAAATTTTCATATTTTATATCATTAGAGTATACCTGCCCTAAAGATTCTATTTAAAATGCATCTAAGGAAAGCAAAGTTAATGCCGCAATTTGTCAGGCCGAGTGCTTCTTTAATAGCAAAATTATGCGGTAAGCGTTTGTGTAACTAAAGAAACAACCCAGTAGAAGTACAGTGCTGCATGAAATTATTGACATTCTATACTTATTAATATCAAAGGTTTGGCGCTCTAAACTCATCTAACATCGTTGTATCTTGTAAGGGTCTGATAACTTTTATGAGACAGACTTTTTTGTAGATTTTGGCATGATTATAATTATATTAATTAATTGTACTGTGTGTATGCTTTTGTGGGACACTGTTAGGACTGTTGGCATACTAGATCATGATGTAGCCAGACGTAGCCAACATACAACACATTTGTTAGCAACTACGTGTGGCAAGAACCGACAATGACGAAACTTTTCTTTGTGATTCTTGCGCTATTCTAATCCCACTCCCCCCTTGTAATTCCCACTCTATGAAGTATGTCCAAGTATTCAGGTGTAACTTTAGATGCCGCAATGTCCATTGTTGTAAAGTTGTTGTTTCTTTTGACTTGACGCTGCGGTAATTCACACGCTGCCTCCTTGACAGTCGAGTCCAGTCGAGAGACTTTGAAATGATTCTTGCATTGTAATTATCGCATTAATTCTATGGCTTCAACCAACTTGCTACTCTACAACACCCTCTCTTAGGGTCCCGTCCCCCCCCCTTAAATGTAAAACATATTAAATTACAAACGGGCGCCAGTTTGGGGGCGAACCAAAGAAAACAACTGACAGTCCCATTGTCCGCTCTGGCCAAGGTAAACATTGACATAGACAGAGCCAAGTTGAAATCAGTTATATCGATACCATAGGATGGCCGTTGCCAAGTTGCCAGTTGGTTGATCGACGAGAGCAAAGAGCAAACATCGTGACTTGCAGCGGTCGGTAAAACATCAAGCATACTAAAATAAAGTACTCAAAACGTATTTAAAAGCACTAAACACAAGTACCAGAGATTAATAAGCGCTTTTGAACTCAGCCGACCAGAAAACTAGTTAATGGCACACAACAACAGACAACTCTCTGCAAGCGAAAAGAAAAAAGCGAAAGAACAGTTATCTCTCAATTATCGAAGATGAAATACTCTTTGTATACAGTCTTGATCATTATCTTGTAGAAGTCTCAGATACTGACTTATGTTTATTCGCATAAGTGAGCGAATCGAAATACAGAACTCATCTTTTATTTAGAGTTGCTAATAAATATACTAGGGGTAGATTTGTACCTTTAGTTAAAGTCTCAGTTAACTGATTGAATATATAGAAATCAATGTGCAACTGGACTACGAAAAAGCGAGTCTAAGAATTACAGTATTGTTGCATATTATTTTGTAGATTATACAAATTTTACAACATTTCTTAAATCCCGATATAATAGTTATAAACTCTTAAGCATTTTAAACAGCACTCAATAATTTCTACAAACGTAATATACATGATATATTTCTATTAGGAAAACTATCCGATTACCTTTTAATTATTTCCTACATAAGTAAATATAAATATGTTTATTTCACAATCTTTAATCGATAGTGCATCTATATGATTTAATAGTTTGCTTTAGATAAAGAAAAAACAGCAGACTTAATTTATGCTCGATTGTAACTTATCTGTCAAACTACCTTCCTAACTTTCGAAATAGTGACAAACTACAAATTACATTAATGTACTGTTTAATGTAATGGTATCGGATATTGTACAGATTTGCCGAGATAATTATAATATCCTTTGTTAGGGTATATCAGAAGAGATAAGCAAGAAATCAGCGAATGGCAAACAGCAAACGGCGCCGTCTTAAGAAAGGGAGTGCTTCATCTATGGATTGTCAACATCATCAGCTTTATGGAACAGAGCCTGAGAACGGGACTCTTACTCGGATTTGGAATTGTATTGGTATTGGAACCGACTGACTGGACCTAAAGGAAACGGTGTGGAAAATGCTGGTGAAAAACTGCATGTGAAATGGCAATTGGAAAAGCGCAAATAAGCAAACAAATCAAGAGGCAAACTATCCAAAGCCGCAAAACTTGAGAAAAACAAACGACAAATACAAATAAAACACGAAGGAAAGACGTTGATGAAGATGGAGACGAACATAAAGATGGAAATGGAGATGGAGTTGGAGTTGGAGTTGGAGATGGAGATGGTGACGGTGTCGCAGATGTTAAGATGCAAAGAGACGACCCTGTTGACAGCAGCGGGCAAACATTGTTGCAGTGCCCACTTGAGATTGAAATGTAGCCGAGGGGTAGAAGAGGGATAGATGAGGGGTAGGTAGGCGGTGCCTGAGGGGCAGAGTCAACCTGCAGTTGTGTTTAGCATCTGGTGACAGTGCGGACTCTTTGAAGATTCATACGCTGATTTAATAGCCGTCAAAGCGTTGCAGCCACAGTCACAGTAACAGTCACAGTCACAGTCACAGATCGCAGATCACAGTACATATTTCAAAAGATAGCGGAGAAAACTAACAATTACTTTTACTATATCATTTGTTCTTATTTACAATTACAGTCCTTTGTTGATAATTAGATCTCAATAAAGAATTATTTGAGCAATCAGACCAGAGTAGAAACCAATTTCAAGATTAGAAAGATATATGTAAATATATCTACAATTGAATTAATGAAATCAACAGAAATATTTAATTAAAAACTGCTATATCAACAAATTAAATAGATCAAAGAAAAGTAAATATATCTTTAATAAACTTTGATTTATTTAATTAAAATTAGATTTTAAATGAAAACAGAATCTATTCCAAAATGTACAACTCGTTTTAATTACGAAAAACTAAGGCGAGATAAATTCTAAGTTAATGTTGATAGCTTTCTAAACAATTTCAAGAATTTAATTTTTGAATTTTTGGAAAATAATAAATAAAATAAAGAATATATCAGACAAGTTCGCTTAAAATATTACTATAATTTCAATACAAGTATAGTAACATATAGAAAAATCTAAAAAAAAATTTATAAAGTTCAAGTAATATATAGAAGTCAAACTAAAAACCTTTCCGATTGGAAAATTAAGTCATAAACCAGTTTCAACCATCTACTTATAATAAACGGCTGTATATACCTAATATACCCTATGTATTCAAAGAGATTAAAAATAGAAGAAAAAAAGTACTTGAAGTGCTCGTAATCTAAAGCGTTATTGTTGGTACCAAATTGTATGATTTTTGGCCTGAGGCTCAAACTCTGAAGTTGAAGACAATGCAAAGTGATGCTCAAAATTGAGAAGCCTCTCTAGATGTAGGTGCTGGCTGAGTCCAGCAGTGGCACTTAAGGAAAACACTACAGAGAGAGAGAGAGAGAAAGAGAAACAGAAGGAGAGAGGGGAATGTGACGAGCATATTGTGTAAACAAAAGATCAAGCCGAGGAGGGCAAGTGTAAGTGCTTACATTAGCTATTATAGGGTAGCCGCAGTTGCTGCCACATCGTCGCATGCCCCTTCCCCCCTTGCCCCTTCCACCACCTCCTCTCCTGTAGTCCAGATGCGTTGAGATCTCTTTGATGATATTTTTACGTACGCCCCGAACGTAGTTCAAACAACTGGCAGATTTCGAAAATCAACAAACAAACAATGGAACTGCGAGTACATTCATTCCATATACCCATGAGTGTTTGCCTCTAGAAATGGGAATGGGAATCATTGATGATGAGGTAGCACAGAGGGAGATGGAGGGCTTACATGGGTATTAGACTTCGATGACAATTGAAAGATCACTGAAAGTGGTTTTAGGCTCAGTCGCAGTCTCAGTTTGAACTCATCAATCGGAAGTGTGCCTCAATTGAGCGTACTTGCCACAAAAAAAAAACAGGTGGCATCGATTACATTTCCCCATTTTCTATGTGCAACACATTGGCATTGGCAATGGCATTGAGCTTGCCTCCTCCCCCCTCCCCCTCTCCACCCATCTCATCTTGCCACCAATCATTGCCAGCCATGTGCAACGCCTCCTTTTGAGTTACAGCGATAAAAATCTCGCTACGCTTCGCCCAACTGCGTTTGATGCACCGTGCCATGGCGCAAAATTTGCTGCAATTCGTTTTGATTTGCGATTCCCCCTCCCCCCTCAATATCCAAAGGGGCAGAGAAGCAGAGAGAGTGCCACAAGGGGGCAAGAACAGCAGCGGGTAAAAGAAAAAAATCTTATCTCGCTGCCGGAAATCAAAGCGCACATCAAAGATTGCCGACACTGTCGATGTTGTTGTTGTTGTTGCTGCTGCTGCTGCAAGCAGCGGTCGCGGTGTTCAATTGTAAGTGCCCCCGTTGCCCGCCGCGCCCACGCGACCAGCGACATTGAAGACCGCCCTTTTCCTGCCACCTTACGTTGCAAGGGGGCCACCTTTCAGTTTTGTTTGATGTCGTTGTTGCTGTGGTCTCTGATCGTCGTGTGTGCGATCAAATTTCCCATTCCCTTTAAACATAAAGGAGTGATTGGCTACACTGAAAACAAAAATCATTCTAAGCTACAGATTTTAAATTATAATTTATATATAAATACAAAATAATTATTGATTAAAGATTGTGTTCAGGATATTTCTTTCTAATATTTAGATTCAGGAACCGTAAATAACATTTATTAAGCCAACAGTAACCAAACAAATAATTAATAAGAATACTTGCTAGGATACTAAAGTGTACACAAAATTACTTGTATTTACTTCTCGCTTAAAATTTTTATGGTAAAACTAATTTTTAATATTTTTTTCTGAATGATTTATTTGTATTATAAAAGTTTAGGCATAACTATTAACTATAACCGAAAATTTCGGATTTTATTTTCTGTGTATACACAAACACACACAAGCAATCACATACACTGACCAATGATTGTAGATGATCAAGTCGAAAGGCGCTTGATTGCTACGTTGTGTTGGCTATTCACCTGCCTCTGTTGCATGTTGCAAGTTGCAATCCTGCAGGTGGGTCAACTTACCCCAAAAAACGATCTATGGCTCACTGATCGGAGATCGGCATTGTTGCAAGTTGCAAGATAAGCGTAATACATGCCAATAAGAAAATCTTTTACAACAGTATTATTATAAGTATCAATTGTAGTAATAATACAATATTAATGCTTTATAATTTGCATATTTACTGCATAAATTGTTGAATTTTCTATTAATGCTGAATTATTCTCAAGTTTGCTTGATCAACTGATTGACATGCCACTGTTAATGTTAACATTATGTTTTGTCTTAATTATGGATATTAACATTATGCTATAATGTAATTTCGGCATCACTCACCTGAAAGAAGAAACACATTCAACTTGCAGCACACCTTTACAGCTCTAAATACTATGCTCTTCTGGGCTCATTCAATCTCTCTCTCACTCTCCTGTTCTGCCGCTGCCTCAGTGCTGCCAACTTCTCAGGGTCAAAAAAAGCTGAAAAAAAATAAACAAATAATAATAAGCATTTAAGTTTTAAAATATAGTAGAAATGAGTAGTAAATTGCTAAAAATAGGTACATGAAAAGCTGTCATACATATAAAATGTATATTTTAATAGCTTCTGCTTATACATAATTGCTTTAAAGCAGTGTTTGTCAAAACTTGCACCCGGGCGAGAAAGCTTTTTACAATAACACATACAAGCTTGAAAGCAACCTCCAGCTATAAAACAAGAAGCTTTCGCGCACGGGGAAAGTTTTGACAAACATTGCCTTATTTGTTGGATATTTATAGGCTGTGGATTGATTTTATAGCAAAATGTATGTTTTCAGAATGTCGAGTTGTTCACCTAAATCCAGAACTGACTGCAAAATAGCTAAATTGACAACACCGGTTCGATTGTTCTTCGCTTAACATAAACTGTTAACTTATGAAAAGTGTTAACAGACTCTGCTAAACTCTCTCCCTCTCTTTTTGATTAGCGCTCTTCTTGCTCTGCAGCAGCGCAGAGTTAAAATTCGTTTGTGAAGTTCGTTCAGTCCATGAAAATACTTTGTTGAGTGTGGACGTGTTGCAGTCGCAGTTAACAAAATAATAATAATACAAATTGAACGTCTATAAGCTATTAGCAAGCGGCAACTTATTTCGTAAATATATTAAATAATTTAGTGAATAATCAAAGTCGTGTGTGTGTGTGTGTGATGTGCATGTGATTTGTTTGAGCATTTTTAAATTACAATACATTTTTTTTCACGTGCTCGTGTGTGCAGTGAAAACAATCGGAAAAGTTAAACAAAAGCACATTTTGCGAGTAAAGAACATTACGCCTACAGAATGAGGCCAATCTGACCCTGACCCTGATCCCCCAATATCAACATCGATCCCGATCCCGATCCCGAACCTGAACCTGGCCCATTGTGCCAAAGGATTCTCCAAAACCATTGACTGCATTATATTGTTGCAAGATGCATGCAACAGTTGCAGTTGCAAGTCGCGTGCTGTTGCTACTGTTAGCCAGCTCTGTGATGCAGTGCAGCGGCAACAGTGTTGGCAAT
This sequence comes from Drosophila neotestacea, assembly GCA_035044365.1. Taxonomy (NCBI): domain Eukaryota; kingdom Metazoa; phylum Arthropoda; class Insecta; order Diptera; family Drosophilidae; genus Drosophila; species Drosophila neotestacea. The sequence goes on from JAWNMD010000799.1 coordinate 1,340,542, forward strand.
AACAATGTTGGCAACACGAATGGATTACAATGCCAACGGATTGCAGTATCCGCCTGCCAGGGACTTGGCTATAATATGACCGCATTGCCAAATCTAGCTGGGGATACCATTCAGCTGGAGGCTGAGCTGCAGGTAAGAGAAAGAATCATTCACACCTGTCTGTCTATCTGTCTGCCTGCCTGTCTGTCTGTCTGTCTGTCGGTCTGTCCCAAAACTTAACAAACAAAAAACTGATTGCCGTGTGACGATAAGCGCGACTTTTGTTGTGTGGCCATAAAAACAATTCTTGACGCTTACGTGCGAAAACCAAAATTGTTGAAAAAGTCACAAACCATTGCGAAAGCCAACCGACTGAGACGAAGAGGGAGACAGAGACGAAGACGAAAACAGAGAATCTGACGGATCTGTAACTGTGGATATGGACATGGCTAAAAAACTAAAGCCTAAAGCTAAAGTTGAAACTGAAGTTGAAGTTGAAGTTGTGTCAGTGTCAGTTGGTCTGACGTTGACGGCAACTGGCGGCAGCTCATCAAAGCGCCTCCACTTTTTAGTTGCTGTCGTTTTTTTTTTTGTCTTCTCATATATATTTTTGTAGCTTTTCCATTTTTGTTATTTTCTCGCTTTTGTCGTTTTTGCGATGTACATGAGATAAGACAACAATAAATTGAATTTGAAATGCGTTAACAAATGGAACTGGTCAGCGGGCCACCTCAAAAAAAATAAACTCTTCTTCTCTTTTCTTTTCACTGACCATGCTAATTTGAGTGCCATCAGCTAATAGAGGAAACATTAGGCATAGATCTAGGACAGTTACTAAGTCAGATCACAGGTAGATTTGTCTTGACAGCTACAAGAAGTGTTAAAGTCATTTACACGATGATCTTAAAACATAAATTACTGCTCCTATTTTATCTTGTAAATAAGCCAATTAGAATACTTTTAATTGTTTAGATTTTGTCATAAATAACTAAAGTTTTTTATGTAGACTAGTTACTACTTGAACTACATTCATACGTACATACATAATGTATACTTTCTGCTGACCTTGCTAATTAGAACTTAATTTTAGAACAATTTTGTCTTAAATGTTAGTAGATAAGAAAGTCTTTCAATATAAAGAAAGCTGTAGAGTAAAAATTGACTATAAAAACTATTACTTAACTTACATGATAAAGTCAATAATAAATATAAATTCTTAAATATAAATATTAAAGTTCTCTTATTACCATAAGATTTCATTTGGGAATTCAAAGACATCTCTCAATTAAAACATTTATTGAACATGATAAGATGCATGTTTATTAAAACTATTAAATTGTAGAAGTTGTAGAATTAAAAGAAAAAGTTTATGTTTATGTCGTAATGAATTTACGACATGGTATCTATGTTTTTTTTTAAGCTGCAGAGAAAAACTTCTGCTCGCTAAACTTTATAGTTTTAGTAAAATTTCTTATAGTTACATTATTGTGTAAACTCAGACTTGTGTGGCTGGCTTATTAACTATATATGTATATAAGTTATAGGTTTCAGTTGTAACCTAATCCATTTTCCTTGATACAAATAATGGAATATGTTAAGAATAAACTCTGTTCTATCAGAAAATTGGTTAGCATAATTCAAAATTTGACAGCCTCATGTTATTTCTTAGCATGAAGATGTGCTTGGGAAAGGTAGCTATCGTTTTCGGTGTAAATTGGAAATACCACCTGGTATAATAAATGATAAATTGTGTTAATCAAACTGCTGTCAGTTGCCTGATCCTTGGTCCTTGCTTTGATCCTTTGATGAACTTTGCGGCTTGTGAATGCTGTCAGTTGTAAGTTGTAGGCTAAAGGATCATACTCCTGCTGTGTTGTTGCTGCCGTTGCTCTTGTTGTTGGAATTCTTTTTGGTGCACTCTATCTAGACAAGAGTGCAAACAAGTCAAGACACACACGCACACACATACACACGCACACACACACACTTGTATACCGAGAGTTATCAGTCAAAAGACTTTGGAGAAGCGACAGCCGCAAACATTTAATTGCTTTTCAATGTAAAACTCTGCTCGCTATCAGCGACGTCAACGCTGACGTCAACGTCGCTGCCGCCTTTGCATGTTCCAGATAAAATGATAAAAAATAAACTCAAAAAAAAAAAAAAATAGAGGCAGAAGAAAACTACAAAGAAAAAAGGCGAACATGCGAGTGAGAAAAACAACAACAACAACAGCAACAACAACAAAATTGTTAACTGTAACTAAAAAATAAGAGATTTTTTTGGCCGCGAGTGCATTTGAGGTCAGCTAGAGGCAGCGTCATTCTTGGCCATAATTTACCATGAAAACAGTCGACAGACGGACAGACGGACAGCCAGACGGAAGACCGAAGAGTGCGTGCCTAAAGAAGCAGAAGAAGAAGAAACAGTTGAAGAAGAAGAAGTGGTGGTAGAAACAGTAAAAGACAAAGTCGATGCGGATAATGGTGATGGTAATGGGCAGAACGTTTAGTGTAAATCTAGGCGGCATCAGAGAGAGAAGAAAGAGAGATGGAGATGTGAGAAAAAGAAAAGAATGGAAATGAAAGAGCTGAGAAATGTGTGTGTGTGTGTGTGTGTGTGTGAGTGTTTGTGTGACGCGTAGACAAACGTTGCAGGGGTCGCCGGTCATGGTCGGAGCCTTTTTCTTTTGGCCCAAAGTCCATTAACACCTTTTCTTTTTGCTTGTGTTTTACACCCTGACTTTGGAACGGTTTCGGGTCTCTTTTGAGCATATCTTACACTTCATGACCGTGTGCCCCCTTTGCCCCTGCCACTGCCCCCGTGCCGCTTGCCGTTTTGGGCAATGGGCAATGGACAATGGACAGTGGGCAATGGTCATTGATGCTGCAACGTTAAGTGCAGCCGTCGACTGAGCCGAGCTCAGCTAAACTGCGACAGGGACAGTGATAGAGACAGAGAGTGAGGGGTGAGGGATTTTCTCGAGGCCATTTGCAGCTGCGAGAGCCGAGAGTCCCAAAATAAAGAAACCCATAAAACTGTGCACTATGCTTCCATTCGACTTTATCTCTGGTTTGTTCATGCTCTTTTTCCATATACCTTGTAGCTACAAATCTGCTAGAATGGGGTAGTATCTATAATTAGTGGAATACAGCAAAGGAACGTTTCTTATAGAGAAGTTTGACTGTAATATTGTATGCTAGTATTTAAAACTAAGACTACGCCCAAATGAAAGTTGTTTTTGTTACGTTTGTGAACTTAAAATTACATTGGGACAACAGATATTCAATAAATTTCAACTAATTTTAATATAACATTTAAAATTAACGATCCGAATTTCATATTAATAATTTTTAACTATCAAAAAGTAGAAGGAATTCGAATTATTTCACAGATCTGCAGACTAAAGATTTGACAGGTTTTCCCGTGTTTTTTTTATATAAATGTCCCGAAATTCCCATCAGACAAAAACTCCAAGTAACAGCTCTGATATTTATACTTCTAAATTTAATAAGCTTAAATTCTAAAAAAAATTGCACAAGCATCGATTGATATTCAACAAAACTATGCTAAAAAGTAATATACTTTAATGTACACGTAAGGTACAAAGTTATAATATCATAAGTCTAGGGTATGTACAAGCTGTTCACTTACTATTACAGTATGCTTACCTGTGCTCTGTTGTTTTTGCTGTGCTTGTTGTTGTTGTTGTTGTTGTTGTTGCTTTTAGGGGGCGTCTGGATCGCGTTGCCTCCTACTTTGCCTTCATCTTTATCGCTGGTTTAGAGCCTGCGCCTGGCGCTGCTGTAAATGTTCATTCTTCAGCCCTAAATGGATGTCTGTATCTGTAAATATATAAATGTGTGTGTGTGTGTGTAAATGTATCTGTGTGTGTGTATGTGTGTGTTGTTTAGACAAAAGTCGAACATGTTTCAAGTGGGCAATAAAAATGAAAGCAGCAAACGAATAAAATTAAATCGGAAGCACGTAAAACAGATCAAAGAGTTTCAAAATGAACACGATTGAAACAACAGCAACAGCAACAACAACAACAACAGTAGCAACAACATCAAAAGGCCAACTAAAAGCCACAACAACAACAATCATCATCAAAAGCTTTGTGGCCTCTACTGCAAATGCATTTCCATATGTAAACCAATTTTCAAATCTTGTTTTCCGATCTTCCAAGGCAAGAGATCTGAGGCAGAGAGTATAAAATAGAAATATAAAAAGGTTGGAAGGAGAGAGAGAAAGAGGAAGAGGGTAAAGATATAGAATAAACGTTTTTAATGAAATTGATTCTTAGTATTTAAAATCAATGTTGAATTTTGGGAAAACAAAAAGAAAAACAATTCAAAAATCAGTTTGACTAAAGTTTTTCTCCCTTCTTGCTTTAGATATAGCATTTAAAACAAATTTAAAGATGTTTAACTATTGAAAATGAAAGTAATTTAATTATTACTTCCACTTACACTAGATTCAACTTTTTCCCCTTTTAGACAAACATCAATCTCCCATTTCGACCTTCTTTTGGCATGAAGCACTTCAGCAAGTGTCCAACTTCTTCAATTCAATTTCCAACGATGTTTATCTATGAGAGGGTCGCTCCGGTAACGTCAACATTTAGAGTGGGCTATCAAGGGAGGTGAGAGGGACTAAGGGGGAGTGGAAAGTGCAGTGCACATTGAATTAATTTGCTTGTAATTGTCCGTTGACGAGCACTTTGTCGGCACTTGGTCGTAACGCCCACTGTGTAAACACTGAGATAACTAGAGAAAACGAGAGGGCAGGAAAAACTACTGATAGTAAGAGAGAGACAGAGAACTGAGAGGGAAAGAAGGCAAGTTTTGACTGAAGTTTGCTTTTTTATTTAGTTTTTATTTGATTTGACTTGTTTATGCCCTCTCCCTGTCGCTGTCTCTGTCCCTTCCCTAGCCCTTCTCCCTTCTCCGTTTTCCCAACTTCTTTCTTGTGCCCTGTCACTTTCTGTGCTGTTTCTGCTAGATTTTATCTGTCCATTATCATTTCACGTGGCAACGAGAAAAACCCTCCCGCTCCACGGGAAGCAGACAAGGGACAGGGGAAAAAGCGGGCGTACTTGCCGTTAGCTTTCCTCGTTGTCATGTTTGTCATATCACCTCTGATAAAGAAATAGAGAGAAAAAAAAACACACATATTTGTAGTTAAATGCGACATGCTTATTAGAGATGTGCGCATGACCGACTTTCGTGACTTTCTTCGATTTGAAATATATGTACTATATGCTGATCGTGTCTTTAGTAATAACTGAACTAAAATCTTTATTCATTATTTAAAAAACATTCGAAATATAAAATTAAATACGCAAGCTAAAATAAACCATATTTAGAACTACTATTTTTCGAAATCACGATTTCTTATACATACTTCTTTCAGAAAAATCCTTTGAACGAATATCGAATATTTATAATATTGAAAAAGTCTCTGATATCTCGACTGATTGATTTGTATATTTTCATCATTTTCTATCTTTTACGTTTTAATTTGAAATTATTTTATTTAATTGTTAATTTTGAAATTTATTTTCTAATAAGACTGGTAAATTTAATTTTTTTTTGTCGACTGTTTTTAGTAAATAAATAAATCTATAAATTAACAAATTAATAGTGTATTAACCTATCAATAAGTGCATAATATATCGATAGTAGACGACGCTCAACACGCTGTCATTTCTAGTAGTTGAACGTTGCCGTCACACTTATGGGCTCGGGGTCGATGTCGGATTTGTGCGTTAAATATGACAGATGAGTGCTCAAATAAAGAAGAGCCTTCACTTTCCGCAACCCGCTTCCCTCTCTCCACTCCACTGATGTTTATTCAAAGCTGTTGCGCTTTTTAACGTTTATGTAAAGTAATTGTAAATATTTGATCTGCGTTTTGGGCGCTGTTTAGCCAAAGCATTAGTCGCTGACGAAGCCAAGATCTGTAAGCCAAATTCCCCTACGTTTCTTTTACTCTTCCCCTTAACAAATTGCCTGCCATGACTTCCCCCATGATCCATACACACATCACATAAGTCCGCCAAAGTTTGCACCATAAAAACAACGACGATGGCGATGGCGACAATAAAATTGTTTGATTTTGAAAATCAGAACCCATTAAGCAGATTGCCTGTAGAGCGATGGAGCGAAAGAGGAAAGAAATTTGATAAACAAAAACAGCGACAAGTCAAGTCTGAGAACTTGAAGGGATCCCCTCTAGTTCCCCATTTTGGGTCCCTCTTAAAGACTGTGCGCCATAAATGTTTATGGCAAGCGAGCCTGCCCCTTATCGTAGCATGCCTCAATGAAGCATTCCCAAACCTATATCAGATATATACTTATTTGTACATATAAAGCAATATTGCAGAGCTATATATGTGATATAGCTCTGTTTATAGGCACTCGTATATCTATATCTAACAATTTGATTAAAACGAAATAAACGCAAAAAAAAAAACAACAACAGAATATTTCCAACTTTTTACAATATTTGATTTGAGCGTCGCCCCAAAACGCAGACGCAATCCAGAGATTATGAAATCGTACTTCATATCGAACCATAGCCCATAAGCAAACCCAAGCGCAGTAAACATTTCTATCGTTTGAACCGGAACATCAAAGTCCACATAGAAAAACAATTAGCTCTACAACTGGCGAAAGAAACCAAAAAAACAATTTACCTTATTATCGCTGAGGTTTAAAAATTTCAGTTAGTCATTTAATCAAATTTTATTCGCAAAATCAAATCATATGTGGTACTTTTATCTATGTATATTGTGCTTAGATTGTCAAGTTATAACTGAACACCAAATCCCTCAAATTGGAATAAAATCCGAAACTATTAAATATATGCAGTTAAATAGTTGCAGTTTTGCTTATTTGGAAAAATAATTGAATTCATAATAAATATTATCGGATTACTTTGTGAACCATTTAATGTTAAAGGGCTTTGTAAATAGAACTAAGTTCTTTCTATTTATTTAGCAATCTAAACTTTTATCGTCATGGCTTGAACCTCTTTCAATCTCATGATTGAGGATCTTTAATGATTACTTTCTAACTATCCATTTATAATATTATTATTATTTCAAGATCTTTTCCCTTTCTTTATGTTCTTAAACATCAATAAGAGTAGAGCCTCCACTTGAAGCTATTGATTTTGCTGTTGGTAATATCAAAATTCAAAAGCCGTAATTAAGTCTACATTGACCTTAATGATTTTCTTAGCTCTTAATAGTATTGCATTGAATGTTGCTTCATTACAAAGTATTTCATTGCAAACTTTTTGAGCGGAGCTGACAAATTCTTATTTCATATTTTTTTAACTTTGATAAAAGCTTAATGTGTTTGCATGGCTTTGGTTATCAGCTTTCACATGTAGAAAACAACAAAACTATTTCATACAAAATTGAAATATTTGTATATAATTTTTTCTGCTGTTGTTTCAGTTTTTTTTTTGTAGGTTGGCAAAGAAAAACTCATCCAGAGTTAATCCGTGGCGGCGGTTTGATAAGAGTTTGCTTATCAGACAGCGCCAAGTTGCTTTTGTTGTTGTTGTATTCTATTTAGCAGGAGCTACCAGGCTACACACATACCTATACCTATGCATGTATATGTGTATTAGTTAGATATGTATTTACGTGTATTTGTATAGTAATTATGTGGGCAACGTTCGTAGAAACAAAAAGTAAAAAAAATAGAAACAAAAAAGACAAAAGCAAAGACAAAAAGAATGTCAGGGCGGCATTTGAGCTGACTTAGCAGAGATAATGTCAAATGTTTGAGTGCTACCGACCAGCAACAACAATAACTACAACAACTATAAGAACAACAATTACAACAACAACAACAACAACAGTAACAAGGGCTATGGCATAATGCATTACTTTCATATGGACAAATGACTTTGAAGTCTGGCGCAAGCAATCCAAATGCCACAGTGTGTGTGTATAAAAATATATATATACATATGTATATACATACATATATGTATATGTATATACAATGTTTAACTATGGATCGTTTGTCATTCGATGGGCCGGCATAACTCTGAAGAACGACTGGGATATAATGATGAAGCACAGGCAAACGTTGACGAAAAGATTTGACAAAAGGTTGCTCAGGTCCAACATTGGCATTGCCAGACCTCATCCCAATGCCAGGTCCCAGTTCCCAGTTCTCAGTTCTCAGTTCCAGTTCCCTCTGCAGGCCACAACAATTACTTGACTCTTCTCTTCTCTATCCCTTTCGCTCCCCTTACCCTTCTCTCTTCTTTCCTGTCAAAGACCCAAAGGCAGAAAGCACGCAAAAAATGCAGCAACGTTTTTCAAATGCCGCGTCAGTGAAAAAGCCTGACTGGAATGTCGAGAGTAACGATGCTGCGATGACTGTGAGCAAAAAAGCAAGGTAGCCTTATACTGAATGATCGACTAGCACTTACTCTTTTATAAACTTAAGAGTAGGAAATTAGCTAAAGAGATGAAAATCACTTTTCATAGTCGAGTTAACTTATATCGGGTTAATATTTTTTGAATGGAACTATAATTTCTTTACATTATCGCTTTTTGAGGTGGGCCAAATATGGTCAACTAGTAGATACTCTGTTGTGATATTCCCATTTTCTAGTGCTTGTAAAACCAGCCAAGTATCTAAATATAACGTAATTTTCAACGTTTCCTTTCAATGTGGTCGAATATAGTATACCCTGTAAAACTTTGTTTAGTACACAAAACGTTCAAGGTATACGAGTCCTTCGAAAAGTTATTTCAAAATATGAATGCCACAAGTTTGGTTGTTTTCTATACAGATATCCGACTAGCAGATACTCTTTTTGCTTTTTTAGTCACCACAGTTTATAAAAATCAAATCAATGCTCCGAATACATGCTTAAGTATACGTATAATGTCATTTTGCTGTATTATAGGACTTGCTAATACCCTGTAAAATGTGCAAGTCAAGCATTAAGTGACAGAATATGCTTTATTAAACCTGCACCAAAGCTAATCGCCTTATGCAAGAGTGATTTACCAGCAGATACTCTGTAAGTGAGTTGTATAGTTCTGTATACACATTTAAGTGATACAGCTAGCTTACAGGGCAACAAAACCAAATGAAACACACAATAACAACAACAAACAGAAGAGCATAAAAGCAACAGCAACAGCAACAACAACAACAACAACAACAAAAACGCAGCAGCCGCCTCAGCAGGTTTGTGTCTTAAGTCTTTTGTTTTGAGGCAGCAGGATGCTGAATGCCGCCAAGCAAAGATGACGTTCAGCCGTTTGTGTGTTTGAATATGAGTGTGTGTATGAGTTTAGTATGTTGTTGTCTGCTTGTTGTTGCTTTTGTTGTTGTTGTTGTTGTTGCTGCTGTTGCTGTTGTTGTTGTTCGCGTAATTACATGGCAATTAAGTTAATTGAACTGCGCGCCTGCGCTCGCGTGAATTACTTTGGCAAAAGATAAACCCAACCGCAACTCCCGCCAAGTGTGGAGTGGAGAGAAAAGAGAATAAGCAAAGAGGGAGACGATACAGCTGCAACTCTTATGTTTCTCCGTCTCCCTCTTTCTCTCTTTCCCACTTTTATACTCTACATTTGGCATAATTTTATGTAAGCTGCTAATCCCTCGACTGGCAACCTGACAAAATTGTCAGACAGACACAGTTGCAGTTGCAGTCGCAAGTCGATTCACAAGTGCCACAAGTGCGCTGCCACGGCAAAAGGGATGCCTGAACTGAACTAAAGTCAACTGCAATATTGAATATATTAAGTGCATAAAGAGCCCGAGACCATCGTCCACACAATGGATGCTTCAATTGTAACTGTAGCATGCGCTAAGCGCAATTGCTTTCATCTGCTCCAACTGCAACTGCAACTGAGACGGAGACAGAGGCAGAGACAAAGACTGTGGCTCCAACTTGAGCTCCTGCTTCGGCTTCAGCTCCAGCTCCAGCTGTGGCTGCTTTCAGCTGTCCGGATGTCTGGCAGATTTCAGCCAAAGATTAGCCCATGCTGTCGCTGACTGTTTGTCTAACTGAAAGAGAGCCAAAATCCGAGAGGGGTCTTTTGCAATTGGAGCTCAAGTTGTAGCTAGTGTGGCTACAGCAGCCGTTCATCTAATTAGAAACTGTATTTAGAAATGAATAAACGAAAATATGTACTGCATTTTACAGCACTAGCTAGTTTCAGCCTATATATTTTAAGAGTGATATAATTGTTTAGTTAATTTCTGTTACTAATACCAGTACTATCTCTATGTTGTTGATATTACAAACATACTATTCCAAGTTTTTTAAGGAGCTGTTATACTTAACAACTTTTTTATTCTATTTATCAATTGTGAATCCTTGAGTATTTTACAAGACCAGCAAACACATTTATTGCAACAAGTCATAGTTTTACAACTGAATACATCAATTAATGACCAATAATAATGACCAACGATTGCAAAGCCAACTTTAAGATGATGAGAATAACTATTTCTTTGCATTATACAATACTGGCAATCATCTTAAAGTAATGTAATGCTTTATATTTTATTAAATATTATTATTAATTGATACATCTTCTATCAAAAACAAATTTTATAAAGTTAATTTGTAACGCTTTACAGCACTGAAAAACACTTTAGCGACAACTGATTGAAATTTTAACTTAAAACAGGTAATTCATTCAGAAAACTGCAACGATGATCGCATTTTGCTGGATTAAACATGTTTTTAGTCTGAATGAGTTATGGTGAAGTGCTTCTAATGCGCTTATCAGTGCTGTAGTGCAATGCCGAGGATGCAGCTAGCGCTTCCTGCAGTAGCTGCATCGTTTTCTGCCGTCAGTCGGCTGCCTGCCACATGCGACTTTGGCTTTGTTGCATTCCACCGATCGCCGCTGTTTGCTGTTCGCCTTTGGGTTTTTTGTTTTTGCCTTTGAATGACAATCGTCGCCAGTCAAAATGTCAATTAATTGTGAGAAGAGATTCATATGTCAGCCATGCAGAGCTGAGAGTCTGACGACAGCCGCACGAGTTGCAACTGCCACAGCAATTGCAACTGCAACATACTAGACGTATGTATCTGTAGATATCGTTTTATTTATATCAATATCGGTGTATGTATCTGTATACAGATCTGTATCTGTATCTCTGAATCTGAAGCTTTAGCTTAGACGGAGCTTATCAGCACAGGCTCTAATTAGAAATACAAAAAGGTTTCGTCCACGACAGATTGATCAGTTTATGGATCGACTATGATCTCATTGGCAGCTTTTGTTTTCGCTGAGATGACAACGATGGCGGCATCGATTTATCATCGCATCGTTGTCGCGGGCTTTTTGCCTCTTTCCGCAGCATCTTAATTATGCAAATTATCACAGCGCTTAGCAAACCCAAAACAATAAACAGAAAAAAGAAGCAAAATTAAATTAAAAAGAAAAGAGAAAAAAACAGATGCTGTCGCATGTTGACCTGTTGCCCGACAACAGTTTCAGCTGTACCGGGCATTCATATTCGTCTACACTCAGAAAAACGCAAAGTCTATACAACCCCGAAAATCAGGAATCAGATATATGAAATATGGATAGCTTAGCCATAAAACTTAGAAAGACTACAACTCAAAACTATTCTTGCCTTGTGAAAAAAAAGAGTTTTCCATATTTCAGATATTTATGATATGTTAATTCAGATAAATAAAATTAAGAAAAGTATTTCCTGTATTTAGTGATTTTTCTAATATGGCGATATGGCGATTTTAAGACAAAGATGTATTTCTAAAATGAGGGTAATGACTTTTTTTTGTGAGTGTACGTATTCATATTCGGAATTCGTATTCGGATTCGTATTCGTATTCGTATTCGCATTCACATTCGCAGCTGCGACTAATTGCAAGCGCTTTCAAAGCAAATTAAATCAATTGGCGCACTTCAAAGCCGCCGACGCGACGTTGGCCCCAAAGCGGCACCCAAAGCAGATACTACACCCCTCTGTCTTTTCCCCTCTCATCACTCTACCAACCATAATCTATCTCCCCTCATGCCAAGTGTCGGGGCTGCTATCAAATGCTTTTTGGACGTTGCCGAGCGGCCAACTAAATCAAATAAAGCGCAAATCAAATAATGCACTGCCAACAGCAACAGCAACAACAACAACCACAAGACTAACAAAAGCAACAACAACAACAACGACGATACTGACAGCTAAGATAAAACGCTGCCGTCCTTCTCATCGTGAACATCGTGAGCGACGCTTTTGTCGGCTGACCAAACTTGACTTTGACTCGATTTAGCCAAGTTTTCTGCCAGACCTCAAGATTTAGTATCTGAGCTAAGCTCGCTCTATGTCACTCTGTCTCTTTGTCTGTCTGTCTGTCTGTCCGTCTGTGTGTGTAACTCTATAGCTTGCGGTACTTTTTCACAAAGCATTTTGCAACACTTGTCACTCTGTCAAGATGCATCGGACAGATACTAAAACAAATAGAAACACTTGAGCAAAAAAATAAAGAAAAAAACTAAAAGATACTGTTCACACGCAGCCAACAGATTCATTCATAGTTTGAATAGTCTGAATAACATTGCCTGTCATGACTTCTCCTTCTCCTTCTTCTTTATCATCTCCTCCTCCAACTTGATTTGCTTTGGAGTCTTATGAATTGTATGTTTCTGAATCGCAGCTGGGAATCTCTTAGTGTTGAAAGCTTTCGAGTGGCAGCCTGAGTAGTTTGAGATCATGCTTACGATTATTAATAGATACTGATTCAATTGTTGAGATTTGTATCTGAAAGATAAGTTCCAAATCGAAGAACCTTGAAGAGCGTAAATACCTATCTTAAGAAGGTACGATTATTAAAAGATACTGATTCAATTGTTGAGATTTGTATCTAAAAGATAAGTTCTAAATCGAAGAACCTTGAAAAGCGTAACTACCTATCTTAAGGAGGTACGATTATTAAAAGATACTGATTCAATTGTTGAGATTTGTATCTAAAAGATAAGTTCTAAATCGAAAACCTTGAAAAGCGTAAATAACTATCTTAAGGAGGTACGATTATTAAAAGATACTGATTTAATTGTTGAGATTTGTATCTAAAAGATAAGTTCCAAATCGAAGAACCTTGAAAAGCGTAAATACCTATCTTACGGAGCTACCTTTTCTAATGCGTCGAATTATTTTTGAGGCTTGATATTTTTTAAAAAAATGTTCTCTATGTGTACTTTTATTATAAATGAAACTTATACCTGCTTAACTATTTCTCCTTTTCTCTCTCGTTTTCTTTTAAACTAAACACTCCCTATTTCCTACGGCGGGACTATTTCTAATATTGATTTTTAGGGGTTGATATTTTTTTACAAATATATAGCAATTTATAATATTGCTTCTTAACTCAATGGCCAATCAGTTTGATCTGTCTTCTATCTACTTTCCATAACTTTAAATTCGTTTTCTTCTCAAGAAAATACCCCCAAATTCCTTTTTATTTGCACCACTTACCATTAGCCATTTGCCTATTAAGCTGCCAATCCTTGGTCTTTACGAATACATTTTATATGTTCACTCGATCGGGTTGAAAAAACAAGTCTGCTGCAACGTCTGCTTGTGGTTGAGGCATTGAGGCAAATGCACATAATTTTGGAGTCTTATGTATTTCACAAAACTTGGCTGGGACAACTGCCACATGTTGCAGGTTCTCATTAGAGTGCATAAAGTAATCTCATAACAAATTGCATGGATATGGCCCAAGGCTAGTTTCTGGCACAAACGAGGCCCCAAATGCCAAGTTACCAGCTCTCAGACGAGAAGCTAAAAAGAAGTCAGAGAATGAGAAGATAGGCAAATCAAGGGAGAGATGAAGAGCAAGAAGTAGAAGAGGAATGGAGTTCCAGTTGCCTGGCGCTTAAGCCTATAATTTGTATGCGGAGTTAAAAAAGAAAAAAAAAACTGAAGGCAGGTAGAAATGATCGAAACAGACCGTATTGCAGTCGGAACGAAGGCGACGACAAAGCGTAGAAAAATTATAAATTAATCCATTACTTAAGAGCAGATTATGCAGATGTCTGAGCGCATTAAATGTCGCCGGCAAGCGGCGAGTATCGTGGTTTGTGGCATTAAGCGTTAATGAATGAACATGCCGCCAAATGGGGCATAGACATAGGCACACCGACTTGTAGATACAAATGTATCTGCGCTTGTGCATGTGTGTGCTGTGTGCTGCTCATGTAATGCCTTTCGAATATTCAAAGTCAAAGTGCCGCAACAACAACAACAACAGCAACAACAACAACAATGTGTAGAAACATAAATGCGCCTTTTTCTTTGCTTTCATTTCGTTTTTATTTTTATTTGATTTCGATGCGGCCAAAAAATCATTAATCAAAATCGAAAAATCGTTAAGTTTAAGGTGTCAGCCCGTGTTGTTGTTGTTTTTGTCGTTGTTCAAGTTGTTGTTGTCGCTGTTCTCTGGCTTGTAATTGAATTGTGAACACGGTCGGGCAACAAGCCAACTCAGCGACAAGTCAAAAAACATTATCAAACTGAAACCAAGTTAAATGTTTTTTTTGCTTTGCTTGGTACGTTAAAAAAATGTGTGAAACAGGCTGAAGGAATGGCCCCAAGTTAAACAATAAAAAAAAGAGCTGAAGAAATAAACCAAAAACTTCAAATCCAAAAACCGAAACGAAACTTGAAAGAAAACGCGATAGAGACAAAGTGTTTGCCGAACTGCGGACCTGCCTAGAGACGTTCACAAAATTGAGGCAAAAAATAAGAAAAAAACACTTTTAATTTTGCTGAAACAAATTAAGCATAACTTTTTCATTTTACACACACACACCACGATGACACAAACGTTAATTTCATGATCGATTTTTTAAAATAACACCAAGCTTTAAAGCAGTTTTTTTTTCGTCAGCTTTGTACGGGCGACCAAAATTTCAGTTTCACTTTGAATACATATATTATACGATTTTGTAACTTGATAGTTGGGGGACTGTATTTGCAAATTAGTTGTTATACCCTGGAAAGGTAAAGCAATTGATAGAAACTTGTTGTATGTAAAGTTTACATTGTTTATAGCTCGCAGTCACCAAGCCTTATTCAAATATAATTAATGAATGTCTAAAATTTTTATAAAATTACTTACGATTTGTTGTAGCTTCTACTTATTAAACCTAATTAAGCCGGTTCATAACATGAACCATGAAAAAAGTCTGTTTACATTTGGAAAATTGAATAAATAATATACAAATAAAAGTTAAAATCTTATTATTAACTTTTATTTTAATAATTTTATAAGCTTAAAAAATTGAAGAAAAATTGAAAGCAATTATTTCTTATTAATACTTAGTTGTATGTTGTATTAAATTATTATAATTATTATTTTAATAGAACGGAAAACTTGCTCTAGTATTCAATTTTTTCAGGAGGCTTTTGTAGCTTTGTATATTAATATATTTTTATTAATTCCATTCATATATCAATATTATGTCAATCTAAGAGTTAATTTCCATTTATCCCGTTTTCTGAAATTTATTTTATTTCTTTTGTGAATTTATTTTAAACATTCTTTGTTTCAATATAAACAAATTAGTTGTTTGTATATTATATTAATATATGTACATATGTATATTATTTTATTCATCCATCTTTCCTAGCTTTCGGAATTTTCATAACTTTAGTTTGATCTCACTATTAGTTTGTTTCTAGCCAAATCGAATTTGTTGATTATTGTCGGGTGTACGTTGTCGACATCGTTGTTGTTGGTGCGGCATAGCGAATTGCGGCCTGTTTTTTGCGGCAACTGCGTGGCCAAAAAATGCTCGAAGCGTTGCAGATTGCATTCGACTCGCAGACGCGAAACGACGCGACGTGAAATGAGAATGCGATGACTCCGACTCCAAGTCAGACTCTAACTCCAACTCTGACTGGAGGCAGAGGCAGAAACTGTGGCTTTGGTTGTGGTTGTGGCTGTGGCTGTGGCTGTGGCATAGTTAAAGCCAAGTTGCCCTTTTGCATTTGCTGCAAAGGCAAAGGCAAAAGCAAAAGCACAAAAGCGGCATTAATAACACATTTTAGACACTTTTGACCAGGCGTTTGGTTGTGCCCCAAAACGTAGCACAGCTTTCAACTTTGTCTACTCCCTCTCTTTCTTTCTCTCTCTCCCTCTCTCTCTCTCTGTCTGTCTATTAGGCTGATTGCCTTTCAGGTCTTTTTTCTTAGCCTGGCTTATGACTATGATGATGATTATGATGACGAGGCCCTGACACTTGTTGCCATTGTTGTAGCTCTAGCTGCAGCATCATTAAATTATTATTACCTTTGGCTATAATTCATGTACTGATCCACAGACACACTAAGACAAAAGAGACGGAATGAGAGAGGGAGAAGGAGAGGGAAACGGAAGGGAGAGGGAAAAGGTGCGCAGGCGGCTGCGTCAAAAGCAAACGTAAAGTAAAGTTCCTAAAGTATGCTCAACGATTGCATACCCTCTTATAAGCTTATAGTTTTATAACAATAATATAATAAGTAAATATAACAAAAATATGTAGTTTTTAATGGGAATTATTTTTGTTTTATTGAAAATAATATATGAGAAATGTTTGACTACTTCTAAAGCAAATATCTTCAGATATTCTAAAACAAATATCTTCAGATATTCAGTGTAATAAAGTTTTGTTTAATCAAATCATAGCCAGTTTTTCAAATTTGTTTTGTTCTAAAAAATGGCATGTTTCTATACGAAAATGATTAATTATATAGTGCATAGATACAATATTTAGTTATGTAATAGCTATAATTTAAAACTTTATGAGGTTTCAATTTAACATCTTTTCAAAGTAGCTGCTAACTGGAACCGATAAAAGTAAATACTTGCAAATATTTGAATTTTCCACTACTCTAAAATAGAAAATTTCTTTACAGAAAATTATAGCTTTCATAGTTAGTATTTTGAGTTATGCGTATACCTAAAACTTTATAATCAACTATTTAATTTGTTCTTTTTTTTGGGATATCACTTTTTATATATGACTATGATATGTACTATATTAAATATATCTATTTACATAAAACTCTTAATCATGAATCACTCACTCTCCTGAGTTGTTAAAATCTAAGATCTATAAAGTACTGGTGACATTGCCAAGAGATCTAAAGATTTGTATTATAGACATGAACTTGGCTATATTGCCGATATTGTAGTATACCTCACAAAAAAAAGGGTTTACTCATGGTACGAATGAGATACAAGGTGTAAAGGGTAAAGTGTATACAAATTGGAAATTGCGTGTCTAATGCGCCGTTCGAGATGGCTCGACGGCGTTTTGTGGCTCTTCTGTGTGGCTTTAGACTGCCCTAATGTGCCTTAATTATACGTACAACAACACTAACAGCAACAACAACAATGAGTCAGTTACTGTTAGCCAACAAAAACAATAACAACAACAACAACCACTGACTGGCCACTGGATACAAGAATTACACTGAACTTAAGCTCAAACTTGATCTGCAAGCTGGAATTGGAGTCGAAGTGGAAGTCGATCTCGATGTTGAAGTTGGTTTTGGAGTTTGAGTCAGACTCGCAGTTGGAGTTGGAGTTGGGATCTGGTATCTGGGAACTGAGACGAGGGACCGCTTGTCAACCCATCAAATGCATGTCAAAGTGCCGCTCGGGGAGTCACAATGCGAACCGCAGTTCGAATCTTTTCTCAACTTGGCTTTTGGCTCTTTCCTGAGAAAACGTCTCACTAATTTGATGCAGGGGCTGCTTCTCTTCTCTTTTTCTGGTCTGTGTTTTTTTTTTGTATGTTATTTTTTTTATAAGTCTTATGCCCAATCCTTACTGCACTTGCATTCTGCATTTTTGCATTTTCGGCCGAATGCTGCATTTCACCCCATACAATTCTTATGGGAGCTTGTGGTGTTAGTTGTTTAAACCCTTTTGAGCCGTCTAGTCAACAAACAAAAAAAAAACAAAACTAAAAGGATGGCAAAAAAAACAACAAAAATTCCGGAAACTCATAAATGTTTATGCCCCAGTCAAGACTCCAAGGTTCGTCATCATTTGACGGACATGTCGACATGGAGACGATCGTTTGCCTTTATTATTATGTATCATTTTTTTCTTTACTCTCTCTCTTAATCTCTCTTTTGTCTCTGTCTTTGCTTAGTCATTATTTATTTATTGCAAACACTACGGAAACTACGTTTAGTTCAATTGCCATTTGAAGCAATTAGATTGCATTGCGCGTGTAATTAGCCCGATAATTGCAGTCGACACTTGCGCCTGGGAATGTGATCCGAGAAATGTATTGACGTTCATTATCGACTTCCAACTCGGTCAGCCTCCTCATGTGTGAAATCTGTCGCCAATTTTCACACACGATAAAAACTTTACGATCTAAATCAAACAAGAGTTGCTTATAAATCGATGAGAAAATCATTTACACAGTCCGCATAACATACTCCGTTAAATAACATGGCTTAGCAGTGCCATCGAATGTTAGTAACAGCTCACTGGCTTTCTTAGAATCAACTTTCAAAGACTAACATATGGAAATCAATAAAGAGTTGCATATACATATGTAAATTATTGAGAATATCAAATTAAATTAGTTACAGACAGAGTTCACCTAGCATACTCTGTTAAATAACATGGGCTTAGCAGTGCCATCGAATGTTAGTAACAGCTCACTGGCTTTCTTAGAATCAACTTTCAAAGACTAACATATGGAAATCAATAAAGAGTTGCATATACATATGTAAATTATTGAGAATATCAAATTAAATTAGTTACAGACAGAGTTCACCTAGCATACTCTGTTAAATAACATGTGCTTAGCAGTGCCATTGAATGTTAGTAAAGCTTGCTAGACATCAAATAAAAAAGGATCCGCTTACTTATAATTTATTCCGATTGCTGGTATCAAGCCAGGGTGAGGATACATTGATAACTTGTATTGTTCGGGTGTGGTTGTGGAGTTCCTATTGAACTACATTACATTACATTACAAGCGGCTGTAAGTTAAAAAAAAGGACAACTTTGAGCCCAGCTGGTCAGGTGTTGTGTGTTGTCACATGGTATTCTGTGTTAGACTAAAGGTTGTGCGAATGTCAATTTGAATATTGAAAGATGCGTTGTCATGGCCGTATGCGATACAATATGAAAATGGACAAATAAGAATTTTCCTATCAGTGTGATTTCAGTGAGTGTAGAGTAAATGTGTGTGTGTGTGGATGTATGTGTACTGATTGTGTTGGCGCGGTCGTATAGAAGGAGTGTGAGAAATGTTGTGACATATAGTTGACTCATGCTATACTTAGAAGGAATATCCGCCATCGGACGCCTTGGACTCCATGTGCGCCGTTAGCCTCCTGGGGTGTCAGCTTCTGCTTCAGCTTCAGCTTCAGCTTGGGCTGCGTCGTCGCCAATGGTGAAGTGGGCCTCAATTATGGAATTTGCCATTGTCTTGATCCCTTCATTTTCATGCTGCTGTAATGCTTTCAATTTGTCTAGGCCACCCATCTCATCGATCATCAGACATAGATTCTCGATGATACCCATGTTTTTAGCGACTTTTAACAGATTGGACAGGCCGTCTAGCACCACATCGATGACATGCGGAGCCGTGGAATCCAACAAATCAATATATGGCTTCAGAATCCTATTATTTTCAATCAGATACAAAATCTGCTTGGGTGTACCAGATAAGGTTGCATTTGTCACCGCCCATGCGGCTTCTTTTTGTGCCTTTAAATTTCCCTTCATTAGCACATGTCTTAAATGCTGAAAGATGTCGGAATCGATAACCGCCTGAGTCTGATGTTGGTTGCCGGCCATAATGTTACTCAAAGTCCATGCAGCATCCGTGACAATTTTCCACTTTGAGTGCTGCAGTAACTTGCCCAGTTTGGGCAGACATCCAGAAGCTATCACTAAATCAGTCTGCCGATCCGTTCCGGTGACAATGTTGCCAACGCATCGCAGAGCTGGCGCAATAATCTTGTACTCATCCGATTGCAGGAGATTCACCAATCTGGGAACTGCATCCGTATCGACCACCGCTTGAATCTTGTTGATGTCATTGGTGGTTACATACGAAATGGACCAGCACGCATTGCACACAACTTGAATATCCTGGCTAATCAGCAATTCTGACAGTACTGGCAGCATCCGTTTCACCTGCTCAAATGGTGGCAATGGAAATGCGTTGTCGCACAAATTCATCATCAACCAAACAATGTTTCGTAAGAAAGAGATGGGGATGTCATTGTTAAACAGGGGCAGGATGACATCGATGACATTGTTCTCAATCACAATATTACGCCCTGCAGGTCCATCGCCAGCAATGTTTCCTAGTGCCCACACGGCCTGCTCGGCCAAATCAATGGACGTTGACTCAAGCAAGGCAACTAAATGCGGCACACCATCCTGCTCGATGACGCAGTGCGTCTGCGCCGACGTGCCCGATGTGATGTTGATCAAAGCCCAAGCTGCCTCATACTGCAGCTTGGGGCTGTCCAAAAAGCAAAGATAATAATATGATCTTTCCATTCCAATCAGTATATCAGTCTATGAACTCTACTCACTTGTCATTATTTTGGAGAAAGCCTATGCATATGGGCACAATGCCATGTTCAATCATCAAGTCTATGGGTGCATCATGTTTCCAACTGAGCATCTTGCGAGCCTCCTGCGTGCCCAGTAACTGACTCTCCTGATCTTCACTGTTCATGGCAATTACAATTTCTTCGACAGACATCCGCACAGACGACTGACCATTGACCTCCTTAGGTGGCGAGGTTACAGCTTCAACATTGATATTGCGGCGCCTAAGCTTCTGCTCTTTATCCTTAGATCTTCTCAATTCGATGATCACCTCATGGCGACGCATGCACATATCCTGCTTGTTAACACTGCTGACCTTGTGATGGTCCTGCTGTGTATTTCCATCCGAATTATTCATGTTCAAATTTTAAGTTATGATTTTCTTTCCTGATATTTAAGAGTTGAAAATAGTGCTTGTTACTGCTACGATTAAAAAGTATAGAGCTATAAAGAGAAATGAGCCCAAGGGAAATGCTGATGCTGAAGTCAGAGGCTGCTTCGATTGCCTTACAATTGAATTTAAAATTTGCTGAATTGCTTACAAAATATAATAGAAAGAATATCCAAGAATTTAAATAGTTTTTCATTCAATTAAAATTGAATTTATATTGATAAACAAATAAGAGATTTCGATTTCGTTAAGACCAAATTTTAGACAACTTTAGTTCGCAATTACTATATCAGCGTCTATATATTTATTTATTTATTTAACGTCGATTAAAAGCAGTTGGCCCAAATATTTAAGATTTAAGACTTAAAATAACATCAGAATACTTAATTTCAATTAATAATTATAATACATGATAACTGTCCGATTTACTTATGTACATGAACATATATGTTACAGAGAGTATTAAAACGCTTTTGGGGAAATGTTTTATTTTTTAGTAAGGGATTTTATTTAACTATTTGTTGGAAAATTAGTTCAATGGACGACTTTAGTTATTTTTAGTAAATGCAAGCTTTTAACCAATCACAAATGGCTGCTTTACTTTTATAAAAACTTATAGGGTATTTAATCGTGGGCATCCGGAATAAACAATGATACAAAATCAAAGTGTGAGCAGATGATGTATGCTATGAATTGTTTTTATAGTTGCCAATTTCGATAGTGTAAACAATTAGCAATAATTGTTGTTAATTGTAGTTGTTGTAACATTTGTTGCTGTTGCTGTTGTTAGTATTGACCAGTCTGTCGGCAAAAGAACAAAGATCGAGATAAACGTAGAACACGCCGACTACGCTTGACTACATTTTTATTGCATTTTTATTAGATAAAATTATAGACATCATAGCGAAATAGCAACAACAATAGCAACAACAATTAACAAAGTTAAGAAGTCAGGTGTGCGAGGTGTGAATGGGAACGCTGTCAATTTGATTGTTTAAAACATTTGTGCTTTTATTATTTTTATTGCTGTTTTTGCTTTTGTTTTCTCTGCTTTGTTTTTCCATTTTTCCCTTTGCGATTCCGCGATTTGTTGTTTTGTTTTTGTTCCATTTTTCGTTTCTGTTTGCACACAAAATATTTGCCGTGTTTTTGACTCGTTTTTCTTCAATTTGTGTAGTTTTACTTATCGAACAACGCATTTCGATCTAATTATTTGTCGGCTTGCTTTCATCTTTTCCCCCACCACTTTAGACTCTAATAGATAGAATACACAACTGTTAATTGATAAAAAGCAAAATCTTTAGCAGTATCATGTGATTCCCTATAAAGATAACATGTCTCCGCTCGTATTTCTATCGATAACCAAAACCCAACCCAACTCAACCCCAAGTTGAATCGAGATAGTGACAATTACAGAGTAAAGTGCATAAATTAAGCATTTCTAATAGTTTCCAAAAATGAAGATAAAAATAGAAACAGAGAGATAGAGAGAGAAAGAGTGAGATAGAGAGAATCAGACAGCTCTTGCAATCTTCTACATAGAGATACATTTTGGCAGAGATTGAGAGATAGACATCTAAATGATAAGTAGTTAATTGAAATGAAGCTAAACTCAAAATCGTTGCATAGTAGGTAAATATCGTATACCCTGTGTCTAATGAGCAACGGGTATGCTGTAGCATCAGCAATTTGGATAAGTCTTAAAACAAAACTGTTGATGTTAATTAAACTCTCTTTTCCTAATAATATGAGATATATTAATTCAACAGCTTCCATTTCAATTCATTAAACAGGTTTTAAGTATATAACAATCTATCATATATTCAAATCTAGACTCAGTTTATCTATTGTTATAGAGTAGTGTAGAGTAGAGTCAGTATAACTTATACCCTATAACGAATTGCTTTCGGTCAACAAACGTCATAACCCATCTTATCAAAATCATTTACTATTAAATCACACCTTTGAATTTAAGAGCTGAGTTTATATTTTAAGAACCAAACAAATATTTTTTTGTTGGTCTTAAAAATGAGTCAAGGAAACAATCGAACTGACTTTTTAGACCCGTTGTCGAGTTTAATACCCCCTCCTATGATCGATCCCTCTATCTCTATTTATATTTCCCACTGTTACTGTAAGGTATACCACCATAACTAATATCCTATATTCTCTCTGTCTTCTTTCATCTATTGCAGATTGCCAAGCTGCAGCCTTTAATAGAATCCGGGTGCTCGAAGCGAGCTCGTTTCCTGCTCTGCTCGGCTCTATTTCCGCTCTGCAGTCCGGATGTTCCACGACCTGTGACTGCCTGCAAGTCCCTCTGCGAGACAGTGAAAGGGGAATGTGAAGCAAATGCAACTCCTGAGCTAATGCAACTGTGGCCACAGTTTCTCAACTGCGATTCACTGCCACAGCCGGAGAATCATGAACTCTGCATGCAAATACCGCAGGAGACAGCATCCAGTGAAGGAGGGAACCTTGGAGTGCAGGCGGCAGCAGAGGGAGCATTATCATCCACAGCAACTGGAGGAGCAGGAGCAGGAGGAAGTGCGCCCGCAGAACCGCCACAGCAACAGCAAATGTATTGGTCGTGGATGGCCTGGAAGAAGTCCTCACAATTGGGAAAATCCCAAGCGAGCAATAGTCTGCCACGTGTGGATGGCATCGTCAACTGTCCACAGAATTTCAGTGCGAATCCTTTAAATCAAGAGGAGTGTCTGCCACAATGTCAACGCGATGCATTCCACACGACGCAGCAAAAGAAATTAACCGAGAGTCTTATCCTTGGACTTTCCGCAGTCTGTTTTGTGCTCACACTCTTCGCTCTGGTCACTTTCTGGGCGGAACCTACGCGATTTGGTTACCCGGAACGTCCCGTGCTCTTCCTTTGCCTGTGCTACAATCTGTTTAGTGTTTGCTACCTGGAACGTATTGTGTTTCATCAGGCACGTAGTCTGGCCTTATTGCAGGAGCCAGGACGCGGTGGACGCACGCCTTGTGCCTTGACACCACCTTGTTTGGCCTCCTATATCACAACCTCCTATCTGAGCCTATGTGCCGCCAGTTGGTGGTTAATCTTTGCCCTCTGCTTCTACCTGTCCTCCCACAAGAAGTGGTCAAGTGAGGCACTAGAGAAACGCTCCGGATTATTCCATGTTCTTGCCTGGGTTCCTCCGCTGGCTCCTCCCATTGCTGCCTTGCTGCTGGAACGTGTACGGCCAAGTGAACTGACAGGCATGTGCACGGCCCCGGGATTTGTCGAGCTGCCGGCCTTGGCATTGCTCCTACTTGGACTCTATTTCACGCTGCGTGCCTCACGCTCCCTGCACAGCCTGCAACAGCAACTGCAACCGACTGTGGCACATCAACGTTTCGCCCAGATTCGTAAGCGTTTTGTGATCTTCTCGCTGCTGTTCTTTGTGCCAACGGCAGCTGGTGTTATTGCCGCCTTCTGTGAACGCTTTGTGGATGCCGTTCCCAGTTGCAACACGGCCGAGGATTGCCCCCAGCCGGAACAGCTGAGTGCTTGGGCAGCCCTTGTCCGAATCTTCTTTCAACTTGTTGGTGGCACTTTAACCGGCATGTGGGTCTGGTCTCGCAAAACCTGTGAAAGTTATCGCAGTCGCCTTGTGGCAGGTTCGCCCACATCCTCGCTGATGACACAGCACAAATCGGCAGTTGCCTCACTGCCCAAAAAGCATCTCTATGCCAGTGGCAAGTCCATGCTTGCCCCCGCTCCGACGGCATCCTCCCAGGCGCCTCTCTATGCTGGCATCAGTTTCCACAATGTGCCCGTCTATAATCCCAATCAGTCCAGGGTATAGATCGATCCAGCCTATCATCCTATATGTATAATATGTGGCCTTGGTTTGGATCTAAAAATAGTTCCCTAAGTAGGCCCCTAAAAGAAATGTGTTAATAGCTTTAAATACAATTTTTAATATTTTTTTAAGTACGTTTACAATGTAAATATTTTTTTTTATATTATTATTATTACTATTATTGTAATTATTATTGTTAGTCTTAATTTAATTGAAAACAAAATAAATATACAAAGTATTTAAATTTATAAAGAAAAATAATAGTAACTAGTTTCAGCAATGTTTGGAAAATTAAATAATGAAATGTCCGGAAATAATAGAAAATTAATACACACTAGTTTTAATGATTTTTGAAAAATTCATTTATGAAATGTCCTGTAGAGTCGATAAGTATTTTAGGAAATAACCCCATAATGAAAAAAAATTTAACCTTTTGTGTTGAAATAACACGGATAAAGCCGGAACTCAATACCTACAACATAGTTGATAAATTTCCAGACTTGTTTATCTAAGTAGCAGAATCTTAATAAAACTGAATACTGCAATTATAGGCAGAGCAAAAGCAGGAGTATCTTGCAGATACTTTCATATCTTTTGTGTGTGAAAATAGAATCTCTGAGCAGTTAAGCAAAAAAAAACTTGCACTGACAAAGACTGGCAAAAATGAGATAATTGTTGCTACTGTTTCTGTTTCTGTTGCAGTTTCTGTTTTTTTTTTATTGAGGGGAGTTGGGCAATTAGAAAAATGCTTAATGATAGCTCTTAAGTTGATTACAACAATTTTGTTGTCGCCTGGCATCTTGACGTGGTTCAAGTTGTCGCCGATGTTTTATTTTTTTTAGTTGCAGTTGCAAGCTGTCTCTTCAACCACCCTGTGAGTGTCACACACACAAACACACAACACAACACAATACCAACAGCAACAGCTACAACAAAAGTGCGCAATTAATTTGATTGAAGCTGCCACACGGCGTGCCTTTGCAACGTTTCTATCTTACAAATTGCCACGCTGCCGGTGCATGCAACAAGCAACAGGAACAACAACAAAAGCCGCCACTGTGCAGCAAGCGTGCAATTAACTCTTGTGCGCCAAGATCAAAGCGATTAAAGCCGCTGCCTCGACTAAAACTGAGCCCAGGGGCTGTGGCTCAAAGCCCCTTTGGCCAAAACGAACCCAGACACCGAGAGAGAGATGGAGAGATAGAAAGCGACAGAGAGAGGGAGAGAGAAAGACTCTGAAGACTAAACCGAGACTGAAACCCAGCCGAGTAAAGCCAATCTTTTAAGTTTTATCGTCATCATCATTCTGTTTGGTTGTTGTTTTTAGTTGTTGCCTGGCTAAACAACAAAAGAACGTGCCCAAAAGCCAAAACTGACAGCAAATAGACAACGGTAGGAGAGCGAGGTGAAGGCTAAAATGATTGCTGGCCATTTACAAGTGTTAAATGTGCATACAACTTGGCCAAGTAAAGTTGTTCTCTTTTTTTTTGTAATAAATGCACCTCATTTTGCCTGTGGGGGCAATCGAACAGTTCTGACAAATGACTGCACGATGCCGTCCCAGTTAGCAAATAACTCATTCTGTTTAGGCTTACAACAACGGAGATATAACAGTTTTTCTAAAAAACGCTTCGCTGAAAAGTGGCGCCATCCATGGTTCCGAGCCGGAACTACGGCTTATTTTACTTTGCCTAAGAGTATGCTACAAGTTATAGATCCGGCTCCGAACCATGGTAGCGCCACTTAAAAATATAGTTTCGACAACGGTGTGCGTTAATTGTCACGGAAACCACGAAGCAACTAATAAGAGCTGCAGAATACACGTCCAACGGCTGAAAAGCCGTAAAACCGGAGTCAATACTGGTCCCGTGATGCGTGAAGGCTACTCTCAGCCCACGCGTAATAATAAACAGCAGGTTATACCATCTTCAATTGTGCGACATGGTCTGTCGTACGCAGATGCGTCAAGTTTGGGGCAGCAGGGCATAAGATTTGATAGGAATAGCTCACATCAACATAGGAGTTCCCTTTTTAATACAAGCTATCAGAGTACTGACCAACTCCAACAACGTGTGGCAAATCCAAAGCAACCACAGCAGCATGATCATACGGCATTTGATGGCTCACTAGCACAGATTGTGATTTCCATGCAGCAGACCATTGCGGGTCTTCAAAAAACCATCGCTGAGTTATTAGAGGAGATCAAGGAACTCAGAGGTTCCAAGCCGGGGAAGCAGCACAAATAATGGCTACTGTGCTGCGCCTCGGTACGTGGAACGCTCGTAGTATCATCCCAAATACTAATGAGCTTAAGGTGTTTCTGATCAAGCACGAAATCGACATCATGCTTATCTCAGAGACTTTCTTACACGAAGGTTCCTACTTCAACATGGCAGGTTACACATGTTATCGAGCAGATCACCCTGGAGGGCGTCCAAGAGGCGGAGCATGTGTGCTAATCAGGCAAGGATTAGTACACTATCACCAACAACCAATCATGTCTAATCACGTACAGATGGCAGCTGTAATCGTATCCACTAATTTAGGTGAAATCGCTGTGGCTGCTGCGTACCTTCCACCAGGTTTGCCTTGGAGTACCCCTGAGTTTAGCAATCTACTTGATCAGCTTGGTCAAAAATTTATCGTTGGAGGCGACTTCAACGCAAAACATCGACTTTGGGGCAGTATGACGGCAAACGCTAGAGGCACTGCCCTTCATGACTGTCTTACCAGCAGTGCAACACAAGTACTAGCCACTGGTAGACCCACCTACTACCCGTATAACAGGAGGGATACGCCCACGTGCATCGACTTCTACATGTACAAGGGTATAGCTAGCAGTCTTCTCTCGGTGCGAGAAGAGTATGAACTTTCATCAGATCACTTGCCCTTGGTTGCTTCTGTATCAATGTCGCCTCAGCGAACTACTCCAACGACGAGGCTTGTTTCTCCTGGTGCCAACATTAGACTCTTCCAAGACGAGATGAACAACGCTTTTAATCTTAACACGGAGTTAAACACGCCAGAAGACGTCGACAAAGCTGTCGAAACATTTATCAACAAGGCTAAGAGCGCTGCTCTTACTGCGGCCCCAGCTGGTGCAACTCTCTATAGAGACGGACGCAGCAACCTCACTCTCTCTCCGGAAGCAGTAGGCCTCCTAACGCTCAAGAAGCGCCTCAGACGCGAGTTCATCAGAACCAATGACCCGGCGATCGATAGACTGTATGGAAGGATCTCCAACAGGGTGAAAAAGGTATTAGCAATACTAAAAAGAGAAGCCACAGACGCCTTTCTGGAGAAAGCTACTCCTGATGAAAGTTCAACGTTTGCGCTCTGGAAGCTCACGAGAAGATTCAAAAGGCAAGTTTCACCGAAATTTCCGGTCCGTAACCCAGACGGCTCTTGGGCAAGATCCCCCCAGGATAGAGCCGAAGCGTTCGCGAACAATCTGGAAGAAAGATTTCAGCCGTTTGAGACATCGTCGCCACGAAGAGTACAGCTAGTAGCCGAATCTTTAGAAGCTCCGTTGCAAATGGCCCTCCCTGTAGCTCCTATCACCCTTACCGAGGTGGAAAAGGAAATCAAAGAGCTTCGCAATAACAAGGCTCCAGGCGAGGACCAGTTTGATAATCGCTCTATCAAGCTGCTCCCTCGCAGAGCTTTGCTATTTCTTGTGTTGATTTTCAACTCCGCTCTTCGACTCGGACACTTCCCAGGCGCCTGGAAGAAGGCCAACATCATCATGCTACACAAAAGTGGGAAGCCAGCAGATGAACTAGATTCGTACCGTCCGATAAGCCTTCTGCCAGCATTTGGCAAAATATTGGAGAGGTGCATTTTAAGAAGGATTCTGGAAACCAGCGCAGTCAAAAAGGCAATCCCAAAATTTCAGTTTGGCTTTAGGCTCAGGCATGGCACGCCCGAGCAACTGCACCGAGTTGTCAACTTTATTCTTGATGGATTCCACGGAAAGGAGTATGTCGTTGGAGCTTATCTGGATATTCAGCAGGCATTTGATAGAGTGTGGCACGCAGGGCTCCTGCATAAACTCAAAGAGCTACTCAATCCACAGCTCTATCTCATTGTGAAAAGCTTCCTTCATGAGCGTTCCTTCAAAGTTGTGCAGGACGGGGTGTCCTCTCAAACAAAGACGGTCAGAGCTGGTGTACCCCAGGGTAGCGTGTTAGGGCCAACCCTCTACAGCCTGTATACGCACGACATGCCTTCAGCTGACAACATGCCGATCTCGGACCAGAACAATTTACTTGTTGCCACCTTTGCAGACGACACAGCGGTTCTGGCCAGAGACAATTGCGTCTTCGCTGCTACAGATCTCCTCCAGATCTACTTAAAAAAATTTGAGAACTGGGCCTGTAGATGGAATATTGCCATAAACCCTGATAAGTGTGTAGAAGTCACATACACTCTCAGAGCACAAACTTCACCCTGGGTATTCTCATGGTGAACTCCTAGACCAGAAGGATGCTCACAAATATCTTGGAGTTACTCTAGACAAACGGCTAAATTTCCAGCGCCATATAACTGATACAGTTAAGCGTCTCAAGGCAAAGGCGAGCAGTATGGCTTGGCTTCTTAACGCCAGGAATAAGCTATCGATTAAAAACAAGACTCTTATATACAAAATCATTTTGGCACCCATTTGGAGATATGGTATCCAGGTATACGGCATAGCGGCAAAGTCGAACCTCAATAAAATCCGAGTTGTGCAGTCCCAAATCTTACGAAGAATTACTGGTGCGGCATGGTACATACGCAACAGCGACATCGACAAGGAGCTCCATGTACCGAGGATCGGAGATGTGATCAATCGCCAAGCTACTGCATACTTGGAAAAACTCGCACATCACCCTAACCAGCTGGCGCAAAGGCTCCTAAGATGGAGACGTATAAACGGAGTAAGGATGAGAAGGAGGCTCAAGAGAGTTCACCCAACCGACCTGTCCCACAGAACCCTTTAATCTTCCCCTTTTCCCATTCAGTTACCCTATTATCTAGGTTTAAGTATGTACATATGTATATATTTTGTTGAAAATTAAATATTCCACTATAGTATAAGTTATTATTAATAGTAACAGTAGGCTATAAAAACAAATTAATAAAGAAATCTATTATAAAAAAAAAAAAAAAAAAAATACACTTTCTGACAAAATTAATAATTTTCTTGATGTTTTTATTAAGAATTCATTTATACAATACAGGGAGGGCCACTGTGGAATCGCGAACATGTCTTATATTGATCCACTTTATTAAATCGAATTTCGAGTTTAGTTTGTGTATTTTAATTTAGTCACAAATGCTTAAATTTATTTTGTTTTATTTAAAAAATTAGTGGAAATGAATTACACGCAGTGCCCAGAAGTAGGCCACACTTTTACTAAAATGTTCAATAATTTCCACTAGCAAAAAGCATACCGCACTTTCTTTTAAGTTAATTTACGTGTTCAGCTTAAAAGTATGCTGTGCAAAAAGTGCAATTATAAGAAAGCAGCGCTAGCAAACAAGGAATGGGGTGTTCAGCGCGAAACGCGACAGCTCTGGTTTTGTCTCACTTTAGAGTGAAAATCGGCATTAGTGCCCTCAGCATAAAAGTATTCAACAAAAAAGGTAAAAGCCAAGTTTAACGCCGCGCTTAAAAAAATATTTTAATAAAAAAAATTTTGTTATGTAACAAAACGAATTTTTTTGGCAAATCGATAAAACTTTAAATTATTCTAAATTAATATAAATTATTCTTTTTAAATATATATCGTCTTTGTAGCTTTTCTGGGGGCCAATTTCCTTAAAATTATACATACAAAATCTGGGAAATTCAAGAAAGTTCTTTGAAATAATCCATGCAAAGTTTGTTTTAATTTATTGCTTTCTTATTTTCGAACGATTCCAACGAGTGTGGTATTGAAAGTATAAAACTGCATATAATGTGTATATAAAGTTATAAGAAATATGAATATTCACTTAGTTTTCCCCCGAAAGCCAGATGAATCAAATTACATATTTGTAATAAAACAAATAGTCAACTTTATCACAGCTTTAATCTTTAGTCGTTGTAAGACAATCGATCCGTCTGCTATCGATAACAAGCAGCCACTACAGCCCTAAGCTTGCAACGCTTAAGCAGCTGTTTTTTAAGTTGGCCAACAGACCCAAGACCGGTTTTTCTTCACTGTTTTGATTATGGGGAAATGAAAGAATGCCACAAGAGAAAGCATTCTGGCCGCTTGCTAGCTAGCTGGCCTGTCGTTGTTGACGTGTGCAACAGATAAAATGTAATAAACCTCAAAGCTAGAAAATAAGTATTTATTTAATATTGTGTTTGAGTTTAAAATATGGCTGCAAGTGTGGTTAAGACCCCGAAATGTATGAGAAAACCAAAAGAGTTGGCTAAAAGCGACACTTTGCAAGTGAATGATGGCAATTGGTGAGCATGCGCTAAAAACAAAAGACTTCAAGCAACGAACTTGATGGAGGTTTTTATTACTTGCTTAATTTTAGGCACTGGTGGGCCTTGTTAGGCGCCGTCTTTCTCATCACATTTGGCACACGCTTCTATAAGGTAACTGAACCCGATCATATTTGGTAAGTCTCTTAAGAATTAACTTTCCCTAGGCAAAAATCATTTTTAAATCCCATTTTTAAAGCTGGGATGAAACACACTTTGGCAAAATGGGCAGCTGGTACATCAATCGAACCTTTTTCTTTGATGTGCATCCACCGTTGGGCAAGGTAAGTAAACGTTGCAAACGTTATCATCAATCAAAATTATTTATTTGTAGCATAGAACTTTACTCCCAGTTACGTTCCATAGCTAAGTCAACTTAAAGTGTTTAAATAGCTCTTTAGATTGATAGTTGTTTTGATTTTACTTACTTAGTATGAGTTTTGTTTACTTATTGATCTCTTTCTCTCTCTCTCTCTCTCTCTCTCTCTCTTTTTCTCATTCATTCTAACTCTCTCTTTCTTCCTTACAGATGCTGATTGGCTTATCTGGCTACTTGACAGGCTATAACGGCACCTTTCCATTCGAGAAACCAGGTGACAAATACAATGAGACACGTTACCAAGGCATGCGATATGTAAGCCCCATTCAAACTTAACTTGAAGCTAAAAATCCATGTCCCCATATTTCTATCTTTCTCTATTTCTCTCTCCTTACAGTTCTGCACAACACTGGGAGCACTCATTATGCCCATGGGCTTTGATACAGTCTACGATCTAACACGTTCTCATGAGGCGGCATTGCTTTCGGCGGCATATCTGATTTTTGGTAAGTAAGCAGATCCCACTATACTACTTTACACTACCAACTAGTTAGATTCTAACTCTTACCAAGCCCACTATATATAAAATAACATGAGGCTATCTTTGGCGATATCTTAAGAAACAAACAAGTTTTTCATACTTCTTTTTCTAAGTCGAAGAAAAACATCATTTAATCATTTATTTTACTGCTCTTAGATGTGGGCCTCTTGACGCTCAATCAGTATATACTCTTGGATCCCATACTCTTGTTCTTTATGATGGGTTCGGTGTGGGGCATGGTGAAGATATCGAAGACCACGGCAGCAGGAGGTTCATACACAGCACGTTGGTGGCTCTGGTTGCTACTCACAGGAACCATGCTCTCCTGCACGATCAGCGTTAAGTTTGTGGGTCTGTTTGTGGTGTTGCTGGTGGGTCTTCATACGGCCAGCGAATTGTGGCTTATATTGGGTGATCTTGGAAAACCCATAGTGGAGACAATCAAACAGATTGCTTGTCGCGCCCTGACACTCATTATCTGGCCCATTATTCTCTACACGCTCTTCTTCTACATACATCTGAAAGTCCTTAATCGCAGTGGAAATGGTGATGGTTTCTATAGCTCCGCTTTTCAGTCACGTCTCATTGGCAACTCATTGTACAATGCCAGCATGCCACGGGATGTGGCATATGGGGCATTGGTCACGATCAAGAATCATAAGACTGGCGGAGGATATCTCCACTCGCATTCCCATCTCTATCCTAAAGAAAGCGGCGCACGACAACAGCAGGTGAGAAACAGGCAAAAAAAAGTCCTTTTAAAAAAAATATTTCCTAATGGAGTTTCTTAATATTTTAGATTACGACCTATACACACAAGGATGATAACAATATCTGGATTATCAAACCCCACAATAAGCAATCGTTGAAAGAGGGCGAGTTGCAATTACTCCGACATGGTGATCTCGTGCGATTGGAGCATGTAGTAACGAAACGAAATTTACATTCGCACAGTGAACCCGCTCCAATGACCAAGAAGCACCTCCAGGTCACAGGCTATGGCGAGGTGAGTCCATAAAATGTACTACCCCAGATAAATACTCTCTCTTTCTCTCTTATTCTGCAAATATACGCAACAGACAGAAGGAGACATCTCCAAGCGTATAATGTGTACAAAAGAAACCCAAGATTTCCAAGATCAAATCAATCGAAATGGGATCAAAAGTTTGGTTACTTTTGGATTTTGATAATCAGGACTTTTTAGAGATTTTGTAATTGGATCAAATATCATACAATTATTTTTCTACTGTAGTGTTTATCATTTGCCATTAGGTCTGCATATAGTCTTAGTTTAACAAATGTATTCTAAATACTTACTTTTACATCATTATCTATCTGTCCTCCGTCTGTCCGACCGATCTTGGAGACCATTATATGTGATGATATGTGATGAAGGGGTCTATACGAAATATAGAAGTTGAGTTTTTTTGGTTAGTTTTCTTTCTTAGATCCCTCAATACAAATATAGCTTACCAATTAAAAAGTCGACTCATTATCGCATAATGAAATCAAAACAGCTTTTACAGAATATCTTCAGGGTCTTTTACAGTCGGGCTCTCTCGACTCTCGACTGTAGCCTTTCCTAATAATTGTATTTAATTTGAAACTTGTTGCAGTTGGGCGTGGGTGATGCTAATGATGTGTGGCGCGTGCTTATTATTGGGGGCAGAACCAATGATACCGTTCACACTGTGACATCACGCTTTATGTTCGTGCATTATCTGCAGAATTGTGCACTCACGTCTAGCGGGAAGCAATTGCCAAAATGGGGATTTGAGCAGCAGGAAGTTTCCTGCAATCTCAACGTACGCGATAAGAATGCCCAATGGAATGTCGAGGATAATCAACACAAACTACGTAAGTTGCAGTTTTTAACCAAAATGATCATTTTAAATTAACTAAATCTTAAATTTATTTACGCAGTGCCAGCCGTCAACTTTAGCATCTATGCGCCAGGATTCTTTGCTCGTTTTTTAGAGTCCCATGCGGTCATGTTGCAGGGCAATGCGGGACTCAAGCCCAAGGAGGGGGAAATAACCAGTCAGCCTTGGCAATGGCCAATTAATTATCGGGTAAGCATCATATGCGAAGCCTTGGCTCATTTAAGTAGGCAACAGTTTGATTTGATTTTGTTCTCCTTCTCCAATAGGGTCAATTCTTCTCAGGAAGCACTTATCGCATTTATTTGCTTGGCAATCCCATCATCTGGTGGAGCAATCTCATTTTTCTACTGCTTTTCGTCATCGCTTTTTTGTGGAATGCCATTGTCCAGCAGCGTCGAGCAGGTCAAGCAGCTGTCAATCAAACGATTCAACATTCCGAGGAGTTGTCTCCAGTCACCACAGATATCTGCAGCTGTTGTCCAGAAACGAATCTAGCCGAGCACAAAAATGCCCCCGCCACTGCAAACGAATCCCAACAGGATCCCACCATGTCTTTACAGTCAGCTGCTTGGCTGTTCATCGGCTGGGTATTGCACTATTTGCCCTTCTGGGCAATGGGACGTGTTCTCTATTTCCATCATTACTTTCCGGCATTGATATTCAACTCCATGTTGACGGGTAAGTTTGTCTTCCTATATGCAGGGTATTTGGAATTCGAGCACACTCAGATTGTACTTGTTATTTACTTTTACT
This sequence comes from Drosophila neotestacea, assembly GCA_035044365.1. Classification (NCBI taxonomy): domain Eukaryota; kingdom Metazoa; phylum Arthropoda; class Insecta; order Diptera; family Drosophilidae; genus Drosophila; species Drosophila neotestacea. Next base: position 1,375,302 of record JAWNMD010000799.1, read on the forward strand.
TATTGAAATTGCTTTGCATTGACTTGATTTTGATTTGTGATATATCACACAGAATCAAAAATGTAACAAAGTTCTAAAAGAAGTTTAAACATTTTAACAAGAAATTATTTTGAAAAATGCATAATAAATTCTGTAGAATTATTGAAAAATATATTTTGCTTGCAATTACGTATTAAATAAAAAGTATGTTGTAATATGTGCTCTTCTACTTTCAGGCATTATGTTTAACTATATAATACGATCGCTGCCCAAGTGGTTACAACATGTACTTCTCGGTACGCTTCTTTCGGTGGTTGTCTACAGTTTTGTGCTCTTCTCTCCCCTGGCCTATGGAATGAGTGGACCCCTGGCAAATGAGCCCAACTCAACAATGTACAAGCTGAAATGGATGACCACGTGGGAATTTTAGAGTATAGAACAAAAAAACAGACAAGGAATTTGGCATAGAAATAAGCAGTTTATAAGTATATAAAAAATAAACACATGCGCTTAAATTAAATACACAAAAAAAAAAAAGTGAAATTAATAGCAATATTAAAACTAAAAGGAAACCAACAAAAAAACTTAGCAGTACGACGAAAAAAAATAGATGTATATAGATAACCAAAGTGGAAGTTATAAATATAAATTAATCATTCGCATCTGAATCTGAATCCGCAACCGAATCAATCAAAGATGCCCAACTCATCGAATCTTCGTAGGGCATAACGCAGGGTATCCGCGGTGCGTGGATTTGAGGAGAACATCAGTTGAACCTTCTTCTTGGCGAAATCTGAATCGGTTAGAGCCTCCAGGCTGATGTCATAAGAGTCCTCCTTCTTCATGGTAACCATGGGCAGAAAGGCATACGATGAGAAGAATCCATAGAGTTCACGAGATTCAATCTCATGTTGAATATCCTCAAAACTAGGCACAAACTCTGAGTGCATGCGTTCCAAACTTTCCCTCAAAGCATCATAATAGGTGTGGATGAGGAACTCACGCTTGTTAATTAGCACGTCCAGCTGGACGCTGCTGTTGAGAAAGAAATTGATATCGCAGCCGGGACTGCCAAAGAAACTGTTTTGAAAGTCCACCTAAAAATGTGAAAAAAGAAGAATTCAAATTCAATTGAATTTAGTTGAGAATCAAAGTTTAAAGTCTACTCACAAAGATGGCATCGATAGGTTTGGTGGGCAGTTCGTCATGATATTTGTACATAAAATTGTTGACCCAGAGATCACCGTGATTGAGCACAGTTATTTCACCAGGTACAGGACGACCGGTCAATACCAGATTCTCCTTGATATTATCGCAATGTCGATGTAATTTAGTTGCCAACTGATCATATCCTGGCCACTTGGCCACCACATTGGCCAACGTATTCAGCTGTAGTGTCATAAAATTAATGAATCTCTCATTGGTGCGTATGTAATTCTCATCCAGCATGCCCGTGGTGAAATGTTCCCGTACGCTGGGTTCCTATCCAGAAAGGATCAGATCAAAAATATTTATTAATTCCCTAAACTTTCTCATTATTAAATTATCTTACCTTCTCGGCTAACAGCATAGAGCTGGCATGAAATTTACCCAATTTCTGTAAAATAACAACGCAGTGCTCCAAGTTTAGGCCATTCTGGCGACTGGCCAACTTATAACCATACTGTGTGAGGTCATCAAAGACAATTGTCTGAATGGGCTCACGTGTTGTATAGAAACATTTGGCCCCGAATTTCGATCCATCTCCGATAAGCACCTCCAATTTGCCCAACACATCAAAATAAAAGATCTTCTCTCGCAAATATACGGCCAACTCCTCGAGGAATTGTGTTGCTGGCGTGATGGCAATACTCTTCACAATCAATGCCAATTCCTCATCCAGCTGACGTTTACTGCTTCTATATAGAGCTCTGGCTCTATAGATCTTACTGCAATAATTCTCGCCACCACCTCCGCTTGAATCGGCGAATATAATCTTTTTAATATCGACGCGCATGTCTCGGAGTCCATCCTCGAGGGCGGCCTTGAAGAAGTCCTCGTTAAGATACTTTGGCGGTTGGTTGATGCGTTTCTCGCTTTCCAGCTTCATGCTGATCCTGATTGACTGTATATATGTAGGTATTTATATATATGTATGTATATCCGCTCGAAGGACTGTCTTGGACTGTGTCGCTTGGAAAACTGTGGCCATGCAAGGCGACTCCTCTAAATATATTCTGCTTTCTTGATTATCGACGCTTATCAAAGACAGCTCGACATCGACATTCGTGTCGACTTCGGCATCCGCGATCTTAGTCTAATGCACATGATATCGCCCATATACCCATATTGTATATACACATATATAAAAATACATATGTACATATATATTCTATATATGTATATAAAAAGTAATTGTATATGCACTCGACTGAAGTGAACTGCGTTATAATCATAATATTTGCTAATTAATCTATCTTATAAAACGTCAAGTGGTCGCAACGCCACGCACATAAGACTAGACTAGACTAGGGACCCATAAGTACCGCCCATAGGCAGCAGGTACAACCACCACTTGTACACCTCCCTATATAGTAAGATCCAAGCAACAAAAAACTCGTATTCGTGTGCCATGCCATGGATCCAATCAAGTGATAAACATTTCAGACATTTGTACCTCACACAAATACACACATCCACAGAGAGAGATGCACATATTATATAGACAGACGATCGCAACAGTTCACGGGATGCTGAGCTGATAATTATTCGTCAAATTCTACGAAGATTTCTAAGAATATGAAGACAACTAACCGGAACTTAGGGAGGGGAACGCACTTGCACATTGATCACAAAAATAATATGAATATATATTTGTATAATATAGAAAGAAATATAAATGAATTAAGATATAGATGGATAGGGAAAGATGTACCGATACAGATACAGGTACAGATGTAGATATGGATATAGATATAGATGTAGATACAGATATAGATATAGATATAGATGTAGATATAGATATAGATATAAATATAGATATAGATATAGATACAGATATAGATATAGATATAGATATAGATGTAGATATAGATATAGATATAGATATAGATATAGATATAGATATAGATATAGATATAGATATAGATATAGATATAGATATAGATATAGATATAGATATAGATATAGACATAGATATAGATATAGATATAGATATAGATATAGATATAGATATAGATATAGACATAGATATAGATATAGATATAGATAAAGATATAGATAGGTAGAAATATGCCCTCTATATTTGTAACTTAGGTTGAGTAGATAAAGCTAAGAATTTTTATAGCCAGAAACATCGACAAAGTTAAAGTTTTTGATTAAGGTTAAGGTATATGTAGTTACAGATAAAGAAAAGGGCAACTTTGTTACCTTATCAACAATCATTAATTTCCTTGGAAACTATACCAATAACCATGAACCACAGCTGGCCAATAAAAGGCAGTTCTATTCGAGATATATAAACAAAAATTGCACTTTTAATGCCAGTGTTATAACACCGAATTTTCAGAATACATTTAAAAGCTGTCTCAATTGTATTTGAAATAAAGAAGAATTTAAGGATATGTAGAGAAGTGAAAGCTACGTTGACGCGATCTGGAAAAGTTAAAAGTTTAAACAGATATTCTAAACATATTTATGCATGTATCTAATAGTGAAATTATCTTGTGATATATAGATAAACATACAAAATCGTGAAATAGCTGTCGTGTAAACGTCGGTGAACTTAAGGAAATCGCACAGTTCCGATTCCGAGTTAAATCTCTTTTCAATTGGGGAACTAACCATCAAAGTCTCGTGGTGCTGTTTTACTCAAGGCTATCGATTATTAGATTCCATATTCACACTCTACTTACGAGTATTATATACTATATAGAATTTTATTGCACTCGTATTGCATTAAAGACCCAGTTGCAGATAACCTAAGGCTGCTCATGTGCTTGATGTCGGAGAGAGACTAGATTGTGGCATATTAAATTGATGACCTTGAATTCTGTTTTTCGGGGGCGCACAACAACAAGATGAAGAAGCAACAATCGATAATTGCAATTCAAGGAATTGCTTTGTTTTGATTTGATGCAATTATTGTTGGTGTTTTTGTTGCTTATTGTTAATTACTCAACGAAATGTTGTGATTTTTCTTTAGTCGAAATAAATAAACAATTGGGAATTACGTCATCTGTGGCCAGACAATGCTGGCAAAGTGCAATGGGAAACGAGTTCGTGCCGCAATGTTGATCAGATATGCTAAACATAAACATATACTTAGTTACTCATATAACTCCATACGGGTTCTTATTCAACTAACTAACGTAATACCTTTCTCTGCGATTCTCAAATTCAACTACGTGTTTCAACAAAGACAACTATACAATAATGAGAGAGAGAGTGTATGTTGGCACTACGGTAAGTCAACGATCTGTGATCTGTGATCTGTGGTCAGATCAGATCAAACCGGAATATGGACACTATCAGTGTTCAGTCTGGCTGCCGTCTAGTTTCTGTATTAAATTGGACTTTAAATATATGTACTAGCAAACGAGTCGCTAAACTACTACTATGAAGTGTATTCATCATGGGAACAGAGCGAGATGGGCGATAAGACCTCATCTTAAATTCGTATACCTATTTATAAGACACCAATGACGTACGGCGCATTAAACTACAAGCCCCGACTAACCTTGGATTTAAAATGATTGCGAATTGAGGTGAGGCGCTGTTCCCGAGACGTTGCTGATAACTCAAATACTATACAACGGTCATTCAGGTGATCATATATCAAAGCAGCCCGATGCGTGGTCCTCTACAACAAAGATTATCGTATGCAAAACGTGCAATCTACGATCGATCACAAAGAAAACCAAAGACAAATAATAAATTGTCCTCTACTGTCTAGCCACTTACTTGCCAATGCAAATCACTTTGAATTGTATAAATAATACACATTTACTCCAAATTATAAGATGATCAACTAATAAATGCGTTCAAAAGTACAGATTTAAGATGATCCCATTTTAAAAAGATTTCAAATCGAAATTCTTGATATAGTTAGTCAATAAGCACTGTTGTTTTCCTAGTGTAAACTAATTAATCTAATAATTTATATAATCATAATTTGAAAGAGACTTATAAGGAATAACAAAACTCTAAATTACTAGAATACAAATTTAGATATTTGACGTATCACTTGATTAGACCTTAATGAAGAATAATAAATAAAAATAGGATAATAATAAGAAAATATAGATGAGTTCTTAACATTGATTGAGTTTGAACAAGTAATGATTGACCAAATAACTGCTAAAAAATATGAAATAATTGTCTAAGCTAGTAATTGGATCACAACATGTAATGATTGGGTAGTTATTGATAAAGTTATATGTAAAAACAAATGATCTTGTAATTGATTTGATCTTGTAATAATGGATTAAGAAATTGCTATTAATATAATAAGTAATTATTATACGCTTTGATTTTATCATAAAATGCAAAGATTAAGTTTGATATTGTTAGTCTCTTCAGGACTAATTGAATCAGAACTTAAAATTAAGGACCTACTACTGCATCAAATTATAGTAAATAATGACAAATGTATATACTTAGTTGTTGTATATATATTAGTTGTATTATAATAGGCAATGATTGATTGATTTATAACTGACTAATTAGATCATTATACATATGTAATGATTGCCCTAGAGATTATTGGTTCTTCAAATAGAAAATCTTATCTTTAAACTACATTCGGAAACGAAGAAATCAAAGTCTAGAACAAAATGAGCTCTTAAGTGGGAGACAATGATAAAGATCTCAGGTCACTAAAGTTGTCATAGCCCGCATTGGACTTACATACATACATACTGATAAATATACACATGTATATAGATATGTGTACATACCTGATTTACTAGAGACTATGCAGTATTGTGGTGCATACGTATACGTAATATACTCGTATATCAGCCTTCACGCACTTGAGAGTTGAGTTGTCTTGGCATAAATGCCAATCCAGAACTGTGCAAACATTGACAACATTGCTGACGATCAAATTGATCAATTGATTGAATCGAGAGCCTGATACAATACGAGTCCAAGTGGAAGTACTTCGAATAGCCAGTGTATGTTCAGTATGTATACAATAGATAATCTTTCAAATGTTTTATGTCTCTATTGACTAACTAAATGGAATGCCAGTGACTAACTACGTCTTCTAGCAATTTCGAAACGATTTCGAACTGTGTCAAAACTCAAGTAGCATCGCCTTATTTATTTTGTCTATAACAATTCACATCATATAATATATAATATACTAAGTAAATAGAATCAGCGGCGTGCCGCCAGATTGCAGATAGAAACAACAATATATTATACATATAGACATGCTATATGATTATTTGTAGAATCAATATAAAATTTGATTGCTGCGCAAAAGTGCATTAAACTTGAACTAAATTTTGCTTATTATTTAAAAGTGCACACTAAACCTGAATGAGAAATCAGAAAGTACGAATATCTGTAGTTAGACGAATATAAAATACCCTCATGACATGTCTTGTATTTAATTACCACAAACTATTATAAGAGATTTATATGTATACATATATGTATATGTGGATTTAATCAATTTTGATTACTGCTACTTTCAAACTTTAATATTATATATATTATCAATTTGATTTCTAATGTGTAACATTCTTGTTGAAAAAATAATATTACACTCTGTTAGGGTATACCAAGGGCATACAAAGTATTAGGCACAGCTCTTGAGAACTCATAGGAGAATAATAAAATTGTTTATCAATAATAAACAGCTTTACCTTCAACATGTTGAAGTGTATATACTTTTCTACAATTTGGCATATCGATAGAACGTTAGATATCAAAGTAAACCCTGTTAAAGCATAAAGACCAATATTTAAATTAACCCAAAAGATATAGCTAGTTTCTCTTGATCGAAGAGGATATGAAATTAATTTGATATTATTATTTATCAAATTTTAAGCAATTCACGATTGATTTACGATTAAAGTAGTATCAAGTTATTTGCTTGCAACTATGCATTCATCGATAAGCATAGTGATAAAAGTATACTTATCGATTATTGTAATTAAATGACATTCAGTTTTATTAATAATGTATTATTGGAACCGTCTCTGACCAAATTTAATGATTGTACAGCTTGTAGTCAGAGTTGGCTTTGGATGAATGCCACACTTTGGTCAACACATAATTGGGATTAAGGCGACTCCTTCCCTTTTTTTCCCCCATTTTCCTATTCGATTGATCCTTATAATTTCGCTTAGGATAGAATTGCCTTCGCATCGGTTTTGGTCCCGATTCCGATTGCGGGTCCTTCTCGGCCATTGGCTGCTGCTTCTTTGGCAGATGCCCCTGTTTCGGCTTTGAATCCAGCTTCAAGTGTTGTTTGTTAATACCTTTTTGAATTGGAGTCTCTTCCTCGGCTACTGGCTGCAACTTCTTTGGCAGCTGTCCCTGTTTCGGCTTTAAATCCAGTATCCAGTGCTGTTTGCTAATATATATGTGAGTTGGAGTCTTCTCCTCGTCTATTGGTAACAACTTCTTTGGCAGCTGCCCCTGTTTTGGCTTTAAGTCCTGCTTCAATTGCTGTATGCTAATATCTGTTTGAATTGGAGTCTCCTTCTCGGCTATTGGTTGCTGCTTCTCTGGCAGCTGCCCCTGTTTCGGCTTTGAATTCAGCTGCAAGTGCTGTTTGTTAGTATCTAGTCGAATTTGAGTCTCCTCCTCGGCTATTGGTAACAACTTCTTTGGCAGCTGCTCCTGTTTCGGCTTTGAATCCAGCTTCAATTGCTGTTGATTGGTATCGGTTTGAATTGGAGTCTCTTCCTCGGCTAGTGGCTGCTGCTTCTTTGGCAGATGCCTCTGTTCCGGCTTTAAGTCCAGCTTCAAGTGCTGTATGTTAATATCTGTTTGAATTGAAATCTCCTCCTCGGCTATTGGTTGCTGCTTCTCTGGCAGCTGCCCCTGTTTTGCCTTTGAATCCATCTTTAATTGCTGTTTATTAATATCGGTTTGAATTGGAGTCCCCTTCGGATGCAGCCAATGTGGTGGTGGCAAGGGCAACATTCGTGGCATGGGCGCCTGGCGATGTGGCATGGTATTATAAGATCTGGTGTGACATTCCTGTTGCTTGTAACGTTGCAACACATTGTGCACCTCAGCACTGTGGACCACATAACTGCAATTCTCATTGGAACCCTGGCCATTCTTTTGAAAATGGGCAGCCAAAAGGATGCAAGCAGTCTCCGCACCTGACATTTTAGCCAGCGAGCGAGGAGAGACCATAAATTGTCCATTTGGATCCTGGATGCACTTTGCAACATTCTTGCCCAAAAGCTGCCACACCTCTGCCTCGGTTTGCTCCTGCTGTAGTTACCACAGATTAAGCCTAGGGTTTGTTTTAAACCTATTTGTTATTTAATGATCTCACCTGGCGTGGGTGGCCACAATCCGAAAAATTTGGAGGCGCCGGAAACTTTGATTGCTTACGAGGATTGTCATTATGCAGTGCTAAGATTTTGGCTGTTGCCCGTATGGATGGATAAGTGTACCAATTCTTAGAGTCGCCTCTAGAAAACCACTTCGACTCGCAGTCAATGCTATTCTTTTCCTGAACCTGAATCTTGCTGCTGCTTGAGGCAACGGGACCCGCCATTATCTGAACTTTTCCCATTGCAAGATTTTTAAGACGCTTCTAGAAAATCAAATATTCAGTTGAATTCCACAACTTTATAAGTTCGATCTGCAGGGACAAACCTCAATAGCCGACACTTTTTCAATATTATTTTGAGCACACATTTTGATATTAGCACTATTTCTGATTCAAACAAAAACAAAATTTCACGCAATTGAATAATTTGTGAATTTTCTGCCACAAATATTTCATGGCATTTATTGGATGTCAAAGGCAAAGTCAACTCTATTATCTGTCCCTCTCTATTTTTGACATTTATAATTATGTGACATTTTAAAATCAGTGCTGCCAATTTTTGACCGTTCAATATAAAATATGGCTACCTTTGGCGCGCCAAATTTGAAATATCAAAGGAGCCAGCTTTCTTTCTGCGTGGGTATAAAATAAATGTTTAATCTAAGATTACGCAAAATAACAATAATAAATGATAATTGATAAAGTGATAAATAAAATGATAAATGTTTTATACTCCACAATGGTGCTTTAAGCTTTAGAAAACAATATAAAACCTTGTCATTCCCAAACAACTGGACTTGCAATGAATTTTGAAAGCTGAATAGAGCATTGTATTATTGAAAATGCACCAGAGAAATCTTTTTGTAATAATTTTTCAAAGAAATAAAATTACAAGTTCTCAAAAGAAACTAATAAAAAGTTGTTTGCTGTTTCAGCTAAATTGCTTACTCTCACACTCAGAAGTTTACAAATATGTTGATCTTATAGTTGCGTAGAAATATGGACTTGTTATGATTTCGATATCGATTTGCTGACCTACCAGAAAAATACAAAACAAACATCATCCGATCGCTTGGGGATCAATTTTTCAGTTTCTGAACGAGTTGATTTGTTTATTTGCATACACTTATTTATGCATACACCAGTATGTTTTTCATTTTTCACTTAATATTATTATTATTTGTGTATTTTCTTTCTTCTTTTTTCTTTTGACTGTGTTTTTTTTCACCATTGAAGCTCACGTCGCCGCTTAGTTGATAAACGAACGCGCTTGGGAGCGGACCTGCCACAAAACAACAAAACAATTGCAATAAAGCGCGACGTTCGGGAGAATCGGAGAATCAGGAAATCAAGAATCGAATGTGTTGAATCGAAAGAATTAAAATTGAATAAGGATACAAAACGAATCGTTCAAGTAAACCCAAACAATTTCATTGGAGACATTTCATAGTGTATTATATATAGGTAAGTGTACACACAATATTTTCCAATAAATATCGACAGATTTCAAAGTAAATAGAATTAAAAATGTTGACTCTTTTTATAAGGACATTGGAAATATTTTTGACAGTCAAAGCTTGTCAAAGTTAGAATGTAAGCTAATAACTACTAATTACTTAGTTATGAATAGCACCTTATGTTCCCTATACAAGAACTTGCATCTTATATAACTGAATGAAATGTCTGTACAAATTGAAGTCTCGACTCTTAAAATCAATCAAGATTTGCTTTTCGGACAGAAATCAAACTTATCCTAATAATATCAAGCTGAAATAGCCAAGAAATCATTAATATTATTATGATTTTCCAAGCTTAAAGTAAGTTTTCCTCCTTCATTTAACAGGCAGTTTAATTGTCTGATAAGTGTTTAACTTAAGCATAGAATTGCATTAACTTATTCTTTAAATTTCCTTGATTCTTCAATAGCTTCTCTCATGTAGATGTTGCAGATAAACTTTACTTTGTCTAATAGGCAGTTTGTCTAGCAGTTAACTATTGAATTACTCAATAGTTCTGTCAATTTGTTCACAACACAAGGCACAGATTAACTTCAAGGCATATTGAGCTTCACATGAACTTTGCCATGAACATGAAAAAGTTGGCGTCAAGTCAATAACTGTGTTTACGAATTTATTATTGTTGTTCTTCTTGATATATTTTTATTTTGACTGTTTTTGTTTTGTTTTTGTTTTGTTTGCTTAACTTCCTTATGGTATTTGCATTTAGTTGAACGACGCGTCGTTTGTTTAATCCCAAACGGTAAGCGACAACACACCCTCTATCCCCGATTATACCCTATTATACCCTCCCTCTGAGCAGGTATCATAAGTCAAACATGACACGGTGACACAATTAGCTGCATTCTGCGATCGTCGCGACGACACACGTTGTCTCTCTCTCTCTTCTCTTCTCATCTGTATCGTTTGTTGATACTCTGCCGCAAGGTGTGGTATACTCTCTGTATTTGTGTGTGCTCCACTTTAAAGCTAAGGGAAAGAAGAGTTGGAGAAGAGTATGGGGAATATACTCATCATCATATATATGTATATATACTATATATATAGTGGATAATATCCATTGGATATAGCGAGAGCGTGACTCAGTGGCCGGGTATGCATTTGGCTCATGTTGTGATAAAGTCGCCGTTCGAGAAGTCTTGAAATTGAAACGCAATTGGCAATGGCATTGACAGAAGGCACCGTTCGGCTGTCTGCCTGTTTTTCTGCTACTGCTACTGCTGCTGTTGCTGCGGCTGCTGCTGCGGCTGCTGCTGCTTTTTGCTGCCTGTATCTGTATCCATTGGATGCGCATGCAAATTGTATCTGAGTACGCGAAGAGACGCCGACGTTAAAGCTGACGCTGGCGTTAAAAGAGATCGTACGTGCCTGGAACTGCCTCGAGCGTGACTCTGACTCCTAATCATACACACAACTATAATTAAACCTACACACACACACACACACCTACACACACCATAAGCACATGTCAATATATTATGTTTAGAATATCGAGCGCAAAACAAAAATCAAACAAGAAAACCATTAAAAGCGAATGTCTTATCGCACATACATTTTAAGCACGCACAGCCAGCCAAGTTTCAAATCAAAGCTCAAGCAAAGTTTCAAAGCATTAGAAAGCTTTTGCTGCACAGTGGCGCACAGCCTAGCTAAATGCTAGTCAAATAATAAAGACCTATCTGCAGGTAACACTTAAAATAAGCGACACGCGCCTGCATGTCGTCATCATTGGGTAAAAATGCACAGTGTCCTGAGTATCTTACTACCTGTGCATTTTTTGGCCTGCTCACCTATCAGCCACAATGGGTTTTTAATCACTTTCTAAGCATATTTTTTGCCTGTACCTTCTCCTGAGTCCTATAAATGTAACAACATGTAGACAGACTGCATGTAGTTTACTCAACGTTCTAATCCAGTGAGCATCGTTTATCTACAACGCGAATTTACACAGATTTGTGAAGATCAATAATTGACCTTCACCTGTAAACTAAAACAACATTAAATATTGGGTAAGCTAAATTTGATGAAATTCATAATTATATGAATTGAAATTTCAATTCAACATTTATAATATTTTGAACACTTTTCAAAATAAAAAGTAATAAACAAGCACTTCCTTATTGAGAATACTACATTGTATTTGTGTGTTTTCATTGTAATCTTAAATCTAATTCTGTTTAGCATAAGTGCCCGATATTTCCCAGCACATGAATACACATATGTTTTATCTAGATTACTGCCAAAACTCATCAATTAGTTTACATGTTCACAGTCCCCAAAACTTGTGATGAAAATTATTTGCTCAAGTGCAAAAAAGAAAAGAATGAAAAAAGGCGAAAGAAAGAAATTAAAATTAGCATTTCCTAGACATACATATGTTTTAATACCACTGTCTCTCGCGGAAGTTAAATAACCAAAATCCAAAGTGCAAAAACACAGATACTTAAACACACACACGTATAAGTTATGAAAGTGAGCTGCAGTCACAGGCGAAAGCTTTCGACTCACAGGCAACTGCTGCAGCTTATTGGAAAGCTTTCAGCTTCGTCCGTTGCTCCATGACCACAACCAAAAAAAATGACGACACTTGAATTGGGTTAGGCGCAATTGGAGACATGCGTCAGCATCAGACCCAAGCAGAGGCAGCGGCAGCGGCAGAGACAGAAACAGAAACAGAGGCAGAAGCAGCGCTTCTCGTTGTTGTTTTCTTTGTTTGCAAGCACCTCGACGGCGATGTCGCTGTTACAATTACACTTGCAGCGACGCTTCGCGACGTCGCTTTGGCAATAACAACAAAAGCAGCTGGCAAGTTCATTCGTTTAAACAAACGCACATACACAGTCGCTCACATATGAGAAAGAAGCTGCCGCTGCACTATGGCATAAATAGTTTGTTTCGTGTCCAAAAAATCTTAATATTGTATATTGGTAGACATTCTGAAGGTACGCTAGTTGTACTCAAATATTGTTTAAAATTCTCTTAATTGAGCTAGTGTTCAATTATTTTCGAATTCAAATTCACATGCAATATGTATTTGTTTCAAGAAAAGGATTCAAATCGGATCAAAAATACTATTAACATCTGATTCTAAATGATAATGGAACCCTAAGGCCCATTTTTTCATTCTCTATTTAAGGTGCCTGCTAACTAACTGAAAGATATTTTAACATGCATACATTGTTAAAGAATTAATGTACATTTCAAAAATATATACATCTAAAATATAACTGTTTTATGAAAATCGGACTTGGCTATACAAAAGTAGCTTCACAAAGCATGATAGAATTTTGTATTTATTCAGGGTTTACTAAAGCAGTCGACCAAAATAGCACGACTGTATTAATTAAAATTGGGAAAAACTTACCGCTCTTTTTTAATTTACAAAGCAACTCGAAATCGCCTGATTTTAATCTGTAAAGATACAAATAAATACTCTTTATTTTCTTGCATAAATTAGCATTTGGCAAATAAAATTTAAGCATTAAAAATCAAATAGAAACTACATTTTTAAATAAGAAGTAAATAATAATACTATTCAGAGTATCAATATTTGGTCAGTCAAAAGATTTTCAAAGTACCAAACAATAAACAAATTACACCTTATACAAAAATAGAATCGAACGCTTTCACCCATAGTGCGCTGCTGCTGCCAATGTTGCTGCTGCTGTTGCTGACGTAGACGCTGTTGTCGCTGCTGTTGCTGTTGCTGTTGCTGCTGCTGCTGCTGACGCTGACGCTGACGGTGCCAGTCCATTCTGAGCTTTAATCATAGCAGGGGACCACAGACATTTATTTTGTTGTTGCTGGTCAACAAGTTAGGCAGCTGGGCGTGCAATTTCTTGCGCTAGTTTTGAAATTAATTTACCAAACGCATTTGTGAATTACAAACAAAAATACAGAGACAAACATTCATGCATAAGACTATATATAGTATACAAGTTAATCAAGTGATTTGAAATATACATACATATGTATGTAGTACAGTATATATTTTTGTTTATGTGTTGTGAATCGAGTGAATATGTTAAAGGGCTCAAAAGGCGGCAAATCTGTTTTTGGCTAACAACAACGCATTTTCATTCAAGTGCTGCGTAAAACAAAAAAAGTATCTTTGCGTCGCGCGCCACAATATATGTATGCATGTACCTACATACATACATGTGTGCATTTGACGTCAGACCGCTTGAGATACATTTGTATCTGACTATTGGCAGTCGTCATTTCAACTTTCAACTATGCGCAAGCAACAACAAATGCTAAAACAGTGATTAACAAATAACAGTCGACAGATAATAGTAAACAAAGATACAAATACATATATATTAATATATTTAATATTTGCAACAAGATGCAACTTGTTGTTGTCACGCCGCCTGTTAATGTGGATGTTGCCGGAATTGTTGCCATTGCCAAAGCATCCGTGGCCTATAAACGCAAGCCGGATCAGCAACAGGAGCTGCGACGCAAGCAACACCGAAGAATGCTTGAGGGAAACTGCAATATGTACAACAACAGCAACAGCAACAACAACAATTACAACTACAACAACATTAGCTACAATCAAAAGCAACAGGCGAAAATGTATTACAATTCAAATGCACGTCAATTTTGGCCCAGAGCTCCAATCACATTAGCAAACATAACTGCAACACCAGCAACAATGACACCTACAACAACGACGACATTTTTTAACGAGCAAACGTCAGCAGCAACAGCAGCAGCAGCTACAGCACCAGCAGCAACAGCAACAGCAGCAACATGTGAGTCTCTTTGTTATTGTTTTGAACTGCGCCTCTTGTTATTCTTTCTTATTGTTGTTGTTGCCAAGTTTATCGCAATGCACGTTTTGCACTAGCACAGCAGCAACTGCAACAACACTAGCAACAACACTGACTAAAAGAAGCAGCAGCAGTTGCACAAGAAGAGTATGAATACGAACAACAAAAACACAGCTAACAGCTGCACGCCTGCACTGAAAACAGCTGATTGCACTGCACAGTGGAGTGCATCATTCAATTTCTGCACAAAATAACAGGCACTTACTGAAATTAGTTATTATTTTATACAGTGATTACTCTTTTAATATAAACCTTAACTTTGTTTGTAACAATTAAATGAGCTTTTAATTTCTATTAATTATTTAAATAATTTATCAAATTATATAAATTATAAAATCATAAAAATTTATTTATAAATATTCTAATTTCTTAAAATAAATTCTATTTAATTTCTTTTAATAGCACAAATTACTTATTTCCAATTAATACTTAAAAACAAGTTATTTATGTATTCTCATTTCTTACAAAAAAAATGCCCATTTAAATTCTATTAATAATACAAATAATTTATTTCCAATTCAATATTTTACATAAATACAACAAATTTTTAAATTCAGTATATATCTATTATCAATTTTTAAAATAAGTTCTGTTAACAATACCTGTCATTTATTTAATATTTATTTATTATTTTGATATTTTACTAAACTTTGTCGGTATAAAAACACATCAAAATGTCCAAAAGACATTTGAACTGGTATGTTTTTGTTGTAAAATAAACTAATTAGCTGTCCTCATTTCGCAGTTTATGATTCTCCTGTAATCACTGTACCTTTATATATGTGTGTACATATGTATATAATATATGTTTATTCCTGATCTGCTAAAAACCTGTTCCAGTTTTTGCTGTAGAGTTGACAAGCCACCGCATACAAATGTGTGCTAAGGCCCACAAGTATTTCCCAGGGATTTCGCGATTATTTATATGTATGAGATTGTTTATATTAGATAACCCCCAAGCGTCAATCCCCATGGTTAAGATTTGTTGTGCTGTGCTTGCATTTAAATAGCTAATAATATTTACTTCTGGTGAAGCACATTTAATGAATCAGGCAATTACATATACATACGTTATACTTATTTCGATCGGTACTATCACTGAGCTTATTTTTGGGTTATCACGTAAGCAGGGGAATATACAATTAAATACTTGTTGAATCTATTCATATGCATATTTATGAGTTCTTAAAATGAGCCTGAAATGTTTGGAGAAATGTATAAACAAGTCAAATTTTGAATAGTGAGTACAAGATGTATCTAAACAATGCGAACAACAAGACATAATAATTATAATCATCAACAACAACATCATCATCATAAATGCAAGCACATTAAATGCGCCGGCATTCAACAACAATAATAACAATAGCAACAATAATAACAAGAGAAAAAGGCAACGCACTCATAAGGTTAAGGCACGGCAATGAACTTGAAAGCCAAAAGTTTGTTTTCGAGGCTAAATATGCCTCCCCTGCGCCACTGTAAGAATGGCGACTGTCGGTTTTCTTCATTTTGTTGGGTAGGACTAACAACTTTTAGGGTAGCAAACAGGGGGAGGGACCTTCTTCTTTTTTTTTTTTAGAAGAATTTCAATGGGGTCTGTCTGTTGTTTGCTCTCTCTTATAGCTCTCTCACATTCCTCTCTTACGTCTTATATCTTCTGGTCTCGCACTTTCTAAAATATCAGCAGTTTTTGCTTAGCGTCTCATATCGAAAACACACAAGTGAATTTGCCCAAAATTAAATAAACAATAGGTTCAATGCACTTAAACACGCAGTAGAATTCAATTTGTGAGAACACAGACACTCACTCACATATGTAGACTGACAATGGCGAAAGCTTTGAGTGCTTTTTGCAAAAGCTTTTCACTTCTACCGCCAATTTGCCAACTCTTTCTGCTTGCAATCGGAAATGTTAATTAAAGATTGATAAATGTATGTACATTGTACATAAATATATACATTTGGGAACGTCTGTATTTATATTTATTTATTTATGTATGTATGTGCTGTGCTACCTCAACATTTTCAACATTTCCAACCTTTTGGCAATCATCTCTTTGGCAAACTCTTTTTATTTATCTGCCTTTTTGCGTGTGTTGCTCATTCAACTGTTGGCACATTGCTCAAAATTTATTATTATTATTATTTTTTAAGTCTCTTTGGTGTCATTCATTTTAATTAAAGCTTATCGCAAGCTTACAACGATAAAAGCCATGCACTTCTTATAACACGCATACGCCGTGTGTGTTGCGACAGTAACAACAATGTTGTTAACAGTCTATGAATAATTATGGTGGTGACTCCCCATAAAAGACTTACAAAAGTGAAAAAATAATTAAATGAAAATAATAATAATCAGAAAGAAGTTTCATTTTTTTGGTCAATTCTAAAATATGTATTTAACTAATCAGAATACTTCCGGGAAATCACATATATGAAAGATACTTTGATCAGATCAGAATAAATAAATGAAATGAAGAAGAAATTTAAACTCCACTTAGTTTCATATTTGTTTAGAGGGTATTGTGAAGAACCCTTCCATATTTTATTTGTATAAACTGATCCGCATTTGATTGAATGATTTGTATTGCTATCAAAAATTTCAATAGACTCTTCTTTAGGCAGCCTTTACTGTATTTAAAGTTTATCCAACTGTGGGCAACTGAGCTTTTTCTCTCATTCTTTATCTAAAACTGATCTACATCAATTAATAAATAAGCAATAAGAGGAATATCTACATTACGCATACGCTCTGTGTGATGTGGTTGAATATAAATTTGGCAAAATTTTAAAGGAAACAAAATAAAGCAATTATATTACATTAAATTTCATCATTATTACGATTACAGATTAGTTGGTTTAATTCAGATGGAGTTTAAAAATAAAGCTTGATAATTTCTTTGAACTAAAGTCGTTAATTTCTATATTTGTTTAATTAATATACTTAAATAAAAAGCGATAAGAAAAGTGATAAATGCATTAAATGCATTGCAATAAGACTTCCGCTCGGATTTCCGCATGTTCCGAGTTCAGTTTAATGCAGTTTGCCACGTGCTAAAATTGTTTTTTTTTTTTTTTTTTGGACACAGGTGCGTCTGCAGTTTAAGGTGGGGGAGGAGAAGGGTGGAGTGTGGCGCCACAGTTATCAATAACTTGCACTCTGTCTTGCTCACTTTTGCTCCGCTGTCTCTTTCTACACTTCCTGTGCGTAGTCGGCAGATGAACAAAGAGACGTAGACAGGAAACGGGCAAATAAAAACGACAAGCAAAAAAAAAAAAATAACAACAACAATAAAAATGATTCTTGTTTTTGTTTAATGCATGACCATGAGCCAAGAACGCAACGCAATGCAAATTGAATGACAACGGGTATATACGTATACATACATTGTATGTACATACTATATATGATGATAATTTACAATTTATTAATTATTTAGCGCATTGCTCTCTCTCTCTCTTTGTGACTCTCCCCTGGCAGTCGAAATGTCGCCTACCCCAACAATTTGCGTCGTTGTCGTTGTCGTTGTTGCTGCTGCTGCTGTTGTTGTTACAGTTGTTGTTACAGTCGTTGCTGTTGTCACAAGGCAAGGACAGACGCGCCCGTGGCTAAGGCTATTGCCGTGATAGCGGGTCTGAGGGAAACAGACACAAACGTGGCTGGTTCAATCAACCTGGCTTGTTGCTGTTGCTGCTGCTGCGTCTGTGCCTAATATTTTTGAAATTGCCCCAGTTGAACGAACTGTTGTTGCCCAATGGCCTGAGGCACGCGCAACTGTTGCTCCCTCTCCGTTCAGCTCCCTATCCCACTTCCCCTTTTAACTTCCACTTACACTTCCATTCCCATTGTCATCGTCATCAACTTGCAGCTGAAAGTTCAAGCACCTGCTCTGACTTAGCTTAGCTTTTTTCTAATTGCACTCCCTCTCCTGTCTTGTCTTGTATTGTCTCTCTTTCTTTGGTTCAGTTCATCGATAAGCTTTTTATTTTTCTCTAGACGAGGGTGTGAGTTTCTGGCCAAAGTTTCTTTTGGCTTTTTTGTTCCAAATTTATTAACTGCGCTTTAAGCAACTTGCTGCTTTCTATTAACTAGGGAGCGTTACCGCTATCATTTCTGAAATAAGAATAAACTCTCATTTACAATATAAAAATAAGTTAATAACTTATATGCATCATTTTTATTATAAAAATTGACTAGCACCTATTTTTTATTATTATAGTAAAAATGATTACCAAGAGTTTATCGTATTCCTATTTAGGATGCTGCATCCTTCAATACTATACATATATTCGATTTTCCCAACCATCTACATAATTTTTTTAAACTCATATATGTTATTTGCGTTTCATGTGTTAACCGTTTATTAACGTGCTTTAACACCCTTATTAAACGTTGATACCAAATGATTTATGTATAATAAACAAATAAACAATGTACATTCGCAATTAAAAAGAAGAGAAAAGCTTTTGAGGTTTGACAAATATGTATTTGGATTTTATAATCTTTTCTTTTGCTTATTCGGAGTTCGTTGCACTCTCTAAGTGAAGCAATTGCCCTGCTACTCATTTTGCAACAAACTGTGGCAACGTTATAGATTGTTTATCATTTGATATGGTCATAAAGACTTCCGCATTAACCTTATCAAACAATGAAACCATATAAAAGCGAATACATGAAGCGAAATTCCAGAAATATTAATAAATCATTTAGTTGCAGATGTATTATAAATCCATATAGCAAATATTATAATCGAATGAAATCATTAAAATATTTTTTAATGTTTATATTTTGTTTATTTTCTTTGCAGGTGAGTTCTAAAATTTGTATTAAAATTTAACAATCCATGAATGCTATTTATATTTTGGGTAAGTCAAAGACTTTTAATAAGCCACGCCCAAAAAAAAAAAAAGAAGAAATATAAAGTATGTACTCACAAAATGTTTTATACAAAATTATTGTGCAATTAATTATGATGCCAAACGCGTTAGAAATTGCGCATTACTAAAGACAACAGCAACAACAAGAAGAAGAAGAAGAAGAACGACAACATATAATTAAATGTGAAACTTGTTGCATTTGTATAATTTTCGAATAGCGCATAAATTTAAGCGAATTTATCAGCAATAAAAATGATAAAAGTAACGAGACAGGAAACGTGGGTGTGTGCGAGTGTGTGTGTGTGTGTCTGGTGTGTGTGTGTGTGTACAAGGAGAAGTGGGAGGTGACAGGCAAGGAGTCAATGGAGTCCTTCGCAACGGGTTCAACGACCAAAAACTCGCCCAGCCAGATGTGTGACTATTGAATTAACAACAACAACAGTAGCTTTGGGGGCCAACTGGCATTTGTGGATTGTGGGAAGAGTGTAGACTGTGGGAAGAGTGTAGACTGAGGGAGTGAGAAGCGTGTGGAGTGTGTATGTGTTGAGGAGTGGAGATTGCAGATTAAAGAGCGGGGCCTGTTTTGGGGGTTGCAATTGCGACGCGACGAGTCATTAACATTTCGGCAGCGATGTTTCGTTGAACCTGAGAAGAGACTGTAGACTGCAGACTACAGACTGCAGAGGAGGAAGAGCGCAAAATGAAGATTGAAGAGATGAGGGAGGGAGGAAGGAAGGGAGGCGGGGCAGATTCAGATACAAACTGGCGACACATGTTTCTTAGCCTTTTTTTTGTCGCCATCTGCTTGCCGCATGACGAAATTGTTTACACAATGCAAACACACAACAAGCAAGAGACAAAGATAGAGACAGAGACAAAGGAGCAACAGAGATAGAGATGAAGAGACATACAGAGAGATCGCACATTGTGCAAGGACATGTGGAAACTGAAATTGAATCGAACATCTGCCCATTGTTGGGGTTGTTGTTCGTTCAGATGCCCAGTTTTGGATGCATACCAAGTACATTCAGGTGCATATGACACACCTGTCCAACATGAATACCAGTTTTAACTGAAAATTTGAAAATAATGTACACCAATGACTGTACCAATAAATGGTTAACTTGTAAGCATGGGTTCCTTTTTGCTTACAAAGTTACTTATGCACACTTTAATTCTATACTTAATACTATAAAAAATCTAAGAAAAAGCTAATTATATTAGTTTAAAAGGTGTAGCCTAATAGCAACAGTGTGCAACGCGACTACCACTTTTCTTAGAAAATCAATCCCAAAAATATGTCAAGAAAAATGCTATTAATGTAATATTATATTATTTACGTTTTTAATACTATAAAATTGAATAACATTTGTAAATTTCAAGTAGCATATTTTGATTGCATAGTAAAAGTCAATTTTTAAATGAAATATTTGGAATTTGCTTAAGTAACAAATCAGTTCAAGCAGTTCTCTAATCAATTTAATTGTTTTCAGAACGAAATTCAAAACCATATAGAGTCGTAAAATAAGACGCGCAATTTCCACCCTCAAAATCATGAGCCAAACGACAAAGCAAAGAAATTTTTTGTTTGCTTTTTTATTTATATATTTATTTTGTTTTTATTGCAGAGACTTTAGAGCTGACGTGGCTAAAGTCGAGGGACAAATACATGTAGACGTCGGGATGTGTGTATGTACATATGTATGTAATTATACATGCATATACGCTATTCTAATTGCCAGCACTGAATTATACTTGTATAACAAGAACAACAACAGGGGAATTTAGTGGGGAAAAGGAGGAAATGGGGGGTTATACACATGTAACAAGTCTTCAAAGTTTTCGAACCCCATGTTGTCTGCTGGAAATGCTGAGGTGTCCCTTAAGTCTCTAAATATGAGTGTGTGAATGTGTGTGTTGTCTCTGCTTGTGTATGCAGTTATCACGTACCCTTGTGGCAGCAACAACAACAAGAACAATGGTGCAACAATGGAGCGTGTTCAGTACGTGTCTATTTGCCAACAGCTTTCAGTTGAAACCAAAACGCTTCCTGGCCTTTAAGATTGCACCCCAAGCAATCTTTTTTTTAATATTCTTTGTAATTGTTGATCAAATTGCTTTGAAGTTTCCTAACCCCATTTTGAAGAGCTTCAGCTCTTAAGTGAACGCACAGTGGAACCAATCTAATTGGCGCATGCAGAGATGATGATTATTTTTGATTAGCAAATAAGCTTCTCTTGAGTTGCATTTGAAGTCAACTTAAACTATTGCAGTGCTCCCAATTTGCAGCTTTCATAATTCTTTAATAAATTTCAAACTTAAGTACTTCAAATAATTTAAACAAAAGATTGAGTGGACACTTGCTGAGATGCCAATTGGGCACAAGGATTCATAAACAAAGACATTGAGTAGATCTTATGTTGAGAGCATTTTTGCACTTTGGATCTAGTTGATTAGACAGCACTGTAATGTATTAAACTTTGTTGATTCTTACCATATATATGTATGTATATATGCATGCATGTATGTACATATTTAGTGAATGACACTACTGGGTTGATGATGATTTGGATATTTTCATCACTTTTGGATGTTGTTCAACATGTTTTGCAAAATTTGGAAGGCGCTTGACTCACGTGCTATTTGGCATTTTGTTGTTGGCGATCAACACCGCGTGCTATTTTCCAGAGAGTAAAGTACAGTGAGAGAGGGTGAGAGAGCGATCAGACCGAGAGAAATCAAATGCATTAAGCTGAATCATCGCTGCACCATCACAAACTGTGAATAATGTTTTGTAAGCATAAGAAGGGTAGCGTTTTGATGTCCGATTAGATAAAATAAGGCACTACATTAATCCATTTATTACATTTATAGTACATCTATCTTTATATGTTTATTTGTGCGCGCAATTCTTGTTGTCACATATACCGCTTTAATTCGCGCGCGCGCTCACTTTTATTAGAGCTGAGAGAGCGTCGTGAGAGACTAAGTTTAACATAATGTTACGCTCATTTAGCGCTTAGCAGTGCCATATTGAGTATAACATTAACATGTGCTTGCGTTAACAGTCACAGTGTGCAGTTTTGAATTGGAAATTTCGTTTAACATGCGCAACTTAACAGCGCACATAACAGATGCAACTAAGTCAATAACATGGGCATGTTACCGCTAACATGAGGAACAGAAGAAGCAGATGCAAAAACAAAGCCGAACGAGACGGACGTGTAACGGTCGATGCGAACGAGCGTAATTCGTGATTCCTAAATTCCGGTCTGTTTTTGTGTGCATATTTTTTGATTCGTTGAAAATAAATAAATAATAATTCTGTACGCGTCCCAGTCGCAACTTTCTTGCTGAATTTTTGTTCGTTTGCAACAAAAAAAAAAAACTTTGCAAATTTATATTTGTTGTGCGGCGAAAGCAACGGAAAACAGTTGGGTCCACATCCAAGCAGTGTGTGGACGGGTGCCTCAGTCATATTTGGGGGTCCATGCAAATCAAAACATGGCGTTGCAACAACGGTTGACAACAGCAATAACAACAACAACGATAAAGAGAACAACACCAACAACGAAACACAGGCACGTTAAGAAGCCAAAGGATACGCAGCAACAACAACACACAGTGGTGCCACAGACAACAATTACAACAAGCAGAGCAGCGCGACACAAGTGAATGAATTGAGCGCAGAATCAGAATCAAGGAAATAAACAAAAGGAAATATAGAAAACAGAAAACAGAGAAAAGGAACTAAATGCAGTAACAAAAGTTGCAACAACTGCAAATGCAGAATCGAAACTCTTACGAAACGTGAATAACGAAATTTGCAAAAAAAAAAACAAAATAAAAATAAAAGAAATAAAAAGAAAGAAGGAAAAACAAAAAGGAAAATATATAATTAAACATATAACTAAAAGTAATAATAATTATTATATAAAAGCACGCGCGCCTGCGCTCTGCAATAAAAAAGTTAATTGAAAATATAAGAATAAGAGAGAAAAGAATATATATATTACTAATTAATACAAGTGTACGTTCGTTTACATCATTTTATTTTGATTTATTTTATGTGTCAAGTGTTGTGCAGTGACAACAATATATTTTAACAACTTAACAATAAATAAATTTATAATTAATAACAATCAAAATGGAGCAAATCACGCAATATTTTGAACACATGGATTACGTGTCCTTTGGCGTTATAGCGCTTCCCTGCGTTATAATCGCCATCTACGGATTCCTGCAAGTGGCGAGCGGACTTGCCAAAGGCAAAAGTAAGTCATTAATTATATGTTTTGTGCGAAATCGATATGTTACGTTATCGATCAATTACCAATTGCTAACGGTAATACTTACACGTCAGCTTTCCACTCGCTCTCTCTTTATCTCTTTCTCTCTGTCTGCCTGTCTCTATCTTTCGTTAAAGGAGCCATGCGTTCATATACATACTTGTAGCTTTTGCTTAAAAAGATATGACTCAATTTAAGTTGGAAATAAATACATCTTATACTTGTGACGCATCCAAAATTAATTCAGTCGATGAGATTTCTCTGAATTTGGAATGTAACCGGGGAGATACGCATTTACGTATACGTATTTGTGTTGACAGTAATTTGCATCCCTGTTAAGTAGTTGCGAATGACATAATGTTTAATTTGCAACTGAATGACATAAAACAGAAAGAAAAACGTTTTTTTTTAAGTATTTCCTCATATGCTTAAGATTATTCTTTTAAGAAAAATTGCCAGTTTTTAGTTTGTTTTTAAAGTTAGAAAATCAAACTCCAGACAAATATTGAACATAAAAACTCGATATCCTCTAGTATTCTATTGTAAGTTGTCAGTCTTCTTTTTAATATCTTTTATATTTTTTGAAAAGTAATTTAAATTTACTATATCTTCATTTAAACTGTCGCTCTAATTCGGTAGCCTACATTTTTTGGAATTAGGATAATATGACACATAAAGCGGAGTAAATCAATAAAGACATAAAAGATATACAAACTGAACCATTTGAGAGGCAGACTTTCAGGCCCCTAAGTTATAACAGCTGTGACATATTCCAATTGCAAATAACGAAACAAAATATTTAATTCTGCGCTTGGGGCTTTCCCATAAAATGAGACGCGTGCCTTTGGCTCCGACAGATAACTATATACTATATAGATTTTTAATTATTCTACAGTGTATTTATAAACTCTACTAAATTTAAATTAAATCAATACAAATAGCCGGGGAATGGGAAAAGTTCTACGTTTAATATATAATCCCACAAATGCCGAGTAATCAGTATGAGATTTACATAAGTATGGGAATTCTAGAGAGCTTAAGTGAGGTATGCCTGACCTATCTCACTCATTTTTTAGTCGTGTTCTTAGCGTTGTTTGCGCTTTTGTTGCAGTATCTCGAATGATAACAAGCAAGCAAAGCAATTTATATATATGTATATACTATATTTACTTGTACTCATATTCTCGTACTCTTCCCGGTTTGAGCAATTGAGCAAATATCTGAAATTAATTAACCAGAACAAGCTACCAATCAGGCGTATTACATGGGGAAAAGTATCTTCAAGTTCAAAGGGGGGACGACACTCGACAAATGGCGACGCAGACCGACAAAAAATATACAAAATATAAAAGTTAATGGTCAACCTCGTTATTGAGCAATAAACAAAATCAAGTTTTATTTTTTCGAGTGTAACACCTAACTGGATCTTTATATAATCCAACCGTCTAGGTAACTTTCATTTCAATACGCAAAATGTCGCCAAAACAAAAAAATAAAAACTAAAATTAGCACAAGTTTTTGACGTCAAAACTGAAACCGAGTCTGACTTACTTTCTTTTCAGTTGAGAAAGGTCTGTGGTACGTCTATCTTTGGTCTATGATTAAAAGAGTACAGCCTCAGTGTGTGTAAAATAGAGTTGCACACACACACACACACACTTACACAGCTGGCCTGACCAAGTTAACATATTACCCTGTTTTTTTTTTTAATTTATTTTAATTTTATTTTATTTGTTTCTGTTTCTGTTTGTTTTTGCCAACTATTTTCGTTGACTTTTGTCTTTGCCTTGCTCTTGTTATTGTTGTTGTTATTGTTGTTTGGCTTTTTAAATTGAATTCATTTATTTATTTTTATGTGTGCCACACACACACACTCACAGACATACACACACAGTTGCTGAATCTGTTGAGAGACAGTAAATGGATCTCAATAAATAAATAAAATAGAAAAATTCGTTGCATTCGCTGTTGTCATACAGTGACTGCTAAAATTAGCTTATCTTTTATACTGAGACAATTAAAAAGGAGTTAATGACTCCATGATTCTGTAGTATACTTTTTATTTGTAAATAACTTCATTACTTAAGAAAACTGCACTTCTTTAAGGTTTGAAATTATAATTTCAGCTCAAGTTGCACACATAAAACACCAGATGGCGCCTTAATAGGGGAAATCCAATAGCTGAAAATAGTTAATTGACTTAAACAATTTAAACTTATCATTTGCTTAACGTACTTTACATTTTAAATACGTTGTTTATAGATTTTAGCTTGTTAATTTTTTTAACTTGTTGTTTACTACTGCTGTTGTTGTTGTTCTTGCAGTGTGCAACATTGTTGCAGTCTTAACACCCATCAACTGTTGTACTTATCCCTAATTAGTGTTTTACGGGTGAAAGCTTCAAGCAGTTTTCTCTTTTATTTATTCGGTTTTATTTTAGTGTGAACTTATTTCCCTTTAAATAGATTTGTATTTGTATACCCTGTTATAATCTAAAAAGCTTTAAATATAGTTGGTGACTGTGTCGTCATTAAATATTTGTATGTGTGTGTGTAGATGCGATGACAGCTCGGCCAACGAATCGTTTAATCGCATCAAGTATACGCCCAGTCATCATATCAATCATACGCACTGCGGTAACAAGCAGCAATGTCAAGCATTATGACTTTCAAATCAATTTAATAATGATGTATAACACTATGTCAATTGTTATATAGTTAACTAATGTGTAGGTATTACAGATTTATCAGATTTATTAGATATATCAGTATTATCAAATGTAGCCTCGTTTTAGACTTTTTCTTTTTGCCACTAATCTCTCAAAGTTGTCGTAATTTGTTGCTAAAGTTATTGTTGTTGCTATATGTTATTTTTGGCATTTAATTTTATTACACAATTTACGGGGCACTCATCATCATATGATTTTGATTATTGATATCAGCCCCAAAAAACATGTTTGTCTTCTTCATTTTCTGCTGATGTTGTTGTTGTTGTTGCTGTTCTTGTTGTTGTTGTTGCTCTTGTTGTTTATGCTCATTCATATTGCGCGTTTATTTATTTAATTTATTTGAACTCTTATGCTAATTTGCTGGCATTTAGTCGCATTTCTTGTTGATATTAGAACACAATTTATATTGTCATATATACAACACGACACCCTGCATTCAGCATCCGACACAAATGGGGTATTTTGTTAAATTCAAAAAGAATGATCAATATCTCCACAAGTTATTTATATTTGTGTCCAAGTATGTACCACCCCACCTGCTATTGATCTACACGGTATCTTGGCTGCTTATTGAAATACTGAGATGTGACCAAGTAATATTTTCTGTATATATATGTACACAAATATATGTGGCCTATATAATCTTTAAATCACGCAGCTGCCGTGGCCTTAACGTGTTTCCAATTGGCCTGGCCAACAAAAAACTTTAGGGCAGGGCAGGGCATATACTATAGTATGTATGTATAATGTCTATGTCGTGACATAATCGACCATGCGATTAAGACAATAAATTAGCATTAAAAAGCGCAAACTCCGGACAAAAGTGAAAAGTCAAAGAAATTCCGAAATTCGCTGAGAAAACTAACAGAAAAGAGAAAGAGGGAGAGATAGAGAGAGAGAGAGAAGACAAAAATGATAAACATGGTTAAATACGTGACATAAGAAAGGTCGTACACCATTGTCATGGCAAGACCCAGAGACCAAGAGTCCAAAGAGATCACTAAAAGACCTGCCGAGTGTCTCGTCATTCATTTCCATTTCCAGCTAACTTTGGCTTATTTTAATATACAGACAGACTTACCCATATGTATATATGTATGTATATATATGTGCATACATATAGCATCTGTTTTGCTTTTGTTGGTTTTCTTCTTTGGCCAAATGCTGATGGCCAAGTCCAAAGCCAAAGCGAAAGTTTTTTCGTCTTTCTGCTGTTGTTGTTGTTTTTGGTTTTTTTTTTAACTTCTTATTTAACTTGGCTTCGTTTTCACTTTGCCTCGTTGTCTGTTGTTGCTGCTTGATTGAACGTGCCGCAATTCAAAACCCAGCAACATGTTTAAAAATAATATGAAATAAAGTCACATATATAATGTATAAATACACATAAACATATATATTAATATACATATATATATATAATCACATATTGTTTTTTATTTTGGCAATAAATCACAAGTATATATTTTGATGAATGAGTTGCTTGTGGCAATATACTCATATTTGGGTGAGGGTATTACCTATTAGATAGATCATCTAAACATCAGCCCACACTTGAGATACTCCACAATTATTTTTGACTCATTCGATGAATGTTTTTAAATCTATTAATTGAAATTTAGTTGATTTTACAAATTATTTAATTATTTTCCAACTCAGCTATAAATTGTAAATATAGATTTGCTTTTAATAAATCCGTTTTAAAATTTAAATTTAGTTATTGGCGTATTTATTTAAGGAAAGAAAGGAGGAACTATAACAAAACAAAGTACTTAAATATAAATATTCTCAATCAATATTCAATAGATGAATGAAATATTTATAGATATCGCTACATCTGTTATTTTCCAACAAAATATTGAAATAAAAAAGTGCCTCCACTTAAAGTTAAGCGTATAAGAGAAAAGGAGACGGGAAGTGCAAACGAAAAATCACATTTTGTTAGTGAAATTACGAGTATTTAGCAGATTTTCACATTTTTTTTGTTGATGGCCTTTGTGACTTGTCGTTTTTGTAGAAGTTGTTGTTGTTGCTGCCTATCCAACTCTTTAGCTGACTGACTGACTGACTTACTGACTGACTGACTGACTGACTGACACTTTCTTCAGGCGACTTTCATTTGAATGCGAAATGGAAAACGAAACTCAACTCGACTCGATTTGCTGATGGCTTTTTGGTTTTTTGGCTGTCAATGATGTTGGCAAGTGTTATACAAGTCGCAACATGCCCCAAATTAAGTGTGACCAATTTATCCAAAGCAAAACGACAACTACAAAACAAAACAATAACAATAACATCTATTTAAGCAGCAGCCAAAATTGCAACTGCATCGTTTGTTAGGTAATATGCAAAACCAAACAACATTTAGACACAGAAATTTGTCAAGGGTCAGTCTGTCAGTCTATCAGTCTATCAGTAACTCACTCAGTTAGTTAGTCAACTCGCTAAAATGTATTCAATTGTTAACCGGCCGGCTGGCCAAGTCTATTTGGCCCAAGTCAAAGTAATAACTCAAATTGTGCGCTGTGTTTTTCAGTTTGTTAACACGTTTTCACGCGCACATAATTGCAACACACATACATATATATATATATATATACACACACACACACGCACTACAGTTGAGAGTGCTAAACATTTGTATTTGTATTTGTATTTATTTTTGTTGTTAGTGCCGAGTCACATTTTGCCAGTGTGAAAACCATAAACAAAATTGAGGCTAATTGAAGGCACTTTTACTCTCGCGCGCATCATGTTCCTTAGCAACATGTTGCCAAGCAACATTTCAACATTTTCCAAATTACAAAAATCATATATGTATGTATAAGTATGTATTGTAGATATATTTAAATCTGCTAATATATGTATATGAATGTATGTATCTACACACATACATCTGCTTGATATCGCATAAATTGTTAAGTATGTGTGTTAATCTGTGTGCTTGGAATTTGCCTGATTTTCATTTTATTTATTCCCTTGAATTTTAGTCACAACATTTAGCTTCGGAATTAACCTGATATAAATTTTATGGAAATAAATTAAGAAATATATCTATGCATATTTATATACAAATCCAACAAAAACAAATACATAAAACTACTAGAAACTATTAGATTGAATGAGTCGTTGCTTAATTATCATACTAGTTTTATATATAGTATAATACGATATGCATTAACCCAAAGTATATATTCTTCATCTCTTAAAGAATTGAAAGTTTCTTAAATTTTCCAACTGCATTCCAGATTTCAGCTTAATTTTCCAAATAATCGGCAACTACTTTAAAATAAGACAATGAAACTGATCCCAAATCTTTTAATGTGGTTTTGTTAGAAGCATTCATAAGGCATTAAGGTTTCTAGACTTTTAGATCTTCTCTAATCTGATGATCTTAATAGGTAATCATGACTATATTCAACATATCCATATGGAACTTATAGTATAAATGTTTTTCCCTACCAAACATTTAAGAAACTTCAGACTAAGATTCTAATCTGGAGCTTTATATTCTGGTTACCTTAATGACTTGAAGTCTAACTCTGATTACACTGGATTAACCCCATTTGTTGATTATAGGTCCCTCTACAATCTCGTGCCGTGATTGTTCCAATTCTATATTTCGTATTTCTTCTATATTTATAAATATAAAAAAAACTATGCTAAGATTTCTGTCAATTTAGGTTAACAGCTGGCTGTTAATAGCTTCAATGTTATTCTCGGTCTAACATTTAGTTTGACGCAGTCTCTGGCTAACAATAAGTAGTAAATAAGTAGTATGAATAGAAATCTTTTTGGGGTAGACTCTTTTCTAAGTAGTTCTATTTTTATTTTCATTTGTTTTGTTTATTCGTTATTTTGTGTGCTTGTCGCTTGTCCCATTTTCTGATGACATTTCATTCAGTGGAATTGAAATAGTTGCATGTAATTGTACTGACAGGCCGTAAACACAAAATATGCAAAATGTTTGAAAATTTTCATTTATGTTTCTCGGCTCTATGCAGTTTTATTGTCGTCTACACAATTTATATGTGTATACATAAACACTATAGAAAAATATATATTTATATATACATATATGTACATATATATATACATATGTAGCTTTGTACCTGTTCTTTCGTTTATTGTTTTTAGTTTTTGCGGTTTTTCTGCGCCAACTTGTTGATTCGCACACTCATCGCGTCATATGACAAGCCCAACATTATTTTACAAACACAAATTATGAAAATTTCGAGTGTTCCAAGTCTGAAAGTTAACTTTTAATTGTAAGTTGAACACCCTTAAACCTATCGGAAGTCAAGGATTTCATTCGATTTGAGTTATTAGGGTCTGTCAAGATCAAATTATAAGACCACATACTTGTGTTAAAAATGATTAGATAATATAATAGTATATAATATAATAATAATAATACAATTAAAATACATCTGCAGCTGGGAATTAGACTTTACTATTCTGTTTTGATTATGAGCTTTCAAATTAATTTGAAATGCTATCGTCACTACATCATACATATATATCTTGCAAAGATAAAAATTGCATTCATTCAAACTGTGTCAAATGGAATTACTCTTCAGATCAGTTTACTATATACTTATGTAGGTTATACTATCACGGATTTAAATGTGATGAGTTTGCTTTTGCTAAAGTCAGCTCATTATCAACTTGATGATCATTATCATCCTGCATTACTTCCTTTTTTTCACTTCTTTCTTTGTACCTCTTTGGAGGCCATTATTACCTTATTTACTTTCCCATATCATCATCATCATCAACGCCATCGTCATGTAACTTCTTCCTCTTGCCACTTGGCCTTTCTCTCGCCAATCGTTCACACTAAAGCAGTTCACAATTGTCGCTGTATGTATGTATGTACATATATGTATATATATGCTTTTTGTTCAGTCTTTTTTCAGTTTCTTGCAACTCTTTTGGGTAACGGGGCATGGCCATATTTACTTGGTCTCGCCTCGATAGACTTGCGCCTCTTTTTCGTTGCCTCTCTTTTTGTGTGTGTGTGTGTGTCTTTCTTTCTTTTCTTATGTATTTTCATGCTATTTACTTATGTTTTTCACAAGTGCAATTGAGGTTACTTTCTATTTAAAATTAAATAAATAAGTACGCATGCAAATAGAGCCAAAGCACAAAGTTTATTTCTCTCTTCTTCTCTTTATTTCTTTCTTGTTATTTTTTTTTTTTTGAATTTTTAAATTTTGTTATAGTTGTTGTTGTGGTGGTTTTATTTTTCACACAGCTGCCGGCATGCATCAAAATTTGCCATCAATTTTTCTAGCCAACACTTGCCCTTGTTCTAGGCATTCAACTAGATCCATCCCCCTATAGATAAATAGATAAAAGATGCAGATACAGATACAGATACATATGGAAAGATACTTCTTATGCTGTTTACTGCTGTTCTATCTGTCTATCTATCTGTCTCTCTGTCTGTCTATCTGTCTTTCTTCTGTTTGTTGTTTATTTTTATAAATTGTGCGCTCATTTGTATTACTTTGATTACTTTTGCCCATTTGCCTATTTTCCCATTTTGTCGTTTGCCCGTTTGTGCACAAATAAATCATTGCGGCTGCGGTTTGTATTATGTTATGTGCTCAAAATAATATGCCCCCATGTCGCTGAAAATACCTACATAAATCCCAACTATATACGTAGAAACCTCAATTTTAAATGAAAACAACTAAATATGCTATCATCGAGAGTGCTTCATTGTCAGGTTACCCTGTAATGATTGGTGAAAACAAATCAAATCAAATTTATTAAGATACTCACAATACTTATGTAAAAGTTGGCATTTGTTATATCTTTTCAAATAGAACAAGAAACAATAATTCTAAGATACCTAAAGACACACACAAAGATCAAAAATTAATAGACCAATTAAGAAAGTACAGGGTATATGCCTAAAAACAAAATGACAACAGCCAAATAAATACACACGTCAGCAATACTTGGAAGAACAGGAAGAACAGAAGCAGCAGCATTTAATGCCATTATTTATTTATATGGTTTATAATTCTAATTCTATATTATTATTATAATAATAATTAAATATGCTCTAGTATTGATTGTATAGTATAAATGTATATGGGGTATATCAAATAAAGAATGTTTGCGTACATTTTGTATGAATGAATATGAAATTTTGGCATTCGAAAACGTACCAAAACAAAATCCGTTGATAAACACTAAAATATACAATACAACAACGAGAACGACAACGACAGCGACAAGAATTAAAAGAAATTCACACAAAAGCAAAGCATGAAATCATTTTGTCATGAGCACAAATCAAAACAACATTTCTTCAACGTAGTATTCGGCATCTTGTGTTTTCGACGCCACCTGAGAAATAATCTTATAACTTATATAGTATAAACATATTGCCGTGGGCGTTACAATTGAGGCACAGATACAGATACAAATACAGATACAGCTATAGATACAAATATATGTATGTATATGCATAGATGGTTTTTATATAGGTCGATGGTAGTATATTCATTTCTATCGATGCAACTGGGTTTTGGGCCAAGACCTGAGACCCGTTACTTTAGTTACCTGAGATGTTCATCAGCCCCGTTAATTGCATTTGTGTGTGCAACCAACGGACTGGAAATGGAGCAAACGGACTGGAAATGGAGCAAACGAACAACCCACAATTCTAGGCAATCTTTTAATATACAGTAAAGAGAGTAGAGTTAATTAGATTTTAAGTTAATAACAGATGAACTCGTTAGATAAGTTAAATGATTCAACGAGGACTGCAACTAAGTAGTTATAATATTTAATTAATAATAATAACTGTGCAAAACTCTTACGAAATCATGTTGCCAGACTGTTACGTTATCGTTCAATAAACTTCTGATGAGCTAATTAAATGTTACCCCAGACTTTAATTTAACGCTCTGATAGCTCAAATACTCATTTACCCAAGATAGTAATTGCAAACTGAGAAAATAATATAAGGCATCTTTCCAACTATTTCTCAACTAAGACACTAAGAATAGATGGAGCAGAGGTATATAATTATTTACTTACTGGAACTGGTTAGTTAGTCTTTCTTCGCTTTTCGCATATTTGTTTATTTTTCATCAGTTTGTGTTGACATTGAAGCGCAACAATGTATTTTCATATAATATAATACATTTGTGTTTAGTTTTTCTTTTTGTTTGAATGTCAAAAATGAAATGTCAACATTGTTGAACATTTTGACAGGCAGCACGCGGTCTCTCGTCCAAAGCCTACGGAACGTAAGAAGTTTGCCGTTTAAACAAATTCAAATAGTCTGACATATTATAAAAACACATTTCAATCGCATACAAATTTTCTAAAACTATCAAAAACGAAAACAAAAAATCTTCTTCTGCAATTAGATTCTTATTTTTCACACATATATATACATACAACTCATACGCAAAAATGGGCATCTCTTTTGGTATAATCGCATGGATCTCAAAAGCATTTAGGACCAAGCTCCATCATTATGCTGGTATGTATTACATTCTTTCTCGCTTTCTCTTGCTATATGTTTATGTGTCAATATGTAGGGTATTGGGTAGTCGTTCAGTGCCGTCACTTTTACTTTTCTGTTTATTTCTGCAAACATATATTTTTGTTTTGTGTAAACACAGCGTCTCATAATGTTTCCAATTAATAACAATTGTGAATGATATGCGGAATATTTGCCACCTCTTCAAGTGCCAACAAGTTGGCATGATCCACGTCCACGCCCACGTTCACGTCCACGACCACGCCCACTCATAATGCCAATGACGCAGGCCATTTACCCAAAGTTGTCTAATTTATCAATATTTTCGCCTCATTAATACAATTGCTTGCGTGTTTTAATGTATTCATTATTGATTATTCGACGACAAATCGAATAGGTCGTATAACTGATAAACCCTAGAGAAGAATTTCTAATATCACAATATTGGATTGTGATCTTTTTTCCTAGCCAGTGTAATTACCCAACACAAATTTCCTGAGTGATTATATTAGTTTATGACCTTTTTCTTTCATTCCGCACGCATTGAAATTTCTTTTGATTGTTTTGGGGAGTTCCCTACAAATTCTACGCAATGTGATTAGAACAAGTTGAGCGCAAACTATCATTTATAGTTTTTGGAATTGGTTGAATCATTTTAATGGCTGTTGTTTTCAGTTTGCTATAAACATAGTTAGTTTATTGTTTAGCCTATAGATTCATAGAGTTGTATAAGGATCGAAGAGCTGTATTTTTAATGCAGCTGTTATTGCTATCTGTTTGATCTGGGAGAGTTACCATTCTATAAAAAATAATACAATATAAAAATAGTACAATTCAAACACTTTAAATTTGTTTTCTTTCTATTGATGTTAAGAGCTTATACGAAGGAAGGTTATAAAATACTATTTTGTACAATCTGAATTGCCGGTGTTGTAAAGCGCTCGTTTTATATCTATCATATTAATCTCTCTCGCGAACTGAACTAATGAAATTTAACATCACACATACGTAAACATACATAATACTAAGTATCAGTGTTGTACAGCGTCGGCAGATTAATAAACAGTTCATTTAACACAGAGTGTTTTCACTTCCATGTGCCTTGGGCTTATTTATTATTGAACCTGCTGACAAATCCATTTCCATGGCTATTAATATAATAGAAACTTTGCTTCTAGTTCTTTATTCTCTTTTGGCCTTTGCATTAGTCGACAAGTTATCAAAAAAAGAAGAAAAAACAAAAACAAAAACTTTGCTATACGATAAGAGGCAATTCCCACGCACGAATGCACTGAAGCCAACCTAGCACAACTTCCACGCTAATCCCTTTCATGAAGGTGATCTGATAGGAGACGGGTACGGTGAAAAGAAGAGGGGTGGAGAGGGGAGGAGAGAGTGTAGGGGACGCTATCGCGCATTGCGCATACGCCATGTGCTCAATGTCGTCATCGGAAGTGATTTGTTTATCGATTTGCTACAACTACAATACAATTGCGAACGTTGTTCAAGCGCGCTTGATTGACGCGCCTTCCCCTCTCTCCACCCTTCCTCTCTCACATCTCCCCTAAAGTCAACGCACACACTTGATCCATGCTCTCTATTTTATTATTTGTTGTGTGCGTGTGTGTTTTGTTTAATTGTAATCAGAAAATGGTACGTGAAATCAGAATATTCTCGTATATATGCATATTTGTATGTGTGCTTTGGGGTTGGGAGTGGAACTGGGACTGGCCTGGGGAGTGAGGAGTGTGGGGAGAGGAGGGGGGTCTGGGCCGGGCAACCAGTCGAGCATTAAATAAATAATTGGCTGACTAGCGTCATCGTCAGCAAGTTGTGTGAGCTTCTTCCTTCAAATGTTGATTAGCAGCTGCTTGGCCCGGTTAATCACGTCAACATACCCCCATCTAGACCATCCCTCAACCCCCAATCACCCTC
Source organism: Drosophila neotestacea (assembly GCA_035044365.1). NCBI lineage: Eukaryota > Metazoa > Arthropoda > Insecta > Diptera > Drosophilidae > Drosophila > Drosophila neotestacea. Next base: position 1,411,482 of record JAWNMD010000799.1, read on the forward strand.
TCCCCTTGTTCATATTTAAATCCAGTATAAAACGCAAGTCAATAGGCTCAAAAGACGCTGCACGTAATGTTAGAGAAACTCTTCCTGTATACATATATGTACATATATTTTTGTTAGTCTTACATGAATCTAATTTCATTTGCTGTGGCCACAATACAAATCCCACACACACACACTCTGTCAATCTATCTATCTATCTATCTATCTGTCGGTCTGTCAGTCGTTTGTTGTGACTCTGGGGCACGTAATTGAATGCGAATGGCTTAATTTTCAGTGGATTTATTTTTATGGCCAGGCCACAATTATACAATACATTAAAAGCGGCATTTAAATTTCCGGTTCTAAGCCGCCCCATTTGGCAATCAGTCGGTTAAGTTATTACAATTATTTCCTAATCACAATTGAACGTACAAAACTGTCATTAAACACTTCATTTAGCGACAATAAATAATCTCAAGAATTTCATACACGATTTATGTTCTCATTAAATGTCCACATTCCACGTGCGCTTGAACTCCCAAAAACAAGTTTGAAGTTCAGCACCCCTAGAGAGGAAAGAACAAATTGTATGTGTATACATATGGCATAAGGAAGGCATTAAACCCATTTCGTCTAGTCCCCAAACATAAATACTTGGTAGAAACTCGTTTAAGGTTCAAGCGTTCAGAACATCTACCGAAATACGCGGCAAAATATCTTAAATACCTTTCCCAGCTTAGAGTCCAAGCTAAAAATGATTCGCAAGTCAGAGTCGCTCCATAAAACTGATGTTAAGTCATGCCATCAAAAACCTCAACAACAATTAGTTGAACCCAGTGAAACTCATATGTCATCACATCACACTCTATATAACAGTTCATTCATAGATCTAAATAATTAGTAGATCACACTGTTTATTTAGGATAGTTTTCGAATAGATCTCATTATATGTTCCAAGTCATTAATGGTTTATCATTTCCCTAATATAAAATAAAACTATTCTTATGCTACGTATAAATGATCTTATAGGGTCTAACTGTTTGTTCATTTAGTAGGACAGCTTATCAAAAGATGCCTTCTGGTCAACTGCTCTTAAGCAACTGACGTTAAGTAAATAAACTATTCATGTTAAATAATCCTATAAATAAGTTGTTTACTTACGCATAGACACACCTTCTAAGAACCTTATTTACAGGGTATACGAAACTGTTTGCACGTTGTCACAAATTGTCCTTGATCAAAGCGATCAATTGCCTCACCAATGTCTTATTGCCTAAGCTGTCTGAAGGGTGACTGTGGGATGGAAGATGGGAATAAAACATGCGCGCATGCGCTCATCATCATCATCATTATCATCATCAGGTTGATCTTCATTATGCTGATGATCGTTAAGCATTGTTGTAGTTTTTGAATTCATTGTGTTGCCATGCGAAAAATTGCCACGTTTTTTGCTCAATTTTCTGCGTCTCCTTTTTGGTTAGCTCTTCCCTTAATGATCTCCTTTGTTGGCTTCGCTTCACTTCAGTTAAGAGAGACTTCCTCCTCCCCACTCCCCACTCGATCTCCATCTCCATCCCCATTCTCGTACGTTTTCTTCTTCTATTTTCCTTCTTTTTCTTGTTGTAATTCGAGCGGTTGGTTCGATGGCTTCATGTCTACGTCTACGTCTCCGTCTTCGTGGAATTCATTCAACTTTGGTCACGCACACATACATATGTACATACATACGTACTCACAGTCAGTCTATGGGAACTTATGAATGATGCCAATGATCATTATCTTGCCAGTCATCGTAATAATCATCATCTGAATAATATGTTTGTTTGTTTGTTTGCTTGTGTTTGTTGTTGCCACAAATAGAAACACGCGCCACATCGCATCGCATTGCGATGCATTTCCGTTTTGGCAACGTCAATTGCCTGCCAGGGTTGCCATCTCCCTCTCTTTATAATTAGTATATATATACACATCTAGATAGACATGAATGTATCTCTCTGTATCTCTATATGTATCTGTATCTGTAGCTATATCAAGCGATCGGTTTCAACGAACTCACGCTGATATCATGTTAAAAGTTATGACACATTTTAATGGCTGATTTTGCATTGATTTTGAATACGAAACAGTTTTTATCTCTTTTTTTTGAAAACTAGCTTCTTTATAATACCCTAACTATGTGAACTATCTCTATTAACTTATATAGACTGACTCTTTTGTCTTAAGTACACTTATAAAATAAACAAGTCTAAAAAATCAAGCAGATATTTAAATAAAATAATAATTTAGTTTTGAAGAAGACTAATCTTAACAGCTAATTTTAAATACAAGTTGTCTTGAAATTAATATTGATTTTACAAAACTAAGAATTTGTATCTGGCAAATCTGTCAAATATCAAAATGTTCTTATCAGTGTATGTTTTTCTGATCTTCAGCCTAAACTTTGTTTGATATGTACATATTATAATTTTGATTTCTTTGTGGATTTACAAGCAGTCTCTCTTCACATACATAATAAAAATCTTTGCTTAAGACAGATTTCTACAAGTTGTACTACATAAATGATGTAAATAGTTATATAAAGCTTACCATTGGGTTGAATATTTGTTAGAGTATTATAATTGCAGTGTGACCAGCTTATTGGTTATTTTTATTGCTTTTTACCCACTACGCAATTCCCATTCGGTCAGCAAACCGATTCGATTCGATTTGATTCGATTTGATTTGATTCGATGTGATGAGATGCCATGCGCAGTTTGATCGGTCGTCGCCGTCTTTTCTTTCATAAATCACGGCCGATAACTGCCGGCCGGAGCGAGCTATCGGATTGAGATTGAGGGAAACGGTTGCGAGGGGTTTTTTGTTTTGAATTTTAATTTGAATTGAAATTTTGGTTTTTTGTTTTGTTTTGAATTTGCCAAAAATTACGCTACAATTTCAAAGTATCTTTTCACATTTGCAAAAAAGAAATAAATAAGAAGTGGACGAGGAGGAAGAAGCAGCTGTACGGGTGAAGGTACGGGCTAGGCGTGGTGGGTGGGGTATACACATACACACACACTCACACACTCCACACACACACACACACACAGATAGAGAGTCACATGGAGCGGCGCTAGGCACGAGCTGGTACCTGTTTATTGTAGTCGTTTTTTTGCTTGCTTTTTTCTTGTATTTATTTTAATTTATAATTTTCGGTTCTTTTTTTCTCTTTATTTATTTATTTTGTTTCTTGCTTTTTCTTCTCCTTTTTGTTTGCTGTTTTATTTGGTCATTTTTTGTTTTTGTTTTTGTTTTCCATCTTATTATTATTACTATTTGTTTTATTTCATTTCATTTTTTTCTCTTGTCTGTTTTTGTTTATTAAACGTGCGTTTTTGTTAGCTATGTGCCGTTATTCGCGCATTTCTAAGCAGCAAAAGTCATAAACAAATTGCAGAAATTCCAATGAAGTGAAAGCAACAAAATAACAATAACAACAACAATTTAGTTGTTGTGGGCGTGGCTCGCATCCGGCCCCCTGAAATGATGAGCTCCAAATTTATGTAGTTGCCAGTAAAATGTTAAGGCTATTTCTGGCATTTAACATGCAACCAAAAAAAAACCAGCATGATTAACAATTCAATGAATCAACAATCTATAAAAATACAATTAAAAATACTCGATTCGAGTATTTATTTATTTTTGGAAACTTAACATTATTTTATTTCTTGTATCTAGCAGATTAATCAAAATTATTTCGACAGACTGCAGCTGTTGTGTTAGAACAGAGTTATCATATTTCTACATTTAAGACTTTATATTAAAAAACACAACTTTTGCTTCTATTCTTCTGGAAGGAATTCCATTATGATGTATTTTTAGAGCAATATTTGAAAGGTTAAGAAACAAATTTATTACGATTGTTAAGGAATTTTTGTATTGTAAATTGTTTTTATTTATCTGAAAAGATTTTATCTCTGCTAATTGAGAATTTTATTGCACTCTTCTATATATCTAGACAAACTTGAAGAGAAAAGAACAAAGTTTCAAATTTATCTAGACTGTTAAGCTATCGGCAGGATGAGAAAACAATCCTGTGTGTTTAATAAACTTGATATATTTTTCTTCCAAGCTTTCATTAGGTTCATGTTCATTCAATGCAAGTACATGACGTTCTATGAGGTAGACGTGATTGTGACGTGCAAGTTCATTCATGCAGTGACATGTTAATGCACACGTACATAGTTCAAACCTGCCACAAACTCACGGCAATACCGTGTGGCGTCAGCAATAAACGTGGCTTGTGCAACGCGTGCTACTCCAACAAATACAAAACATTGCGCATTTTGTGACTTTCCCAAGTGTCTTGGGCCAGGTCGGACTGGACTCCCCTTAATTCCCATCCTCTTTCCCAGAAATCAAGCCATTCACATATGTACTTATCAAGTCGTCTGTTGTTATTGTCGTCAAAAGAACGTCGATTCATTTGTTTAGGGTGATTCACTGTGTCGTCATCGATAGCTCGGAGAGCGTAATATGAATCGCAGCGTAGCACTCGGAATTGGAATAGTACGAATATACGTATACGAATACCAGTACGGGTTCGAGTCCGAGTACGATTACGAGTATTACTGGGTTTTTTAATTCTCCCTTTCTTTCTTCCCTCCTCCTTTTTTCTTGCATTATTTGCCCGGTTTTTTTTATTGTTTATATCGCGCTTGTCGCTAATCGGACCGTTTAGTTTGATTTGAACTGCAAGTGCAGGCGGGCGCGAGTTTCTCCAAGAACATTGAGAGAAGAACAGAGAATTGAACAGAGAATTGAGAAACGATAATTGAACAACAAGTGTTTGAAAGACTTGAGTTTAGCAAAGTTTTTATTTTGTTTTAAGTGCTGTTTCTTTGTGTTTCACATTTTTATGCCTACAAAATGCATTTGTATCTTGAAGATTTGTGGCAAATGCAACTGCTAAAGATTTGTAAGTGGCGCCAACAACTAAAAACAAACAACAACAATAATTATGTTAATTTTACTAGTATAACTATTTATTAATACTGTTACTTAATGATCTGGTTGAGTTTTGCTGGGTCTTTTACACCCCTTTAAAATTGTTTGTTTTTCTCTCCAAGATTCTTATCCAAACGGTTTTAAATTAATTAATTTTCTATATAATAACAGTTACTTTTCTACAAATATTTTAAATTTGAATGTATATTATTGTTAGTTCAACTGTTCTTAGTTGACATTGAATAAATAAATAAACAAATGAAACTAATAACAATTATTCTCTCTCTCTTTTTAGATGACAAAATGCAGCGCTGCAACAACAGTAGCAACAACAATAACAACAGCAACAACAACAGTAGCAACAACGGTGGCAACAACAGCAAGCGTTGCACACAGAAATACGTCAATGGCAACACAGTAGCAGCAGCAACAACAGTTGCTGCCAATGCCACAGCAGCACCTGCCAACAGTTATCAGCATAATAACAACAACAGCAACAATAACAAAAGCAATGCAACACGCAAAGCTCGCTACCACAACAACAATAACAAGAGGCAGGATGGCAATACCACAGCTGCTTACAACATGCAACAAAAGCGATCAAATGTTGCCGGCTCCGATGCTTCCTGGCATCGTTTTGTCACTTCTTCATGTATCGAAGGTAAGTGCAACATCAACATCAACACTAGCAGCAACAATATTCACAGCAACAACCACAAACACACCCTAACACTCGTAACAAGAACTTTACACGCTGCTGATTCACAATTTTGCCGCTCATAAAATTCCAAGCAAATCGCTCTCCATTCACACTATGAATCATTATTCAGTCACACTCACACTCACACTCAAACGTCATCGTCAGATTTCTCCAAACGTATCTTAATCAGAGTATTTTTTTTTCGGACAGCAATGAATACACTCACACTCACACACGCACAGACACTCACACATCTTGATTCGACCCACATTGAATATCTGTTGCCTGCAATCGAATAAGTATCCGTTAGCTACTCTTTTTTTTGAGTATACACTCACTTTAATTCAGGCATTCAGCCTATTTGGGACTTCTTTTATTGGGTCAACAGCTGGCCACAGTGGCGCCTATAATTATACGTACACTCTGTGTAAAATAGTATCTGCAAAGAGATCTTTGAGATTGATCAACAATCTTATCTTTCTATGGAACGGCCAACATTCACGAATTAAGCGAATGACTTTGATAACTTCTTCTTGGTATTTAATAAATTAGTTGGTGTGCTTGACATACAGATACCCTGTAATGACATTATTTACGTTTAAAAAGCAATTACTAAGAATTGGCTAAAGATTACTTTGAAATATTGTATATAGTTAATACTTGTATAATAGTTCTAAAATATAAAAGTTGATAACTTTACGATAAAGAAAACTACTTGGAATGATCAAGTTAACTGTCAAAACAGCACATAACTTTATCATATGTTTTATAGGGTGTAATAAAAGAATATGAAAAATTGAAGACGCAGTTTCGCAAAACGCACACAATCATTTAGTTTACAACTATTTATTTGTTTTGGTGTAGAACATTATCTATATCAACTGTATTTAAAAGTGGCGCTATCTTGGACCCTTAACAACCTACTTATACCACTGATTTTGAAGAAGGGCTCTTAAGGCTGCTCTGTTTAAATGGGTTACACCCAAGTAGATGGTATCTACATATATACATATGTAGGTAGCGTAAGTGTATACGAATATTTAATTAAACTACAAGTAAAAACTTGTATTCTACATATGTATAAGAAAAGGATAAGGAAATAATATATATTTACATTTGTGTAAAAAGGGTGTGCTATGGGAAGTATTTGGCATGTAGATGGGGGTACACAGACTAATGCGGGTCATTTTCTCTCTTTACCTCTCTTTCTCTCTCTCTCTCTCTCTCTCTACTGCTTTCTTTGCTGATTCGCAGAACTATTTTAAGACCTCGGTATTTCCATTTCAATTGCACTCTAGACTCATAAATAAGAAAATTGCAGGAAATCTTCGCTTAAGCTGATCGCCATAACCTTAATGAAAGTCGTAAGATATACACACACACAGTCACGCATACACACACACACAAACAAACACACCTACCTCGCATAGGGTCGATTATGTCAAGATTCGCTCATTTTTTCTTTCGACTTTCGCTTTCAACTGAGCTCAAAGGGAAGGGAATAAACTGTTAGGGAGGGGGTATCAATTAATATTCAGTCCGAAAGAAGATGGCTAAAGACTGGCAAAAGAAGATCGACGCGATTATACCAACAACAAAAATAATAATAATAATAATAATAAAAACTTCATTAGCTAAACAAATAAACAAAAAGCGTGATGTGAAAGCTTCCCAATATAACCAAAAATAAACCAAGAAACAAAAAACAAAAACAATAAATAAACTCAAAAATCTGGGAATGGAAATGTTCGGCATGGAATTTAATTTAGACAGCCCCAGACAGAGAGACAGATAGAGAGAGAAAGAGGGAGAGAAAGAGATGTGTAGAGAAATGATAAGACTTATATTAGGGCTGATATCAATAGAGATGACAACAATTTTATTGGAATAAGCAAAAACCTTTTGATTTATATTAACATTAATGCTACTTTGTGTATTAATTCCCCGATTCAGTCTCATCTTTTTAGCCATATTCTAACAATATGCAGACTTAGGATTTGATACACTCACTAAAAACTTTTCAAACATCCATTATAATTTATTAAAATTCGATGAAAATTTGTCGCCTGTAACATATAGCTGTCATATGATTAATGACTTGAACAATTAGTTTGATTATTATTAATATTTTATGCTAGAAATATTATGTGTAAAAAAAGAATTGCCATAGTTGAATATCCTACTAGCTTCTCTCAGAAATCATAAATGCGAAGACAATTCTTTTGCAAGAGTATTCAATATTCGACAGCTTTATGACCATAGCAATTCTTTCTGGTATTTTTATTTTGGTTTTACCAAAACTTTCCAGTATTATTTTTGTAAAGCGCGTTTGTATGCGAGTATAGCAATTATTTATAGCAATATGTCAACAAACAGCCATAACAGCAATAACAATAAGAAATTAAGACGCAATACTCTTAGAATCAGCTGATTAGCATTGAGATCTCTCAGTCTTCTCTACCTCCCAACCTCCCTATCTCCCTCCCCCACCCTTTGGTAATGTTGTTCCGTTGTGGTATCTGAAAAGCAAAAAACAAAAACCGCTTAAACGCCTCAACTGATAGCCAAGTCAACAATCAGTTTATAGATTTGCCCCCAACACCAGTTCCAGTATTACATAAGTTGTTCGTTTTGTCATTGATTAGCACTTGGAGCGAAACTCATAGACATAAACGCATACATATGCATATTAATTACACACATACACTCACACACACACCATATAAATAGACTTTGTATATTAGAAAAACATTTTCAAAACAAAACATGGAAATTTCTCAAGTGAGCTGTAAAATTCGCAGGGAAATGTTAAATAATTTGAGTGCTCACAAAGGGAGGAGAGATCATGCATCAATTAGAACTCGTTGTAACGTGTCTTAACATGTCCTGTCTTGTCGTGTCGTGTCGTGTCGTGTCTTATGTCTTATGCAAACTTTTCTGATCGTGTCACACGCCAATCAAATTAATCTAATAGCATTTGCAAAAATGACATTCAATGCAATTGCATTTATAATTCTCAACCGGTTAAAAGCGTCAAGTTGATGATAAGACTTCAATGATGAACGTAATTAATAACTGTGTAGCAATATTTGTGTTATCGCATCATTGTGAGATTCCTCTTCCGTAATGTGTGCGAGATTACAGATTACAGATTGCAGGCCGCGTTTGGCCTCAGTTACCAATATCTAGTTAACGTATTTTATAGTTCACCTTGTGAGTGTATGTGTGTGTAATTAAGCCATTGCCAAGTTGGCCAAGACAAAATGGTCTCTGTGATGCGATTATTTATCCATTGCAGCCGCACAATTCACGCCTCGTTGCATCTTAATAAGGTTAGGCGGCGGTGGCGTTTATAAATCCCATATAAATCAAAATACTTGTACAAAAACAAATACATTTGTATCTGTATCTGTATCTTTTTCTGTATCTGTAAATGTGTAAGCTACAGCCTACTAGCCAACAAATCTTTATAATGGGTATGAAAACTTGAACTCATTTTATTACCTTTTTCAGTGGCGACTCCCAGACAATGTGGAATGTAGAGTTTGTGGCCTGTAGAGCGGCTAACGGTGTGGCATATAGATACAGATACATCTACAGAAACAGATAGAGATACAGATACTTGTACAATGATATTGTGTCCACAATGGTCGAGAGCAGTCGCATTATTAACCTATTAAATGGTCTCCGGCACAGAAATCTTTCGAGCAAACACAATTCTTTTTTTTCTTCTCATGTTTTTTATATATACTTATATATATAAGTATGTATATATATTTTGTTTATTATGCGGCCCGTCAAACGTAATTTCCTTTGATGCCACTTCAAAGAGCTTGGCACAGACCAAAGCTCTGTCTCAGACAACGTCTCAGATCCGAGATCTGCACTTGTGTCTGGGTCTTGTCTCGATGTTTGCCGCTGGCAATGGCCAAGGTTAACCCGTTTGCCTTTGAGCAATAGACGTTTAACCAACATAATGATGATGAGATCGCGATCGCGATCGCGATCGAAGATCACAGATTTGCAAAAGATAATTACACACTAGACCCAGACAGACATACAAACAGACAGACATATGTATGCAAATTAATTTCATAGCTAGAACTATTGTAATACCCCGGAAATCTTGGGATCAGATCAACAGCAACAATTGTTATCTTATGCACTTAAATGCATGCAAATCTAATATTATCTCTACTGGGCATTATCTAGATTGATTGTAATAGGGCTTGGCTTGATGAGCAAACTGGAAAACTTTCCCTATCACATCACTTCACTTCACTTTGCATTCGTGACGACCTCCAAAGATTGCGTGCAATAAACTAAACTTACGTTTCCCAGGTATACTTTATATATGTAGTATATATATTACTATATAGTTATGTAGGTACCTACGATTTGTTTGCTTGCTATAGTCAAATTATACAGATTGTACTATGTATTATGCATTGCCAACTTTTTACGGCTCATACTTTAGCGAATTGGCTATTAAATCTGACATCGTTGTCGTTGTTGTCTTTATTTGTTGTCGTTGTTGTTGTTGTTGTCGCCTCTTGGCGCTTTGACCTCAATGGCCATTTTGCATGCTTACTTTTTTGTATACCCTGTACGAGCATTAAGTGTCTGAGAAGGCTGTCAAGTGACAGATGCCTTAAACTATGTACAAAACGACAGGCTTGAAATTGACTTACAGGGTTTTTCTTACAAATCGGAAAATTGTGAGAATTTTACTTTAAAATTGTATTACTTAAGGTCGCAGCTGTAACAACTGCAGCTCATCTTTATATATATAGAAAATTTTATAAGAATTCTTCAATAAAATTCATTAGGAAGATTGGATATCAGATATAGAAATCGCATTAGATTATTAAATGAAATCCTTTGTGACTTATGCATTCATTTAAGAGTCAATTGTATTAGGAATTTAAAAATGAAATAAATATAGTTCGGATCCTAGTTTATTGAATAGATTAACATGTATGTATCACCAGTAGCACTTGGCTAGTTAATTTACAGCTTAAACTCGGCTTAAGCATATCCACACAGCTTTTAATTTAAGCACAGGGTAGCTCTTAGTTCATCATTTAATTTAGCTTCGTTTGTTTGGCCAGTTTGATTAATAAATCAAAATCAAATTCATATTAGTTAACATTTCAAGCGAGCCTATTGCCAAAGTGCGACACATTGTCACGTACAAACACACACACACACACACACACACACACACACACACTAAACATTAGCATAACTATAACCATTCCCATATTCACATGAATTACAATTAAGTCTCGTCTGTCATATGTTTATTTTTTTGGGGCCAGGTTTAAGTTTGATGTTTTGTTTGGCTGTTAGTTTTTTCCTCTTTTTTTTTTATTTGATCTGTGGACTCTTCTGTTGGCCTACGACCGTTGTCGCACAGGAAGCCATTTGGCAATGCCACTTACTTTGAAGGCCAACACGGCCCCAGAGATTTTCAGTCAACCACAATTGTACAGATGATGAGCGTTTATTTTGACAAAGAAAAACATAACGTGTATGTGTGTGTGTGTTTAACAGGAGTATTTTATTGTTAGATGATTTTTGCGTAATCGATTACGATTGTTGATCGATAAATATGATAATGACGTCTCTCCTCTGCTCTTCAAATGCTTGAAATGATCTTGATCGATAATTATCTATATCCGATATCATAATCTGTAGCTAACGTTAACCAATGTTCTTACCGCTCTTGTCTAAACCTATTTGCTTGAAATTAAGTTGTGTTTTTTTTTGCTGATAAAGTTCAAAATGCAACGTCATCTTGACGATATTCAAAATCAAACTCCACTTGGTTTCCTCGTCTTAATCGATTATAGCAATCAGCTGCAAGCAGTAAAAAGCTGCTTGCCACAACAACAACAACAACAACTCGAATCATCAACGATTTGTCATCATTTTCTTGATTTATTTCTTTAGCATGTGAATTTTTTTGTTGTTGTTGCTGCTTTTTTTTTTTTTGGGGATAGCCGTCAGGGTGTCGCTCGTAGCAACTAAAAAACTGATTAGAGAGGCATGGAAACGACGACAAGTCCACTTGACGACTAGAGACAGTCGGTTGGCACTCTATAGTAGGTTTTAACTGTTGCCAGTTGTAGGGTATCTGGTATACTATTGGCAACATCTTATCGCCACCCAGCAACTAAAAAGAGCCTAAAATGAAAGTCTAGACAGAGCACAAAATACTTATAAATCATTGGTATTTATGGAAATTACTACTTACTTAGTCGAACATGTAATCGAGTAAATCGAATAGAATTGTCAAAGACATAGGTAGAAAAACGTTAATTGATATATCAACAATTTATGTAGTTTATGTAGTAAAAATAAATATTTTAATTACTGCTTGTATTCCAAGATGTATCCTCTCTAGTCGCTAATTAATGAAACAAATATGAAATTAAAAATTAAAATTCAATGAAATTATATCATAGTCTAGATCATTTGCATGCACTTTTTCATTTCATGCCTCGAGGCACACAGAGGCTTTCATTCTTTCTACTCATGTATCAAATAGATAGACAGGGTATTATCATTTCCTACCTTATGAACAGCCTCAATAAACTATATGAAATAATTGAATATAGTTGTATAGCTTCCTTTAGACTAATTTGATAATTTCTTTATCTGTTTTGGACAAGTATGCTATTAATGCATCAACTTTCTCAATTAAACATTTCCAAATTAATGACGCAGTTTTCAAGTTAATCGTTATAATATTCCTTCAATTTATTATCTTACTATATTCAGTATTTGTAGACTATTGTAAAAGAGAGCTGTTTAAAGAGTATCTATATAGGCAATCACACTCGATTAGTATGTCATTCTTTTGTTATTCACGCAGTAAGAGCAACAACAACAATTGCCAATTTATATAGTGCGTATAGCTATATACTATAAGTATACAGTTACTATGAGTTAAATGTGTAAGTATAGTATATTTATACATAGATTATCATCGGCCAGATCGTAGGCACAGTAGCCACATTTAATTCGCTTTTGCAATCTTATCAGGGACTTTCAATAGTTCTCATTGTCGTCGTCGTTGTTGTTGTTGTTGTTGTTGAGTTTTCGCTGGGGTTTTGTAACATTTGCCAAGTTATGCAAATAACAATTCTATTGTAAGCTCATTTAAATGACTTTGGGACAATTTTAATCAAGAATGACATTAATCAGATCTCGATAATAAGAATACAACATCATCTTTCATCATCATCTCAAGATATATGCGCCTTCAACTAATTACATTTAAATCTGCTTTGTATATGTATATGTATATTATTAAGAAACGAATTAAAGTTCTTAGCTTGACACAATTTTGTAATAGGCTTTGTTCGATTTAATTTGAATTATTTTGAAGTAAAAGAAAGGAAACAATGTTAAATTGAACTTTAACAGTTGGTCTCATTATGTGTCCTTTATATTAAGTTTATCTTTTTCATGTGCATGCTAAGCCTAAACTGCACTTTTACTTATAGCCCAGCTGTATTTCACTTTAGGTACATTTCTTCGCTTACAGCTAACAACTACATGTTAAATATCGTTGACCAGACGTTGCCATATGTTTACCAGCAGCTTAAACCTGACGGCAAACTTGCTTTTAGCCTTATTCTTAGATTTGGCGTTACGGGATTGGTCCCCAAAACGAAATTAAACGTGATTGTGACTGTGTTTGCCATCTGCTTATGGGTCTCTTCAGTATAAATGTGGAACGCACCTCGCATAAATATGTTATGTTTACGTTTTAATCACATGTTTGTCCATACACACATACAAAAGTATCTGCATGCGAGTATGTATAAATAAGTATTCATATGTGAATTTTCAAGGTTGTTGAAGATTTTGGCGCGTGTTAGTGTGTGCTCCTCTGATAAAGCATAACACACACACCGTGTGTGTGTGTGTGTGTGTGTGTGTATGTGAGGGTGAGGGTGTGTATTTGGGGTTCGGGAAGCTCGTTTATCTAATCGCTGGGACAAATAGTTTGTCGTGTTGTTGTATGTTTAAGTACGTGTTGCACATATGTAAACAATAATTGGTAGCTGCCGCTGGGACGACGCGTCGTATGCTTGATTTAAGGCATTGTGCGGAGAAATTGTGTTTGCTTGAACAACGATTGGCTACACATATGTACATATATGTATATATATGTATGTATTGGCCAATTTCGGATTCATGTCACGTGCAACTGTGATGCCAAATAGAGCTAGCAAATGTCCTTCATAGAGTCAACAAACTCAACTCATGTACATATATATAAAGTAAAGTCTCTCTTCAATAAAAGATTACTTAGTCGATTGAGGAAATGCGTTGAGCACTTCGAACCAGACGAGACGTGAAATTGTCTGGGAAAAACTTAACAAATTGGCATAGCAAATAGGAAGCACACATGCAACATGCACTTAGATAGCGTCATTGTTGTATTGCCAGTAACAAAAAAATAAATAAACAATTGAGATCTTTCCTGATTTTGAGACTGAAACTGAACTTCAAACTTGTCTTGTGTGCTCATCAGCTAAATAAATGTTTAATTTTATACTTGATTTTTGGTATGGCATTAATCAGAACTTCGTGCCACGTGTCGGAACAAGAAACAAGTTTCCCATAACCCAGCACCCTCCCCCAACCCCCCTTCCATCCCTCTCCCCAAAGGCGGCCTAAAGCGTGGATCAATTCAAGCGACAAGTTCGCTTGGCAACCACTCCAATCTCCCTCTCTCTTTCTCTCTCTGTCTCGTTTTGCCATGCGGAAGTCACAAATTTATTTATAATAATTATGTTGATAATGAGTAATACTCGTATTTGTAATAGCTACCACTTGTCTTCCCCCTTTTCGCCCCCTCGTTCACACACTCCTCTCCCTCCTTCCATTGAATGAAACTTTTTATTAGCCAAAAAAAAAACAAAATTTGAAAACAAAGCGTACACGAGCCACGGGCCACAAATCAAAATACAATCTTTAATCTCAAAGATACTCTTTAACTTACGTAACAAAGAACGACTCAAAGATACTCTTTAACTTGTTGAAATACAAAACATAAAACAAGTCAACTGACAATAAGTTCAAAGTTACTTTACAAATAGATCGAACATTCGGTAATTAAAAGAAGCATATGCTCTTTGGTTTCTCATTACTACAGGGTATTAAAGTTTTAGACAATTTTTAAAGCAAATAAATAAACAAAGCAAAAATGTTATAACAAAAACAAATGTCACACACAAAATGAAAAGCACGTGGCCGAACAACGATTGCGAGCGATTGATAAGAATTCTTAGGCATCCATAGACAGAGCATAGTACTTGCTTACACACACACACACACACACACACACACACACACACACACACACACACTCACACACACATACACACACGCTAACTGTGTTATCAACGCACAAATTAGCAACGTAAATTGACGTCAACCAAATTTACTACACCTTCAAAAGAATATATAAATAAATAAATAATTAATTATTGAGTCAGTTAGGCAAAAGTTAAGACAACTAATTCAGAAGTCAACTGCAAAAGAATGCATAAATAAATAAAGCAACAAAATTTTTAAGAATTTTAAAATATTGAAATAGCAGCGCAGACTAGTTTTGAGAACTAGTTCACAAGTGAACAGTAAGAGAATACATACATAAAGAAAACCTACATAAATAGATTGTTAGATTTTATAAATTTAAATCAGCTATCAAAGAACCAGTTTTAATACATTTTGAACTAGATAGATGAACCAGTTCACAACTGATAAGATTTTAGTTTGAAAAGGACACTCCAGTATCCCTATACAATTGAAATTATGTTTCAAAATGTTTATTTAATGAATATTTGAACATTTTCTCATCAAATCTTCATTTAAACCAAGTTAAGGGTCAACAGTCATGTATTTGACTTATCTACATAAAATATACAGTAGTCGCTCTATATAGACTAACGCACACTTTCAACATTTTTCATCATCATTGCAGAGAAATTTTTGAGCCAACACAATCCGGGTCATCGGAATAGTACCAGCAGCGAGGCGACCAGCGAGGACATCAACTCCAGTGATGAGCATTCGAACAAGGGAAAGAATCGAGCAATCAATGGACACAGCGGCAACAACTCAGCTGGTGGCAACAGCAGCAGCAACAAGTCGCGTTCAAAGCGACAACAGAAGGCGCAGAGTGTGAAGCAAGCTCTCAACAGGACAACATTGCCGTCGTCGGGGCAGCAGCAACCACTGGAGGTGCAACCAACGATCAAAGTGAACAGCAGCAGCAACAGCAGCAAGTGCAAGCAGGGAAAATGGCGTAACAGCAACAGCAACACCAACAATTGCAACAGCAACCAAAAGCGCAGCAACAACAACAAAGCAAAGCAAACTAAATGCAGCAGCAACAGCAAGACAAATGGCAACAACATTATCAACAACAACAACAGCAGCAACAGCAGCAGCAACAATGGCAAATCATGTGGCAGCTACAGCAGCAACAGCAACTCCTCCTCAGCTCTCAGTTCTCCAGGCAGCTCGCCCAACAGCAGCAGTTGCAGCTTGAGCAGTGGCAACATTAGCTGCAGCAGCAGCAGTGGCAACAGCAGCAGTGGCAGCCACATTATGTGGCAGCCACGTGAAGAGCGACAGTTCAATAAAGCATATAGACAAAATGTCAACTTTCTGGTGCCACCATTGAGACAATATGAACGCCTAGAATTGGATGATGTTACATTGCAGCAACAGTTGCAACGTTATCTCATTGAACCACATCTGTTGCGTGTCTATGGCTTTCCCGTCGAGAGTGTTGTCCACGAGGGAGCCATCGAGATCTTCAAGTGTCTGCCACACATGAATTTTGCGGCTGCCCATGTCATGGCCGTTACAGAGACAGCTTTAACGGTTATCAATTGCCACGACGGTTTGAACACCAGCAACTTTGAGTACAGCAATCAGCCAGCAACAAATGAGGAGCTGCTCGAGTGCAGCAATGAGAATGGTCCGGCAAGTACATCAACGTCAACATCAACATCAACAGATTCGGGCAACATTTCACCCAGATCCCTGGACTCGGAATCGGGTGGCGAATGGAGTGGCAGTGAATGTGAATCATCATCGCCAAGTGGCATGGAACTCTATTGCAACTATGCGCACATGGAACGGAGTCTGGCCAAACAGTGTGTACGTTGCAAGCATGATTTCCTTGTGGATGAGATGAGTGGCCAGTATTTGACACGCGATGAATGCAGCTATCATTGGGGCAAATATCATCGGTGCTATGATGGCAATGCCTGGGTCAGTCGCTGGACATGTTGCAATGCCAGCGATGAATCGGATTCCGGTTGCACCCGTCACGAGTTGCATGTGTGGACGGGATCCGTAGTCGGTGTAAATGGACCGTATCGTGATTTTGTCCATACACGACCACGTTCAATCTCGATCAATCGCAATCGCAATAGTCCAGCTGCCGTTTATGCCCTCGACTGTGAGATGAGCTATACGGGACGGGGTCTGGATGTGACCAAGGTGTCACTGGTGGCCCTCAATGGTCAGTTGGTTTACGAGCATTATGTGCGTCCGGATGCGGATATTGTCGATTATAATACACGCTATTCGGGCGTTACCGCCAAGGATCTCAAATCGAGCGGCGTCAAGACGCTTGCCGAGGTGCAGCGCGATCTGCTGGATCTAATCGATGCCGATACCATTTTAATTGGTCACGGTCTCGATAATGATTTGCGGGCATTGCGACTTGTCCACAATACTTTGATCGATACATCGATTGCCTTTCCGCATTCCAGCGGCTTTCCCTATCGTCGTGCCCTTCGACATTTGACCAAAACACATCTGAATCGGGAGATTCAGAGTGGCGATGGTGCCACAGGTCACAGCAGTTTTGAGGATTCACGTGCCTGCATGGAACTGATGCTATGGCGTGTCCGCTGCGAACTGGACTCCGATGGCAGCTGGGAGGATTAAGAAAGCGGGCAACCAAAACGGGATCCGGAAGTCGGGGAACTTGGTCGGGGATTGGGCACGGATAAGGGGGGAAAATCCTTGGGACACGGGGCCAGCATGTACTTTTAGTCTATAAACCTGTTTGCTAGTTTGTAATTTTTCAATTTTTTCTCGATCAGAGGTCGCCTGTCCTGTAAACTAATCTCAGCCCATGACCTTCTACTTAAGGCCTACACAAACAAAAGCAAAGAGCATAAAAAGAAACTGGCTGGCGATCAAAACAACAATTGACAATTGGTCAAAATTTGTGGCATAAATGCAGGCAGAAGAACCCATATGAAAAAAGAGAAGAAATACAAAAAGAAACGCCCATAACAGAAATGACTAAATGTGTATTTATCGATACACAATAAACGATAAATGATATATAATTACAAATAAACGCGCATACGTAACTAAACATGCACACATAGAGAAGAACATCTGCATATATCTATATATATATATATATACATATATATGTATGTATGTATGTATAAATATATATACATGTTTATTACATATATGTTTATGTGTATATATGTCCATATATATTTATATATAAATATGTGTATTTATATTTATTTGTAAGCATGTATTTATAAAGAAATTATATACATATTTGGGTTTTATTTTGTTTTTTTTTTTTTGTTTTCGAACCACAAGAAAATGTACTGAAGTTTTAGCTGTGATGTTTTTTTCACTTTCTCACATATTTACAAATACAAAAGAAAACGCAAAAACACAAAAAAAAAAGATAAGAAAAGAAGAAAAAAGGAGAAGGAAAAGGAAAGGAGAAAGAAGAGTATATAAAACACATGAAATAATTAAAATACTATTCATATACTTATATTTACACTATCAAAAAAACAATTCGACAAAAGTCACTCCATTTGCTGTATCAAATTCATTATTTCGCCCCACTGTACATTGGACAAGCAACAAGAAAGAAAAAATTAGAGAAAAATGTTAATACGAATGAAGCATCTCATATTAAAAAACAATTTTGAATTACTTTCTACACACACCTCAGCATAAGAATAAGTTTAGCTTTCCAATTATCAATGTTTTCTTTTTAATTTCTTAGTTTTAACGACGAACTTTATTTATTTAAATATATTTTAGAAACGAATTCATGCCAATTAACTGCATCGAACTTAATGCAAAGGTTCATTGAAAATTTCTTCAAGTGTATAATTTTTAACATTGAACAACATCGCATTCAACCACAACCACATCAATAACAAAATGGAAAATAATTATTAATTATTATAATAATAAGTGTGAACATTTAAGATTTAAGCAACTATAATGTTTATTACTAGAATTATTATGAATATTATGATATATTATACTATTTTTTTTTTTTTGTAATTATTATTACTATTGTAATGATGTAACAATTGTTTCTAAGGCAAATGCTGAGAGAGACGAATATATAAAAACATAAGTACATATATATGTTTTATGTGTCGCAGTTCTCCCTTTTGCACAACAAATAATAGCAACAACATGTAGAATTGATGTTCCTAGCAGCAACTAGCGCACACATACATATTACGTATACGCATTACGTATACGTATCCAAATGTATTTTTATATATTGAATATCAAATATGGAAAATGCATCAGCGAATGCAAATGCAACACACACACAAAGAAAAAACAATTATTTGAAAAAAAAAAACAAAAAACAAAACAAAACAAAAACATCATCAAATGAAAACGATGCAGAAAATAAATGAAACATTAATTTGTTTTCGAACGATTTAACATTTACAACAACAAAATCTACAAACCTCTTTTTATTTAACAAAACGGGATAGTGGGCTTAATAATTCGTCAATCAGTCAAAAGTATAAAAGAAAAGTTCATTCATTGCATTCCTTTATGCAAGAGAATTTTAAAGAAATAAGATTCGATATTAGATAGTGTTTATAGTCAAAAGAAAGCTCATCGATTTTAGATTCAATATCAATATTTAAAAATATTGTTTGGAAAGATTTTATACATCTCGATATCTTTGAACCCAATGCACCAAACCAAAGTCTAATATAATCTAACCTAACAGACTGTTTCTGAACTCAAAAGCAATTTCAAGAATCTCTTAAGAAACAATGCTGTGTAATCTGATCGATTGGAATAAGTGTTCGATAGGCTGCAGCTGTTATGTGACCATGCTGATGCCGCCTTCAAGTCCATGACATCTCGAACTGGGCCACACACAATTTTTGGGGTCATTGTGAGATGAAAGTACGCACTTAACAAACCGCAGCAGCAAAGCAGAGCAAAACCAATAAACTTGGCTAATACTCGTATAACAGCAGATACCAACGAGCCCATATCACATCTGTTATTGTAATGCCACAATGTTGTTGTAGTTGTTGTGTGATACTTGTAATTGCTGTTTCAGTTGTAGTTGTAGTTGTAGTTGTAGTTGTAGTTGTAGTTGCTGCCACATGGGGAGACATGCGTCGCTTTTTTGGACACTGTATGCACAGCTGAGGGATTGAGCCGCATGCGCCATTAAATGTTTGCTCAATTCAGTAACTAGGAAGTGTTAAAACTGCGATGTATCGCAAAAACCAGCTAAAAATAAAGACATATACGCGTATATAGGCATTTACTCGCTAATATTCGACTGGTAGATATCCTGTAGTATGACAAAAGTGTACTACTAAACCAAGTTTAGCAAACAAATAATTGATTCAAATTTGAAACTCAGTTTAGCTGCAATTTAGAAGGAGAGATGAAAACATTGTACCCTGTAAGGGTCCATTTTCATCATACAGCAAAGTAATTACAGGAATTCCCCAGTTACAGGGTGTTGAACATAAGCTGATCTTAAGTAGTATCAAATGCTTGGCTAACAGCTGGCTGAAGTTATTGCTGGAGATGTCTTTGTCTTTGTCCAGACGCTGTCGTTGCAATTTGGGCAATACTTTTAGCTTTAAATGCCTGTGTGTGTGTGTGTGTGTGTGCAGTGAAAGTAGAAAGTAATCGAGATGACGAAATTTCAAATTAGTTGGCATTGCTTCTGCCACTGACAGTGGGGCAAAGTAGATCAAAGTCACATTACAAAATTGTATCCGCTATACATATATGTGTAGAGACATGTATACTAGATGATGGTATATAGTATTTGCTATATACTAGTGTATTTAAGCAACATTATTTGATCGCATTTTTTTCGACTTTGTATTTGTTTTCGTTGTAAGTTTTTTAGTTAAGTTTAGTTTAGTGTATTTCATTTAATTTGTTGTTTTTCTTTTTGTTGGCGTGACAAACGTGCAACTCACTCGCTCGAACCCCTTATATAGGCGGCAGCTGTATGTGTGTGTATGTGTGTATTAGTAAGGGCGGGGGGTGTGGCAGAGGGAACTACTGAACGGTGCTATCATTTGACGTATGAAGGCGATCGACTAAATAAAAATTGAATGTTCGTGTTTGGCACATTTGTGCTAAAAATCGCATCGATTGTTTTTAATTGTACAATGGACATGTCCGAGAAATGTGTTTACCCATCTAGAGATACACATACATATGTATACATGTATACATGCATACATATGCATATGTACACACTAACACACATAAGCACACATATGATCGCTAATTTGTAATACATAGTTGCTATGTACATAGCAACAGCGATACACTACATAAACTAAACTAATGCATAGACATATAGTAAAATAAATTAAAGATCAATTCTGGCAGCAGTTCATAATACTCTCTCTTAGTAACGGCTGCAATAACAATCTATTTCGATAGTACGATAACAGAATACAATTGATCAATCACTTGCACATAAACTGCATTGATCCTACGACCAACTCCGATAAAGGAATTAAGAATAGAACAAACTCATGACTTTCTTCCAATCCGTTCTGTTCAGGAAAAACACAACATTTTTATCAAGACTTGCGTTGCGCAATGCCTGAGAAAATTATAATACTCTATGCAAAGTGTAAACAAAATAAATAATATGTGATAAACATTGTTTGCTCTCCTGTCCTAATATATTCACAAGTTTCTATAAATGTATGCTTGTATATTATGCAATGTGAATGCGATGAAAATTTAGAGAATTATACAGATGATAATATCTTTTCAAGCGTTAGCCATGTGTATAAAAGTCGGACAAACTGGATTCTTATCAAATCGGTGTGCAAGGGTAATAATATTACGTTTTGATTAAATTGTTTTACATTGTTTTAAAGTTTTAAAAAGATTTTCACAGCAGTATAATTGCAACTAATTGTTGTAGTTATAACTGATTGATTGATGATGATTGATGCAGTCAACTGCACAGCTTTTACAATTCCAATTTCAAATTTACGAAAATACGCTGC
Source organism: Drosophila neotestacea (assembly GCA_035044365.1). Classification (NCBI taxonomy): domain Eukaryota; kingdom Metazoa; phylum Arthropoda; class Insecta; order Diptera; family Drosophilidae; genus Drosophila; species Drosophila neotestacea. Next base: position 1,433,511 of record JAWNMD010000799.1, read on the forward strand.
AATTTAAAATGCTTATCGGATTATCGATCAAAAGTTGCATTGTTTGATTGCAGTTTCAGTGTTGAACAGCGGTTGCATTGCGTGGGTGTTTGGCGCGTAAGTTGAAATGCTTGTTAACTTAAGAATGATGCTATCGCTGCCAAAAAAATTTCAACAGTTCCATGAATATCCATACACACACAGACACACATACACACATACACACACCCGTGCTCACAAAGGCAAATCAAAATATATGATTATAAAATTAAATTTAAAGCGTTTTATTAAACATATGGCTAAATTTTGACTTATGATTCATCATACGCCGTGTGTGTACGCATTGCGGCTGTATTGTGTAAAAATTCAATAAATATTCGAATTTACCAAATTTGGATAAGACGAGTTCAGTATGAATCATGTGAATATCATGTCAGTCAGCTAGCCTGGTCAGCTTTTCAATTTCTTTGAAAGACTTTAACTTTGATAATGTCGTCATATAAACATAAATACTCATGTTATATAGTAATATACATATATATGTATATGCAAATGTTTTATATTAAATATATTGTGATATTCTCATATAATTTTTGACCATATGCTGATTCCAGTCGGACCAATGAGTACGAGTGAGTACCGCAGTGAGTACCCGTTTCAAGTTTGACAGAACGTGAGCATTTGCAATTGCTGGCGCCTATGCTAGCTAGTATTAATTATACAACAACATTGAAAACCAAAACAAATATAAATTGTAAACAATACCCAAATATCGACACACGCAAACACACACACACACACATACACATAGAATATACGATATGTACATACATATTTAATACTGAAACTCAACTAGACGTCGCAGGCCAAATGTCGTCATTTTTTGTTGGTCTTTGATGACGTGATTATTTTTTAGTGAAACCAACGATATCTCACTATATGGTGGGCGGTGGGCGGTGGGCGGTGGAAGGCGTGCTTCCAAATGACATAATAATTTTATACCGAAATGCATTTGGAATAATCAACTTCTACAAATTTTAAAAGCATAAATTTGTTTTGAATTGAATGATTTTGAGAATGAAAATTATTAACTATTCATAATGAAAATTAAATTTCTATTAGACCTACAATTATAATAATTACTTTAAAATTTTTTCAATCTTATTATATCAGAGTAGCGATAAAAAAAGGTATTACTTTTGTAGAAAAAAAGAATACGTGTGAAATGGAGAATCATTCTATTACACAACCAGAAGGACATCAAATCTGTTACAATTCTGAAATGAAAAGTCATTTATTGAGGCTGTTATAAAAAAGCGTTTCCAATCTTGTTATTTAAATTACATATATGATAGAGATGGAACTATATTGGATAAGAATGTATAGAAAGACGGTTAGAAGAATTCGATTTTAGATGTTAATAAAAAAAGTAATACCCAAGACTTTTGCGAAAGTAAAGCCAAAGAAGAATAGAGACTTGAACAGACTTTTAAAGAATAAACGAAAGAAGTAACATATAAAGATTGTAGATTTACCACATCAGTCTGCATTATATGGGAGTCACGTAGTCGTCGACAAATATTCTCTTATTTTTCAGGGAGGAGCGTTCAACGCACAACGGGCCTTCAACTAAGTATAAAATATATATTAATATATATATGTATATAGTAAAAACTAAAAAAAATGAAAAGATTTATCATGTTGTTGGAAAATATTGCCATGAAAATATGTTTATGTTTGGCATAACTCAACGGTAAGTCGACTAGGGGCAATTGTGGTCACATAATTCTTCCGAAGAGGCCCTCCGAAGACGTATGTATTAGAGTACTACGACTCAGCTTGTTAATTGTGCATGAATACAGAAACACACACATAGATATTCAGATATATGTATATATATATATATATGTGTAAATGTGACAAGGCTCCTATAAATCAGCTTGGGTAAGGCGAACATTTGGTCAAGAGTCAACACTTCCAGCGGCTACAAATCTAATGAAAACTATGCGAAGAATGTTGCAAGATCCGCGACAGCTCAACACATTTTCTTCTCGTTATTTTTGGACAACGCTGCACAAGTATAGGCGCTTCCATGTGTAGATGTATGTATGTACAATGTACATATGTATATACATATACATACTATGTATGTGCAGTGCCGTATCTGAAATATTTTCACCCGGAGAAACGATTCAACAACCTATTTTTTTAATTAAAATTATTTTTAATCTCGCTTTTTTACTTTTAACACTGTTCAAATTAGTCGTGCTTAAAAGTCAAAATTTTGTAAAACTATTTTTCTTATTAAATTTTAGACAATTTACTGGAGGTATCCAGAATTCAAAATGGTCTTAACTCGCCAAGCCCCTTTTCTTTCACAAAGTTTAAGAGCTTTTCCCTTATATGAAGAAGACATTTCCCTTAAATGTCGGTTCAGTTTATTTGAAAGTTATGGTGTCGTTGTTGGGGTCTGACAACTAATTAGTTAATAATAATTATAACAAATTTTCATACAAGTACATACAAGTATTTAAAAAAAAAATTATATAAATATATTAATTGCTATATGATCATTTAATTAATATAGTGAAGAGCTTTTTTATTATAGCGAGGCTCGACTGTAGTATGGCATATATCATTTTACTGGGTAGCTGCTGCAGCTTCCCATTCCCAGCTGCCTTTCTCACTTTCGCTTTTGTTGTTGTTGTAGTTGCTGTTGCTTTTACCAAAAGGGAAATAAACCTGCTACCGCTCTTGTTGTTGTTGTTGTTCTTGTTGTAGCTGTAGATATTGGTACTCTTGTTGTTGCTGTTGCCGGTTTTCTTCTGCATTTTTTTGACTAACTTATCTAATGGGTCGGTATGCTTCATATGTTGGCTTCTTGCCACGACATGACAACGAAAACGAAAGTGCAACAACTTGTTTACTGCTGCCTCATTCCCTACTCACCCCCTCCCTCCCTTGTCCCACTCGGTCCGTTCCTCCCTCCCCCTTTGTTTCAAGCGCTTTGTCGGGTCGTCGATTTAATGAACTCCGTTGAACGCTTAGTCAAGTTGAAGGCTTTCAATGGCTTTGGCCGGCTAAATAAACCCGCCTTGGCTGCCAATTTCAATTTGTTTATCAACTTTTGTTGCTGCTGTTGTTACTGCTGTTGTTGTTGTTTATTGAGTATTTTTTATTTGGCTTTATTATACGAATAAGCGAGTGCATACAACGAGTTTCAAAGGCATTGCTCGTGTATTTGAAGAGTTGTCAGCGTATTTTCACACCCACATTACCAACAACAATTACCACAAAAAATTTAACCCACCATTTCGGTTTCTGGGCCACAGCCACGTGGGTTGACGGCAGCTTAAATGTGAGTTTGCCCCTGGAAAGTTGGCTGCGCAGTTGTTAGTGAAAGTTCAAGGCTGTTGCCGCCGTGCAACAGGTAAACCCAACACCAACACCAACAGCAACAGTAATAACAATAAAATAAATAAATATATACAGACTGGCTGCATGTTTAAATATTGCTCTTTGATAAAGAAAATTTGTGTGCACGAATATTCCATCTTGGGTCAAACACCGCATGCATTTTTTGTGTGTGTGTGTGTTTGTTTTTCTTTGCACTAATTAAGTGCACACATTTCATTTTATTCTTGATCGCTATCTATCTCTCTTTTTTTCTCACCCTATCTCTCTCTTTCCTTGTTGACATAAGTAAATTACTCATACGACTCCCTGTCCTTTCCAATGTGGTTGATCAGATGGTTGTAATCTATCTCCATCTCTTCCTTTAGCAATCGCTGTCTTTTTCACTCTCCCTCGTTCTATGTCCTATATATTACTCCATAAATCGAATTATGCATACTAAGCACAAATAAAATATATGTAAAGAACATTAATTCAACGTATATTCATATAATGCTTCTATTTAGTTTGTAATTGATTTGCTGTAATTTATTTGTTGTGCTCATCTTTCAAACTCTTTCTTGACTCATCAACATGTTTAGATTGAATTATATAGCATATATATAAATCTAATATCATAAATATACATATGTATATATTTGATGAGTTCGATCGCCCCTTTTAAATTACCCGAATTCGACTACATTTTTGAACCAGTTTCAAACAGAACTTGAATCGATTTAATTTTTAATTAGGCTTCAGCAGGTTTTTGAACCGATATTTAACACGCTTAATTAATTAATATCTAATAATCGTTTGAAAAGTTTTCGATTCGATGTGGCGAAATTGTTTCCCGGAACTTAAAATTAATCGTTTTGCAAATATCGATAGGATCTCCCAAGTAATGATTTTCTGCCTGGACTAGAAAAGCTTGTAAGCTTGTTTTCTTTTGCACCTTTCCTTGTGGCATGTGGTATGTGGCATGTGGCAAGTGGTGCCAGGTAATGCAACTATATGCATCCGAAAACTTGTGTTAAACTTAAACTAACTATGTTGGGTGCCAGCTTGTCACACGACTTTCAAATTGATAACTATTAAAAATAATCAAATTATGAAGAGAAAAACTATAAAGCATAAAAAAAGGTGTAGGCAATTTGTTGCATGTTGCAAATGTTGCATTTATTGCATGACGACGACAATGTATCAATTTTTCATCATTATTATATTCATTTTTATGACGTAGGCGGCCTGCATTTCCTCAATGTTGCCTAATCCGGAAAATTCAAAAGGGGTTTTTCAAATACAGCACGAACAGGCGCCGTTTTATTTGAGTAATTATGAATATACCACAGATACTCATGAATATGTATGTCTGAATGGGCGTTACACTAAAGACTAGTATAAACAATTCGACTTTAATAACTCGCTCACACTTACCAAGGGACGAGGGAACTCAGGGTCGATTGCTTTTCTTTGTGTGTTTGCGTCAGAAGCAATAGGAAATCATCCTGAAAGGTTCTTTACCTTTAAAATGCACTTAAAGTATTTCTATGGCCAGGTTTAGGATAACCTATCCGTTAATTAATCTTTGTTGTTAATCATAAAAAAACCCTGTTTTCCTAAATTTAATTCCTTTATCAGCACAAAAAAAAGCGTATATATCAAAATTATTTTGTTGGCCTTTTATTTCTTAATGCTTTATTATTTTGATTTTGGTTTAAATTTGATCAAAGTAAGTCCTAACATTTATGTCCAAAGTTTCCTATAAACGTCTGCAGGAAAAACTCAATTATAGCCCTACAAAAACTATGATAGCTATGAGATATCAATAAAATTTGATCAGGATGACAAAAGCATGTGAAAGTTTTAATTTTATTTGGTACAAATAAAATCTCTTACTGCACAGAAATACCACATGGTATAATACATCGAAAAGTATGAAACGCAAACCACATAGCGTTACACATTCCCACACAAAATGATAATACCCAAAGCAAGTGTACATATAAAGCACAGAGTTTTCCGCATGAAAATCGTTGCGAGCTTACGACCATATTATATAGCCAGAAAGTTAAGTTATAATGAATGGTAGTATGAATATCAATGCCCAACCAAGCATGCTTTAACTCATTAGCAATCAAAAGCACTTTAAAAACGAATTACTTAATATAATTTATCGATAATCACTTCATTTGCCTAATGCACAAAGGGATACTGATTGTGAGATATATAGAGACCGTGTTGATAAGGCTATCGTCCGGAAAACGCTCCGCATTCTCTGTAACATTCTGAATAGGATTTTGATAATGATGCATTCTTTGTTTCTGTCATTGGTTAAATTATTCAACATTTAAAAGATATTATTAATTATTAACAGACCGACTGGGAAAAGCACTCCGACTGTATCTATATGACCTTCGAAATTATCCCACTTGGAGTATTGTCTTTAACGTACTTAATATTACAATATTAAATTCTCAGGAATATTTAAATGTACCCAAATTATAAATATTTGACTTACCATTTGAACAAAAGTTCAATGTCAGACGCAATTAAAAACCGTTTTTCAGCAATTTTGGCTATTACAATATATTTATCGGGCCATTTCCGAATTCGGCACATTGGAAAAAGTGAACGAATAAATCAAAAACAAGTTCGTTCGGAAGATTTTGAAACAAAGCTGAAAATTATAGATAAAGTTTTAGCCTATTATAGAAACAATAAATTGTTTATAAAGTTAGAAAATGAAAGTTTTTGAAGCGTAATTTAATTTTAATGTAGCAAAAATACTAAAGGAATCGAAATCTGAATTCGGACAAGGCAAGTTTAAATATCGCTCATTTACTTGAAGCCTGGTATAGCTCAAAAAACGACAGAAATTTACTGAAATTGTCATTTCAGTAAAATTATGAAGTCTTTTGACACTCACATAAAGAGTATACAAGTTATTAATTATGAAATTTGTACACAATATAGAACCGCATATAAAGAATATTTCTGCATTATTAACTCAAAGTGTGTTTTGAGTTACGACAGGCTTCAAGTAAGTGAGCGATATGTCTATATGTTTTGATCACTTTCAGGCTTAATCGTACATAATGTAGTTTATATACATCTGTTGCATTTGGAAGAAATGTGTCTTATTTTGGCCTAAGACATGCGGTAAATGCAATTGTTAATTGCTGGCCAAAGTCGCCGCTGTAGTTGCTTGCTTGTAAATAATACCAGTTATTTCGCCATCCTTTGTATAACACAGCGCCTGCATAAGTTATTTTCGGTAATATTTTAACTGTCGCACCGCATCCACAATTTGATTAAAAATATACTCACTTATTACCACTGTAAAGGCAAATTGTGGCCGGCACACTGCTGTTTGGTTCCAGTTTGGCAACCTGCTCGGATATGGCCATGCCGATGCCGGAAACATTTGGATTAATGTTGCCCTTGGCTAAATAACAATCCATTAGGAACATATAAACAATTACATTCTTGCATTTAATGTTAATTTATCGTTTACTCACTGCCCAAGCATAAGCCTTGTCGATTTGCTAGCAGCGCACCCACCGTGTCCTGTTGTGTGACGCTGCAAGTTAAGTTTATAAGAAATTTGTTCAATTACCTTTTGCTACACTCACATTTCGTTTAATACTTCTTCTAGGGGCTGCTCCATTTGTTGTATCACAATTGTCCAAGAGTTGATAAAATGAAAACAAAGAATAAACCAAAACAATGCTAGTTAAGAAATTGACTATCGATAACTAGCTATCGAAAACGGATAGAGCCTGCCAACTCACTGCAAACAGTATTGCAAAACGCCAACAGAATTTGCTGAATAAATAAATAACTGAAACAATCGATGACGTTTTTAAATTATGTATTTGCTTGTATTAAAAACATATTAAAATATTTATGGTAAGCAAATGTATTTACTTAAGAAAAATGTCGGTTTTAAGCTTCTACTGACAGAGTCGGATCGATTGGCTGTTATATCAAACTCAATTCAAATTTGCAGGCAACTTTTAATTAATAAGATTAAGTAATTATATTTTATTAAAAGCATTGTACATAAAAATACGCTACATTATGTGGCAAATTTAAATTGTCTGTGTTGGCCGCCAACTATATTTATCAATATTTTTCTTTTCTTTTGTTTTTATTTTGTATATTTCAAATCAAGATAGAAGTTTAGTTATTTATATTTTATGTGTTATACTCTATGATGATGGTTGTGGAGCACGACATTTGGAATTTGTTGAAATATATGTATAGTATTTATATATATAATATAAACATAGCTTTAACATTTATATAATCGTACATATTGCGAATAAAAAACCGCCTCAAAAATATAAAGGTATGTATTGATACTAAGTATACTACTACTACCGTTTTTTCTTTAGGTGTAGGTTTACATGTGTGTGTGTGTGTGTGTGTGTGAGCGTGTGTGTGTTTAGGGACCTTAAACAATTTCATATTTCTCCACAAATAGAATCGTTTCACTTGAATACTTGACGGATGCATCATTCTCCACCTGAACCACATCTAGGGCACTGATTGCCGCATAGGGCGTCTTGGATACAAACGACACCTGCAAGGGGAAAAAGTCGCCTGGTATAGAGGCACTGCAGCTAAACTCCATGGATCCGGACTTATTGGCGGCATCAATGATGGGAATGTGCCACTGCAGCACATGTTTGCGTGAATCATAGTTGTAGGTGCCATCGTATTCTGCCACCGAAGGTTGTACATTCAAGCTGCAAGGTCAAGAATATATCAATTAGTCAACTCTGAAAGGAATTTGCATGTTGCCTCATACGAATCATCATCATTTGAATAAATCATCACCAAAATAAAGGCAGAAGCATAAATTATAAAATTCTACTAAGAAAAAACATTCAGAGTACAAAAACTAGGAAAATTCTAATAAAGGAAGTTTTGTTTTCTTAATAATTGTACCCTAATTTTAGTATTCTTAGTAGTCGACATTCTCATAGGAAATTGCTAAACAAAGCTAAGAAATTACTTACGGCAATGGTATAACAATGGCCACGTCTTGCAGCTCCAGATGCTGTGCCTCCAGTTCGTATTCAATGTTCACATCGCAGCCACCTTCTCCATTATCAGAGGGCCAGCAGTTGACTATGAATTAGAAAGAGATCAAAAAGATACAACTGTGTAAGCGAGAGAGATGCCTTGGAGTCCACAATGTAGTCACTTACTGGTTAATGGTATGGCCGATTCATCCTGCGTGATAAAACGCCACTTGAGTACACCAACATCGGTGTTCAAGGGGAACGGCTTTGCCGGATTCTTGAGTCCAATCATGGCACGTGACTTGAACAGCTCCTTATCAACATTCGGATGCGTTTGCATCTGTATGCCTTGCGTATCATTATTGGCCAACTTCACCTTGATTTTGCCCAGATTCTCGTCGGAAATGCGCAACGTTAGCAAGCCGGAAAGCTCAAATTGTTGAACGCCACCATCGCGTCCTAGACGCACCACCAACTTATCCTCCATTTTGAGATGAACACTACAGGAAATAAAAGAGTTGATTAATATGTAGGGAAAGTGTATTCGACTTGGTATTGTACCTTTCTGTATGAATGTCTGCTGAGATTTTCGCCTTGGCAGCTGCACTGGCGCTAGCTGCGGCTCCACCTCCACCAGCAGCAACAGCTGGTGCCACATTGGCAATCTTTTCGCCCTCGCTCTTCAGCTGATCCACAAAGCTGTCCACATCCTTGGATTTGCCACCCAACTTGAGAGCATTACGCGAAGCGGGCTTTCTGTACGATATTACAAATTGTCAGTTAAGAATTATGACGTAGAAATTAAAGATAATAATGTCTACTTACTGTGCCGCTTTGCTGGCCATCGGCTTGCTGTCCAGCTCGATTGATGGAGCACCAACACCTCCACTGCCTGAACCAGTGCTAATGCCGCTGCTGCCGAAGCTATCAGAGCTGAAGCCGCCACTGCGTCCGCCTAGGCCACCCATTGAGGGACCACCACGTTTGGTGGCCTCCATGCGTTGACGCTGCAGTTCCTTGGCCTTTTCACGCATCTTTTGACGCGCCTCACGCTCTTGGGTCTGACGCACCGCCTGATAGACCTTCTCCTCGTGAGAGTCCATTTCCACAAAGGTCTTGATTTGAGCCAGATTAACGCTCTCCCTGTAGCCAAGAGCGACAATCTCATCAAAGGCGAATATCAAATGAAAAGCATTCTCCACGATCTCCTTCTCGTCCAGCGAGTGACTGTACTCGGGGATCTGCAAAGTAATAGGCAAAGACTAGATTATAGAACAAAGTAGAATGAAATGTGATGAATAATCACTTACAACTTTAGAGAACAAACGCAGCGTTTCCAAATCCTCCAGTATGTTGCTGGCCTTTGTGGTTATCAGTAGCATATAAAGCTTTTCCATCGGCTGATAAACGTAACGCACTGAATCTGTTTCCACATAAGTGTGTTGCTTTCCAGCTGTCATCAATTTGGGAAATGCTGCCAGCAATCCCTCAATACGTGCCTTCGTCATTTCAACAAACTGACGTGACAATATGACTGCGTGTGTGTGCGAGTAAGGTTAAAATTCAAATTATACAAATATTTAATAATATAAATATTGTTAACAATTATTCTTACCTTTGCCATTCTTTGTGCAGACTGCCGCAGCAATGAGTACCTGGAAATAAAAGTAAACGATAAATCGAGATTAGTTAAAAATCGCCGACGTTGACACGCGTGTATGTGTGTGTGTGTGTGAGCTGGTGCTTACCATTTTAATGCAGCGGTAATAGAAAGTGCCAATTAATAATTTGAAATTCCCTGTTGTAATGTGTAGCTAGGGGCAATAAATTAACTGTTTTGGAATGATCAAAACAAATTGTTTGTTAATCAATCCCAAGTCCGCGTAGCTGACGTGTTCGGTTCTTCAACTAAAAAAAATAATGTTTACGATTGCGTGCGTGTGTGTGTGATGACAGCGCAGAGCGGACTGACAAGCAATCGCTGATGTCACAATTGCTTGACTTGCCTATCCAGCAAGTATACTCGTATATTAAGCCAATTGTATGCCGAAAATAACTGTAAAACTTGTAATTTATACAATGGTAAATGATATGTTGTTCGTTTAATTCAAAAAAATGCATAGATAGTTCTGATAAGCAAAATCTATCGTGACGTCACAACTGACTGCCTGTATAACATCGATAACACACGATAATAATACTATCGTTTCTGCAACTAAGATCCGATTAAATGTTCAATTCAAACTGCAACTGCTATGAAAATTAATTCCACTTTCGATATATTTATTTAATTAGATACAGTTCTTAATAATTTGTACACGTAAAATTTAAAAAAACGTTCGTGAAATTATCAATTATCATTTTTTAGCTAATATTTTCAGTCATTAATTTATAAGTATTTTTTTTTACTTGACTGGAATCTGTATACAATAATGTACTTCTTAATTTATTAATTAATTGTACTTTTCGGCTGGTATGTTCAGTCATTGTCAAGTTAGTTTATTATTAATGTTTCCACTTGATTGGCGATCGCGGCATCTGCGTTTGACCCTTGATTTTTGTTCTTCTCCTTGGCATACTCGACACTCAAGATGCGCATGACCTCTGCGGCTGTGAGATTGTCCCGTTTATGCTTCTTAAAGTTATCCTTAACGTATTTGGCGAATCCTGTCGCCTGGCGCACTGGCGTCGCCACAATATTCCCCTGTTTATCCTTCTTGTTCAAATGCAGCGTTATTGGACCCGCGCATTTGCGACAACGGAGATCCTCCACTTTACGAGATCTTGTGTGGGCATGTGATCTATTTGAAGTACGGGGAATTGAGCTAAAATATTCAGATTATGTATGGATCGACGACACTTACTGAATGTTACAATTGTCACATCTATAGGTATACTTGAATTCGATGGCATAATTGTGGCACACCTTAATGGACGGCAAATCGGGAAGTGCACTAACGGCCCTCTGTGCCCACATCTTCCAGGTGCGTCCGTGTCCGCCCTCACCATTGAAAACCCAGGCAGCTGCATGACACAATTCATGAATAAGGGTACAACGCAATCGATCAGCGCTGGTCAAAACCTTCACACTCAACTCTACAGCACTCAAACGTTCCCCGACTCTGCAAAAAAGATGAAGATGATGAGGACAATATTTAGGTATCACAATTTCAGACGCACCTTTGCTTATTTTTGCATCTGCCTGCCGTATTGCGGAGCAGTTTTGACCAAGTGACAGGCACATCCAGTTTGTTATCAAAGACCTCAGCATTGAAAATGTTGTACAACCGCTTCGCCAACTCCTCCTTATTGCGATTAAAGTTCTCTCGGTAGAAGAAGGCTTCATTGTCGCACAAATCGCGACTTAACTGACCATCCAGGGATTTGATAAAACTGTATTTGCCATTGCCATTAATCCTTGGCGCCTGTACCTTTCTGTTACGATTCACGGACTTGGGCATAGTAGGTGTTGCCTGTGGTGTGGGCAACTTAAAGACAGGCTTTGCCTTTGGCGATTCTACAAGTATGCCCAATTGTTTCTTTACCTCCTGCACACGCTTATGGACATTCGTGCCAGGCAAGTATACGTTCTCCAATTGATCTAGACTATCCAAATCGATTGCTTGATCTACAATTTCTTTGGCAGCCTTATCGTCCTCATAACCAGTATTTGGCGTAAAGAGCTGACGACGCGCCGGTTTTGTTATTGGAGTTGATGGAGTAGCACTCAGTTTTGGTTTTTCTGTGGCACGACAGGTACGTAAAATATCGTCAAGTTTTTTGGGAAATCCGGGAGCTGTAAAAATGTTAATTAGACAGATTAACAAAGGAGATATATGTATGTATGTACTTTTAAATCGAAAATACTTTTCTTTCTATCACTTTAAGCTTTACACAAAATAAAACAAATATGTTTCCTTAAGTGGAAATCATGGTTTTCCTTAAGCTCTGTAAATACCATTATTGGATGTACTCCAACTGATTTCCCATTGGTTTTTTAAGCACTACATAAAGTGGTAATCTTTATACTCTATAGCTACAAGGAAATTCCCTATCGAAGCACTTACATTTCTGTACAGTTTCGCCATCGGGACTGTTGACCACCTCCACCTGATCCTTCGTTAGATCCAAATAAGTAACATGGCCATCATCGACATCACTGTTTTCACTGGAATTGGTTGCATCCGCATCTTCGTCATCGGAGGCATCTGTACCGCTGTCAGAATCAATAAGAGCACGCCAACGATCCTCATGTACATGGTTGGTGCGGACACGCTGTTTGCTTGTCGCTTTTTCCGTTCTTGGCAAATGCGTCGAATTCAACTTTGCATTTCGCTTAACTACGAGGATGAGAAATTAAATTGTTAGATGATCCCATAAATACCTTTACAAATCTTTACTTACATATGCTAAAGTCATCCAGAGCACTTTCATTCGGCATGGCAGCTGGCATACGTTTCTTGGCAGTAGTGGCTGCAGCACGACGTGCTCTGGGTTGGCGTCTGATCTCTGTCAGAGGTGTGCGATCAACAGTTGAAACTGCAGCCTTGCCACCGCTGCCACTGGAGCGTTTAAGGGTACGTATAACATCTGGAGTTTGCCAGGCTTTGCCGTATAGTTGATTTAATAACTGCTCAGCATTTGCCAAAAAGTCAGCATTCTCTGAGGCATCCTCACATAGTATGGAACGTTCCTTCTCCTGTCGCTGTTTCTCTTGTTTATCCTCCTGCTCCTCAGGCGGGGATTCCACATAGTTATCGTTGGCATCTCCATCGGATTCAGCTGAACTCGAGTCCATTGTGGGTATGTGTATCTTTATGTTGATTTTCGCTGAAATATTAATACTGCTCACTTGTATGGCAGGTGATCCATCCCCCGATCCCTCCGTGGATGTTGCCGATTTTGGTCTTACTGGCGATTGCTCTGCTTCGCTGCAAGTCTCTGGTATAGTAACCGATTCATTGGGGTCCACATCGTCTAGAGTGGAGTGTTGAGCAGACAGCTCCGATAACGGCTCCTCTGTGTCTATGTCGGGTGTATTCACCTCCGTGTCATTGTGTGCCAACCTCTTGCTGCTGTCCTCCTGTTCCTCGGAGCACATTGTATTGACTTCCGTGTCATTGTCCGCCAGACCTTTGCTCCCGTCCTGCTGCAACTGCTCCTCGGAGCACACTGTTGTGTTAACCTCCGTCTCATTATCCGCCAGCAATTTGCTGCTATCTAGCGATCTTTTGGGTGGGTGTGGTGAGGATGGGGGTGATGGTAACTGTGTGACATCAACGTCCTGGCTCATGGACATCGTGTCTGCGCTGGCGATGTGTGAATGCTCGGTTAATCCACGACGCTGTATCTCATGGCGTTCGAAGGAAACATCACGTAGAAACGCCTGAATGCGTTCCACCTTATCAATGGTCAATGGAACACCGAGAAGTTCGCCAACCGAGCGTATTTGCTGTTCACTTACTGCCATGCTTTCCTCCACCACCAGCTGATCCTGATCCTCATTAGGCTGTGGATCACACTCACTGCCAGTTGTATCCGAGATGGTAATGCATGAATTCTCATCATCATCATCATCATCATTATCATTAGCATCTTCCTCAGTTGTGGATGATATGCATATTGAGACTTCCTGGGGTTGCTTTGGCTGCATTGTCAAGGTGGAGACTCGTGTGGAGAGCTGCTCCACATCCTGCTGAACAGTTTTCTGCATTGTCAAGTTGGATACTTGTGTGGAGAGCTGCTCCACATCCTGGTCAAGTGTTTGCTGTGTATAACCATCACTACTTATCTGCAAAGCATCCATATAATCAGAGACATCGGGCTGTGAGCTTATCGGTGTATTATGCTCCACTCCCATTACAACTGAGGATGAGGAATCGCTGCGCAGTAATGGATGCTCATAAGATTGTACAGTATTCTTATTTTGATTTTGATTGTGATCACTAAGCTCTGTCAAGAGCCGGCGACTTGCGCTGGAACAGGTTGCTATCGGTTCCTTTGCCTTTTCCAATTGCTTTTTTTTGTTCGAGGATAGCGTCAGTTTGGCAAATTTATCTTTTATCGGCACATTGACTGTCGACGGATCGACAGTTCGAAACAATTTAAATACGCTTGGATCCGCCATCTTGTCAGCGTCGTTCGAGTTTCGGTTTTCGAATTAACCGTACAAGTTCAATGGAAAAACAGTAACAAAACGCATGTCAAAAAACAAATGCAAATACGAAACTCGCGGGCGTCTTATAAACAATTGAGCAGTTCGTGCGTGAGCGCGCACTATAAGTTTATTTCTGCTTGTACCACAAATATGTTATATATTAATAAAATATAATACGCATTTAAATTATTTGACTATAATTTAGATCAAAATTATTAAAACAACTTGAATTCAACCGCAGTCTTTTTGGCTTTATTTCACTGATCACTAGGGCTATTCAAAACTATCGATATATCGATGGGTACTTTTTCGTGCTGTTATATTTGTGTACGATAGTTTTGGATGGCGATAATATTAATATTGATATCGATATATTAGCAACAATAATAACAACAAAAACAGTTTACAATTTTAGTGGTTTGTTTTGACCACCTGTCTTAATGGCTTTAAATGCCAGCGGTAATATCTCTTCCAAGCTATCCTTGGGCCTGCTGAATTTCATATTGGCCGTCAGCTCAGGATGGGCACTTAAACACTACAGCACAGATCGACATGCACTTGCCGGTTATGGTTTATTTTTTGCACACAGCGTGTTCTGCATATTGCGATACACGCATCCCAATCCCGGCCAGGTGCAGCGACTGATTTGTGAGCAATCGCTGCGCTATTCACCGGCTATATTTGTAACCTTAATCATTGGCCAGATGAAGAGCATCACCAGTGGCATTCAATTAATTGGAGGAGTGAACTGGAAGTGCGTTGTCCTGGGATTATATGGAGGCGTCTTGTTGCTGACAACGATTCGACGATGCCTGGGGGAAAAGTCTACACTGCGACAAGTGCTCGGCAAGATGGAAAGGATGAATCACACATTGTGCGTACTGTGGAACATCTATTGCCTGTGGCGCATTGCCATTGTCGATGAATATTGGTGGTCATTGGGATTGGCACTCCTGGTTATGCTAAATCACTTTGTGCTCTGGCGTCTAACGCTACGTTTCAATATCACATCCCTCGAGGTGGACACTGTGGGCATGTGCTTCTCTGTCATCTTTGCCATCAATGCCAGCCAAGAGCTGATTGAGGATACAAGATGATGAATCATAATTTTTAAACAATCAATTGATGCTGCATTTAGCACAAATGGAAAACGTTGAGACATATTTATACACATGATACAAACATTAATTAAGCAGTTGAATCTTTACCATATACTTGTTAATCTCTTGAGATGTTTTTTATAGTTAATAAAACTGAAAGTGTTTTTTTATATGCATTAGATTTCTCTTCGTTATTTTTTATTGAGAGTACGTACATACATATAAACTGCGATCGCTTGGATTGGACAATTACAATACAGACCTTACTTTTAAGGTTTAAGGAAAATCATGAAAAAAAAATAACTAAATCAATTAAACCTAATCATTAAGAAATGCTTGAATGTGAGGAGCTGAAGGAGGAGGTGAACGATGAAAGGAAAACTTTTCTAAGCGTGTGTATTATCATCCTCGACAAAGTCCTTGGCCTGCTCCCGAGTCACACAATCAATGTGGCTGACCTTGTTCCTAAAACGCACACCATAGAATTTATGGGCATTCTCGAGCAGCTCCGGCCTGAACGTGGTCGTAATAAATTGTGCAGTGTCACTCAGTTCATGGATCATATCAGCTACCGCCTTACGATGCATTGCATCCAAAGCCTGTCAAAGAATATACCATATATTAAATGAAGAATTTCGAATATAAATAATTCCTTCTCACCTGATCGATTTCATCAAATAGATAGAATGGAGCTGGATCGCATTTTTGTATGGAGAAGATGAGAGCGAGTGCAACAAGAGATTTTTGTCCACCGGAAAGTTGATTCATTTCACGCATTTCCGCATCGATGCCAGTGAAAGAGACACGTATGCCAATGCCTGTGAATGCATCGGAATTGGCCACCTCCTTCTCCATCTCCTCACCCTCGTTGTCCTTTGTCTTCAGTATCAAATAACCAGCACCTTGGGGTACAAGTTTCTTAAAGACCTTGGTAAAGTTTTGGGCAACCTGTCTGAATGTAAATTGTATGGCCTCGACCTTTTGCATCTCCAGAGATTGAATGAGCATATGAATCTTTTGATCACCAACATCGAGCTCCTCTTTGCGCCTGTACAGCTTCTCCTTCTGCTCGGAGAAGCTCAAGAATTGATCGAGCGCCTTTTTGTTAACGTGATTGTACTTTTTGAGATGTTGGTTGGCCTTCTCGAGTTCCTTGAAGATGTTCTTTAGCGAGATGCGACTGTAGGCCGCATCCACTTGAGGAAGTGCACCCAAACTGGCAATCTTCTCGGTGCATTCATCGATCTTTTGATTCAACATATTCTCTTTGGTCGTCCACTTTTCCAATTGTTTGCTATCCTTGTTGATATTCTCCTCGGCCTCCTTCTCCTTGCGCACATGCGTCTCCAGCTCCTGTTGCAGCTCCTTTTGAAGTTGAACTGCCTCATTGACCCGTTTCTCGATCTCCTCCAGATCCGTATTCACTTTCTTGATACGCTTCTCGGTGGACACCAGTTCTGTTTTGCAATTGTTTAGCTTACGCTTGCGATCCTCCACAGAGATCTCCTGCAGTGCCTGGATCAACTCATCACGTCTTCTGAACAGATTGTTGATCAACAAATTATCAAGTTTGTTCTTTCGCACCTCCAGTTGCATACGTTGGGTGAAGGCTTCTTTGTTCTCCTGGTTAAGACGACGAATATCATCGTTTAATTGATCAATTTCACGTTGATCCTGTACAGAAAGTGTTGACATCAGTTCCTGCTTCAGTTCCGCCTCTAAACTGGACTTGGTGCTGTTCATTGCCTCCAGCGAGGCTTTGCACTGGGCCAGGGAACGTTCCTTGGGTGCACGATATTTCTCGATGCGCACCAGCTCCTCCTTCATCAAGCGAATCTCTCCCTGCACCTTTTCAAAGACATCCTTTGATTTGCCCTGCTTTGTTTCCGTCTTTTGCATCTCGGATACAATTGAATTGATGTTGTTCTCCGTCGACTTGAGCTCGTTCCTCAATTTGCTCAGCTTCTTCTCGAACTCAGTTATCTGTTGTGTGTACTCGGTGCGTTTCTTTTGCATTTCCAGACGCGAACGGGATGTGTTAAAGTAACCACCAGTGAGGGAACCCTTCGAAGAGACCTGATCTCCATCTAAAGTGACACAATCAAGTCCTGTGCTCTTGGCCAACTCTGTGGCACGCTCCAGATTACGACAAATCAAAGTCTTGCCAAAGATGTAGCGCAATGCCTTGTCATGCTGTTCATCGTATTTGAGTTTCGATATCATTGGTATCGAATCGGGATCATCTGGATAGTCATGGATCTTCACCTGAAGACGATTGAGGGGCATGAATGTCACCTCCCCAGGCAACTTCAGTTTGTTCATCTCCTTCAAGATCTGTGTCCCCTCATATTCGGACTCCACAATGTGATGGAACAGACGATTCGCAGCGGTTACCTCCACAGCTGTATAAATGGTCTTGTCGCAGCTAAAGTTCTCAATTACAGGACCATAATAAGCCCTGGCTATCGCCGCCGATTGTCCGCCACGTTCCACAAAACTGTCGAGCACCTTCCGCACGGAATCGCAGCCATTAAGTATAGGCTTTCCGGCCATACTACGCAGTGCCTGATCTGCTCGTGATAGCTCCTCCTTTTGGGTTTGCAATTGCTGTGTCATTTGTGTCTCCTTGCGCCACAGCTCATTCCTCATTGATTGATGATGATCCTTGGTTTTCTTAAGCTCGTAGTATTTTTTGTTGTGCTCATCGATTTGAAGACGCAGCTGTTCGAGTTCAGAGGAATGCTCCTCAATCTTGGTGCCCAGATCCTTTTCAGAGGTGGCATCTTTTTTGAGATCTTCCACCAGCTTGGCATGATGATTGATCTTGTCTTTTGTCTGTTTGCTTATCGATTTGAGCTCATTGTGTATCCACTTGTCGCGATCCTCCCGCGAAGAGAACTGTGAACCACGCCCCTGTTTGGCATAGAGTTCCTTACGTTTCTGCTCCTTCAGCTGGAGCTCACGGGAACAGTCCTCCTCCTTGCGCTTCATTGACTCGTATTTGGGCTTTACATCATCCAATTCATTCTCTCGCTCGGCAATTGTTATTTTGAGATTCTTTAGCTCCTGATCGGCACGTTCCTTGGATTTGTTGTCGCCCTGGACTTCGTCATTTAGATCGACAATGGTTAGATCCAATTTGGTTTTCTCACGCAACAATTGCTGTTGTTCTGTCATGAGAACTGAACGTTCCTCCTTGGTGCTAAGTACCTTTTTCTTTGCCTCCTTCAAATTCTTTTGCACCTCCTTAATCTTCTCCTGCGCCTTTTGGATCTCAATGCTATAGTTCTTTTTCTTATCCGATGAGGATTTACGTTGCAGCCGCAATTCCTCCAAAGCACGCCGTGTATCTTTCAACTCTGTCTCGTAGCGTATGTACTCGAGAGTTCGCCGGGTTTTATCCCACTTTTGATACTCCTTTAGCTCCTCTTTCTCCTCCTCCAGGGTCTGCAGTCTGTCCTCAATGGTCTTGAGATATTCACTAATTTTCTCCACCTTGCCATCGGTTTCACGCAACAAATTCAAAGACTCCTCCTTGCGCTCATCATAGACCCGAGTTCCCGCCACCTCACGCAGAAGTTTCAAGCGATAAGAATCCGCTGCGGTGGCCATTTGATTAATTTTACCCTGTTTGACAATATAGTAGGGATTGGAGCTGGAGAAACCAGCAGATTCCAATAGATTGACGACCTCATTGCGGGGAACCACCTTTTTGTTTAAAAAATACTGATCTTTTTTGGCTCCAATGACGCGCCTCAAGTAAATTTCCTCCTTGTCGATCTGTCAATTAAATGAATATGAATAATTATGTATAAATTGAAATGTAAGTCACTTACAGGCACTCGATTGTCCGAGTTATCAAATATGATCTCCACATAGGCCGAAATAACACGGGCTCCTGTTCCCTCGTGCAATAGAGCCTGACGCTGCTCCGGACGCAGGTGCGTGAACTCATCGCTTAGCACAAATTGTATAGCTGCCGGATATACATTTTAAACAATAAGCAAATAGCACACCCAAACAGTATATAAACAAACGTACCATAGAAGAAATTACTTTTGCCAGAACCATTGCGTCCAACAACAACGTTATGACGCTTATCGAATGGCTCTACAACCGTCTGGTCCTTGTAACTTTTAAAGCCTTGTATAATAATCTGAAATGATTCGATTATAAGCAGCAGACTTTCACTTACTAAACCAATTAGTACCAACCTGCTTAATGTGCATTTTATTATAACATAAAACACAAAAATAAACAGATACGCCACAATATTTTTCTAATTTGAGAAGATTGCCATACTTCAATAAGAATCTAGTTCAAAAAGTAAACGACACGACAGCTGGCGGCGCTAGCAAACAAAAGATGGCTCTACACCACCGTTAAAATTGGTTGCGATTCTAAGTACTTTCCAGACACGAGTCAGCCAAATGTTGTCCTACTCAAAATTGGGTAACAAAACAAATAAATTGAAATTATGCATTGATTTTTCTTTAGATTTCCGACAAATTTTTCTGAATTTAATAGATTTTTTAGAAGCCCTCTGAAGAAACTAGGCCTCCTGCAGAACTAGAAAAACCAAACACGTACTAAAAGAATCTGCTTAAATTTATCTACTTTATATTTAAGTTATTTTACTAATTGAAAAATCATTTTGTTACTGAAAAAATAGATTTTATTTAAATTACCTTCTGCTATGTTTTGAGATAAAAGCGCCACCTATGTGTGGTTTTATTCTTTGTTAGCGCCGCCATCTATTATGTTGCTTACCTTTAGAGACAGATTCTTATTGCAGTCTGGAAGTCTGGCAATCTCTCAAACGAAACGGCAACTCTTAATCAGTTTTAATTCAGACTTTCTTGCGTTTGGTTCGTTCGACCCTGCAAGCGATAAAAAAAGTTTTCGAGTTATTGTTATTGATTAACAAATAACAAAGTGTACGAACACAGAAGCCGGCAAAACCGCCAACGCCAAATAACAACAAAGCGACTAAGCTAAGCTTACAGCGAACGTGTAAATACGAGTGGGAGAGGGAATCATATTTTGTTAAGTGCAAAGATAAAAGTCGTGCTTCGTGTGCCAAAACATAAAGAAAGAGTGAGGAGTGAGAGAGAAAGAGGAGAAAACTAGCAAATAACAAAATAGAAATAGCAAAATAGCAATTATCCAGCGCAGTAGCGTGTAAAAGAATTAACAACAATAACAGCCATAAATAAAAGAAGTCGCCGCCAACGCCACCCAAAAGAAAGTGTCACCGTCGCCACCCACCCCCTCCAAAGCCCATCATCTATCTCCCCAATAAGAAAACAAATCCACCACCAACACAGCCACAGACGCGACGCAGTTTTTCGCACAATAAAAACAATAAGAGAGCGGCAAAAACCGGAGACTGGCGATAAAGTGAAATTAACTTTTATAATTTATTTAAATACTAGCCAATATAACAATTAAGAAATATATAAAACAATAAGAACACCAGCAACAGTGTCTGCAACAACAACAACCACATATACAGCGGCATCTACAACAACAATACTAAAAAATAAATAAACGATAACAAAATGGCAACACTAAACAAATTTACAAAAACTTTATCCATTGATGAAAAGGCCGAGATAAAAGAGAAATTTACAGAGGTGAGTGTAGAATTGAAGAGCCGTTTAAGTTTATACAAAAATTTGTTATTATATATGTGCATTTTGAATTGCGTTTAGTCAGTGGGTGGGGTAAGGATAGGGCATAGTTATTATTAAAATTAAATGCCAATTGCATGATGAGTCACGTTGCTGCGCAATGCCGTTAACCGGTGCATGTGGGCGTCGACTGTGGCAGCGACAAAGATAGCGACAATGGCCTTCAACAACCCCCCATGAAGAAGAGAGCGACATCAACAACAACAGCTAACGGTAATGCTCCAGCCAGCATATGCATACATACCAATGTGTATACAGATACACAACTGTATGTGTGCGTAAGTATGCGTGTGGGGGAGCCACAGTGCATGGGGGGTGGGAGGGAAAAAACAAGTTCCCTTGGGAGGTGGCAACGCCAAACTGTCTTGGTGTGCATCACTGTTGCCAACTTTGACAGTTACAAATAGCCAGATTTTATAATATAAACAAAAAGTAAAATGAAGAAAAGAAGTAGAATTTTAAAAATAATGGGTAAAAATTAAAATGAGGAGTGGTTTAAGTAGCCAAACTGGCTATAAAATATATAAATTGCCAACGGTGGTGTGCATGCAGAGTGCAAAATCACAGCAGCAGCAACGCATGCGCTTTTCAGTCTCTCTGCTGACGCACAAGTTCAATGTCTGTGTCTCCCGTTCTGCCATTTCCCCCCACACTCACATACACAGACACACGCACAGAGGCACACACGCATACATGACTAATCAAAATAAACTAAGCAACATCAAGACAACAACGCATGCTTCTTTCACTTTACGCGGAATTTCATATGAATTTCGCGAAAATAACATTTGAATAATGTACATACATACATACAGAGAGTTATGAATGTATAGTATGTATGAAAATGTATTTTCATAGTATGACAACACAACGGAACGTTAAGAGACAGGGCAAAGAAGGCAAACAGGCAAACAAAAACCAGTTTCTGCTTAAAATAAAGACACTCACACACACACACACACACGGATGCAGAGACATTCATGCACAGATACAATAAGAAGATGGAGAGCGTGAAAAACTACGACTCAGCAAGCCAAAGTTGAAGAGCAGCATCAGCTACATAGTGCTGCCAGAGTTTCCTAGGCTAAAATAGCTAGAAATATCTGTAAGAGTTATTAAGTCTGCTACACAAAATGATTAATATTCAATATTAATTAAGCTTATGATAAACTACACAGTGCTGAAAGAATGGGAAATGCCAAGTAATCAGTTTTGAGAATAGCCAGATTTCTAGCTTATATTAATTTGCTCAAATTGTAAAGCTTTTGCAATTGCGAAATTGCTAAATCTAGCCTTGTAATAACTAAAGTGGCAACACTGCAGCTAAATCATCAACAGCGACGTCGACGTCAACGTTTAGCCCCGCTGCCCGGCCCTGGTTCAGGGGGCATCAGCAATTTTCGTTTAACGTTTGTTGTGTTCAATTTCTTTACACACACACACACACACATACAGACGCTTCACACATTTAATAGTTTTCAGGTGTAGCTTTTCGATTTGCCAACTGTAATTTCTACGTCTTCAACTTCAACTTCAGCCCACACGCCCACTCATTCAATGCAATTTAAAGTTGGCAACGCGGGAGCGCACGCGCGAAGCGTTAATCAAAACACAATGCAGCATTGTTAAGCGCGCGCGCACTGATGAAAATGCGTGGCAAACGAAACGATAAAAAGGATAACAGAGAGGCAGAGAGATAGAGCGAGAAAGACACACATATGTATGCATTAATATGTACATATATATACATATGTACGTACTTACACACATTCACAATGACAATGAGACTGCAGCGTGGGCGTTGTTGTTGGATTGTATGCTAAATTAAACTGGTACTCTCGCACTGATTGACACTTGAAAGTGGATTTTGTTATTTTTGTTTTATTACTTTATGTGTTTTTGTGGATTATATTAATCAGCCAGCAAGCATGCCTTGAAGCTTGATCTGATGACTAATGCAGTTAGTGTTAGAGTGGGAGTGCGAGAGAGGCAGAGAGAAGAGAGAAGCTTGTTCCGCATTTATTGCTTACTTTGCTTTTGTTTATGTCAATCAAAAACAGAGTTGCCATACTGCTCATTTGCTTTTGTTTGTCTTTGGTTTAGCTGTTGTTTTTTTTGGTATTTTTTGATTGCGCGTGGGAGTGCCAGTATTAATTGCCGCAAAGTCTTGCATTTTGAGTGAAAATACATATATATACACAAATATGTATGTTTGTATATAAGTATGCACATGTATTTGTGCATATGCATACATCTTTTTATGGTTTATCAGCTTGCATGTCTTATGCTAAGGCAGGCACATAATTCATATGGCTGCCTTTATTAGGTCTGCAGTTGTTGTTGTTGTTTTTATTCTGACTGTTGCTGTTGTTGTTGTGCCCATTCACATACTAAAAACACAAGACAACAGGCACCGTTTGTTGTTGTTATTGTAGCTGCGCTTGGATTTTATCAAGTGCACTTTAAGTGCGCACGAGGAGTGGAGGAATGAAATGGAATGGGGTGTGGTGAGTGGTAAGCGGTGAGAAGAGGGAGAAAGAAAAGTTAAGGGAGGGACGCTACTTATGAATGCACTTAAACCTACATACACACATACATACATATGTACATACACACAAATACATACTTTGCATTTAGACAAAAGCCCCATGGACTTTCCGCTTACATACATACATACATTTATATTAAATGCATATGCTGAACAGTTTACAGTGTCACTCAAAAGTCGTGCAACACATGCACATTGGTTCATGCATTTATTGTATTGTCGTAGATAACGGCATAATGACATCAGTGTAAATGGAATGTGAAGGCAAACAACTTAAAAAGTATTCAGGATACACACACGTACATACGTACAGTGAGTGCAAATTGTTTGAAATACGTGATAAAGGCCTTATCAAATGTCAACAAATCAAATATGCAATTTGTATAGAGCATCATTAATCATTGGGGATTATTGTTAATTTCGTACCACTGTGCATTAATGTAGCGAAAGTGATTTTTAATGCGTTCAATGCGTTGTGGCATGCAACTGTCGGATTTTCTTGTTGTTGCTGGTTTTCAATTTTTTTCTTTTTTTTTTGGCGCTGCCACTTGTCGTTTGTCCTTATGCAAAAGTTTTTTGACGCTTTCTTCGATTTTGTTTTTGCGTGTAAAGTTTCTTGAACTCTGATTACCAGTTACTTTTATGGCAGCGATAACAACGTGCACACACACATCCATACATACATCACATGTATAGCTGTAATTTTTTTTTGCAGGTTTCCCCTTTTTTAAGTCAGATGAAAAGGGGACACCGAACGATTTACTGCCTCATTATCAATATTTGTCAGTGTGGCAGCACTGACTAGTAGTAACTGTTAATTTGTCATGTGGAAAGCATAGCTTATGCTAATTAACACGCGTTTAAGGTGTGTGTGTACTTAGACCCTGTACTTGAAATAGTACAAAAGAGTGTATTAAGTATATAAAATAAATAAGTGTGCATAACAAGGCAGAGAAAGATATGACAGACCTAATAATATATGTAATCTTAGTCGGCATAAGCATCCGAGAGTATAAGAGCTAGAGACTTCAAATTAGGTATGCAAGCAAGATATATGTATATGTACATACTATAAACCGAATTTGTCCATGAAATTCCACCTCAATCGGACAATAAACTTGAAAGTTATTCAACAAACTTATTTTTCTAATTTTAATATTCCCACAAGTACCAGGTCTCACACAGTCGAGTATGTTCCACTGTAGCCTTTGTTGAAATTTGTTGTTATTATCTGAATAAACCCCTGAGTAGTTCCCAAAAACGCTGACTCATCACAAGTTAAGTTGTACATATTATTTATCCTTATGACTAATAAATAAATGTACATACATACATATGTAAGTAGGTATTATGTTTCCTACATCATATTGCAATCAGTTGTCTGCAGGCCACGCCCTTGACACAGCTACACCCACCAACAAGAACAGGAACAAGCACAACAACAAGAACAACAACAACAGCAACAAGAACAACAGCTACAACATTTTGAGGAATGGGGCAAAGTGGCCATTGGACATTTGTTTGTCTATGTGGCGGATATGTGTCACACTGCTGATTATACAATTCACTTAAGTTTACAACTACAAAATACATATAAATACATACTTACATACGTATGTATGTTGTTGTTGTAGTTGTTGGTCGCATTGCCAATTTCTACATAAAAATTTATTATATGCCCAGAGCTCGAGAGCTCAGACAATGCGCAAAGTCAAATTTGTTGTACGTGTTACAAATTTCAATTGACTGCACGATAACAACAACAACAACTACATTGACAAGAGCAGCAACAACGACAACAACAACGGTGACAACGACAACTATATTCAAGATGACAACATACATGACTTTACAGGTGACAAATTTGTCAAGTTTGAGGACTTGAATAAAAGAACTCATCAGCTGAATTGAGAATGCTCCACTAAAAGATAGTTTATGTTAATTGTTTAATAAGTTAATATGCGTTTTGTAGATAACTTAGTTTTAATTACAGACAAATCTAAATGAAAGTTGTTGAAGTCCTAGAATGTATCAAATAGTAGTACAAATACCTATACAGATTTTACGCTGATCAAAGATTGTCTAGCAGCAGAAAAATAATATTAAGCATACGAAAGAAGTGATAAAAAGGAAGAATACATAGAATACATGCCTCAACAGTATTAAATTGCTGTTTAACCTTAGTTATACTTTGAAAAGTTAAGACACTTGTCTTGTAAATTCAATTGTTGTTCATTTGTCGGGTGTCAATTGATTTGTCTATCGTCCCCAAGTCTCCCTCCCCCCCGCTCCACCAATCCGCGCAACTGTAAATACATTGGCATCTACATAATCAATGAAACTGACTCTTTGACTATCATTATTAATTTTTGTTCAATTGATTTCCTCTTTGACTATTTACGATCAGTTCATTTATATGTGCGTTCCTCATTCAGGTAACGAACGCAACGGGGTCTTAATAAGTATGTGTGTGTGTCGAAGAAGTACTTTGGGTCGGGTAGTCATACATAGAGATACTCACTCAGATACTCAACTGTTTGTTGTTGATTAACATGTTTTGAATGTTGTTGACTCACTCGCCAATTCAATCAACGTCAACTGCCTCCTCCTCCTCCTCCTCCTCCCTCTAATGTTGCCGTTGATGTAATGCCGCCTTTGTTGTCGAAGTCGGGCTCTACCAGCTCCATCTACAACTCCCAACCTTACCCCCCTTTTAGATCTAGCTTGACAAACTGCATTTACAGTTTTATAGTTTTCCGTTTTCAGTTTTCAGTTTTTAGGCAAACATTGAAATAGTCACCAGCAGCAACAAATGCTCCACTTTCAGTTAAGTTTGCGGGCTTAACAAAGGTTCGTGCCTGGCATGAGCAATTGGAATTTGACTAGTGAACTGGTTCCAGGTCAGTCACAAAACCGGTTCAACGAAAGCGAAAAAACAACAACTACAGTAACTAGTAACAATAACAGCATAACAAACCATAACAATGTACACACAAAGATATAATACTTAGCTTACCTTACCTTCCATACCTGCATACATTGTTTGAAACTGAGGGCATTTTGTTGTTGTTGTTGTTTTGTTTTTTGTTATTGTTATTGTATTTTGTATTTTGTTTGTAACATTTTCTCGCCTTTCGTTGACAATATTTTGTTGCTTATGTCAGTAGCTACGTTTAATACTTTAGAGATGAGTGTTGCATATAAAATTTGTCCATCGATTTCGATTACATTCCTCAATGATCCTATTTCTTCGTGAGTTGAAAGTATTTATATTTCAAATAGAGGTCATCTTGAATTACTCGAAAGATATTCATAATTCCACTGTTGTTTTTTTCGATTATTTCATTTCGATCGCGTTACCTGTTGACCTAAAAGAAAATTATTATATATTATAGTAGTAGTTATAGTAGCATATTATTATAGTAGTTATTCAGAAATTGTAGACCATTTTGGTAGGCCTGTCGAGCTAGAATTTTAGAATAGAGTCAACAAAGAGATAAACAAAACAGACTAAACACCGTTTAGCATCTTTTTGGGGTTTGCTAATGAACTTCATTTGCTGTAAATTGTCTTGAAATGACAATGACAACAAAGTTCATTAACAAAACTTTCGCGGGCCTGCTTGCTTGTCATAATCATAATCATAATCATAATTACGGTTTGTGTATGTTGCCGTTTGTTTTTTGACCCTTTTTTCTCTCTCTTCTCTTAAACTTACCTGTGTTTTTTTTTGGCGGAACACAGTCAACATTATAAAACAAAAACAAAAAACTACCATTCTTTGCCAATGCCAAATGGAAAGGCCACGAGCCGAACTTGAACTTGATTAAGTATACTATAAAAAATATAAATGTGTCGCATGACTCATTAAAAGTACTATTTGATCAATTTGAATGAATCATTAAGAGTAGTAAATAATGGGATTTACTGAACAATTTCCAATTGATTAAAAGATCTTAGAGATAGCTAAAATGGGTATATTTTGGTTTACACAAATCTCACACACAAATCTATTAAGGATTCATTGCTGGACACTTGTTCACTTCCGACTGAATGAAATGGAATAAAGCTATCGATTATGTCATCGATAACTTTACAATTAAAAATGGAACAAATGTCTGAGTTGAATGCTTAAAAAGCTGAATAAATATACATACAAAATGTAAGTAATATGTGAGTTTTTAGAGACAACTCTGCTGTCAGCTGGAAATTATCAACGGAACAATGAAATTACGAATCACAACAATGCATTAACGCATGCATTGACCAGCTCATCACAAAACGTGTTGCATTCGCACAGCTGGAAGAAATCATATTACTATATACTATACCATACTATGTATATACTACACTCTGAATAGACCTTGCCTTGAACAATGTATGCTCTTTGTATGAACCGATCATCGATGATGACTAATCCTCAAGTGGACTGAAGTGGACACAAATTTTGAGGCGACGTCACTCAAAATACTTACTTGTATACCAACAACAAACAAAATAAAACGTATGAATATGTCAAAGAAAATACTAAATTATAACTGTCATCGATTATGTTAGTTGCGGAATGCGTTAGTTCGTCTGTTTAATTTGGCCTGTTATCAAAGTATTTCCTTATCGGTTTTTGGCCAAATAGTATTAAATTTATGTTTAACAAGACATCATTTGGCACAAAGGCAATTGGCACATAATTCCCTCGCTGATACAATGGCTATTAAAAAACCAATTACGTTTAAATGTCATGTTTCGCCCTCTCTCTCTCTTCTTTTCGCTCTCTGGTACTTACTTTAAAATTTCTTTCACTCTTTCTCTTTGTATATATATATATATATATATATATGTATGTATTTACTTACGTAAGTTTGTATGATTTTTAATAATCAAAAAATTTCGATGCGTAAGCAGTTTACCAAAAGGTTTTTGGCACTTGAGAAAAAGAGTTGCCACGTTTCCAAAAAAGAAGCCAAAATACATTAAAGAACAGCTAACTGCTTTGAATTCAAAATTATAGAATTATAAGTCATATCGATCGTTTTTACAAAATATCTTTAATAAACATAGTAAAAGTTGTAATTGTTTATTTTAGTAACTTATTTAAAACTATGTGATATAGTAACTTATGGTTCCTTGAAAAGTAACAATATTATATGTGGTTATGTTTTCAAGAAACTATACGTTACTATATCATATATATAGTTTTGAATAACTATATGAATATAACTATTCTGTACATGTATATTAAAAGTTGTAATTGTTTATTATAGTTATTCAAAACTATATGATTCAGTAACTTATGGTTTTTTGAAAAAGATAACAGTTTAAATATTATGTGTGGTTATTTTTTCCATGGTTTCTAACGTGCCTTCAATCAATTATAATAATTATTATTCAGTATAAAAAGAATATCTGCAATTGATTTAAATTAAGAGCGTTGAATGGATTACTTAAGCAGATCATGATAAGTTGATGATCAGTTCTTGTTGATCGTTAGCTGTGATCAGTTGTGTGACAACTCTATTACACCATTCGAAAACGATAATCAAACGTAATCTGATATTCTTAATCGATATTGGCGAACAGTCTGTCTATCTGACGAACGGACGGACTGACTAACTGTCGCTAGTCGCTTTGAATTTGATGTGGAGCAAGGTGCTGATCGATGTATGTATATATGTAGTTGTTGTAGTCGTAGTATTTGTTGCTTGGATTGGTTGCTCGGTTGACTGATTGGCTGATTGCTGAAGCCGGTTCGGTTCAACTTACGGGGTGCCTTATCAGCGCAATTGACCAAAATACCCAAATAGAAGTTCTACACCTGCATAAAGACCTCATATGACTTTTTGATTTTATAATGAAATCAATTGAATACCGAAAATGCAAATTACAATTGAATGAAAAATTGGAAATATGCAATCAATGAATGACTAACTAAACAGTTAGCCACAGCCAATTGCAATGCCTAACAACAAAATCAAAAAGAAGAATTATTAACAACAATATTAAATAAAATATGTATGATTCAGGGCAGCAGAAAACAGTCGCTCTTCAATATGGTTTTGGACTCGCTCCTCAATCGAGTAATGCTCACCACAATTGCCTTATCAATTTGCGCGCCTTCGATTTGTATGCCTGCCAGTGAGGGTGAGAGAAAGAGAGAGAGAGACTGAGTGGAGTGTGTGTGTGTGTGTGTGGTTTTCTTCAGATAAAAGAAAAGGCATAAATAGTGCGGACTGCGTCAGGCGCTCTATTAGTAGTACATCTCGTCCAGCGGCGCCAACAGCACAACGTATACGCAATAATTTATCGATAGGTATATAATCCTTTGTGCTCTCTCGATCTCTCATCGCGCTCTCTCTCTCTCTCGATTAGTTTAATCGGTCGCTCGCTCTCTCCTTGTCTCTATCTCTTAATTGGTGCTAGCTAACGGTGTTTTTCGCCTGTCGTTAAGTATTCGCCGAGTTCATTCCGTTCCCTTCGTTCAAATCGATCGCGTGTCCGCTCTGCTTTCTCGTTCAGTTCTCTTCCTTCGTTAATTCGTGCGTGCGGGTGTATGTGTATGTGTGTGTGTGTTTGTGTATTAAATCAATTAACTTAATTTAAGCATAATTTGTTATTTTTTTGTTTTCGTTTTTGTTTATTTTCTGCTCAGCCCGCAATAAGACAAACAAGTATATTGAAATCTAATTAGAA
Organism: Drosophila neotestacea; assembly: GCA_035044365.1. Taxonomy (NCBI): domain Eukaryota; kingdom Metazoa; phylum Arthropoda; class Insecta; order Diptera; family Drosophilidae; genus Drosophila; species Drosophila neotestacea. Next base: position 1,464,101 of record JAWNMD010000799.1, read on the forward strand.
TATATACAAAGTGCCGTCCTTCAAAACGATATATACCCAATTCGATACACACAAAATACCTATCGATCATGTCTGATATTATGAATATTGAGCAGCAGCAATCTCTCGGAGAGTTCAAGCAAAATCTGGAGGAGTTGTTACCCGATGTACGTACTGAAAACGTGAACTAACATTAATATAATTTAAGAAAGGAATAGGAAATAAAATGTATTTAATTAATTAAATATATTTAATTAAAAAAGAAAAATATACATACATTGTATCCCGTAAATGTGCAAATTTGTCTGCTTATTACATATTGCCTTTTAGTTTTTTTATTACTCACGATTCACGTAATCAAAAGTGTTTGCTCTTTCTTGTTGTTGGGCCCTATTGTCGGCACACTTTATGGTTTTTTAATCGATAACACAGACAAGCGCACGGAATATCACGGTTACAGTGAACACCCCTGATAAAGTGCACGAGTCAAATGGCGCTCAACTGACCAAGATACAGAAACATATTTATTCGGCTACTTCCGTTATTTGTCAGTCATATGTTGGCTTATCAAATTGTGGGTTTTTCTTTGGCCATCCCCGTAAAGGTTCGACAAAACGAAACCCTGCAATCTATCTTCCTTCTACCCGTAGTTCTTGGCCCTCTCTCAATAATTTGGCACGTAATCATTACCATATACGTAAACTGGTGCTATTTTCGATTTTGTTGCCTTTTTTTTGCAACAAAACTTTATCTTATCGTGGAAACGCGAAGCAAACGCAACACCAACAACAACAAGAACAAGAACAAGAACAACACCATCATCATCATAATCATAATCATCGAGCGGCCGACACAAATTCCATACAATATATTCCCCCTATACCAACCATATATGTATATACTTGTACATATATGGTTACTATATGGCCATGATGTGAATTTCACACCAGAACCACACACAAAACATTTGCGGTTCCTATTCCTCTTCGTCTTCCTCTTCCTCTTGGCGTTCCCTATTGGCAAAAATGTTTGCACTTGGTGGATAGGCAAACTTTTCTGTATTCCAACAAATCAACATGTATTTCCCATTTGGGCTTGGCCTGATTTGACTTTAGTTAACATTTACCAATAGGTTTCTTAACACAAGTCCCATGGAACCCTCTAGAAATTGTCGTATACCAAGTACTATTGTCAAGTATTATACTTTAGCACAGAAACCTTATTCTAGATTACTGAAGTCTTTAAAATTCTATTATCAAACTTTATTTGTTGTAGCATTATGAAGGGACCTTTTATTAACTAGGTATAATTAAATAAATCAATGTCGTTCTAATTAATAGATCAATTACCATTTCTAATTTCCATTCCAATCCACTTTAATTCGAAGTTGCAATGATTTAGAAAGTTTTTTAAAAACATTTCTGAGAGCAAGTTTAGTCATAGTAATCAGTAATGAACAAAGTAGTTATTTACTATATGGTATTATCTATATATGCTAACTATTCTCTCTCTAAAGTAAATCATTGTTGTAAATATTTGAGCATTACACAATTCTGTTTATTACTGATGATCGCATGATTCCGGCATTTCGATATCGATAACGATAACGATAGCGTTTGCGTGTTGTTTATTAGCTAAGGCTGTCACAATGACAGTTCAGTTACGTCAGTTGTTGGGCCCCTGATGATAATCAATTACCTCTTGGCCTACGAAATGATATGCAAGCTCTTGAGGAAGAACCTTGGTAAAATTTTTTACCAATGATCTAATTGCCAAGGAGAACTGAGAAGGGGAAAAGGGTGCAAAGGCGGGTATAATTAATCAACAAACACTGCTGGGAAGCTGATAAGCAAAAATGCCAAAAAAGTAAAGAGACTTGATGAAGAAAAAGTGTGAATGTACTTTGTAGATAGATATGAACTGGCAGATGGCAGGTGAGAGACAAAGACAAAGACAAAGGAAATAAAAGTTTCTTAACATATGCAGCAGGTGAGGCAATGCCTCAAATAAAACATATGCCCAGCAAATTGTGGAGGAAATGATAAATGCAAAGGCAAGGGGAAGAATCGGATCGGATCGGGTCTAGATCGACATCAATTGTCTGGAAATCATTTTGATTTGTATGCGTAACTGATCTCTGAGTCATCATTGGAAATGACCAGAAATGAGTAAGAGGATTAGTCATCATTGATACACATGTACTAATGAAGAAACTATCTATTTTTATTTCATTTCTAGCTGGATGCCAATAAGGATGGTTTCATTGATCTGATCGAGCTGAAGGATGCCCTCAATCAGGTGGGCTTTAAGCTGGCTGGCTATCAGGTGCGCGAGATGATTGATGAATTCAAGAGTAAACAACGTACGGCACATCAGGGTAAATTGAATTTGGAGGAATTCGAGACACTTTGCTTGGATTTAAAGTCAAAGGATGTGGCGAGCACATTTAAGGCCGTTGTGTCAAAGAAGGAGAATCTGGAGACGTTAGGCGGCATGTCGAGCATATCATCGGAGGGCACTACGCATTCGGTGCGTCTCGAGGAGCAGTTGGCGTTCTCCGATTGGATTAACTCGAATTTAGGCCATGACAAGGACCTGCAGCATCTGTTGCCCATAGATGCCGAGGGCAAGCGTCTATATCAATCGATCAAGGATGGCATCTTGCTGTGCAAGATCATCAATCACTCCTGCCCCGATACCATCGATGAGCGCGCCATCAACAAGAAGAACCTGACCGTCTATCGTGAATTTGAGAATCTAACGCTGGCCCTCGTCTCCTCGCAGGCCATTGGCTGCAACATTGTCAACATTGATGCCCATGATCTGGCCAAGGGTAAACCCCATTTGGTGCTCGGTCTTCTCTGGCAGATCATTCGCATTGGTCTGTTCAGTCACATCACACTGGACAGTTGTCCTGGTCTCGCTGGTCTGCTCTTTGACAATGAACGTCTCGAGGATCTGATGAAAATGTCACCGGAGGCCATATTGCTGCGCTGGGTGAATCATCATCTGGAACGGGCGGGAATCTCGCGTCGTTGCACCAACTTCCAGTCGGACATTGTCGATTCAGAAATCTATTCGCATCTGTTGAAGCAAATTGCCGGCAACGAGGCCGATGTCAATCTGGACGCCCTCCGGGAATCCGATCTTCAGCAGCGTGCCGAAATTATGTTGCAGCAAGCGGCCAAATTAAATTGCCGCAGCTTCCTTACGTCACAGGATGTGGTCAATGGCGTCTACAAGCTGAACTTGGCCTTTGTGGCCAATCTGTTTAACAATCATCCTGGCCTCGATAAGCCCGAACAAATCGAGGGATTGGAGTCCATTGAGGAGACGCGCGAGGAGAAGAGTAAGTATAGTATACAATATTATAAAGAGTTAAAAAGAGTTCTATTAATGTTTATAATATTGTAAACATTAATAGAACTCTTTTTAACACTTGTTATCCCTTTGCAGCCTATCGCAACTGGATGAACTCGATGGGCGTAGCGCCGCATGTCAATTGGCTATACTCGGACTTGGCCGATGGTCTGGTCATCTTCCAGCTGTTTGATGTCATCAAACCGGGAATTGTTAACTGGAGTCGCGTGCATAAACGTTTCACGCCACTGCGCAAGTTCATGGAGAAGCTGGAGAATTGCAACTATGCTGTGGATTTGGGCAAACAATTGAAGTTCTCGCTGGTCGGCATTGCTGGACAGGATTTAAATGATGGCAATGCCACTCTCACATTAGGTAAGTCCCTCTCTCTCTCTCTCTGTCTCTTTATTGATTTATTGGTCTTTCCCTCTCTGCAGCTCTCATCTGGCAACTGATGCGTGCCTACACATTGTCCATATTGTCGCGTCTGGCCAACACGGGCAATCCCATCATCGAAAAAGAGATTGTCCAGTGGGTAAACACGCGTCTATCCGATGCCGGCAAGCAATCGCAATTGCGTAACTTTAATGATCACGCGATTGCCGATGGCAAGATTGTCATTGATCTGATTGATGCCATCAAGGAGGGTAGCATTAATTATGAACTGGTTCGCACCAGTGGCACACAGGAGGTAAGGCATTCTATTACACATATTTTCAATTTGTACCATTGCAAACTAACACGACGTATACTTGATATTTTCATTAGGATAATCTGGCCAATGCCAAGTATGCCATATCGATGGCGCGTAAGATTGGAGCTCGTGTCTATGCGCTGCCCGAGGATATCACTGAGGTTAAACCTAAGATGGTGATGACTGTCTTTGCCTGCATGATGGCACTGGATTATGTGCCCAACATGGATAGCGTTGATCAGAACAATCACAACAATAGCAACATTAGCATCAGCAACAATAGCAACAACAGCAATTAAGTGAATCAAGTGAATAGCAACAACAACAGCAACAACAACAACAGGCTGAAATCCACCAGAGCAAACAACTCAATTATATTTACTTAAACGAAAAGGAGTAATTAAACAAAACAACAACAATAACAACGTATACACATACACATACATATGCATATGTATTTGCTAATTAACTACAACTAACTTTAAAACATTTGGCGCTGTTAACAGCAACAACAACAGCTGTTTTTTTAAAGCGCCCCTGCAAATTGTTCTTGTAACGTTCTTTTCGAGCTTTTTTCGCTATTTCTATTTCTATTGTATTATGTTTTGCTATTGTAATTAAGCGTAAACAGTTTAAAAACAAAACAAAAAATACGAGCGCCCTATAATTATTATTATATATTTTTTTTTATTTAATTATACAAATTATGAAACCTTATTTTATAAATAAAGGTTTGGCCTTTTTCCGCTTCGAGTTTCGTTTCCTGTTTAAGCCCGTGCAAGAAATTTTGTAATATTTAATAACAAATAACTAAATACTTTGTAATATATATTTATATACATAAACAATACATATATAATATATATATTTATATATATTAATGCATATTCATATACATACATATATAAATATATATAAATCTATTTTTGCATCAAGAGTTGCCTGATAAAGAAGAGGGACAAAAATGAAAAGAAGAAAGAAAATAAACAACAACAACAAAAAGACGTAAACAAAATGCGGCAACTTTTTTTTCTAATTGTAAGCTACAACAACATTTTAAGCCACTTTTGTTAATGTTTTTTTTCCATTTATATATATGTATATCTATTTTTTTTATGTGTTTTTTATTCTTGTATTTTTGTTTCGTATTAAAGCGGGACGGCAAGAAACGCATGGCTTAGAAAAAGCCAACGAATGATTGGTAGAGATGGCAACAGTTTTTTAGTGCAATGTGGCGAAAATATACAAGAAATTTTATGAAAATAAATAAACGTAAAAGTAAATCTTAAAGTTTAAATACCATACGCATTATAAAAGTATAAATAATAAAGTAAACAACAAAAACAAAAACCAAAAAAAATATACAAAAAATACACGAATTTATTGTCAATTTATTTGGACCATGGAAATACTGCGGAAAGCTGTAAAGATCAATGAGGTTAATAGAAGAAAAACGAGAGATACATTGTATATTAAGGAAACTCTGGTCGTGACTTGAAGAATCAAGATAATACCACGAAAATCCAAGAAGAGATTACATTTATGTTAGTCAGAAGTATGCCACTTGAGCTCTGCTTAAAGTTGTTCCCCTTTTCCTAATCTCATAATATTGATTATTTACAAGCCAATAAAGACCGGAAAAAACGTATAAATTTCGATTCTAAGAAATGTTTACCCAAGATATTCTAGGAATTGCTAGATGCTCCACAACATTATGAACTACAGTAATCACTGCAAAAGTAGAATCGGTCTGCTTTTAATGGAATTAAAAGTACTATTCAGAAATATTGCTTTGTCATTAGCGAGTAATCACTGTAGTAATGGCCAATCTCATGTACAATACTATTATTATTATAATAGGTCGACGCGATTTGAAATCAATTGTAATCTCACTGATAAGCATTTCTCACGTGGACTGAGAATAAAAGCGATTCAATCTGATAGATAGACTATCTGTAATAATCGAAATCATTAAAGGGAACAAAGTACATGAAACTTGAGGTAAATGCTTGATTTCAAATAGATCTAAATCTTTATATAAGCAAGTGTCATAAAAAAAAATGATTTAAGCCATCTCTTTGATTATGATTCTTTTAATATAATTATTTAAGATAAGATAGATCTGTTTGAACGAAAAATTAATGACATTATCAAAGTTGAAAGTTAGTTAATGATTTTTATTTTTTGGGTAAAGACTTGTAGTTGAAAGCTATAGTAGAATAGTAATGAGAGAATCATTTTGTAAAACTTGAACCAAAAGAAAAATCAACAGAATTGTGTCGCTTTCTATTTAAAAAGTTCCTTTTATTTTAGGAAAACAAAAAAAATAAGATAATGCTGGATTATTATATGGAAATATGATTGGATTGGAGTCGAGTCGAAATATATCACTAGACTGTAATGCGAGGGATTGCAGTGCGCCTGCGCAAGATCTTGGTAAATCTACGTCCAGTTGAAGGCGGAGAAAGTGTAGATATTGGTATGGATTGCGTTGTGGACAACTTGGAGTCCGTGTCCTTATCCTTGTCCTTATCCTGTTCATTCGGGCTGCTGCCTTGAGCATAACTATAGCTGATGGTGCGCTTATAGATGCGCTGTTCCTGCTCCGATTGCTGTCGGCTCTGTGGCTTCTTGCTGTTGCTGCTCATTTTGGACTGTTTATTCATTTTGATTGCCGCATCATAGCAGCGACTCATCCGCTTGCCACCGCTGTCCTTGCAGTCATAGCAAATGCTCTTCCCCTGCAACCGACGGACACAGAGGCTGCTGCTGTTGTCAGGTTCAACGGCAATTGTTGTATGTCGCTCGGAACGCTTTTGCTCCTTCTTCTCCGGAGACGATGGTTGCTCCCGATAGCGTTTGTAATTGCTGCCAGTGCCGTAAGCATACTGCTCCGGCTCTGCCTCATGGGAGTAGCTGCATGTCTCGGAGACCTCATTGTTGCGTGGCTCCCGACAGATCTTGCAGAGTTGTCCCTTGCGTTGGACACGACGACAATGCTGTCGTTTATGCCTATCCTTTGGCTTCTTTTGTCGCTGCACATTACTGGCCTCCGCTTGGGTCTCTATGCTATCATCGTCTAGCTGCTCATCATGCTCCTCAATATCATCGTCGTCCTCCTCGTCAGGTACACGATCAAAGTATTGACGCACAAATTGCTCGTAGTTACGCTCATAATCCTCGCCAGAATGAGCCTCAGTGCTGTCTGCCTCCTCGACGTCTCCATCATCATCATGCTCAATGGCATCCCCTTCAATATCCACATTCACATCCGTATCGACATCTGTTTCCACATCTCCATCGGCATCTTCATCCATCTTGGCCTGTGCCTTTGGCAGCTGCTGGTTTTTTAGGCTATCCACAGGTCCCCCATCCGTCAAGGTAAGTGCATCCAAGCGCTGGAGCAGCTTGCCCGGCGCAAAGGCTTCCCAATAGTTGACACTCCGATCGTAGCCAACAACCGCACCGACCATCAACAGCAGCAGCAACATTTTGTTATAAAGCGCTGCCCCAGGGAGCGTGGTCTTATTTATGCCACAAATTTTATCCACTGAGGCGTAACGTTATCAGGTTGGGCAATGGGCCAGCAATGGATTAACCGCAGCGCGTCAGGAAACAACTTGTGGCAACTGGAGGAAGTGCGAGTGAAAGGCAATGATTTTTTCCATTTTTTTTTTATTGAGGCCAAACCATGTTGAACAAACTCAAGATGTTGAATGGGGTGGCAAAGAGGGGGACGGGATGGGTCATTAAACTAAGGCCAATTGTTAACTAGAATTGTTTAGCAGTTGTTTTTTTAAAAAATAAATTACACAGTGAAACGTGTTGGAATGATGAATCGAACACCATTTGGATATAAGGTATGTATGTTTTGCTTTGTAATTATTAACTACGCCATCCTTTGTACATCGCTTATCCGTTGCGCCCCAATGCTCGGTTGTGGCGTCTTCAATGTTGGTCCCTGATGATGTCGCTGATGACGCATCTCGCGACGTTTCTCCCGTATTATCTGTTTGGTCTGTGAGGTGTCCAGCTCCTCCCAGCCACCGGCATTGTCATCCACCCAATCCTCGAGGTCGGCCTGCAAAGGAGAGAGCACACAATATGTAATTACCAGGTTAAGATGCCTCTTCTCTACTTACATTTGCACTAATGGGAACCATATCATCTGCTTTCAGTCTTGAAAAGTCAGTTGGTGCTGTCGTCGACGTTGGTGCCGCATCATCTAGATAATACTTTGGCTGCGGTTTAATATCAGGTGTCAGTTCCTGCATAGATAATGGGCCAATATAAATAGTTGGAAGAGAGACCAGAAATTATGCTATGTTCAGATTGTACCACAGAGCTAGGCGCAGAGCCTCAATAAAATTGGCAATGCCCAGATGGACTCCAGAGGCTCTGTGCCCAAGCTCTGTGGCGCAATGCGGACCAAGCCATTACACACAACTTACGCTGAAGAAGTCCGGCTCGGGCTCCTCTTTGGGCGGTGTTGGAGGCTGTGCCATGCGTTGGCGATATTGTTCAATATGTTCCTCGACAGTCCGTGGACTGTCATCCCAGGAGTTCCAATCGCGCTCTTTACTGTTCGCCGTGGCATTTGTTTTTGTGGCCAAATCACCACCAATCATCACTGCTTGCAGCTGGTCGTTGCCGGCGTGGCTGAGCTTGCGACGTCGCGAGAAACAGCAGAGGGCACGCCGGCAGAGCGTTATGAAGCCCAGCAGCAGCATTTTAATTTGTTGCAATACCATTTATTTAGTTTCTAGTTCAGTTTCCAGGGCAGGATTGGGGTCTAGCAAAAGTAAGTGGGGCACAAAAGAAACAAGCAAAACAAATATGTGTGCTACTAGTGTGACCATATTACACAAAAGCTATCAGCTGTTCGTTGCAGCACCCGCTCAAAGGCTAAATGCTATGACACAAAACGTTAATCAAAACCAATTTTCGATAAATACGTGTTTGTTGTTAAACATTTTATTATACCACAAAAAGGAAAAAATAAATGTGCATAAATAATTAACCAAACAGCCGCTACTTGATTAATATATAATAATATATAATATCCGTTTAATTTGACTAGCGATATTTTACTCGATATTTCTTATCGCCAAACGATTGTCGATTGTTTAGAGCGGGAACGTATTTAATATACAAAACCAATTTCGAAAAGGGAAGACTCACAATGTTATTTGCAATTTTTTTATTCGCTTTTTACATACTTTGTATGTTCGTTTAAAAATCGGAATTAATATAATACAGTTTAATATATTGGGTAGTTTCAATGGGTTATTGTACCATTGCCATTTCTCTGTTCACCGACATTATTGCGTTCAAGTTTACTGCGCCGACGGAATTTGACGATCAAAACTTCAATTATCCAAGGGACCGCGCACATAGCCATAAATACATTTAGTATATGGAATACCAAAATATAATCCTGTGTACGATCGCGTATGTAACCAACGACTGGACCTATTAAAAACATGCCATTACCCTGTGTGAACATAAATAAGCCGTAACCGCTGGCGAATCTGCAACACAAAAGAAAATGAAAAAACAGTGTATATGCATAGAATTCGAACTGCTTTTCGAATCGATAATTTGCTTTTCGATTTCATACCTTTCCTTTGGCAAATAATCGGCCAGCACTAAAGGCAACGGCACATGAATCCAAGTGCGCAGAAAGCCCAGGACCGCCGTGATGCAAGCCATTCCGAAAAAATCGCTGATGCCGTCAAAAGCTGTGTTAACGTTGTCAGTTAATTAATTTCGAATCGTTCATATTTATCACATCTTACCCAATCTGGCAATGACTGTAAATAGTGCGCCACCCAAGTAAATATATCGTGCCGGTACTTGAATAAAAATTGCAGTCGTTGCCAAAAATATTCGTGATAGTAAATCGGCTGTGGCTCCAATGGCAATAATAGTTGCAGTGTCAACCTGAAAACAACAAATCTCATAAATTATCAGAAAATTAACAAAAGTAATGTGAGTATCGTAATAAATTTATGTGAATCAATCCACATGCATGTATATTTTTCTATGAAACATGCATGCAAAAGTTTTATGAATATTGAACATTAATATATATGTATGTTTGCACACATACATACATCTACAGCAAAGTAAAAAAGCGGCGACACAATCAAGAACCAACGGTTTTTTCCTATGTACATATACGCAAGCGCAACTGTGTGCGCCTGCGCACGACTGAGACAGCTATAGTACGCGTTGCGGCAAATCTGCTCCGCAAAAAGGTCGCCATAAAACGCTGCGCTTGTAGTCCCATTTTTAAAACATTTTTAAATTATCAAGCGGTAAATTAGTTGCGGTGTCAACCTGAAATCAACAAATCTCAGAAATTATCAGAAGTTTAACAAAAGTAAAGTGAATATTGATATCAATTTATGGGAATAATTCTACATGCATTATGTTCAATTTTTATTAAAACTTGCATACAAAAATTTAGTGATTATTGAACATTAATATATATGTATGCTTGCACACATACATACATCTACAGCAAAGTAAAAAAGCGTCGACAATATCAAGAACTAACGGTTTTTTTTGTATGTACATATACGCAAGCGCAACTGTGTGCGCCTGCGCACGACTGAGACAGCTATAGTACACGTTGCGGCGAAATGTTTCATGATGCAATCACAAAATGGCGACAAAGTCCAAATCTGCTCAGCAAAAGGGTCGTCAAAAAACGCTGCGCTTCTGTTGGTTTCTTTCGTTCAGCAGGAACGGTTGTGTAGTTGTTGAAAAATTAAACAACAAAAAACTCTTATAAATCTTAAAATGCAAATGCAGCCACGTGTCTAATATGGATTACATTTTCTTGAGTGGAAAAACGAGTTCGTTAAAAAACCGTTTAATTTTATTAAAGTAATATGATCGATTATCTTAATATCTCAACACAAACTCGAGTATTGTCCAAAAAAAAAAAATGTAATAATTAAAGAGTTTCATAACGTTTTGTAAGTTAATAAACTGCGTCAGGTCAAATCGGGTAAGGGAATTTGTAAATATACGAAAAAAGTTGTATATATGTTTTGGTTATTGACGCTTAAAAAAATGAAAACAAAATTTTTAATGTTCATTTTTCAAACATTTTTAAATTATCAAGCGGTAAATTAGTTGCGGTGTCAACCTGAAAACAACAAAAATCTCAGAAATTATCAGAAGTATGAGAAAAGTAAAGTGAATATTGAAATAAATTTGTGGGAATCATTCTACATGCATTATGTTTAATAATGTTCAATTTTCTTGAAACATGTTTACAAAAGTTCTGAGATTTTTGAGCATTAATATATATATATGCTTGCACACATTCATACATCTACAGCAAATTAAAAAAGCGTCGACAAAATCAAGAACCAACGGTTTTTTTGTATGTATATGTACGCAAGCGCAACTGTGTGCGCCTGCGCACGACTGAGACGGCTATAGTACGCGTTGCGGCGACATGTTTGATGCCGCAATCACAAAATGGCTGACAAAGTAAAAAAAAAACTGCTCCGCATAAAAATTCGTCTTAAAACGCTGGACTACTTTTGGTTTCAATCGTTGAGCAGGAGAGGTTGTGTAGTTAATTAAAAAATAAACAACAAAAAAAAACGCTAATATATCTAAAAATGCAAATGCATGTCCAATATGAAATTCATTTTCTTGAGCAGAAAAACCAACTCGAGTATTATCTCAAAAATATTAATGTAATAATTAAAGACAGTCATTTCGTGTTGAGTCAGTTAATAATTAAAATTTTTGTTATTAAATTATTTAGAAACATAATCTGTAACGTCTAATAAAACCAAGCGGTTTAAGTTGACTTATTTGCTATTTTTCTCTATTATGTGTTAAGATTTTAATAAGTAATATAGCAGACAAGACAACTTTAACTGCGTACGTATGTAAAGGTGCATTTTGCCAAAGTTGGACCCGTTTACCAGGATATTATTTAGGGAATGTAAACTGATTTGTTTATATAGGTCTAGGCGTCTAAATCCCGACCTTTCGAGAAGATTGTCTTGAAGATTAGATAACCTCAAATTAAGATGAGCTATATCTTTATGCGGTTAACATAAAGTAATTATTATTAATCCACTAGATTTTTTGCATTGTTCAATAATATTAATAATTTTTGTATATTATTTTTGACTCATTTACTTAGGTTTTGATTTGAATTGTGACTTACCTTGGAGTAACCAAGTTCGAAGAGATATATTGGCTGCATGGTGAAGAATGTGATGTCCGAGTAGAGGGCGAAGGTGATGCCGAGCACAATATTAATATAGACCGGCTGTTTAAGTAGCGTCAGATCCAGGAAATCGACAATCGTAGCACAGAGGCTCTTTCTGGCCGGCGGATCTACAGCGGCAAGATCATTGGGAATTCCCGCTGGAGACATGACAGGTGGATCACTGGCGAATGAATGGCGACGCGATCCCTGGAGGCTGTGCATCATTTGTGGCGATGCATCGGTTACCACCACGGGACCAGTCCAATTGCCCAAACTGGTAATGCTCGAGCTGCGACTGGAGAGTAACTTAAGTGCGTGCTCCTCGGAATGTGAAACACGTCGCGAGCTGAAATTTGAGACGGGCAAGGAATCCATAGTTGGAGCATTTTTTGGTATCGTCGTAAATTCCAGTTCTGGAATTGGATTCAATGGCGTCTCCGGTTGCACGCGTACAACTACTGGAGGTCGAGGTGTTGTTATTGGTTGCAGTTGCTGCGTTTCCTCGTTCTCCTCCTCCAACGGTACTCTTTTCATATGCCACTCCACGGGTTGCATAAGTAGCATGCCAAGCACAGCATGGAGATTGATTCCGGTGAGTATCAAAAGGCAACCACGAAAGCCATACCATTCCATCAATTTCTGCATGCCAATCGGATAGATCATCGATCCGATGCCAATCAGTGTCTGGGCAAAGCCCATCCACATTACACGATTCTTCACAAAGTAATTGTTAAATGTTGTATAGCAGGTGGGCAGACATAAACCAAATCCGATGCCCTGCACCAGGCTGAACGAGAAGATCAGATGCAGCGTTGATTCGGCAAACATTTGCAAGGCCGTGCCCAGAAAATAGAGTATGCCGCCTGTTAAACCGACGCGCCGTAATCCAAATTTGCAAAAGAGAGAACCAGAAAACAGGCCCGCAAAGCTCATGGCACAAAAGAACGTGCTTGTGATAATGGCAATCGCACTTGTCTCCGCTTTAATGCTTTTCAGAAAGTCCCCAAAGACCAGTCCAAATGATGGCAGCGCCGACAACCCACTGATCTGTAAATTATATATGAGAATTTATATGTATATGTACTTATATAGAAAACATGTTGTACAGATTTTTGATGTCCTTGAAGAGCGTGTTATAATTTTGGTACGTATTAAGGTAACCAAAACTCTATTAGCTTTTTAAACATTCTGATTAAACTTGGCTAAAATCAAAATGTTATCAATCGAACGTTTTTATTAATATACATTATTTTTTCCCTTTTAGGTTGATGTTTAATCTTACGAATGGAAACGCCATGCCAATGCAGACGAGAATTCCAAAGCCACCATCTGGGGGAATCAGTTTATAGGATTTTTGTCTCCTTGCTCCTGTCGCCGTCATCTTAGCAGCTTGAACGTTCAACGGTAAGTGAATAGAGTTGTTCCGTCTGATATCATTCCATCACGTCTTGCAACAATAACAGCAACAACAACAACAAAAACATCCATTGTCAGTATCTTCCCGTTGACAGTAGTTTTATTGAGGATCACAATTTAAGCCCTAAAAAAGATAACAGTATGCAAATAGGCGCTGATGATGTGTACTACTTAGGATGATGTCGTTTGCTACTGCTTCCGTGCCACGCCCCATTTCAACCTGTTGATTTGTGCAGCTATAAGTTGGAAAACGTCAACTATTGTTGACACACAGTAGCAACTGTTGCTCTCTGATAACACAGCACACATCAACCTTTTGAAATCCCCGTGAGATTTATTGGCCAAACACCCTCGAGATGTGAGCTTTAATTTATAGATTTATAAATTTATTCTTCACGCATTAGTGAAAACATTTACAACTATTTGCATTCGTCGCCAATTTTTATAGTCCGCCTCCACAAAGCAAAGATCGTATAAGTGTGCAATACAATCAGTTGGGTTACAGAAAGAGATAGTGATTGCTCAATCTTATGATGTTCATACGTAGATGCCTATTTCCTCGGAAATGCTTCATATAGTAGATCTTTTTTTCTTTTATCAACTTTTGTTTTGTTTTTATACTCTGTAATTGTGCAGGGAAAAGGTGTGTATGCATTTCTTGTATATGTATGCCTGTCTGTCCATGTCTGTCGGTTTTTATCTGCTTTTATCAAAATTATCTACGTAATTTAAGATTTTGGAATCTCCACAATTATATGTTTGAATATATAATACAGGCTGATAATATAGTTTACTTTCATTTTTGATATAATAATAAATAGAAAGAAAAAGCTAGCTTAAATATTTATAAATTACCTCTCTTTGTTTATCCTTGAAATTGTTCATCATCCATATCATGATCCAGCGTAAGGAATTCTCTTTTAGCACTTTAATTCATTCTCTTCACTTACTGTATGTTGGGTTGGAATTTGTAATATCACTTCAAAAATAAACTTCATGCATAATATAACAGCGCTTTCACTTATTTTTTATATCACTTTATTTCATTTTGATAATATATCATATATGTATATATACGTGTGTGTGTGTGTGTGTGTGTCTATGTACTACATATACATATTTGTATAAGGCTACAATATCGTCAATGCATATCCTAAGCTTGCATTGTTTTCTAATTATATATATGTGTATAGTTAATTATACAATATTTCTACACATAGTTGTATATATATTGTTTTTATATATATAAAAAAAAAAAATCAGGTCTACATGCAATCTTCATTCTTAATCAATTCTTAAGTACATACTGTGGGGTATGTCTATTTGTAAGGATTAGTCAACTTAAGCTAGTTCTAACCGTGCTTGTCTACAGTGGTTACTCTGCAAGTGACATACATATACATATATATGTATATGTATATAGCTATAGTTTTTATCTTCCTCTTTTTCTCTTTGCTTACTTTTGATATACCCTGTGGTTTTCTTTATTTATTTTTATTTTTATTTTTTGTTTGTTTATTTGGTCATGGCATCTCGTTTAGCAAACATTTATTGCTTTCCGTTTTGTTGTCAATTTATCTTACTATAAGGCAATTCCAATAGGGTATAAGTTGTTCAAAAAAAGTAGTTCGTGTGTCGTTAGTCAAATACAGATATAAAATCTCGTATACGGCATGTTGACGTAAGGAACTTATATGCTCCCGTCAATAAGTAGTTGGTTTCTGGCATATTATTGGCATTAACTCTCTGTTCTTGCTATCGATGATATTGTTGGTGGTGGGTTTGTTTCATCTCTCTACCGTTACCGTTTCTTTTCTTTCTTATTCGCTCTCTCTCTTCTTTTCTCTTTCTTTAGTTGCAGGAGTTGCATAGATGTATTGGCATATTTCTTTCTACATATATTTCTCCGTCTTTGATCTGTCCTAACATTTTATTCAGTTCACTTAACTTGGCTTTTGTCTACACAAAGTGTTTATGTATATAACATAGTATATAGTATATGTATATATTTAGTGTGTGTATATGTGTATATGTAAATAGGCGTATCAAATCGGTCAATTGATATATCTATATATCAATTCCAATTCCTGTCACATATTATACCTTTATTATACTATTTAGTATTTCAATTTTGTTTAGTTTTTTAGTTCGTTTATGGGTTGGGTTGTTGTCGTTGTTTTAAAGGTACATTTCATTAATTTTAAAGCCAGTTTAGTCGTGGCTTTAATGTCATTGTTTTAGATTTGGTTTTTTGTTGGTTTTGTATTATTTTTGTATTTATTGTGTTTTAATTTCTAAACTTATGAACTATCTTTGAACTATCACATACAAGTTCATTCAATAAACAAAAAAGGAGAGAAAATTTAAAACAAAAAAAATTAATATAATTGTTTTAATAATAATAATAAAGAACATTAACTACTAGTTATAAATTATATATGTATTTAAAATTAAACGCACTTTGTTGTTGTATGTTTCGTTTCGTTTCGTTTCATTTTGTTTTGCTGTTAAAACTGGCAATTCTCTTTGTTCATTTAGTTTGTCTTATGCTTCTTCTATTTTTTCTTTATAAACAAACAAAACACGTAACTAAGTTAAGTTTAAAAGAGGGGGAATTACATAAGGTATGCATAAGTAAGCACTATGGTATGAGGGGTATTCACTAGAATATCTTTCTTTAGCTTAACATTGTAAACACCTTTTGGTTATACATAGTTGTATCTGCAATATATCTCGAATAACTTTGAATTTCTGAATAGATTTTAGTTTAAATTTAGCACTATCATTTTTTTTTATAATGTTGCAAAATAACTGTTGAAGAGAATATCGCCTTAACTTTAATTTTCATGTGATCATCACAATTTTGTTAACAAATTGTTCTTTCCATTATGAATACCCCTCATGTGCAGTGTTGCAAAAGTAACTATTTAAGTATTAAGTTGTTAATGAGTTGTTGTATGTGTTTTCACTTGATATTAGATAATATGTATATTGATTTATGTGTATGCATCTTCTGACAATCCTTTTATTTTTGTTTGATCTTTGGCCATATTACAGCTTAACATCCTCAGGAGCTGTTGTCTCTGTTGTTTTTGTTGTTGCTGCTGCTGCTGTTGCTGGTGTTGCACCTGTATCCTGTGCCGCTGTGGGTAACTGTGCCACATCCGAAGTGCGACGACGCGACTGAATAAACTCCACCAGATACTCAATGCCCCAGGCAAGGGCGCATATTATAATGCAAACGCTCTGCGTGTGTATGCAAATGGGATAACTATCGGTAACATCACGAATGAGACCTGGACAAGAAAACAACAAAGGAGAATTACCAATTTGGAAAAGGAGTAAAGCAAGTAAGGATTACTTACCAATCAATGGCCCAAAGCATATCACAAACAGCGCCTTGCCAACAAGATGCCATCCAAAGGCCGATGGCAACTTCTCCAGGGAACAATACTCAGAGACGGTGAGTGTAAAATTACTCAATGCGGAGCCACGAAAGAATCCACAAATGGACAACCAGACCATTAGCTGTGTCCACTCCGTTTGTTCGGCCATGACTAAAAATAACAGACAGTTGATAAATGATTAAAATGTTATATTCAAAAATAATTTAACTTTGTGGGAAAATATGTAAGACTAATAATAAGAAGAGGCATATCTGAACCTATAAATTATATAATATATACTTTCTCAGTCTATTTGTTAGTATGAACACGCTCTACACATGCTAGAACTATCATGTTTTGCAGCCGTATAACATAAATAATAAATTCTTATAGTAGTTTTAAGACAAGATTACATTTTATACCGATCGTATATAAGATTCCGAAGTTTTAAGAAATAACAATTGTAAGTAACGTTTATAAAGACTTTTCTGTAACCAAATTAATTTTACAAGCGATCGAATTCTGTGGCATATATGCTTCAAAGGATTAATAGTTGGACTGCAAACCCATTTCCTCTAATTGTAAATATTTAATTTTTAAATGTTCTTTGCGATACGAGTACTAATTGTCTTACTGTTCTATTTCATCTTTCCTATCTTTTGGTACTTACTGGAACGCGTGAGGGCCACAAAAATGATCGAGACGAGAAAGATGGTGCGTTTCTTGATTGTGGTTCTATCAAAGAGCGGCGGCAGGACAATTCTTGCCGCAATATCCGTAATTGCAGTTATCGATAGGCAGTAGGCGACATCAGATTTGGAGTATCCCAGATTGGCAAAGAAGAAGGGCGTAACCATTTTAAAGTTCATCTCGGCAACGTAGAAAATTGAGAGACCAAAGAGCAGATTAAGGAACATCTTGTCCTTCAACATGGCAATATCGAGGAGATCAGCGAAACGACGCCAAAAGCCCTGCTTCTTGGCATTCTTTTTGGCCTCTTCATCGGCCAGTTCCGTTTGTTTCTCCAATTCGGTGGGCTTCATCTTAATGAAACTATCCCGATGTCCACCAAGAATACTTCCCGTTGCGGTGCCCACACGTCGCAGTTCACGATCATTTCGCTCGAACTCATCATCACCAGTATTCAAATGAACTTGGAGTATGGATCCAGTAAAGTCCATATAGGATAGATTCGATGTAACCGATGCCTTGCGACAACGCAACTGCGTTGTATTCACCTCCGCCTGGGATGGATAACCACCGCTGCCGCTGCCAACATCCGCAGATTGCACTCCAGCCAGGGACATGATGCGGGGAAAGGTCGGACGTTTGGTCAGACCCAAGCGGGAACCATTCATCGTATTCATTGCCATCTCAGAGTAGTTTTTACGCATCGAATGTGGATTGTGGGGATTATGCTTGTTGAAGAGCAATGTGTTCAGCTCGGGCAAGGCATCCTCCTCATTGCCATCCTCCTTAATAACCTTGAATTCGGGAGCAGCTGCAGCACCTCCACCTGTCGTTGCTGTTAGTTGTGGCTGTGGCGTCGGTAGAGCCGATATACACATCAGTTCCTCGTCGTCAAATTCCTCCTTCATATGCCATTTGATGGGTTGCAGGAGCACAGAGCCAACAGTTGCATTCAACGCAACGCCAGCCAGCAAAAGCACCGCACCCCGAAATCCATATGCCTCTAGGAGAATCCTCACCAGCTGTGGCATTATCAACATACCCATCGCTGTACCCGCCATGGATAAGCCCACCGCCTGGCCACGTTTATGTTTAAAGTAATGATTCAATGCCACAAATGCCGCCGATGTCGAGAGTCCCACTCCAATGCCATTGATTACACTATAAGTGCTTAGTATATGAGCCATTGTAGATGCCGGAGATGTCAGTGCCAATCCCAAACCACAGAGCAATGATCCAGCTATGGCAACTTTGCGATACGAGAACTCCTTTAGCAATGGTCCTACAAACAATCCCGAAAAGTTCATGCACACATCCATTGTACTGATAATGACCGCTGCTCCAGTTGTGCCTACATTGAGATCTCTTAAGGTGTCGCCAAATAGCAGCCCAAAAGATGGTTCTATGGAACGCGTTGCCAACTGCAAATAAAATAGAAAAAATGCAAAAGGATGAGTTATTGGTAATTATCAAATTTTTTTAATTTCCTTTCTTATATTATATTCTATTATTATATTACAAACTCTCTAAAGTCTTTCCTTTCGAATTCCATTATAGAATCAATATTACAAAAATATGTATGGAACCGTGGACTGGATGTGTATGGAAGTTTCTAAGAATTGAATCCAAACTTGAAACAAACAATTGAATTTGAATCATTAATGGATATGACTGGTAAGTTATTAGAAGTTTAACTTACAAATGATTTCGATTATTTAATATTATAGTAACATAAATGAAAAATAATAATGCTTAAAAAGAAATACAATATTAAACAAAAAGGGCAAAGGATGAGTTATTGGTAATCATCAAATATTTTTAATTTCTCTAGCTATATTTTATTCTCTAAATATATTCAAAATTCTAAAGTCTTTCCTTTCGAATTCCATTATAGAAATAATATTACAAAAAGTATATGGAACAGCGGACTGAAAGTGAACGCAACCTTTACCTATGGAAGTTTTTAAGAATTGAATTCAAACGGAAATAATTGGATATGACTGGTAATTGATTAGAAGTTTAATTAACTATTAATTTCAAATATATATATAATGCATAGTACTAATATAAATAAAACCTCAGAATGTTTACAAAGGAATACAATATTAAACAAAAAAGGCAAAGGATGAGTTATTGGTAATCATCATGTATTTTTAATTCCTCTAGTTCTATTTTATTCTCTTAATATATTCAAAATTCTAAAGTCTTTCCTTTCGAATTCCATTATAGAATCAATATTACAAAAATATATATGGAATAGTGGACTGAAAGTGAACGGAATATACTTATTTTACTTGAAGTTTTATAAAATTGAAAATATCATCAAACGGAAATATTTGTATCATTAATGGATATGACTGGTAAGTGATTAGAAGTTTAAATTATGAATAATTTCGTTTATATAACATATATAGTAATATAAATGAAACATCAAAATGTTGAAAAAGAAATACAATATAAAATTAAACATTTTCGACTTCTCTTTTGAAATCCGGCTAAGAATTCTATAGAAATGTATAAAAACAGACACATTTTACGCGATCCTAAAAGTATGTCTCACTAAATTCTCCTTGATTTGGTTAAGAATGAAATGAGTCTATCTCTTTCTGGCTTTAACGTTTTTGAAATTTAAATATCAAGTTAATCGTTTATTTATTGTAATAAATGATAACGCTTACTAATGACTTTCATTATTGAGTACAACTTTTGTTAGTTAATCAATCAAATTTGCTAGATCAACCAATTTTGATAAATCAATCAATGGTATCGGCCCTTTTTGACTTATGGAATAACTTTTAAGATTTGCATTATTTCTGATAGCCAAACGTTTTAAAATCGGTCTTGAAATATACTCGACAAGTTTAGAAATGTAATTGTGTTCCTTTGTTGGCAGATCAGGTAGCTAATGGGTCCTCCTACCAGTCCACGGGACCTAATTTATGGCCTTAGCCCATTTATTTATGTTTATTTTTGTATGTTTTGTATATTAACCAATTTGTTGAAGCTAATCGGGTTTTCGGCGAGCGCGTGATTTATCATCCAAACAACAAAACACATGCCACACAAATCATAATCAACAAAATGAGGATTGGAAATGGGACTCGGTTGAGGTAAAGGCAATAACGTCATCGTTTTTGTACACATTATCATCTGGTCGATAAGGTTGACAAAGTGGACAGACGCAGACCCTGTTTACTATCTATATATGTATATGTACTAAATGTAAGTCAGTATCAATGCGATATATGTGTGTATAAATGCACTTGAAGTTCTGTGACAGTTGTGTTGAGAGACACCCTCTAATCCCACTTTATTGAATGGCCTCCATTGTATCATGCCACAGCCTGATGATTTCTTTTTGTCCCCAAATAAAAAATAAACCATGGAAGGGCATTTATATTTATGCCTCTTCTTTTGACGAGGCCTTCCCTTGAGCGACATGGCAACAAGTCTGTCGCAAGTCTGTCGCCAGTCTGTCTGTCTGTCTTTCGTTGGGAATTAGGGAATTTGGAGGAAAATATTCATTTGTATTCAATCGTTGATATAATTGACTTTTTTGTATTCAAGTCTCCAATACATTGCTTTGAAATTCTCAACTTTTTTCAATTACTAAACAATATTATAAGATTTACATTTGGAAACAGTTCGCAATTATTTGAATCGATTTGATTTCTAACTGAGAAAGGAGAGAAAATCAGCATTTACAAATTATTTCATTGAATTTGCTTGACTAGTAGACACCCTGCTGTGCGATAAGTACAAAGAAAGTAAGTTTCTTAAATACCCTGTTTATTTTTCGATCATTGAAACAATAATTTGTAGACTGCTTTCGATTAGTTTTGTTTTGTTTGTCTGAATAGTTCAACTTTGGCATAGATCTTTAAAAATACAATTAGAACAATTGCATAAATCAGTTTTACATTAATTTGTATCTCTCTTTCCTTCCTCTATCCCCTTTCTTCTTGTTTTTATTAAATTGATCTTTGAGCAATGTAATAAAAAACTAAATTTTTTTATTGCAACTGGGATTTCAGGGAAGTATTTATTGTATTTTCACTTGTAAAATGTTTAATTTTATGGCTGTGTTGTGTGTCATTTATAACCTTAAACGAGTACTCGAATATTGTTTCTCTAGTCGGTATTGTTGTTGCAATTGTTGTTGTTGCTGTTGCAGTTGTTGTTGCATTGTTGATGATGATGATTTGTGAAGTGCTTTATTTGTGCTTTTGCAACGATTATTATTGATTGTGCTGTTATTGATTTTTGTATTCGCGTGTATCGCTTTTCATTTCACTTAGTGCCCTCTCTCAGTTCCCCAGTCTCCCCCCCCCACCCCTCCACCCCTGTCAACCGGGTGCCGGTATACGTCCAAAGTTAGTTTTAGATGTTTATGGACGCTTCATTGAGAACGTTAATTGCTTGATAATTGAATTATCAGCAATCATAATTGAAACTAACAGAAATGGGGTAAACTGTTGAAGCAAAAAGCAAAAAAGCAACACGCGCTCGCTTAATGATTGTACAAACTCTCCCAAAAATAGCAACAATAGTTAAACTCGTTAGTTGGTTGCCTAGCCAATAGTTAACGGGATTGCCATTGACTGGGAGTGGGGTGTGGGGAGTTTCTATAATTGCGTGCACTTTGATTTCTATGCCGATCCACAAACAATTCTCAGTAATTTTCACACCCTGTTCTGTTCCTTCTTATCGGATGCGATTGGGTTTGTGTTTTTGATTATGGAATAGTACATAATACTTCCCCAACTATTATATGATCTGTTATAACAGTATCTTATCTGAATGATCTATATTTCAATGGGGCTTTCAATTGACATCGCTTATGCAAGCTTTCTTTCTCTCTGTTATGTAGTTGAAATTGGAATTCATCATTATATTTCGAATATGTAGTTATTTTTTCTTGCTTCCCCACCTACATGAACCATATACATTTAATTCGAATATCTTTTTATTAAAATTTAATTTGAGTTCTTTATAGTTTCCCCAGATTTTTCCCAATCTAACATTGATTTACTTTAATTCCTTTTTAAATAAAATAGTTGATATAGTTTAACAAACATGTTTCATCATATCTCTTAAAAGACTTTAACCATCATTCTTACATGACTTTGTATTGAAATAAACTCTCCTATCATTGTTTATTCCTGTTCCGAATCAGTACTTTTCAATTCAGTAAGGAATCGTATTGAATTTTGTTCAATATATTTGAAGGTCAGCTTTTACAAAGTTTTTGATGACAGTGTGTCTATTATAATCCCTGTCACAAGAATTTTGTAAAACTTGATCATTTAAAAAAACGTTTAGTTCTCACTGATTTTAAACTACTCAATAATAGTTTTAACATCTGAGTAAAGGAGCGTTCTAAAGGCGTTCAGTTTTGCACAGCATTTTGGAGACAGTGTTTTTATTATAATCCCTGTTCCCAGAATCTGGTTAGAAGTAATCGCCAATTATTATCTACACATAGAAGTTTCCACAAGAATTTTGGAAAACATGATCTTTTAAAAAACCTTTTAGTTCTCACTGATTTTAAACTACTCAATAATAGCTTAAACATCTGAGTAAAGGAGCGTTCTAAAGGCGTTCAGTTTTTGATCAGATTTTGGTGACAGTGTGTTTGTTATAATCCCTGTTACCAGAATCTGGTAAGAAGTGATCGTCAATATTATCTACACATAGAATTTTACACAAGAATTTTGGAAAACACAATCTTTTAAAAAAACTTTAAGTTTTCATTGATTTTAAACTACACAATAATAGCTTAAACATCTGAGTAAAGGAGCGTTCTAAAGGCGTTCAGTTTTATAGTAGATTTTGATGACAGTGTGTTTGTTATAATCCCTGTTCCCAGAATCTACTAAAAAGTCTCGTCAATATTATCTACACATAGAAATGAAATATGATCGATAGATTGATAAATGACCATTTTATATTAGGTTACTTTAACTAGTAATTGCTTTTAGAATAAATAAATGTACATAAAATTCACATTATGCCTATTTGTTAGTTTTAAATAATATTTAAATTTCATTCAATAAATTTGGATGTCAGCTTTTGAACAGTCCTCGATGACAGTGTGTCAATTATAATCCCTGTCACGAGATTTGTCCAAAAATTGATCTTTGAAAATTATTCTTTTATAGTTTTAGTCGACAGGTTTAGTTTAAGGTTATAATTTTTCATCAAATGATCATCCAGCTTTCCTAATCTACATAAATTCTTCTCCTTGAAATAATTTATTTGGTTTCATTAGTCAAGTAACACTTCCCCATTGTTTGCCTCACTTTTTGCTTTTTGTAATGTGTAAATAACATTTGATTTTTCTATTGAGACGGATGGATATATTTTGTATTATTTGTTCTCTTATTTTATTTCTTTTATTTACTTTTGTGTTTGTTTGTTATTATTTTTCGACGGTTTTAGCGAAAAACAGCAAAAGGTAAATAACAACAACAGTAACATGAAAAACAAACTCGATAATCCGGGAAAGGGATTGTCAAGATGAGGGGGTGTTATGGGTGGGGTAGTCAGTTCGTAACCGAATCGGCAAATGCTCTAAATTAGCTTTTGATTTATATTTATTGCCTCTGTTTGCGCTTCTGATTTGCTCGATCAACATGAGAATGGCAAAAGGGGTTAGTGAAGGGGGGGGGGGGGGGGAATGGGATATTGCATTTTCTGTGTGAATTTTGCACAACTCGGAACGTTTTTATGATTTGTTAACATTTGTGCAATATTTACCAATCTAATTTACAAGTATTCGCCGAGTGTTGTTCAGTTGCGTGAAATTAACGTGACATTCGCTTGTTTCGCCAAACGGTAGTCAATATCGAAAATCTATATATATAAATATATACATGCATACATATGTATGTTTATATAGCCGAATTCGACTTTCCAAACATGTGTATATGCATATATAGACAATATTACTTAACGGTTATTCGGGTGTATCGAGACAGGCACGTTACCCCATTACCCATTACCCATTACCCAGTTGCCAATTGGCTTATTCCATTTTAAACACATACTTGTGGCAAAGCTTACACACTCGTGTACACTGTTACTTTTTTTTCTCAAAGTAATGGTGGTCTAAACTCTTCAAGCACCTTGTAAAAGTCAGACAACTTTTACAATTCAAAATTTGTTTCAATTTTGGCATGATTTTTTTAAAAAAAAAAGAAAGAATAATCTCAAAATCAGAATCAGGTTAAAAGTGTTGTTTTATACTACTTGTTTATTTTGTTTTATACTATTTATTTTGTATTCTACTATTTATATTTTATTGATATTTATAAATACTTATGAATAATCTCAAAATCACAATCAGATTATAAGTGTTGTTTTATTCAGTTTGTTTTGTTTTATACTATTTATTTTGTTTTCTACTAATTATTTTATTTATATTTATTTTTGTGAAATATTAAAGGGACTCTTAAAATCAAATATATTTGAAAGAAAACTGAGTTTGCTTAGACATTCCGACTAGAAATCGGTTCAGTATTTCCCAAGTTATGGTGCTCTGAACTTGCCAAACACCTTGTTTATTGTAGGGGTCTGACAACATTATCTTTTTAAAAGCAGTTGGTGGGTGGAAAGCAAAAAGAAACCACTAAATCAGGCAAAATCAGGGAAACGACAGCATTGATTAAAATAATTATCGATAACACATCTGCAATGCAGATGAAACAAAACTTCAATGTGATTGAATTTAAAGTTGACAACTCGTTTATTTCGTTTATTAAAATGCATGAATAACGCGTGATCGTGACTGAATGTTTTTATTCGATCACGTGTTATCGACTCCGCGGGGTCAGTGCAATATGGTATTTCCCAATGATGTAAAGAAGAAGGCGTGGGAGGCGGAGGAGGTGGTGGTTAAAGAAACACGAGCACACGTCGTGGTTGGGGATCTAACAAATATATATATATATATATATGTATTTTATGAACGGTTATCAGGGTCTCTTCTGTCTTTCAATTATTAACTTGTGTCTTGTCTAAGTATATCTGCCTAAGATATGGGCATTAGTATTTGTCCCAGACGGTTTGAGGCTTCACATAAATATTTCTGACTATATGTTTGTATACCATTTGCTTCGCTATCAACATTTGGTGCTTGATGACGTCGTTCGTTCTGATGATGACGTTTAAGAGACCCTGTGGGACGCCTTAACTAATGACTCCCGATAGTTGATTCTAGACTGTCGTCTGTTACGACTTCTGGACACTTTCCACTTTCGAGGTATCATCATCATCATCATTGTTGTGTTGTGTCGTGACCGTTCATCAAGCTTTGTCGTCCTCGTTCGTCATTTTCAACGTCATCGCCTATTGATTTCCCATTAACTTTTGCCTGGCATTTTTATGTGTTTTTTTTTTATTTTATTTTTATTTTTTCATTTTTGCTGGGAAATGCCTGGTGAAACTAACTAGTCTCCATGTCCTTCATGACGTGTAATTTAATTTTCTGTCGAATCATTGCTCAAAAATGTAACACTGAGGACAGTCCGATTCAAATGTGGAAGAAACAGAAAAGGGAAGAACAATTTTTTCAGTTTATAATTCATTTCATTTGAGGATTTGCCACGAACTTATTGTCAAGTCAAAGCCTGACTGCAACTAACTATAATTATTTTGCTTCTCAATTATTTATAGACATTTAGCAATCAAACATGTATTAAGTATAAATTGTGTCATGTCAAAGAAAATTAAATGTTCTACAAAACGTACAACTCTTCAAATAAAATTTTATGGGTCACAACTCACGCAGTACTAAATGTTCATTGATGATCTAATATTTGTTCTTTTTTTTTTTCGCAAATTCCCAACTAAAAATACATTATGTTGAGGATATTAACCTTTTGTGGCCGAGGGTTCATATCTAGACGGAAATTGGTCGCGTTTTTCATGATAAAAAAGTTTCTTCAATTCATTTTTTGTTGCTGCATTAGGTTTTAAGCCTTTCGGTCTTCCCAAAAATAGCTTAAGTGGTATTTAGTGTTGTTCTGATTGTGGTTAAGTCATCAAGTATGCAGGATTTTCTAAGAGAGTAGCCAGACTTTTTAATTATTGTCCGCTTTAGAATAAAAAGTGGCAGCACTTGTTTTATATACTTTTATTATTTCAATTAAAAATATCTATAATTCATGCTCATTCAAAGTGTATATTTAAATTGACTACCACAACAAATAGAGTGTAAATTTTAGTAATAACTAGTTTTCGATTAATTAGTTTATACACTTATTTATTTCATTATATTTTAACTTAAAATTTTTAAGCTGTGGTCACTAACTAATGTTGATATTTCTTAATAAATAGAATGATTTTAAACCCGTTTCTATATCGATGAGTTTATTCCTTATACAAACAGTAAGAACTTTTTTGGTTTCCAAGAATTCACAGTTTCTATTGAAATGTTTGGTTCAACGGCATTTTTTGATATTCTGCATTTCAATATTTGGATATTTTTACTCTAGACTGGAAAGCTCAAGCATTGACGTATTCATAATTAAAAGCAAATTTACACATTGTACTTTTTACGAGTTTGTTGAATATAAGTACATACATATGATACTTGGGCGACCCCCGAGATATCTCTCATTATTATTATTGTTATTATCATTATTTTGTTGCTATATTTTTTTGTTTTATATTCATTTGCGTTAATTGAAAAATGCGTTTTGTTTAATGAGGGAGCTTTGAAAATGCGGCAAGAGAAAAATAAGAGACTTTGCGGTTCATTGCGGCTGTCTCTAAAGATCGATGGTAAATAAATTTGAATTGAATTTGTTTGTGGGCAATTGAAGGCAATTAACTGTGAAGTACATTTCACTATATTCGTTCGTGACTGTGAATGTGACTGCGAATTTGAGAAAAAAAAAACAACAACAACAAAATGTGACTTGTGACTGGTGACTGGTGACTGGGGGTCTGTGTTGCTGTCAAACATTTCAATTAAAATGTCGACTCTCAAGCGATGCCAGTTGACCATAAAAACAAAAAACTGAAACCCAACTGAACTCAACTCAAATTGAACGCTTGAGCGGATGATGGATGAAGCGGGGTGATCAGCAGCAGGAGGAGAAGGAGGAGTAGTAGTAAGTGTGTGTGCTCTCACTCGAGCTCCGCATGATCGCAATCATGTGATTTATCCAGACACACACACATATATATACACAAATATGTATAAGTATATGTATATCTGTATATGTATTTATGCAAGTGATCGTCAGCCGATCTGTTTGGACTGCAAACTAGTTTTGGGGCGCAGCAGGAAACACAACGCACACAAATGCAACAACAATAACAACAACAACAACAACAGCAACAAAAACAAGTTGCAACAAAGTCACGTGATCAACACAGCATCAGCTGCCCCGCTATTGTTATGTTTGTTGTCGTTGTTGTTATGACTCTGGTTGGAGCAAAAACAAAATAAATACATATAAAAAAAAAACAGATAAAAAACCTGATTGGCAACAGGCCCGAGCCACGGCCAGCAGCGAATGTTGTTGTTGTCGTTGTTGTCGTCGTCACTTGTGTGCATTGACTATTGACATTGATTGAAACTCATTGCAGTTGGCAACAACTGGCAGGCAGTGTATGATTATAAGGCAAGAGAGCGAGTCAGAGAGAAACAGAAAGAGCGAGAGGGAGAAAGAGAGGTATTAAAAATATAGTCTGCACGTGCTGGCATTTGGCCAGCTGTTTTTTACTGCTCAGCTGTTAGCCAAGTTAGCAAAAGCGAACAAACGGTTTAATGATCGTCTGTCTGGCGCGTGAGATTTGCATTAGATAGAAAATATGAAAAACGATATAAAATATGTACATACATATACACAATATACAAACTATACGTATAGTATAGTTAACTGTAGATCCTTTTAAGCCATTGTTGTTGTTGTTGTTTGCTGGTTGTATTTAAATTAACAACATTTTCGGTATTTTTGTCTGCAGATTCATATTTTAGCATTCACTTGTGATGTTTATTTATTTTATTATTTTTTTGTTTGTCTGCACTTTAAATATACCCTGTTAAAAGGAACCCTGGCAAAGGTCTACTATATTAGCCACATGTGTTGTGCTTAAATTTCCGAAGAGTCCAAGAATAGTAGACGTTTAAATAAGAAAGAGGTATCTGACAATTGTTTACTCCCCTAGCCAGTTCAAATCTTACTTGAATTATAAACTTTTAGCATAAGTATAAAAATATACTTATGCTAAAAGTTTATAAATCTCGTCACAAATAATCAAATCAATTGATTCTCAGATAGAATTAACGTGATAAATCGTTGAGTTTTGTCTAGACTTTCACACCTACGTATTAACAACACTTTAATAGATATTTGCAAAGTTCTCTGAGCGCATACAAAAATCTTTTGTTGTTGATCCTATTAAGTCTTGTACTTAAAAAGACTTGTAAAATTTGATGTAGTGCGGCATTTCATGCATTTTATGGGATTTGACGAGTGTTTACTTTGTGTTTTTATTTTTTTAAATCAAATAATTGTAAATATGGCTTTAATAAGGAATATGTTGCTACCTTTAAAAATATATATATAAGTATATATACATTTATTACTGATAACATTTAGATAGGTAATGTAAATTGGTTTGCATCACGTATAATCTTTTAGAATCATAACATTGCTATTTTTAATTGAAATTTATAATTTGGCTTTATCTCGTCAACTGCAAATTAAGACTAAACGTAGATTCAAACGTCAAGATCTGAGATTCAAATTTGAATGCAATTATGCGAATAAATATAGTACTTCTGTCTATGGATTGTGGAATTATTCAGTAGGCAACTAATTGGATTGCATACATATCAAGTAAATAGGGAAGAAATCTGTGTTCCTTTGAAAATGTCTGTGAATTAGTTTATCGTACTTTATACTGATAAGCTTTTCAACAGACATTGTCAGATCTGCGCACTATCAGACTTGAAAATAATAATTAATTATTTGGGAACTAAATATATAGTACATTAAATACTTATGTATCAAGTACATAGTGAAGAAATATGTGTTGCTTTGGAAATGTTTGTGGATTAGTTTATCATACTTTATACTAATCTATTCACCGACATTTCCAGATCTGCGCTTTATTAGTATCGAAATTAATAATTGGTTAATTGGGAATATAGTATATATAATAGTATATTATATACTTATGTATCAAGTACATAGTGAAGAAATATGTGTTGCTTCGGAAATGTCTGTGAATTAGTTTATCGTACTTTATACTGATCTATTTACAGACATTTCCAGCATCAGCGCTTTATTAGTATCGAAATTAATAATTGGTTACTTGGGAATATAGTATATATAATAGTATATTATGTACTTATGTATCAAGTACATAGTGAAGAAATATGTGTTGCTTTGGAAATGTTTGTGGATTAGTTTATCGTACTTTATACTGATCTATTCACAGACATATCCAGATCAGCGCTTTATTAGTATCGAAATTAATAATTGGTTACTTGGGAATATAGTATATATAATAGTATATTATATACTTATGTATCAAGTACATAGTGAAGAAATATGTGTTGCTTTGGAAATGTTTGTGGAATAGTTTATCGTACTTTATACTGATATATTCACAGACATTTCCAGATCAGCGCTTTATTAGTATCGAAATTAATAATTGGTTACTTGGGCACATAATATATAGTATATTATATACTTATGTATCAAGTACATAGAGAAGAAATATGTGTTGCTTTGGAACTGTTTGTCGAGTAGTTTATCGTACTTTATACTGATAATCTGCTCAGCAAACATTGCCAGATCTGCGCACTATTAGACTCGAAATTAATAATTGGTTAATTGGGAACATAATATATAGTATATTAAATACTTATGTATTAAGTACATAGTGAAAAGTATGTGTTGCTTTGGAAATGTTTGTGGATGAGTTTATCGTACTTTATACTGATATACTTTCCGCAGCCATTTGCAGATCAGCGCATTATAAGACTCGAAATTAATAATTGGTTTATTGGGAACATAATATATAGTATATTAAATACTTATGTATCAAGTACATAGTGAAAAGTATGTGTTGCTTTGGGAACGTTTGTGGATTAGTTTATCGTACTTTATACTGATATATTCACAGACATTTCCAGATCAGCGCTTTATTAGTATCGAAATTAATAATTGGTTACTTGGGAACATAATATATAGTATATTATATACTTATGTATCAAGTACATAGAGAAGAAATATGTGTTGCTTTGGAACTGTTTGTCGAGTAGTTTATCGTACTTTATACTGATAATCTGCTCAGCAAACATTGCCAGATCTGCGCACTATTAGACTCGAAATTAATAATTGGTTAATTGGGAACATAATATACATATAGTATATTAAATACTTATGTATCAAGTACATAGTGAAGAAATATGTGTTGCTTTGGAAATGTTTGTGGATTAGTTTATCGTACTTTATACTGATATATTCACAGACATTTCCAGATCAGCGCTTTATTAGTATCGACATTAATAATTGGTTACTTGGGAACATAATATACAGTATATTATATACTTATGTATCAAGTACATAGTGAAGAAATATGTGTTGCTTGGAAATGTTTGTCGAGTAGTTTATCGTACTTTATACTGATCATCTGGTTAGCAAACATTGCCAGATCTGCGCACTATCAGACTTGAAAATAATAATTGATTATTTGGGAACTAAATATATAGTACATTAAATACTTATGTATCAAGTACATAGTGAAGAAATATGTGTTGCTTTGGAAATTTTGATCATCCGCGTGTATTGGAAACCCGAAAAGCTTAAGACTACAATTCATCTTTGCTCCGAGCTAAACGGCATAAATAGTATTTAGCTAATTATGAATTAAAAGAAAATTATATCGCCAATTATCTAGGAAAATCGAATGAAAATTATTATTATTATTATTGTTATTATTATAGCTTTCTCATTATTTATTGGTGGTTATCTTAAATATATATGTTTAAATTAAGTTTATATATTAAAATATGTTTTGAATAAGTTCTAGTCGGATTTTCGCTCACATAGAAATAAACAAATTGGAATGAAATTGGTTTTTTTTAACGCTATTCTGTGACTTCATTGAGCGCAATTTGTTGTCTATTTAGTCAAGTTAAGTCAGATAGAGAGAGAAAACAACTTTTGCCATGGTAAAGTCTATAAATAATATGACAATTATTCATTAAGATGATGTGGCAATTGTGGGTTTAATTGCCGGTTTTCTTGATTGTTTGTTTTGGCTACAACTTTGGATTAGATTCCCCGACACTCATTTGCTTATGATTAGTTACTATTAAGCCCATAGAACCAGGCGACGGTTTTGGGAGCGTTGACAGCGTGCCAAGGTGTTAATAGACCCATTGTCGATAACAGAAAAAAAAAATATATATATGTATCTATAGCTATTGCTATGTATATGTATGCATAGAAATATATGGACTCTCACTAAAATGAAAATCAAAATCAAATCCGAAACGGAAGTCAAAGCAAAACCAAATCAATTGGGGCTTTTGTTGTATCACTTTGATATCGCTAAATTGGCGAAGAATTTACAGTTTTACGGATAAGGGTAGAAGATTTGGAAGGCGGAGTTCTTTAAACGAAAATATACATCAAGCAAATTGTCCACAGGGCAACAATGACAACAACTTGACGTAATGGATAAATTAAATATTTATTTCCAGTTTACAGCTACAGCAAAGCGACAAATTATTAATATACAGAAATAGAATGTAAAATTTCGGACCCGTTTTATTTTAGTTTAAAATGTTTATACTTAGCTAAATCTGGCACTTAGTTAACTAGACACTAAAAATATGTGCCTAAAATGAATAAATTAACAAACTAATTAAGGAGATACTTAAAAGAAGTATTTTAATTGATTGAACGTAGATTTATCTACTATGTATTTAAGTTGAACAATTTTATTTAATTGGATATAAGGATCTTTTGTGGCTTCAACGATTACGCATGTAATCAGCATTATGACACTGAGATCATTTATAATCATATGCAATGAATTATAATCATTAGGAAACTTCTTGCACAAATCATATGTGCTTTAGCATTAACACACTTCCATTTAATAGCGCAGTCTGGAAATCGTTATATATTTTCTGAAAATGTTTGTATGTATTTATTACATTTGTAAACAAGATTTTATTTGGTTTTGGCGACGCACAGTTTCCAGTATTGACACTGAATCCATAGAGAAATACAAATGGACAGCCAAACAATCATATCGAAATAATTTATGGGTAAATAGCCAAGCAGTCGACAGTCCAAAGATATGGAGAAAGACCGCAAGGTAGAGGAAGTGGGGGGAAACGCAGACGGCAGGCAGGCAGGCGGCAAAAGTCGAGCAAAGTCCATTTGAGTGCGCAGAAATTCTTTTATAAAGTTTTCAATTTGTTTTACAAACAATACTGTACAATCTCCCCCTTCGCCCCAATTCAATTCTATATGTGTTGATAAATCTTATAGTTCAATCAGTCGAACATGGTCTTTGAATAAATTAAAATATTATATACCTTTATATAAAATACGTGCTGGCTGATTGATTGGCCAACTGATTGGTTGGTCAGATCTTAAAGTTGCTCAGATCTTAATCAAGATTGGAAAAATTGTGATTTTTGGGGTTACCATCTAGACGGGACGGGACACTAAATACCTTTATATAAAATACGTGCTGGCTGATTGATTGGCCAACTGATTGGTTGGTCAGATCTTAAAGTTGCTCAGATCTTAATCAAGGTTGGAAAAATTGTGATTTTTGGGGTTACCATCTAGACGGGACGGGACAGGATTCTCACTAAATTGGAAGACTATTTCTGAGTGGAAAAGATCAATTTTAGTAGTAGTAAAAGTGTATATTGGATTTTGAATGGATTTGAGTATTTTTTAAATTTATTTTTCTTTATTACAGTTGAAGCATTTTTTTTTAGCGATCTTTGTTTTAATATATTTGTACAACTGTAATATCAGTTAATTCATTGAACATCGACAAAAGCAGCTGTGTTCCGGCTTATTGCAGCAATTATTTGATGAGCTCACAAAACACATTTGTTGATGTATATACACATGTATAAATTGTGCATAGAGTATAATCTAAATAAATGTATATATGATATGCTATATCATATATACTATATAGCTCATATGTATACATATATATCCACTCTCTTTTGTTTCGCATGCAAAATGATGCAATTGCCATTTGAATTTGCGCACTGGCCAAAACCGAAGCAAACCAATCCAAAACCAAATTCAAAACGCAACTGTAAATGATTCAAATGTTCAGTAGCTTATCTGGTTTGTTATCATTCATTTGTTTTCCTTTATATATAGTACATACAATCCTATCATTATTGTGGTTAATGCCCTTTCTAAAGGTATGCTAAGGTTGCGAAACATTTAGCACTGGAACAACTACATACTATATAGACAAATTTATCTACTTATATGCATTATGTGGAATTTTGTAGATTGTTTATTTATATTCTATAAAAAGAGAACCCTAGTGTAAATATGCTCTTTGCTTTTGGCTTCTGCGTAAGTCTCTCCGTCTGTGCAAATATTAATGGATCTATGTGTTTATCTTTTGGGCCAGAGCTAACACCAAAGACAAACTCACGACGTGTCGTTAAATAAGTAAAAAAGAGTTGCGATAAGATCTATATACAGTGTACAAATTAGATTCTATTTAACACATGCTCATATTTATGACATCTTCTTGCATAACTACAAAAAGATGATTATGTTTGTTCCTTGTACAAATGTCTGTATTGGGTTTCAAGTTTCAAGGGCTTTGATTTGATAACCTATATAAGGCATAAGGTGAAGAGCACTTGAAATGTAATGTTCTTAATGGATATCAATTGGAATTATCAAGGATTTTCTCATGGTACAATATTATTTGGATTTTGTTATGTATTATGGATTTTAGATTTTGTTATCATTTCTCGATTGTGCGATTGTATAAGATTTTCAATAGCTGATTTGCTAATTTGCCTCGTAAATGATTTAAAAGCGATTAGGCAAGTGTTGCCAAACGATAATGAAAAGCAGTGCGATTAGTGAACACTATTCTTTGTCATATAATCGACTGATTGACTGATTTGCTTTATCACAATACGATTGCTCATGTTGATAGTGTTAATGTTATTGTAAATGTATGTTAATGTTTTGGTTTCTCTGTTATATGTATACATACATATAGACATACGTATGTATTTTCAAGTTACGCCCATAAAAATGCATAATATTGATACGTGCTGTTTGTTTTTTTCTTCTGTTATGTTCGAAATTAAAGCGGGGGTAAAATTTGACATCAATTAAGTTTTATGAGTGTTTTAAATTTTAATTTGCGCATTAAAATGTCAAAGAACGCTTGAGATTTGAAAGTGTATGCGTGTGTGTGTGTGTGTCTATAGAGTCGTGAAACCAATCATTGTACCATCATAAAAAATATGATTATCTTATCAATGCGACTTGTTACCAGGCAATTATGTATGTATAGGGGTACGGGAACTTATACTAACCCTAACAAATACTACAAATAGTTCCATTAATAATTCATACTAATAACAGATCATTTTAAATATAGCTCTTCAATAAATCTAATATCCAGTTTCAACATGATATAATCACTTCTGTTGCCTGTTAACATCGAAAGCATGTGAACCCGTTATTGGTATTGATCTTGAATCTGAACTGGCTTGTAATCGGGCTTGTCAGGTGTCAAGATCACACTTTGTTCGCTTGTTTCCTCTTTTGTCTCTAAATGCCATCGTCTACATGCTTTTATTGTATTTTTCCTCTTCTATGTTACATTTCAATTCTTTAATTTGTTTTGTTCTTTTATTGCCTGCATTTCGTTGCTTTGCTTAAATGTGTCAGTTACCATCAGATTATGTTTTTATCTAAGAAAGAATGTGCGACTTGAAGACATCCTGTCTTTAGGCCAGAATAACTACTAAGATATTTCAACAACTGTTGTTTCAGCTGAGAGATCAAATACAAATACATTATTGCGGGGTCAACTTAATAAAAAACAGGGTATAATAAGCATGTTTGTAAACAAAAGCCCCACAAGCATTATTTGTATACATTGGATTTGTGGTATGCATTTACAATTCGATCATTCACTTGGCTATCTTTAAGGCTCGGACGTTGACTTCGGGTATTACAATCAACGATAATATCGATCACCCATTGGAAACCGCCCCCCTCCATATATACGACTTAGGAATAGTTAATGAGACAATTTGAATGAATGAGCTTGTGTTTCAAATATCAATTCACACTTTATTCACATCATATTTGACAAAGATCGATCTGTGTGGCAAGTCAATGAAAAGGAGACAATAGTTATCGATTGCCTATAATGTAAGATATCGCTCAAAAAACCATCTGAATTGTTTTTTTTTATATAATATACACGAAACAGTTGGGGTTTTTTGAGTGTATTTTGAAAATCTCCTAATAAACGAGTTTAAAGTGATACAAGTGTTTAATTAAAAACGAAGTTGAGAGCAGTTATCGATTACTTACAATGCCTGATATCGCTCAGAAAGCCATCTGAACATCTTATTACTTTTTTAATATATTTTAAGATGTAACAGTTGGCTTTCTATGTGAACTAGGCAAAAGGAGCTACAATATGAGTTTAAGTAATATAAAAGTGATACAAGTGTTTACATACAAGTGTTTAAATAAAAACAAAGAAAAGTTGTGAACAGTTATCGGTTACCTATAATGCCAGATATCGATCAAAAACCCTTCTGGTTTGTTTATTAATATAGTATACAAATGAGTTGTGTTTTTGAGTGTATTTTGCAAAATCTCCTGTTAAACGAGTTTAAAGTGATACAAGTGTTTAATTAAAAACGAAGTTGAGAGCAGTTATCGATTACTTACAATGCCAGATATCGCTCAGAAAGTCATCTGAACATCTTATTACTTTTTTAATATATTTTAAGATGTAACAGTTGGCTTTCTATGTGAACTAGGCAAAAGGAGCTACAATATGAGTTTAAGTAAAATAAAAGTGGTACAAGTGTTTACATACAAGTGTTGAAATAAAAACAAAGAAAAGTTGTGAACAGTTATCGATTACCTATAATGCCAGGTATCGCTCAAAAACACATCTGCTTTTTTTTTACATAATTATACGAGTTTATATAAGTTTAAAAACATTCAAATGTGAATAATATCTGATGAAGATGTGGAGTATTTGTCTCAGATTTAATTAACAATTATTAAAGCTACAGACGTATAAACATATGAATAATCTATTTATATTACTTGTTATTCACTCAAAATATTCTGTTTCACAATTTTTGATAAGAATATATATTTAACAGAAATCGTTGTCTGTAAGTTTTAGGGAGTAGCCCTTGTTAAACTAAAACTTGACGATTAGTCGATAGTATGTTTGTATATAGAAGATCTGAAGATGGATAAAGATTTAAGATGAAGAAGATAAAGATTTAACCCAATAGATTGAAGATCATTTTGTACTTTAAAACGCTATTAAAACAGATGTTTACGTTATGTGGTTGTCATTACTTTCATTCACATTTGT
Source organism: Drosophila neotestacea (assembly GCA_035044365.1). NCBI lineage: Eukaryota > Metazoa > Arthropoda > Insecta > Diptera > Drosophilidae > Drosophila > Drosophila neotestacea. Next base: position 1,501,509 of record JAWNMD010000799.1, read on the forward strand.
ATCAGATGTTTATAGAGATAAGAGCACAACTGAACTGACAATACACCCGTATTATATCGTCATAGAACCCTAAATCTTATCGTAAACAAGTTAACGACTAACGCCATACAACGGACAATTTGCAAGCATAACTTACCTATCCCAACTAAACTAAACTAAGTATAAACAAAAGAAATTATTAATTGCCACTGTAATTTTTGTCGAATTATGCAATGCTTGGTATATATGTACTAACAATAGGTACTTTAAACATATAAGGAAGGAAGAATATGTACTTACATTAACCAAACTGACGCCAAAGCAAGCGACCCAACCCCATCCACCATCGGGTGCTACTTTTCTTGGTTGTTTTGTAGTCATTGTTCTGTTTTTAGTAGTTGTTGCTGCTGTTGTTGTACTTAGTTGGTTGACTGATTCCTTGTTTTTGTTCTTTTCGCTGCTTTGGTGTCAAATGTGCATATATGTATAGCGACGTCTCTATATGTTTAGTGTATGTACGTGTATACGTAGGTGTCTGTCTGGTATTATGGATATTTATCACTGTGTTGTTGTTGCTGCTGCTTCTTCTTCCTCGTTTTGATTTTGTGCGCCTTTTCTTATTTTTGTGTTTTCGAGTTTTGTTTTGATTTTCAAACGTTGCGTTGTTCTCGTTTCCGTTCCTCTTTACTTCTCTCTGCCTTTGGTTTGGAGATTTTTATGGAGCGCGTTGGATGAATAATTTTTGTTTTTATATTTTTGTAAAATTTTTCGTACCACACCAAAAAAAAAAATAAACGAAAAAAAAGGAAAACGAACAACAGTAAAAAGTACAACAAATTTGCGACGCTTTGAAAATGAGTGTGTTTTGGTATTTTGTTTTTTTTTCTATGTCAGAGTGCGTTGTTGTTTTGATTTTCTAAGTTGCTGCCAAGGTTTTTGTTGTTGTTTTTACAGTTGTTAATTTATTTATACTTATTTACTTTGTTATTTTGTTATGCTAATGATTGTTCTTGTTTTTCTTTGTTTGTTATATTTCTTTTCTTTTACTTTAGATTATGTATTATTTTTGTTCTTTATTGCTTTTGTTTCTTTCCGTTTTGTTTTATCAAATTACTGTTTAGTTTTAGTTGTTGTTGTGTTTCGGAAAATACATACTTCTTATCTTCTATAAAATTGAAAGGCACATTTTGGCGCAACAGCAAGAAAGAAATTGAAGCGCGTATAAATTATATAAATAAAAATTTAATTACGAAATTAAATTTTAAAATGTATTTTCTCCTAGGCGCGCGAATACTGTCTAGTTCTTAGACTTATTTTCCAGCTGTTCTAGCTGAACTGTTTGTTGTTTCTATTGGCTGTCGCCGCCTCCGTCGCTCTCAGCGTATTCTTGCCGTTTGTTAGCGTGGCCGCTTCATACAGCGCTATTTATTACAATCGGGGGTGTGGGGGGCCTAACCGGGCTCTCCGCATCGGTTCGATGTGTTACGCGCGACTGTTCAATCGATACTGACTGCCCGTCGATTTAGCAAGACTGCCTGCTTGCTGTGTCCAAAGAGAGCGCGGGCTAGTGCGAGAGCGTGGAGAGTGGAGAGAACCTGTGTGTTTAGGCTTGTACGTTTATGTTTGTGCATATGTGCACGCCTGTGTGTATAAAGCCGCTGCCTGTCGCTGCTGAGCCTGTGTGTGTCGAGATCGCAAGCAAGCAGCCGTTCTAATGCATAGAGAGAGTGAGCAAAAGAGAGCGCCTGATGCTCCTCCAGCGTCGGTCAGTTAATTTGTAGCTGCACTTTTGTCAAAAGCGCAATCCCCAACAACGACAACAACAACCAAGAACAAAAACACTAAGAGAACCGTTGACTTTTTGCCTTCTGGCTAATTACGCGTCTGCGAACTTTGTTGCTCCTCCGTTTGTTTCTTTGTTTAGGCTTGCACGTATACAATCAAACATACATATGGCTTACATGCATATGTACTCGTATATGTATGTTCTTTGTCTTGACCATGGCTATAATAACGTTTATGGCTAGTCTCTTACTGCAATGTGCATTGCTGCCTGCTTCTTGTTTTCATCACATTGTTTTCACTTCATTTATCCATTAACTCAGTTGCGCAAACGCGCGCTCTGTTTCTGTGTCTGCCTCTCTCTCTCTCTCTAACTCTCCCTCTCATGCACACACTCTCTCACTCTCACTGTTCCTGCACTTGTTACTTGTTGCGCTGTTTTGGAGATCTTCGAGTCTAAAAAAATGTTTTGGTGTGACCAGATGTTTCAATTTGTAGTCTGCTTACAGTTATTAATCAAGAGTACAAAGGATATTGAATTTCTTTTGGAATATTTTGTTGTTATCCTAAAATAAATTATTAGACTTAGACTTTACTATATGTATGACAAATTTTCAAATGTATTCTTGTAACTCTGTGTTGACACTAGTTTTACTGGGTGGCGTATACTTATTGGGAGTTTGATCTTTAGTAAATTTGAGAGAGAAGCTTAGACTTGCGATGAATATTGGGGATTAACAGGGTTTGTTTATAGAGCAGTAACGATTTTACACAAATTAATTGTTTAATAGTTTTTTTATTATTGTCAAATGCAACAAAATTCCAACAATTTGTCAAGCAAGAAAAAAAACAATATCCGAGACCAAGGCAGGAGACAGATAGAGACGGGGAGACTAAGGAGACGGCGACATTGTGAAACTGAAATGGAAATGAACATTGAAAATCAAAATGAAAAACTCACTCGTCGTCTGACTTGTTTGCTTAATTTATTTCTTACACACATACGCATTTGTTTTTAAATCTATGTATGTGTACATATGTAGTTCCATACACTCCCATTTATCCCGGAACATATTAAACCGCCCTGGCGCCTAATACTCTTCCCCAACAGCGGTTAAGAATCGATAATGAGAACAGAGAATGGTGAAAAGAAGCCATCAGGACTTTCATGTGGCCATTGGATTGTTCCATTTGCTTCCTGATGTGTCACTTTTACTTGTTGCTCGCTCGGTCAGTGACGACATATGTATGTTGCCCCACACATGTACATATGTATGTATGAGTGGGTGTTGTGTACATAAATAATCTCGTTGAGTCGCCCTAACTGGAGGGTGGTTACTGCCTTAACAACCCCTAAACTGAAGCTTCGGCGATACCCTATAAAATTCCAAGACTCGACAATTCACATCTAGTAATAGGTTATCAAATATCGTTAAGTTTAAATTGAATTTCAGTATTTACTACTGTTTATTAATATGATACATATTATTCTTTTTATCTCATTTAAATAGCAAAATACTTTAAGCTTGGTTATAGGGCATCTGTTCGTATACTAAGCTCGCTTACAGAACTCTTACACTCAAGCATTAAAATTAATATTGTAATTGGTGATAATAATACATATTTATTGAAATATTAGTTTACACATTGTTAAGTTCTTGAGTTAATAATAGAGATGCTTAGTTTTCTGTTAGATTTACACTCAATGAGTGCTTAAACAATAATATGTAGTTTATCTAATATCTGAGTAAGCGCTTTACGTTTTCAACTGACCACTTTATATTATTACAGTGACTAGTAATTGCTTTTAAAATAAATAAATTTTTTTTAAAATTACTTTATACCTATTTGTTAATTTGAAAATAATAATAACATTTTATTCAATAAATTTGGACTTCAGTTTGTTTACAGTTTTTGATGACAGTGTGTCTATTAAGTATAATCCCGGTCACAAGAATTTCGATCTTTTAAAATTATTCTTTTATAGTTTAAGTCAACAACGCTCTGGTTTGTCCTCAAATAAAAGTCATAATTCACAGGCAAGTTTGAAAACAGTTCTAAAGGCGTTCAGTTTTACTCCAGATTTTGATGACAGTGTGTTTGTTATAGTCCCTGTGACCAAAATCTGGTTAGAAGTGATCGTCAATATTATCTACACATAGAATTTACACAAGAATTTTGGAAAACATAATCTTTTAAAAAATCTTCTAGTTTTCACTGATTTTAAAGAACACAATAATAGTTTATCTAATATCTGAGTAAAGAAGCGTTCTAAAGGCGTTCAGTTTTGCACCCCATTTTGCGGACAGTGTTTTTATTATAATCCCTGTTCCCAGAATCTGGTTAGAAGTGATCGTCAATATTATCTACAAGAATTTTGGAAAACACAATCTTTTAAAAAAAACTTTAAGTTTTCATTGATTTTAAACTACACAATAATAGCTTAAACATCTGAGTAAAGGAGCGTTCTAAAGGCGTTCAGTTTTTGATCAGATTTTGGTGACAGTGTGTTTGTTATAATCCCTGTTACCAGAATCTGGTAAGAAGTGATCGTAAATATTATCAACATATACATAGATATAAACTAGGGTAGATAGATTGGTTAACAAACATATAAGTACATATGTGCAATAATTACAGTACCTTTTAGTTTTCAATGATTTTAAACTACACTTAGTGTATTAGGTTGTCGGTGTGATTGATAACACTTCATTGCTCACTGCACACTTATTGTGGGTATTGAATATTATATTCATTAGCTGAATTTCAGTATAGAAATGTGCGAAAGCTAGAAAAATAGTTTTCTATAGTTTCGAGAATGCATAATCTTATTGTTAGTGATAAGCAGTGAAAAAGAGAAAGCGATAGATTTTATAATTAAGCTTCATATAAATCCAAATTCAAATCAAAATTCAAATTGATTATCATTGTATTAATCGTATACTATGCACAAGTAAGTCTCTTATGTTGCCTTGTTCTATATACCCACATACGTATACGAATGTATACGACTATAGTGCTGATATAGGCAACTGTTGTTGTTGTTGTCGTTGTTGTTGTTACTGGTGTTGTTGCTTCAACAGCTTGCCCCTATGACTTGCACCGTATAGCGGCAATGGGCGAAAAAGGAAATTAGCTAGCTATTTGAATGACTGACTGACTGGCTGCTTGATTGATTGACTGACTAAACGATTGCTTGACTAACAGACTGATGACGTCGTTTTAGTTTCGTTTACAGCACTGACAGCCACAAAAACAACAACTACGGCTACAAATTTGTCAAAGACTGTAAAAATACTTCCGGGCTTGCATGTCCTACATCGGACTACATCGAAATAGTACATCTAATTACTCATTTGTCGGGAGAGTACAACAAATATACTAACAAATTGCTTAGGTAAGTTTTGGGTTACAAATTGTAGTAATTATATGTATACCCTCTAAAAAGAAAAAAATATTATCACAATTCGACGTTAATAAAACGAAATACGTATATTAATATACATATAGGAGTACATTCTTGGGTACATTCATGCCTTATACTCTTAAAAGCATTTCTTTGTGTTGACTGTATGTGAATGGTTAAATGATTCCTCAATTGATGATCATCAATAAGTCGAACTTGTGACTCAATCTTGGTTGTGATGTGTGTTGAGTGAGGACACGTGAATATCACGAGATATTTATAATCAATGTCAGCATGACTATACCCACATAAATATATACATATATACACATTTCTTCGAATGCGAATTAATCAATTTAAACAATCAATAAGACTTGATAATGGCATGCTTTCTATATATTGAAACGCCTGACTGGCTTTCTATGTTTACTTTGATTACAATAATGTAATACTTTGAAGTTCCGAATGTCTGGTAACATTCAATGCCAAAGGGTTATCGGTTAGGTATAACGAAAAAAAAAGCACCGGTTTGCTATTACAATGGCGGGAAAGAAAGAGAGAGAGAGAGAACAGAGAGAGTTTGCTCGACTACAAGTTATCAATAAGTATACGATTAGTTTGTAATTTGTTCAAATAAAATTTGCAATAGAGTGTTTATTGTAATACCTTCCTTTCGAATGATTGCCTATTTTTAGACTAGGCTCTTGTTCGGTTGTCAGGCTTCCTCAAATCTTCAAATTCAATCTAAAATGTACTATAGCAGGGGCGGCAAAATTAACTAACGTAGTACGTAGTACCTTTTGGTAAACACACCATAGCACCTTCAAAATTATTACAATTAATTTGATAAGGCCCATAAAATTTTGTTGATTGTAGATGTTGTCATCTGTTTTTCCTAGTTCCTCGATTAAACTAAACTAGACTCTTAATAATTCCTTTTATACTTACGCTTGACCTTCCATTAGTAAATAAAAAACACAATCTGAATTTTTTTTTTAAGCATATGTATAAATAGTTTGTCAGTTTATTCAATAAACTCATTTTAAGTGACCAACACAAAAGGATTATCAATTTATCAATCGCAATGCAAATGATGCATTCATTGATGCGATCGGGTCGGTTTGGCGTCAATAGAGGCATTTCATCAATAGATCGACTTAAGGACCCAAAATAAATATTAAATATAATTAAAGTGTTTAAGAAAACTAATTGTATTCATATATGTTTGTACATAAGCGAGAGAGAATCTTTCAAAAAGTAAACTTAAGAGTTAACTCTTCTGCTATATATACATATTACTTATTATTCCTCCTATCATTTATCTCTTACTATCTCCTTTTTTCTTTCACTCTAATTTTGATACGTTCAACCTACAGATTAATCTGTATCTGTGAAAATGTTAACAATATTAAAAACTTTACCCAAAAGTGGAGTAAATGTCTCTCGAAATGGAGCTGAGAAACCAATTAATAACTAATTGAAAGAGTTTTAGCAAATATAGCGTTCTATTGTTCTCATTCTTATCACATCAAAGCTAAAAAAAAAATGCCCAACCAAATTTGCAATCTTTCTTTTTTTTCTTTGTATATTTTACATATGTCTGTTGCCCAAGATCGTCTCACTGCAATTTCTTAGCGATAGTATCTGAAAGTAGAACAAAAGATGTCATTAGCAAGGGAACTAGTATTTATTTGGAATCTTTAAAAAAAAACCCTATCAAAAAGCCCTGTGTCTGAGGTGCATTCTCCAGCGTTTAGTTTTTTGTCTGGTGATTTAATCAGAGTTCCAGACGGGGACGGATATAAGAATTTGTCCAGAATTCATTTGATGTACGATGATCTTGAAATTTTTTCAAATCCAATTAAGCTGCATCCAATTGTGTTTTTTTAACGGACTGTGAAATTTTTGAAAATTCAGTTTGAACTGATTTTGAGTTTATGTTTCAATTAGCATATGGACGTTTTGTGTATGTTTTTATTGTGTAAGTGTGTGTGTGTGTGTGTGTGTACAAATAGTGTCAAGAATCGAAAGCACGTAGTCTTATGCATACATGAGTATGCATGCATGTGCATTGTTTAGATTACAGGGTATCCTGTGAGTCAACTTCGTTTTCTGTCGCTTAAACGCATAAATGACTTGATGTAGTAATTATGAAATTATGTAAGCAAGCTATGTATTTATGTATACTGCTGTATGTGATTTCATGCATGCTTAGTTCATCAGGATATTCGGCTTCATCTCCTTCAATTGGGATACATACTTACAGATATCTCAATCTTAAGTTGTACAGAAAGAAAGGGAAAGTGGGAAAAGTGAAAGTTGAAATGTAGCTTCATCATCTGTGAAAAGCAAGAGATATTGAGATGGAACTTATGAGGACAGGACATCCTTAAACTAGGATGCATTATTGCTAATGTGTAAGTGTAAGTATCTGTATAACTACTTGTGTTTTGCTGTTGTTGTTGTGCTAATAAAATCATCAGAAAGATCAAAAGTTCTACATCTGCATATAGATATTTTTTTTCCTTTTCGTTTTTTTTTCCTTTCATATTTTATTTTGTAATAAATTTTAATTGGTTTTTTTTGAATGTTGTGGCTGTTTCTGGTTTTTGTTTTTCCTTTGTCTTGTATTAGGCTTAGTTTTTATTTTACTTTATTTGTATTTTTATTTTTATGTTTATTTGTATTTTATATGTTTACCTAAATTATTTTAGACCATATTATCCAATTGGCATCTTAGACCTAAATTATTATTATTTAAATCTCCTCAGCCTCACACATACTCGTATGCACGTATGTATGTATCTATGTACATAATTTTATCAATTAATGTCATCGCTGTGAAGCGTCATGCAATTCAGTTTTTTTTTGCTATCTGTTTTGTTTACGTTTCTTTTTTTCTTTTTTCGTTTTTAGCATTTCTTTAATTTTTATATATTTATTTATTATTTAATTTTATTAACAGTTAACAGTTCTTTAGAAATTGTTTCAAAAAAGTTTATTATAATGAACATTTGGTTTCTCCATTCTCTCCAATATTGTTGCTTTTCTTATTTTCCTTGACAAACATACGGTGTGAGTGTTTTTTTTTCTTTTTATTTTTTTTTGTTTGTATATCTCATAAGTGTTGTTACGTGTGTGTTTGTATGTGTGTGTGTGTGTATCAGTGTTTTAGTGTGTTTTCATTTTTAGATTCATACCAAACTTCTGATGGGGGGCCTGTAAGCGCTTGTTTTCCATCCATCTATGAATCCCGATGGATTGGAAAATGCTCAATTCCTTTTGATAACAATATAACTACGAGAATAGACAGATCATATCATTTCATTTTATATTTCATAATATATATATATATCTGATAAGTATGCGATCGTCTGTACTCGTAGCTTTATTGATTTTGTACTGTTTTTTTTTTGTTATTTTGTTTTATTTGTTTTTTATTTGCTTTGTTTTTTATTTTTATTTTTTAGGCGATCTTGCTAGGGTATATTTGTGGTTTTTGATTGTACCTATTACAACTAACTATTTGAAATACTATATAAGACATACATGTAATCGTATGTAAATATCTAATGTTAATCTTGAACTGTTTCACAAGGAAACTTTGATCTTGCTTCAATTAAATTTAACAGTTTCAAATTCCACTTGCAACTGAAATCCAGAGGAGATAACTGGAACTTCTTTCGAAAGTAGAAATTGGAACAGTTGTGTTTTTATTTATTTGTTATTTTGATTTATAAATCATTTGTTGAGCTTTGAAGCGCGAGGATATCCAAATCAGAAGTTCGGTTAGATACTTAGAAGGAGCATCAGAAGAATTTTAAACTGTTGATATGCGATATGTGATAGATTTGAGTGTTAATTATTGTATTCATTGGACTAAGTGTGTGTAAGTTTAAGTATACGAGCATTGCATAGGGATTCATTCATGTGCAAAGAGTGTTAACGAGGCTTCTTCTGTGTATTCATCTAAGTGTGTGTGTCTCTGTGTGTGTCTGTCTGTGTGTAGTTGTGTATCTGTGTAGAGCATTTATTGGCATGTAAATTCATGTTAGATTGCTGTATTCATATCCAAAATATTATTGTGTTAGTTGTTGTTGTGGTTGTTGTTGTTTTGGTTATTGTGGCTGCTGTTTAAGTTTGACCTCTAGATAACATTTAATGGTTGTTCTTGTTGCTTTTTAATTTCATTTTCATTTTCATATTTTAGAAATCTCCTGTGTACCGTTGACTTAATTGGCTAATTCTCTAGTTTTTTCATTTATTCCAAATATTTAACCTATTTTTTTTTTCCATTTATATCATTATTTCTTTGACTTATGCATTCACGGGACACACTCATATTTCTACATACATTTAGGTATGTATCTTCTCAATTCTAATGTATGTGTGTGTGTGTGTCGGTATGTGTCTGACTGTGGAGTGTGTTTGTTGGAGTGTATATTCGTATATAAATAACAATAGCTTTAATCAATCTATCTTAGATAATATCATAATCAGCAGTTGCCATCGACTGCACTTTGTCACAATAAAAACCAATCAATATCATTATGAAATTTACTTACAACTAATGCTTAACTTAAGTACTATATACTTATACAATATAAGTACTCTATGCTCGTTTATGCTAGAAGTGTATGTATGCGCACACACCCACACATACATACATACATACATACATACATACATACGTATACATAATGATGTACATACACATCAATCCATTTGAGTCAAATGCTTGCTTATCAAATAAATCCTAGTATTACTTACAATTCAATTATAAATTAAGCATTTCATTACGGTATTCTTTTTATTTTTTTTGGGGGATTCCCACCCTTTGTTCACACCTACATATGCATGCATACATGTCAAACTGTCACTCTTCTCTCTGTGTGTGTGTGTGTTTGTGTGTGGGTGTGTGTGTGGGTGTGTTACATACATACATGCTTGCTTGTGAATACGGTTTGAATACTTTTGAGTGCTTTTGTGACTATGACTAATCTTCTTCTTTCACACACACATACACAAACACATACACATATACATATGTAAATCTATATGGATTATTAATCTATCTAGGGTTGTCCGATAAATTCAAACGGGATCAAAATTGAAGCTTTGTTTTTATAATTCTCTTTTCGTTGTGGTGTACATACATATGTAGGCAACTCTATTATGTATATGAAGTTTGACAACATCGAACTCTTATTTTTTCTGATTATTTTTTGGTATCTCTGCCTCTCTCGAGTCTGGAATTATTTCAAAACATCGAAAAAAGTCAAGTCATTTATTGGCATGACTCAGTCTATCTGTCTGTCAAAGTCAGAGTGGACAATGGTTATGAGAAGACCATCAAAGGCACTTTCCTTATCACCTTTGATAAAGTCGCTAATATCAATGGTATCCGATTTCATATAATCGATATAAGTAAATATATCCAGAAAAGGAAGCTAGGCAAAGCCAACCCACTCTCGCCCAACATTATGAAGTTGCAGAAGAAAAACATTTATCGAATGCAGTTTTGTCTATTTCTTGGTCACATTTTTGGTTGATCTGGATTAACGCCAAATGGCGCCCAACGTGGGCAGTGGGAATAAAATGAATAAACAAATGGACACACTAATATCTAACAAATGACAACAATATATCAATATATTATATATTATTATTATTATTCCCATTCATTCAAAAATAAGAAGCAAGTGACAAGTAGACATGGATATAGGGAGTACGGGATAGGTGGTAAGGGGATTAGAGGAAGTAAGTCTCACTCTATAGGAAACTTACCGTGTCGTGACTTCACCGCGTTTATTCTACTCGTACTTCTAATTGACACTAAGAACCAATTAAGTGGGCGTGGTTGAGACTTTTTCTTACATTGAACTCTGTTATTACTTATACACAATATTACTATATAGTTTTTTTTTGGTTCATGCAAATATCTGTATATAAATCATGCATATAGGCATCTGACATGTATCTATCAATTTTCTCTGCTTGTCTCTATTTGTTTCATTATCATTATTATTTGTATTATTATTTTGTATTTTTGGATTGCTGTCTATATCTAATTTGAACTACAACTAGCTATGTAATATATATGCACGTGTATGTGATTCTGTATGTTTATGCATTTATATATCCATCAATTTATGTACTAACTAATGAAACTTTGTTCCATCTTCCATCTTTGCCCAACATTCAAACAAGCACCTGCTTCTGATAATCTAAGGGGTAAACATCTATAGACTTTCACACACTTATCATGTTATTTAATGTTAATAAGTATTTTCATTCTGTTATCTGTTAATGTTTCATGAGCTGAATGTCCAGTGTTTGTCCTTAAGCTAACTATGTCACTAATCATCAATGGACTAACTAGTGTACATACCAAGTGTAAATCAGCGCCGAACCAGCGGGTATTTCAAAAACAAATTTGAATGTCAAAATGTGTATTCACAAATCTATGTATATCTATAGACTATGTAAGAAGAAGAAGTGTTATCAGATCGGAAGGAGTAAAGACAAGAATTTGTCAAGTGAATTTGCTGAATCAGTTGATGCGCATGATTGTATTTTATGAATGAAGATGATGGATCGATCATCTGATTGATCTTCATAAGTACGAGTGTGTGTGATGTGTGATCCTTAGTACTTAGGTATGCCTATAATTGTTTATTGTTACAGGTGTTGCTTAATGCATAAGCATTTTTAACCATTATCTTAATCATAATCATAATCAAAATCATTTATTAAAACTCGTTTATCATAAAAATGTTTACCGGTATTTTGTCATTAGACTATTCAATGTGAACTGTTGGCACTTGTTGCCACAAAAAAATCTATCAGTCGTTATAAAATTTGCCCGATCAGGGGAAAACATTTTGCAGCACAATTGGACTACGAATATCATTATCTGGATGATAAATACAAATATGTAGTACATGCATGAGCATCGATCTGGCTGATCCCAGGGACTTAGCCTAACACTAAGTTGTAGTATTCGTTACATATATGTACATATGTATGCGACATGTTGTTATGTACAATGTTTCAATAATTATAAAACCGCAATAACGAATTGTTGCAATTCGGATTGGGAAATGCTTTTCAAAAATTGATTAATCGCACAACTAAGTATTTATCGGCTCTTGCTACCACTCCCACTTGCTTAAATGTTGGGTGTTACGTTTTTATCGATAAGTTGTTGTTGTGAAATGACATCGATCGAGTTTGCCAGATGACATTGTTGTGTATGCATACATACATATGTAAGTACTTACAGTTACAAGTGTGTTCTTCTTACAGGTTATCTAATCGAATCTAATCAGGCGTCGCCGGCACGTCTGAGGTACTTATGTATATACATGCTCCATTTTTTTGGTTTTGTAATTACCATAAGTATAAAAAATGCTTAAAGTCTAGTTCACATGTAAATCCAATAAGTATGCAGCTATGTATGTATGTATGTATGGATTTCAATGTAAGTATGTATGGATTTCAATGTAAGTATGTATGTATGTATGTACATGTATGTGTACTTTATGTGTATGCATGTGTATACGTACGTGTTGTTGTTGCTCTCATACATCGTTAACTTTTCATTTTGTTTGCAATTTTACATTTACATATATGTATGTATATCCCATATTGAACTATAAGTATGTATGTATGTATGTTGTGTTTAGTAATTATGTTAATATGTATGCATGTATAGTATGTATGTATGTATGTAGGTATGTATGTATGTATCATTAAACTATGTATGTATGTATGTACGTTGAATATGCTGAAGTACCGCAAGAGGAGTGAGTACACGTTGTTTCTATAGAATCGTATAATATGAATGCTTGCCTGCCTCTATCAGTTCTTTAGTGAAACAATTGTTGCCAAAAGGGGATTGCAGTTGAGGATGTTGCTGTTGCAGCTGTTGCTGTTGCAATTGTTGCTGTTGCTGTTGCTGTTGCTAATGCTGAAGCTAAAGATATTTAAACTGTCAATGCTTATATTCCGGGTAACATCCATTCTCGATTATTTGACCGGATTGACTGTTGTTGCTGCTGCTGGTATCGATTGATTGTTGCTGTAGCTGCTGCTGCTGCTGCTGCTGCTGCTGCTGATGCTGTTGCTGCTGCTGATGATGATGCTGCTGATATTGCTGATGCTGATGTTGGTGCTGATGCTGATGCAATTGCAGCTGATGGAGCTGCAATTGTTGTTGACTTATGGCTGCCGTGTCTCCCGATTGTGATTGCAACGTGCGGCGTATAGGTGGTTGGATAACACTTCCACTGCTTTCCGTCTCCGTTGAGGGTGGCGAGGGGTAATAATCCCTCTGACTTACATTTATACCATTTGGGACGATTCCCATACCCATTATAGAATTGTTGCTGGCTGCTGCTGCCGCCGCCGCCGCCGCCGCCGCCGCCGCTGCTGCTGCCGCTGCGGAGGATTGATGATCGCCGTGGTGCTGGTGCGGATGCTGATGGTGGATAACGTTGTTCGTTGTAGCCCCCGACATGGGCCCGACGCCGCTGGATGGTTGGGAATCCGACATTGTGCCGGATTGCGGCTGGTCCAATACCACGACGGATACCACATCCTCACTCGCCCACCGGGCTAACTGTTGTTGAGCTTGAATAAAGTCATCACTAGAAAATAATAATCGTAACAGGAACAACGGTACATGGTAAGAACACAAGGGGGGCTCATCAGGACTCAGGACCTTAGGCTGGGCTGGGCTGGGCTGGACTGGACTGGACTTTGCTAGGTTTGGGCTTGGTTGGGCGGGCATGGGGACTGGTGCAGGTTCCCTTCCCCCTTCTTACAGAATCTGAACTCAGGGTCTCAGCAGATGAAAATTCAAAGAAACTACGGTTGCCTTGACTCTGAACCCAGCGTTAAACAACCATGAAATTCTAACTTTAGATTTTTCAGTTAAAAAATACTTTTAATACCTATTTATGAATATCCCAGGGATTTCAAATGGCTTGTGATATGACGAGAATATGAAATCAGATTTAAAAGGAAATATGTATATGTACATATGATTGTGTTAACTACAATCGAACTTCACTACAATGAGTTTAAAGAACACATAAGTTTATCTAATTCAAAAATGTGTTAAAATTTTGTTTACGTTCTCCTTTCACTAATTTGGAAGAAAAAGAAAAAAATAAGAAAAAAAGCAATTATTTAATAAAGAGGGGCCGGGAAGATTATTAGTTAAGAGTAGTCTATTCCAGAAACCAGAAAAGTAAAAAAAAATGTATTTTTTAGCGAAAAGTGGCTATAAAGCAGAGAGTAACCTACTATATAAAAAAGGACTAGCAAGAAATAGAATAAAATGTTATGAAAATGTTCATCTACATTGACGGTTAAGATGGTGGTGATTTCAGGATATTACTAGGGGGCGGAGGGCGCGAGAGAGTGAGTGAGTGAGTGAGAGAGAGAGAGAGAGCGAGAGAGAGAGAGAGAGTCGGAGAGGCGGAGACTTACCTTTCGCTTTCGGGCGTCTCCTGAGGATCGAGTCGCGTATCGAGGGCGCCGCGCTCATGATGATCGGCGCTTTCATAGATGCCCTCGTCATCCTGGTGCAGGTGCGTGTGGGACGAGTGGTGCGATGAGTGTGGGCCATGTGTGGCATGTCCATGGGCGTGCGAATGGTGTGTATGATGGCCGAATGTATGCGGAGAATGCGACTGATGCGTTGTGTGGCGTCCGGTGGGCGCCGGCTGACGATAACGTCCGCCATAGGCAAAGCGCGAGTCCTCGTCAGAGCGGGGCCGACAACGGCTGCTGTAAGACGGGTGGATTGTAGCGGTTTTCTGAGATTGAGCTGCTTGCTGATTCGAGCTGTACCAATAACAAGAGCAAAAAGGCAAAGAACCAACAGCAACAAACACAAAATCAAAATCAAGAAGAGAAACGCAATCAAAAATACATTCTTTAGCATTATTGAAATCAAAGCAAATGGGAGATGTAGGTAAGAAGGACAACGAGTAAGATTGAGACCGAGACCGAGAGAACCGAGAACCGAGAAACCCGATTCCAATACCGAGATGTATATGTATGTACAATATCAAGGACAACACTAGAAATTCACTCATAAAAATGATGATGAATATTTTTTATTGAAATGGAAATGGAAACTGAAAACTGATGAAATATGTTTCTATATTGAGTTTTCTTCTTGAACTTAAACTTGATCTGAAACTTTAACTTTAACTCTGACTAATGGGATCCCTTCATTGTGTTAGTTTTTATTTTTTATAGGGGTAAGCTACTTTTTGTGGGCGTGACAACGCATGGGAGACCAACCTTTATCACACAAGATATTCCAGTCTGAAGCCTGCAAGAAATTCGAATAGAAAGTTGGCGTTGTCTAAAGTCGTTCGGTTTAAATCGCTGAGGTTCCCAAAAGGAACAACAGCACACATGCTTCATCTGTGTGTGTGAGTGTGAGTGTATGTATATGTTAGTTGGCATGTGTGTGTGTGTGTGTGTGTGTGTGTGTATGCGTTTCCAGTTGTTCTATGTTGCAAATGGCTGCAAATGTTTTTGTGAAGAATGTTAAAAGCCAGAATATAATTAACGCTAGATCCATTAAAGATTGAAGCAATTGCGCTACAGATATCAGGATATATATAGATATATATTGAACTGGGTGATAATACGAGTATAAATAAAACTTATTGCGGTTATAAGACAAGCATTTGTATTTGTTTTTTGTTTTTTTTTTTGGTACTGGCTAAATACGAATAAGATCTCAGTTGAATCGCAATGCACGATGCACACACTTCGCAAATGTTGAAACATCCAACAAATTACGTATACGTATACGAGTACCAGCAAATCCTACGCTAAAGTAAACAACGTACGAGTGTATGTGTCTGTGTGTGTGTATGCAAGTGTGTGTGTGTGTGTGTGTGTATCTGGAGAGATGCAAAATAAATGTAACTCCTATGCATGATAAGCAGTATTTATCGGGATTATCGGACTCGGCGATTAATTGATCGTGGGTTTTGGACTGGGTTTGGGATTGGGATTGTTGGAATATTGTAATCGAAATCGTAATCGGTATCGAAACTAACCCTTGCGAGGACTCACTACAAGCGGCGGAACTATCTAATCTATAGTGTCGATCGGCCTCCGTTTCCGACATGCGTATATCTTCGGACCCACTGGGACTCATGTGACGTGACGAATGGTGCTCCAGCTGCCTGATCAGATCCTCCAGATTGCGTATACGCAGTGGGCCAGTCGATGGAGCATCATCGTCATCGGTTGGCTGCTGTTGTAGGGCCATACCACTTGGCTGATGCAACTGATGCTGCGATCGATGATGATGCATCATTGCACCACCGTGACCAATTGCATTTGACATGCCACCGGGTCCGCCAATACCACTGCCAATGCCACCAACACCCCGAACACCGCTCAAATCGGGGCCAAGCGATAAGCCGCCAAGTGCGGAACCGCTACCATCCAATAAAATGGCATGACCTGCTCCACTATCGCAGATATTCTCTCGGGAACTCGATTTGGAGCCACTTGCTCGCTTATATGGCTCGGCCGAGTATGCCAGCTGGGCACTGCTGCAATCCTGCAGCGTTTTGCGAAGCATCTCCTCGCTGAGGCTGCCACTGCCAACAGGAGTATTCCCGGTGCCAGTTCCACGATGTGAGGCCGCATTACGCAATGCCTCCAAAATGTCCTCGTGATATCCATTCAATGACTTGAGGGTGCGTTCCACTTCCGAGGCAGCGGCTCCACCAATTGTGGATGCCTGTGTGCCATCCTGTGTGATCAGCTCGAGGTTGTCCGACTGACTGTCATCGCACCACTTGTCCTTAAGCTGCTCGCCGTGCACAAGTCCGTAGCCATGCTTCTTCAGTATGCCCTTCTCTGTGGCGTCAATTGATGGTCAATGGTTGGTAAAGTTTCCATGTACATGCAAAAGAACATACAAATGTGGTACAGTCAGACAGCAGAGAGAGCAGGCAGCTCAACGTATACACAGAAACAGACAGTGAGAAAGAGAAAGAGAGAGAGAGAGAGAAAGAAAGTGCCGCACAGTGTGATCACTTGATTCCATTTGTCTGATTAGAGTTCAACCTTGACTGTTGATCCTTAACTATTATATACATTAGATTTCCTTCTAGCGGTCATCAATCCGTGTTATTATCGGTAACGAGTTAATGTTATACTCAAGGCTGCAACCGGTTCTGAACCGAACCTCACAAGATAACCGAACCTTTAAAAAAAAGCCCGCAAAATGAACCAATATTGATCGTTAAATTTGAGTCCTTATAAAATCGAAATTAATTCATGCTTTCAGGATGCACAATTAATTAATAATAGTTGCATAGCTTTAGGCTGTAAAGTTATAAATAAATTTGCGTTTAAAAATTTTCATACTTTCAGAATTGGAACATCTCCTTAAGAAGATTAACTTTAATTTGACCATATCCTATAGTTTTGGAGGTTTGCAGCCTTGGTTATATAGATTTAGAATATTTTCTAGCTCGAAAAGAAATTTAAAGCGATTCCACTTTCCAGAAAGAACTGAAACTCTCAAATTTTAAAAATATTTGTGTATTATCATTATTATGTTATATCTAGAGTACCTTTAAGCTGGCCAATATTTACTAAGCTTATCATATATATACAAACTGTTTTCAAAGGTATCTTATTCAAATAAATAATACCATTAGAATATCATAACAATATATATTGTATGAAAAATTATGTGTTCGCTCATACGTCTAGAGTACATTTTAGAAAGATTCACCAAACGTTTTTAAACAAATCTTTTAAGTTCTATTGAAAGTCTGATATAACTTAATGTAAAAGATCCCTTCAAGATAATTAAAATAGTAAGAAACATTAAAATATGTTTTCACACCATATATACGCATATTTAATAAGTCTGAAAAGTATATTTAATCCTTTTTGAGATGCTGTAGAATTGAAAAACTGTAGTATTAGCTGAGGTTTTAAGTTCTTTAGGAGTAAGTACAGAAAAGGAACAAAAATTCGCTAATATTTTTTTTTTATCACGCGGATAAACATTATGTGTATTGAAAATAAAAACGAATGTCGGACTCGTATGAAAGACACAAAGAAAGAAATATACATACATATATAGTGTACATATATATATTTATAAGTATGTACTGTGTTTAACTAACTTTAATTGTTAATTTAATTACGATTAATTTGTCGACCTACTGAGTTTAAATTCCTTAAGTTTGGTTCCCGAGTGGAGCCAATATTAAGTTGTATATAAATATATATGTATTGTATATAAAGGACAACTATCTTATGACTACAAATAAATTGAATAAGTTAATTATGTAATAGCAATGTTTAACTGTATTTGTGTAGCTGCAACGGTAAAACGGGTAACGGTAAAAGGCACTGAGTAATGTATGTATATGTGTATATATTCTCTATATATGTTATATAGTTAAGAACGTCAATTACTTGTACTTGGTATACCTATGCATAGCAATATGATATACATATACGATAGTATAACGATAGTATGTGTTGGTATTTTAGTATTTTTTTTGTATTTGGTATTTGATATTTGGTATGACCTCTAGCGCATGAGAAATACGAGTATACATATGTATTGTGGTGTATGCATATTATGATTCGATATTAACCTGCATGTGATTGATCATCCTCACCACCCGTCGTATAGCGACGTCCATGTAGATTCTTATCCCTGTTTATAAATACAAATGTAATTGGATTCATTTCAAAATGCTGAGATATTAACAAAGCTTACCTGAATCCCGCCTGATTGGCGTAAACCAATTTACTGGAACCATCTAGTGATACCTCTTCGACGGAATGATGATTGGGTGCTGTTGCCGCTCCGCCGTAGCCTTTCGGTATGGGTTTCTTTGAGAAGGGCGGATCGTACTTAAGGGTGGTTGTCTTGCGTCTATGTTGATATCGGATATCGGCGTCGAGAGTTGTTTGATTTGTTTGGTTTATTTTTGTTTATTTTATATATATATATGCGTTATATTTGAAATTTAATTCATAGATTTTTTTTTGTTTTTTTTTTATATAAATTTTTTGCGTATATACACACACAAAGGGGGGCATATACATGATTTACATATACGTTTATGTATGTTGGATATGTTGAATTGAGTTGGGTTGAATTGAGTTGAGTTTGGTTGAGTTGATTGAAGCGTTAAAATGGTGCGCATATGATTTTGATTTATAATTCATTATGAAATCATATTTGCATTTCGATTTATACACAAAATCATTTTGGATACGTTTTAGGCATGGTTGATTGGTTGATCGGTTGATTAGTTGATTGGTCGTTGGTTGGTTGATTGATTGATTGATTTGAGATACGATAATATACATATATAACATGTGTATTTTTTTATTTGTTTTTATTTTATTTTATTTTTTTTTTTGTATACGAAGTGTGTGAGGCGTAGGGTAAGCCCAAAATACACACACCCACAGACATAGATACACATACATACACACAAATACGCAATCACGCACAGAATCATCAAGCACATACACACAGACACACACACAGAGACAGACGTACACAGACATATACAAAGACAGATTCACATGCACACACAGACAAGGAGGTGTGGGTGTGTGTACACAAGGCACAAGGTGTGTTTACATACAGAAATTTGTTTGATTTCATTTGATTTGATTTGAAAATTTGGATTTTAATTTTGATTTTGATTTTGATTTAATTTGGATTAATTTCGATTTTGGTTGATTTTTGGTTTGTTTGTAATTGTTGTTGTTGTTCGTACAATTTTTTGATGTAATTGTTGTTTTTGTTGTTGTTGTTTTTTGTAGTTGTAGTAGTAGTAGTAGTAGTTGTTGTTGTTGTAGTAGTTGTTGGGAAACGAAAGGTTATGATGAGATTCTTGATTAATAAAATGCTCGCAATATAATTGTTGTTATCTATTTTTTTTCATTTGTGTTTCTTCTTTTTTTGTTTTTGTTTTTGTTTTTTTGTTGTTGTAGTGAAAAGTAAAATTAAGTGCCACATAAAGAATTTTGTTGAATGCAATGATAAATACAAATGGAAATACATACAGACACGCCCCTCTAATAAATGATTAATATACACATATGTATGTTCTATTTACAACAATTAAGTAATAAAAGATATTTGAATTGATTTGTCTTTTGTCATTTCCAAATAATGGAGGACATGTGTGTATGTATTTGTTACATGTATGTACGAGACACGAGCTGAATACATTGAATGTGCCGTTAAAAATCAAAAGATCAAATTATATAAATTATGTACACAGATATGTAAAATATGCATTAACAATGAAGTCATTCTTGAATGAAAATGATAGGATACCAGAGAAGAGACAGAGAGAAAGAGCGTATGGCATAAT
Source organism: Drosophila neotestacea (assembly GCA_035044365.1). Taxonomy (NCBI): domain Eukaryota; kingdom Metazoa; phylum Arthropoda; class Insecta; order Diptera; family Drosophilidae; genus Drosophila; species Drosophila neotestacea. Next base: position 1,522,095 of record JAWNMD010000799.1, read on the forward strand.
GAGTGAAAGATAGATATAGATAGAGAGAAAGATATAGACATAGATATAGAGATAGAGATAGAGACAGAGAGAGAGAGAGAGTTCGTATTGGACATTGAAGTTGATAAGAAATTTTGCGGGCTAACACACATTTAAGTATCAATGAAATTGTTGTCAAAACACTCAACGACATAACACAAAACACAATAAATAATTGCGATATATTTGTATGAATTCGCATTTAATTTAATTTCACAGTTAATTCTTAATGACATTTTCTATATGTATGTTTGTGTGTGAGTGTGCGTGTCGCTATATATGTGTGTGTGTGTGTGTGTTTGTTTTTTTTTGGGAGTTTTTTGTAAAGTTTTGAAATGGAGGCACGGACAAAGGGGTTTGGGGAGGGATAGAGATTGCATTCACCTGCCGCAGACATACTTAAACACACACACACACACATATATTTACATACATACATACATACAATTATATACAAAGACTCATTCATACATACAAACAATCACACACAAATATATACATAGATACATACATACAATTGGAGCTGCCAGGGGATAAATCACAGTTTTTTTTATATATATATATATAATTTTTTTTTTTGGTTTTGTACAAGATGGGAACATTAGGTTTTCGAGACAAACAGCCCGAGAGACAGCGAAAAGAGAGAGAGATAGTTAGTGAAAGAGATAGATAGAAAAAAAAGAGACACAAGCATGGATGAGACATACAAGAGAGTGAAGTGACAAAGTAAGATAGCTGAAGGACGACGAATGGTTAGGTAGGGTATTCGATTTGTATGTATGAATGTATATTTGCATGTATGTATGTATATAAACATGTATGACACATATGTATGTATTTATGTATGTAAGTATGTAGTATGTGTTAGCAGTTTCTAACATATGTACAGATGTGTGTATGTAAGCTCATACGAATATAAGTATGTATGGTACATACTCATCAGAGAAATGCGTAACTCTCAATTTATATACGAATTCTATGAATGGAAATCCTAGAGCTCGTCACATTAAAGTAATCTCAATTATCACAGGACGGAAATCGTTATTCAAGGGTACTTGGTATCATTTTCATATATATATAATATAGATTTTATATATACATATATAGGTTTTGGGGCTGCGATAGAAACTAATCGCTACAAAATCGCTTTTCTGCCGCGATTGAAATAAAATACGCTTTATTAGTTAATTGTAAAATTTCACAGCATACATTTAGGCTGCGCGTTTACAGATATTTAAGTTCCATTTATTTTGATATCTCCCCATTGCGTGTCGAGGAATCATTTATATAAATACGATACAGACACGTACAATGGACAGCGATGAAAGATTATAGTTCAGAGGTGGTATGTATATATATATTCGTATAGGATCACAATGGGGTATGCGTTTTATGTGTGGGTTAATGGTGATGTTTAACTGTTAACTGTTATGTGGTGTACGTACACACTCACATATGCAGCTGTAGTTGTTAGTTTGTGTGTAAATGTGGTGTGTGTGTGTGTATGTGTGTGTATGTTTGTGTGTGTTTGTCATTGATATCGAAATTCGATGCACATACGATATTACACAAAGAAAACATAGAGAGATGTTCGCATATGCATGTTTTCTGTGTGTATATTGTATTTAAAATATAGTACAATTAAAAATATAGTACATATTTGCAGTGATGGCGAAACTCATCGGAACATCGCTGGCTCTCTCAGCAGAAAGCACCACCAGAACTCAAAGTCAGTTTCGTCTATGTTGGGCCCTAAGCGCAACAAATATAGATCATCATAGCAGATGCCACTTTTCGGGGCAAATGCCTCCCAACCTACACACAATTTTCATTTATTTTCTTGGCTTTGGGCTGCAAGTAAGCGGGGGCCGTATATATATAGATATATATATATATATAGTTTTTTTTTTCGGTTGGTCTATGGATGTGCGCTTGTATATGTGTGTGGATGTGTGAGTGTGGTTGTGTGTGTGTATTTGCGACTGTAACTAAGTAAGTTTTCATAATAATGATGTGGCATTTGCTAGTAGTAGTAGTAGTATATGTAATTACGTTTTTTTGTTTTTTTTTTTTTGTATATATATTTCTTTTTTTGACATATGCATATTAGTAATATTTCGATCATGTTTTGGGTATATTTGTATTTTGGATACTTTCAGGAAGACTAAACTGAACAAAAGTAGTAATGAAAATAGTCCACAAGATCAAGATCATGATCACGATCACGATTAATCATCACAATCACAATCACGACGCGCTGACCACAATCGCCATTTCTTTGCTTGTTTGTTTGTTTGTTTGTTGTTGTTGTTGGTTGGCCTTTGGCCTTAGGTTTCAAATCTTATAATGATTTTTCACTCATTAACAATAATCAAAAATAATTGATGCTAATACAAACGAAATAGGCTATGTAGTTAAATTAAGTTTGAAATAAAATATAAATATGCACATGGTTTTTATTATATGTTGAACTTTGTGTGTTTCAATATAATCACTACGATCGCTTCCTAATTAAATATCATTTTTGAACTGGAACGATCTAGTATTCATGCAAAATCTTTTGAGGGAATATAACTATTGTATCCTTATCCTGCATTCTGTTTTTTTTTTGCTTAAATTCAGACTCCAATTCAATATTCATAATATTGGTAAACTAAGTTATTTAAATTTTAAATTTTTTAGACGTTCCCAAAAATGTATGCTATAGAAATTGCGAATAATTTGTTCGATTGTTCTTGCAGTCTCAAAAGTTGGTGGATAGCTAAATTTTTAAGATAGTTTTTGTTGTCTTAGCCTGATAAATTAGCCAACTACTTTCAGTAATTATATTACTAATTTTTGTTTTGTTTTTTTTTCAAAAATCAATTACAATTTCAGGATTGGAGGACGGTTTGAACAGGTGCCTATTTCGAATATTTCTAATAAATAGTTGATAGTTAAAATAAAATTATTATATATAAATTTATTTATAATTAATAATTAGTCTGACCTTTTTTGTGGGGCTTAACGTCATCGGGAACGAATTGTGAATTTTAGATGCTACATCGGATTACAATGGATGATCTATGTATATGTGCAACTGTACATGATGTTGTATGCGTGGATATATATGTGTGTGTGTGTCTGTGTGTGTGTGTGGGTTTGAGTGTGAGTGTGAGTGTGAATGTGAGTGTAGGTGTGAGTGTAGGTGTTATATACATTCAGTATGTATGAATTTGATACAATACTATTATACATATGTACTTGCATGTGAGTACTCCTTTTATATAAGGTTTAGATTATGTGAATACACTCATATGCACATACATACTCGTATATGCATATATTCGCATTCATATTCATGCAGAACTCATGTATGTACATACAAGTGGTTTATACATATATGTAGTAGGAATGAGCATGTATGTATTTACGTTTGTATGTACATACATAAGTAATTGTGTTATTGTTATGTACATGTATATTTGTGTGTTTTAGGAACTGGTGAATAATTAGTATACATATGTACATAATAAGAAAGTGAAGAATGGAAGCCAACAAGCGGTAAATTGGAATAGTACATGTAGATAAGTATGTATACATATATATATATATGGTCTGTGCATGCATAACGATGTACATACATATGTATGTATTTGAATATGTGTGCAGGTATGTATGTATCTATTGCGATTTTTAGCTATTTACAGTTGTCAAATACATACACACATTCACACACTGGCACATACATGCACATACATATATACAGTTGAAGTTTATATGTGCATGTTAGTGCGTTTCTTTTTTAATGAGATTTTTTTCAAAATCGAAACTGAAAATACATAAATGACTATGCATAACGCTTACTACATACATATATACACACTACACACACACAAGCACCACGCACACATACATATACATTTCAATGAATGTATATGCATCATGCATGTGTGTGTGTGTGTGTGTGTGCACATAGATATGTACTAAATACTACGACTCATAATGAGGGCAACATTTTGAGATAAAGAAAATGATTGAAAAATCGTAAACAAAACATATAAACAAAATATTGAGTTCATTTTTTTTTCGATTCTTGTTAGTGTTTTTCTTTTTTTTTTTGTTTTTATACATTTTTCAGTATTTTTTTCTTTTTTTTTTGCATTTTGTTTTTCATATTTTTTGGTGTTCGTATTTTTTTTGATTCTTTTTTTCTTTCGATTTTTTGGTTTTGTAAATTTGTAAAATTTATAAATTTGTATTTTTGTATTTAGAGCTGGCTTTTTCATTACTTCTTTTCAACTAACCTCAGACACAGGGAGAAGTTTCTATGTACTACAACTGACCTGTAGCACAATGCCATCAAGGTGAATGTTATAAAAACGAACCCTACAACTGACATTAGAACACCGACTAGGAACACTGTATTTGAGCCGTGGTAGTTCTCTATACGAGATATATTGTTAGCCATTAGTTTCGATATTGATGTGTGTAGGTGTGGGTGGTGTGTTGTTGTTGTTGTTGTGTGTGTAAGAGTGTATTGTGTGGGATAGTGTATTGTGTGTCAGGTTTTATGCGATTACATGGATATATATACATATAGTTTGGGAATATGTACAATATTATGCATACGCCGCGTTGTATTTAACAATAATATTTGTTATTTTTGTTTTTTTTAAACAGTTTGTATTTTTTTTTGTTTTTGGAGGATTTGCATACGTTACGTTACGTTGTGATATACCAGTTGGTGTTTATTGTTGTTGTTGTAGTAGTAGTAGTAGTTGTAGTTGTAGTTGTAGTTGTTGTAGTTGATGTTGTTGTTTCATACGGTTTTATTGATTGATATTTACACATACATATACACATATATATAGATGAATATATATATATATGTATTTAATTATATACCCATATACAAAGTTCGTATATTGTATATATATGTATATCGTATATATGGATCAAGTTGAAGGCGTTTGTTGTCGTCGATATCATTATTGCAGTTGGTTGGGTGGGGTCAGCCGAAAAAAACAAAGCAAACAAATAACATTTTGTACGATTTTTCTTTGCTATTTTTTTTGTACGTTTTTCATTTTTTCATTTTTTCATATTTTTTTTTTTCGGGGAGGTGTCACAAAAGTTTTACGGCTCAGTACACAACAAAAGGCAACTTTTGAATCAACTCTCGCTTTAACACAATGGCACACATATGTACTTACATGTATAATATACATATATGTAAGCATGTGGCTGTGTTTGCGGTTGGGTGTGTCTGTGTATCGACTGTGTGTGTGTGTCTGTGTGTGTGTGTGTTGCTGTTGTTGGTTCTGGCCATAAAACGCATCGAATGAAGCCGAAATCAAACGATTCTCACAGTTGCGCCTCAGCGTTTTCTACAAAGCATTCTTTTACGTTTTATGTTTTTCTTTTTTCTTTTTGGTTCTCAATTTGTTTTTGTATGCAAGTTTTCCTTGTGATTTTCATTTTGCATTTTTGATTTTTGGAATTTTCGGCAACACCCAGGCTATGACAATGGTAATCCAAGCTATGCAAGACAATCTCTAGTTATAACTTATAACAAAAGGCGAACCTGCCATATCCGCCTGCCTCTACGTATACTTAATATGTATATTTGTAAGGCTACTACTGTCGACTTTGTCGTTTTTGAGTGGGGATAGTTTTCAATTCCCCTTTGAATCTACATCTATAGCATACTTTTTGGGGCTACATATGCATCTCCTAAAAGTATGCTTTTTCGAATTAATTCGAAGTTCAATTGTAACTTGTTGGTTTTTTTTGGTATTTTGATTTTGTTTTCTTTGTCGCATTTTGGTAATACGTCAGTTCTTAAGAAAGGGACATGTCTATGCATGTGTGTGCGTGCGTGCGCGTGTATGCACGTGAATAAATGTCAGGAATAGAGGAATGTGGTTAAATGCATTGAGTGTGTGAGTGTGAGTGTGAATGAGTGTAAATATATATGTATGCATATGTCTGTGAATGAGATGAACACAAATGAATATGCATGTATGTATGCGTGTATACTTCATATGTATGTATGTTTGTACATTACATACCGATGTTAATGTGTATGTTGAGTTTTGTAAATGTTTTTGCATATCACAAATTGTCTAACATATGAATACATACATATAATTTATATATATACACACATACATACACACACACAGACGAGTACACGAATTAGGAATGGTAAATAAACAAACACGTAGATACGGATACTGCATGAACCAGCGCTCGGGTATATTGGTACATCAAGTAGTACAACGAGTAACAACATTCAGATACATACATATGTGTGTGTGTGTGTATATATGTATACATATTTTGTGACACACACACATACATCATACATATGTATGTAACTATACGGACAATCATTTAAATACAATAAAGAAAACAAAAAGATATGCTTTTGTACGTTCGTATACTTGATTATTATTTGCGTATACTTAATATAAGCATACATACGATATGTACACAACAAAATGTACATAGTATGTACAGCAATGTTAAGAAAGCTTACTAAAACAAAATGGCACACAATGAAATGAAATTAGAAGCTTACTCTTAACGTATGTATGTCTATTACTTATGTATGTACATACATATGCTATTGAGTTAACTATGTATATACAAACGAGCACATGCATACAATCACAACATACATACACATACATACACACACACGTATACATTTGTATGTGTGAAGAATTGTCAAAGATCAGACATTTAACAGATCCTAAAGTGAAAGGCGCATTCCCCTTTTGAAATCGAAATCGAAAACGAGGAGCGAGACAGAGAGAGAGAGAGAGAGAGAGCAAAAGATAGAGATAGATTCATCGAGATAGGGATAGAAAGTGTTGGAGTTAGTAGGGGAAATGTTATGTCTGACCTTTGACATTTGGTGCATGCAGCATACGAGTTTTGATTGACATTAACCCTATATATATGTATCTAGGGTTTATCGCGGTCAATCATTATTCATCAATCATCAGCAGTCTGCTCTCCTGCTATGCGTACGCGTGGGTATGTATGTGTATACGTGTGTGTATGTGTGTGTGTGTTGTGTGTGTGTGTGTGTGTGTGTGTGTGTGTGTGTGTGTGTGTGTGTGTGTGTGTGCAGTGTGCTCGCAGGATCGATAGAACCGATTGTTGACTTGCTTTTGGTACTCTACCTGTAGCAAACGGCCAGTGTTGCAAAACTAATGAAGACACATTTGACGATAACTGTTAAAATGATGACCATGGTTAATGTGCTGATCCTATTTTGGTCAGAGGGGTCTGGAAATGGTGGTTGCATTTTATGTTATTTTAATTTCAATTGTATTTCATTTTTTGTTTGTTTGATTTTTTTTTTTTTGTGCCAAATTATACAAATTGGTGTTTGTAAGCGTTTCTGTATGAAAATCTGATTACTATTCGGCCATATCTTTTAAATAAGTACATAAAATACAACTTCGATATACCGAAGCAAAAGTTTCCTTTGCAGAAAAACATTCAAAAGTTTCATAGCTATATATTCCAATAAAATTGAATGCAAAGTTCTATAGGATTATAAAACAACGGACTATAATAATTTTTGAAATTATTTATCTATATGGTATTAAAAGTATTTTCTGCAAAGGTCGAAACTTAACTTTCATGCAATCGGTTAACATTGAAAAACTCAAAACAATTATTAAAGAAAATTCGATTTTGACAATTCAATTGCGTTTCCTATTTCCTGATATTATTTGATATCAGATATGTTTTGACATGTTTTTGAGAGTGGATGGCGAATCAGAGTTGAATACAGAAATAACACAAAAGAACATTGACATTGATTTGCATTTGGTAGCTTTGAAAACCCAGAATAAATAATTTGCGATTAATATGTTGATTTTATTGTTATTGAAACAGTAATCAGTAATCATGCACGTCAAGTGAGTCTGATTCGATCTGATCTGAATTAACGGGAATGTACATACATATATATTTATGAACTGAACTGATACTGGAGATATCGAGTTGGGTTTTATTTTATTTGATTCTATTTTTTTAAAGTCGATTGTTGTCGAATCGTTTGATGAATTGAGTTAGTGATTTCATGTAGATCTAGATATGGTAAATATAATATATACATATATATATATGTATATTTATATATAACTGTTTAACTAAAATCGCTTTGATTGAGTTCCGCCTATAGACTAGCAATCGGTGTAATTACCATTGTCATACGAGTAATCGAAACAAATTAGTGTGTATATCGATTGTATCGAATTGCAATCAAATCAATTATCAATCTGTTCGAGAGACCGTGTGAGTTCGCTATTTGGGTTTAATTGTGGCAATGTTAGTACCGTATCTTAACTGTTGCCCCTCCAAAACGCCCGATTGGCTATGTTTAATTAAGTTAACGTTAGTTTTAAGGCTAAAACGATTCGATTCGATATATGTATGGTATATGTATATATATATGTATATTTATATATACATAGTTAGATTAATATGTATAATCTTACTATGTATATATAGATACACTCATACCGTTGATACTATACTGCTGTTGAGCCACAAACCAATCTCTCTTACCATATGGAGTTTCTTTCTTCTCCATTTTGATTGTATTCTCCGGCGTTGGCAATGCTTCCGTTGGCAGTGGTGTGGTCAAAAGCACCACGGAACTGCAGTCCGGGCCGCCCCAGCCCATATCGCAAAAGCATCGATTCGCGTTCGTACAGAACTATAAATGTAAACAATGGGGAAAAAAGGGGGAAAATGCAAGATGTGTGCCAAATTATACATACATATATATAAAGTATATATATATGTACATATGTATGTATTTTTAAATATGAATATGGAATATTGTTGCTATAATTGTTCTTCATCTTCACTATCATCATCATCATCATCATCATCATCATCATTATCATCATTCACTTACACCATGCTCTGAGCACTCTTGACCCTGCTTATTCGTTGGGCACTTGGTTGAATCCACATGTGGAAAGAGACTGACGCATGTTTGGTTAAGGCAGATCAAATTATCGCCGCACGGCGTCCCATCCTTGACTAGGCCGTGCTCTGGATAGCTATTGGAGCCCACTTGACCGCTGGTTGCTCTGTAAATGCAGAATGCAGAATGCAGAAATGGATATACGTTATGAGTGGACAAACAAGCACTGGGCCTCCCCAAACCCACTTTATAATTGAACCTTTCAACCCAAAACCGCATCCACATCCACACCCACACCCACACCCACACCCAGCCCAATTCAAGAGTTTACTCTCTCTCCCGCTACGCACTTGCATTCGTACTCCTGACCCTTAATGGAGATAATTGTACGGGAATAAAGCTGGTCAATTCCATCATTAACTGGCTGCCTTTCTCCCTCCTTGCACTGCAGTGTACCGCATTGGACGTTCCTGTATTGTGAGAACAAAATAATTAACATAATTCGTAACAGACTCAATTTGTTTATTACAACAGCTACTGCAAAATGAAAAAGGTTATGTGCTATCATGTTCTAGGAATTCTTAACACAATTTAATGCTCTCTTGTTCTTGGAATTCTTAAGGAAATATGCATCTTGCCAACAACCTTCGAGCTAAGATAGATGAATAAAATGTTCAGTTTATCTAGACTGTAAGGCTATTGGCAAGGCTAAAATTCTGTAGGAATTCCTAGAACATGAGAAAACTTGCCATAAGCACTTAATACATTTCTAATGAAAATGTTTTTCATTGAAAAAATGGGTATTAGGCTTACAAATTAATAGTTTTAAAATGGAAAATGTAAAACCAAGAATTTTGCGATAGAAGTATAAATTTAACACACTTCAATGCTTTATGCAGAGTTGAAAGATGCGATTGAAGATATTGTAATGTGTAAATGAGTTCTCTAAAAAAAATAAGAAAATGAATAAAGACTCACTCTGGTTCACATTTGATATAATGATCGTTGGCATCGCGACCACAGTGACCGTTAATGGATCCCTTTGAGTTAAACTGTTCATAACATTGACGATCAGCCGCAAATCCGCCATATCCCCAAATAGCCTCACATTGCAGGGTTAGCGTTGGGCAATAGCCCTGGAAACAATATCCTACAAATGAAATACATAAACAAGAAGATGTTGAATGAAATGAATGCTTGGTGGATATTTAAAGAGTTTGTGGAATTTTGTTTTTGCACTCACCCGAAACACTCAATTTGCTTTGGCCACAGGGTGAGCCGTTCTTCTTGTAGATATCGAGGGGACATTGCCCCACCTCGCCATCACAGTACTCGGGCAAATCGCACTCGTTATGGGAGTCGCGGCAGATGTAGTCCTTAGGTCGAAGCTGCCATCAAAATAAATTGTGTTAAAGTCAAAGGCAATCACAATTTTCCGCTTTCCTTTCCTTTCCACATCCACATCTACACTCTTCTACACTCTTCTACACTTACCCGACATTGGTCGCAGCAGGCTCCGCTGGCACACTGAGCCTCAGACTTTAGCTTACATGTGATGCCATCGCAGCATGGGTCCAGTGCGCACTCCTCGAATGTTCCACAGTCGCATTCCTCATCCTCCTCAATGATTTTGTTGCCGCAGTTTCGACGCAACTCGATCTGCAGGTGACAGTAATGAAATTAGATTTAAGACTTTAATATAATCCAGTAAACGCTCTGCGCCAAAGCAAAATGCCAATCTTTGACTATGTTGCACTATTTTCCGCTTGAATAATTCGACTATATAAAATCTTAATAATTTCTAAGCACTTTACTTTGAGAAAGTTACACTTTGAAAATTCAAATACGTATTATCAAATGATTTTTTTTACTAATTGAAACTATACTTAACTATTTTTAATAGAGGATACCTCAAAGTTCGGCAAAGTATTAGCTACTATCATATCTTAACTGTTCACTTTAAAAAGTAGTTTTATTTAATTCAATTAAAAATCGATTTTTTAAAAATAAATATTTTTAAATGTAGAATAAGACGATTAAAACATGACTAAAATGCACGAAAATCCTTTTAAAAACTATCGTTATCAATTCTGAAAACTTGGTTTCTATTAGTCCATCTGAAGCTACTGTATTTGCTGACTGCAGCTTCCTGGCATAGTTAACCCTCTTCAGAAGTAACTGCAACCACAGTTTGAAGCGTGTTTTGTATCGATTGGAGAGGGACGAGTTGGGAGGTGGATGAATGGTATGGTATGGTAAAATGGTAAAATGGTAAAATGTTTGAATGGTGGAAGGGTTAACTCTTACCTCGTTGGGCTTGTTGAGCAAACAAAGACCGTGACCCGTGCGCAATGCGTCAATGTAATCCTTTTTGCTGCATTCTGAAAATTTGTATGGTTGCACATTCTCCTGGCCGACTATTGACTGTGCCATTATGCATCCGTGCCAGTCGCGGCAGAAGCATTCCTCACCTGCGAAAATAACAAAAATAGTATAGTTTCCATTTTGCACACATATAGTTACAATTACAATAGAGTGAGATGAAAAAACTTAAGATATCGTGGACAAAAAGAGACAGAGTACAGTTCTATTGAAAATGTCCATCCTCAAAGCAATTCCACAGACGTTTGGAGTCTAAGAAGCTTTTAGAACCATTTAAAAAATAATTGATTCTGCAAAGTACTATTATATATCATGACAACTGCTTAATAAATTTATGTACAAATTGGAAACTGAGCTAAAAGTATGGCTTAAAATGCTCATAAATAACAATATAATAGAAGATTTTCAGTTGGAAAATTCATTTATATGAAATAGTAATCCGAAAACCAAACTTAAATGAGTTTGATAGGGATATCTTAAGCAACCATATAAGTAGTTCTTCAATCAAAAGGTTTCAATCCAGCAAAAAAAGAACCAGAAGCAAAGACGAATGAACTTGGATTGTCATCCTGGCTAAGAAAATATCTTGTTTATGAGTTCTTTTACGCTTCCTTTAGGGATACCTATTTATACCCTTTGTTATAAATAGACTGCAGTTAAGTATAGTTAAGTTTAGCAATTGGAAGGAATACTTACGACCATCATCGTGACCCATGCCAATATTGTGTCCAATCATATGAGCCATTGTTCCCGCCAAAAGATGAGGCTCATAGACATTGACATCGACACTGATGCCAACGGCACGAGGTGTGCAGACAGTTTCTGGTACAGCCATGCCCGCCTCGCCTCCCGCAAATGTTTCCCCTCTGCGAAATCAAGTTGGATCATATGGAACAGTTAATGTATGTACATATGTATGTACCTAATATGATATGCTAATAATGTACTTACGTAAGCAGCTGTGTGGTATCTCGCTCAATTTGAAATAGATTCCTTGAGGTGTAATCATTAAAATTGGATATTGCCTTGCTGATGTCCTTGCTACCATCGATAGCCGCCTGATTCTTGCCCCATGTCTCAATGTATACCACCGAGACACGAGTGTTTAGCGTACGGAAATACTGTGATGGGGGGTAGCAATTAGATTGAACAACTTGTTGTTGTAATTACTCATAGTATAGTATAGTATGGTATAGTATATGCTCACCAGATCGGCTATATTGGCCACCTGTATGGCATCGTGAATCACTTCGGCACGTGTGCTTCCATTACGCTTTTCAAACATGGCCTTATCCACAATGATGGCCGTCTCGATGTACTTTGTGGCCTCTCTCACATCCCGCTTATAGCGACCCGCCCCATTTGGGTGTATCTCATCGACCACGCCCGCCGATAGATGTTTGGTACGACGGGACAGACGCCATGAATCCAAATTGCCAGAGTTCGCACATCCTTTATTGGCCTTTGTGCGAGCCTCAAAAATGACATGCGGATGTTTCTAAACACAATTAAATATGTGTGTGCAATATAGTAGTACCACACACACACACATACATATAAAGTTAGTCATGTTGTGATGCATCGATTTTTGTGCGACTAATTTAATTTTGATATTCAAGGAACTTGTCACAAAGGATAAATAGCCAGCATTCGACAAGTTGATTAAGTTCACTTTATAATTAAATTCGGAAAATAAGTAACTTATAATTGAAAAAAAGAGAGAACTATGGATATGACAACGAAAAGTGTATCCACATATTGAATTATGTTGTGCAATGTCATGTTGTGCAATTTATGAAACTCTTCACATTTGCATTTTTCGACTCGAATGTAATCTAATTTCTTTTCCATATGAATGAAAATCTGCGTGTCGTATTTACATTATTCTATATCAATTATTTGTATTAAATGTAAATAGTACGTTTTATGCTTACCGAAAGATCTCCACCATAAAAGGGATGAATAACAAAGGTCTCGTTGCCAATATGTATGACCCCGCTGACCCCGTTACACGTATGAAAGGCGGCACTCGCCCCCGGATAATCCTTAACTGTGCCGTGATAGTAGCAGTGCTCAATGTCCTGAAATAAAAACAGTAATTCAATGTTTGCTAAAGTGTTTCAAATTGAACTGAATTTTTGAAAAAAATGTTGAATTTATACATTCTGTCGAAAAAACGTTAAAAGATAAAAGGATTCCTACGATTAACATGGCTTTTTATTGGCTTATTATTCAGAAAGCTCAAATTTGTGTATTATCCTTTGTGTGTTTTGTAGGCTTCATTTGATTTAATTCAATTAAAGTATGGAATACATTTTTGTGTGATTATTAAAGTACAAGTAGTTATCTTTCCAAGCAACACAAGACATAAATGGGATAAATAACAACTCATAGAGCAGTATCGAATAGTACTCAAAAATATGAAGAACAAACTGACAAATTACGGCCAACATTTATCATTCGGATTCGCAATATTTCGATTGCAGAATGTCAGCATAAGAAATCTTGGGAATATGAAGGATAAACAGAAAGCCGGAACAGGCCTGAATGTTAGGTACTAAACTAATATACCACAGCAAAAAGATTTCGATATTTGATTTAAAATTGGAAAAAATTGTACTTTATCAAATTTGTTGTTTGCAAATTGTTGGACTATTTCCATAAATCACACTTTGCATATAGATTGATGTTGGGTGGAAAGGGATGTAAAGTTGAAACTGTACTAGAATTTTGTGCTGATTGATTGATTGATTGATTGAGTTTTTCCATTGTAGTGTAGTTGCTGTTGTTGATGTTGTTGTCGTTGTAATTGCTTGTTAATGTTATTATCCCAGTGCTGTGTAGCTAAGCGAATAGACACCCAGCTGCTCTCTCCAAGTCCCAATTCTCCTTGGACAACACTGCACGGGCATTGTGCTCATCAATGCCGATGTCCTTGAGGCGTTCTATTTTCAGCTCGAAATCAGGAAATGAACAGGGTCCTCCAGCATACGCACCAGTCCAGTGTTTGGCAGTGTGCAAAAATAGTTCATTTTGTGTCTTGTACTGTTGGGCAACCACAAAGTCCTGCCAATCATCTGGCTCGGCCGCAATAAGCAATCCTTGAAGCGATACTAATACAGTACGCAACGTCATTGCTGCACCCCAATGATTCTTCAATATATCCATGCGAATAGCCCCAGTGACTGATGAAAAATTTGGATGCCAAATGCGTGTCACAAATCGTACCTCCGGTGGGTTAAATGGATAGTCATTCGGCACCTTGATTTCCAATACAAATGTACCGCCCTCATAGGGCGTTCCACGTGGTCCAGTTATCTCGCCACGCAGCTCTGTCCACCTGTTATTGACTGGCTCCATTTTGATCAGACCTTGAGGGAGCTCCTCCTTGCTAATTGTCTCCTCCAACTCCCGCTTGACACGAGCCTCAGCCAAATTCACCATGTTTTTGTTTCCGGCTTCTCTTGTTATTCCTTTTTAGTGTTGGCTAATCAGTTTGTGATGCAATTATGATAGATGTAAGTGCAAGTTTTTTAGAATCTTTTTTATGCTTGTAATGCTTTAGTTACTGTATGTATTTCTATTATGATTCAACTGAAACTGTTTTCAAACCAAACATTTGGATATAGGACAAGAGCTGCTAGACCGATTACACTAGCCTACTTGCACTCAGTTTTGATTTGTTCTTTAAATACTAGAGTGAATAAGCCTTGCTGGTAATTTATTTATAGCACTTTTTTCCTCTCATTCCGATTTATTACAACATTATTAGTTATATTAATAAATAAATGAGACTTACATGTCGGTTACCATCCACAAGATATCCACCAACGTGGTAGTGTTTCTGTTGTATATTAGGTGAAAGTAGTTGGCTATAAAGAGATGAAAAATAGAGAGAATATTCGATACCATCAATATATTGATTATCCAGTAAACTAATTAATTGACAAAAACAACTAAAGATGTTAAAGCCTTTTTAATATATGAATAAATAAATAGGTTATTTTCTACTTACGAGTTTAATTCCAAATCCAATCGAAATTTGTGATTAAATGCCTTGATAAGAAGCGAGGTGCGATGAAAGTGTTTCTGCAATTTAAAAATTAAAATAGAGTAGGAAAATATTTTATTTCCTTTATAACATCAATTTATTTTGCTTACCTTTGTTCGACCTCTGCTAAATCCGCTGTCATCGTGTGGGCGTGGTCGTTGTCCCGGCTAGGAAATAGTACAATAAAAAATGGAATATTTCGAATAGTTGTTGAAAGATTTAAGAATTTAGTTATACAAAGTAATATCGATATACATAGGACAGTAGTCAACTTCTGATTAACACCAATAACAGTATTAAGTGTAATTTTATTGTATGTAATATATATATACATATATATATTTTTTTTTTCTTTTTCCCTGATGTGTAGTTGAATTCGTGTTATAACAATGAAAATATGGATAAATGTCTGAGGGTGAAATTCGTATTTAAGCCATATTCGAAATAAATTTTAAAAAAAGAATTTAATTATAATCATAGGTGGCTTTGTGACTGTACTTTGACTGTAGTGTGTGTGATTATGATGGGGCAAATGATAGCACGAATGATGATAATGAAAATAAATGTGAACATACCATTGTGTCTGTTTCGATTTTTCTAGTATTTCTCTTATGCAAATCTTTGCGTACCTTTGGGAGACTGACTTCACGCGTTGAGATTCCCATCTTTTCGTGATGACGCAACTGTACCGGATAGATAATCTGATAATAATGCCCACCGATACGACGTACAAGCTCCTGATTTTGTCTATACTCTTTGAGTAAGCGCTCCACTTCACCTGCAAATGATTTGAATATAAATGACGAAATTATGTAAAAGCAGCTTCACGATTTAATTGAATAAACTACAATTGTGTTTGGCATAAACTTATCTATCTACACACAACAGGATGAGAAATATCTAAAGTGTGTTTGCTAAATGAATACTTTTTTTATACACTCACCAACAGGACTTTCTTCATTCCAAAATGAATCATCGAGTGTATAATCGGCTTCTGCAAAATAGATATAATTTAATGAATAATTAGGGTTAATTATTGAAACGTAGATATTGATGACAACATGAATGTGAACTGAATGACCATAGTTGAAAATAATTTGAATCGAAACCAGATTCCAAACTCATGACTCTAAATTATTTATTTCAACAATTCATAAATAAGTAGTATATGTTGTATTATAAATATAAATATTAATTCAATCATTTTCAATGCATTTTCTTCTACCCAATTAAAGTTGTATCCTGTCCCAAATTAGATTATAAATACTAAATAGACTAAGAAGCTCTTCACAAATTTAAAAGGGCCATTTGCCCAAGGGGCCAGAATCTATGAAAAGCAATGACTTCAATGCCAACAACAATGGAAGCCTTACTCTATGTCAAAGGACATAGAGTTCTCTACTGCCACAAATTAACCTCCTTTAATATTGTAACATTGAGTCAAACCTGTGTCTAAATTGCTTCAACACTTATTATGGCAACGAGCAAATTTCTAAATAATCCCAATTAGGGATAAAAAAACACACATTTCAAACTGCAATTTGAATTGTGAATTCTTGTTTATATGCAAATGCAACCACATAAATCCATTTCACAGTCTGGTAATTTTATGTACTTGAAATATGTAGTGTAACATAACCTTGAAAGATACTACACAAATAATTATAATTGAAATAATCTGGCATTCTTGTTGAGCAAAATATCTAGTTAAGCTTGTACCTGGCCTCAATTGGGGAAAATATTATTGCAAAATACTCAGAACCCATTTAAATGAATGTTACTAGGAATTACCTTGCATTTACCCACTCATACTTATCAATTAAACTATCCGACAGTTGCTTCGGACCATATAACGTTTCAGAATCCAAACGCTTTGCCAAATTTCATATGCGACGGTAAAGCGTAGGAATTCTAAAACGCTACCATGGCCTTCATATCCTTATATCATTTACATATCATTTACAACATCATCTACTCGCTATCATAATGACATTTATTTATCCATTTCAAAATCAGCAACCTTTAATAAAAGTACTGATTAATACTTTAACGTTTTTAAGAAGTTTCACAACCATGTTTAAGGCTCCCCAAGTATTAATTATTCTAACAGAAGTCAATTAAAAACACTCAGAAGTTTGCTTTAATTTGAAAAATAAATAATTCCCTGTAACGAATGTCGATTGTGCAGAAAATGAGTGTTTATAAAGCAGCTCAAGTCCGTAAGTACTTAGTAGACTACAAGTACTTAAAAAAAAAAACACTACTTAACCAGATTACTAAATTAAGTAGTAACAATTCACTTGGTATCTTTCATTGTGTGGCATAATCCCTTGTAAATATGCTCTTTCAAATTTATAATAATTCAAATGCATTTTGGTCCAGACTTTATTTCATTTACCGACAAAGAAGAGTCGATGTTGAAATTAAACAAGTGCAACAAGTTTCATATCTATTGTTAAACGTGACTTAAGTATTATATAATATTCGGCTTAACACAATATACTTAACTTAAATCGAAAAACAGTTTTATGTAAATGGGTCCAACGTCTGTTGAATTTGCATTTGCATTTTGTATGCTGAGTAAATGGACTAATAGTGCATTAAGGCTCCTGGTTGGAGCTAAAAAATGGTATGACGTGTTACATATTACTGCAAATGGCTGTCAATTGTGAAAATGCGACGTGACAAGGCTGACGGGACGTGAGAGGGAATTTATTGACGTCAAGAACTTTGGCAGAGATCCAACAAAGACTTAAGTTAGGTCTACGACATTCTCAAAATGTGCATAGAATGTTAGCTAATCTAACGAAAATTATTTAAATTTATGCAACTTTTACCATTTTTATAGGTTCACCATAAAAACGTGCGACTAACTGATTCAAATATTCAAAGGGGGAATAGCGAAGCTCGACAGATTTCAAATACCAACTACCATAAATGCCAGTTAAAGTACAGATTTCATCGACCACCTGTAACCCTAACTAACTATATATGTATAGCCCATAAACTTCTAGTTAGTTAGGCTACAATAATTGGCCTACTTAAACAAGCCCATTATTTATGACTGAGATGCATTTAAGCCAAAGAGCCCAGGGCGACGATACCTGATGCCAGTGGCTAAAATGATAGAATGATAACGAAAGTTGTTGTAACTGTAGTTGTATAAATAGTTAAAACACTTAAAGTTCATAAGCATCAATAAGTACGAGCTCAATCCTCTTACTCACTGCCATTGTTTAATATAAAAACACGCTGTTCTTTTCTTTTTTTTTTTTTTGTTTCTGTCTGTTTTCTTGGGAAAAACGAATAACTAGACTGAATGGTCTTACAATTATGGCAGTGAACGGAAGTGTAAGAAAAAACAAAGATAAAAATCTTTTGAACGACGCGTCGTCGCAAAATTCTTTAATAAAAAAAAAACTTAAGACGCACACAGCAAGATGAAGAAGAAGAACAAGAACAAGAAGAGGAAGAAGAGGAAGACAACTGTCGTTTAATAACCTCTCTTTAAAATTTGTTGAGACCAAGTCCAAGGATTTGCCAGAAGCAAAATTAATTTCAACGAATGCGCTTGCAAAAGGATATATGTTCATTGTACATACATAACATACCATACATATATTCCACAGTGCTAGTAAAAGGATCCTTAAAATAGAATCAACTTCCAAGCAAATAAGTGGCCAACGAGCCAACGACAAGTCAAAGATGGTGTATGGTAGATAGTGACAGCTTGGATGGAAGATGGTAAATGGTAAATGGTAGATGGAAGATGGAAGATGGATTGCATGGATGGATGGCCTCTGTGTGGCCATAAAGATACTTAATGCGTTTAACAGGTGCAGATAGAAGCTGAGCTACTTAATAAGCAGTAACTTATACGTTCATTACTTAAGTATTAATTAGATTGATCTAGGATACTTCATTTATTAACTTGCTGCTGTTTAATCAATCAGGAAGCGAAAGCTATATTATCTAAATGGAAGCTTAAATATGTATATAAACGAATACAAAAAAAAACTTCATCTTACTTAAGGTAATCTCTTAGGCTAACAAATAGGTTTCCTTTTAACTATAATTAAATTCTGCAGTGGAAATAAAAACAATTATTGTTATTTAGCACTTCTGTCCAAAGCAAAGACTTTAAATAAAATCAATAGACTTAAAAAGAGCAAATCGGATGCTTTAAGTTGCAAACACCAGATAATCCAGTATCTTTCTTAATAAATTCTGTACAAATTGTTAGACTACAAAGAAAATAAAAGCTCAATTTTCCTTAAGGTGACCATTTAATTTAATTGCCTTTCATGTGAAAGTACAATTCATAAAAATTATTGATATTTTTGTACGTTGTGAAAGGACCTCTATTTATAATAATGCGAGTATACACTCATGTCATCATTATCGATGAGTGATTGACAATGAATAGAAGTAACTGTCTTCTTAAAAAAAAGGTTAAGTCATCTGCATCCGATATATTGAACTCTCCACCTGATGCGGTCAGTATTACAACTCATCCATTGACACCGAATAACAATGGGACAGAAAAGAGAAGGAAATGAAATGATATCGAATACTATAATTTTCTCATAGTTGTCGCCAAAAGGGAATCTGTTTTCTATCTATATTTTTTTTCATCTCACTATGACTGCTGTCATTGCGAAATTTTGCTGGCAACGCAAAAAAGCAAAAAAAAAAAAAAAAAAGAAAATGTTGCGTTGTATTTGCACAATGTGTGTTTATATTGCGGCTCTGCATTGTTGCAGAGTTGTTGCCCAAGTGGGCAAAGAAAGCCAGGAACAACCCAACTGGCCCACAACATATTTGGGTCAAATCCCACAAAATGAGCATCAATCAAAGGCAAATTGCGTCTGCAACATGATGAAAGCATGTGTGTGCGTGTGTATTTGTGTGTGTGTCATGTCTGTATTGTGAGAATGTGATCCCCAAGAGTTATGTTTATATCGAAAATAATTGGGCTTGCTCCAAAACTTGTTTCAAAATGATGAATTGGAATTTTTACGCAGATATTCAATTAGCTGTTATTAATTCAAACCACCCAAGTACCATAAATTTACTTAGTGTTAGTTGTAATAATGTTTGGTAATTGTAAATTTGCAATTATTTAATCGAAATGCGTGAGTGAGCAAGCAAAATACATGATTGAATCAATTTATAGCCACTGTAGAAGCTGACCAACATTTCCATCAAGTGCAACAATATGTGAATGAAGAACAATAGAAACTCACAGCATATAATCTCCCGATAGAATGCAGAAGGACATCCTCCTTTTGGGTGCAGTAGATTGCAAGTATTCAAAGGACTTGTGGCAAGGGATTAAAAGGAATTCTGACAACAATTGTTCGATGAAGACAATTGTTAATGATTTTCTGGTTGGATGGTTGTTAAAGGGTAAGATTGTGTCTAACAGTGTAATGCAGAACGGAAGGAGCGGAAAGGACTGCCATGTGCCAGGTCTACAAGGTATGTGTAATACTTACCTGCCTATGACTTTGTCTTTAGGCATTATTTCACTCTCTATTGTATTGTGTGCTTTTAGGGGCAGGGCAAACGTTAAAACGGATTTCGTTTCACATCTTAACTTGGCTAAACACAATTTCAACACACACCCAGACAATTGACCTTTGAGCAGATTAAACTGAAGCATTACACACAACGATTGAAAGGGTAACACAATAGGAAAGGCGTTGGCGTGCAGATTTCAGATTCCAGATTTAGCATCGAATGTGAGTTGATTTGTGAATGGCGCCCAACGTTGGGGCCTGTACAATTTTGGAAATTTGAGTGACTGTTTCACTGCCATTATTTCCTAGTCCCTCAATGACTGATGTGGATGGATAGATGCATGGATGGATGAATGATATTCAATAATTGTAATTAGTATTAGTGTACTTACCGCCAGCGGAGTGGACCAAGGCACAAAGCTGGGCTATGATGACAATCAAAGAAGCGAGTGTTATACACATGACGGCGATTGCGCTGACTTGGGCGTTGTATATCCTCTTGGCACTCTCCAGACCAAAGGTGTCCTGTCTGACTTCTGCTAATTATTTGGCCTTTTTTTGCATATATGCAAACAGACACACACACGCACACCTAATTTATCTCACTCACATACGATTGTCGCAATTGCTTTCAAGCTCAAATAAAAGGGAATTCTTCAAAAATCCCTTTCGTTAATGGCTCTACAAAATCTTCTAATTGTATTCCGTCTTTTTGTTTTCTCTTAGCTTGATCTTCCACAGCTATATATGCCAGACGTTAAGGCTGAGGTTGAATTTGATGCTAATGCTGAATTTGAATTTGACTTTGAAGCTGATGCTGATGCTGAAGCTAATGCTGAGATTGAAGCTAATAATGTTGTGATTGAGGCTGATACTGAGACTGCAATTGAGACTGCGATTGAGAGTGTGACTGTGACTGTGACTGCGACTGCGATTGAGGCTGAGACTGAAGCTGAGACTGAGACTGAGGCAGAGGTTTTGTTGTATGGCAGTGGCGGGCAGGCGTGACTGGCTGTGGCTGTGGCTGGGCTGACGTCAGTGTGCAGTTCGAGTTGAGATTGCGGCATCATTTCGCGCTCCACAATGCACTGACACTGCCCCACTTTCCCCACAACTTCTCCTTATTTCTTCTCACTCTCCTCACTCCTCCTCCTCCTCTCACTTATAGCTAACACTTGATTAACTATCACTTTATTATTTATTTTTTGTTTTTTTGTATAAGTTTCAAAAAATTCACCAATAAAACTTTGTTCTCACAATCACAATATATCAAAAAAAAAAAAAAACAAAACATAAAATTGCTATTCTCACTTCATCAAAAAGAACTTATCTTTTTTTTAACAATCGCCCGCCGGTGAAGGCCATATGCGAATAGTTGATGCGATTAACTATCATACGAAATTGACCTGAAAATAGACATATATAAAATACATTAATTAGATTATGTATAGTTGTATAAATAGCAATATGTTTAAAAGAGCTAATTAATTATTTTTTTAATTGTGTAATGAACTTAAGTAGACTTACAATTTACATGCTCAGAAGCAAATTACAATATACAATTTAACCGAGACCTTACAAACGTAGTGACTAAATAAATATGTGCATATAGACAGTCCCGTTATCTATGTTATTGTCCCGGTAAAACGCGCTGGCCAATCACTATACCACGACTAAGCAACCGTTACCGCCCAGGGCATGATGAAGCTCTATTCACAAACAGATGCAGCTTCCGCACAGTGGAACAATGTAAGTGTTTTGCTAAATCAACATTCTGCACAAAACAAAAATGTATGTAGAAAACGTATATAAATATAAAGTAGTAAACTTTTTTTTACTTTAAGAAATTTCACATAGTTTTTCTTAGTTCGCAGTTCTCTCCTCTCAAAGGACAACGAAAAGAAAGATAGTAAGGAAGACAATTATAACAGATAAACTCCCTCTCTCTCTCTCTCTCTCTTCCACATTAAATTTTAAAGTTATGAAATTCCTAAGTGAAAGTTCTATCGATTATTGTCTTGATGCCACCCACTGTAAGCTTTTGTAATTAGCCAAGGGCAACCATAAAAGGGGTCATACTCGTAGTTAAATTGCAAACAGCAACAAATGCAATGACATGCCTGAACTGCTTAAATAATTAATTACGACGACCCTCATACGAACCGTTGAATAGACCGGCTCAGCTCGGCTAGCCAGTCAAGGGTGAACAGTTGGATACATAAACAAAATGTGATGTCCCTGAATAGCGCCACCTTTTCGGAAGCTGCTCGTTTATTATTTACTTCACTGCCACGTCAATTACAAACAAACTACTAAGTTCACATTCGATATTCTCAATTCTCAATTCGCAATTCACTTCATTATTCTGTTAGTATTTTTAATCCAGTTCTAACCGACCAATCGGTCTAATGAATACTTTTATTTTTCCTTTCTTTTTCAAAGTGTATTTTTTAATCAACTCAAGCTAAAGACAGTTGATAATTAACAGCTTAATAGTGTTGTGCACCTTTGGGACTTATTTAATATGCAGAAATAAAGCTCTCCAAAGGGAAGGAAAAGATAGAATTCTACTAGTGATGACAGAGCAGATATGTTAGTGATGAAAGTGCATTTCATTATTGGCAAGATAAAGCTCTACAAATTATTACAAAAATATTTAGTGTAGTTAGAAAACTTGACTAGGAAAAGATCCTAGCAACTAAATCACTAGAAAAAATTTCTTAAGTAAGTCAGATAAATTTTTCCCTACTATTCTTTTTAAACTTTATACAAATGTTCTTTGCTTTTGCAGTTGCAAATATATATTTATGATGTTATTTAAGTACTCAAATATTTACTGAGTAGTCAAACGAATGCGAGAGCGAGCTGAAAAAGTAAATTTATCCTAAAATGTTGGTTTAGAATAATAAAAAAATAAATATCTAACATTTAACCAAACTAAACTGCAAACTAAATTCATAATAAATTTATCTCTTAGAAAACCACATGTTTAATTTTTTTTAAATACTAGAGTAAGAGATTTTATATATGCAACAAATATTTACTGAGAAGTCAAAGGAATCCGAGAACGTACCGAAAAAGTAATTTTATCCCAAAATGTTATCCTTCCGACTAATAAAAAAATATATCTAACATTTAACCAAACTAAACTCCAAGCTCAATTCATAATAAATATATCTCCTGAAAAGCCACATATTTATTTGTTACTAACCCAAGAGTAACAGAAGTTAAATATGAATCAAACATTTGCATTTTATATTTTACTGAGTCAAAAAAAATGGGAAAATAATATTTAAAACTTTGAGTGTAGACGGTAATTGAGAACAGGTCAATATTCTATTGAAATATTTTGGTAAATAAGAGATTTTGTTTGCTTTATGACAAGCTAAATGCTGCTGGCGATACGAGTGAAGCAATTTTAAATATTCGTTTACATTTAGGTTGGTTTGGTCAATTTGAAAACAAAATCGAAATAAAGTTTATAAAGGCATATTTGAAATGGAAATGGTAATGGCAACGGGAATGGTAATGGTAATTGTAATGGAAATGGTAAATGCAAGTGCTTTAGTTGGGCATATATTTTGATAAACGTTTACACTATTTTCAGTCGAACAGCGAGTTGTACGATTTGATGGGAAAGATAAGTAGATAGATTTGCAAAAGGTTCCTCGCGTTCCACAACAATTGGAAAATTGCTGGCTAGCGGTTTGGTTGAAAGTTTGATTGTGGTATGGCTGGCCGTGGTATGACTGTGGCCAGCAGCACAGGCCACATATATAATCCGAATTTGGCATCGCATAACCACCCTGTTAATGACAGCCACAGCCGCAGCCGCAGCTTCAGCAACCTCATCAGCCCCGGCAGCTAAAAACAGCAGCAGCATTTGGCGAAATGGGAAATGGTAAATGGTAAATGGGGGCACCAACTTGCCACAGCTCCAATCATGCGGCTGCATAATCACACAGCATTTTTTTTTCCTTTCTTTCTCTAGTTTTTTTTTTTTTTTGCTATTTTTTGTTGTATTTTTCTAGCAACCATTGTGCTGCAGCGGTCATTGTTTTGGGTTCGGCTAGGGGCGATCTATCTGCTTTGCATAGGCTCAACGCGCAATAAACCGCAAAGAAGGAAAAAAATATATATACAAAAACCCAGAACAGAACAGAATTTCAACTCGTGGGGTCGCCTTTGTGTAAGTGTGTGTGTGTGTTGTGTGTGTTATTTGCCTTCATACCAACCTCGGACTGTACTACAACTTTTCTGTTTCAGTTTATTTTTCTCTAGGTTTCGCTTACATGGCTCCAAGCTGATTTTCGGAACATTTATGTCTGGCTCGATGTCAGATTCATACGTAAGCCGTAGATGCCATTACTATTGCGCTTTTTTTGTCTATTACCTTTTTTTCCCCCTTTGAATAGGTATAGTTATGGACTTATTGAGCACAAATCGAATACCTGACTTGGTTTTTTCGTTCATTATCAAATCAGTTTCGGTTGCAAAACTATTACGGATTGAAACATGGCATTAATTCAATCAGACTATTATTTGCTATTCCTTCAGTTACTTTATAAAAGCACAAAAGTGGAACCAAGAACTCAGACCTGATTCTCAAAGAGATAGCAAAATCCTACAAGTAAATCTATATATGTATATATATATATATATATTTACAAGTCTATACATACGTCTATGTACGTAGATATATATTGAGGTGTGAACGAATTCGTGAATAAAACCGACTGAAACACCGGTCGTATGAGTAATATGAATTCTATTGGAAATTGTAGCGGCTATACATGTGCGAAGAGAAGCGTTTAAAGAGCGAGCAAACAAGCCGACAAGAAAAAATTCAGCAATTGAGTTAGAAAAAAAGGAAGAAGAAGTTGAAGACGATGAAGAGGAAAGAAGAAGAAGAAGACAAAAAGAAGAAGTAGAAGAAAAAAAACTGAAACAGAACAAAACAAAACACGCTGACTGAGCTCAAGAATCGTCTGGGCAGTTCACTATTCGGGACACATAACAAATCTCTCTCTGGCATGCAGACGTTGCCCTGTGGAATCCGACGCCCCTGCCCTGAGGGGACCAGCTGCTGGAGGGGTCCGGACATTCGCCAGGCGCCGCCGACAGCCGCTTGCCGATTACTTTGAGACACACACACACACACACACACACACACACGTAGTTGATCTAAGATACGACGAGTGTGCTCACATATTCACACTTACACACACACGCACACACTCACACACACACACACTACAGTCAGCAGGCAGCTGACAACCCAGACATAACTGAGCACAAGCAATCTTCCTCCTCTATCTAACTTTGTCGCTGTCTCTCTCTCCCTCTATCTCTGATTATATTACTCTCGAAATGTAATTCTCACTCTCTCTCTCTCTCAGCATCCGATTCAAATTCTGTAGAGACCATAATGTACCGAGAGACCCGATGAAAATGCCGATGTTGTTGCCGACGCATGCTCAAGCCGACCTAAACGAAAACGCGCCCAAACTCGTTGGTTACGGGGGTAGGGGTTTGGGAGGGAGGTTTGGTTAGGGCCTTGGCGAAAACTGGAAACTAGCCAGGCGAAGGAAAAAAATTAAAGCCGTTACGCGTTACGTCTTCTCTCTCTGCCCAGATGATGGGCTTGGGGACGGACGGCTGCATTCAATATCCAATTAACTAAAACGCCAGTCGACCCGTCCATCTCCCAGCCGGCCCCTTTGGACCAAGGACCGAGGACCGAGGACCAAGGCAAATCCCTAATCTAATATACGACGAACAAATGGCCCGACGGGTGAAAACAATTTTCGTATCACGATTGACAGTCATGCGCAGCGGACGCTGCCTCCGACTCCGACTCCGACCCCGCCCCCAATGACGACGACGACAACGCTCGATGGGAAAATCTTTCGGTTATTTCAAACAGTACAATTAGAAGCATATGTACTTATGCACAAATACAAATACGTATATACATACATAAACAAATACGTATATACTATATATGTACTCATACATATACATATACATATACATATACATATACATATACATATACATATACATATACATATACATATACATATACATATACATATACATATACATATACATATACATATACATATACATATACATATACATATACATATACATATACATATACATATACATATACATATACATATACATATACATATACATATACATATACATATACATATACATATACATATACATATACATATACATATACATATACATATACATATACATATACATATACATATACATATACATATACATATACATATACATATACATATACATATACATATACATATACATATACATATACATATACATATACATATACATATACATATACATATACATATACATATACATATACATATACATATACATATACATATACATATACATATACATATACATAAACTAAGTCTGATCTTCCATCTGATCTTTAATTTCTTAACTATCGCTGAAAAGATCTCCAAAAAAAATAATAGAAGCTTTTGTTATTTGTTTCCAATCATACTTTAAGACCAGTTCAATATTTATTTAATCTCTAATCTCAAATCTATGCCTATCTTTTTCAAAAACAGCTTTGAAAACATTTTAAGAGTCTTCGTTAGATCTGATTTTTGAACTTTTCCTATCACTTTGTTAAATAATTTTAAAAATATTTATAGAGTCTCATTTCCTATACTTCTAGAGTCTCATTTCCTAAAAACAAAATTTAGGAGAAGTATATATAAT
Organism: Drosophila neotestacea; assembly: GCA_035044365.1. Classification (NCBI taxonomy): domain Eukaryota; kingdom Metazoa; phylum Arthropoda; class Insecta; order Diptera; family Drosophilidae; genus Drosophila; species Drosophila neotestacea. The sequence continues at coordinate 1,549,789 of JAWNMD010000799.1, forward strand.
CTATATAAGATCTTATTTTATTTCAGAAATCGTTTCATATCAAACTGTAGTTTCTAAGATGTTGAAGAAATGCATATAGCCACTCTTAATGGTCTAAAACCACTTGAATGCATTTCTAAGCTGGCAACTTAACAAACTTGCCAACCTCGGTTTCTAAAGCCATAAACGGCAGTTTAGGCCAAGTAGCCAGACTGTTTACCGATGCCAAACAGTTGAAATTATGGAAACTCGATTAAATGATTAGCCACAATGGAAATATATGTAACTAATAATTAAGACAAATGTTGCCAATGGAATTTGAAATGTGAAGCCTAGATACATCATATCTGCCCACTTGGAGATAAGTACATGCATATGTATGCGAAATGCATTTGTATCTCGAACTGTGGCGCCTATAAGCATGCAACGCTTTTTGCCCATTTGTTTGTTGACCCGGACAAGCAACCGAAGGCATGGCATGCGTGTATCTACACACATATTCAAGCGTATCTGTATCTGTGTGTGCCTGCTTGTGTGTGCGTGTGTGTGTGTGTGTGTGTCTCTGTGTGGTGTGTGTGTACGTTAAGCAATTGCTACTGTAGTATAATTAGAGATATAAGTTGGTATTAAAGTGACTTTACCTATACGTTAGCAGCAGTTGTTTTTGCTTGTTGTTGTTATGTTTGTTGTTTCTCCTCTTTCTGCTCTCCTTGTTTGGTTGCTGCTTTTACTCTATTTCTTATCTGATGTAATATTTGTTTAGATTCATTTGAAGTTCATAATTTATTGCATGTAGCAAGTTATTTAGTAGCGACTTTTGACTTGCCGCTCGATTTCTTTTGATCTCTTGATTATTTTTTGTAATATAGCACACTTAACTACATGAACACTTTTTGTTTGTCATTGTTTGAGCAAACAGTAAAAAAAAATGGCAAAAAATCTTTATAAAATATTACTATATCTTATTTTTTTTTTGGTTTCCTTTTTTTCCTTTTGTATTTAGTATTTTTGTTGTATTAAAGGTGCAGCTTTACCCGATTGCTTCGTTTGTGGGTTGGTTGCTTGATTGAATGCGCCTGCTCACCGAAATCGCAATTATGTGTAATCGCAATCTTTATCTCTGTCTGCTTGTCATTTTTTTATAATTTATAATTTTTTTTTTTTGGTTTTTTTGTGTTGTTTTTTTTTATTTGACTTTTATTTTATTTTTTTGTGTGTGTATTTGCTTTCAGTTTTGCATTATCCAAGGTCCATTTGCATTTGTGTGTTGGCTTCTAATTGAATTTTGTGTTCTTTTTCCTGCTGCCTATTCTTTTCAGTGTGTCTCCATGTGTGTGAGTGTCAGTGTGTGTGTCTGTGTGTGTGTGTTTGTCGCTTATTTCGCAAATTTTTTCGCTATTTTATTTTGTTTGTATGCGTTTGCTTATTGCTGACTCAGACTCAGACTCCGGCTCTGTAGCTCTGAATGCGGCCGTTGACAGTTTGTTGTACTGACTCCGACTGTTATGTTATGGATTGTATGTTGGCGATGCGGTGTCGCAGTCGCTGTTGCTGTTGCTATTGCTGTTGCTGTTGCTGTCGTCACCGTTTGCTGATTTTGTCCCGTTGCCACTTTCCGCGATTGCAAACAACGTTCTAAAGCGCTCGCATACGTCTGCAGTCTGCAGGACATGAGCACGCGACGTGGTCACCGCGCGCGGTACCAAAATCCCGAGTCCAAGCCAGCAAACATCGCGTCAACAACGACGACGCAGCCGCAGATGAACAGCAACGACAACGACAGCAACAACGACAATTACGCTCAGCAACAGCAATGGGGCAATAGAGCATTGGAGCATTTGTTGGAGCCGGTGATTGGGAGTCTGGGCCAAAAAAGCGGCAGCAGCATCACATCTCTCACATTGCTCTCTCTTTCTCTCTATTGTTCGTTCTCTCTCTCACTCTCTTGCTTAATCTCTCTCAGTTGCTTGCGCTCTTTTAAATTCGCATTCAGCCTAAAATGGCCCTGTGGAGACAAGTGTTGTTTTGGGTTTGTCTCTTATTAAGCGTGCTGCTGACTCTCCTATCCTTTCCTTTACTCTCCTCTTCTCCTCTTCATCTCTTTACCTCATCTCCTTTCCCATCTCTACCCCTGTCATCTCTCTTTATCAGCGTCTTTCGACGTGTATTACGAGTCCGATGTAGGCCAAAAATTCATAGTGATGGGGCGGGAGCATCAACGCCCCTATTTTTTTACACGATAAAATGGACTTATCTAGGAAAAGTGGGATATTTTGTAGATACGAAGGACAAACAAAAACACACACACACAGAGAGAAAAAGAGAGAGTGAGAGAGAACAACATTGGCATAAGAAGAGAAAAGTAAAGTTTCTCAACTACAAGACAGTGAGATTGGTCCTTTCGCCCTCCTCAAACATTGGGAACACAATTTTGGAGCACTCAACGGGGCTGAAATATATTCTGGCAAAAAATTAAGTTGTTTTAGAGTTAATTCGAAAAGTTTTTAAAAACTTTTAATTGGTTAGGTGTTGGTTGCTGTAGTTGGTCGTGTTTCGCTTGTTGGTTTTTCTTATTGTTCCCAGTGTCGGGTTCTTGCATCCACTTCTTCTTCTTCTTCAGGTTAAGCATCACTTAACACTGGGCTACAATGCTTTATGTAGTTGAAATCGTTGAACAATAGCTCAACTGATTAAGAACAACAATTTTATGAATATCTTTTCGCCTAATCTCAATTATAATAACTATTTGTATACCGTATTCCATTAGATATTTTAGGCATTTACATATTATGATGGTTGCATCTGACTTAAATGCCTGGGGAATTCGTAGAGCATAAATAGCAGCACAATGGCCTTTTTGGGGATGTTGTTGCCAGCCAAAAAAAAAAAAACAAAAACAAAAAAAAAACCATGAATACGAAAAAAAAAAAACCCTGACCTCGGCAATAGTAATAAATAATTTCAGCACAAGTACCAGTATTTTTCGCGTGCTTAACTCTACTTAGCGTGAATATATATTTAAGTTATAAATGTATGTGTATATATCATATGCACATACATATATCTACATACACAGATATGTACATATATAAGTATGTTGTGCACATAAATTGCGGAATTCCGGCTGGGGAAAAGAAATAGAGAAAATAAATAAAAAATTACTGACAAATTGAATATTTCCATGAATTGAATTCTGTCAAATTGAATGGTGTACGATTTGCCAATCTAATCATGGTACGAACCCAAGGCCCACCATCCACCACCTACCATCCATACTCCACATCTTCGCTTACCACCCACTTCCTTACCACACCTTAAATGCTGTACCACTCACAACCCACCCACTGTGTGTGCGCTCAAAAGTATGCAACACTTTTTGGCTGCGTGTTTGACGGACCAATTTTATAGTAGTAGTTGTTGTTATTGTTGTAGCTGCTGCTATAGGTGTTGTTGTAGTTGTTGTTGTAGCTGTAACTGTAGGTAAACCTTTGAGGCATACATAATTAATATCCATTGTAAATGGACAGGGACCGAAATGGGTGGACAATCAAATGAGAAATCAAAAGGCACACATACCACACACTCACACACACACCTGTACGGTCATAGACAGACTGAACTTCGCCCTCTGCCGCCCACTTGGCGTCACTATTGCCCGTTCATTGCCTTTTGTTATTCCCACACACGCACTCCACACCTGTATGTGTACACAAAGCGCGCACACATACACCTATAACACACACACACACACACACACATATGGAGAGAAAGAGAGAGTGAGAGAGGGGACATATACAACGTGTACATATGTGTTGTCTTTGTGCTTCATTTACAACTTTACACAACATTGTAAACATAATAACGAGGCGCCTTACGTTGCTCCTGTTGTTACATGGGATGATTGTGCCCTACCCGAGGGGTGGTGCTTAGAGGGGGGAGAGGAGAAAGGAGAGTCAAGAGAAGTGTAAGTGGAGAGGGAAGGAACCGCACATCAGCTGCAGAGAGCAACTCTGGTCGCCACAGCGTCGCTCACTACTCTCAGCAAGTGGCTGTGGAGTACCTGCCAAGAAGACCAACGCCAACTATTGACATAGTGACACAATCAGACCACACAAACATCTAACACACAAACACACACATGGTAAGAGAGAGGCGCACACACACACATACACACACACACACATTGAAAATAAGACGACTTGGCATCTGGGAGTCTGCTGTGGTTTTGGCAAAGAGCGCGAGCACTAAGTAAACACACACACCTTATTCCTCGCTGAATAACTAGGCCAGCAGCTGGAGCCGGAGCCGGAGCTGCAGCCAGCCAGCAGCATCTATCAGGAGCAGGAGGGGACTCTTGCCTGGTGGAATACGTTGGATCATGGTGTAATTATACAGGTGAAGTCTAGAGCTTATTAAAAGCCTATCTAGCATGTAAATTATTACATTTACTTCATTTATAGAATTTATTTAGGCTTTATATATTAGGAATATATCTTTAATAATAGTTATAAAAATATAATATTAAAATTTAATAATATAAAAATTATTAATTTAAATTCAAAACTGAAAGAATACCAATTATAGAAGAATTTAAAATTATAAATTATAAATGACTCTGGATTGATGGATTTTTTATTTATTGAAACATTATTATTTAAGAACTTACTTTCTTGATATTTATAATCTGAAGTTAAGTCTGAAATGAATTCTAACTTGGAAGTAAATATTCTATGTTCCTGAACAAACTATACATTCCACGTTTTAAATTTTTTGACATAAATAACATTTTCTAAGGTTTTCAAGTGTTTAATAGATTAAAATTTAAATTTTCACCAGAAAGAAAACACAATTTTAGAAAACTAAAATTATCTGCTCTCTGAAATCGAGAGTCATTACTCTAATAAGTCTACCTATATTATTTCATCATGCGTTGAATACGTTGGATACGATGGATGGATGGATGCACGAGACACGCGACCGAAAAAAGGAAAATAAACATAAAAATAATAAAGATGCGCGTGAGCATTTGCGCAGGATCAGGTCTAAAAAGGCCGCTCCTGTTTATATCTGGCCATCTCTCTCACAAACGCTCTCTCTCACTCTCCCCCTTTCTCTGCCTATCTGTGTGTAAAGGATATTTTGTGAAATATATTGTTGTTCTTGTTATTGCTATTGTGTTTGCTACAAGTTGGGAAATTTTTATGCATACGTTGAGCATCTCTCTCTTTCTCTCTTTCTCTCTGAGTGGGTCTTTCTCTCTCTCTCTCTCTCTCTTTCTCTCTCTGTGCTGCTATCTTTCTCTCGCATGCCGCTATGTGAGTGTAAGCATTGACATTTGCTATTTGTGCGGCCAGAATAAGTATTAGAAGGAATGGGCATTGGGAAATTTTTGGATTGAAGATTGTGTGTGGATTGTTGTTGTGTATTCTGGGGTGGTGAGATGTAGGGATAAAAGAGGGGAGATGCAGGGGGTGGTGTGGTGTGGTGTGGTGTGACTGACTGAGTGCTGGGCCCAGCCTGGTTGTTGCTGGCAACTGCTGGCATACCATGCCACATGCTTGAGATATTTTTAGTGTTTTGTCACACAAGCAGACATCTGTTTCTGAAATACTTACATACAAAGTCGCGCACAAATATAATTAAGATGTGGAGTCCCCCAGCGCAGTCAAGAGACTGAGATACACAGACACACACACACACACACACACACTCAGAGAGAAACATACAGAAACATACACACACACTTGTGTACGTACATATGTAAATAAGTTAAAAGTATGTCCGTGCACGGACTTTGAGAATTTAGCTGGAGTAATTGTTGTGCAAATAAGTAATATCCACTGAAATGTATGAAATGTATCAATCAAGCGTTGCCTTAAAACAAAACCTTAACGAATAGAAGAATTTTATCCCAATATTCAAGGACACATACTACACTCGTCTATCCGTCCATCCGTCTATCCGTCTACGGTCCAGGGTCCACGGTCCACGGTCCTCCGTCCACGGTCCTTGTAGCCGTAGCACAAATGCCTACACACACTCTTGGGCACAACTCAACCGAGTACTCGTAGAACTCGTAGAGGGCCCAAAGATGCGCTTGCGTTGTCATCTTCAAGTTGATGCTGCCGTTTTCTGCCTTTTCTGTTTCTGTTTTTGTTTTTATTTTTATTTTTATTTTTTCTTTTTCCTCGTTTTTTCTTTTTCTTTTTCTATTTGTGCATGTGTGTGTTTTCTTTTGAGGCCTTGACATGACACATGTCTTGACAAAGCTCATAAGGGTATTCCCTAGCACAAAAATTATGTTGCACACGCTCATTTGTTTAAATAATAAACGTAAGAAAGATGCTTTACAAAAATACCATTTAATTTGATATATACTTATAGTATATATGCTTTTAGCCTTTCTTTATAATTAGTCATGTGAAAGCTGACTATGTAGTATGTATGGGAACTGCTCTTTACCAGATTGTACAAACACTGCTTAAAAGTATGCAACAAATTTGACATGAAACTCGTAAACCGGAAGAGGAAGTGAAAGAGGAAGAGCAGACAGAATGGAAGCTAATTTATTTATTTAACTAAACGATGAGCTGTGAAGTTGATGAGCGACAGTGCAGGAGAGGGAGAGAAAGAGAGAGAGATAGATAGAGAGAGAGAGGGAGAGAGACGGTCAATGATACCATTATACATTATATCGAAATATGCTGACCTCACCGAGCACTCAACTTTGGCCAGCGTCATGAAAGGAAGCCAATCGATATGCACCAGTTTTTAAATCCAATTCCGTCAATGACAAAAAAAAATAAAAATAGCAGCGAAAAGCTTCCTTTGAATGGATTTACGGTCCTGCCCAACCCCCAACCCTATAGGCTTACATCAGATTGAAGAGGATGCGCTTCATTGAATGCACTTTATGCTGAAATTTTAATTACCCATAAGTTGATTCATTCTATTGGATTGTATTTCGAAAAATTATTGCAAGAATTAAAAGTTGTATTCAAAATTTGAAAAAGTGTTTATTTAATCTTTACTTTTTACAGCAATCTCTGACTTTTATTTACAATAGTTTGTTAAATTATTATTAAAAGAAAAAAGAAAAAAGAAAGTAGAAAATGTGAAAAGATGCATTGGCGAGTTCCGAAATGTCGCATTCTTAGACTAATGATATGGAAGAGTTATAAGAAACAAAAACAGCACAAGTTAACCTATTTTCTAGCTGCCTTAATACCTTTGTTATTTTCTATTCTAATACTCGCTTTACGATCTGTGGCCAGTATTGATATGGATGAAGATGTGAGTATCACAACGAGAAGCATTCAGTATGCACTTTGGTGGCAGAAACTTATAAGCAAAATAAATACACGTCGCGATCAGATGACCAAAGAGCGCACTAAGTAAGTTTCGCATTATCGTATTGTATTTGAAATGGATACAATCGGATCATATGCATAGTTTTCAGAGCAGCGTCTTTATACCGACGATAACACTGGGCTATGCTCCAAACTCAACGGACGGAATACGTAAACTGATGGAAGGTGTTAGCCGTAGCATGTCAATGACTCCCGCTCAAGTCCCTGGCTTCGCAGACTGTGAGGATCTACGAATTCGTGCCTATTCGGTGCAATTTCTTGCCAGCATTTGCTTTCACAATGTGGATGAATCACAGCACGGATTGCCTTTAAAGTTACACTTTTCGATCCTAATGCCATCCGAATTGAGACACTACGAGGACAGTTGGATTGGCAATAGCTGGAAAGTGAATACCATATATCGTACTCATCCTGGGGGCCAAGTCGATAGTAATAGCTCCATCTCCAACTATGTGCGAGAGGGATTCATTTCGCTTCAGTATTATATAAGCATTGAGTATCTACAGCTAGCTTCCGGCAATGCCATAATACCAGATGTCATTCTCAGATCCTATAGCATTAATAATCATATATATGAGCTGTTATCTTTGGGCGTTAATACACCTGTAATAGTTCTGTTACTGGGATTCATGTTTCCTGTCACCATCTTTACCAAGGTAAGCCCAAGATTCACGTATGCTTACACAAAAAACACTATGCAACAAAATAAGTACATTAATATATATTAATCAATCAAATGTACATTAAATTTGTACATAAAATTTAGGCTTACGACTATCTAAATTTGAATTGAGATAGTTAAAGATTTCTTGCTTTTAAATAAAAGTTGTATTTTGATCCTCACATCTGTATTAAGATAATTGCATTAACTACTACTAAACACCAGTCGTACTAGTACTGAATTTAAGCACTACTAGTATATACTACTTATTTAGATTAACAGTATGTACTCATAGGAATTTTATTATTACCAGAATATTATTATTACTTATTCCAAGTATGCTTTGCACTTGCATTTGAAAATATTGCATCAATGCAAATATCAATAACATTGTGCAGAACAATGATAAAATTCTTTTGAGTAGCACAATTGAACTTGTATTTAATTCTTTCTTTTATATTGAAAGGACATCGTTGAGGAACGTGCTGTGGGCATACATTTCGCATTGAACACGAACCATCATATGACACGAATGCAATTTGCTGCCTGGTACTTGAATGGAGTTTGCCTCTTGATGGTGACATGTACGGTATTCACATTGATGTTAAAGGTAAGTACATTGTTGCTGTTGTTGTGCCCATTGACCCTTCAAATAAGTTGACCGTTTGTAGATTAATTGGGGCGGACATTCGTCCTTCTTCAGCAACTGTCCATGGTCAATAATGCTCATCTTTTTCATCTCGTACGTTTTATCTGCGGCTGCATTTTCCATACTAATGGGCGTTATAATGGGCTCCTCTAAAATGGTAGTTGCAGTTGTTCCAGTTTACTGGATATTGGCATCCCTACCGATACTATCAGGCCAATCGGTAGACTCTACCTGGGGTTATTTTGTGTTAATTGCGGCATCCCTGCTCCTGTGCAATGTGACAATGTGTCGAGGACTGCGGAGAATCCTATGCCTAGAGCATGTGGATCAAATGAGTGTAAAACAGTATTTCATGTCTACGCTTACGTCTGGTGATTCGTCACTTTTAATGTTTATCGGTCTATTCTATATCCAGACCTTTTTATATGTCCTACTGGCATTAGCCCTAGATGGAAATATCTGCCCCTCTCTGCTTAGATTCATCAAGTGTACGCCATGTCGATTGTCATATGTCAAATTTCGAAAGTGGTATAAACGAAGAAAACGCCGAAGACAAGAGATAAAAGAAACTGAAGCTGAACTCCAAGAGAACCTTTCCAGGCGTTTATCAGAGCTAACCGAACAAAGTGAACGATTGACTAAAACAGAGCATCTTTTCAAAGAAAATACTACAAGTGAACCAATACCTGACAATACTGGGACAAGCCAATCCTTTTCAAAGTCACCAAGTAAAACACTAAATAATGAAACTAGTGATGGCAGCTATATCAATTCCAGCGACGAATCAAATTATTTTCGATCTGAACAGGAATCAGAAAATAGTGTGGATCAATCATACGTAGAAACTGAAGATGAGACTATTTCCGAAACAAGGCCTGTTGTCATTGAGTTTAAAAATGTTTGGAAAAAATACTATAAAACTTTTGCGGTTCGTAACTTTTCCCTCAAAGTGTATCGTAATGAAACAGTGGTCCTACTGGGTCACAATGCCTCTGGCAAAACAACAATATTGGATATGATTTGTGGTGCAACATTGCCAACCCTTGGTAGCATTTCAATTTCCGGCTACAATGTGGTCAATCAGCTCTCGCGTGCTTTCGAAAATGTTGGACTGTCCCTACATAATTTAAATCTATTTAACGAGTTCACCTATTCCGAACATATCATTTATTTGTGCCGTTTACGTGGCTTGTCACTTAGCCAGTCACAAAATGATGTCACATCATATATGCAATCATTGAGTGTGCAACATTTAAAAAATACAAATATAGGACAGCTTACAACTGGTCAAAAGAGACTTCTTCAGGTTTTGTGCGCCTTTGCTGGACGCACCAAAATCGTGATACTTGATAAACCCATGGAAGGTGTGGATGCATCGAAGCGAAGTCTGTTCTATAACTTTGCCCAGCGAGAGAAACAGAATCGTACCATATTTTTAACTACAAACTTTCCTTATGTGGCAAGCAATCTGGGTGATCGTATTGCCATTTTGATTAACGGAAATCTACATGCCTGTGGCACTGAAAAGGATCTCGTAAGGTTAGACAAGAATGTGTATCGTTTGGTAAGAATATTAAGATACTATACAAAATGTATCATATGTAATGAATCTGAATTCTGAATAATTACAGAATTGCTATCTCGAGCCACAGTGTGACTTTTCAAAGCTTTTCAAATATTTCGCCGATCATGTGCCAAGTATTGAGATCGAATCGAAGAGAGGCGATTCAGTGGTCTTTCTGGTGGAACACTTTGACTTGGCCAGATTGATGAAACTGATCGATTTGCTGGCGAATAGTAAGAAAGAAATGCATGTCGATAGTTTTCAATTAATGACGGCCAATGTGGAGCATGTTCTACTCAAAGCCATGATGCACAAGCTTAAAAGCCCTGATGTCAATTCCACTCTCTTTAACTTGGCAACACGAATACGTCAAGTGGCGGAGATGAAACATCAGGTGAGGAGAGGCTTTTGCCAACCAATACAAATGTTCTTCACGCACTTGGAAGTTGTGATCAGAAAGCGTTGCCTTATGGACATACGCAGTTATTTTATGCCATTAATGCAGATCTTTTTACCTGGTATTCTCTGTGCCATAATATTAGCGATGCCACATCTAATACAGGATCGCCAAATTCTCCATGCCGTCACATTTACAATGAATTATTTTCAAAAATCAATCACAATGCTACAAGAGAAGGCTTCATTAGATCCTGTGCTAACTGCTAGCAAGTATTATCTTGATAATGCCACAGATGGTCAGACCATTATTGTTGTGGACCAAAACAATGAGATCTTGGAAAACATGAGATTATATATGACCAACAACTATATGATAACCGATCTAAATTTTGTTTTAGCTGCCACTTTCACTGATGAATATGTCGAGGCATTATATAACAACAATTTGATTCATTCAGCTCCAGTTAGTCTGAATTTGGTTTTGAATGCATTGGCTGTGTGAGTCTTTCTCTCATCAGAAACATAATTTTAATTAATTAAGTATATTTAATATAATTAATTTGTACTTGACATACAGCGGCTTTGTTAATCCCAGTTCAGCAATAAGTGTGAAATTGGAGATGTTACCATTCTCTACCCTACACACAGCACATTTGGGAGATGGAGTCGAATGTCTTGACTGGATCTTTCGAGTTATGACTAGCTTCTGTTTCTGTTTCGTTTGGGCGTTGCCAATGCTTAATTTTGGCTTAGGGCGGCACACACCATATGGTCGAGTTGAACTGATTGCTGGTATGCGCTTTAGCACCCTAAGCATAGCCAATTTTTTCTATGGCATCTCCAAGCTTGTCCTCAGTCTGATACCCCTTAATGCATTCATGCTGTTGTTTAACAATGCCCTGCCCTTCGACTTCTATGATAACTGTAAGTATTACACTCGATTACAGGATATACCTCGCTATGGATTTTATATCTTTTACTTTTATACTCTACAGATAAGTACATTTACTTAGTGCTGATTGCCGGCTTATATGTAATATCATTAGATATTTTTATATCATATTTTATATCGGAAATACGGTTTGGTTATGTGCTTCTCATAATGTTCTATTCGATGGGGATTTTACTCTATTTGGCACTATTTGAAATGCCTAATGCTCGTCTACATGATTTTGATTCTATCCTGAGAATTCATCCGTACTATAATCTAATAGATAATTTAATGATTGTTAGCAATCTATCGGAAATATCCAAAGTATGTTCCGATGAGCAGAGCTTTGAAACAAGCGTTTATTTGGAGCAGTGCCGAAAAACCCCAAATTGCTGTAGTGAGTAACTTTATAAAAGATTTATACTCCTCATACCTAGACATGCATGGTATTGTTATATTTAAATTTTTCAGAAGATCCACCGGAGGACTATGGCTCTTGGGACCTTTTGTGGTCTAATTATCTTCTAATACTGTTACTTTGGATAACTTTCTACGTGTTGAACTTTATGAGTAGGTCGAAATTGATGCCACAGAAAAACATTTGCAAGGACAACAGAGACAGCAAGTAAGTCAATAGTAAATTAACTCAAAGAAATACAAAGACCACAGAAATAGAAATTAACTTAGCTGTCATTCTTATTAAAGCCCAGACAGTTGCTATGACCAAAGCGTGCTCCATTTTGGTAGCCGGAATGCTCAGAACAAAACTTGGATCAAAGAGAAGATACGAGTCCGTACACTAGAGCGTCCTCTTATAAGGCGCAAAGCCCTGAATGTTGAGAATCTGGGCGTGTTCTTTGGCACAAATGTGGTGCTACATCGAATCAACTTTTTATTGGAACGGTAAGTGCGCCAACTAAAGCTGTATTCGATATATTCTGTACTCTTCAAACTCCTTATAAAAACCTGTCAGTCTCTTAACAACCTTTACAAGTCCACGCAAGTCGATGTTTTCGATACATACTTTTGATTTGTATATTAATATAACATCATATTTTAGCCATCAAGTCCTGTCGATTATTGGCATTAGTGGATCGGGTAAAACGGTACTGATCAAATCTCTTTTGGGCACAGTAGAGCACAGCACGGGCACAATTCACAGCTACTGTAACCCATTCTATCGACGCGTAGAGGAAGCGAACTGTATGCATCTGGCATATTGTCCACAGGACGATGATATTGCGGACGCAGTGACAGTAACAGAGTTTGTTCAATTCGTACTTATTATACGGGGACTGAAAAAGAGCAATTTGTTGAGCGAGACAAATAATTTGTTGCGAATGTTTGATCTATACAACAGTCGCTTCCATTTGTTACCCAACTGCAGTCGAGGAGTTTTGAAGAGACTTAACATTGCCATTGCCCTGATAGGATATGCGAGGCTCATTCTGATGGACGAACCCTTCTCGTTTCTTGATGCGAGCAGCTGGCGAAAAATGTATTCCATTATAGAATCACAATGTGAAATCGGACAAGCTGTGATCTATACAAGCTCGGATCCTCGATACTCTGACTTCTCTCACCGCACAGCCATACTGGAGTCCGCGAGCCTGTGTGTCATCGGAGAGAGACAAGAACTCCAGCTGGAACAATTTGAGGCGTACATCGTTGTCGAGACGCATATAAGAATTAACGTACTAAAGCAAAACGAGTCGGAAACAACAGAAAATGTACTCAGTGAGGAGAGATGGAATTACATGCAGACATGCTCAATAGTTGAACACATATTTCCACATGCGATCATCAAGTAAGTAAAAAACTAGCAAATGATTATGTGTAAATAATTATCTTGTATTTCATATAATTTCAGATCCAGAACCGGACATTTGGTATCCTTTTGGCTTTCAAGCAATACATATTCCGTGTCACACATCTTGGAGACGCTTCACAAGAACCCGAATACCTTTTTCTCATATTCAATCCAAACGCCATCTATTAAACAATTATTTGGTAGCATGGTCGATGGACCGATTAAATTCATGGATGTAACCGAGAATGAAGATAGTGAATGCGTATACTTTACTTATTAATTTGATGGTCATGAAAGATACTTGATGGAGGGAAATTGATCATCGTTTTTAAATCTTCGAACATTTCAGTCGAATTTGATTAAATTTAATTCAACTTTATAAGCTAGCTTAAGTCTGTGCTTGTCTTGAATAAAATACACTTGATTTATATGTCAACCTTAAATATGAGTATAAATTGAATGTGGTAGAAAAGGCTACAGTTGAGCGCTAAAGTATTCGGTCTTTATTTGATCTCTAATTGGATTATGTGTGAGAAAAAGTTGAGTTTTTTAAATTGATTTTCCTTTGGAAAGTTTCAAGAAAATTCCAGAAATTGGAGAATTCCTGAAACAAGCATAGATTTGCCGTAACAAACGCACCGCAAGCTTTGTGAATTATTTCCCTTTGACAAACTTAATAGCTGACTTTATACAGAATACCTTCCATTTAGCTGTGACATTTGTCATAGGAAGAAACTATGCATATACCTGAGCAACAGCAAGCAACAAACAACGTTTGCAAGTTGCAAGTTGAACGTTGCACGTTGCACGTTGAACGAACGATTCATGTCAGCATCAAAACTGACAGACCGTACAATTGGCCATCAAGAAGAGCAAAACTCACCCTACAAGTAATCAAGTTAAAAATAATATACCATAGTACCTCCACCTTGTGCAGGGCACAAAGCCAAACAGCAATAACAAGAACAAGTTGTATTTGCAACAAGTCAGTGCAACAATTGGACCGCATAAATACTATGACTAAAAGTGAATAGTATTCTTAGTAATGGTTATTCACTATACTTATTCATATAGCTACATACATATAATATAAACAGATATTTCTCAGTATTGTAAAACTGGATGTGACTGACTTGATTGATTGAATGATTGACAGGATGCGTAGGAAGCTGCATTTTTTACAATTTCCGTTTATTGACGTAGGTGGCACGATATTTTTGCGAAAGTTTTACCTGTAGGTAAGGCACAAGCGGTATATTTTAAGTGTATATATTTTTGGTCCCCATCCAATTATCTTTATTCAAAACTATATATATTTTTTCATAAAATCAACGGACACCTGTTGCTCCGCTTTAGCCAAATATCACCTTATCCACCTTAGGGTGGAAAAAGTTTTCTACATATCTTACTCATTGAATACAATAATATTCGTATATTATACATTATAGAAACAATCGGATTTTTGTAACTTAGTTGTACGTTCTTACCTTTACTAGTTATTTAGTGATGTCATTCACACTTCATCTTTTGCTATTTAATACAAGATATTTATTTGTTTAAACTTTAAAGTGATAATTTTGCGAGGGTATATTTGCTTCGGCACTTCAAAAGTTATCTTGCACTTTTATCTTATTTTTTTGTTCTCAATTTCGTTGTGCATTTTTATTTTGTTTTCTTTTTTTGTGAAATGTGAATACTGATAGGGTCTATTTAGAAGACGCATAAAAAATGCAATATGCGAGCATGTGAGTATGTGAGCAGGCGAATGCTTCATTTTTGTACAAAATTATAAATAGGTTTGAGGCCCAGAGAGCTGCTCAGAGATGAGAGAGCAGGGTCCATGTAAATTGCATATGATGGCACATAATTTATTTTCATTTGGGACTTTTTCTTATGAGCACAATTAGTCTGTGCGAAAAGGTTGAATAAACTATTTGTTAGGCCTACACTGCGCCCAAACTCTGGGCTCTACAGGATTAATATGGTACTCGGCCAAGCACCAACAACAACGATAACGACAACGACAGCAGCAACAACAGCAACAGCAACAACAACAACAACGAAACGCATAATTTGCTTAGCAATATTATTTGTTATATTATTGTTCCCATTGAGCACACACGAGGTGAGCCGTAACCTGTGCAAAGGGTCAAATGATGATGCATCTGGTTGTGCCAATTCCCCGGAAGCATTGTCAGCGGGGGGGATACGTAAAGTTCCATCACGACGAACCGCTAAAAGTAAATTTAAATTCCATAAAATCGAGCTCATGGACGAGGACAATGCTGAGGACGAGAATGAGGATGAGAATGGCAATAATTCAGTAGAAATATTGAATGATGAGCAATCGCAACAGAATGTTGAACAAAATTCCGCTGAGAATGAGAATGATGATGATGATGACGAGGGTGATGGGAATGGGAATGGGGATGGCGATGAAGACGATAACGATAACGAACCAGGGACCGAAGACGAAGATGAAGATGGCGATGAAGATGGTGATAAAAACGGCATTGCTGATGGGGAAGAGGAGGAGGAAGAGACACCCTCACTTTTTAGCCGAGTGCTGGCAATATTTACGAGCGATGCCGCAAACGAGACAGCAACAGAACGTATGAAAGATAAAGAGAAAGAGAAAGCAAAAGCTAAGGAGAGTCAATCACAATATCCAAATATAATCGAATGGTTCCACTGGCTGACCGATCAAACCGGCGACGAGGCTCCTCAAGTAGGCAAAAAAAAAGAAAAGCAGAAATTAATCAAGAGCGACATTGATTGGCTCACATATTTAAAACGTTGGCCGTTCAACAGCATTTTCCCGGAGGAGCCAGATCGTAAAGCCCGTACCCGGGAGCGAATTAAGGACAAACAGCAGCAGCAACAGCAGGAGACAGGAGGAAAATCGGGTACATCATCAAGGCAGCAATCCAAGAGCGAAGAATACATGGAGTTGCTGATCCATTCGCTGCCGGCATTCATTGGGAATGTGGCGCAAGTGAAGAGCGGCGAGTGCCACCAGCAATTGGAGTTTTTGCATCAACAATTGCGATCCCACAAATTGTGGACGTTGCAAAGTACGAGTCCTTAAAAGGGGAGGGAAATTTTTGGTACTTCTCATATCCGGTACTTGTAAAGTGAAAGGGTATTTTGTATTCGTTGCAATGCATGTAACAGGGAAAAGACACAGCCCATAAACACTAAGGACTTATATTCGAGATTACCATCAACAGTCTGTCCTTCATTTCTACTACTATTTTTATCATTTCTTCTTCTTCCATAACTTCTTCTACTATTTCCAAAGTTTCTATTACTAAGTATATCCTTCACTACTCATACTATTTCCTTCAGTTCTACCACATTTTCCATAAGTTCTACTTTTATATTCATTCCATCAATTCTACTTCAATTTTCATAATTTCTACTAATATTTTCATAATCTCTACTACCATTTCCTTTATTTAAATCAAGTACCGGGTATCTTAGAGTCAGCGACACGACTATACAGTTTTTACTTGACACAATTGCAGTGCTCGATGCGACGGGTAAAATTGGTGCTGGACTTTTACGTGGCAATATCAACCAGTTCGGCGACTTTGACCAATGCACCCAGGTGTCCGCATCCATGAAGGCTACAAAGCCGGCAAAGGCGACACGTGTGCATGGGAAATATTGTCTGGCCCAGATTGAGATGCGTTCGACGACCACAGAGCTTAAGGATCCATTACACTTGCTGCATGGACGTGGCCTTTGGCACGCACACTTGAAAAACGTAAGTACAGTCTGTCTTATATCAGAAATCATCTAATCTAGGATTCACTTTCAGCCCAAGCACTTTGTGCCACGCTATAGCATCGCCAACTGGGGAATCTGCCTGCCACACGCCTGTTCCGCCAACGTGGTTCACACTATAATAGAAACGAGTTTGCGTCCTTATAACGACACTGGCATTGAGTTCCTTATCGATGTGCGGGACGAACACTGCACCACAAAGCGGAGAAAGAACTTTATGAAACTGCTCTCCAAGGACAATAACTTGGCTATGGGCATGTGAGTAAGCCAAGCATCAATATAAAGATCATCCTTTTGAATGCTGTTTCACAGATTTGGCATTGCCACACTTGGATTCGCCTGTGTCTTGTCCGGCGTCTGGGAACACTGGGATTGGATCAGCAGAAAACTATTGCGGCTAAACAATGACAATTCCGAGTCCACACAGGCAGAATCTTTGGAGACTGATGAAGCAGACAGAACAGAGGAAGTGAGCGAACCAACTGAAGCACCAACTGAAAAGGAATCGGAGGAGATCTCCCAGGCGGTACATTTAAAAGTACTGAACGCTTTTTCGCCGCAACGCACCTGGCAGTCGCTGGTGTCCCTGGAAGGTCCCGATATCGAATTTCCCCTAATCCATTTGCTCAAGATATTGGCCACGCTCATGATCTATGTGAATCTCAAGTTCATAATGGCCGGACATTTGCCGATAACAAATCGGGACGCCTTTGTCGGTACCGTGAACCGTTCCTGGAGCCTCGCATACCGTGTTCCCTTGCTCTACAGCGATTTGTTGCTCCTGCTAAGCGGTTTCCTGGTTGCCCACAAGCTATCCAATGAAATGGAGACCACCTGCCGCCTAAGTTTTCTAAGAAATGTAGCCACCAAAGCTTGTCGTTACGTGCCCAGCATTCTAGCCGTACTCGGCTTTCAAACTTGGATACTACCTCATCTGGGCGCTGGTCCACTCTGGAATCTACTAGTGGGAGAGAATGCTCGCCTTTGCGAAGAGAATATGTGGCGTAGTGCTCTAAGTGTTCAAAATACCGCCGATATGGAAGAGATGGTAAGAATTAAGTGTTGATGCAAATGACAAAGCTATCCTCCGGCTGTGGAAGCTTATGGTAAAAGAGATTCCTCAGAAGTCGATTTTCACTATATTAATTGTCAATTACATTATGAAAATTCGGTTAAGAAGAGATCGATAAGTTCGTAAAAGGATTCTGTATATAGAGTTATTTGATACAAATTGTATCTTACTTTCTGACTATCTGAGAGAATTTTCTAGTTTATGTATGAAAACAGGGATCATCCCATCGATGTATACTAGATTTTTCAATAATGAGAATAAGTTTTTAGAGTTCCTCTCCAAAATGGAACCGGTTTCCTGACAGGCGGTTTGCAATATAGAGTTTCCTTATAAAATCAGAAAACTCTCACTTCTGCTATACATTTTCTAACAGACTTACAATATCCAAGGCATAAAAAAGGAAATACATGAATTGTCCTTTAATTTCAGTGCTCACCACTCACTGTACAACTATCATTGGACATGCAACTATATTTCTTGGGTGCACTCGTCGTATGGCTCTACTTCACCGATCCTGAGGCTGGATTTTTCCTCTGCGGAGCTTTTCATGCCATATCCGTTGCAGCGCGTTTTTCACGCACCCAACGCGATCACCTGGCCCCATCTCTGTTTCACGGCATTCAGTGTGTAGCTCAATGAATCCATCATAATTTAATGCTAATGATCTTTTATTCTCATCACATAGTGTCAGCAAATTCTATCGCACGGCAAATCTTATATATACATCGCCGATCACTCGAGCTACCACTTATCTGTTGGGCATCGGGGCCGGATTGTTGTTTCGCAGTGAGTCGGGAATCTTTAAAATTTCTCCACGTTTCAAGAGAGCGGGATGGGCACTTGCCATGCTGGCTATAGCCTGGTGCTTTTGGTCACCAGCATCGGGTATACGGAGCAAATACGTATACAAATCAAGCGATGCAGCTGCATACTTGGCATGGAGTCCTTTAATACTTGGCCTGGGCATTTGTTGGTCCATTCTTATGGCTCCATTAGATAAAAGTACGGTGCAACGCTATCCATATATTGCCCGACCTGTGCTTTTCCTTTCACGAATCGAAATCCCGCTGCAATTGGCCACCTATGTGGTAGTTCTTTGGAATACAGCAAGTGTAAAGGAGCCGCATCAATTTTTAATTTCCGATTTGGTAAGCCAATTGATAACATCTTGCAAGAGCTTTCAGTTCAATCCGACTTTCCGCAGATCAACCTTCAGGAAGTTGCGTGTATTGTAATGTTCGCAGTTATCGTTGCCTTCCTAATTGACTTTCCTGCACAAGAGATAGGACTTCTGATACTTGATTTCAACTTCAGTGATCCTCTGTTACCGAACATTAAGGAAAATGGCGGTGAAAATCCATCCAATGAGGACAGCAGTGATCTTAAATCGGATTCTCCAGAGCCTGTTGATTCAATTTGGCCCTCTGAATCGGATCCAGAAGATGAGAAATCCTCTGAGTAATGTAATGTTTAAATTACAATTATTTAATCTATTTTTAACTATTTCCATATTAAAGATCGTAAGGGATTCAAAGTTGACCTATTGCAAAAGATATGTCTTTGCAGAAAATAAGAGATCGCGTTTACACAATATCTTAATCGCTAAAGACTGACTATAGATATATCTTCGTAGATCTATGAATGCCACAATATTGAAGTTAAATTACTCAGCTTATTTATATAGATAGGTCGTTCAAAAATAAGTACCTTTCAAGTTTATTGTATAAATTGCAAAATTAGAGCAAATACTTCATAGAAATGCATACGCTGCTCCGCAGCAGGTAACTACAATAATCCTAAACCTATTAGTCTTTGGCACAAGCCTGGCGGTGGCAATAACGGGGATTTCGGTGGCGATTATAGTTGTGATTGCGTTAAACTGATCACATTGATCACAGTATATTACGCTTTATCTTTAACTTTCCGCTGACGCAGTGTCTGGGCATCTGAGGTTTCCAATGCCTTGTCAAAGGACTTGTCAAGCATTAGATCATCAGCGCTATCCCCAACATCGGCAATGTCGAACTTCTCATCCAGGAAACCTGGATCCTCCTCATCACGCAAACTGCTCGTACTGGAGAGTATCACACTGCTGGCTTTGGTTTGCAGTTGGTTCGTGAAGCGGGCATATCGGATTTGCAAACTGTGGAGCCAGGTGGCATCGGACCAGTGGTACCAGCTGAGCAGAAAAACGACCAATATAAAGAATAAATTGGTGCTAATGGCTGAAAAGGGAGTACACACAAAAAAATACCAAATTAGTTGCTATTGCCGAATCGAAATATTTCATGATCATTCAATGATCACTTGAAATCAGAACTTACCCACAATGGCTGAGAGCACGGGCCAGTTGAACATGATGTACCGTAGACCAGTAAAATCAGCTTCAATATGCAATGTTACTGTATAGAACTGTATCTTTTGTGACTGTATCTCAACATAAACATCGGTAATGGGATGTTGTCGCTCCTCCAAATAGCGTGAAAATATTTCGACTGGCACCTTTTGGAACTCCTCCTTCCATCCAAGCACATAGAGTGGACTCAGCGCCCATGTGGAGATCATGCGTATCAATGGCGAACGATATCGCATCATAGCTGATCGACATGAGTGTCCACGGAGCATTGAATCATAGTCTCGCATCTCAGCACAGACCATAAACATGCCCAGCTCAAGATTTTGAGGAGATTCAGGCATATCAATGTTGACAATGACCTTGTATGCCTGACCCACCATAAGCAATTGTTGTTTCTTCGTTAACGACACGTGAGCGTGGGGAAATGTACAGGGTGTGCTAGTCTCCAAGCATGTTCTATAAATAAAATAAATAATTAGCTCTCTTCTCATCAATTAGATGAGATATACATACATATATATGTATGTATATTTTAATACTCACTTAAACTGCATGTGCACGGGTCGCGTGTGAGATATTGGAGGCATGTAGACATAGTAAAAGGCGGCATATATAAATACGGCTAGCCAAATGATCAATACAACGGCAAATGCAATTAGTCCCAAGCGTAATACAAGCTCCCGTATTGTGTCCACCTTTTCATCTGCTTTGTTTCGAAACCGATCGTAGACATTTAGCGTTAGATTAACAGCCGGACGTACAAAGAAGCGTCGACCCAGACCAAGTGGATCGAAGCAGAAAATTATGAAACGCAAAAGGAAATTCATATTGGAGTCCCGCGACCGTGGCAACGACTGCGTCTGTTCACAAACTGAGCGTTAGCTATTAAATACATCGATTGTAGTACACAACTAATACAAATATAATTGGATTGCTTATCGGCGATGATGGCTATTGCCGGATTTGCATGGTGTGAAGTTCAAACTTTGAACGGCCGAAGCTAACATTATCAGTTGTTAACAACTTGCAGGTCTAATCAATTCGGAGCTGCGCTGATTCACTCACTTGCACGAGTCTATCTTTTTATTATTGTTATTAAAATGAACTAGTACTGGTCAATTCGCCGGAACTTGTGTATCAAAATATACATATAACAACTCTTGTTTATTGTTTTGCATTGCAGAGCGATTACTGCAATATATCGATAAGACAGCTATTCGACGGTACTGATTGTTCGATTGAATGTTACGCGATATATCGATAACTATTTGGCATTTCTGTTTTGTGTGTAAACTAAACGCGTCTGGGTATCATTTAAATAAATATGCCATACAGTAAGCAACAAAGCTTCAACATTTACGCTATCGGCTTCATCCAAAGCAAGAGCATATGTTAAAATTGTACGAAAAACGTCGGGATTAAAGTGAACGTAAAATCAAAAGACAGAGACGATGAGCAACTACCGATACCAAGGTGGTGGGGGAGGGGGAGTCGGTGGATACTACGGGATTGAAGTGCGTGACATGCATCAACGTATCTCGTATCCACATCAATTTACATTCGTTAGCTCCTGCGTTAAATACATGATATTCATGCTGAATTTCATATTCTGGCTTTTCGGTGGACTGCTTTTGGGTATCGGAGTATATGCCTTTATGGACAAATGGAACGATTCAAATGGCTGGGTGAAGCTGGAAAACATCTATGATGTTGTACTCAACATTTCTCTAGTCATGATCATTGCGGGCATTGTGATATTTGTAGTGAGTTTCGCTGGCTGCTTGGGTGCGCTACGGGAAAATACCTTTCTACTGAAATTCTACTCGAGGTGTCTGTTGATTTTCTTTCTCATGGAAATGGTCATAGGTATGCAGAGATTAATGATGTTACCCATCAAAACACTAGCTAATAATAACACTTTTATATTTTTTTTTATAGCAATCATCTGCTTTGTTTTTCCACAACACATGAACGAATTTGTGGAGTATCAGTTCACCGATAAGATCATACACTCTTATCGCGATGATCCGGATTTGCAGAACTTCATTGATTTCGCACAGAAAGAGTTCAAGTGCTGTGGCCTCAGCAATGCCGGATATCAGGATTGGGGTAAAAACGAATACTTTAACTGCTCATCGCCATCAGTTGAGAAATGTGGCGTGCCATACAGTTGTTGCATCAATGCAACTGATATCAGCTCAGGACTGGTTAACATTATGTGCGGCTACGAGGTGCAAGAACATTCTGTTGCAGCTGCCAGCAAACTTATCTGGACCAGTGGCTGCATTGAAATCGTTCGAGTCTGGGCTGAGAGGAATCTGTATACAATTGCGGGCATTGCTCTGGGAATCGCCCTTATACAATTATTTGTTATATACTTGGCCAAAACTTTGGAAGGGCAAATTGAATTGCAGAAGTCGCGATGGGCAACGTAATCACATATTACTGGAACGCCTCAGTTTGACCAACAATTATAGAAAAAGCATACAGACGATCAATAAATTAAAAATACTCAGTTTATTTCTAGGTGATTTAAGCGAATTTCCACAGCAGTATAAATACAAAATGATGTCTTATCTCAAGCGTATTATCAGCGCATTTTAAATCTATTAAAAAATTAAATGTATTATGTGTACGCTGCACATTGCACAAACATTTGTGGTTCAAAAGTTATCAGCTTAAAGACTCGATATAAACAAAAGACTCGTATATTTTTCATATATTTACAAATAATCATAATATTTGTATAAACCATAGTAAGAATGTAAATATTAATAGAAAAGCTTGTAAGTTCTTTTCGGTATTAAAAAGTCTGATATCAAATTTTTAGATTTACTAGTGATATAACATCTATGCAATATTATTTACCTATTCATATTAGAATAAGAGACATCCAAGTCAACTGAAATAAACGTACATACACAAATATCAATACATAAAACTGTTTTTGCTAAGCGGTTTCCACCCGAACATCTGCAAAGATCTGCTCAGCTTATTCCAAAAAGTTACCTTTTAAATTTGATACATCGATCAACAATAAACAAACAGCTCAAATAATTTTGGGATATTATGAGAAAGAACATACCAGGCGGGCAGAATTAAAGAGTGCAAATTTACTCTTTGGATGTTTTTTGGGACCTTTTGATTTGTTGATTCAAATTTAATAGTGGTGCGAAATGGCCAATTCATTATAAGAATATCGATTCTTAAATTTAACGATAGTTGGTCTACAAGTGAAAATATCGATATGAAAAATCGATATCTGTCTAGTGATGATATCTACATACACAGTACACATGACAATATACAAATAAAAATGAATAAAAGTTTGCCGCCTCGTAAATTAGATAGTTTTATAAAAGTGAGTGCTACAAATGAAGAATGCTTGGTTGTGCAACTAATTGATATTTGTTAATACTTAGCATTGGCCCCGACGCTATGCAACAGAACAAACACAATCCAAAACACAGGCACGGCCTAAAAAAAGTCCTGTGTACGTTGGTCTTACACAACCGCCAAATCCGGAATCGGTGAGTAGCGATTACATTGGTCCACCGGATACCAAGTCCAATCTTCGACCGTATATACGGCATTACAATGAGAATGAAACGGAGATGGCCAAGAAGTTGCGATTGTTACGCATTGAAGTCGAAAAATGGAATATGGATTTCTGGACAAAGCATAACAAACGATTTTATGAGGTTCGTATCTTTGAAGTATTTTTAACACTTGTTGGCAAGAGAGACTCTCCCCATCTCTTTCACTGTGACTTTCTCTTTCCTTCTCATTCTCCAGCCATATGTAGCTCTCTCTCATTTTCATTCATGGCAATTAAATGAAATTTTATTTTATTTTTTGTCTGCAGGAAAAAGAAGACTTCGT
The DNA here is from genome assembly GCA_035044365.1 of Drosophila neotestacea. Lineage (NCBI taxonomy): Eukaryota > Metazoa > Arthropoda > Insecta > Diptera > Drosophilidae > Drosophila > Drosophila neotestacea. The sequence goes on from JAWNMD010000799.1 coordinate 1,574,251, forward strand.
CCGTCTACACAAATTGAGTGGATCCGATGAAATAACTGCCGATCAAATGAGTATCTTTTATAAATCGTTTTTAGATAAAAACCGACGCATCCATATGATGTACAACATTTCATGGTATCTGAAAAACTTCGATATGCTGACATTAGCATTCGCTGTGAATGTGCAAAATATTTTAAGCCGATTCCGAAGAAAACCATAGCCATAGATACAGATACATTAACATATATGTACATATAGATTCATAGTATACGTACATATGTTATTATGAGAAAAAAAATTGTTGAAATTTAGTTAAATTGTTCACTATGAAACACACGATGGATGTACCGCAATTAAACGCAAATCAATTGTAAAAAACATATTCGTTTGTAAGGTTTAAAGTGTTTACATTTACTTAAAAGTTAAAGATACACTTGATTGATAATTGTATGTTAAAAAATAGAGATGAAATTAAGTAAAAAATACATTCAATTTGGATGTACATAAATAAATATTACTACACCACTTGGGAAGAGATTGTTTTTGTTTTTTTCTCTTTTCTTTTTCTTTTTAGTTTTCGTTTATATTATTCTTTCTATACAGTCTCGTAATAACTAAAGAAAAAAAAATATGATGATAATAATTATAATAATAATATTAAAAATAAAAAAACGAAGGCACACCCAGGTCTGCTCTAATTCTAGCTCTCTCTCGCTCTCTCTCTCTCTTTCTTTCTTTGCGTCCAATTGAAATGTGAAGATTATGTTTGGGGTCCAGGTTTCGGATAGAAAAATGTACATACAAACACGAAAAATGGATCATCAAGTAAGTAACATATAAAATACATGCTTAAGTTTTAACTATAAATATTTTATGCATGACGTTTCATAATTTTTTTTTGCTTTTGTTATTCTTTAAAGTTGTTGTTTGTTTGTTTGTTTAAATTTATACTACAAAACACTTTTGGCTTATGAGCAATAATAGGATACAAATTAGCTACAATATGCACGAGGGGCGCATTCGTGGGTACATACAGAAAACTTAAAAGATTATATGCCATTTCAACTCGTGCATATAGATATTGGATATAGATATATATATGTATATATATACATATTGATAGATGTATGTATATATATAGATATAATAAATATATGTACATATATATATATACGGCTTAAAGAATATGCTATTTTGAAGATAATGTGGCTTCTTGCTACAACAATAATTATAATGATGAAATTAACAACAATTCCTCTGTTCACTGGGCGTCACATCTGTATATGTGAACTTCTCATTATTGTTGTGATGCTGTGTGTGTGTGTGTGAAATGGTGCAGATGCAGATGCTTTTACTGGTCTTTAGTTCATCCATTTTCGACAATTGGGCGCACCACATGCGCAGGGTATTTTATGGGACTCATCCTCAATATCAAACTTGTAATCATACGAGAGCTTAAATAGATAAAGGAAAATCAATTAAAAAAGGTATTTCAATTAAGAAACTACATGTATAATAATACATACCTCTTCGCCTCGAAAGATTTTACGCTTGGCAAATATAATGATGCGTACATCCCGATCAACCTCAACGATCTCCGTCACACAATTGGGATTGCAGGAGTGATTAATATAACGAGCCAGGCCACCGCTTAGCGTTGCATCAACAACGCGATCCTCATCCAAGCGGAACATATAAATCCCGCGATTCTACAGGATAGATGTACATATATGTATAAGATATATTTATGTATGTATATAATATACGCATCTTGCTACTGACCTTAGATTCGTATTGCTTTTCACGTATTTCCGATACCTCCGTGCGTATCACCTCGCCAATATACTCAATAATCATCGTGTGCTTCTCAATGTCACGTGCCGCATACAATCCCAATCCTTGAATTTTGGAGCTGTACAAGTGAATGAATAGATTAAAGCATATGTCGAATTTGTGGTATTGAGACTGTTGTCATACCGTGCCAAATAGACGTTATTGCGCCATTCCTGCTTCATCTTTTTGTACTGCGAACTCTTGGAGTGGACGAACTGTTTGCTATATGGACACGCCACCTCGCCGGCAATTGCCGCCGAATTGGCCATACGCTGGGTGCTGGAACTGCCGGCGGTGCGTTGTGTGTGCGGTTTGCGCCACACAAGAAGCTGACGCTGCTTGGGCTCGGTGCGTGCAGCACCTGATGGATTGATGGCTAGGGGGAATTCCAGCAACGGATTGCGTCCATATTTGAAACGATAATCGGTCAGTGTCTCAATGCCGGGCAAACTCTCCAAAATCCGCACAATTGCCGGCTCCGTCAGACCAAACAGATCCTCGCCGCTGATGTGTTGTGGAAAGAGTTGAAGCCACTTGTAAACCTTACGCATACGCTGAATCGGTTGCAATATCTGTTGCCAAACAGCCGATGGTGTGCTATCACGGAACTCACGATCTGGCTCCTTATCACCAGCATCGTGCACCTGGATGCGAAACTCCGGCCGGCAGCCGACCTCTGCAATGCTACAAACATAGCGACAGCGTCTGTTTGGTCGTCGAACGCACCAGTAATAGCGGCTCTAAAGAAAGAAAGAAAGAAAAAGAGGGGAACACCACATGAGTAAATGTATGTGAGATATATAGTATATATATACTTACCACCTTGTAACCAATGGGATAGATGTAATGGGGCGTATGGAAAGCCTCCAATTGATGCGGCAACAGTTGGCCAACATTGAGAAACGTCATGTTGCCCACTCGCAGTAAATTGCTTAGCTCTGAATAATGCATCACCGTGGCCACCTGACGATTCTCATCCCTATCGACAAACACCCGACGATGGACCACAAACGAGCTGAGCTCATTCTCAGTGACACCCGTCGAACTGGACGCTGCATGTGCACTACAATGCACCGATTTGTTTTTGTAAAATACGCACTCCTCCTTGATGGCGCATGGCAGATGATACAGATTGCTGCAGCGCGACTTAAAGCACTTGATGGTGGCACCCAGCTGATGACAGGCACTGCATGCCTGATTCAGGCCCGACTGCAGTGCTGTCGGGAAATTCATAAGCGCACCCGATACCGTCTCGTACACATCGTTCGACCATAAGGCACAGTTAAGATGAACCTGTAATTTCAAAATTCAAATATTCATTATTTTCCATCCAAAAATATATATAGACAGAGTGAGACAACAAAAGTCAATTGATCAATAAATCCAATTTAGGAAAAACCTTATTAGCATTTGCTAACTTCCAACTGTTTGTTTTTCTTTCCAAGTTTGTAATTTACAACTTATGGAGAAGTGTTAATTAAGTTTTGATTATTTTCGCGGTACACAGAAGTAACAATATAGATATATATATATTTCATAAAAGATTTAAATATTTATAGTGCATTATCAACTTTAATTAGATGATAAATAATAAGTAAGTAGAATATTCTTTATAGTTAAAGTCATGTGTGTCCTCACTATTTCACTGACTGATCGTTGTGGAGGAAAATTAATTAAGAGCTCTTAATTTATATAATACTTATTATAATTTATAAAATATTTATAGTGCATTGTCGACTACTTTAATTAGATGATAAATAATAAGTAGAATATTCTTTATAGTTAGAATTCTTTCAATGACTGGCCAAATTAATTAAGAACTCTTAATTTATTATTTGACATAGTAAACAATAAATTATAGTGCTAATATTAAATTGATTCAACAGTATTTATATTGGCTAACTATTAAACTCACCCATTTGTCCACATCAAAGTTGAGGAGACGCGATGGTCCATCGGCAAGGCCATCGCCGCGTTGATTACAAAAGACACATTGACGTGAATCCTCTAGAGGTTCCGCTGTACCGCTTCCCTCCGTTTCCCAGACGGTATTATTCGCTGCTGACGTTGTTTCGCCATTCTCTGTCTTGATGGCATTACGCAATGCAGCCGTTGAATCGGCGGCAAAGCAATCAGCGCTAAAGCATTTAATGATGCACTTACGCTGCACGGGTTGCGATGATGTTTGCGATGTTGTGCTTGTCAATTCGCTGCTGTTGCTGTTGCTATTGTTATTGTTGTTGGACTGTTGCTGCTGCTGCTGTTGTTGTTGTTGTTGCTGTGGTTGTTCCATATCAACATCTTCTGGCTCTATTTTAATAACTGGCGATGCTGAGCTGGAGGCTAAATCATTACCAGTTGCCGTTGCCTGTTGCAGTTGTTGATTGCCAGCAACAGCAGCAACGGCTGTGGCAACATCCTCGCCAGCTGGTTCATCCTTGCCACGCCATTTGTATTGGGCAAAGCAGCTGCGATTGCAAAAGTAGATGAATGGAGGCGGTGGCGATTTACGTGGCAACAGCGATTGGAGCATCGCCATCGTTGGCGACAACGTCTCCTCAGGCACATTCTGATGCGGAACGCGCAAACCAAAGGCAGCAATAGCGCTGCCGCAACATCGACACAGCTTCCTCTGTCCGGTGAGTATCTTGCGCAGATTTCCATGACTTGTCACAGCCGTTGGCAGCTGTCCCTGGCTCTGGCTCTGACTTTGACTCTGACTCTGAGTTGATCCCTGATCACTTGGCTCACCCTGCTCCTTGTCGGCCTTGTCCAAGCCGGTGGATGAGGTGGATGAGGAGGAGGAGGCATCAATTAGTTTGCAGGTTAAAGCGGGCGTCAAATGCAACAGATTCGCCAAATCTCGCAGCACGCCGGCAATATTATCTGTTGCCGATGTGTGTAACGAGAGTATCACATTTTGGTTCTTCTGCTGATAATTGTTATTATTATTATTGTTGTTGTTATTGTTGCTGCTGCCGCTGGTGCCGCCACCACTGCTATTGCTGCCGTAGATGTTGCCGCTGCCAATGCCCAACTCCAGCTGCTGTGCCTTGCGCAATTCCTCGGCACAGCTGCGCAAAATGGGTGAGACAGGAAGACGCATGCTGGATGAATCCATGGCCAGAGCAACTGGTGACATGCGTCCAGGTGCGCTGCGTTGATTGCTGTTGCTATTGAGCAACACAAGACCCGGATAGCGACTCACACGCGACCAGGCCAATGGACCAGCCGCTGGCTGTTGCTGCTGCTGTTGCTGCAGAAGATGTTGCTGATGCAGATGACTCTCCACCAGATCTGTCGTCTCCACATTGCAATCCCTCACCGCGCCAATCAAACGCAGCAAACGTTCACGTGAATTGCGTTGAATGTGCGTTGAGAATTCTTGATCATAGAAATCATTTTGTATCGAGGAGAGCATTGCACCACCAGCTGTTGCAGTGCCAGTTGCCAGTGTTGTGGTTGCCTCACCACTGCCGCCAAAGCGTTCGCTGTCGTACAACGACTTGATGCTCGGATGTCGCACATTGCCAAAGCGTCCCAGCAACTGATCGCAATCAACACCGCCACCACCTCCAGCTCCTCCAGCACCACCACTTTCATCCAATTGTCGCTGCAATTGCAGAGCACGTGAAATTGCCTTCAGTTTGCCACCGCCACCAGCAACATTGCTGCTGCTGTTGTTGTTGCTGCTGCTGCTGCTACTGCTGCCAAAAGCAGAACCGCTGCCAATCAAAGAGTTGCGATTAAGCAACGGTTCGAGCACCTGCAACGGTTGCATTTGGCGTATGTGCGTCATTAGCTTCTCGGTAAATGCATCATGATCCTCCTCCACCTTGGAGAACTTGCGTACACGCTTCTTCAACATAGGAGAACCAATGCCAGGGCTACCAGTTGCCAAATGTCCACCCGTTTGCAATTGATTGCCCATGGGCGAATTGGATGACATTGTGGCCAATTGGACAACAGCACCTGCTGGCAATGCTCCCGTCATCTCCTTAAGATTATTTGCTGCAGCTCCAGCTGCATTGGCATTGCTGCGACGTGGCTTTTGTGCCTCACGCTTGCGACGTTTACGTTGTTCTACAGCCTTTGGCTCAGGGATTGCTGCTGCGGCTGCGGCTGCTGTTGGTGGTTGCAACTGTTGTTGTTGCTGCTGTTGCTGCTGCTGCTGCAGTTGCTGTATCTGTAGCTGCTGTTGCAGGTATTGCTGCTGTTGTTGCTGGTGTTGCTGCTGCAGTTGTTTTTGTAGCTGTTGCTGCTGCTGATGTTGTAGCTGTTGATGTTGGATGTGTAATTGTTGCTGCTGCAAATGTTGTTGCTGTGTTTGCTGCTGCGGATGTTGTGGCTGCTGCTGCTGCTGTTGCATCTCTGGCGCTGACTTTTTGGCATACCCACCGCCAATAGTTGTTGTAATTAACTGCAACTTTTCATAGCCACCAACAGCAACAGCTGCATTCGCTGGCGGTGCTTTAATCAACGGCATCAGTTCATGGCCCACATTGTTGCTGTTGATGTTGCTGTTGCTATTGACCAGTGCAATTTCGCTTTTGATCTCTGTCAATGGTTTCTCCTCCAACTGTTGTAGTTGCTGCTGTTGTTGTTGCTGTTGTTGTTGCTGTTGTTGTTGCTGCTGTTGTTGCTGTTGTTGGATTGACAATTTGCGTTTTTGCTGCTCACCAGCAATATCTTGCAATTTCCAGCTTTCCAAGTGCGTTGCTTGCTGCACTGACGATTGTTTCTCTGTCTCGGATTGTCCAACTGTTGAATCCCCATCCACTGGCTCCAGTTTGGTCAGCTTGACATCCTTACTTGGCTTGGTTGTTATAGAGATTGTCACATTCGATACGTTGGCGGTGCTCAGCTCATAAGAAGGCGGTGGCGGCAGTGGTTCCGTCTTGATATTTGATTCCACAATTAATGTGGGCAATTTGCTGACAACTGTTGGCATTGCTGTAGCAGTAGCAGTAACAGCAGCAACATTTGCCGCTGCAGATGGTGGGACAGCTGATGCTGCTGGCACTGGCGTTGATATAAATGATGTTTCCTTGGAAACAATTTGAACGGCCTGTTTAATCTGTTGTGTTGGTTGTGGCATGGTTGTTGTTGTTGTTGTTACTGTAGCTGCTGTTGTTGTTGCTGCTACTGTTGCTGCTGCTGGTGTTGCTGGGACAGCTGCTGCTGTTGTTGTTGTTGTTGCTGACAATGCTGCCTCCTGTTGGTGGTGGTGGTGCTGCTGCTGCTGAGGCTCACTTGGCGTAGGTGTTGCAACTGTTACTGTAGGCGTTTGACTAATTGCCACCATTGTGGCTGTTGTTGTGGTTATCGTATTGCAACTGCTGCTGCTGCTGCTGCTACTGTTGCTGCTGCTCACAGCTGCTGGCACTGGGGGTATTACGGGGCGTGCTAATTGCGCCTCCAATGAACTAACCAAACCCATGCTCGGAGCACGCACATTGATCACCTTTCGTGCCGAAAGTGGTGCCGATGTAATTGATATCTGTTGCAGATTGTGGCTATTGTTGCTGCTGCTGCTGTTACTGCTGCTGCTGCTGCTGGTCTGCAGCAATTGTTTGAGCAACGCATTATTGGAGTCATCCGCACGACTGGGTGTTGCGATGCGCTTCTCTGTGACCAGCTGCTCGTCATTCATTTGCGCTTGTTCCGACGACAATTCCAACTTGTTGGCATCAACTGTTGTCGCTTGCTTAACCAGCAACAGCTCCGTTGGCCTCAGCTTGGTCTTATTCTGATCGCTATCGTTGCTATCCTTTGTTTCATTCAATTTTGCAGTTGCAATCTGCGTATGTGGATGCACCTTCAGTTGCAGCTTGCCAACAGTTTCCACATCCTGTTGATTAAACGGATGCTGAATTTGTATGGCAGCTGAGCTATTCGCTGATGTTGTTATCATTTTGGGCTTCTGCTGGGCAATTGTCGTCTTGGACACCACCAATGAGATGTTCTTCTGTATCGAGATGATAGGACGTGCACAAATTGTGGCACCAGATGTTGATTTGGTCAATGCATCGCCGGCTGTCAGTTCACTGATCGATGTTGCACTTGTTGCACCAGCTTGTTGTTGCTGTTGCTGTTGCTGCTTAAATATATTGATGCTGGGTGCACAGTGTAATTGATTGTTGTCGAGTGGCTTAATGACAACATTATTCATTTTACCAATTTCACTCGTATCGCTGGCATCCAGAGATTTACTTTTATTCAACAATATCTTTTGTATATTCTCGGTGTATGTGATCGTCTTGGGTTGTGGTTGTTGGTTTAACGCAGCAACTGCTGTCAAACGACCAACAGTTGCCTCTGCCTGTTCCGTTTGTTCATTATCAAGCTGCTTATCTGGCTGTTGTTGTTGCTGCTGCTGCTGTTGCTGCTGTGGTTGCTGTTGCACCATGGTAAATGTTTGGTTCGAATTTGTTGGTGTTATTATAATGCTGCCTGTGGTTGGTTGCTGTTGTTGCTGCTGCTGCAACTGAAGCTGCAATTGCTGTTGTTGTTGCTGCTGAAATTGCAGTGACATCTTTTTACTTACCACTTTGGCGGTAACAATTTTGGTATTGGCAGGTTTAATTTGTACACCGGCAAATGAGACAATTGTTGTGGGATTCTTGCGTGTACCCTTTAACAATCTGGTGAGGTTCAAATGTTGCTGGTTCTGTTGCTGTGCGCTTGTTGCCGTTGTCGTTGTCACTTGAGCACCTTGCAGCTGTTTACTTTCAACAATTGTCGCACCACCAGCTGTGGTTGCACCACTTGCACTCATCAGCTGCCCCGTCTGCAATATCTGAGTGCTGGCCAAGGGTTTCAGCAATGGCACCGATATCGTCTTATTGCCAATGGATACCTTGGCCGTTGTCTGTGTAACTTCGGTCAATTTTTTGGCATTCATCATCAACTGATGACCCTTAAGCTTTAAGAGTGTTGTTGTTGCTGTGCTGTGTGTTGTGTTAAACATATAGTTGCCCTGCGACGACGTCGTTGCCTTTTGTGTTGTGTTGATGATGTTGCTCCCACTCCCACTGCTGCTGCCAGCAACATTGTTGCTACTGCTGCTGGTGTTGCTGGTGCTGCTGCTGTTGTTGTTTGTGACTTGTGTGGCATCGTGTAGTGCTGCTGGCTTAAGCTCAGCTGTTGTTGCTGCTGGCAGCATCACATAATCAAGCTCCTCAACAGCAATTGCCTTGCCCAGTTGCTGTTGCTGCTCGCTGCTGTTGTTATGCTGCTCCGAGCTTGGCTCAATTGATATTAAGGAGGCTATGGAGGATGATGAGGAGGCCGATGATAAGCCTGCATCTTTTTTGGTAAAGCTGGCAAAACCTGTAAGACATACGTTATTAATAAGTAGTCAAGAGTAAACAATATTGAATTGTTATAACTTACTTTGCTTTTGGCTGTTGCTATTGCTATTGCTATTCGTAGTGCTGCTGCTGCTGGTTGCGGACGAATCTTCTGGCTTAATTGCACTCATTTCACAGACAATAATTTGTTCATCACGTTGTTGCTCCCAGCAGACATCAACAGCAGTTGCTTCTGGCTTAGCAACATTCGTGTGATTAACAAATATGTTTGTCGCCTGTTGCTGTTGTTGCTCGTCCGTTGTGGATTTTGTGGATGATGTTGTTGAACTTAACTGAGCTGCAGTGGACGCTGTTAAGGATGCGATTGTTGTTGTTGCTGCTGTGGTTGTTGTCGTTGTTGTACCCGTAGCTGTAGCTGCACGTTGTTGTTTGGCGGGTAAACTGGTCGTGGGCGTGCATATAACAATATCCCTTTTTAGTTTCTTGCGATTTGGATCATCATTATCGTCTACGCTGCTGCGCTTTTGTATCGAGATTGTATTAAAACTGAGTGCTGCGCTTGCAGATGTTACACGTTCGGGTTTCGCTTTTTCGGCGGCAGCAGCCGCAGCAGCAAGCGATGGTGTCACTTTCGATATATTCATAACAACAAACTAAAAACGGCTAAACACATTTAATCGCTAGCAATTGATGCGATGCTTAATGCACTTAGATTTCGAATTATATATATTTGTATGTACATATGAGAGAATGTTTCAAAACATACACTATTTAGACAAAAATTATTTTCGTGTATGCAGCAGTGTATCCTAAACTTTAACCAGTGATAATATATGAAGAAAAATACCACACTTTGGCAGAGTTGCATTTTTCGATAACAACAAGTACACACACCCACACTAAAACAAAGTTTCCACTCCACCAACGAGTGCGTATTCACATTGTCATATTTAGTTTAGTATTGCAGAAAATATTACTTTTCAAAAACTCATATGATTATATGCTTTTGCTTTTGTATGATAATAGGAAATCAACAATGAATTCATATTTAATTCTACTGAAACTATGGGCTCTTGTATATCGAATTCTTTCGATGAATGGTAAAAGCGATAACGGAATGCCTTCTAAAACAGTGTGTCCACAAGTATAAATGGTAGAATAATGCAAAAAATTAAATAATTTACAAGTGCTTGTAACTTTTATACGCCCTTATTCCAAATTTTTATATTATACAAAATTAGCTTAATGTTTTTTAAATTGTCATGACATTTTAAGGCAATATTGAAAGGGTCAATTTGCTATCTGGCAACGCTACGTTAGGGTTGTTGATATGTTTAAATATATCAATACTGCAAAAACTATAATTTGTTTTTAATATTTCTGACAAAAAAGATTGATATTATTAATTGAGTTTCTTCTTCAAAATAATTGTGTCAACCAAGTGGCTCCGCACTAAAGAGAGTGTACTCGTACTATAAATATCCTATGAGATTGGGATGTTGTGTGTCATAAATTTCCTATGAGATGGGAAATTATATCTATCGATATACCAGTAATGATGCAACAGCAACAAACCAAAATACATGGATTTGGGACTCAATTAAAAATAGTAATTAAAACAACATGTGGTGCTTTAAAACTGTCACACAGCTAGTTAAAAACACCATAATATGTACGTAGATTATTGCATACCAAAATTATATATATGTTTAATACAATATTACATTTTTTAGCTGCCAATGTGAACTACAATTGCATAGCCGGCCTTAAGTATTTTCCTCCGCCAATCAAATATGAAAGTAAGCCTTATCTTTCTTAAATCCCATTGTCCAAACAAATTAAAGGGCATGTTCATTTCCAGATATAGAGAAGGTGGAACGGCCCAAGCTCCGAATCATGGAGCGTATGCCACAACACCCGCCTAATCTGCGACCACCCAAAATGCAAAAGCGTCTCCGATACATGCGTGGTCCTGAGCTCGTCCATAATCAGTTGCTGCATAAACAATATGCTATCATTGCGACCGGGGGTGGCCGTTTGCGTTGGGGCCACTATGAAATGATGCGTCTCACTATTGGACGTAAGATGAATGTCAATACAATGTTTGCTACATGGCGTGTACCCGCGCCATGGCAACCAATAACCAAGAAGGGCCAGGGACAGCGCATGGGTGGCGGCAAAGGTGCTATCGATCATTATGTCACACCGATAAAGGCTGGTCGTGTAATTGTCGAAATCGCTGGCAAATGTGAATTTATCGAATGCAAAGGATTCCTTCAACAAGTTGCCAACCAGCTGCCATTCCAGGCAACTGTTGTCTCCCAACAGATGCTGGACGAACAGCATGAGGCTGAGGAACGCCAGGCGCGTGAAAACCTAAATCCTTTCACCATCAAATACGTTATACAAAATAATCTAAATGGTTGTCACAGGTGGCTGTCGCCCGTGGATCACAAGTGGTTCGGCAAGCATTTATAGATTATTTTTTAACTTAGTAATTGTTATAATAAACGAACGGATGTTCTTCATCTGTTATTGCCTGAAACACAAAACGCTTTTATTTATTATAGTACACTCAATGGAAATGGTATTTCCTTCCCATGATAGAATCTAACGATTCCCGCTACTACCAATAAAACTATTTATGCATTTAATAAACTGGCCCAATTAAGAATGTAATTAAATTGATAGATGTATTTTTAAGTTTATGTTTATGATTCTATTGCAAACATTTGTTTAATTTTCCATATACACTAAAAATCGTTTTGTCATCTGTGCTTAACAGTCGGTATCGTACCAAGCAGCCAAGTTATTGTTGTCATTGGGTGGTGTCGGCATGGCATCCAAGTCAAAGTTCATAGCGCCAGCATCAATTTCGCCAACATCCATGTCCATGGAGTAGGGCGATGTGGGTGCCCCACCCGGTGGTGCCGCATTGCTAGCAGCACCAGCACCACCTCCTACTGGACTGCTGATTTCGAGACCTTGCATCGAATCTATTGGTAGAGTATCATATCCTGCCGAATGACAAATTTAATTAAATTATATTATGTTAAAATTAATTGTTTTCTAAAGTTTTAGCAACAGATAAAAAAATATGTAATCAAATCGCATATATAACACACAAAAATGTAAATTTTAATTATTTAATTTAAACGTTTACCAAATATGCTGTTCATGCCATTGATTACATACATATGTATGTATGTATAGATATACAATTGTAGATCATGCATATATATATAATGTATATAATGGAACATTTGTTATATTAACATCATGTTATAAATAATATGCCAAAATATATCCATTTTAGCTTACACAATATAAAATAAGCAATACTTAATAAAACAGAAAGTAAAAAAGATATTTAAAATATGAAAAGGGTGCTTTAAACTTTATTCCCGATGAGTTTTTTCTGTGTGGATATAACATGGTATGTCGTGAATTAATCTATGCATCATTCTAAGATGTCAACGGTACGCAGGTCCTGTACAATAAAGTTGATCTGTATTTTCTATTTAACTAAGCTTACACTGTGAAATTTATAAAAATCCACCTTTTGCAAATTAAATATTTTCCGTATTGTTTTTTTTTTTTAACCAAAATAAACGTACAAAGTAAAGTTGGCTGCGATTAAAAGTAAATTTGGAATCATTTCAAAAATGTTATTTGAAAAATCAAAGCTATATTTTTTACAATTAACTGGCCTTATACCAAACAACTTCATTAGAAATAATTAGGAAAACTAAAATACAGACAAAGCTCGAAAGGTAATCAGAACAATGCACAGCGACAGAATACAGAGGATAAATTTCAATTATTATTGAAATGTTGTAGGGAGCAATATACACATCAATGATCTCTCTTTAGAACGGTTAAGAATTCCTTGGGAATCGTGCTAACGTAAGTAACAAGGGCAGGACACACAAAGACAAACTATAAGTTATGTTGATTTTAAACACTCTTTCATGCATTGTCGTCCAAAAGATAATCACCCTAATAAACGGGGAAATGGCTCTAGTGTTGGGTTGAGGGAGACAAATAGGATTTGAGCTGAGACTTAAGAGTTATTGAATAATTATATACCGATTATATCGAGTGAGTAATAAGTTGTATTGACAAAGGGTATCCAGGGGTGGGTGTGAACTACAAACGGTGGTGTGGCATTAAAAATAGTCTAGTTGTTAGTAAGCCCATATTTATGTCATCTTTTCTTCGTTCCGCTTAAAAAGATGAGCAACACACACACACATTTAAATATATTAATGAGGGGAAGGACAGGTGTTACATTCTTAGTGATGAGGGTAGTTGGGGGATATGTTGCATTGCTGTTGGTTGTAGATCCATATACTCCTACAAGGTGAACCGAGCATACATACCTTGCTGATGGAATGCGCGACCTCCGTGCGAACTGTGCACACTGGGCGGACCTTGTCCGTAAAGGCCCTCATATGCTTCTTCGGGTCCAAGCATATCCTGTGATCGTGATCGTGTACGTATTCGTATTTGTATTCGTGATGTCAATTGCAGTGTTCGTATGTGAGTGTGTATGTGTGTGTGATTGAATAGTAGGTCGATTGGTGTTGTGATTTTATTATTATTTATTATTTTGGATTGAATGGATCAGAAGTGAAAAGTTGTTAGGAAAGAAGAGACACACAGACACAGAACACGAGTTTTTGTGTTGCGTATAAGTCAAGAAAGGATATGCAAAAGGATGTGATTGTTGTTGGTGTGGTTGTTGGTGTTGTTGTTGTTATGTGTCAATATTTGTGCGTCGGTGTTTGTTGTTGTGTGATAATTTTGTGACATTTTGGTGTTTGGTTTGTTCGATTTTGCACACAAAGAAAACATAATGAAAGAAAAAGAAACAAAATAAATCAAAATATAAATTAATTACAAAATCAAAATTAATCATTAATTAGTTAAACAACATTAAACGAAAATAAAGACATATAAGTACTATATGGAATAAACATGGCAACAATTTGTATCTCTCACTATGTATCTCGGTTATCGAGATTCAAGTATTTTGTAGCTCGATTATCGCAATTTATAATCGATAACCATCTACGGCCAAATGCTTGCAATTTCTACTTAAAACTAACATTTAAAATGATCGATTAAATTCGAAATACAAAACAATTAATTAATCAATTGCAGTAATTATAGAATATAAGTTGATAATTTTGTAATACAATATATACAATATAATAAGTAATATGCTTAAAAATAGTTTTATATATATTACTACAACTTTGTATGTACAAACTCGAGGAATAATTGAGGGGGCAAAATAAAATATATATTGTATATACATCCTAATCAAAGCGATCAATCAATCAATCATCTAATCAATCATTTACACACCTGTAAGTCGGGACCCATGCCCAGGTCAGCGTTGGCCCAGATGTTGTTCTCCTCGCGCAACAGCGAGTTGGTCAGCTCGATGGAGAGACGCTTCTTGTAGTCCTGCGGCTTGTCCTCGCTCATGCGGAACAGCACAGCTGCTGCGTAAGTTGCCACGCCCTCGTTGCGCGAATGCAGCAAATCAGTGAGCGGTCCGGTTGCCCCTTCCTGTTCAATAATCTCGGCGCCCTCTTTATCGGCGGCCAACTCACAAAGCACGCCGGCTGCGACGCGCTGAAATACGAAAATAATTATTAATATTAATATGATTGATCCTTAGACTCTGATCCTTTCACAACACTCACCTGAATGTTCTCGATTTCGTTGAAGAGCAAACGCACAAAGATCGGAATGACCGATTGTTGGCGTATGAGAGCCCGATTGTGCGATTCCCGTGCAAGGATATGCAAGGCGCCAACAGTTCCCTCAACGATCTCCTCCATTCGCACTCCATCGGCATATGCAGATGGCTGCTGTGACCCAGTGGTGGCAATAGATGAACGTTGCTATATGAGATATACAAGTATGGAGTCATTAGAATTTCGAAAATATTTTTAAGAATTATAAAATAAAGAATATCATTTAGGAAGGAAAAATGTGATAAGTAAATTAATAAATTCAATTCTCGGATCAAGTGCTCGCTTTGAACAAAGCAGGAAGAAACCTTTTTACGAAAAGGAAGACAACCGTCTTATAAATCTCCTCATCAGGTTGTTTATTTATTTATTGACTACGCTAAGTAGTTCCGAAAAATTGCATGATGAAGAAATCAATAAAGACTATTGAATTTTTAAACAAAGTGGCACTCATTATTTATGTATAAATAGTCCTTGATTATAGATAATTATAAACAAATGATGCTTCAAAATGTTGTGTGTTTGCTAAATTCTTTTGAAATACTTACGCGTTCTGTGTCCTGGAATGCACGCATCAGCAGACGCACCAGATGGTGGATGGCGCCGTGCTCACGGAGCGGAGCATGATTGGCCGGGCAGAGGGCCAAATTGCGTATGAGCCCGATGACAGCCTTGATTAGAGGCCAGCGAGATGGTGGATGCAAGAGCTTGACAATTACCGAGAGACCGTAATTGAGACGCACTGCATTCTGGGCCAGTTCAGAGTCGACGTGGCGAGAGGTGAGGTGACGCAGGGCGCACACCGCTGGTTCGGTAATTTCCTCGCGATCGCCAGCATTGATGATGGTGCGAACGAGGGCATCGACGCCGCCCACTTGGCAAACAGTCGCCTTGTTGCGCTGATTGTTGCATGTCAAATTGGAGAGTATGCCGGCGGCACAAGTGACCACATTGACATCCGTGGAGGCCAGCACCTGAACGAGCGATTGGAGTAGCGCTTCAAGCCCCTCTACCTTCGTGGCTGCGTCCGACAAATTACGCAATGTCCAGAGGCAGTTCTGGACAAGACGCGGCGACATATTGCCCAAATGCATGGCTAGTGCCTGCATGCCACCGGCATCAACAATCGCCGGCTTGTTGCTGGAGCATACAGATAGAACTTTGAGGACACGCGATGTGGTCCACAATAGCTTCTCGTAATCGTAGGAGCGCATGATGCGCACCAGCTCATTTGGACCGCCCGAGGCGAGAATGATGAGCTTGCTCTCTTGATTGCCGTAGGCCAAGATTTGCAAGCAATCGGTAACAATGGCCAAAAACTTGACATTGTTGCGCTGCAGCAGCGTCACCATCTTCTGCAGGCCACCAGCTAGGCGAACGGCCATCTTGGAGCCGTCCTGATGCAGCAGCAGATTGTGGAGCGTGGTAATCGCATAGAAGAGTACGCTCTCGACGGGCGAGGAGAGCAGCTTCACTAGAGCCGGTATGCCGCCGCTCTTGAAGATGGCCAACAGGCCCTGTCGATGATGCGACAAATTGTGGAGCGTGCCCACAGCGGCCTTGGTGCTCTCCAGATCGTTGCTATTGGAAATGGCGCGGACCAAAGCGGCCACCATCTGGGGGCTGTTCATGATGGCGTGGCGCGAGGCCTCCTTCTTCGACAGCTGGTGTACCATCATGGCTGCCTGCGAGACGACCACCTGATCCTCATCGTTGAGCAGCTTGATCAGCTCCGGAATGGCACGTGTGGCCAGCTCAGCGTCGTCCTGATAGTTGATCAGATTGACCACTGCATGCTTCAGCATCTGTGATGGCTCCGATAGACGCTGCACAGCAGTTGGCTGCTGTGGATCAAATTGTGTTGATGGAATCTCAATGCCCTCCTCAAGAGTCTCTGGGAACATTGCGGCGCGCACGCGCTGTGATCGGGTCTGGCTCAGCTGTTGGTTCATATCGTCCACCTGATCCTGTGTAAAGTTCTGCGGAAATCCGGTGTCCAAATCAAACATCAGCGGATCACCATCCATTTCCTCATCCTCCTTGCCCGACAGCGACGGCACTTGGGTAACGGCGCCCGAGTGTATGCCGGAGTCGCCCATATAAGAGTTTTGCTGCCACAACAGCGTCTGCTCCTTGGCCGACACCATTGGTGGCAAGTCCGGCGGATTATATTGATTGTTATGGGACACTGATAATAAACATCAACTTTATTATAACCTCAATCTGACTTTCAATTTAAAAAATACCTTAAACTTTAAGATTAAAGTAATGATCCTATAATAATATGAACTAGAAATAAAGATAGCATTTAATAATTCTACAAGTTCCATTTGGAATACTTCAAATTTCCCATTTACCTATACAATCCCATTAGAAAAGCTCTTATCTACCTCTTAACTCTTTCTTCATTTTCATTTCCATCCAACCTTTGTGCATTTTTATTTCCAATGAAAAAGTACCGAGTTTTCCTCATTTAAGGATTAAAGGGAACATTAGACGGAAGCACGGCTCTAATGGATTAAAGAACTGGAACTCAAATGCGACGTTTGAAATGCGACACTACGACAGCAAAATGACAGTAGAAACAGAAAGAGAAGCAGAAGCAGAAGCAGACGAAGAAACAGAAGCAGAAACAGAAACTCAAATAGGAACATGACAGATTGAACGCTGCAGGACATTTTTGCATATTGTAAAAGAAGGATTCCCCCTCAAATGAAGGAAACATGTGCCATATCATGCCATGCCATATAACATACCAAATACATATGGATACGAATGTGTATGTGCCTCAATGAGTCTCAACGAGCAATCAAAGCCAAAAACGAGAACCACACGATGCCAGGACGAACGACGCCCTGCAAGGGGTGTGTGTATGTGTGTGGTGTGAGTGTGTGTAGCTAGGAAAGAATCCAGTTAAAGCTCCAAATGCTTTTCGTTGGGCGTTTTGTTTGCCACTTTGCCTTAATTATGCCTACTCAGCGATTTGCTTTGTTTTCCATTTTTCATTTCTCATTTGCCTATGCACATATCCCTGATCGATTAAACTCTTTGTGTGCTATTCTCAAGCGGAATCAAACACCACCTCAATCCCTCGAAGATGCTGCTCTAATTAAATTTCGATTCCAAATTCTAGCAAAAATACAAGTTTAAACGTGTGCCGCATTTTGAAGTTGAAATAACGAGAGAGTTGCAGCTAAATCTGAATCTGATTGATGGGAGCGAGTGAGATAGAGAGCTTAGCATTAAGAGAGTGCACGCACTCCCACACCAACACACGCCCCTTAATAAAAGGATTGCAAATGAAGCAACTGCCGTTACAAAGCACACTTTGCAAGGAAGCATAAAATGTTGAAAAGCAAAGGGAAGAAAGGGGAAACGAACAAAATGAACAAGCTACCATTGACAGGGATAGACGGACTGATGAGAAGGAGGGGAGGAAGATGCATTTCAGCTAAAAAGTAGACAAAAGAACGTAAACAACAACAATAAGGACCGATAGATTCAGTTGTTGTCATTGTTATTGTTATTCCCTTTTACAGTAACAAACACAGTGGAGCCAGCCACACGATTTATAATCGATTACAGAAAGTGCGCTCTGCAAATAATCGTTTGTCAATGGGCATTGAAGCGCATCTGAGCCACAGTGCAGCCCCGCCCCCTCTTCAGACCCTCTTTAACTGATGCAATGCTCTTTAGAGAAGGAATGCAAAGAGATTCACCTAAATAGGTATACAAACATTAGTTTCTATCTAGTTCTGGCATCATTCGAGTTATTCGTTTATTTACTTTAAGAGCAAATAATTAAAAATTAGTTATTTTATCCATAAAAACAATGGAATTATTAACAACCATTATTATTACTTACTTGTACGATTCTGTGCTGGCATGTAACTCATCTTGGTGATTTAGGCGCTTTACACCACACCTGGAATACATAAGAAATAAATATATTGTAGTTTCCACTTTCCAAAAGATATGCCTGCATACTCAACATGTATTTGTATTAATATAATTTGTTTATTTGTTTCCCAGTGCTACAAGTACAGAGATTACTTATAAATTCTCGCACTAGTCACTACTAATTATGTATTTATTATTATTTATGTATATAATTTAAATGAATACAGCAAATGTTTGTATCTTTCTTTAGCTCTTTAAATGTTCGGTATTCCAAACTAGATTTAAAACAAGCCTTAAGTATGTATGCAAATTAACATTAAAACTGTTTAAGTGAACTACAGAGTCGAATTTCAAAAGACAAAATGAGTTTCACAGTGTTCCCTCACTTAAAGCAGGTAACTTGAGTATCTTTTTACTCACACTGTATTGTAGCAATTATGTACACACTTACTTACAAACAAGTATTTCCGTATATGCAAAGCAAAATATGTTACGGAACATACTTAAAGATTGTATGTGAATATGTATATTTGTATATCTTTTTGTGGGGTAACAAATGTAGTTTTAATGTACCTTTAATATAAATCACACAAGTGGTGGATACAAATAGTACACTTTTAATATAATACAATTACTGTTATTTTTTTTTATATTTAGGGCACAAAAAAAACAAATAATTGGTATGCAGTCGAGTTTTCTCTTCACAAGTTCTTGGCAAACGACCTGCACTGAACGAAAGCAGACAAATGACTGGAAATAAACGAGAACGATGCCATTCCGGCCGCGTTGCATGAGCACACATACACTCCTACATACATATCTACTGCGTGTGCAGCGCGAGCAAGAGGAGTGAGAAAGACAGAGACTGTGTGTTTGCGTGAATGTGTGTGTGTAAAGTAGATGAGAGTCAGAAACTTTGGTGCAGTCCGACGGAGTTGCCAGTTGTTTAATGGCAAACAGTAATAAAAATAAACAATGTTCACTGAAACTATTTTCGTCTTCAGTTACCATCAATGTTAAAAACAGCAATATAAAATGTCACATAAAAACACTGACGCATGCATTTATTTATGCATTCAAACTTCAATGTATGTATATATGCATGTATTTTATGCTGCGCAGAAAACATACAAACATAAGTACCTAAATGTGTGGAGTTGTTCATCCCAATTATAGTTAAAGTAATAACTACACTTACGCCCAAGTAAAAGATATATTTAAATATTCTTTCCAATTTATTTCAACTGGTGGCGTTGTTTATGTTTATAAAAGATTAAATCAACATTGAGCACTCAACACACATACATTTGTATGCAATACACAGTATTTATAGTTGTGTGTGTGGAATTTACCCCACCCCCGCTTTTAAGCTTGTATCACATCCACAGCTTTCTTGTAATTAATTTCTTATGTTTTAAATTGAGCAAACTTTGTATCACTTAATTTCATAAAAAAAAGATAAACAAGCTACGAAACTTCGACTACTTACCGCGTCAATAACAATTGTATCTGCTTTTCAGCAGGTTTTATTTAATTACTCGCACTTAAATACACGATTTTACAACGAATTCTCCAGCGAAAATTTTATGTGTGTGTATTAATAAAGTTGTGTCGTTTCGCTTGAGAAGATTGCCAGACTTCGGTAGTAATCTAGTTTTAAAAGTAAACAGCATGATAGGGGCGGCGCTAACAAGCAAAATACGGCGCCCCCAATAATATATTGAGTGGCAGCACCAAACCTTGCAATAAGTTGGCAGCTCCACTCAGTGCAAATGGTAAACATTTTTGATGTTGTTTTTGTCACAAGTTCAGTTTTAAAATTTATGTATATAAACTGAACAAGTTGCAATTAAATCATAAAATGGACCCAGGTGTGGCAAGACTTTAAAATCGAAACAAGCGAGAATATTGTCAGAAAATGGTAGGCAAGCAGAGAGCATAAAAATTAGCCACGAGGTGGAGAAGTCGAAGTTCATATTTTTATGGCATTTGTTACCCCTGGCAATTATGCATAATCAATATTTAACATATTCAATTATTAACAGGTTCAGTTAAATAAAGACAAGACTTCGCACGCCAGCAGCAACAACAATACTGAAGGCAACTTTGACAAAAGTTCCATGTCCTTAAATGTGGAACAATTGTTATATGGAATATTTCAAGCCCTGCACAAACTATGTATGCTGATTATTTTTGTTTATCTGTTCTACATTAACTATTTCTTTTGATTTAAATTTGTAGGGTTGCAGGGACGTAGCGTGTTCAACTTGATAATGTCAGAACTGGGAGGAAATGAATTCTTTGATGCTGCAGCTACGTGGTGTGTGCAACATCCAGACATTGCCATCTGCGTGCTGGCTGCCAGTTTAGTTTTCCTATTACCATTATTAATACTTTTCGGCTTTGGCATTGCGACCATGGTTATAACTTTTACCGGCATTCTTGTTCTCGAAGGTATCTGCAAATTTACAAAATTATCCAAATGTGTGTATACATAAGTATTCATTTTGTTACAGGAACCCTTCTCACGGTTGTCGTCATGATATTCCTTGCCTGTATAGGAAGTTTGGCTATTGCAGTTGCCGTTTTTGCTGTCGTTGCCTATTTTGGATTCTCGCATATCTACGGCTTCTTTGGTATGGATCGCCACAGAGATGCATTCATAAGGTTCATGCAGCAAAATAGATCAACACAGAGTCCAGGATCGTCTCAAGATACAACATAATCGGTTGTTAGTTAGTAATGTAGTTAGTTCTCTAATAAGATGTATGTATGTATTTAATATTCCCAGTAATGAAAAGACTGTAAAATGAATTATATTGTCATCAAAGTGTGATAGGTGTTTTTACTTTATTATCAAACCAGTCGTATTTTATTTGTTTGAAAAATTTGTTGATTAATTTTGTTAAAATACGTCAATAATAAAATAAATCAACGCTGCCACCTTTCAAAACGGTGGTGGCGCTATTTTTGATTACTAGCGCCGCCAGCTGACATGTTGTTTACTTTCAGAAGTAGAGTATTATAGAAGTCTGGCATTGCCAGACTAATTGTATTAGGACTAATACACACACCAAATTTTTGCTGGAGAACTTGTCGTAAAATTCGTGTATTTTAAGTGCGTGAAAATTAACAAAACCTGCTGTAAAGCAGATAAAATTGTTATTGACGTGGTAAGTATTTGAAGTTTTATGGTTCCTTTTAATTTATAAAAATATGCGATGGAAAACTCGTCCAATGAAAAACATGAAAACTAACAAAAAGAAACATAAGAAAGCTGTTTGCTAGCAAGAGATAGAAGATACAGCGGGGGTGTGGTAAATCCACACACATATACATCCATGTATCTGTGTATTGCATATGAATGTGTATACCTGAATATGTGTTCAATGTTGAATTTATCTAGTATAACATAAACAACTTTAACAAAACAAGTGGATTGCCGCGTAAATCAGGAAACTAAAATCACTTGTACGCAAGTTAAAAATTACATTACAATGTATTCACATAATCATACTAAGTTTCGTACCTACATATGTATGTATTTGTTTAAAGGAGAAGCTAGCTTTCAGCGCAGCATTAAACATATATTGACATGAATGCTTAAACAAGTATGCTAGTTTAATATGTGTGAATAAATGTTTTTTTTAAACATTTATGTATTTGACATTCTCGTTTTTATTGACGGAAATCGTTTCCGTGAACAATATTTACTTTTATTATTGTTTGCCATTGTAACATCTGGCAACTCTGTTCAGCTGCATTGGAGTTTCTCTCTCTCATATACGAACACATAGATATATGTATGTATATATGTTTGAATTAACTCTATCTTTCTCGCTCCTTCCTACTCTCGCTGCACAATGTATCTATACATGAGTGTAGTACATGCAATCCGGCCGCAACGGCATCGTTCTCGTTTATTACCAGTCCAGTCACTTGTCTGCTTCGTTCGGTGCAGGTCGTTTGCCACTGCAAAACTTGGTGAAAAAAAAATCATCTGCATAAAAATATTTTGTTTTTTTCTGTGCACTAAATATAAAAAGAATTAGAAGACGTTTTGTTTAAGTGTAATAAGTGTGGTGATTGTTTTCATCACTTGTGTGATTTAAATTACTGCAGGTCTGTATCTCTCTCTTCTCTCTCAGTCTCTCTGCAGGTAATCTATCAAAACTACTTTTGTTACCCTACATACATACATATATACACATACATACAGACAATCTTAAGTATGCTCCCTAACATATTTTGTTTGCTCTGCGACGTCTTGTAGCGGAAATACGTGATGTACATATGTATGTGTGTACCTAATTGCTACAATATTTGTGAGTAACGATAGTTACCTGCTTAAGAGTTGAGAGTTTGAAATTCAACTCTACAGTTTAACTCACGTTGAGTTTTCAACTGCTTTAACAGTGTCAATGTTAATATACTTAAAGAAATACACACAGAGATAGTATTTTCTTAGTTTGCGAGTTTAATAATACGAAAGAAGCAGTAAAGTAAAATCCCTATGTCAGGCCGGCATTGCAATACAGTCTTGTTTATGCTGTACATTTATACATTGGAAATAGGTTAATCTGAATTAAATATTAACCTTATTATTTTTATTTATTTTTTGCAGGTGTGCTGAAAAGCGCCTAAATCACCAAGATGAGTTACATGCCAGCACAGAATCGTACAAGTAAGTAATAATAATGGTTGTTAATAATTCCATTGTTTTTATGGATAAAATAACTAATTTTTAATTATTTGCTCTTAAAGTAAATAAACGAATAACTCGAATGATGCCAGAACTAGATAGAAACTAATGTTTGTATACCTATTTAGGTGAATCTCTTTGCATTCCTTCTCTAAAGAGCCATTGCATCAGTTAAAGAGGGTCTGAAGAGGAGGCGGGGCTGCACTGTGGCTCAGATGCGCTTCAATGCCCATTGACAAACGATTATTTGCAGAGCGCACTTTCTGTAATCGATTATAAATCGTGTGGCTGGCTCCACTGTGTTTGTTACTGTAAAAGGGAATAACAATAACAATGACAACAACTGAATCTATCGGTCCTTATTGTTGTTGTTTACGTTCTTTTGTCTACTTTTTAGCTGAAATGCATCTTCCTCCCCTCCTTCTCATCAGTCCGTCTATCCCTGTCAATGGTAGCTTGTTCATTTTGTTCTTTTCCCCTTTCTTCCCTTTGCTTTTCAACATTTTATGCTTCCTTGCAAAGTGTGCTTTGTAACGGCAGTTGCTTCATTTGCAATCCTTTTATTAAGGGGCGTGTGTTGGTGTGGGAGTGCGTGCACTCTCTTAATGCTAAGCTCTCTATCTCACTCGCTCCCATCAATCAGATTCAGATTCAGCTGCAACTCTCTCGTTATTTCAACTTTAAAATGCGGCGCACGTTTAAACTTGTATTTTTTGCTAGAATTTGGAATCGAAATTTAATTAGAGCAGCATCTTCGAGGGATTGAGGTGGTGTTTGATTCCGCTTGAGAATAGCACACAAAGAGTTTAATCGATCAGGGATATGTGCATAGGCAAATGAGAAATGAAAAATGGAAAACAAAGCAAATCGCTGAGTAGGCATAATTAAGGCAAAGTGGCAAACAAAACGCCCAACGAAAAGCATTTGGAGCTTTAACTGGATTCTTTCCTAGCTACACACACTCACACCACACACATACACACACCCCTTGCAGGGCGTCGTTCGTCCTGGCATCGTGTGGTTCTCGTTTTTGGCTTTGATTGCTCGTTGAGACTCATTGAGGCACATACACACTCGTATCCATATGTATTTGGTATGTTATATGGTATGGCATGATATGGCACATGTTTCCTTCATTTGAGGGGGAATCCTTCTTTTACAATATGCAAAAATGTCCTGCAGCGTTCAATCTGTCATGTTCCTATTTGAGTTTCTGTTTCTGCTTCTGTTTCTTCGTCTGCTTCTGCTTCTGCTTCTCTTTCTGTTTCTACTGTCATTTTGCTGTCGTAGTGTCGCATTTCAAACGTCGCATTTGAGTTCCAGTTCTTTAATCCATTAGAGCCGTGCTTCCGTCTAATGTTCCCTTTAATCCTTAAATGAGGAAAACTCGGTACTTTTTCATTGGAAATAAAAATGCACAAAGGTTGGATGGAAATGAAAATGAAGAAAGAGTTAAGAGGTAGATAAGAGCTTTTCTAATGGGATTGTATAGGTAAATGGGAAATTTGAAGTATTCCAAATGGAACTTGTAGAATTATTAAATGCTATCTTTATTTCTAGTTCATATTATTATAGGATCATTACTTTAATCTTAAAGTTTAAGGTATTTTTTAAATTGAAAGTCAGATTGAGGTTATAATAAAGTTGATGTTTATTATCAGTGTCCCATAACAATCAATATAATCCGCCGGACTTGCCACCAATGGTGTCGGCCAAGGAGCAGACGCTGTTGTGGCAGCAAAACTCTTATATGGGCGACTCCGGCATACACTCGGGCGCCGTTACCCAAGTGCCGTCGCTGTCCGGCAAGGAGGATGAGGAAATGGATGGTGATCCGCTGATGTTTGATTTGGACACCGGATTTCCGCAGAACTTTACACAGGATCAGGTGGACGATATGAACCAACAGCTGAGCCAGACCCGATCACAGCGCGTGCGCGCCGCAATGTTCCCAGAGACTCTTGAGGAGGGCATTGAGATTCCATCAACACAATTTGATCCACAGCAGCCAACTGCTGTGCAGCGTCTATCGGAGCCATCACAGATGCTGAAGCATGCAGTGGTCAATCTGATCAACTATCAGGACGACGCTGAGCTGGCCACACGTGCCATTCCGGAGCTGATCAAGCTGCTCAACGATGAGGATCAGGTGGTCGTCTCGCAGGCAGCCATGATGGTACACCAGCTGTCGAAGAAGGAGGCCTCGCGCCACGCCATCATGAACAGCCCCCAGATGGTGGCCGCTTTGGTCCGCGCCATTTCCAATAGCAACGATCTGGAGAGCACCAAGGCCGCTGTGGGCACGCTCCACAATTTGTCGCATCATCGACAGGGCCTGTTGGCCATCTTCAAGAGCGGCGGCATACCGGCTCTAGTGAAGCTGCTCTCCTCGCCCGTCGAGAGCGTACTCTTCTATGCGATTACCACGCTCCACAATCTGCTGCTGCATCAGGACGGCTCCAAGATGGCCGTTCGCCTAGCTGGTGGCCTGCAGAAGATGGTGACGCTGCTGCAGCGCAACAATGTCAAGTTTTTGGCCATTGTTACCGATTGCTTGCAAATCTTGGCCTACGGCAATCAAGAGAGCAAGCTCATCATTCTCGCCTCGGGCGGTCCAAATGAGCTGGTGCGCATCATGCGCTCCTACGATTACGAGAAGCTATTGTGGACCACATCGCGTGTCCTCAAAGTTCTATCTGTATGCTCCAGCAACAAGCCGGCGATTGTTGATGCCGGTGGCATGCAGGCACTAGCCATGCATTTGGGCAATATGTCGCCGCGTCTTGTCCAGAACTGCCTCTGGACATTGCGTAATTTGTCGGACGCAGCCACGAAGGTAGAGGGGCTTGAAGCGCTACTCCAATCGCTCGTTCAGGTGCTGGCCTCCACGGATGTCAATGTGGTCACTTGTGCCGCCGGCATACTCTCCAATTTGACATGCAACAATCAGCGCAACAAGGCGACTGTTTGCCAAGTGGGCGGCGTCGATGCCCTCGTTCGCACCATCATCAATGCTGGCGATCGCGAGGAAATTACCGAACCAGCGGTGTGCGCCCTGCGTCACCTCACCTCTCGCCACGTCGACTCTGAACTGGCCCAGAATGCAGTGCGTCTCAATTACGGTCTCTCGGTAATTGTCAAGCTCTTGCATCCACCATCTCGCTGGCCTCTAATCAAGGCTGTCATCGGGCTCATACGCAATTTGGCCCTCTGCCCGGCCAATCATGCTCCGCTCCGTGAGCACGGCGCCATCCACCATCTGGTGCGTCTGCTGATGCGTGCATTCCAGGACACAGAACGCGTAAGTATTTCAAAAGAATTTAGCAAACACACAACATTTTGAAGCATCATTTGTTTATAATTATCTATAATCAAGGACTATTTATACATAAATAATGAGTGCCACTTTGTTTAAAAATTCAATAGTCTTTATTGATTTCTTCATCATGCAATTTTTCGGAACTACTTAGCGTAGTCAATAAATAAATAAACAACCTGATGAGGAGATTTATAAGACGGTTGTTTTCGTAAAAAGGTTGCTTCCTGCTTTGTTCAAAGCGAGCACTTGATCCGAGAATTGAATTTATTAATTTACTTATCCCATTATTCCTTCCTAAATGATATTCTTTATTTTATAATTCTAAAAAATATATTCGAAATTCTAATGACTTCATACTTGTATATCTGATATAGCAACGTTCATCTATTGCCACCACTGGGTCACAGCAGCCATCTGCATATGCCGATGGAGTGCGAATGGAGGAGATCGTTGAGGGAACTGTTGGCGCCTTGCATATCCTTGCACGGGAATCGCACAATCGGGCTCTCATACGCCAACAATCGGTCATTCCGATCTTTGTGCGTTTGCTCTTCAACGAAATCGAGAACATTCAGGTAATGGTTTTGAGGGGATCAGAGTCTAAGGATCAATCATATTAATATTAATAATTATTTTCGTATTTCAGCGCGTCGCAGCCGGCGTGCTTTGTGAGTTGGCCGCCGATAAAGAGGGCGCCGAGATTATTGAACAGGAAGGGGCAACCGGACCGCTCACTGATTTGCTGCATTCGCGCAACGAGGGCGTGGCAACTTACGCAGCAGCTGTGCTGTTCCGCATGAGCGAGGACAAGCCGCAGGACTACAAGAAGCGTCTCTCCATCGAGCTGACCAACTCGCTGTTGCGCGAGGAGAACAACATCTGGGCCAACGCTGACCTGGGCATGGGTCCCGACTTACAGGTGTGTAAATGATTGATTAGATGATTGATTGATTGATCGCTTTGATTAGGATGTATATACAATATATATTTTATTTTGCCCCCTCAATTATTCCTCGAGTTTGTACATACAAAGTTGTAGTAATATATATAAAACTATTTTTAAGCATATTACTTATTATATTGTATATATTGTATTACAAAATTATCAACTTATATTCTATAATTACTGCAATTGATTAATTAATTGTTTTGTATTTCGAATTTAATCGATCATTTTAAATGTTAGTTTTAAGTAGAAATTGCAAGCATTTGGCCGTAGATGGTTATCGATTAAAAATTGCGATAATCGAGCTACAAAATACTTGAATCTCGATAACCGAGATACATAGTGAGAGATACAAATTGTTGCCATGTTTATTCCATATAGTACTTATATATCTTTATTTTCGTTTAATGTTGTTTAACTAATTAATGATTAATTTTGATTTTGTAATTAATTTATATTTTGATTTATTTTGTTTCTTTTTCTTTCATTATGTTTTCTTTGTGTGCAAAATCGAACAAACCAAACACCAAAATGTCACAAAATTATCACACAACAACAAACACCGACGCACAAATATTGACACATAACAACAACAACACCAACAACCACAACCACAACAACAATCACATCCTTTTGCATATCCTTTCTTGACTTATACGCAACACAAAAACTCGTGTTCTGTGTCTGTGTGTCTCTTCTTTCCTAACAACTTTTCACTTCTGATCCATTCAATCTAAAATAATAAATAATAATAAAATCACAACACCAATCGACCTACTATTCAATCACACACACACACTCACATACGAACACTGCAATTGACATCACGAATACGAATACGAATACGTACACGATCACGATCACAGGATATGCTTGGACCCGAAGAAGCATATGAGGGCCTTTACGGACAAGGTCCGCCCAGTGTGCACAGTTCGCACGGAGGTCGCGCATTCCATCAGCAAGGTATGTATGCTCGGTTCACCTTGTAGGAGTATAAGGATCTACAACCAACAGCAATTCAACATATCCCCCAACTACCCTCATCACTAAGAATGTAACACCTGTCCTTCCCCTCATTAAGATATTTAAATGTGTGTGTGTGTTGCTTTTTTTTTAAGCGGAACGAAGAAAAGATGACATAAATATGGGTTTACTAACAACTAGACTATTTTTAATGCCACACCACCGTTTGTAGTTCACACCCACCCCTGGATACCCTTTGTCAATACAACTTATTACTCACTTGAATTAATCGGTATATAATTATTCAATAACTCTTAAGTCTCTGCTCGAATCATATTTGTCTCCCCAGCCTCTTCTCTGTTTATACATTGTGTGCTAGGGTGAACATCCGTGAACGATAATGCATGCAATGTTTTTCCTCATAAAATGTTTATATATATTTACCTTTTCCCCTTCATAGCCTCTTGTGTTACATAAACTCCATATAAAGTCACTTTTATTTTAAGCATAAGCTTAAAAACTGACTTAAATAGAATTCCGATGCTAGATATCAACCTAACTACTTAGGACTGATTGTTAAGGCTAATAGTTTTGGAAGTAAGAGAACTTTGTTTGACGGAACAAGTGAAAAGAATAGTTCAATATTCTTTAACAATCTTAGACATTGTGCTTAATGCACGAATTCACAGCAAACTACACACATACAATACGAATACACCCACTAAATGTAGTTTGAGGCTCTCCCAACTTTTTTTTTGTACGTCTTATTACCAAATAATGATTAATTTATATTCTGTTTACTAAAATTCAATGTTTAATTTTACATATTATTTATTAAATCGTTATTTTAAGGCATATTTAGTTGAGCATGTTTCATCAATGATATATAGTTGATATGCAAATCCATGTTATGTCTTAATACCGAATGCATGTGCTGAAATACAATTTTTAAGAAGTAAAGTTTATAAAGTCTGCTGTTGAAAGTGTTAATGTGAAATCAACATCTTTTCATAAAGTTATTATAAATTTGCATAGTTATAGATATTGTTTAATATTATGATTTAACCCAACTGTTGCCATACCATGTTGTAACTGTTTAATTAATGGATTTCCCTATACTTTATTGGACAGGATATGATACTCTACCAATAGATTCGATGCAAGGTCTCGAAATCAGCAGTCCAGTAGGAGGTGGTGCTGGTGCTGCTAGCAATGCGGCACCACCGGGTGGGGCACCCACATCGCCCTACTCCATGGACATGGATGTTGGCGAAATTGATGCTGGCGCTATGAACTTTGACTTGGATGCCATGCCGACACCACCCAATGACAACAATAACTTGGCTGCTTGGTACGATACCGACTGTTAAGCACAGACGAAGATGATGACAACAAAATGTTATCAATATGAAAAATAAACGAATGTTTGCAATAGAATTACATATATACACAAAAAAAAGATTTGTTGTTATTTATTCATGGACTCTTTTTTAATTGAAATGGATTGTTGGTTTTACTTAGTTGCCTGATTTTAGTCGGAAATTTAAAATTTGTTTGGCTCCTTGTGCCGATGACAGTTACTGTATGTATGTACATAACTATACATATGTATATAGCACTGACAACGACATTGTCATGTCATGTTTTTAGAAAACTATCTCAAACTCGTACATATTCTTGTCCTGATTAAGACAAACTTAGTCAGCGACTCTAAAACTCATTAAGTAGCCAGCTTTAAACTAATCTGATCAGTTAAGTGTTTAATAAAAGATTGATCAGTCTCCAGTACAACATATAGTAAGCTTAAGTACCCAGATCTGAGCAGCAAGAATAACAAACCATCAATATTTATTCGAGTATACTTTATTCGGTTCATATATGCAAAAAATGACTAAATCTATATTTTGTTTGTATGCATGATTCATAACAAATTTACATCCATACATATGTATGTATGAATAATATATGTATGTATATATATTTAAAAAAAAAAGAGAAAAGTTAAGAATTTTGGACAGCCGCTTGATGGGCCGACGAGTCCTTAAAGAAGCTATTTACAAAAGTCGTTCAACATCAGGCCAAAGGCTATGGAATAGAATCAGATGGGATTAGCTCACATCACCACATCGCGACACACAATCTTGGACTTGGAGGAAGCTGCCTGATGTCCATAGGCATCGCTGTTTGCCGAGGATGTTGACGAGGAGTAATCAATGTGGCTACCCGCCTGAGACTGCTCCTGACGCGCCAGGAAACTATCTGCAATGGCCCGATCCAGGCCCGTATATTGAAAATTTGGCGCACCCTCAAGCACATCCGCCTCGGATTTACGTCGCTGGCGTCGATTTGCATCCGATTTACCAGCACGGCGACGACGACGCTGTCCATTCATTTCCGCTGACTTGGTGCTCTTGTGTGTCCGATAGGTGCCAGTTAGACTAGCCGGATGAGCATAAAGCACTGATCCCGGCCGCATGTACGGTAACGTCATGCCGCGGTACTGCGGTGGCGGCACCGGGAGCAGCATACCAGATCCCATGCCAGGTGGTGGTGGTGGCAGACGTGTGGGTGGCGGTGGTGGCATCTGAAGTGTATAATAATAAATATTAGTATTCTAATTAAGTATATACTTGATATCATACACAATAACTAAGAGCTCTAAGTAAAAAAGTTGCCTAAACGGTAATAATTTTTAGACCCTGTACTTTCAAAGAGTACCAAAGCGTCTGTACAGTTTGTCTACAAATAATGTGCGTAACAGGCAGAAGAAGGCATGGCAGACCCCATAAAGTGTATAAATACATACATATATTCCTGATCAACATCAACAGTCACAGTCACATCGATATAGCCATGTCCGTCTGTCTGTCCCTTTTTGGAACACCCAGAACTCAGAAACTATAAGAGCTAGTTACACCAAACTTGGTATGTAGGCTCATCTACATGTATGTTGCCCAGATTAAATTTATTTTAGAATTTTTACACGCCTCCGCATTTAGAAAAACTGATTTTCAAAGTCGGAATACGCTTAGAGCTAGCAGTATGTGTTTTATTTCATATGATGTATAGTCTATAATCCGAACCTGTCTGTCCTGAACTTTCATATCGATGAGATACCAAACTCGGAAATTATACAACAAACAATTTTCCACAACAACGGGCAAAAGGAAGAAGATGAGACTCTATCGCAACAGGGTATACAGCTTCCACTATTTGCTCTTTTCCATAAGTACAGGGTCTCCTCTTAATATTTAAATTTATAATGGATAGAATTTTTTCATTTAGATAGATTTTTTGTGTGACATACATAAATACTAGTACTTACCCCATTTCCGGCGGATGTGGCCGGTATGAGCATAATGGAACGGGATGGTGGCGTAAGCTTTCTCACCGATGGTGGTGGTAGACTGCCCATGTGTGTGGCATACATCCACATGGCAGCAAGTTTCTCGCTCTTCACCTGAAACAATGACTATTGGTTTGATTTTGAAGTTGGATGGATATTAAATGATTTACCTTATCACTGCCATTTAATGACATCGCCTTTATATACTGATCCACCTTTTTTTGATCCAAAGCCAGGCCCGATGCATTTGATTTGATAATGACATCGCGCAGTTCACTGTGCTGTGATCTGCAAATAAAATAAATAAACAATTAGCAGTTTTATTTAAAACTTGACTTTACGTCCGATCAAATGCCGGAAATGAAAACGAATTATGATAAAGGTTATAATGTGCCCATTATGGCGTGTTCGATGTGGAAAAAGTCTGAAGATCGTCTTCCAAATCTTCTCAAGTCATCCATAAAAGGAGGATCGCTAAGGATCACTGAGGAGTAACTGTGAGTTGATGATATCTCAATGTTTCTGATTCCAGTGCATCAGTTATAGTACTAACTGAACAATCGGTCGAGCAATTATTTGTTGCATCATAAAGTTTTATTTGAACCAAATTTAAGATTTCAACAAGTTGAAATCGTTTACCAATAATATACATATCTACATTTATATAAACATATATAGCTGATATGGGAACAGTTTGGATTTGAATTAAATTTTCAGCACCCCATAGATAATCGTAGGATTTGGTTTTTATATTTTTATTAAAGCCATAAAATTGCGTCAAACTTTGAATTTTTATTAAGGGTTTCTGCTTGCATATTATATATATTTATAAATAGTTTCATTTATCATATCATTCTTAATTCAATGAATTTTACAAGATTTTAGAATTTATTAATTACATTAAAAGTGAGTTTTTACTTTTGCAATTTTCACGTGTAGTTTTATTCAGTTGAGGTTTTTTTTCTCTTATATTTTTTTTGGAAGCTGTAAAAATCTACTAAGAAAATATATGTAGCATCCTTGTGTGTGTATGTAGGTGTGTATATGAATTTGTGCGGATTGAACAATTTCGCGTGTGTGTGAGTGTGTGTTGTTTTGTGGTGTAGTACATATGTGCACAGCAAATACATATAACAAACCGTTTCGTTTATTTTCAGAATCAGCTAACTAATTTACTTTTATACATATGTATGTTATGTATTAATTAGTATATAGGGAGACAGAACCACACAATCGCAACCTGTCATAAAATTTGGAATTCTTTAACTAACACTTATTATTGTTGTTTGTTTTGTTAGCATAAGTTCAGTAGCACAGCGCAAAATGTTTACACACAAAACGCATCCATCAATCAATCAATCATTCAATCGAACATGATTATGAAAATGCATCATTAACAGTACATACACTGGTTAATTGAGGACCAACCTCTATATTACATAAGTAATATTTTTAATTGAAATGGAAAAACTGTAAGAAAATAGCAGACGACACAAACATACATAAAACACATTATATATGGTAATATCATAATCGCAACCATAAGGCTACATACATATAGTATACTATATAGTACAACAAGTTATACACACAACATTCATTGAAAGGAATTGTCATTTTGTTGTCTTTTGTCTTTTGCATTATACAAATGTGGTTAGTGTTTTTTTAATTGGTTGGCTTGGTTTTATTTTTTTTTAAATTTATTTGTATCCCCTTGAACCCTTGTTAAAGTGGGGTAAAGTTCTCTTTTGTATCGATCGTGGCTAACAAAAGTATTTACTAAGTATATACTATACATATACATATGTAGATAGAAAGATCAGTTATTTGTTGATTCTTTGTTCTTAGCGGTACTTGCATATAAAATCACATTGTTTTCTTCTTCTCTCATAATTGTTCTGGCATTCCAACTTAATTGTGCTCAAAGATATACATACATTACACACTCGTGTATATCCATATAAGCCATATTATATGGGAGGGACTACCTAATGCTTTCCGCTTTCTCATAATAATAATAGTTAATAAACAAAGAATAAGAAATAGACTCACATAATAATAATGGTTAGAGGGCGGGGGGGAAATGCCAGTTTTTGTTGTGGCAACAACAACAACATTTATCATCATCAACAAACATTAACAATTTATGCGAAATATAGTACTTATTGAAATGATTTTAGTTATCGAATGCTGATTTTCAACTAAGTATTTGGAAGTATCAGTTGTTTTATCTTTCTTATGGTTTAGTATAAATATATATATGTATGTATGTCTGTACGAATACCAATGCGTTATCACACAAAGTTAGATGTTACTGTTTATAGATATATATTGTATACTATATAGATATTTACAGATGGTAAGAAACGTAAATGCAATGTGTTACCAAATACAACATCAGTGTGGAAAATGTTTATGCAAATTGACATATAGAACAACTGTTGGAAGTGCCCGTCGCTAAAGTTTATAAACAAAGAACTGAAATCAAATAAAAAAACGTTGACAATTCAAATGGATTTTAAAGGTTTTTCTTTTCGTTTTTTTTTGTTTTTCTTTTTTGTTTGTTTTTTTTTGTATAATTTTCCGGTTTTGGTTATTTTGGTATGTTTCATTAATTATTAATTTAATTTAATTATTAATTAATTTAACAACAATAACACGTGATGTCAAAAAATTTAGCTAGGATAATTAAAATATTCACGCTTCTTCATTTCTTTTCTTTTTCATAAATATACATATGTATATATGTATATATACTTACATAATGTGTGTATATTTAGTTATTACATTTTGTATTTTACTTTTTTTTTTTTTAATTTTTAGCACGGTTTTTGGCCAACATTTAAAAGTTGCATTCAAGTTGATTTTGTTTTTATTTCGATTCTCGACTGGTAAGCCAGCTGAGATTCGGCATCTGGGCTTCAGGAAGATCGCACACATTTACATAGGCATTATATATGTACTATATATATACAGTTATATATATAAATATATTTATATATTATTTTATATATATATAGGCATGTGTATGTAAATAAGCATTTGTGTTAGAAGCTGCCGTTTTGCCTTTTCACTTTGTATTTTTGTTTGTTTTTAAAGTTGTTATATATATATATGATGTATGTATATATTGTATATATCGTATCATTGCATTATTGGATCGATTCTTTTGTTTTTTTTCCTTTTGTGAATTATTATAAAATAAATAACTAACGCTTCAAACACACGTCAAATACTAAAAAGTTATCGCGCAGCTTGGAAGAGACTCCACATTCATATCCATGTCCACCATCTGATCCACAATGATTTAAACCAAACGCAATTTGGAACTACGACAACGTTGCCTCGTAAAGAGACAATTGTTGTCGTTGTCATTGTTATTGTTGTTTTGGTGGTAGTGATGATGATGATGATGATCGTGGTGCTGGTGATGCTGTGGGTGTTGGCGGCGTGGATTGACAGCGGCATGCCACTCCCAAAGGCGTTGCGGAAATGCACAGCAATGCATTAGAATACTATAGAGTTTATAAACTAATTGAATTAGCTGCCGTTTGGCCTGACGTCGTCTCGGGCACAGCCCTGCCCACAATTAGGAATGCAGATTGGCGCGATCTTTGGCCCGTCGCTTGGCCAGCATTGATAGCTCGACGGGACCCACATTTGCCGCCTGCGGTATGGCAATTGCCCGAAACGTGGCATCCACAGCACCCCGTAGTGCCATCGAGATGTGATTCTGTTGCTGCTGTTGTGCCCCAAGTGACAACTGTTGTTGTGCACCGCCGTTGCCGCCACCACCGCCGTTACCGCCACCCCCACCGATTGTTGAATGCAATGAGTATTCGGTTAACTGCACATTGCCAGCAAATTGATCTCGCACCCAACTATGCTCCATAATCTGTGCCACCGTCGGTCGATTCTCTGGCACAATGTGCAGCATTTGACGCAACAGCTCCTTAACCGGCGCACTTATCAGCGACCAGCGACTACTACTAAAATCAATATGTCCAGATCCAATCCTTTTCAGTATAACATCCGGTGAATCGTTCGGTGTACTGGCAAATGGTGTTCGGCCCGACAACATGATGTACAGCAACACGCCCAACGACCAAATGTCACAGGCCAAGTCGTAACCCTGACGTTTCAATACCTCCGGTGCCACAAAGTTTGCCGTATAGCAGGGTGTCATCAGCAGACCGTTATCAGCACGAAGTTGCTTAGCAAAGCCTGCAATCAAAATTGTAATTATAATATAATACAAGCTTTTAAACACATACTATCTGGCATTTATGCACATTTCGCCTTTAG
This sequence comes from Drosophila neotestacea, assembly GCA_035044365.1. Taxonomy (NCBI): domain Eukaryota; kingdom Metazoa; phylum Arthropoda; class Insecta; order Diptera; family Drosophilidae; genus Drosophila; species Drosophila neotestacea. Next base: position 1,610,625 of record JAWNMD010000799.1, read on the forward strand.
CCAAGAGCTCACAATTTAACAAAGTAACTGAGAAGCAGATCAAGCTTACGCTTTATTACAAAAAAAGTTCAGACAGTAAAACTTTAACGGAAGCGTAACAAAGATGAATTGAAAAGAATTTTATGAGAAAGAGAGCAAGGAAGATAGAAAACCTACATTTCAAGACTGAATTACTAACTTTGTGTAAAGAGAACGAAATTTCTATATTTGTAGCAACATTTACGGATGCAATACAAAAAGGAATTGGCGTATACTTAAGGCTTATGAGAAAAGATAGAGATATATATAGAGAAAGAGATGGTGAGAAAGAAAGAAGAGCAATATCTCATGCTTGAATAACACACTATTGGACAGAGAATATAATTTCTATAGTTATAGAAACGTTTACGTATACAACGCAGAGAAGAATTGTAGAAAATTTAAGGTTCATGAGGAAAACGGGAGAGAGAGAGAGAGAGAGAGAGAGACAGAGAGAGAGGGGATGTAATTTGCAGATATAAAAACGTTAGCGTTGTATACTAGATATGAATGTTAATGAAATCTTATTACGGAAACGTTGAAAGGTTTACAAAGACAATATAAAAAAGTATTGTAGACAGCCAAATCTCATTAGATATCAATGTTTGCATTTGTATTACCCAATGATAGTGATAACCACTGATAGATATCATTTTACAGAACGATAGAACACATTTCGTTATCAGTATTTTTCAATTTAATGCGAAATGGGGAAATGGAAAACAATTCTTAGTCTTATCTTTGAAAGAATCGTAAAATAGATTCTTAAGGCTTCCTTTTTAAGTAGTGTATTAAAACTTTGTGGACTTTTGTGAAATTTTTGGCTCGCATAGAAAGAGAAATTGGAGTACATATGGACTGAAGACTCACCTAAATCGCAGAGTTTTAGCGTCTCGGGCGTTTGTCGCATGCTTGCATAGATCATATTCGAGGGTTTTAGATCGCGATGGACGACGCCGTGCTCGTGCAGGTAAGCAACGGCAGCGGCAATCGTACGGAGCACGGCGCTGGCTTCACTTTCGCACATTTGGCCCACGGCCAGGATGCGATCGAGTAGCTCGCCGCCTTTGAGCAGCTCCATGACAAGATACGCGGAGCTGGTGTCCTCGTATACTGAATATAGTGTCACAATATTGGGATGATTGCCATAACGCAGCATTATCTCGACCTCCTCCCAGCAATCGGCCGTTGAGGATGAGGCGGCAGCCACAGCTGCCTTCTCGATGATCTTCACAGCATAGTGCTTCTTGGAGGAGCGATGCTCACACAATCGACACACCGAAAACGTGCCACGTCCCAGCTCCTGCAGCAGATTGTATTCGGTTAGAAAATTGCCAGGAAGCACACCGGGTAAACTACGTGGCCCTGGCGCCGATGCCACTGATGGCACCGAAGTGGCGGAGGCGGGAATAGCGGTGTGCAGTGGACTGACATTGTTTGAGGCATTGTTGGTGCTGTTCTCCAGCAGCACGGGTGCCACAAAACTGAAGCCTCGAAAGATTTCGTGCGCGGATGCAGATATGGGACCGCCGGGTGAGTCACGAGGCGACTTGGACGTGTACTCCACGTCAAAGTAGAAGGCATCGTCGCGACTAACAGCGGGTATGAATGGTGGACGCACTAATTTACGCTCCAGTCTCACCCAATCGATGGTAGCAAAGAAACAATGCGCCTTGATGTCCAGTATGCCTTGTGCGCCCGCTCCCAGACGATTCAATGGATTACGCTTGAACAGAGCACGTAACAGGGATTGTGCCTCTGGCGAGAGATTCTCTGGCATGCCCAATTTGGAGCGTAATATTTGATTCATAGTCTCCTGACGTGTCTGGCCATGGAATGGTAGATTCCCCGTCAACATCTCATACATGAGGACACCAAATGACCACCAATCAGCAGCAAAATCGTGACCCTTGCGATTGACAATCTCGGGCGCCATGTACTCGACGGTGCCACAAAAACTGTACGTCTTGGAGCCATCCAAGGGTTGCTTGGACAGTCCAAAATCGGTTAGTGCAATATGACCATGCTCATCCAACAGTATATTCTCTGGCTTCAGGTCACGATAGATGATGCCCAGGGTGTGTAAATGATTGAGGGCCAGCGCCAGCTCAGCTAAATAGAATTTCACATCCTCTTCGGTGAACATGACCTCCTTGGAGAGACGTGTAAACAAATCGCCACCGCGTAAAAAATCTAGGATTAAATACAGTTTACCCGGAGTTTGGAAAGCATAATGTAATCGCACTATAAAGGCGTGTCCAACATCGGCAAGGATTTTCCGTTCGTTTGTGCTCCTTACGCGATCCTTGACCTTTAGCGTGGCTTTCTTTAGCACCTTCATGGCATAGAGGGTGCCGGCATCTTTGCCTAGTATTTTACGGACCAAAAATACCTTACCAAAGCTGCCCTCGCCAAGCACACGCAACAGCTCAAACTGTGAGGGATCCGCCTTGTCGTGACCCTCTTTGACAACCTCACGCAATTCAAATTCATCATAGCTTGCCGCTCCGTATGATTCCGAATCACTTAATTCCATTTGTTCAGGTGTTTTACTGGGTGTTATGTGATGTTGTTCGAGGGCTGCTTGCAATTGTTGTTGTTGCTGCTGCTGTTGTTGCTGCTGTTGGCGACGTTGCGATGACGTCACTGTTGTCACAGCACCACTTTCCTCATCGGTGGGCGTATGCTCCATGGGGGTCACCGCCAAACTGCTGCACCCAGAGGAGGTAATCTGCATGCGTTGGCGAAGCTGCAGACCCATTGTTGTTGTTGTTGTTGTAGCTCCTGTTGTTGCCGTTGCACCTGCTGTTGTTGTTGATGTTCCAACTGTTGTTGTTGCTGCACTGGCATTGTCCAGCTGCGTCTGCTCGGCATTGTTGTTGTTGCTGCTGCTGCTGCTACTGCTGTTGACTTCGAGTTGCTGCTGCTGCTGCTGTTGCTGCTGCTGTCGTAGATCCCTGTTGGAGTCAGCCAGTGGCATGACTGTTGCTGCCCTGTTGGCGTTCAATTGCACGTACACGTTCGTGGGCGTTTTGATGCCTTTCCTTTCTAGCTTCTATCTTCTGTTCTATATGCTGCTAATATTACTGTTACTCTTAACTGTTGTCTCCAAATAGCGTAGGTGTGAGCTTTGCGCTGCTCGCTGCTGCTGCGTTTGCTTGTGCTTTCGCTTTTATGCTTTTCACTTTGTTTCTCTTTCTTATTATTTTTCCTATTTTTTTTTGTGTTTTTTTTTCTTTTGGTTTTAGTGCGAGCTAGTGATGTGAAACAACATTGAAACAAATCGATGGTTTATCTAGTGCGATATATCGATGAAAATCAATCGACTGTTATCAACTGCTATTAAGCGGTTCTTTCCAACTTGCACTTCACTTAAATTAATTCATAACTATATATGCATCAACTTTGAATATATATTTAACTTCTAATGTTACGAATTATGTTATTTTGAACTTGTTGCATGTCTGCCACAACATGTGTGGATATAGAGATGTCAACACAGTACAACCAAGACTTTTAAAAATATAAAATTAAATAATAAGCTTATAAATTGATACGCTGAAATGGCCAATTGGCTAGCCGCTAGTGTAATTTGCATATGAAACTTATCGTTAATACATCGATACCTGTGCTAGCTCAATTGACAGTCGACAGCGCTACTAGCGGCAAAATGTGCAACTATCGAAAGTCTCGTAGCCAGCAATAAAAATATCGACTTTAAATATTAGCCCGCATATTCAAACTGATATTTAAAAATAAAGTACTTACTTTGTGCAAATCTGAAGGGCGCAGCGGTAAACGGAAACAATGCTCACCACAAAGTGCAAAAATAGGGCAAATATTAAACCGCAAGCAGCTGAAACTTCGCTATTGGCATTCATCAGGTCAAACTGCAAAGCAATAATAACAATAGTTAAAGTGAAAAGCTTATTGTTTTGGCCATCTACATGTTGTTGTTGTTATTGTACTCTTACCTGTTCACCCTTTTGCTCGGCCATGCGATTGAGGTCACGAGACAGGCCCACACCAGAAATGGCTAAAGCCAGCGTACTGCTGGCAATGCAGACCAAACTGAGCGCCAGAAAGGCCGTTTGAGTTTTGCGCATGCTGACCACGCCCAGTGAGCCCGTGACGGCGGCAATCAGGCCCGTCCAAATGCCACAACCGGCCATTGACAAGGCCGCGTCGCGGACAATCAGCAGCGAGCCAAGTGCTACCAGTGAAATGGCCAAAACCAGTTGCAATGTGCCCAGCACAATTTGCAGGGGGAATGCGGAGCAACATTCATTGCTGGCGCGACGCTTGCGCCGCACCTTCGCTGACATTGTGGAGCCGTCTGCGGCACCACCATCGCTACTTCCACCGCTACCCCCCTTGTATTTGATAAACTCTGGTGGGCATCGCTGTTTCTTGCTGATCCGCGAATCAATGGTATTGCTAACGCTCTTGGTCTGCAATCCACCACCAGGTGGATTACGCGTGGCCATGGCCTCCTCCAGTTGTTGCTTGAACTCCTCGTGGCTAATCAGTTTGGGTTTCTTTGCAGTATCATCGTTGTTGTCATGCATCACATTGGCCAACAATGTGGCCGCTGTTAGCTTCAATGGCGGCATGGGCTTCTCATCGTAAACGGGACTCGAATATATATGACTCTGGGCATCCAATTGCTGGCGTGCATCCTGCTCCTCCTGTTGATGATCCTGATTCCGTTGTTGCTGTTGTGTATCCTGCTGAAGCATTGCAATCTGTGAATTGGTCAAACTGCCGCCACCATTGGTGGTATTCGTGCTCTGCTCAATGGTGTTGGTCACCTGCAACAATTCTTCACGGTTCAAGCTGCGATCCACAATTGTGTCCATGCTGCCCGTGGTGGAATCATGCGAATCTATGGTGCGTGCCGGCGAGGCTGAGTGCCTGCCATTGAATTCGTTGCCGTTGCTGTTGATTATTGTCTGGTGCGGATTGCTGTTTGTCTCTGTCATGTTGCTGCTGCTGATGTCACCGATGGCTCATTGGCGGAATGCTGTTGAAGAGAAGGAGAAGGAGATAGAAAAGGGAAGTGGAGGTTAAAGCTAATGTTAAAAATGATTTAACAAATACAAAAGATTAACGATCAAAATGCCGCTGGGCAAATCAAGAGTTTGTTGCCTAAGTCTTTATCGCTTTATTGTGTTTCTAAATTTAAATGTGCCCAGTAAAATCCTACAACGCCTAATGGATATACTATAATGGATATTAATAGCATTAAATCAGTTTTCAGATATAATTGTAAGTAAAGGAAAGTGTACTAAGAAAAACTTTTAGCTTTAAGTTAATAAAATGTAGTATTTATAGAAAATGTTAATATACTTATTGTACATAAAAGATAAAGGCACTGTAAAAATCTGTTTAAATTAGGAACTATAATGCCTAATTGGTCGAAACAAATATATTGAAATCACATAGGATTGGTAGAAAACTGATATATTAAAACGAAGACATACAATTGTAGAGTATATTAAAGTCGAGTTTTTCGGCAAATTTCAATTTGTTTATGAATAACAATAAACTACGATAAGCGCCGCTTGATCTATTGATATGCTTGCCAATTGAACAGATAATTTGCTCAATAATCACCCCGTCAAGCCATCAATCAATCCATTTTGCAGCTTAAGAATTAACTTTAGTTTCCGTTGAATAAAAATAAAACTGTTGTGTTCTGATTTCCATTGAAGCGAATTGAAATGAAATGAAAAGAAACGAAATAAAATATATAATGATACCAATAACATTTGTCAACTCGTTCACATTGTGATAGTTTATGGGTTGTTGTTTGCATTGTTATTGTTGTCGTTGTTGTTGCTGCTGATGTTGCCTTGACATTTGCCAGCCTCCCAGATTTGCAGTTTTGTTCTGAACAACGAACCGGTTCACACTTTGTTGGCAATTAAACAAACAAAAAATGTACTAACTGAAACCGAACAAAGCGCGACAGTTGCCACTCGCAGGTAGCTCTTGATGGGGTCTAGAGAGAGAGAGAGGAGTGGGGGTGGCGTTTACCAAGGGAGGTCACATGCCCAGTATGCTGCATACCACATGCCATATGCTGTTTAATATGCCACATGTGGTACACCAAGCAAAGTTGTCAAGATATCATTTCGTAAACAATTTTACTCAACTTGGAATATTATTGTTTATTTTTAAATTTGATTTCTTTAATTTAAAACTTGAAAAACAGTATACTTAAACTTTAAATTTTAGCTCTGCTTTTTATCATAAATGCTACTTATATTGTGATTAAAGATTATTAGCAAACCTGTATTTTTTAATCAATCTATTAAAATATTTTAGTACTTTAAATATGTATTTCAGAATTTCATTAAAACTCTATCATACTTATATCAAATATTCTGATTGTAAATAAGCAGAAAGCAAAGGGGAATATTTTAATCAATGCATAAACATCCATTAAGTATCTTGACTATATATGTATGTAAATGCACGTTTTTGGCATTTAATGCTGCTTCATGTGAGGAATCGAGAGCTGAAAAACGAGTGAAAAGTGTTAAGAGCCTTCTTCAAGGCTTTCAACTTAAGCTTGATTATCTTTTTAAAAACTTCATCTAATAAATAAAATGCCTGTCATTTCATTGAATGGTCTTGCTGGTGTTTACTTGGTATTTTCATGGAGTCGTAACGTAATTTTCCATAATTTTTAATGCTGACAATTGGCTGTCATATGGCAAGATTAAATATCCAATGACAACAATAATAACACTTTCCAATGTCCGTTCTCTTATTAGTTGTTGTCGTTGTTGCTATTGTCGCCTTGACAGCAATTAGGCGTAATTGACTAGACAAACATACAGATAGAGAGGGACATGTTTTATGTGTGTGTGTGTGTGTAAGTCATCAATTAGCATAGACAAAACAGTTGTTGTCGCTTTGATATTGGGGCATGTCTTTGAGGACACGCCCATTTGCTCACATTTCCCACACTTGCTGCCTTTTTGGGCAGCTGCTGTTGCGCTTAAAAGCCGCCCAAGCGCTAAAACCACAAAAACCGCTGAAAAATGCAGCATTCAAAATGTCGATAAATCAGCGAGAAGACAATAGACAAATTATGCACTTGAAGTTACCCTGTAGCTAAAACAAACCCAAACTTATCTGCATGTATAAATATAAACCTAATTTTCTTTAAATTTTAAATATTAAATATTAGAAAATAATAATAATAAGCAGTATGTGCTTGTTTTAATTGAACAATTAATAGAGTATTTGTTAAATTTTAATTACCAACAAACGTCGTCAAATGGTAATTATTGTCTTTTATTGTTGTATTTTATATTTAGTTTCGATCATAATCTTAAATAGTAACTATTTTATTTTTGATTGAAATGAAATTTCTAACATAATCAGCTTTAAAAGTTTTCCTCAAAATCATCTCTCATCTCCAAGAGAGCTTTCTTGCGCAGGGTATTAAAATGAAAATATCTCTGTATAGTGAACGACAACAACAAAATGCCAAGCAACAGGTTTAACAAAGTTTTCTAGTTATTATTGCTGTTGTTGTTGTTGCTGCAGTGGCTTCACTTTTTTTCGGCAGCAACGAAAGGGCAGACAGATAACAAAACGGAAACCACAGCAGCAGATGAAAATTGTCAAAGGGGGGAGTTGGGAGGAGTAGAGGGGCTCTAAAACCACTCGTCAATGTTGAATGCTGTTGTCGAAGAGTTTTTCCTGAAAGTAAAATTACGCCGGCTTTTTCGCAGCAACAACAACGACAACCACAAACAAACAACAACGACAACAAAAGTCAAGAGCTTCAACAGCTTCATCCGCAAAACTGGACCCAAGTGGCTCCGCCGACGTCACTTTCACTTGTCGTCGGACGCCAAAAAAAAAAAAACCAACCAAAAATAAAAATAAACATTTATTTTTAAAAAAGTAACAAAATTGCTGCGCGTAATTTTCTGCAATTAATTTACAAAACTATTTTAAAGTTGAACGGGGGCTGTCGTAGGATTTCCTCATATCGATCGGCCTGCCTTTTGCAGCGGAACCAAGCCAAAAAAAAATTTAACGAAAAAAAAACAACTGCAACAATAACTACAAAAACATACGGCAACAACCGCAAACACTTTCGAAAGATTCGAATTATTTTTAGATCGACTTGCAACGAAAGACTTAGGCAACAAACTCAATGCGACTGCCTAATTGTGGCATGTTTAATTGTAAAAGTGTGTGAGTGTATGTGTGTGTGTGTGTGTTGGTGCTCTGTTTGAATTTAGCAACTGCCACGCCCATAAAGCCTGCAATGCCCGCCCGCCCGCACACACACACACACACTCTCGTGCATACATGGGCATGAAAATTGAAATTGTAAATTGGCTGCCCAAATTTTGACAGCTCGTGTGTTGGCTTAAATTATGCATTGAATCAATGGGCAGAGCCAAATGCAAGTGTCGCAAATTGTGAAGACGGCTGCCCACGCAACAGTCATCAACTTCCCTCCCCCTTCCCCACTCACTCCGCCTTCTCTTTACTCCCTTCACTTTAGCCATAATCTATCCACAATCTGTTTGGCCAGCTGCACGCTAAGACTTGGCAATTAAATGCACAGATTTGTTGTTGTTGTTATTTTGGTTGCCAAATTGTGCAACACTGCATCAACTGTGTCTAGACAGATGCCCAGATCCGACTACCGATCATTAGGCCTGACGACTCCAATCATATAAACTGTCATTTAAATGGGTCAGCTCTCATTTCAGATTAGATTGTCACGATGCGATTAATTAACTAATTACACAGCTTAAATACATTTGCTTACTTTGAACTTTAGCTGAAAATAGAAAATCGAATTTGGCTGAGACGAAGTTTTGAGAAAACAAAGATGGGAGAGCTGTTTTAAGACCATTGTTCAGTTATTCTTTAGTTTTGCTTGAAATATTTAAATATATGAAAACATTTTATTCTCTGACTGACAAAGGATTTTTAGAAAAGAAGGACTCCAAAATTATATATTCTATATATATATATATATATATATATATATATACAATATATAATAATAATATTAATAATCTATATGTTTCCTCTTGCTATAGTATATGATTTAATTAAAAAAATTTAATGTATTAATAAGGGGAATACATTTAATCTCAAATCGTGAGCAAACTGTTTTTGTGTAGAAACTATCTTGTTATTGAATTGTTCGATCCACTTAGGTTTTCTGTATCTGGATTAGACATCTTCAACTTTATATTTTAATAAAAAAGTTGTAAAACCGTTTTCACCATTCAATTAGCTATGGTTCTTGTTAAAAATGTGAATACTGTACATAAGTAGTAACAACTTAAAGATTCATTAGGTCTTAACAATAGAATATTCTTATATTTTTAATTCTTATATAATTAATATTTCTAGTTTTTAAAAAAATAAATAATAAAAATAATTAGAATATAAACTTCAACATCTTTTGTTGTTTATGGTAAACAGTTGGATAGTTTCTATATGCATATAAGCCTAATTATATTTATATTAAAAAGAGTTAATTAGTTTGACTTGCAAACTGGATCCTCATTTTGTTGCATAATGTGTGGCAGCTGTTGAAGTTGTACCAAGAGCACATAGCGCATATTGTTTACAGCATAGAATTTGTCAATAGGCTTGTGAAAATTCCCAGGCACTGACTGACTGACAGACTGGCAAACTGACAGACTGACTGAATGAGTGAATAAGTGAGCGAGTGAACGACTGACTTCCCGCCTGTTGATTTCCTGCATGTGCACCCACAACTTACAATCTTGCTATTATAATTGTGGCAGCAACATATCTGTGTGTGTGTGTGTATGTGTGTGTGTGTGTTTATGGTTGTATATTATGCAGTTGTGGCAGTTGCAGAGCGCACTTTAGCCACGTTGGGGTAATTAAAACGTCGCCTGCCGTGACAGACAGCGAGTTGAATTAAAATATCAAAAGCACGTGTAGCATCCACATTACCAACAACAATAATAACATACAGATAACTGTGAAATGTGACACTACAACAGCAACAACAACAACAATAGATGATCACTTGACTTACTGCGTTGCATTGGTTGCATCATCATCAACAACAACAGCAATAACATCATTCGCCATAATACATAGTTGGTGTGCGTGTGTGGTGGTGGGGGAGGTAGGCGGCTAGCTGGGCGTGGCAAACAGTTAACTGGCAGCACAAATTGTCCACTAACTGCACTCCAATTGGCATGCGCTCTATTTGCCAATCAGAACATTAACTTCCAATTGACAATCGAGTTTGTCAAGTTCGTTGCCTAAGTCTTTCGTTTCGCTTTGCTCTAACAATTAATTTAATGTTATGTTTTATTTGATTTACCATTAACATGGCATGTTCTAACAGTGATGATGTTGTTGTTGTTGTTTGTAGCTGTTGTTGCTGCAGCTGTTGTTGTTGTTGTTGCTGCACCCCCACTGTCTGTGGAATCTGAAGAGTTGAACTGGTCGCCGTTAAGCTGCTCCGCTTGAATGTTAATTTCATGCAGGCATTTTATGCAGACAAATGAATTGCTGATGAAGTTGACGGGCTAACACACACACATACACACACACACACAGACAGAGTGAAGCACACACGTGCGTTTGTCATGCCACAAGTTGAAATGTCAAAACATTTAAGTCCCAAAATGCAGTCGCTGACAATTTGCATTGTCTTCTTGTTGTTGCTCTTGTAATTGTTGCAGTTGTTGTTGTTGTTGTTGTTGCTGTTGTTGTCAATTATGTCACAGCTGTTCAGTTATTTTAGCTGCTATTTGCCATGTTGCGGCAACAATGGGTTAACGCTGCCCCAGCAGCCTTCAATTGAAAACGTGCGTCTGTTTTTTGGGCACAGATTTTTATACCTTTTTTTTTTCTTTTTCAATTTGTTGTCGTCGTTGTTGTTAACGTTGTCGTCGCTGTGTTTTCTTAAGGAATTTAGTACGTGGCTGTTAATTTTGGCCAATGGCAACGACATCTAGTCAGCATTTTAACAGTTGTTGCTCACATTTTGTATTCGCTTTAAGTTTGTTTAGTTTGGAGAATTTTGTTATCTTTAAGGCAAAGCCAATGACAATTGTTTAGTTGTAGATGTTGTTGTTGTTACTGCGATTACATGTATGCACAATTTATAAGACACTCTCAACGTTTTTGGGCCTTAATTTATGGCAGTTTATAATTCGAGACGGACTTATAAATCAACTCGTGTACCCTCAATAATTAACAAGTCCGCTGAAATAATATTATGTGTTACAGCTTGTTGGTGTTTTAATTATTGTTGTTCTCGCTGTTATTGATTAAGGCTCAGAAATATTGGACAGTTGAATATCGGAGATAATGATATAGATAGAGCTGCATGGGGATCAGCCAACTATTGCGATAATTAATCAAAACAATGTGCACATTAAAAAAGACAATTGAATAAATGAACAAAGAAATGAAGTTTTATTAACATCCACAAATCTCGTTTAAAAATGTCTTTAAATATGTTTCAAATGTAAAACAAGAGAATTTAAATACGGAAAATTTTATTTTTATTCAAAACTAAAAAAAATTGCTCTGAGTTTAAATTAAAAGAACAAATTAGGATTAAAAATATTTTCCGCTTAGAAATCGGCTCAGTTTTTCAATGTTATTGGTCTAAACTCTTGGTACCCTGTAAGTCAAACAAGTCAAATTTTGGCGTAAGTTTAAAAAACAAGTAATAAGAAAGTGTTTTGTGTACCATTTAGCTTGAGGAACAAGATTTCTTATTTTATGGCGGGAAACGGCTTCTGATCTCAATTGCGCTTAATGTAGCTTTTTATTAAACCGACTTTAAACTGTTTAATGGACTATAAAACAAACAACTTATAATAAATCCAGCAATTAATGTGATATCTATAAAAAATCGTGTAAAAGATTAATTGATTAATGAAAAAATTTTCTATTGCAAAAAGCTTAACAACTTATGTTATGCTTAGATAGTCTATTAAACTTTAAATAAAATAAAAACATGAGTTGATTCAAATAATTGACAGATGTTTATTACACTGATTTTGGTTTGAAGAGAGTTATGCAATTGGTTACAATTACAGTTTATTCACATTGGGCAGCAGCAATGCCTCTCAAACAGTATTTGAAACCAACATATGTAATTGGTTTTTGTATTTGAATTCGTCTTTGTATTCGTATTTATATCAAGCTACCTAATCTGGTTAAACAACAATCATTGCACGCATTCGCATTCGCATTCACATTCACATTCGCATTCATACTCACATGGTTACTCATAGATGTATTCGTATTTGCCATCTAATTGTGAGTTTTATTTAGATTTGTGAACAATTACAATTATAGTATAGGCGGGGCAAGGTCGTCGTTTGGTTGAATGAAATTAACATTTCAAATGACTTAATACAATTTAATTGCCATAAAAAATGGAGTTGGTTGCAGCTGCCACACGCATTTGGCAGTGGAAATTTGTGGCGAGATGAAAATGAAAATCGAGTCGAGTGCAACGCACTGAGAAAAACTGGTAACCAATGAGGCACACTCCAAACAGTTTTATGGTAACAAAAATAACAACAACAACAACAACAAGTGGTCTGGCCAATTCGAGGCACTTGAAAACCTTGTGGCCAATTTAGTTAGTGTTGCCTCCTGGCTGCATATCATTAAAATGGCCTGCACTTGTCAGTGCTGTGCCACGCCTCCTTACCGCCTCTCCCGCCTTCCCTCTTTCACTTTCAATTGCCCAGTGGGCAGTTCAACGTCTCTTTCCGCGTGTGTCGTTTTTTTTTATATTTTTCATTTTGCGTGTATTTCTAGTTTTCCTTCTTCGCAATTTTATTTATTATGGCGCACTTCAAGGAAAAACTTTCGCTGCATGCAATTTATGCAGCATTTCCTGTCCATTAACACAGACCTAATAAATAAAAATGAAATTATTACAATAATAAGTGCGAGCCAAACTAACTTTTGAAACTCCAACACGTGCATTATGCAATTTCTGGGTAATTGGGGAAAACTCTAAATGCCCCGAAAAAGTTATTCATTTCATTTTTCTTTTGGTTTTTTATTGCATTTGCAATTCATGCAGCAAATTCCATGAAGGAAATAATGAAAATAACAAGGGCAACATAGACAAAAACAACAACAATCGGAAGTCAACAATTGACAATCAATCTCTGACTTTGTACCTCCAAAAAATGCTTTATAACAAATCTTATTACCGTGTTTATGTTGAATTGAATCAAAGGGCGGCGATTTGAAGGAAATCTCATCATAATATGATATATGATAATAATAATATATATATTATTAATAATATATTATTATTGATTTTAAAAATAAGACATGACAACTAACAAATTCAGCAGCAGTTTTTATATTTTATTTGGATTGACAATAAGTTGAATAATAAAATTAATTTTTTAGATAATATCAAGAGACTTTTCAATGTATAATTAGTACTTAGCAAAAGTCCTTACTAAAAGCTGAGCTATTTTGTTTATTTATTTAATTAATTATAAATTATTATTATTATATCTTAGGTTTTAGACGGACAGGACATGACAGAAATAAACTTAAAACTGACAGAAGTAGAGTAATCGAAATGTTACTTTATACAAAGCTCATTTACCCATTTTAAAGCATTTTTACCGGGTATACAAATGATTTATAAAACGTGTTCAACTATAATGTTTGTGAAATATTTAAAGTAGAATGCTTATCAGTATAGTTCAACTGATACAAGTAAAAAACTGAAATCTATAGAGTTAAAAGGTTTATTATCTTACTTAAACACAATGTTATTTAGATCAGCGCAAGGCTAAAAAAGAAAAACAAAAAAAAACGTTGACTGAAATATATTATTATGGCAATTGTGCATAAATACGAGTACTTTCCATTTTGTAGCTTGTACAGTGTACACTCATATAAATACGACTTTAAACAACTGACTTTATGTGGCATGTGCTCAAATTGTTGCTGTTGTTGTACTATAATGTACTACTCTAATAATTGTTTTGCTTTATGGCCAAACAAAAATTGACATGACTTTTAAAAGAAACTGCACTGGTATTTTTTGTTTATGTTTTTTTTTATCTCTCTTTTTTTTTGGGTTTTATTCGCTTGTTTGTGGCTAGCTTGGAAGTTTTCTGTTTTCTGTTTCGTTTTGGCCTAAATTTTGAGAGTGCCCAGCCCCAGACTTGGACCCAGACTCGGAAAGACTGTACAACATTGCAATGAGTGGCAGACAAGTGGCAGACAAACTTTAAACTTAAACACTAACTCGATACTACAACTAAATGATCGATGATCATTGATCGACACTAATGCTCATACAAACAGACATTAGTATTGATATAAGAAGCATACGAGAACTCGTATTTAGTTTACCCTTCCCTTTTTTTTTGTCTGACTGTCGAAACACAAACGTTACGATCTTAACCCAATTGATATTCACAGACTCAGTCTGAGTGTTAGTGATATACCTAATCATAAAAGCTAAGAACTACTTTAAAGATGATCGAGCTTAAAGTTTGAAATCACGTTTTCCTCGAAGAATATTTGTTTGTTTGTTTTTTCTTAACAACATTTAAGATTTGAGGATTTACAAAATAAACTGTTTGTTTGCTAAAGTTGCCTCTTCAGATTTTTCCCAACAAATACACGTGATATACAGTAAGTAATTGAGGAAATTCTGAATGTATTTAAACAATTTCATAATAATAAAGAAACCTAATGTGTTAGAAGCTCAGCTTGATTTTTCTTAAAGTTGAATCTGCTTAAAGCTAAAGCATTGTTGATTTTGAAATATTGCTTAGTACATATTATTTTTAGTTGTTTTATTTTGTTAAATTTAATTTCCCAATGATTTCCCTTTTATAAAACAAATTGATCTTTAAAGCTACAGTTATTAAAAGTTTTACTTGATTTTTATTATTTTCCCTTATTTTAAACTTTGTAATGAATCAATTTGATAAAAAAAAAACAATATGTTTAATCTAATTTTCTTACTAATATTATGTTTAATAGTCAAAGCAACGAACTGTTTTGGATATTTCGAGTCTAGTAGCTTATTTAGGAAACTTTTACAGGTGATAGAAGTATAGCTTGATTTTTATTATTTCCCTTATTTGAAACTTTGTTATGAATAAACTTGACTAAAAATATTTATTTTAATATAATATAATAGCTATATATACTATAGTCAAAGCAACGAACTGTTTTGGATATTTCGAGTCTTGAAGCTTGTTTAGGAAACTTTTACTTGAATCTCTCTCAATATTCACAACATAAAATAGAATTGTCGACTTCAACTTAATCGCCAAGCAATTATAACTAATATTAAGTTATCTTAAAATGAGTTTATCTGCACTACTTTTAAGTATGTCGTTGCCTTTCAGTTTAGCATTAAGAATGCTAGAAATCTAGATATGAGTTTATTTTCACTTGTTTGAAGTGTGTCGCTTAATCTCCGGTGTTTTGACAGCATTTAACTTTAACCGGCTGCAAAGTTGAACTGTCATTAATGGGAGGGGAGGGGAGGGGAGGGGAGGGGAGGGGAGGGGAGGGGAGGGGAGGGGAGGGGAGGGGAGGGGAGGGGGCGCTGCATATGTTAATACTTATTTTGTATATCGTATTTATTTAATTTAATTTTCTTTCTCAACTTACGTTAATTGAAGAGGCTGCTGATGTTTCTTTTGTTTGGATGTTATTTGCCGGCGGTGATTGTTTGTTGTTATTATTATTGCTTTTTGTTATTTATCAGCAATTTTCTCTTGGTTGTTGTAGTTGTTGTTGTTGCCGTTGCTGGTGTCGTTGTTGCTGTTGTTGTTGTTTTTCATTAGCAAGTTGAATGAAATGTCTGTTTCTGTTTCTCTGTTGATCTTCAGCTCTGAAGCTGCTGCGTGCAATTAAAATTCAACAAATTCCATTTCACTTTAACACACTCACACATACACACACTCACACTAATAAGCACAGCAACCAAAATAAATAACAACAACAAAAAAAAATACAAATAATCTCACACACAGTCAGATATTAAGAGATGCTGCTGCGTTCGATCAATGAAACGCAAACATTCAAACGAAAAAAAATCAAATCAAAATTATCAACAGCCAAAGATAAACGATAGAGAGAGGAGAGAGAGAGAGAGAGGGAGGAAAGTGACCGTTAAACCGCACAGTTTGAGTTGCACTGACTATGAAAAGCACACGGCACTTGTTCACTTTTGCTTTGCTTCAATTCGCTCTTCCTTTTTAACTCGCTTTTTTCTTCTTCTTCTTCTTGTTGATGTTGTTGTTATTGTTGTTGTTTGATATTCACTTTGCGTTTTGCGTTGCGATCGCTTGGCGCGTTCGTCGCTGACTGAGCTGAGACGGCGACTGCGACTGCGCGAACGTAACTAACTTTATTTTCGGTTTGCCGATGTCGCTGCTAAAGCTGCGCAGTGTTGTCATTTTAGCTATTAAATGGCTAGATTTTATTTATTAATTTATTAATTTTTTCCTGGCGCTTCAAGTAAGTTAACTCGTTTGAAAGTTTCATTAATGATAGTGAAAAGCTTATCATACTAACAAACTATACATTAAGCTGTATATATAAACTGGATGTATGCAGATTTTCTAATTTTTATTTGATTTATATATCTTACATATTTATTTAATATCTTAATTATTTCTACCTATCGCAACAAGAACTTTCTTACATTAATACTTAAGTGACTAAAGTTGTGGTAATTTTGTAATTGCGAAAGCCATAAAATTTAAAGAAATTTTATTAGCTAGAAAGCTGGCCATTTTTTAAAATGATTCGACTACTTTTCAGACTTTCATTTAACACAAATATATTTTAATAAAAAACAAAAATATATTGTGATAAAAATCAATATATTTTCTATAGATATTCATAGCAGTAAAACAAAAATAATATAATTAAGTTTTTGTTGAAATTTATTTATTTATTATTTATTTTACAAAATTAGTACTGGTAGTTGTACCTTTGACTCTATAAAATATTTTTTTAATAAAGTGTTATAATGTGTATGAATTTTAAAATGCGTGTTGTATTTTAAATATTAACCTAAAATCGGAATTTTCTTATAAAGTTTAATTCATAGAACACTTTTATCAATATTGGTAGCTTTTGTAGTTATTTCTCGCAATATTTTTCAAAGTAATAGCTATTTAAAGCCAAGAAATTCTGGCAACACTCAAGCTGCGCTTTGAGCTTTATTTGGGCTTTGGTATGTCGTCGCATTGTTGTTGCTGTTGCTGCTGCTGACGTTAACTTTACAACCTGTTCGCGTAAATCTGCGTTTAAAGAAGTGCCGACAACAAACGGTAATGAGCGTGCAGCGCATGCGCACGGCAACAACAACAACATCAGCAACAACAACAACAACAATGACGGCTGCTTTCGAATTGAACTTTTTAGCCTCGCAGCTTCTTCTCCATCATCTCCATTCAGCAGTTGCTGTGACGTCAGCAGACATTCTTAAGACGAAATGTGAAACCAATTGAAAGCTCAAGTGAGTTTTCTTCCACTTTTCCAAGCGCTTTAACCAAACACCTGATCAATTTATCTCTGTATGTCTCACACATACTACTAATACATACATGTGTCTCATATCTGTATCAATAATGGCATAATAAATATTTGATTTTTGAATTTTGAGCATAAGTTTAACTGTTTGCTCTGCGAGTTGTTCAAATCAACAAATTTGCACAAAATTCAAGTTTTTCGACTTTTTCAAATGCACTTTTCATACATTATACACTTTGCTGTTGATATTTTGAATTTATCGGCCAACAAGTTGACAACAATTGAGTTAAAAATATCATAAAGTTGTATGTAACCAACAATTGAAGGGAGTGTCCGAAGCAATTAAAATTGTTTTACAAATTTCTCTGTGTAAAATGATGAAATGCGTCAATTTAACGAGCTTGGTTTAAGAAAAAAAAAAAACATATTTAAAACAGCCAGAATATAAAAAACAAAACACACTGCACATATTTTCTAACATTTTAAACGAGCTCATTTTACATTTGAAGTTGACTTTTGGAAGTAAAATACAATTTTAAAATTGTTTTTAACGTTTTCCTATATAAATATATAATTGAATTTT
Organism: Drosophila neotestacea; assembly: GCA_035044365.1. Taxonomy (NCBI): domain Eukaryota; kingdom Metazoa; phylum Arthropoda; class Insecta; order Diptera; family Drosophilidae; genus Drosophila; species Drosophila neotestacea. Next base: position 1,628,779 of record JAWNMD010000799.1, read on the forward strand.
AATTTATGGTTTGTAGCAATCTTTATAAGCTGTCAAAAAGTGAGCTGTTATAGGAAAAAGCTTTTAAGGAAATCTTGTTCAACGTCTCCTAAATTTGCACTTATTTTATGGGTGTGTTATTGATAATTTTTGAGGAAATTAATATTTAGTTTACATATTCATATTTAAGCAATTGTTTGATGATATCTTTTCTTTTTTGGGTCTCGCTTCTCGTCTGCTGAACATGTATAGTAAATTGAAAGTATTTTTGTGCGAAACTGAAACCCGTTTAATATCAGGTTAAATCGCATTTTGCTTGTTGTTATTGTTATTTTAATGTTTGTCTTTATGTTAATTGAAATTGTTGTTGTGGTGTTTGGTGTTTTGGAATTTGACAAGTGTTCTTGTTGTTTCGCTTGCCAATGTGAAAATGTGACGTGTATACATTTTTTTAGTCAATTATATAATCATAGTGCGGTCAGAGTTCGTTATACCCATTTAATAGATCAAAAACAGGGGGGGGGGGGGTAAATTAACATTTGGTATTATGATCGTAACTGTTGCAACTGCGCAGACGATAAACGAAATTTTTAAGCCTCATAAAAGCAGTTAAGCCAAAACAAAAACAAAAACGTAAACTAAAAAAAAGTATTATAGGCCATTTGAATGAAGCGAACCCAAACGAAAATTGAGTAATTAAATGTAAGTGCAGCCAGCGGCACCTTAAGTAGAGCGTTCAACTTCATTAGTGTGTGGTACTATGTGAAAGCCTTTTAGACTCGCGTCGCAGCTAAAAATTGAATACATCAAAATGATTTGGATTTTGCAACACGAAGCTGACAAGAATGCTGGACAAGCTGCATTGAAAGTGGTCAACGAGATTTACGCAAGTGCACAGCAAGTGTCCGGATACCAAAAATAAGAAAAATAAGAAGAAAAAAAACCCTCCTCCTTGCAACCAGGCAGCAAGTGGCAAGCAACGTTGACTGGTTTCCATTTCTTGTTGTTGTTGCTGTTGTTGTTGTTGTTGTGGTTGTTTGCCTTCTTATCCTAACCGTGCAAGCTTTGGTTATTTATGTAAGCTGCTGTTGCAGCGATTGCAAGCGACAAGTTTGTGTCTTAAGTCTTTCGTTTTTGGCGCTCATAAATTGTTTTGTTTTTCGTTTTCCCCCCATTTGTTTGTTTCCCCCATTGAGAGCATTGCAACAGGCAGATAGACAAACTCACACAGCATGATAAGCAGAATAAATAATCAAATCGATGCATTAAAATTGCACATTTACTGTTGTACTAACTATTTGCAGTTGCAACAAGTTGCAAGCTGCTGCAAGTTACATGATAGCCAACAACCAATTAACAATCGTACATATTAATGCATATTTTAACGAGTTAAGCAACCTACCAATACCTTATATTTACAATAATTATGTGCCAAGTATGCTGCAATCATTTTATTTTTTTCGCCAGCTTTCTCAATTTGTTTAGGGATTGTGAATGGAAAAACAACGAAATGAATTGTTGTTGTTGTCTTTGGTAGAGCTTATTGATGTCATCAAATTGTACTGCAATTATAATTGTTATTTGATTTTAATTCATCGACCCGTTAGACACTGCATGATTATGATATAATATAGCGATCATATCTGTAGATAAGATTATCTGTTTGTTCTTGCACCGCTATCTCAAGTTTATCTCTTTCATCTATCTGCAACTATCTGTTGTATTGTACCTATAAACTGTACTTATTATTTACAGTCTATAATTATTATTAACCAACATTTGCTTACTCTAAAATTCTTCAGAGGATTTCTAATTCTTTATCATTCAATCAGCAGCCATGAAGCTAAAATCAGATCATATATTTCATGTAATTAGTTAGTCCCTATTATCCATTTAGTATTTATAAATCAAATACTGTTTGCATATTCTATTATTTCTGCTTTATCTAACTAATAGGTTCGCAGTTATATCATTCTTATTGACTGAAATTTACCGTATTTCAGCAGTTATAATGTTGCAACTTTAAAACAATGTAACAAAAGAGATGCCAAAACTTAACGGAACAACGAAAAAGTTAGCTAACAATATTGCTGGCAGCAATAAAAAGAATTTTGTTGAGCAGTTGATATGATTATAAGCAGATATGATATCATTTACCTGGCTAATCTGCTAAGTAAATGCCAAGTGGCAAGTAGCATGTGGCATGTGGCAAATATCTCTGGCTTAAGTTCAGTTGATGTTGATTAATCGCCTGGCAATTCGATTAAGCCAAGCCTCAAAAATGCCAGAAACCAGAGTGAGGTACAAAAGACTCACACACACACACACACACTCTCACACACGCTGACAGAGACAAAGAGGTGGTAATGCATGTAAATATGCCAATGATCTTTCGCCGAGGCACACCGGCAACAACTTACACTTTTTACCGGCTACGACGTTGACTGCTTTCACTCTTGATTGGATTCTTTCATAAACTTTGAACACACACACAGGTAGACCAACTGTTTAGCATGTGTATGGCAAAGAGAGCGAGTTGGAAGAAAGACATAGTGTGAGAGAGAAACCGACAGCTACTCAGCATTTCTAACTTATTGACGCTGCGCACGGGGCGTATGCGCAATTTGCCATGTCCGTATATCGCCTTCTCGTGCGTAATTAGCGTGCAATCGACAAAGACAAGACGCAGCAGCAGCAGCATCAGATGTAGCAGATGATGTGAAACCTGCCTGGCCAGTTGGCAAATCAAATGATTAATGAACTTAGACGCTTGCCAATTGTTTGACAGAAGTAATTATGAGAGACCACATAATGAGCTTGTTTCAAAAATTGGAAAACAGGATACGGGCAGCTCTAACGCTCTCTTTCTTCCTCTCCATCGCATCATCTGACTCAAACTCACTCTCTCTCTCTCTGTCTCTTTAGATGTCATCATCATCAAGCTAAATGGGCTGCCCACTTGAGTTGATTTCCCACAGCGCGGGTGCTTAACCGACAGCAACAACAACGGAATCTATTAAATATGCATAGGTTCCCCAACAACACAGCAAATAACAGCAGCAACAACGACAACAACAACAGCAACAACTATGGCTATCAGCACTCATCGATTTACAGTCAAATTTTCGAGTGAAAAAGAAAGTGAAGCTGGCAACTGGTCAAAATCAGCAGCAAACTGACCAATTTCGAATTCGAGCTCAAATTCAATTTCAATTTTCGACTTTTGTTGTAATTTCTGCCATAAACATGCCAAAAACTCTCACACACACACACACACAACAGATGTTAAACGATTTTCTATGCTTTTCTATTATGCAAATGGAATTTGCTAAAGTCAAAGATGAAGTTAAAGTCGACATGCTTGTCCAATGGTTATGTATGGTATGTCTACCACAATCGTTAACTGACTAACACTGCATACATTTTAAGATACAACTTTATATATACAACTTCAGATACAACAATGTATATATAAGTATACAACATAGCTGAGGCAACAAACACTTTAGGAAAAAACAAATTTTGTAAGGAGCTCAGTCTGGAATACTCTTACATCTCGTATTTCAATTAAGGTTACAAATCAAACTTACTTTTAAACCCAAACTAGTCTGCTTTCTCTACGAAAACATTTAAATTCAATTATTTAAGAAACTTGCCACTAAATTAAACATATTTCAATGCCAATCATTTATTATATTTATGATTTTTATTATATTTATTGTAATAAAAATTTAGCTGTATCTTTTAGACGGACCTTCACTTGTTATCTAATTTAGATTATTAACAATTTATTTTAATAGCCTAGAATAAAGTGAACAATTTCTCAAGGCTCTTTCTAACAGTATCTCTTGCTTTGGTTTTAAAAAGATATAGCAAACTGGATGAAGTTAACATAAGCAATAAAAAACATTCGAGTCATTGAATATTTAAACTATTTGGGTAAATGCAATATGTACATTAATAGATTACTGACAAAATAAGCACCATAAATTTTTAGGATGAAAAAAGAAGATCAAATTGAATAATTGAATTAGATAAGATTGAAAAATAGTTTTAAAGAAATACCCACAACAGATTTTTGTTATTGCGTGTAACAAATTATATGTTAAATAAGTCGTAAAAGAATAATATTTTCAAATTCTATTATTATTAAAATATTGTTTTCTACAGATTGAATAAACGATCAGCTTGTAAGCATCTCTTTTTCATTTCTTGAAGATTTCAGTTGCTAATTGAGATTCAGGCATTTCTATTATTAACTGATTAAAAAGGTAAATATTCAGCTCTCTTTTATAAACGAAATCTGTATAGTATATTACCACATATAGTTTGTATGTTTTTGAGTTGTTAATGTTGATTTGCTGCTCGCGCATTAGCATAAATTGGCAAAGTCAAATAGCTTAAAGCTAGAACTTTCCCCACGGCGAAACTTTTGGGCACAGCCGACACCCGCACCCAACCAAATGCCAAACAGCGCACAGCTAATGCATATCTATATAAGTATAAATAAAGCTAAATATATGCACACATTTGAGTGTGTGTGTGTGTGTGTGTGTGTTTGTGTGATGGGCACACTTCTACTCTTGTTACAGCTGAACTGCGTCTCTTTCTTCTTTTCACTTGGCGCGCAAAATTAAGCGCAAAAAAAATAAATTGAGTGGAAACTTTTTCCATATGCGGGCAACTTTGGAAAAATGCTAATTACAGTTGTTAAAGGTGCGCACCAAAAATGAAAATTGCTGATGCAAATGAAAACAACAACAACAACAGCAACCAACAACAAAGTGAACAACTGCAGAAAAAAAAAACAAACGAGAGCAAGAGCAGTTTAAATGCGTTCTGCAGCATCGAGCAATACAAAAGACTTAGGCAACGAACTTGCACAGTGTCCATACCATATATAAACAAAGTGCGCTACACCAAATGTTGCACATACTGCACAGTGCATCGTCACTATAAGACACGTCTAGAACATTGTGCTCAATACATTTTATGATAACTGCTAAATACAATTAAATAACATATTTTTTCTGTTGTAGTTAAAAGTTAAATGTTAATACTCATTAGGAAGTAAATTTAACATATGAAATCATCATCAGAAATCATAATTTAGATATGATAAACTTACTGATAATCTCAAGTAAATTGGAAAGTAAGACAAATAAGATGAGATCATTGAAGATTTTGGAAAGCTTCAATAGTTTTCGAATCAAAATACGTAAAATGTATAGAAAATACATATAATAATATAATTTAAGAAATTTATAAAATCTGTTTTTATATGTGCAATAACCTTAAGTTTCAAATAGATTATGTAAACTTTTAGAAAAAATTAAGAAAAATAATTTAAGAAAGCAATTAACATATAGTATAAAATAAAGAAATTTGGAAAGCTTTAATATTAAATAACAATCTGTATTTTGATTTTTAAAATATCAGAAACTTGCATAAAATAAAAGGTGTATGTGCATATTAGAAAAGATAAGAACGTTTTTTATAAACTGTCCTTCTGTCCGTTTGTCGAAAGAGGTTAAATATAAAAAATATTAGTTATACTTTTAAACAAATTATTACTAATGAAAAACGAGATTTTTTAACTGATATTACACATTCAATCAATGTTAGGTTTGCTTTTATCAAGATATGTATATATAAAGAGCTTCATCTTTAATCGATTGTTTATATAATTTTAATATTTTGTGGAAAAAAGACATACCCAATGCACTTATATGCAAATATCTTAATATTTGTCTTTGATTATCTTGAGCTGCATACCAGGCTTAAGAACAAGCACGTTTGGCGACTGTCACAAAGAAGTTAAGACTGTAGTTGCTGTTAAGTACGAGTACTAAGTTATCTTTGCCGCTCGATCAGCGCGTTGCAGTTCATTACATTACTCGTACTCCCATTTAAATTCGTAGTTGTATTCACATTGATGCATTGTACATGTTGTGAGTTATTCTGAGGGCCACATTCATCAGAGTGGGTGATGTTGACTGACCCGGCATGCCTTGAATACGCAATTTAGAATACTAAACGAATACTGAAAACGAATATGAAAACGAATACAAATACAAATACGAATACGAGTACAAACACGAATGCAAATGCTAAACACGAATTGAAATTTGCAATCGAATGTGGATCGAGGTTAATGCATGCTATACTATAGTCTCTCATACCGCGACAAGTGAAAACGTTGGCGACGAATCTCAAAAACCGGCTGCGTCTCACAATTCTCGACTTTGTCTCCCACTACCACTCCCACTCCCTCAGCCTCAGCCTCAGCCAATTAGGTCTGGGCTGAGCTGTAGCGGTCATTCACATCGCTTGTTGTCTCACTTTCACTTGGCTTCATTATTATCATTCATCACGATCATCCTCATCATTGAGTAATCACAATCACAGACGAGTAAGAACGCTATAGTCGAGTCGCCATCAATAAGACTTTATATTGTTATAACTTAGATCATTCGACGACACTACCATTTTTGTTAGGGACAGAAAAATAGATCTTTATTCAGTTTCGAGGCAAAACAACAATGCATATGCGACAACAACGACAATTCAAGTTAAGAGCTATATATAGATTTCCATTATAATAATAGTATATATATATAAATATAGTACGTATATAGGTATATAAGTTAAAGCCAAGAATTGATTCATTTGGGCATTGAAAAGTCCAGATCCGACGATCGTTCCATTGCCTCTTCAATATCCACATTCAGATCATCGTCTAGTGTTGGCGCCATTGCCGGCAGCAATAGAAACTCATTGAATAGAAAATCGGCATCCATTGATTGCGTCTTGCCGTTATAACCACGGACAATGCCACGCTTTGGTGGCTCTATAAAGCGTTCCTTGACAATCAGTGCACCTGGATGTGGTGCATTCGTCGTCAGTGTAGTTGCTGCCTCTCCTGCTGCTGCTGCTGTCGTTGTGCTGCTGCCAGCATCCGTATCCATTGAACAACAGACGGAGAGTGCATTGGGCATTCGATTATAATTGGTAACTTGGGCAAATTGGTAAGTGGGGACAGCACTTGACTGTTGTCGCTCCCTTTCACGTTCCATTTCCCGCATATGCTGCGGCGAACCATAGTTGAGTGCACCGGAACCAGATGGAGCACCACTGCTCTTCAGATTGATGCAACTCTGCGTATGCGAAACATTCGCATAGTCATCCTTGGTGCTCACAAGTGGTACACGCTTCAGCGTGTTGCTCTCAAATGGAAAATTTGAATTGGACGTTGATTGTGTTAGATTTTCGAATTTTCGGAGTCGTGCATCCTGACGCAATTGTTGTGCCGCCGCTGGCAAATTGATAGATGCATGCAACACATTAGCCTCTGGAGCGCATTCAAACAAACTGATTTGCTTCTGCATGCGTGGCGAGATTGGATCATGGGCACGTCGTACACTCGGACGTGAGTGCTCCGGCGACGCTTGAGTTATTTGCACAGGCAATGCAAAACAATACTTGGGATCATCGCTGTCCACCTCGGGTGGTTGTTCAGCATGCGAGGGACAGCAGTAGCACATCTCCAACTTGGGATCCAAGTCCGGTGGCAGCGATGGTGTCGTCGCTGCCGACAGCGTTGCCTCCTCATCGTCATCGAATCCCTATAAAAAGGAAACAAAAATATGTAATCAAATAAACAGCTTTTGAAATTAAAGAAAATTTAGTTTTCTTCTGTTGATCCCGCTTGGAAATCGGTTCAGTAATTTCAAAGTACCTGACAACTTTCACAAGTATTTACTTACATCCACGGAGAGCGTCATGGAACCCTTGTTGGCCACCATGCTCAGATCAAGATCAAGGTCCATGCCGCTAACTGGTGTTAGGCAGGCACTACTCGGTTCCATTTCATCGCAGACACTGAGCAGAATGTGGCCTCCGAGAGCACGAGTGCCAGTTGTTTGGAGTGTATCCTGATTCATGGGCATAAAGGAGCGAGGATCATTTTGATCCGATTCATTGATTAGTACAATATCCACAGTAGTTGACAAACTGTAAAAATAGTGAATTGAGAATTAAGAGAGAGAAAGAGAGAAAGGGAGCGTAGAAGAGAAAGGATAATCTCACCTGTGCAGCGGTTGTTGCGATTGTTGTATCGCACTCTCCATATCCTTGTTCTCGTCCTGCTGATCTTGCCAAACTTGTTTGTCATTCGTTTGGTGATGTTTCAATTGTTCAGATTGTTAGTTTATAGTTCACATCAGACATTGTGAGAATTAGTGCAAAGGAAAGGTCAAGAGGAGAGTGAGAGAAAGAGAGAGTGTGAGAAGCTCAGCGCAGGGATTAGCAAGCTGAAGCTTCTTGTAAGGCAAGGCAAACGATATAAAAACCGAGCGAGATACGAGTAGAGAGAGAGAGAGCCAGAGAAATAGCGATGCGTGCGATAAAAAGAAAACATTGTACGTTATAGCAAAGAGAGTGTCGTGCAGGGGAGAATATGTCGAGAAAGAGAGAGAGAGTGAGAGACAGAGCGCGCGAGGCGAGAGTGCGAGTGTGTGTAAATCTTTATTCTCATACGCATCTTAAGTAAACTCGTTACTAAATACAATTCTGTGGATCGCATGAACTTACAAAATCATAAACATTACTTATAAATAATTGAAATATACAATTTGACTTGAAAAATATGATCAAGAGATAAGATAAGATCTCTATAAATAATCATATATACAGGGAGATATAATATTAAAAAACACTCTACAAAAAATATCAATCATGTGATGGTTTAATCCACTGAAAATCAAAGAAAGAAAAAAGAGATATTTAAAATAAAATACACTGATATTAAGTTAATATGCTGAATAATTGTAAATGAATTGTTAATGAATCTTTTGAGGAGGTACAACAAATGAATTTAATAAATGTATTAAACAATACTTAAATGAACATTAGATAATTTTGAGCAATACAAGTTGAAAATTGAGTTGATAAAACAGCAGATGAGAGATCAATCAAATTAAGATGAGTTGAGTTGAGATGAACAGATCACTGGTTACTGGTTACTGGTTACATTCACGTGCTCCAACCGATGACTGACTTACGATTTTGGAACTTACGCTGTTTCTTCGATGCCAGAAGTTTGTTCATTTCCTCATCGTTGGACTCCTCGATATCCTCGCTAACTGGTATATTGGACAAACAGGTACCCGTTGTTGAATTCATCTCACTGCCGCCAGTTTGAATATCTCGTCGCACTGCGGAATCCGGTCGGACCATAATGGAGGAGACGACACCCATTGTATCTGCTGAGCTTAATCCAGCCGATAAGGTTGTGCCAGCAACAGGAACCAGTGACTTATTGGCGCCAGGTACATCATGGACGCGTGGCGGTGAGCCCGTCGGCGTCTTAAAGATCTGCGCAAGGATCATGTCCTGCAGAAAGCTGTCCAGCTTGCGCAGCGACAGCGCATTGTGCAGAGTCTCCAGTGGTCGGATCGGCGGCACATCACCAAATCCTAAATATGTATTTCAATTAACATTGCTTACATACAACACAACAAACACATTTATTCAACACATATCTTTTGATATTTGACGTGTGGAGAAGAGGATTTTGGTAAAGGGAAAGGGAAATGGTAGTGGTGGTGGTAGTGGAAACATTGGATTCAGAGTTATATACAAAGGATCTACACACTATAGATTATATCGACTTGTAATATTATTAATAACTATTTAGACAAGTGTGCGTATGAAAGTATGAAAGTATGTATGTGATTGAAAAATACTACACGAATTTTTCATCAGTTTCTTGATGTTTATTTATTTATTTGTGCTGTACACAGATTCTACAGAAATCATTAACGAAAGTTCAACATTTCCAAACTGGACAGAGTTATATACGTAAATAGATTCTTTGTCTATCTCTACAAGACATAATACTGGTATTATTTAGAAATTGTTTATTTTTATTTTCCCAAAATAATATCAAGATTTGTTTGTATTTTTAGAGTTCCAAATTACGTAGTTTACAGAAAGTATTAGAACATCGTTCTTTTTAGAATTAATTTATTTACTTTCTATATTCTTAAAAAATAATAAAGTCTTTCAACAAATTTATTGTTTTTACTTATCTAACTGTTCACTTATAGTTCACATGAATATCTTGTACACTGCAAAAAAAAATAATATAAAAAAATATATATTTTATATCAAAAAACAACAACAAAAAATACAAAACTAAGAGCTGAGTTTCATTAGGTTTACGAAATCAGTTTTTAAAACATAAACATACCTAATCTTAAGACTCTTTCAATAAAAATTCCACATAACAAATATTTCTATGTTATATTGAGTTGATTATTACATGACTAGAATTTTTGCTTCTGTATCTGTTTCTGATCTAATCTAAATGTTCTACTATTTCTCCAACATTTTATTTTTTAAAGATGTTTGCTTTATCAAATTAAATTTAGATATAAAAAGTATATCGAAGATCTGAAGACCTATACATAAATTGCTTTATAGATAGAATATATCAAAGCTAAGAACTTCGAGGCTTTGATTTCTTGTGTCGCACTATTGGATTTGCAATTTGCTGGTGATGTAAATATATATGTACGTAACTATATACAGTTAGTCAAGTCAGATTTTTGACAAAATGAACAATTTACATATTTATTTGTTTTGCAAAAATAATATACAATTCCTTGATATTTTACATTATATTCTTTTTATTATTAATAAATAATATGAACGCTTTTTACAACCAAAAAAATAAATACCATTTTAAATGGAAATGATTTTTGTTTCTTTGTAAAATTAAGAAGTAATGCAATCTATTTTAAAAATATGAAACAAATGTGCGCTTCTCTAATTTTGATAAAACAAATCTGGCCGATGGCTCTACAATTTTCTGATCTTGCCAATAACATTACAGGGTAGATTAACTTAAGGTTTTTTTTCTTACCGGCACGTTTATCTACCCTGTAATTATAAGTTTGAAATTTTGTACTCCTATCGGCAAATTGATCTAGACTGTAAGGTTATCGACAAAATAAGAAAGCAGTCCTTACTTGACTAACTGTATATATAAATAAATATGATGATGATATTGGATCTTTGTGGTTGGTGTGTTGGGAATTGTGTGTGTGTGTTTGTGTGTGTGTGTGTGTATGTGTGTGGATTGTTTGTGGATTGTGTGTACTTACCGGATGATGATACCGGTATCATATCGCGTAGATTTGGGGCCGATGAACTGCCGCTTATAACTGCCGTACTGAAAAGGCTATTCGCGCTGGTTGCCATCTTTTTGCTAAAACCACCGAAACCCAACATTTTCATATAGGACATCTGGCCGGCAATACTGTGTCTTTGGCGACGCGACGATGTTGACGAATTGGCCGATGATACCGATGCCGATACCGAGACCGAAACGTTGCTATCTGTGGCGATTGTATTTGTACAACAAGACGGGGGCGTTGTGGTGATGTTCATTGTAGTAGTAGTTGTGATAGTAGTAGTGATAGTAGTGTTTGTTGTTGTTGTTGTTGTTGTTGTTGTTGTGTACGTATTTGTGTTTGTAATTGTATTTGTGTTTGTTGTGTTGATGATGTTTGTTTTTATTTTGTGTTGTGATGCGTCAATTGAGGAAGGATCAATTGGATTGAATTGGTTAGTACAAGGTTGATTAGAAGACATTGTTGCTGTAGTATACGACAAAGCTGTTGCTGTTGTTGTTCTTGTTGTTGTTGCTGTTGTTTTTGTTGCTGTTGTTGCTGCTGTTGCTGTTGCTGTTACTGTTGTGTCTGCTGCTGCTATTGTCTCTGTTGTTTCTGTAATTGCTGTATTCGCTTTCGCATTGCTTGTCACTGAGGCTGTTGCTGTTATCAATACTGTTGGTATATTATACACCAACTGTGCCTCAATCGGCATCATAATGGGCGTGTCTGTGGGCGTGGCTGTAGGTGTGGCTGTAGGTGTGGGCGGCACATATTCCGCAATGGGTGCAAAGCAGCTAACAAATGTGCTATTGCCTAATTGGTTGGCAACTGTTGCCGCTGTCGAGGCAAAACGAAATGGATTCTCAATCAAGACTGGCGCCGAGGCTGGACCCGATGCCATCAATATCGATAGCTGGCCACATGAATGACTTGTGGCCTTGCGCTGTCCTTGACCACGCTCCAATTGCCGATGACGTGCCTCAATAAGCGTCGTCTCCATGTCCATGCAGAGCTTTAGGGTTGAGGCGGTAGGTGAATTGTTTATGTGCTCGCCAAGTTGTTGCAACGAGTTGTTGTCGTTGTTGCTGTTGTTGCAACGCTGCTCAAATTCACCACTCAGCATTACTGCTGGCGCCGAGGTGGACAACTGAAAGTCATCCTCAAAACTGCTAGAAGTTGGTGGAGGAGGAGGAGCAGCTTTACAATCTGTGGCAACATCGCTGGTTGCACCATCATCGGTGGCAATTGGTGTGCTGCTGGGTTGCCGACTTGCCTCAACAGTTGCATGCAATTGCATGAGACTCTTGGAATGCGCATGCGCCGTTGCCAATGGAAAGGAGTTGCTGCAACTGCAGTTGCAACTCAAGGGTCTCTCATTGGTGGCCATCGGTGAGATTTGTGACAAGTGCAATGGTGGCAAACCCTCAAATTCAGCCTCATCACCACTGACCATGCGACGCATGCTCAATAGATTGTGGCGCTTATGTGATCGACTGCAACCGGTTGCACCACCAGCATTTAAACATTGTGGTGTACCCGGTGTCAATGAGAAATCAATATCCGACAACGGCAATTCATTAGTCGAGGAATCAATCTTAAAGAATGACAATCTGTCTGTGACACGTATTTGAATTGCTGTACGATTGCCGCTGCTGCTGTTGCTGCTGCCACCAGCACCACCACCAGCAGCACCAACGCCTCTACTAGCCACGCCCACACGTGCATTGGCAATCTCATCAAAGGTCGTTGCTAATTAAGATTAGTAGAGAGTCGCAAGCAGGACAACGATTTGAGGATTTGTGGATTGTGTGGTAAGAGTTGAAAAAATAATTTTAATCAGCCAATCAAATATATGTATGTGTGTGTGTGTGTGTATGAGTGTGTGTGCAGTAGTGTTTGTGTGTGTTTGTCAGTGTGTATGTTTGGATGTGTGTGTGTGCGGTCATAGAGTATACAAACAGAAAACTAATTAGCCGAAAAATACTCATAAAAGTTGAAGTAAAAGAAGAGAGAGAGTGAGAGAGAGAGAGAGAGAGAGAGAGGAAAACGAATGTTCGGCAAGCCGAAAACTTAACGCATCCTGCAAGCACACATACATGCTCACATACTTAATATCCGCATGTACATATGTATTTGTGTGGGTCTGTGAGGGTCCTTAAATCTAAAAACTAGAAAACTCTTAAATAGAAATCTGAAAATTTACAAATTTCAAATATTTAATAGACCACTTTTAGGTGAGATTAAAAGTCAAATATTTCACTTCTTATAGAGTTATTTTCAGCAACAAAATATAAAAAAATCAAAAATGTTCTTTAGAATATACTCTTTTTTTAGTATAGTATATAGTAGTATTTAGTTTTGGAAATTTATAAATAAAGTTAAAAACGAATATGCCACTTAATATATGGCTATTGGAGTTTTAAAACAACTTTTGATTCGCCAGTTTTAGTTAAACGTAATTCAAACTTAACTATTGTCCAGTTATTTCCATTTCGTTTCAGTTGAAACACCAACAGATATACTTATATAGTATTATATGGTATAGCAATATTTAAATATATCGAAAATTTAAAAAGGAAATTCCAATTTAACTATGGTTGAGTTATTTGAATTTCCTTGAACTATAGTATTTGGCTATATTTGAAACCTAAACAATTCATAATTATTAAGAACAAAAACTGAATTATATTACGTTTATAATTACCTTTAAAAGGGTCATTCTATTAATCTTTATATAAATTGTATTTGATAGACGTCTAGATAGAACTTGACATTTGTTTCTACAAATTTTACCTCAAATTATTATTCGGATAGAGAGGCATTGAAAAAATGAGCCTAAGACTGATAACTAGATAATTATTGTTATTGTCAAGTGATTCTTATTTTGTTATTTAAATTGTTTATTGTTGAAAATTCTTCGTCGAATTTTTTTTAATCATAATTCTCGCTTTTAGTATGACTACAGTTAGTTTCGTGATAGTCACGTTATCACGATATTGAAAATACAAATCTGTTATAATCTTATTAGTCGGATTGGTTCTTGAATTAAATTCATTTATCAACTTTTTATTATCAAAACGTTGCAATGAACTATTGTGTTATTCGAATATTGTACTATATTATCGTATAGTTATGAGTGTTTTAATAATAACTTGGAATCGAAAATAAAGCTCATATGTAAATATGTTTAAGGCAATTCAAATTCGGATTTCTTTATCACTTGCTCCTATACTTTAAACACTTAAAAATAAGTCTAATACGAATGATAGTTTTTGATCATAATAATATTGTAATCAAATCAGATTAGATTAGATTAGAGAATGAACTATATACAAAATAGAGGATAATGCTTTGCAGGATCGTTTTAAAAGATTGTAGAGCGTCGGCAGCGTTGAATAAACAGCAGGCAATTGGTCTTATGAGTCCAGTTAGTTGGCGGTGAATTAGCGTCGAGTTAGGTTTAGTTAGTGTTAAGATTAGTCTGGTTTCTTTTTTTGTTATTATATTTTTTTTTGGGTATTTCGCGCACAACAAAAACAAACAACAACAACGAACAACAAACAACGAACATTGACAGTTAAGAATGTTCACAATTCAATAAAAAAAAATTAGTTTATCAACTGTATTGAAGTTATCCTCGATTCATGCATTAAACATATATATTTATAGAAAGAGGCAGATAGACAGAGTGTGAGAGAGAGAGGGAGAGAGAGAGAGAGACAGCAAAACGGACAGAGACGAGACACACATATAGATAGACAGAGTGAGACACAGAGAGAGATATACAAAGAGAGAGAGAGACAAAGAGAGAGAGTGATATAATCCGACAACAGTTGAGAGCCAGCTATGCCATTTATGTACATTCTCATCATTATGATGATAATAATCATGATGATAGGCGTGGCAGTATTAGCTGATTTCCAGCTGTTTGGGCCATATACATACATACAACGCGAGGGTCAAGGGGAGGAGTAGGGGGACTTTGGGTGTTCTTCGGCTTAAGGTGTTTCTTCTTCTATATATTTCTTTTCTTTGATGGGTACTCTAAGTATTTTGGGGCTAAGATATGGGCTGCATTGCATTGCCAAGTACACGGGATTCCGCGGCCAGATGCCTATAGATTTTCATTAATTTCCCAACAGCTACATTTTCTCCAGCTCCGAGAACTTCCTACCAAGACGGAGGAAGCTCGAAGAGCAACAGGAGCACCACATTTCATGTGGTTGGCATGTGTAAATTCAATTAAATAGTATTAACAATATTGCATTTGTTCTTGTTTGGTGTGGAAAGAATGAAAATCAAAAATGTTGGGCTCAGTTTTTTTAAAAATCGTTTTTTGTTTTCTTTTGTTTTGAAAGATTTCTGGTAATGAAAGAACTTTAAATTTAGCGCTGAGCAGTAATACTTAATAGATCCGAGACATTAACTTAAATAGTATTTTGAACAAAATAATGAATTTGGTAAATATACATAAATGAAAGGAACACAAGTCTAAGGTCTGATATTTTTTTTATTTGATTTAATTTTTTGTTTTTTGGTTTTTGTTTTTAAGGTATAGATTGTTCTTTGGTTGGTTTTTGGGGTAGGTGGGGATGTTGGCTTTTCATGTTATAGGCGTTTCGAGGAGGAGTTAGAATAAAACCTGGCCAAGACGCGCACACAAATTGCATGCAAACCATATTCAAATCAAATCAAATCAAATTCAATTTTTAAATAAAAGGATAACAAATGTACAGTGAGTGGTGTGAGAGAAACGCACGATGATAACAGATAGCCAAGTTAGTTGATAAGCCAATTGTTTGGTCAGTTGAGTGAGTGAAAAATTTGAAAATAAATGATCAAATCAAGAATAATGACAATTATAATCATAATTATAATAATACAATATAAAATAGTTATAAATTGTTATAGCAAGAGTTCGAGAAAATCAAATCAACAATAAAGTTTGAAATTGAAATGGAAAATTAGTGCCAGCTGACCAAATAAATGGCCGGACTGGGCTGGCCTGGACTTTAATGGCCCAAATGGCAATAAGCCTGTTTTATTGGCATACTGCCAAAACACACATACATACCAGCCTCCTTGCCACAATTCCCTGACGGTGATCCTCGCTGATCAAAGCTACGGGATCGCGGCTCACAGTCTGGACTCACGGCCCTTATATCGGGGCTAATGGGTCTCAATTGCTGTTGTTGCTGTTGATTATGCATCTGTTGTTGTTGCTGCTGTGAGGCAAGCTCCTCATTTAGCCTTTTAGCCAAATCCATTGCCTCATGACCACTAACCGTGTGGTGTGCTCCAATTGGTATTGGCTTCGACTTGAGCTGTTTGCTGCGCAATTCCAAGCGATTGAATCCAAAGGATGTGCCTGATGAGTTGCGTTGATTCCCAGCCTGATTGCACTAGAAAAAAAGAGAGATACATATAAAGAGATTATAGTTCTCAAATCGCATTAAATAATATTTTCTATATGGAAATTGTGTGTCCTACGGTGCGCTTTTTGCCCTGTTGCTCATCGTTGGAAGCATAATCGTTTTCCTCCTCGATTCTGGATGGATTTGCATCTTCGTTGGACTGCAAACTTGCACCGCAAGAGTTATCGCCATGGGAGTGCGGCCGGAAGCCTGGACCTGGCGGTAAATTCTTTTGAACGCAACAATTCACACCCGGACTAAAGTGAAGCTCAACGTGGAAGCGCTCCTCGGATAATGGATCCTTGGTGGGATCCTCATACAGCATTATGACTATTTGTGACATATAATTGAGCTCCGACACCATCGAAATGTAATCCATGGCACGACGCCATTGCTCATCCGTCACGACATTCAACATTCCGCCGTAACGGAGTACGGTTAAGAGCGAATGGACATGCGACTCGCTGGTAAAATAGAGACGAGTCCGCACATGACGCTGCGGACTGGCAACACCGTGACTATAATGGGGATTTAATCGATTCATAAACTCATCCTCGATCTCATCGATATTGCGCTGTAAATCGCCTTTGATTTTCCGCAAAAGCGGTGAGCAAATGCCTTGGCCAATTGCCAGTTTCTCCTGTGGCGTCAATCCATACTCCTGGGGAATAACAATGTCGGCCAGATTCTTTGCATAAATATACAACTCCTCTGCCTGATCGTATTGAAGCGTATGCTGATTATGCTGCAGATCGTATTTGATGCAATCGTAGATATCTGGAATTTTTGAGATATCAAATAGCTTTGACTTGGTGCTAAAATCCTTTTCAATTTTCTCCCAGCGACAACGCATTAGATCCCATGTCTCGCCATGATACAATATCGCATCCTTTGTCTTCGGATCATCCTTCTTGATGCTGATGATGTGCAACAGTTCTCGTATCAACAAATGCACATGATGACAACAGTCAACGGGATTCTTAACAAAATCCAATGCTTGCGTTATCGATTTGCTGTTGCACGGATTTATCAACTCGCGATCCTCCTTCGTAAACTCCCGATCATTCTGCATCAGCTCGTGCAGACGTCCCTTGGCACTGGAAAAACACAATAATTAAAGAGATATTATAACAAACTGAATGAAATCATTATAAAAAGGTATTATAATGACTTGGTTTACTTTTTAAACCATTTCTACAATTTAAATAGTAACAATCTCGCTTATTTCAATTTCTTTTCAGCAATCAGTTTTTTAAATATTTGCAATCACTAAATTTCTTTATGATACATATATCTATGACGAATTTTCGTACGTTTCCGTTGATCATTTGATCATTCAGCGATCGTTAAAGTAAACGCTCAATTGAATAATTGATTGATTGATTGATCGATTTCGGGGTCGGGGTCGTTTGATCGATTTGTTGAATACTTACAGATTCTGATACTTGCTCGAATCGCAATCATTGTCCAACAGTCCATTCGTATTGGCGCTCTTGACCATCTGCACCAAAATGGGGGTCAGTTCACCCTCCAATGCAAGCAGACCCTTGGCAAAGGCGGCAGCCGTCATTTGGACGCGTCCCTCATCCGAGGCATAAATCTTAAGGTCATGACGGAAGGTCGAGTGCAAACTGTAAAGCCGGAAATTATTTATTTTCAAAGTTTTCACAAAAGTATTTCTCCTGAACGTACCGCAACAGACCCAGTCCCTGGGTACCCGAGTAGTCGGATCGTCCTTGCCCACCGGGATACATGCAACGAAAGATTCGTCCAAGTTCCTCGGCTTGAATCCGTCCCGCAGGCGTCAATTCACCGCCCCATTTTAAGATGAGGACCAGCGATGGCTCGGCGGGCGTTTCAGCTGAAACGGATAAGACTTAGCGTGTGGTTAGCTTAGTTTAAAAAAAGGACGAGAACTTACCATCATCAGAGCTGGAACCACGTGGTCGACCCTTTGGCTGATATTTCATTTGCACCTTCCGATTGATGCCCGAAAAGTGTCCATACATTTCCAGCACATTCTTCAGCTGCTCCAGTTTGCTCTCCTTCTCCTCAATCTCCGCGTGCGCCTTTGTATGAATCTCGCTAAGCAGAAAGCGTGCTATATCCAGAATCTCCTGCAGCTGCTTGGGTCGCTTTAGTTTCACATGACCCAGCTTATATCCATCGTATTTCTCAAAGATTTCAAAGAATCTGCAAAAGAATGAAAGAAATTTCATTTTAAAAAAATATCCTATAATCCAAAAAAGATTCCTTAGATATACAATCTCAAACTCGTTCTGCTTTAAGCGGACTTTATAGAATTAGCTAGATATAGCTCAAAAGTATAACATTTATACGCTTTATTGTTAGACCTGACTAATTCTAATTACTTTCAATGTTCCTAAGCTTGAGTCTACGAACTACAAGTGATATTTTTATGTATTTAATATAAGAAATATTTCTAGAATATCTCTCTCACAATGAGCTTTAAGTCAGATTAGTATAAATTAACTTCCTACAAATTATATGACTTTAAATGTTACTTGACAAACGTATTAATCTTTGAAAAGCTTCGATGTAAAATTCCTAAGCATTTTCCAAAGTACAACTTATCTCTGAAATATAGTGCTTAAAAGTTGTAGTCAAGTAATCAATAAACTTTATTTTCAATCATACCATACGTTAAATTTAAGTGTATAGCTTTTGAGAATTTATAACTATAATTTAAATATATACTACATTAAATTAATTGCTTTGCTGACTTATACATCTTAGAGCTTTTCAGGCATCTAAAGCTGTTTAATTTGCGCTTAAAACTTTGAATTTTAGAAGCCTATTATTAACTAAAGGCTAAAGCTTTAGTTAACTCTACTTTGTCGACCTTATTGACCTCAATGAAAGCTCAGCTGAGTCCGTTTTGGAGTGTTACTTACTTGGGATGCCGCACCTCCACCTTCATCTTTTGCTTAGGCGTACGATCACCATGCCTGATGACAGCGACAACGCAACGGAGTTCCATCATTTTGCCAAAGGTTGTAGGTACAATGGGTGGATCATCTAGCTGAAATGGCACCGACCAGGGTATATGGAGAGTCGGTGTCAATTCGCGCAATATCATATTGCCCAAGATTTTAGCGCAATCATCGTAATATTTGTTGGAGTTCTTCACAAAACTGAATCCATTTACATCGCAAACGTAGCTTTTTCCATTGGCGCGTAATAAATCGAATCCGCAGACAGTCTGCTTGAAGGCAAGACACACTTTCCGTGAGATAAGCTTCTCCGAGTGATTGAGTATGACCGGATATCGGATCTCTTTGCCCTCGCTATCACGTTCCACTTTACCATCGAGGGCAGGACTCTTGCGGGCCTCGGCATGGGCGTAATCGGGTCCAACGGTATAAACCTTGACATCGGTGCCTGAAAAGTATACTAAGTTGTAAAGGTAATGCTGGATTCAGTGCGTTCGACTGGCGGCCACTTTTGTATCTTGTGGGAAGTTCGGCAATGAGCGGCGAGCAGCGAGCAACGATCGGCGAACGGGCGAGCGAGACGCAAGACAATGGGCATAATGACATAATGCTATATATGCTTTATAGTGTATGGTTTTTTTTTTTTGGTTTGGTTTGGTTTGGTTTTTTGTTTTTGGGAAAAGGGATTAAAGGTGGAGACTCTAATTCTGATTCTGATTCAATTCTACAGAAAAAAAATTTATATGCATATGTATATGATACTCCTTATACTATATATGCACATATGTAAGTATATTCAAAGGGAAAAGCGGGATTGTGTGGGTTTGGGTTTAAGTATAGGATTTGGCGAGGGATTAATCTGGAATGGACTGTGGAATGTGTAACTAGTCCAGCAGTTAGAGCTTAGAGCAGTGCTAGAGCAGTACCTAGAGCAGTACATTGATTGCATATAGTGGGAGAGCATAGAGAGCAAGTAGTTAGCATACCATCGGTGGGCATAAAGTCCTCATAGATGAACGAGCCCGTTTTTCGTACCCGCGACTCTGGCGAATAAACGCTACTTCTGCTACCAATTTTACGGAACAATCTTTGGCTACCACCGCCGGCAGATGTTGGATAATATATGTAGATATTGTGATCCTCAGCCGATACGGGTTTCTCCACAAACGGCTTATTGAACGTGATGCCATTGACCTCCACATGATCCTCCGACTCGATGAGCTCATGATCTGCAATGCAAAAGTATACAAAATAAATGAAAGTTCAATTCTTGAATTGCATCAACAAAACTATGCATGTATGTATGTAAGTACTTACGCTTTGGATCCGGCGAATCACGGTCGAGAACGGCATAACGCGGTATCTCAATGCCTTCCTTCTCCAAAATGGCATAGACACGTCGTCTATCCTGGATATCATACTGCATGTGCAGATTGTTAAGCACAAAGGGATTGCGCAGCTGAGCATACTCAATGGCCTTCTCCAGCGGGAAGCCCTTGGAGTGAAAGGAGACGAGACAATCACAGATGGGCCAATTCTGTACAGGTTCACGCAATATCACATTCTCCTCAAATGTCACCAGTTTGATGAATTCAAATTCCCCCAGACGTGTTAATATCTCCTTCATTGGCTTCGATTGTGTCTTTTTGGCCATGGCACAGATGCCAACAACCACCTGCTTGCTGTTGCTTGATGAGGTGCTCGTATCCGAATCCATCCCGTCATTGCTATCCCCAAAGTCCGTGTCGCCCTATTGAATTAGAATTGTGAGATTTTTGATTATGATACAATTCTACCATCAATTCAATATCATATTAATTAATCGATTTCATGCAGCACATTATCTAATTCCCTTTTCACTACTCGAAACAATCACAAAAGATATATGTAAGTAGAATAAATTTTAAACAATTTTGTTAGTTGCCTTTGATGTTTGAAATGCTTAGCAATGTTCTCTAGGATTATCATAAGATTGCAGGTGATTGTATGCCATCTATTTATTATAGTAGAAATCAATTAAAATCGAAACTGAATTTAGAATAAAATGTATTCAAAAATTGCATATTCAAAATAACCCGTATTAGATTAATTCTAATTGTTTTAGGAGCCCAAATGCGACCTGACAACATATTTATCAACTCTTTTACAAACCTAACTCGTAAGAAATAAATCTTATTAAGATTTGTATGCAAACTTTTGAGAACTTTTGCTCTTTTTTTAAATCCAAATGCCACGTGTTCAAATTCACAAACAAAATATAATTATATTTGTAGATCGAGACGCCGTTCATTATATTCTTGTTCGACTGTAATAAGAAATATCAATTTAAAGCTGTCAACAACAATAAACAGACATAAATAATGAGAATTGATACAATCTATTTAATTTAAGAGTTCAGATTTATAGCTTGGACACATTAATATTTGATTTATTGTATCGGGTTTGAAGCGGTTTCAAACCAACAAGTTCAGCATGTCTCCAACTTGAAACGGTTATTAAGAAATCGAATGTTAATAAAGTTTCAATAAAGAGCCATTTCAAAAGTTAATTATTAATTTATTGAATCGGGTTTGAGGTGGTCGTCAGTTTTAAAACTAATTGAAATTCGATAAAAAAGTTATATATTCTAGAATTTTTGATGAATAAAATTCACTTTATAAATTAAATACTTGAAAATGTTACCCGAAATGTAACTTATTTTTTGTAGAATCGAATTCAAGGTAGTTATAGACTTTTAAAAAACAGTAAATTATATAAACTGTTTTACCTACTTTCGATAGTTACTTAAAGAGATACAAAGTACAAACAGTTTAAACGGTTTACAATTTATACCACAGGTTATAAAAACAACTTAATTGTGATCAAAGTTTAGCGCAGATTTAAATATTCTGTTTAGTGAACCGGGTTCAAAGTGAACAAATTGAATTAGGCTCGAAGTGGTCAAAAAGTAAAACCAGTCTGAACAATTTCAGTTATGAAAAGTTAATTCAAACGGAAACCGCTTTGAAACGGTTAAAGGGGATCGAATCTTTAGCAAGACCGATTAGCTTAAAAAGAGCTCAATCGTAGCTCATTTGTGTTGCGTTTCGACTCATTTAACGTTTCAATTAGCAACTGTCGGCAATTTAGTTGACGCAACTGATTAACGGGTAATACTTATTTTAGGCCATAGCCATAGCCATAGCCACTCCCACAAATACCCAGATATTTACACATATTCACACATTCAAAGAAGAAACAAAAAAAAGCAAACCCGATAAGGGCCACCTTACGTTGAGGCACTCGTCACAATAGCAAAAATCGTCACTCTCATCATCATCATCGCCGTTGGCATTGCGATAATCATAATCCGTATAGTCGTTAACATTGAATGGCCCATATTCGCCATCATCATCCTCCTCCTCCTCCCCCTCCTTCTCGCTCTGCTTCTCCTTTTCCGCATCGTTTCCTGATACTTTTCCCTGCTCCTGTTGTTTGCCACTTTCGGCACTTCGTGCTCGGGGTAGACGATCGCGTGCCCGGCGTCTACGTCGCGTATGCGTATCCAAACTGTGCCTACGCTCCTTCTTCTCTCCCTGATTCACGTGGCCTTCTTCCATAGTTGCATCGTTGGTCTCTTCCGTGGATTGGGTATTGCTGGCAGCGGATGCAATTCCAGCAGCAGCAGCGGCAGCTGCCTCCAGTTTCTTTTTGTGACGCTGGTGACGCGATCGTAGCTTTTTGAGACGCCACCAATCTTTGAACCATGTCCACTCCATGCAACTGCGTGACTTTTGACCAAATTCTTAAGCCTTGTTAATTTATGGCTGTTATTGTTGCACTTTTATATATGTATATGTACTTATATTATTTTTATAACAAAAATTTCTTGTTGATTTGCGTTTGTTGTTGTTTTTAATAGCACATGCCTGAATTCCAATAACAACGACAAACAACAATTTGCGCGTCGTGTTCTTTTGTTATTGTATTTTCGCTGTAATTTGTTTATATTTTTTTTTTGGGTAACATTTCGCGCCGTGCACCGCAACAAACTGAACAGTGGGCCACGACACGGCAGCGACTGTGACTACGGCTATCGGCTATCAGCCTTGCTCCGATCCGGATTAGAGATGTGCAAACTAAAGCTCGAAGTCACGCGGCTCCACACACATTTATGGGGCTCCAAAAATATCGCTTGAAAGCTGCGTCAATATTTCACTCCCAATCAGCAATAGATTTCAATTAAATGTCACTTTATATATCATATAAACGATATGGAAACTCTCTATCACTTATTTCCATATTTATTTAAATTGTTTAACTTGAACTTCTTTCATAAAAATAAAAACAAACAATATTTTGTGAAACTTTTGATCATAAAAAAAAACCGTCAAAACTATCGATATTTATATAGCTTATTTCGGGATCATTTGATTGTATTGTAACTTTTTCAAAAGCAAAGAAAAAATACTGTTGATAGAAACCATCGCAACTGTTGATTATTTCGATGATGTAGGCACAAGGTGAAAGGTTTTCGGAATGAACTGATGTCAAAAGCACAATAGATTGAATCCATTAAAGTTAATGAATGATCGATTGGAATTGTTAGCAATTGTAAAAAAATTCCTAAGAATAGTAAATTTCTTTTGTTTTTCGTATAAATCTAATCTAAATCTAATCTAAACAAAACTAAAGATGGACACATTGAAATTTCAACATTTTTTTACGCTCTTCATTGAACAATTAGTATCGTATATATTTTGACCGACAATACAACTAGAACCACAAAATGTGAGATACTAAATTTCACGCACCCATCTCTAGCACGAAGCGAACCGAATCGAAAAGCATTTGAGGAGCGAGCTTGTGAGACGTCGCTACGTTTGAGAGTGCGCCAATCCGTCTGGTATTCTCAGCGTTGATCATGTTAATTACTCTCTCATCTTTGAGACAAAGCCAAAGACGACAGACTTCGCTTTCTTAATAATTTTGTTTTTGTTGCTGTTGTTGTTGTTCCTTATTGGCTCTTTGTGTGCAATTGTTTAAATACGTTATCTTTGTTGACAGCGACAACGACATTGACAACAACAACAACTTAAATACTCGTAACATACACGTCCGGTTGCAGACACAGAGAAAGAGCGATAAATAGAGAGAGGAAGAGAGGGGAGAGAGAGACATGAGCAAACTACAGAGCGAGCGTTACATCGACAACGACTAAAATAAAGCTCTCGATAAACATTGGAGTTAAAACAGCTTTGAGGTAACGATCTGAAGATAGTCAAATGAAGCATGCCAACAAGTGCAGAGTATTAAGCAGTGGGTTTACCTATCAATGCACCAGCTTACAGGGCAGACATCATATAGTGAACGACATTAGCTTATTCGAATTCAGCAAAACGTTACATTTTCGTACAAATTAAAGTCATTTCAATGAAACAAGAATTACTCGACCTTCTTACTGAATCGGAATTTACAAACTGGTTCAGTTATCTTCACATTAACTACGAATTGTATTTTTTTTACGACCCACAAGACATATCAAACCTTGAAAATGGGTTTTGAATTCTTAAGCTAAAAATATTTTGTAAAATTTCATAAGTTTGAAAGTTCAAAATTCACATTACAGCCTCCCAAATTCACTTTACGGCCATTAACAAACTTTTCCGCCCGTTTACCGTATATTCGTTTTAAATACATACATACCTGAAATAGATTTGACCAGCGGCGATTATTAAAAAAAAAATATCACCCTGGGTAAAGTTCTAGTCGACCCCCATGTTTTTTAATGTACAAAATTCTAGATAAGTTTTTATTTTGAATCAACTGTTTGTGCCCCAACACTTCAACCGATTTCCATTGGGAAAATAATTCTTATTATTATTTGACATCTAAATTGAATTTGTAGATTTGTAAAGTAAGTTTTACAAACAATTTGTTTTCAAAAAAATTTCCAAATATAATTTTTTTTTCTAGTAAAAATAGTTATTTTTTTAAATTGATAATTTCGAGATATTCATTTTTTCTTAGCTCCTGCTGCCCAAATTGGTATAAAACCATACTTCATAATTGATTCTGAGAAAAGTTCAAATTTTGAATGGATTTTTTTAGAATGTTCTCAATTTTTTTAAAATTTCCCAGAATTTTTAGATATTGTTTGAAGGAACTAGGCCTCCAGAAGGTTAACAAAAATGAAACATACACCAAAAGAATCCGCTTGCGTTTTTCCAATTTATAATTACATTAATTTGTTTAAAAAACATCAGTTTGTTGCTTAAAAAAATTTATTTTTATTAAATTTTTTTTTAAAAGCGCGCGACTGAAGCAGAAAAATGTTTTTGGTGCATACTTTTAGGCTTTTTATTTTTTTGACCATTTACACTCAAAAGTGGGACACCCGAGCTGTCGCGTTTCATGGCGATCACGCCGCTTTTTAAAAGCCTACACACACTGTTACTTTGTGACGTCAGGAGTCGTAAGGATTCGATTATAAATCGAACGAAATGGAACTGCGTAAGCTTACCGCAAATTTCGAAATGAGCTGCGGGGCCATAGAAGCATATCGAACAACGACAATTTCGGAACTAAATTGTTAACTAAAAGAGTACAAATTCTTGGCGGTAATTTGGCGAAAATCGAAAGCAAACAAGTAAGAACAAATAAAATGAGATAATCAAGCGACAGCATACATTGCATGTATACAGTGTGCCGACAAATTTTAATTAGGCGTAGCGCCAAATGAGCAAACAAATATGCGCAAGCAAATTAATATGAAATAAATAAAATGCGAAAAACGCTAGCAATAAATGAAAAAAAATAATGCAGCCAAAAAGAAAAAAACTACAAAACTCAATCCATAATTAAACAACGTAACGAACGCAACGTAAATATTGTTGAAAATAAGGAAAAACAAAATCTTCACCGCATAAGAAAATGATGATGAGCGGGGCTCCAGTGCGTCATTTGCGGATGTCGTCTCTGCGGAAGAACAGAGAGAAAGAGAGAGCAACAGGGATGAGAGAGAACAGCTGACAGCGTACACACACACACACACACACACACACACACACAGACAGAAGCACAAGGAAACAAACACAAACACACACTCACGCACCACCCAAATTTGGCGTTGAGCTGACATGTGTCAGAAAGCGTCGTGAGTTTGCATTGGAGCCAGTGCATCCCAACAATGAACTCTCCGGCGGCGGTGCTGCTGCTGCTGCGGTCACAGCTGATGGTGATGACGATGCTGCTGCTACAAGGCGACGTCGCCGTCTACTCCAGCCGCGGCGCGTGTTGTTGTTGGCATTGTTGTAATCATTACCGCCGCTACCCGCGAATTTTTCAAAACTATTGCCCATTTCGGTATATGTATTTTTGTACCTTTCTATGCGTGTATTGTAGTACGAGTAAGAATGTGGCTCGTATATATGTAAGTAATTATTAAATATAACTAATCGAAAACAGTGTAAATTTGTTAATTTATTGCAGCATGAGAACTTCTGGATCAATCGCAACTTTGTGCAACTTTCTTTCATGGTGTTTGCTCTCCGCAAACAACTTGACTCATAGTTCGGTTATATTCGGTATTAAAAGCTCAAAGAGTGCGAATAGCGAAAGCACATAAATTGGGAGCAAGAGAGAGCATGAAGTGAGAGAGAGAGAGAGAGAGGGGGGGGGGATATGTGTTGTTGCAGTCAGCTGTGACTGAGCTGATGCTGCTGCTGCTGTTTTGTTGGAACACCAACAACAACAACAACAACAGCAGCGTGACAAAGTCAGGGTCAACCACAAAAACAACAACCATTTGTACATGTGTATTGATTTTGACAGTGTCCTGACATTTACAAAGAGCAATAAAGATATAGTTAGTAAGGGAGGGGGTTATAATTGCAAGTGAGTAAGTAGTTACATATGTAATGTATGTATGTATGTTTCTACATAATTGTTTTGTGCGTACATTGCCATCGTGGCCCAAATAGAAGCCCACGCGATGTGAATGGGAATTCAGCGATTGCTGTGCATGCTGATGATGATGTTGTTGTTGCTGTAGTTGTGAAGCTCCCACGTTACTTTGCGTTGATTGACGCAAATCCTGATATCCCGATTCCAGCTCTGTGTAGGACATTACGATAATGCGTAGTTCTTGGTTTCTCTTCTTCTTTTGAGTGGGTTAATTTTGGCCTTTTAATGTGTTGATTAATGCGAAAAAGCAAGCGGCGATTTTATATTTTTACATTATGGCACATATAAATATACAGACACACACACACACGCACGCGGGGCTTTGGATACCGGAATACCGCATACGAAATGTGTTGCGTTTATTTTTAAAAATTTCGCTTCTATTATTTGATTACAATAAATGAGTATAAAACAAAAACAATCAATCACAGAAGCGCTCTCGCTCCTTGGTTGTCCTTCGCTTTTCTAGCAGCGTCTGCGAAAAACGCGTTTATATTTATATCAACAACAATTCGATTACGAAAGATTCAAACAATGTGACCGAGAGCAGCAACCTCATAAATAACTGATTCAAAAAAATATAAAAAATACTAAAATACCGTCGCGCCGTTTAAAAATTCAAAAAATTCAACAAAAACATTTTTTTAAGTAACAGAATTATAAATTAGATATATTCAAGCGGATTCTTTTTAAATGTGTATCGTCTTTGTAGACCTTCTGGGGGTCTAGTTCCTTCAAAGAAATCTGGAAAATTCTGGAAGCATGTAATAAAATCTAAAAAAAGCCATGCAAAGTTAAACTTTTTTTAAAGATGTCTAATTTTTGAGTGAATCTGGTGAATGTGAAATCGAATCTGAGACCTTGGGCTGTCAAGTTATCCTACTATAAAAAGAGTTCAAAAAGTGTGGCGCCATCTATTGTTTGCTACCGCCGCCTATTTAATGCTAAAATTCTGTTTTGTTTTCTGCGTAAATTGCAAACACTAAATTCAAACTTAAGGCGGTTTATTTTTTCAATATTGACTTTGGTATATAAAATTATATATGATTGAATTAGGGAATATAAAAGTGATCTGAAAAATTCCAAAAATAAAATAAATGCAATATAAAAGAAAATTAAATATAAACTTATTTTATTAAGTAACAAAATGTTTTTTTAAAAGCAAATTAATGTAATAGGATAAATAGGATAAATTCAAGCGTTACAAACTTAGTGACCGAATTATAATACCCTCAGTAAGAGTTTAAATATATATTTAAATGATTTTATTTATATCATTCATTAAAGCCTATTTTTTTAAATAACTATCCTAACGATTAACTGACTGAGCTTAAGTGGACATTGAAAAAATGGGCCTTAATGTATATCCTTTTATTTAAAATAAAAAGTTTTGATTTAAGATTTTTCGTTTATTATTCCTTCTAGGCTCCATAAAGTGTTTCTGAGGGATCTCTGCCGCTGAAGCGTCTTAGAATCAGATTTTGAATGTTTTAATACATGAGAAGTAAAATGAGTAAGATGTAAAACAAACTTTTAAACTTTATAAAAATTATTATTCTCAAAATTGAAAAAATAGGGTTTTTAAACGATCTTAGTTTGAATGTAGAGGACAAATCATGAAAAAAAACCTCCCGTTTGAAAATCGGTTAAGCTTTTTCAAAGTTATAGTGGTCCGAACTCTTCGAACACCTGGTGCCACTAACCTGAGAATAACTATGTAATTATTAACTTAAATCTTATTCTTATTTTTACTTAGTTAGTGATGCGATTTCTCCGATGGGGTTTAAGAAAATGTACAGATTTAATTAATATATACTATATTTAAATAGAGCAACATGTATATCACTTGCTTATGTTTCAAATGTTACCGATTTGGTTCGAAATCATAAGAGTTTTGATCACAATTTATATGTACTTACCATAACCGTAGAACAATGTATCCAAAATGAAATGAAAACTAATGAACACGCAGATTGTTTAAAAGTGTTTGTTTAATTACATAGATATCATTCGCATTGTAAACATACTCGTACATAGTTGTGTTGTATGTAATTATTTATTAATTAGGTTTGTCCAAAAATTTTATATTTTGCGAACTTGTATTTCAGACCATCTATAATTTAAGGGCTAGGGTTGCTAGGGGTCTCAGGGCTTTTTTTATATTTGAGGACAGGAAGTGGGAGTGGGAGGGTGTGTGTGTGAGAGTGTGTTTATGTGTGTGTTAGCTTAATATACATAAGATAAATTGAATACATTAAGTTTACTTCATTTACTTGTTGCATATGATGAACTCGACCTCGAATTCGAGCTCGAAATTCTTGAATTAAACATACATGTATATGTATGTCTGTATATATGTATGTGTAGAATACATAAATTGTAATTGTATGTATTTGTATATATATGTATTGTATATATATATATTTATTTATTTATTTAAATATATATCATATTATAATAAGGTTTGAATGTGTGTGCTTCTTGTTGGGTTTACTTAAGCTCTAAACATTTTTTTTTTTAATAAGTAAGTTTTTATTAAATTGATTTCAATTTATTTTTTATTTTTAAACTACGCACGTACTCTACGTGTGTTTCTCATACACAAGTTTGCAATTTTTTCGCTTGCTTTTTCATTTTCTTCTTTTGGTTTCCATTTTCAATTTTCAAATTCAAAAATTCTTGTCTTGTTTTTTAATATTGAAATCATACAATCGATTCATAAATCCTTGCGCATACATTTAAAATATATATGTGTTTATATATACTTATATGTATATATATGTATGAAGATATATTACGTATGTATGCATACACACATACATAAAAGTATGTTTTTGCATGTACATATGTATGTATGTATATGTATGTCTAAATGCACGCTCCTTCGAAATGGCTAAGAATTTGCATATTTGTTTAATTTATTTTCATGTTTTCATTTGCTTTTGCTTTGCTAACACAACAAATTAAAAAAATTAAGACAATTTCTTATGTGTTTTTCCTTTTGGTATATCTTTAGATCCCAAAGGATCTATTAGGTTTGTTTTTCATTTAAATTAACCAAATAGCTTATACATGTGATTAGAGGTTTGTCTGTGTGTTGTGTGTTGAAGTGTGTGTGTGTGTGTGTGTGTGGTGTGTGTGTGTTAGTGTGAGCATTTAAAAACTAGTTTGTATAAATTGTTGGCTTGCTTTTTAATATTATGCATTTTATATGTTTTCGTTTCTTTGTATGTATTTGTTTAGTTTATTAGTTCATTTCTTGTAGTTTTGAACGTTCTGCACATTTTGTTAGCATTTGTTGTTGAAATACAAGCATGACAATAATAAATTGTATATCGATTATCGTCAATTGTCATCGTCAAATGTCATTGCCGATATACACCTATGAATGCACATACATATATGTACTACA
Organism: Drosophila neotestacea; assembly: GCA_035044365.1. Taxonomy (NCBI): domain Eukaryota; kingdom Metazoa; phylum Arthropoda; class Insecta; order Diptera; family Drosophilidae; genus Drosophila; species Drosophila neotestacea. Next base: position 1,659,662 of record JAWNMD010000799.1, read on the forward strand.
TATGTATATGTATTGTTTTACGAGCAATGTTAACATTTAACGTATGTATCTACGTATTTCTACACATTCCTTTTATTATTTTGTAACTGTATCACAATGGGGGTTTTTTTTTCACTTTTCATTCGTGTTCTATGTTCTTTTCTTTTCATTTCATTCCATTCCATTTTAGCTATAATGTGGCCAAAATTTCCAAATTTTGCTTATCACTTACAATGCTGCTTTTAAATTTCATTATTTGTATTAATTTTTTGTTTTTTAAAATTTATTTTAAAACAATTTTCATTTTAGCTTTTGACTTTGCCAATGTTTTTGTTTTGTTTTATTTTATTAATTTTTTTCATGTGTAAAGGTTTTTGTGGTCTCAAAAGCTGCATCTAACTTTGGCGCTTAAAAGTATGTTATGTAAGTGTAGGTGTATTTGTGTGTGTGTGTGTGTGTTTGGTATGTGTGTGTGTAGTGTGCATTTGGCAATTGTGCGGGCGGCGCTGAGCGCTGTCAACGTATTTACGGCCAGCACTGTATATAAATGCATTTTCACTCACTTTCGTAACCAGCGACTGGCTTTTGATAAATGTATGCAGTATGTAAAAGTATGTATTGTATTGTATTTTATGTAGTTTATAGATCTATATACATATGGTATGTATGTATATGTCTATATATCTTTATATATATAAATATATATATGTAGGTATTTAAACAAAATGAATGATTAAACATAAGATACGCTTGAAGCAAAGTAATACACACAAAAAACATTTACAGAAATGAATTCATTTCTTTATCAAAATATATTTATAAAGATAACGGCATATTTTGTTTCCTTCTTTCATATTTTTTTGGCTGCTTTCTTGTTGCGTTTTATTTATTTTTCATATTTCTAAACAAATTCGAAACGAAACGTTTAGCATTACGTCACGTCACGTCACGTTATGCTACGATACGTTACGTTAGTTGTTAACGTTTTTTGGTTTTTTCAAAAGTTGCATTTTTTTCATACTTTCAAAAATATATAATATGTTCTATATATCATCGTTGTATGTATGTATATGTATGTACATATATATATTTGTAAAAATATATACATATATATACTATATATATATATATCCGTATATAGATTAAGAGAGACTGAGACTAAGACAGACACAGTTAAGTTAAATAGTTTAGAGAGGGATAGAAAGACAACGAGAGAGAGATAGAGAGAGAGATACTGAGAGTAAAGGATGGCAAAAAAAAGATTGCCTCAACTTTACAAATTCCAGTGAATTTCTTAAACGTTTTTTTTTTCGATTTTTTTGGTTTTAGTTTTTTTTTTCGTTGCATCTTTTCAGTTTGTTGTTACGCTTAAATTTTATCAGTTTCAGTTTCAACTTGTATTTTTCTCTTTTTTTGCATTTTTGTTTTCATTTCTTTAGTTTCAGTTAACTGTGTGTCTGTCTGTCTGTTGTGTGTGTGCCCTGTGTCTGCATATGTGTCCGTCGTGTATTTGTATGTGATTGTGTGTGATCACAACAACTTATAGGTAAAATACAATACAAATATCGCGTTCTATAGGTTGTTTTTTTATTTCTTAAAAAAAAGAATGTGTGCCTCATGTCATCCATAATACATATTAATAGCCATATATTGCAATTGGCATTGGCATATTGGCATAGCCATCAGACATTGTCTATATATATAAATGGTATATATATATATACATATACGACAATAATACAAATACATAACATATATACATATATATATATACATGAGCATACATATACATATATATATATACATATATAAATTGAGCCGTTACCGGCTTCGGCTGTTACATAAGTTTTTTATGTTTTTTTCTTACGTTTTTGTTTTAAATTGGTTATTAATTAGTATTTTTTATAAGTCTATCACATCATCACAATTCGGTTGCATAAAAAAATGCCTAGACAGCGGGCGGGGGGATTGGCGAACTGACCGACTGACTGACTGTCTGACTGACTGAAAATCCGCCGTACCCTCCAACGCCAGCAATGTCTGGGTTCATTTTTTCACTTAGTAACATTGTGTATACATATACATATAAAAAATAATATAGTATTCCGTTGTTTTTTGTTTTTGTTTTTCAGTTTCTAAAACAAAAATAATAATTTAAGCGTATGAGAGATTAACAAACAGAAAATCGAAAACAAAAACAAAACAAAATAATAATAATAAACAATGTCTTGCACTTATGGTATTTGTTTTTTTCGTTTCTTTTCTTTTCTTGTTTGTATATATGTATTTTCTTCTTCTTCTTCTTCGTCTTCTTCTCTTTATCATCTTTCATTTAAATGTAGTTTTTGTTACAAGGAGATCCATGTGGTGAGATATATGCATGTATGTATAATTATGTTTTTTGTTCTATCTTTCAATTCTTCCTTAATTCTTTAAGTTGCTAAAGACCTACACATATACATATACATATGTATGTATGTAAATAAATATAGTATATGCTTGTAATTAAAGAAATTTGTTTGATACTAAAACATATTCTACGTGTTTGTTTTCCCTTGTGTCCTGTCTCTTTACTTTCTACACTTTTGTTTTCATTTTCATTTTCTTATTCTTTCTCTCCTTTCTCCTTCATTCGTTTGCTAGACAACTTTGTACTGCATTTCCGTTTTGAGGATGAACTTAGAAAATTGTTTAATACTAAATATTGTTTTATCGGCAAAGTTAAAACCAAACCTATTGCACATCACTGGGCAACAACTTTAGGCCAACAAACAGAAAAGAACTGTTTGTTGTTGTGTTTCATTTGGGCCAACAACCTCACTTCAAGTGGGCGTGGCGAGAGGCGACAGACAAGGCTTGGCTAGGCGAGGGGTGGGGGGAGGAATCTAATCCAATCCAGATAGTTTCTTATGTATTACATATTTAAAATGATGATCGATGATGACAAAATGAAAGAGAATGTTAAACCTCTGCTACGACAATAACAAAAGAAATAATTTGTTATATGTATATATATGTTATTTTTTTTATCTTGTTCTCTATAATATATACATATATATCCATATACATAATATCGATAAATATATATATATGCATATATATGCATTGCTGTTCACTGTATTATCATTATTATTGTTTTCTGTGTATGGCTGTTTGTTGTGTTTCTGCATTGCATTTTCAATTATCATCTTGTTGTTGTTCTTGTTTTTATGGATGAATGTGGCGTATTTTCTTTTTTTCTTTTTTAGCTTTCTCTTTTGTTACTCATTTTTTTAATTTCGTTTTTCAAGAAATTATATTTGTTAATTTGATTTTTTCCAGTATTTGCATAGAACTTTTGAAAAAAACATCATGTATTGCGAATGTGAATATTATCAAGGAGTTATAGATAGTTAGATCAAAACTTTGGATGCACATATTTCCCTTTAAGCCTATAGAAAATTAGATATTTAAATCAAAAAAAAAATGCATACATATATATAGATAAATAAATAAGATTGCGTTTCAACTTCAAGATATGCAAATAAAAAAATTATTTAAAACAAAACTATATATATACGATATAAATATATATACATATATATATATATATATTACTCGAACTTTAAAGTGTTTACTTTTTCCAATACATATTTTATCGTTTTCTTCTGATTCGTTTACATACTTCTACCAAAGCAGCGCTGCTTTTTTCATTGCCCCTTCAAGGGGATATTATTTCGCATTTTTTGAATTTGAAGTTTACAAATTTTCTAAATATTTTCTGTATTCAATTCATTTTGTTCAGTTCGTTTTGGTGCTAGCAATTTGTTCTTTCACGATTAGCTGCATTTTACTCTTAGTGTATGTGTGTGTGTGAGTGTGTGCGTGTGTGTGTCTTTATATTTCAGTTTTCTTTTCTTTTTTTTGTGAGTATTATTTAGTTTAGTTTGTTATTATGGAAATATTTTGTGTTTTATAATCTTTGAATATATTATTTAAGCAAACCGTTAATTTCATACCAACCAAGTTAGTGAAAAGGTTTTACAAAATTTCTTTTCTCAATTCTTCTTACAATTTTGTATGTGTCAGTGTGTATGTGAGTGTGATAGTGCGTGTGGGTGTGTGTGTGTCTTTGTATAGGTGAATGGGTATGTTTTAGTTGTTAACAAATTATTAAATATGTTGATTTTGTTATTGTTGTTATTTATGTATACGCATTTTGTGTATAGCACTAAAAAGTAATTCTTACAAATTCCGTGAAAATTTAAGGATGTGTGTGTGTATGTGTATGGGTGAGAGTGTGTGTTAAATTAACAAAATATTTAGCATATTTTTATAATCAAATAAAAAAAATTAGCGTGAGGTATTTACGAATTAACTTCTTAAACATTCGAAGAACATGCGATTTTTGTCCGCGTTAAAGAATGCTTACAAAATTAAATATTAATTAGTAATTGTTAACAGTTAGTTGCTGTTTGTAGTAGTAGTAGTAGTTGTTGTTGTTGTTTTTGTTGTTGTTGATGTTGTTCATTTACCGAGCGTTGTTTTTAAATGTTGGTTGGTTGGTTAACAGCAAGGCGGCAATTTCAAAAGGCGGCTCTATTTGGTTTTTGCTGCTGTTAAATGAATATAAAGATAGTTTTGTGATCTGAAATCTGTTGATAGTTCCAAACACTTACCCATATGTTTGTTATTATTTTTGTTGCTGCTACTGTTGTTGTTGTTGTTGCAGCCGCCAAGCCGAATAACTCATTTATATGCATATAAGTGTGTGTTTGTGTGGTGAGTGTGTGTGTGTGTTGTAGCAGAAAAATTAAATAAATATAAATGAAAAAATAATATGAGATATATATAGATAATATATATGTACACATCTGAGCGTGTATATATATATTAATTATTATATACGCAAGTTGTAAATAAAAAAAGGAAGTAACTTGTGCTTTTGCAAAAATTTCTTTTTTTTCTCTGTCTTTCATTTTTGTTGTTTGTTTGTTTGTTTCTTTGTTTGTTTAGTTTTTTCTTTATCGTTTTTTGGTGTTGTTTTCAAACTCGTAAATTGTTGCCATTTGTGTCTGCGTTGTTGTTGCCTCTTTGGACGTAGTTGTTGTTGTTCTTGTTCTTGTTGCTGCTGCTGTATCAGCTGTTGTTGCTGTTGTTAAGAATCCTGTTGCTGTTTAGTCTCAGGCAGCTTTAATGCATCAATTGAAACCAGACGAGCTTACAACATTTACACAATGCACAAAATATTCACATTATTTCGTAAAATCAATCTTGAAATCCTATGCATATGCAGCAAATGTGTAAACTTGTTTGATTCATCGATGCTATATATATATATATATATTTATATACATTCATGTAATGTTGTTGTTCCATTTATTTGTTACGCGTGTGTTTTTTTATCTTTCTTCTTTTTGTTATATATAAATGTGTAGTTGGTGTGTGTCATTGTGTGTGTGTGTGTATGCTTGCATCTCTTGTAACTTTTTGGGTTTTTCGATAATTTGTTGGATATTGCAGTTATTTGTTGTTTTTGTTTTTGTTTTTAGTTTTTTTTGGACTTTTGGAAAAGAAGCATTTATAACCATGGAGCTGTCTTCTTAATGCTGGCCAGCCTGCTCAATGGCGGCACCAGGACCGGGTCCTGCCACGGCTGGGGCAAATTGATGATGCTGTGCAGCATAATAGGCAGCCGGCATATTGAATTGGCTGGCATAGGGATTGGTGCCGGGTGCTGCTGTTGTTGTCAATACACCCGACGCATCGTACATATAGGCAGCACCGGGTGCTGCGGGAACCGGTCCAGCACGTCCAGCACCACCGGCAACAGCTGCTGCTGCTGCCACAGCAGCAATTGGTGGCGAATTTGCTGGCGTATAATGTACAAGTGGTGTGCTAACAACAGTCGGTGCATATTCCTTAAAGTTCTTATCATCGCCACCGGGATGCTTTGGCTTTTGTTGCTGCTGCTGTTGGCCCTGTTGTTGCTGTTGCTGCTGGGGAGGCTGCTGTTGATAGTGTTGCGGCGGCTGTTGCTGTTGTTGCTGCTGCTGCTGTTGATAGTCACGCTTCGGATATTGCTGGAAACGTGGCATGCCACTGCCAGCGGCAGCTGTATTTGGTGGCACAAATTGATTACGTCCACGATAATTTGGTTGCATAAACGCGCCACCCTGTTGCCCCAAATGCGGTTGTCCAGCATTATGAGCACCAGCCGCACCGCCAGCACCACCGCCCGCCCCATTGTGGCCCATTATGGCACGCGGCCCCCCATTATTGAAGGGAGCCCGTGGACGGTAAGTGGCATTGCCATTGCGATTGGCACCATCTGGACCACCGGGTCCACCCTGCTGGTTAAGTGCAGCGCCAGCGCCGCCGCGATTCCAATTGCCAACGCCTCCGCCATTTGGCTGATAGCTGTTGCCGCCAGCGGCATATTGTTGCTGCTGATAATTGGCACGATTATTGTAGCCATTGTTGCCGCCAACATTGCTGTTGCCGGCCTGATAGTTGAGCGGATTGCTCCGTTGCTGATAGACACCAGCGGTATTTCCGCCACTGCCATTGTTATTCCAACGTTTGTTGCCACGATAATTGGCCGAATTTGGCATGGCGCGTGCCAAATCAAGCAGCGCCTGTGATGGCGTCTGTCCAGCCTCCTCCAGCACTGAGATTAGTTCACGCGCCTGCTTGGCATTGTCCGGCGTAAAGAATGTATAGGCGGTGCCAAGTTGCTGGCAACGTCCAGTTCGTCCAATGCGATGCACATAATTCTCCGATGAATTTGGATAATCATAGTTAATCACATACTGCAAATCCTCCACATCCAAACCACGCGATGCCACATCGGTGGCAATCAATATGTTTGATTTACCATTACGGAAATCCTTCAACACAGAATCACGCTCACTCTGCGACTTATCGCCGTGAATTGATGTGGCTGTGTATCCTTCGCTGCGAATTATCTGCAGAATGTCCTCAACCTGAAACAAGAACAAAATCAAATTTTATCTTTAGAATAATGACTATAATCTTTAATATAATGAACATACGCTATAAAGTGAAACTGGGACCGTCTTTTCATTCAGTTATAACTGATTTAAAGAGATTAATAGCTGACTGGAGGTCTAACTTATTAAGAACACACAACAATGTTAAGAAGCAATTACAAATTAATTGATGTTAGTCAGCGATCCAAGCTTTAGTATCACTTTTGAGCTGTTAGAACCAGTTGCAAATTCCAAGGAATAAACATGATCAAATAGCTGATAAACTTAGGTTCTTCCTGTTACTAAGTGTTTGATTTCCATTTAAAATTGTAAAACTATAACTATACTTTTCGAATTTCTAAAAATATAGAGTATAAGCTGCCTTTAGACAAGGGTTCGTGTGACATTAGACATCAAGTTAGTTATTACTCTATACATTTTTAAAAAATGTTATTGTTTGGAATAAAATATTGACAATAAAGTATCCCAACTACTGCTTAATATTACTTATCTTATCTTTAACTGTTTTGGAGAGAATTTACATGATATTGAGGCATGAATCGAAGGTGATTCAAGTCGTTATTAAAGTTAAATCAGTCTTAAATTAAACATATAAGATATTTATATCTAAACGATTTTTTTAATTTATCAAAAAGCAAACGAATTGAAAACAAAAAAAGGGTTTTAGATGAGCTATTCAATTTTTGTTGTCGACTTCTTTCAATAAACAAAAATATAACAAATAGAAATGTGAAAATATGGAAACCCAGCCTATATTGAACTTAGATTAACACAAAGTTAACAACTTGATATTCATGGCAATTGCCAATATGTTAATGTGACTTACCTTAATTTTGGTTTCCACAAATATAATGATTTTGTTGCCATTGTTGGCCGCATTGTTGGTCGGAGTAATCTCCTTGAGGAGTCGCACCATGCGCTGGGGCTTCTCGTTCTCATTGCAAATCTCGACAATCTGTCGAATGTTATGGTTAGCCGACAGATTCATTGAACCGATATTGATTTGGATATAATCGTTGAGGAAATCACCGGCTAATGCCTGAACCTCCTTGGGCCAAGTGGCGGACCACATCACAACCTGACGATCCGGACGAATTTGTTCAATAATTTTGCGAATTTGTGGCTCAAAGCCCATGTCAAGCATACGATCGGCCTCATCCAAAACGAGATATGTGCAACGTTGCAAATTGGTATTGCGATTCTCAAGAAAATCAATCAGACGACCTGGTGTGGCAATGATCACCTCAACGCCACGTTCCAGATCACGTGCCTGCGGCACCTTCGATGATCCACCAAAGATGCAAGTGTGCCTTATCTCCGGCTTGCACAAGTGTCCATAATCCCGTACCACCGACTGAATTTGCTGGGCCAGCTCACGTGTAGGAGCCAGGACCAAGGCGATTGGTCCCTCGCCACGCATTATTGGTGGCTGGTTGCCAATGTGCACAATGGCGGGCAACATGTAAGCCAAGGTTTTGCCGGAACCAGTTTGGGCAATTCCAACGAGATCGCGTCCACTTAAAGCAATTGGCCAGCCCTGTGATTGAATTGCCGTTGGTTTGGTGAAGCCTTGACGCTTCATCTCATCAATAACATGCTGGGGCAATGAGCTCTCCTCAAAGTTGGCAACCGGATGGGGCAACTCGTTACCCGACACGGTAATCTCCAACTCATGACGCATCTCGGCCACCGCCTGCTCACTGCGATTCTGCATATTGGGATGCATGATGTAGAAATCCTTTTGAAATGGTGGCAAATTCTCCCAATGCGGTTTAACCAAATTACGTCCGGGATTCTTAGCCTTCTCCCTCTGCAACTCGGCACGTTCCTCCTTTGAGAGCATACCCAATGCGGCTGCATTATAATTGGCACTTCCACTTCCCTGATAGCCACCGCCATTGCCCATGCCATTGTGGGGCTTCTGATAGCGTTGAGCATAGTTCGGATTCTTGGCACGTGGTCCACCTTGGAAGGCAATGCCGTTGGCGCCAGCGAATGCACCATTCTGCATAGCATTGCCACCGCCACCACCACGATACGGATTACCACCAGCACCCATGCTAATTCCATTCTGTATGCCATAGGCCATCACACCATACGGCTGGCCAAAGTGCATACCACCAGCTGCTGCACCGCCGCCTGCACCATTCAAAGATGCCGCATTTCCAGCAGCGCCAGCAAAATTATTCCTCGGATAATATGGACGCTCGTGACGTGGTCCATTGCCGCCGCCAGCAGCTGCCCCACCGCCTCCGTTGCCATAGTATCCGCCCGTGTGCTGTTGTTGCACGCCTCCAGCGTTGGGTGCGTATGCTCCTGCGTACATTGTGTTTATTATGTTGTCCTTTCCTGATTTATTCGCTTGCTAATTTCTGTGCTGTTCTCTCTGGCGGTGCTTCAACGTCCGCCTTAACGATAGCAATAAGAACTAAATTAAATAAAAATGTTTACACCAGGGATTACTAATAATAATGCGGGTACTGTTGAATCCGGCCCCGCAAAAAACTTTTTTTCAAGAACTTAATAAAACACACAGTAAGCTCAAAATATTTGTTCAAAAATTGTGCAAAGCTCTAACACTAAGTTAATTGAATAAAATTGCATAAATTATTTTTGTAAAATAAATAAAAAGCATTAAATGTACTGCTTGAAAAGTCCCAAACTTTAATAACCTAGCATTGCATTGAAAAATTTCCTGAAACCCAGAAAGGAAGAACAAAACCTAAACACTCCAAAGAGTTATCGAAACCGAAATCGGATACCGATATTAATCCCTGGCCTAGACATAACTGTCGCGATTTGTAATTGTGCGTGTGCTCACTACAAAAATACCCTGCATCAAGATTTGTTTATACACTTCTTCAAGTTTTTATAAGTATAAACATTTTAAAAGATAATTCAACATCTAAAAAGGCACAGTCTAATTAACCGGTTCAATTGTAATCCTTGAACCGGAACTAGTTATTCATACTTAAATATTCCTTTTTTCGTTTGTGTAATTTTGAATTTAGTACAGAAAATAGTGACTTGCAGATGTTTTTCAGCACTGTTAACACGTGACACGGACATTTACACACACACACACATGCACTAAAGAAAAAAAACACACTCAACTACTTAGTTGAATCACAAAATGTAATTTTTTGAAATAAAAACTTTTCAATTGTAGTTTATATATTTAGCTTTGGGTGCAGGGCATCCGTCAGCCGGTTAGCGCAATTAAACAAATGAGCCGCATGGAGACACCGAGCATAGATAAATAAGCACAAATCTACCTTCGCATGGAAAATTGCACTTAAGTGCTGATTAGTTTAGTTGCGCATGCAATTGAACTACATACATAAGACCATTTTCTGTTGCTTAATTTTCTATTCCTTATAAACTGCATATAAAATGTACCATACTGCATAAAATGTACCATAACAGCGCCATCGCCCGCCTTTACACCACAAACTGTCCCCCTTTCCACCGGTAGACAAGGCGGCGCAAAAAAAATCAATACAGCATCGCCAAAAGGGAAGTAAAAAAGGGAAAAAAAAGAACAGAAAGAGAGCAACATGCACACACACGCACACACAAACGTTATAGATATGTATGTATGTATATACACATACATTGTAGCACATTTACTTACCCTTTATTTTCGTGTTATAGTTGTTGACTTTTAATAATTTTTAACTAATTTGAAACTTTATACAAAAAATTGTCGTATTTGATGCGGTCGCGTGTGTAATTCTTATTTGCGGATTTCGAGTGACATTTGTTTTTTTTTTCTTTTTTGTCGATTTTTTCGTCGTCACGCCTAGTGTAAGAAAAAACTAGAGCTAGAGCTTCAAATTAATTGCTTTTAACACTGAAAACTAACTTTAAAGCTAACTAAAAGTGTACTTTGTTTTACACTAATTTATGAAAAACTAATGCCTATTACTTTTCTTGTGTATTTGTATATATATTTTTACAACAAAAAAAGTTTTGCAAGATGGTAATTTCAGCAATTACCACCAATGAATGTGAGAAGAGAGTTCATTGCCAGACTTCAATAAGAATCTAGTTCTAAAAGCAAACCACCATGACAGCTGGCAGCGCTAACAAACAAAAGACGGCGCCACCACCGTTTTGAAACGTGGCAACCACGTGGTCCCACTTTTGATTGCAATCCAAAGAAACCGATTGAGCTAAGATTTGGCATGGACTTTCTTTAATTTTCCTGAATTTCCCAGATTTTTTTGACCTTGTTTAAACGAAGTAGGCCCCAGGTCAGCGATGCAACAGAGTCTGTTAAATTTAGCAGCGGCTTAACAGAAAACTGTTAGTGTAACAGCGATGCAACAGTGCTAGTGCCGACGAAGCTGGACTTGTGCTACAGCGCCATCTTTTGTTTGCTAACGCCTCCAGCTGTCATGCTTACCGTCAGAACTAGATTCTTATTGAAGTCTGGCAATCTTCTCAAATTGGGTAAACACCGCCACAACTCTGCAACAACACTAGTCACAAGACGAGAAGATGTCGTGGGTTTCTGATTACAAGTATACGTGTCTACAAAAGCTAGCGTTCCATGGATTGCAACTATCCGGCCACATTCCCCACCACATAGCCTTCGTTATGGATGGTAACCGAAGATTCGCCCGTTCCAAACAAATTGATAAGATCGAGGGACATTCACGGGGATTCTCCAAACTGGCTGACGTGCTACGATGGTGTCTCGATATGGGCATCCGTGAGGTGACCACATTTGCCTTTAGTATTGAGAACTTTAAACGTTCCAATGAGGAAGTCGAAGGTCTCTTCAATCTGGCCAGAGAGAAGTTCTCCAAACTGCTAGAAGAGTCCAATCGCTTGGACGAGCATGGTATTCGTATCCGGGTGATTGGTAACATTGAATTGTTACCAGCAGATTTGCAGCGTCTTATTGCCACTGCCATGTTAAAAACCGAGAGCAATGACAAGCTCTTTCTAAACGTCGCTTTTGCGTACACATCCCGTGATGAAATCACACAGGCTGTGGAATCCGTGCTGAAAGGAAATGATAACGCTAATGATGATGACGAATCACTGCAATCCACGGATATTAATGAACGTCTGCTGGAAGCATGTCTTTATACCCGCCATTCGCCGCCTCCTGATCTTGTATTCCGAACATCCGGCGAGACACGGCTAAGTGACTTTATGATGTGGCAGGTAAGAGTATAGTAAAGAAGCGAGTTTATCAGAAACTGATGTGTTACCTCTCTCTTTTTTTCTACAGATTAAATCCTCTGTGCTGTACTTTACGAATGTTCTGTGGCCCCAAATAACAATCTGGAACTTTATGGCCGGCATACTCGCCTACCAAAGGGACAGATGCCGTATCGATGATTACAAGCGGGAGGAGCGTCTTCACAGTGCTCAACTGGCCAAATCCAGTGATTTTTATAGCCTGCGAGTTCAAAAGTTTCTAAATAAAGTGGATGCTAATCGCCGGAAATTACTTAAAGCCTTGGCTTCCAAATAATGCCAGCCAAATTGTTAAATGCATGTTGAATGTTGTGATAAGGAATAAAATATTAAATGTAAATAACGTGAAAATGAATCAAGTATAAGTATCTTAAAGTTACTAATTCCGATTGAGACTGTATAACTTCTATATCTCAGTTTTAAATATCACCAGTCAGTTACCGATCACAGTGACTCAAAATTCGTAGTAACATTTAAGCGATAGTTTGGCTATCGCTACATGATTTCTTCTGCGTCACAAAATTAAAACTGTATGTACACACTCCAATATTCTTAAGTGAATATAATATTTTATTACATTGAAGTCCTTAGTACCTCTTAAAATAATCTAAAATTAATTTAAAGTAATTGAAATATCTGCACATTGCTAGACACTAAAAACATATTTTTTTTTAGCGTCACAAACAATTTTCGATAGCTGTTTGCGAGGGATGCAAAATCTTAGAAATTTCAACATGCCTGAGTTGCCAGTCACGCGCACAGCTTGACAGCTAATACGACTGTTGTGAATAGAGTGGCAACTCCCCACTGACATCTGCTACATAGCCTTCTTTTTTAATATCCGGTTCACGCAATTGGTTCGTGTTGTGACAATCTCTATTTTTTTTTTTATAAAATATACGTTTTTACGCCATAAAACAAAAGGAAAAACATGAACAGCATAACAGACCATAAGAACAGTGAATTTATATATGAATTGCAATATATATTCCTGTTTTTGTTTCATTTGTGACAGTGCTGCAGAGGCACTTTTTTTGTTTTGTTTTTTGCTAGTGTGTGTGTGTGGTTGTTTGTGTGTATGGAAGCTGCCATGTGCGGCGGGCAGACAAATAAAATGCGAAATCAAATTGTTAAATTGTGTACATACTTATTCTTCTCAACAGTTGCTGACAGTCCGTTAATTGCTACAAAATGGCTCCCAGGAAGGCTAAAGTTCAGAAAGAGGAAGTGCAAGTCTCACTTGGACCACAAGTGCGCGATGGCGAGAACGTTTTTGGCGTTGCTCACATCTATGCCAGTTTCAACGACACGTTTGTGCACGTTACCGATTTGTCCGGCCGTGAAACAATTGCACGTGTCACCGGCGGCATGAAGGTCAAGGCTGATCGTGATGAGGCTTCTCCCTACGCCGCCATGTTGGCTGCTCAGGTACGGACGATTCGTTATCGATATATATATATTTATATATATATACATAATGTAAACAGAACATGCATTAATTTACTATCATTCCCATTTCAGGATGTGGCTGAAAGATGCAAGGTTCTCGGCATTACTGCTTTGCACATTAAATTGCGTGCTACAGGCGGCAACAAGACCAAGACTCCCGGACCCGGTGCCCAGTCTGCTCTCCGTGCTCTGGCTCGCTCATCGATGAAAATTGGTCGCATTGAGGATGTCACACCCATTCCATCCGATTCCACACGCAGGAAGGGAGGTCGTCGTGGTCGCCGTCTGTAAATGTGGCTGCTGCATACAGAGAGCATAACAGCTTTTCTGCATTTTCATTTCAACTCTGTGTATTTTTTTAATGATGAATACATTGTAATAAATCAGCAAACATGGATGTAAATGCAAGTTATAATCGTTAAAAAAAAATTGGTATTTTTATATAACAACCACGTCATGTTTAATAAGATAAACATGCATAATATGGGGTGCAATTTTTTTTATTTAGCTATAAGTTAACGTTAAAAGATATTCGCAAATTAAACGTAACGTGTCGATAACTCGAAATTGCTCAGCAATTTTGGATACACTCTTCCTGTATGTTGTTTATACGGCGCCCATTTTGCATATTAATTTCATGAATTGAATTTTACAAATTGCACGTTTAATAAAGGTAAGCAATATAAATGAAAAAGTAGATATATATAAATAAGGGAACAAAAGAAACCAAGCTTATATGCACCCCGAACACGAAAATAAAAAACGTGTTATTTTTAATACGAGAACAACTTTTAAAAATTGTATGAATGGCCAAAATAGCTAAATTAGCCACAGTGTAAACCACAAACAATCATCAAAAAAACAATCGATAGATTTAGATTTTATTTGATATTCAGCTATCGACATAAACCTATCTATTCTACCTTTTTGAGTCAAGTCAGCACGCTCTCTCAGCCGGCTTTTTGTAATTTTAGAATTTTGATAAAATGAACGAATTAACTTTGCGCGTGGCTGCTTTAAAGCCATGCGCACGTCCAAAACGCTTATCGGAGATGCGCGAAGCTATTGTACCAGTACCATCCTCGTGGTCAGATAGTGAGTATTATTCCAAAACACGTTGCAACATATCAACAAAATTGTGCAGCTTATGAAATATTGCAATATGTTTGTTTAGCAAAACACAATTTTGTGAAGGAATTTGTGGAAGCCAAAACCAGCAACGAACAAATAGATGCGGTCAAGAAAATCGTGAATAATCCCGATGTCTTGGATTTTCTGGCTGACGTGCTATTTGGCAGTCCCCAAAAACATTCCTTGCGTGGAACGTTGACAAAGTAAATATTGACACACATATATTTTGCATTTATTCAATTATAATAACTACTGATCCAATATATAGACTCTTCTCAAACAATGAGACTGCCAAAAAGGGTAAACCCCCAACACACACACACACAGAGGAAGCATTGCAGATTGCTTTGTGTAACGCACTTCGCCGACAGGCAGAAGATATCAATAAACCTAATGTATCAATCGACCATATTAACGATGTATTTGTATCTGTCGGCGGTTGTTTGAACAATTTTCCCAATGGCCGTGAAGCACTGGCCAAGGAGATATATTCCTTTATTCCCTCTGTGCCAAAGGCATTGTCACGCTTCTGGAACTCCATCAGGTAACGAGAATAGCTTTCAATCAGGAGCTGTAAATACTGATTCACTCATATTAACTGCTGCTAATTCTTGTAAACTTCAACTAATTCAAATTTCAATTTATTCTCTCTGCAGTGAACTAAATGAGAAGATATCGCCGACACGACGCAATGAATTTTATTTATTTATACAAAATCTTTTGCGTTTCCATGTCGCCTATCTGGTTGAGTTTAAGCTACTGCTGGAGCCGGAGAAGTGCCAAGATTTGCGTTTGGTTAATAAGATTGCTGAGCTCGTTGCACGTCATGTGGATACGCCTTGGGATGTGCGCTCTATAGCCGGATTGGCAATTGGTCAAAATGCTCGCTTTTTTAACGAGTTTGATGATTATCTGAACAAATGTAAAGATATGACAGACTTTATAGATCTGCCCATTAAGTCAGCCTCGTTGTTGGCGCTGCAAAAGACTGATTATGCTGTCCATGCCCAACTGGCATTGCAAATATTAACTGGCATGTTGGATATAGTGAACAAGGCTGACAATATTACTAACCTGCTGGTCTACATGACCAAGCATCTGTATACGTACTCCAAATCACTTGCCTCTATAGAGCTGACGGATCGTCCTCTAGTTATGTACGACTTAATATTAACACATTTATTGCGATTCTCAATTGGTAATATCCCGAGCACTGTTGAAACCATACGTCACATGAGCGCCAATCTATTTCTGCAAGCCTTGCAGCTTGCCAAGGCCAGAGGTCAGCAAAGTATCATCAATCAGGTGTACGCTTCATTCAATGCTAGACGTATACCACTCAATGCTGTATGCCTCATGATACAACAGCTCGTCGAGGTAGAGGGAACCGATACTGTTCTCAAGAATTGTCCCGCCGTCTATAAAAAAATATTTTCAGAATTTCTCGGTGTTGATGACAACGTCAACACTTTATACAAGAGTAAGTAAGACAATATTTTAAATAATTTTTAATTAAAATTGTATTAACTAATTCAATTATTTATTTGAATTACTTTTTGATACAATTTATATCAGCTTCAACTCTAAATTGAAGATACTAATTAACAAAATTGAATTGTAGATTAAATAATGCTTTTAAAAACCTTAATTACTTTAAGACCAGCTTAATTGTTTATTTAACGAAATGCGACAATTACTGTGAAAAATTATTGTCGTAATTAAGCAATTTTAATCGAGCGGAATTACAAAACTCAATTTTATTAAATTAACAGCATTTTTTATACAATAATTCAATTTGAATGTAATGTTATTTTCAATGCATTATGATTATTATTTATTATGATCAATTCATTGCAGACATGATGACTGCGGCATACAAAGAGATACCCTTTGAGCGTTGGTCCTATGTGTGGTGTACGCCTTTAATTGATCAGAGGAACAAGTTTCCTGATCGCCTTCCTACGATTGAACGACTGATCAAAGTGGCTGTCAAGTTGGATCACAAAGTGATCCATCTGCTGATGCAGCAACGACATTTACCCTTCAGTAGTAAACTTGCGGCCCTGTTAACGGCACGTAGCAACGGTCAACATGAATTGGTGAAAACCATAATGGTCGATTATACAGATCAGTTAAGCAAAGCAATTGTGGGCGCAGATGATAATACGCGTATGCAGGCGCTGAGTTTTGTAGCGGAAACGCCAAAAGTGAGTGAGCCGTACACACAGTTTGAGATTGATTCAATTATCAGTTATGTGGAGAATAATGCCAACAGTCCCAATTCCCAAATGCGGCAAATTGGAGGTGGATTATTGCAGAAGGCAATTAAACGTCTTGAATTGAATCTGGCACAGCAGTTAAAGGAGACAAATCCCCTTCCCGATGATCACATGTTGATTCAATTCGTTTACAAACTGATGAACATATTTATGCTCAATCTATTTCCCACTGCCAATTATGGACGTCGTTGGCTATCGATGCATCTGATGGATCATATCATTGCGATGATGGAACGCTTGAGTCTTCCCTGGACTTCCAAATTGCCAACACAGACACAGCCATTTCTATTTCATTGTTTACATGACAGCTACGAACACAACAAGGCGATGGCTGCCCAACTATTAAGAAAGATGGTAGTGTGTGCAAACCTGTTGCCAGAGGAAATGATGAAACTATTGGTATCAGTGCGTCCACCAGATTCTGCAACGGCTACTTATCAGTTGCAAGTCTATTGTCAAGCCGAGAGTGTGCTTGTGGAGGTGCCCCAGCCACAACAGTTGCCCATTAAAGAGCCTCGTTATTTTGCCGTCTTGTATTGGCTCTTGGAACATTTGCGCTCTGGCATAAGCGTTGCTAAAAGTAATTTAACTCTGGCAGCCAAAACGAATCCATTGTATGGTCTGCTATTTGCCAGTCGTCATTTAGTGCAACAGCTGAAGCCAAAAATGCTGGCCGAAGAGCAGCTTTGGCGAGAGTATATCGAACAGTTGGTCAGTATCTGCATGATTGTCAGTGAACTAATGTTGCCCGTTGTCGCTAGCGAATCCCCCGAAGGCCATTTACCAGCAATAAAAGCTAAAGATGTCGCTGATGTCGAAGCAGAAGTGTCTGAAGAACAAACTATTGATGATGAAGTCGAAGCAGAAGTAGAAGTTGCTGAAGCACCACAAGCTATTGCTGAAGCAGTCGCATATCAAGAAGCTCAAGCTAATGAAGAAGATTCAAATGCACAAACTGTTGAACAAGAAGCTGATACAGAGGAATTGGAGGATGTACTATCAATTGTACCACAATTGGTGCTTTTGTGCGCTTGGCGCAGCGTTAAGGAAGTCTCCCTCATATTGGGTAGCCTAGTTAATCAGGCTCCATTGGAGCACGAAGATACGGAGCACTATCTGCTCAGTAAGCAGCAGGTAACCAATATTGGGGAACATTTTCTCGACTTGCTGGCAAAGATTAAGCATCGTGGGGCCTTTGAACAGGCCTATGTGGGATTCTCGCTGTACTGTCGTCGTTTGTGGCAAAGCAATGCATTTGAATTGAATGAACTGCCATTCGTTTGGCTGGCTGAGTCCATGCATATGATTGCTGGCAAGAGTTCCAAAGCAATATGCCCCACACGTCGCAGCGCTGGAGTTCCCTGCATCCTGCAAGCTCTCATTTGTACCGAACTACAGCTGGGCACCCATACCACCTTTAGTAAGAGCATGTTCTTGCTTCTAAACGTCTGTGAGAGTCGTCAAGCTGGACCAGCTGCTGCTAGTGCCCGCAGTCATGCCCTTAACATATTGCGCGCCCTATTCCGTTGCAGTGAACTCTCCGACCTGGTGGGCGAGTACATTGGACGTGGCGTTGAATGTGCCCTCGAGAGTATCGATGCCGAGGAGTGGCCTGAACGTAATTCGGCCACCTTGTTGCTCTCGGCTCTCATGATCCGCATCTTTGGCGTCGAACGTGCCCGCAATCATGATGGTCAATTGCATATCCGTAATCGCATGACCGGACGCATCTTTTTTAAACGTTATCCCAAGCTCTTTGATTACTTTCATGCCGGTCTTCGTCAAGCGGCAATTGCCAAAGAAATGGGAATTTCAACTAGTGGACAAACTGTAAAATTGGAGGCCATGCTGCAGTTCCTCAGTCGTCTCTATCCCTCTTCCTTAGAGGGCACCGAAAATACTTTAAATGTAAGTTTGTTCATCTTGTCAATTAATTGGATTTACAATTAAAACCCATTTCATCATTTACAGCTCAGTAATTTTGACGAATTCCTGCAGATAATCTGCTGCGTTGATGATGATATGACACGTCAAAGGGCCAGCAAGGTGTTGGCCAACTTTATGAATCCCACAACGGCTAAAGCTCGCATGCGTAGACTTCTCAACATAATCGAAGCTCAGTTCTATTTTAACAAGACTGTATATAAGGTAAGTCTGACCATTAATCCGATCTTGCGGCTTCTTTACACAAGGCACAGGCGTTTTCCCAATTTCTTCACATTTCAATTTATTAGCTTTTTCCATTTTCACGATAATTTGCAATATGGCAACTGTTGGTTTACCGTTGTCAAATCCGTGTATTTAAAGTATTGAAAACCGACCTTTGGGTATATACATTTACATACATGCTTTTTTCAGAATATAAAAAGAATTATAAAGAGATAGAAAATCTTACAAAGCGTCATCTTCCCAGTCTTTCTAATCTGTATCTCTCTCTCTCTCATTATATGTATCTTACTATCACTCTCTCTGTCTTTTTCATGACACCTTGAGAACATTTTGCGAATACAGTAAACACTTACAAAGTAAAAATACTTTGTTTTCGATTATTTTGAGTTTTCAAATAGTTGTTGTGTTAAAAAGGTGATGAAAAATATTTAAAAAGTTTATAACAACTAAAATTTTGAATATTTTTTAAAAGATCTTTTAAAACATTTACTACTTATTTATATATTTATAAAAAAAAAAACAATCGAATTTATACAATTTTGATTAGGGAACTCCTCTTTTTTTTTTTATCTTGCTGAAAAGACTTAAATAAAAGCATTCCTAAAAGAGATTTCTCAATATAAGCTCTTTGATTTTTAATATCTGAAAAATTCAAATTTGAGACAGTCTCTACTCAGATTAAAGCTACCTTAACAGGTATCAAAATCTTAATTTTAGTGAATGCTTTAAATTATTTGTCAATCCCCGGATTTTATATTCTTTGGACAAATTTATAGTGAAAGAAGTTGACTCCATTTCTATTCATAAGATGATTGCAGTGAATATTTAAAGAAGTCTTTAGTATGTCTAAATTTGAATTTATATAGATTCCAGAAATCTATTTAAGCTAAAAATAGACATATGTAGTTAAAAATAGACGTCATCCTTCTTTGTCATATGTCTATGTATAACATCGACCCCTTTTTGCGAAATAATCGTATACTTTATGCCACATTTTTCGAAATTGAGTTACTGATGTAAGGTTGTTCTACGTACAATCCTTATATAGCCGCAGAAATTTATTTGTATATTATGCCATATTGTATGCAAGCAGAAAAATCGCTCTCCAATGAAATTTGATTTGTGTAACGTACGATAATTTCGCAAAAAGGGGTCGATATGTTTAAAACATTGAAGTTAAATAACCCTTGTCTGTCCTCCTCGTTCAGTTAAAGCTAAAGTATATATTGATTTTCATAATTTCTTTTGCAGACTGAAATATACACAAAGGATTACAATGGTCTGCATGGTCATCTTCTGCAATTGCTGGATGTTTATCCCCTTGTCGGCTGGGACAATTTGAAATTAATCAAAAGAGCGCTACGCTTGCTGACGATGGTGACCTTGCAGGTATATGTCTGCCATATGGGTTTGTTTAAAACCGTATTGAATGTGCTTAGTGCCATCTTGAAAGATACTCCCGATGCCCAGAAAATAAGTGCACAGCAATTAAAATGTTTGGAGGAAATCGCTGAATTGGATTATAAAAAGGTCCAAATGCTTTGTAAACGTTGTGCCATATCACCAAAATTTCATTACGTTTTTCAACTTTATTTAAATCGACTCCCAGCAAATCCGGAGAAGATTGTCGAACACATGATGTTGAAGTTGGTCAGATCAAACGATTTGCCACAAGAGATGCAAGGGTTCACCATCGATCTGTGGCTCTGCATAATTTTCCAGCTTGGACCCAATATGAGCGTAACAAATGGTCTCGTTGAAAGCTTTGAGATTAAGAACTTTTATTTCGATCCGGATGTTGTGACGTATTGTAAGACAATGGAGATAACTCTGCGCCAACGTGTGGCATTTTATTTGGGACAGTCTGAGCAAGCCCTGCGATATGTATTCAATTTGGCTAATGAGATAGCACAACAGCCCAAATGTAATCCAGATTTTGGCTCCAAAGTGTACACCTTGCTTGGCCTGATGCGCAGACTGGACTTCCACATCCCTAAGCTGCTCAAGCGTCGCAAATTGAGCATTGAGCCGGGTCTGGTGATCTGCATAACGCGTCTGGTTAAAATGAATGCGATGCGAAGACAATCGAGACAACAATCGAGACAACAATCGCTGTGGAAGCGACTATTAAAATATGCTCTGGAAATCAGTTCACCCACTGAGAAACCGTATGTGCGCTATAGAGCCGCCCGATTGGTAGATTGTCTCATCGTCTACATAAAGCCGATGTTGGCCACTGCTGATGTCGAGATTATTTCCAACTATATGATCCTTGTGCTCCAGCTCCTGGTCGATGATTCCGAATTGGTGCGCAATTATATGGCCGAAATGGTATCCAGTTGCATAGAGCCCTATTTGCAGATTTCGCCGACGATTTTACTCAAAATTCCCACTTCCAATATGCTCCCAATGGAAGCTGAGAAGTTCTTCCTGAAGGGTGTACTCACGAATATGACTCAGTATGCGGATAATGGCAGCTTCCTCGTTGCCTTATTCACAAACATTGTGGAACCATTTGTAAGCTCTCAATGGGTCGGTAGTAGTGAAACCTCAAAGGAGGAGGCTGGTAACGAGATGGAAGTGGTATTTGATAAGGAGGATCCAAATGTCTATTGTGAAGCACTTCGTGTTGTTTCAATAATTATCCAACAATTCCGAAACGCATTTCCCAATAATACGGAATTAATCAGCGCCTTGGACGCCGTGGAGGAACTGTCTTCATTCAGTGGCATTGCCGAGGCATCGTCTTCTCCACTAATGAGAAAATAACTTAACTCACTCACAACATATCAAGAAGAAATGTAGCGATAAAGAGGCTGTGCCTAAAGTACAAAAATAATACCTAAGCAAATTACACAATAATATAATGTTTAAAAGTATTCAATCATTATTTTATAGTCTTGTAACAAACATCTGAGACGAACTGAAATTTATAAAATTTTTGTAACTTTGTAATGATGGCAAAAATACTTAAACAAGAAATACTGCCTTAATTCATTTGAAATAAAATTGAATTTAACTACTAAACAATAACGATTTATTTAGTTGATATTTTTATTTGTCTTGATTTTAATCTTATTTATTTGAGGTTAATTACAGAATTTCTTTTTTCATAAAAAGTTATGCTAGTTTTACTCATTACTTTGGAGCTAAAATAGTTATAGACAAAACAAAAAAACTTCATTAATATTACGATAGTAGAACTCGTGAGAACAAGACAAAATAATATTGTACTGCACTTAGCTCCATGCGGAACGTTGAGAGATTCGTCCTTTTTGAACTGAAGTGATCAACTGATAATAAATTGTTTTGAGGACTAGACGAAAGTAGTAAATTATGTTGAATTCAAAAGCAAACCGTCTCTCGGCCATTTTCTAAAAAAGTGGCGCAAGCAAACAATAGATGGCGCCAAAAAAATTGTCACCCGTCCGATAGGCTGCCACAGCTGTCACTGCTATTGGGCAAACGAATTGGTCGATAATATATCGATACCTTTCGTCGTCTCCATGGAGAGCGCCAGTCTGATAAGATGCTCGTGAGTGAGCGTGTGTGTCGAGCGTCCGTGTTAAAATTTTTTTTCGCTGCGTGTGCGTGTGCTTTGGCTACAACAGCAGCTGCTGCTGTTGTTCTTTTTTGTTGTTTTTGTCTTGTTTGTTAAATTTAAATGTGAATGTGCAATAACATTTAATACACGCAGCTAGTCTGCCATGCAATAAACTTCCAATAAGAGGCAATCTGGGCGGGCGTTCTCCCCAAATGCTCGTATTGTATGTGAATGTGTGTGTGTGTGTTTGTGAATTGTTGTTGTTGGTGCTGTTGTCATATTGCTTGGAAAATACAAAACCAAATTGATACATTTTATAAATGAGTAGCAATGCTCTCATCTGTGTGAATCCCTTTGTGCGTGTGTGTGTGAACGTTTTGGTTGCATTAAATTCATTTTTCTTTTGTTGATGTTGTTTTAGCAATTGTGCCCCGTCGTGCCCAGAGTGTGTGTGTAGTGTATGTGTATGTATACGTGAGCAAAACTACGCACAGCGTTGCCATATCGCCTCATTTGAGCGAACGTAAACAAATGTCTTGTAACTTTTTGGCTTACAAACCACATGCACATGCATGCCTGTGTGAATGAGTGTGTGTGTGTGAGTGTACGTGAGTGTTGGCACATTTGCATAAAACGCTCGCAATGCATAAATTATGACGAAATCTGTTTACCGTTTTGTTTATGTTGTTGAATCGCTCTCTCTCTAACAAAAAAAAGTGTTGCATATTTTATAGGCTAAAAGAGCGCAAAAGCATTAAACAATAAACAAACAAAAAAAGACAATTTCTTATCAAACAATAACAAAAACAATCAACAACACACACAATCAATTCCTTCAACGAAAGCACAGCGCCTACGCTAGGCGGTTCATTAACCAAATGGCGCTGCTGCTGCCAATGCCCAGGAAAGGCTTTGGCTTAAACTGTTACTGGTATTCCCAGCTCACCTAAAACAAAAAACCCAAAGAGAGCGCCAGCCAAAAGAGAGAGCGAGAGTAAGGTAATTCCATAAACTTTCTTGTAACTAGATTTTAGAGCTCGACTTGTAACTTTAATACATGTGAACATACATACATATGTACATAATATATGCATTTGTAGCTGTAGGAGAATTGCAATCTAATAAAAGCTTGGATAGAGCCTGGCTCTCTGAGAGGGAAATTGGCTAAAAGTAAAGTTTTCGAGCTAGAAAGAGTGTTAGGTTGCATTTTCAAAGAGATTTTATTTTATTATTGGTCGTGTATCTAATGGAACGTCATCTAAGTTAAGTTTATCTATATTTTTATATTTTTCGAAAACCACTCTTTGAACAAAAGCTTACAGTATTTGAGATTGCGTATAATGAAGTTAAAAAGGCATCAGAGTTAATCTTGTATATATCAATATAACTTTTGATATTAATGCTTTATACTCGTACCATTTAGTCAGTTAGTTATTATATTAAGCTTATAAAGACAAAGAATAAGTATTTCAAGTATATTTAATATTTCTGCTTACTGTTTAAATTATAAACAGGAGTTCATTGCTAGGAGCTTGTGATTTATGAAATATTTACTACTTTATTCTTATCATAATTAATTAATTTAGAGAATTAGAGAATATCTTCTATTTGAAGTTTTCATTAGTAAGAATCCGAGATTCAATCGATGTTTAGTAATATTCACCTCTGATTATTTTCGTTTGATTTGGCTTTGAATTGTTTATTAAAGTTTGAGAAAATTGAAATTGGTTCCCTTTATAATATACCTAGAATTGCCAACAATCCAACAATTTTCAATTTTTTTCATACTTTAAGTTTGCGCTCCAGGACATAATGAAGAGACTCGACACCATGCAAATGCTGGGTAGATACTTCTTAAACTAAAATTCTTATTGTTTGTCACGTGCCGCCACTTGAACAAAATGCAAGACAAAAAGAAAATAATGAAAAGTGAAGTGGAAGTCGCTTCATCCAGTGACTTAGCTGCTCGCTTTGACATAAATTCACACAATATTCAAACGCTTAGACATGGAATAAAAGTCTTATTTAGATTCATTCATTTGTTCATTCATTCTAAATATTAAATCAATAAACTCCTCTGAATCGTTGTTTTATACTAATTGTGTCACCAGAAGTTGATTAAAAGTGAAAACTGGAGATAAATAAATGTAATATTTACAACAAGCTCAAGGGCTTTTAAAATTGAACTATTTTTAGATGTAGAACGAATTAATAGATGAAATCCTGATTTGCAATTTTGTTTCTTTATCTATGAAATATATAGATGAGCATTCATACCAAATTTGGTGGCTCTAACTCTAATAGTCTCAAAGATCTAGGTGATCAAAAAAGGGACAGACGGACATGGCTATATCGTCTCGGCTGATCAAAAATATATGTATATATATGTACATATATACTGTATGGGCTCTGCTTTAATACTTTTGTATCTCTTTAAAGTAGAGGAGTAACCGATTATTTCCAAATAAATGCATAGTTAAGTTTTAGTCGAGCTCTTTCGAATCTAAATCGAAAAAAGAATTAGATTAAATTGTATTTGAGCACTTTTAACTGCGTAGTTTGAATTTCGTTAAGCAACTGCATATTTTTCTTCCTTTCTTAATCTCTTCCACATAACCCAATCTTTCTCCGCCTGTTTTCTCTCGCATAGTCTCTTGCTTGGGCAGCGCATAGAGAAATGGGTCCGAAGAAGCGTTCCAGTGTCGCAGAGCGACTTCAACGCTCCACGGCAACAGCAGCTGCTGCTGCTGCTGCTGCTGCAACGTCGACGGCGACAGCAACAGCAACGACGACGTCGACGTCTTCCACAGCTGCGTCGACGTCCACGTCCACGTCGAAGAAGCGGATCGGAGGTAAGCAGCAGAAGTTAACAGATGAGGCCGATGATAAAAAGCAAGGCGGCAAATCGGAGACAGCGACAAAACGACAAACATCCAGTGCAATAGCAACAGCGACAGCAACAACAGCGTCAGCGACAGCAACAACAGCAACTGCCACAACAGCAACTACAACAACAGCTAGTGGCAGCTTGGATAAAACGGATAAGGCTGGTGGCACAACGCAGTTGAAATTATCCGCAGAAGAACGTCAAGAGGATGGCAAGGCACGAGCCATAAATAAAATGCTTAAAAGTTTGGACATCAAGATCCATGGCTTTGACAACCTGTTGCCCAGCGGAGAGGAGAGAATGAGCGAAGGTCTCAAATCCTCAATATCGGAGAATGTCAAGACCAAATCTCGTGCCGCAGCTGTCAAAGTAATTGCCAGCCTGAATCCCGGCAAACCGATCAACGTGAAGCGTCAACGTGTGGATCACGAGTCAAGCAAAGCCGATAGGGATAAGGAAAAGGACAAAGAAAAGGAGAAAGACAAGGAAAAGGAAAGGGAAAAAGAAAAGAGAAGGTTAAGGAAAAATCCAAGGAGCCAGAGACAGTATTAATCGAATCCAAGGATGCTCAAGAATCTCCAGGTGTCAAGGGTGTCAAGCACACGGCCAAAAAGGCCAAATTGGAGGCGCCTCCAACGCCTGCCACAACAACAAGCAAAGCGAGCAAAGCGGCGCCCAAAAAACAAATACAAACACAGTCCATAACCGAGACAAAAAAGGACAAGGTCTCAAGAAGTGTGTCAGGAGTTAAAGGGGGTAAAAAGACGCAAGCAACTGCAACAGCAACAGCAGCAACATCAGTTGCAGCTGCAACTGCAGTAGCAACATCTGCAACAACAACAACAACAACAGCAAATCAGGAGCAGAGCAAATCCAAAGCCTCAACACGTAACCAACTGGACTCAAACACAGAGTCGGTGCAGATGGACCTAGAGGAGATTAGCAGTACTCCCACGGCGACGCCCACAGCGACACGTACGTCCACGCCCATTGAGGCAACGCCCACGGGCAGCGGGATAACAGCAGCAGCAACGGCAGCAGCATCCACAGCAGCGCCAGCGAAGCAGCGGCCAAAGATCAAGTACAGTAAAACCTCAGCGGCAAAGGCGCGACTGCAGCAGGCCTGCAGTAAAACGTCGCTAACTGCGCTGAATGCGGCCAAGGATATTTATGACTTCAAGTCCGGCTCTGATGATGAGGAACCCATTAAAATGGTGTTGCCCACACTAAAGGAGTTGCGTGAATTTTCCGATGAGGATAACAAACCGTTGAAGCAGCTGGAACGCGATAGGGAACAGCAAAAGGAGGAGTTGAAGAAGGAGGAAAAACTAGAGACAGTTAAAGAGGAGCCAGCAGCTGGAACAGCAACAGTAGTTGCTGCTGTTGTGATGGAACCACAGCCAGAGTTGTCGACAACAACAACAACAACAGCAGCAGCAAAAGTTGGCAATAAAAAGCAGACGAAACGTAAGTTAAATACACCAACGCCCACAGCAGCAGCATCAACTACAGCAACAACTACAGCGGCAACAACAACAGCTGCAGCAACAACAGCGACATCTACTACTGCTGCTACAACAACAACAACAGCAGCAGCAGCAACAACAACAACAACAACAGTTGTTGCTAGTGGCAGCAAGAAGAAGCAAACGGCAGCCAAATCAAAAGTCATTCAACCTCCCAGCGATAGTTCCAATTCGGAGAGCAGCGATTCAGAGGATGAGAAAAAGCTGAGCAGCTATGGAGCAAAGAGACATCGGATGGCCTCCTTGAATGCTCTGGCCAAGGTGCAGTGTCTCTATGAGAATGAGTCCCGGACAGCCCATGAGCTGGGACTCTCGAAGGCAACACAACAACCGCCTCGTATCCGAACCTTGGATGGCAGCGATGATGATAATAACAAATGCGATTTGCCGCCTGAGAAGGATAGAGACAGAGACAAAGATCGAGATCGAGATAGAGATAAAGACAAGGATCGAGAGAAAGACAAGGATAAGGGCGAAAGGGAGACGCCGCCGGCGGCAACTCTGGAACCACGTCGGGAATTACGCAATGTTCCAGGTGGACGTGGTGTGGGCAAGCATTGGGAATTCGATAGCGATAGTGAGGCGGAGGAGGTGCAATTGCAACGTATCCAACAGCAAAAAAAGAAGAAAATGCAAAAAAAGACGCCAGCCAAGAAGCAGACAGAGTCCAAGGATACAGAGTCAACGAAACGTGGCCAAAAGGGTCATAAAAAAGTTGTTGTTGAAGACAGCGATGAGGGGGATCATCAGCATGGTGAGGAGACAGAAAAGGACAAGTTCAAGGATAAATCTAAGCCGGCACCCAAGCAGTTGCCCAAGAAACGCAAAAGCACCTTCACCGAGGAGCTAATCGGTGACTACAAGGGCATCCTGGCCAGAAAACGTATGGCCAGCTTAAATGCCAGTGCCATTGTGGCAGCCACCTATGAGGTGGAGCGACATTTGGACAAGAATTTGGCCAGTGATTGTAGTAGTTTCGAGAGCTATGATGAACTGGAGACCACAAAGGTGGTTACCAAGCCATCGGCAAGCAAAGCTAAGCTCAATGCGGAGTTCCAAATCAAGAAAGAGCCCAAGGAGAGCAAAGAACGCGAGTCGAAGGAGGCCAAAGAGCTTAAGGAACTTAAGGAGGCATCAAATAGTAATAAACCACAAAGCAATATGATTGAGGAGAGCAACGATTCCAAGTACTCCAAGGAGACCAAGGAGACGAATACGGACACCACCATCACAACTACCGGTTATCGTGGTGATTCTAGCAGTGCCAAGGATGCCAAGGATTGCAGTCGACCCACGTCATCTAGTGTTGTCATCGTTCAGGATACGGATGTCACCATCACAGGGGTCTATGTAAATGCCAGCAATGGTGCCGCCCAGGAGGCTTATTGTAAAATGCAGTACCGTGTCCAGTCCAGCGTCACCGAGGAGCGTCTGCTGCGTCCTGGCTCCGTGGAGCCACCCAAATCCTATACACCACTCAGCGCTTTGTCGAGCATGTTGCCGCCTGGCGCCAGTTCCGGACTCAGCGAAGGTAAGTCACAATCAGACTATATATTAACATTATTAATTCTTATTAGGAGTATTCCTTTGATTGATTTCTTTTTTCAATTAATATCGACAATTTTTTTACATTCCACTTTAAATATCGACTTTGTCGTAAATGTATTCGATTATATTAATTACATTTTCTATCAATTAACTCAATAAAAATATTCCATTGATTTGTATTATATTACTTTGATTTAAACGTTGACACTATTATAATACTTGATTACTAGAAATTTGAAATGAGTAATGATTTTCCAATGAATCGAGTACAGATATGACTCTTTCATAAACATATTCGATTATATTTATTACCTTTAAAAGCTGTCGAATACATTCGAATTAATATTTATTTAATATTCGAAATATTAAATTAAAATCAGTAAGGATTTTTCTATAAATTATTAATTTCAATTTAAATAGTAGTTGTTAAGGATTTTCCTATCAATTGAGTGCAGACATATCTAAGTGAATCTTTTATACATAGATAATAAAAAAATATTTGAATACATTTTCCACCTAATTTTACTCCTCCATTCATTTGTACTTTCATTATTTCCTATTGGTGAATCTATTAATCGGAATGAATGGAATGTTCCAAATAAATGAAAAAGTTGAAATGTCATCAATGATCAATGGCAAATACAAATACTCCTATATATTCACAACCCAGTCAGCTAATCCATCTCTTCCTGTCCACACAGCTCATAGTTCACCTCCACTTCCTGTGCAACCGCCAGCGCCACACGTGCTACTTCCGGGTGAACCGCTTAGTGCGGGAATGTATCATGCCCCGGATTTGGGTTTGCACACGGAACACGCACCGCCGGATCATCATGGACCTCCGCCACCATCTTATGCAGCTGCTGCTGCAGCAGCCGCCGCCGCTGCTGCCGCCTACCATGCTCATCAATTGGCACCCGCTGGAGGCGGTGTGTTGCACATGCATCATCAGCATCAGTATGCTGCCGCACATGCAGCGCATGCGGCACACGCTCATCACTATCAACAGGCGGCGGAATATCATGGCGGACCACCGCCACCACCACCACCACATCACTATGGGGGACCACCACCACAGGGCCATTATGGTCCACCTCCACCGCCGGGTGGGCCGCCTCCTGTACCGCCGGATCGTTGTGATGTCGGATCACCGCCACCTTCCTATCGGGCCAGTGCATATCCGCCACCGCCAACGGCTGGGCCACCACCCACATTGGGCGGTGGTTCAAGCGCCTTTTGTGCACCCAATCCGCATCATCATCATCAGCAGCAGCAGCAGGCGTTGCCACCTCATCATGATCCCAGCGGTAAGTCGTATGGTCCAAAG
This sequence comes from Drosophila neotestacea, assembly GCA_035044365.1. Lineage (NCBI taxonomy): Eukaryota > Metazoa > Arthropoda > Insecta > Diptera > Drosophilidae > Drosophila > Drosophila neotestacea. The sequence goes on from JAWNMD010000799.1 coordinate 1,689,707, forward strand.
AGACCAAAGTATTTTACAAAATCAACTTTCTTCTTGGTTGGCCCTAAACATTGATTTTCCCCTCTGCTTTGCTACCTAATAAGGAAAGGGTATTCGAAATATGTTTGCAAAACTAGTCGACTAGTCGAGAAAGATTTAGGGATTGTTCCTTAAAAAAATATGTCTTCCATTCCAGTACTCCTTGGTGTTGTTCGAGTTGTTCAATAAATATATTCTATATATTAGTCTGTTTCATTATCATTTCATTTAGAAACCCTTTCAAATAATCCTATAGAAATGGAAAATGTTTTCAACTCATAAAGTACTGTTGATACTAGAACAAGTTGTGTCTAATCATTTTAAAAAGGATATTTTTGTTATCTTAACAGTAATTGCAAAAATTTTAAGATTGCAAGAATATTCTAAGAATTTTCCAAACTTAATAATAATCGTACATTTTTCCCGAATTTTGTTACTTCAATAATGTAAAGGTTAAAAAGAGCATCTGGGTTTCGATAAATAGCTAAACAATTGAATGATTTTCAATTTTTGGCATAAGGCCAGGACAAAGTAACCTGAACAGTGCCACGCCTTACGCCTTATGCCTGCTTTGATTTCAGTTATCAGCAAACAATGAGCGGCAATTTCTAGTTTCCAAAAAGTTTTCAACGCATCCAATAACTTGGCAAATGCCTCCCAGGCATTGCCCACAGTTTGCCTCTGATTAGTTATTAAAGAGGTTGCCAAAGAGCTCAACTTCAAGATGTGTTTTTCTACCCTAGTCAAGGGTATATCAAATTTGGGCAAAGTATGTAAAAGGCATTGAGAGGAGGTCCTCATAAAATATATATGTACATGTATTATTAATCTAACTTTCCGTATGAAAGAAATTATCTCAGAGATGGTATTAAAATCGGAAATCATTCAAGAAATATGTATCTATGTATCTATCTTTCATGTTTCTTTATGTAAGTGTAAATACGTTGTAGGGTATCTAAGGTCCTGGGCACAGGGTATCTCGCAGTTGAGAGCTTTCTTGAAAGATGTGGAGCCGTTCTCTTGCAGTATTTGTTAAAACTGCTAACAAGGGGAGCAGAAAAACTCATTGCATACATTTAGGCGCGCGCATAGAAACTCTTCCTCTGTATGAGTGTTGGCCAAAAGCCGGAAACTGTAAGCAGGCAAGCAGCAAACGGAAACCGAGACCGAGACTAGAGAATGCAAGCAAAAAAAGTAAACATGCTGCAGTCCCTGTCGCAGTCGCAGTCGCAGTCGACGTCGACGTCAGGAGCAGCGTGAACATCAACGTCGGCGACTGAGAAGCCAGCCAACCTCCATTGATGTCATTTACCTTTTGGTACAGACATACACACACAGACACGTATATATATATAAATTTATATATGTATGCATGAATATATATATTTACAGACACAGACAGGCGTGCCCCAGTCATACGCATCCCTGTGGTTTTGTGGAGGAAACCACATGGACGTGTCCCTTGCCCACATAGATAACTGAGGGACAATGTATGAAAATCCTCGTAGATTTGAACACGGTGTGTTCCTAGGACATGGTTTCCACAATATATCCTGTCGTAATTTCCACAACATATCGTGCGTAATTTCCACATGGTTTTCACAGCATATTCTGTAGTTGCTGTTGCTGTTTTCTTATTCTTCTCGCTCACAAGTATTCAAAGGAGGCAGCAATATCAGACAGAGTAATAGAAGAGAACAGCGACACAGGACAGGGAATCTCAGAACCGCAGGGGCCATACACACACAGACTCGCTCACACAGACAAACAGAATGACAGAAAGTTGCGTTTACAGGCGCCTGAAAGTGTGCTACAAATCTTAATACGGCTGCTGTGTCTCCATATCGTATAAGTAATGACAATTCAGCCCCAAGGTTAACAATAGACACATCCACTGTTGCCTGTATATCGATAAAATATAATCGAATGTATCAATTTGGTTAAACAGACATATTAGATGAACAATTTATTAAAAAGTTTTTACTAAATTCGAACTTCATTCACATTGAAATGTTTGATTGCATTTCGTTTCTTTTATAAGTTTCTAAGAAACAAGAATAATTTGCAGTTGAAAGGGGTCTATTTTGTTGGGCTACTGATCTGTATTTTTTTTTAAATCAAGAGTCAAAGATTCCTTTTATTATTTCTACTCTGTAAAATCGTATCTGTCTCCATTTGAGAAATAAGTGAAAGTTTAAAAACCTTATTGAGTTGTGAATAAAATAATACCTGTCAAATCAAGACAATGTATTTGTAGAATTAACGTTATTAAATGCCTTTTAGTTTAAATAATTTTAAATATTTCCAAATATTATTCCAACGTTTTTCATAATTTAATTTTCCAACGCTTTCGATAAAAGCTTTTATTGTCGCATCCCTTTTTTACTTATGATGATGAGGGGGCAGAGAGTGTTAATCGGCTTAAGCGATGATTCACAATACGTTCACACTCAGTTCAGTTTGACTGCACTCATTCATTAAGCTGTTATTCATTTGGTGTTGATTGCACAGAGTCTGCTATAACTGTCTCTATTAAGTAGGCTACCATTTGGATTGTCCTACATACACACACATACACACGCACACACACCTATACACATCCATATAAACAATTTGATATATGTGTCTTTCATTTTTGTTTTGTGCTCATCCATTCATTCATCCTTTTTTGTCCGCGTGAGTGTTTGCACTTTACGCTATGCTGACAGTTGATAATTCATTAGCACATGTTCTATTTGACGTTCGTTCATCCATGTTTAAGCACACACACCAAGCCAAATACACACACACACATACATATATATATATATATGTATTATACCATAAAGAGAGCACGGGTTTATCCTGAAATGGGGACTCCCTCGCAAAAGCTGCAGTTACTGCTACTTTGGCTGCTGCGTCTCTGTTACAAGCGGTTGATAGCAGAGAGGGAGAACAAAGGAGAGACAGAGAGAGCAAAAATTAGAGAAAGAGAGTGAGAGAGAGAGCGGGATAGTAAGAGCTGAGAGAGTGCAGCAAGGACCGTTATACAATGTGGTTGTTGTTGTCTTATTCATTTTTTTTATTATTATTATTATTTTTATTTTAGTTCTTATTTCTTTTTTTTTTGCCGTATTCTGATTTTGCCGGCTGCCCGGCGTCTGTCTACGAGTTACGTTTTAGTGCTCATTTAGACGTCGGGCCGACAACGTAACGTAACGAAAGCGACGATGCCGTCGACGACGACAACGACAACGACGTTTGTGGTTAGAATACGAATACGATGATAATCATAGTGATAATGATAATGATAATAATGATGATAAAGCGGCGGGCGACAACGACGATTTGGCGTGAATCGTATATTGCGTATACGTAATGTGGAATCGCGCGTGCTGTTGATAGATAATAATTGTGTTTGGTGCTTGTCTGTTTTTTTTTGCCGTGTCGTTCGTGTTGTTGCTGTTGTTGTTGCTATTGCAAGTGTTGTTATTGTCGGCATTTTGCATGTTGTTGTCAGCAGAATCAACAACAACTGGCAATTATTGTCATGCTCGTACGGTACGTTTGTCGGCGCGTTTCGCTTCTTGTTGTTATTATTGTTATTAAACAAATGACGTGTTGTTTTTTTTTTGTTTTTGTGGTGCATTTCTACTATTTCAACAATTTCGAAAACTTTTGCTACCGCACACACTACCGTTACCCATTAGGACCACGTTGTTGCCGCCCCGCCCAATGTTGTTGTGCTCAAGTGCCGGCCGGTTCCGTGTTCTGTGTAAACTGCAGTCTCTGCTGATCCAGGGTCTAGGCGGAATATTTAGACCCACTTCCAGTCCCCAGTCTTAGACCTCTAGTCAGTGCGACCCCACGTTTATAGCAGACCGTAGATCTAATTAGCGTTGCATTTTCCAGTTAATTTTAATTGCAACTGATTTATGAACAACGCAATTTTTTAACTGCGCCGAGAGCTCTTTGCTACCCTCTCTTTTTCTCTCGGTTCCACTCTCTTTGCATTTATCTGTTTTGTTTTTTTGTTGTTGTTGCTTTTATTCTTCTATTTTATTGAGAAAAAAGCTAGCAAGGCATCCGGCTGGCGAAGTTACAGCGTTTGTGACTGAAAAATGCTCTTCGTGCTCAGGCATGACCGACAAAAATGTCAATAACGTGTACTAATGACATGACATATTCAGGAACACACTAAAAATTCTACACAAGGCGTATGTAATACGAATTTGTCCGCTTAAAAGTGTGTGTTCATTATTAAGTATACAACATGTGTACATTTTTAATCAATTCAAAAAAGAATTAGATTTTATTCGATCAATTTTAAATTCTAACAACAAATCTTTGTAGCCTTTAAAAGTCTTGGTTGCTTTGTATAAAGATTGCTTTTGTGTTATTGGAGATTATTAAAACATACCTGATTGTTTAATTTTTTAAGTATCAGATGAATGAGGTCAATTATTTTTTAAATATTTAATATAATAAAGTATTAGATCAATAATATTAAATCTATTCCATTTCGTACAAATACCACACTTTGTATAGAAAAGAAGACGTGGTAAGTTCACGTCCTAAGCCCATTGGCAAATCGTTTTTGACACGTTTGTCAGGTGTCATATTTTGACTTGTGTGCATTGCAGTTGTCTTCTTTGGGCAGCGCTGCAGCGACTGCGACAACGACAACAACGGCGACAGCGAGTCAAGTCGCGCCTTCTGCTGCGCTCTCTAGACCGCGTGCTCTCTCTTTCTCTCTTTCTCTCTTAGCTGTGGTGTCTCTCATTCTTATTCACATCAAGATTTTTACGCTCTCCATCTTGCACTCTCTCGGAGCTTTGCTCTGTGCGCCGCATAAAAAAGCTAACGGCAGAAAATCGCATCGTTGTCGTCGTTTGTTTTAGTTTTTGTTGTGGATTTTTCAGCTTGCTTTATTTTCTTATTTTTACTAATTTCTTATAAGAATTTTCTTGAACAATTTTCCTGGTGCTTTCGTCGCTTTCCGTTGTTGCTGTCCCGGTTTTTATTAGTAGTCGTTGGCAGCGACGCGACGTTGACGTCGGCAGCGAAGGCAACTCGTTCGAGTTTTTTGTTTGACATTGTTGTTGTTGCTTGCAACTGCTTTTTCTGCTGAGTCTGTCACCGTTTAACGGTGCTTTTCGGTCAAGCATGTATGTACGAACGTGTGTGCGTGTGTGTGTGTGAGTGTGTGGATAAGTGTGTGTATTAGAATCGCTTGCAAGCTTGCAAAAAAGTTTCCACAGTGGGCGGTGACTTTAGCCTGCCTGCCTGCCTTCAGCCTGTCTCTCTGTTTCTCTTCCTCTCTCTAGACCCCCCGCCATTCCACCACACTACTCGGTTGTCTTTGCATCGCACTGCTTTTTTTGACCCTGTATTTAAAAAAGCACATGGACTCTGTTAAGATTGTCACATACAAACGTCACAGTTAAAGTGCATATTTTTGATTAGCATCTACAACTAGGTCAATAAAGTCATGTACACCTACACTAATAAATACATTTTCTTTTTCATATTAAATAACTTCTTTTAAAGAAAAATACAAAAAACACAACTTTAAAAACAAAACCTAGGTTCTAAATTTAAAAAAGTAGGTTTGCTGGGTATTTTTTTTATGAAATGATCGTAGGATTTTGTATTTTTGTATAAAAGTTGTGTTATTATAATGAATACAAATAACAAACTTAATAATATTAATAAATATACCCCCACAAGGAATAACAAGGTCTAACACAGTCGAGCTTGCTCCACTGTATCATTTCCTTAGTTTTTGGGTATTCCATTTTGCCTGTTGGCTCTTAACTGTTATCAGCTATCAGCACAAGCCACACACACACACAAGCATGTCGTGCAACATTCATGTGGCATGTGCTGCATAAGAATCGACATTGCCTACATAGCTTTTTCAGCTATTTGACAGAAAGAGAGCGAGAGAGAGTAAAAGAGAGAGAGAGAGAGCGAGAGAGAAAGAGAGAGAGAGAGAGCGACATCAAAGTGGAAAATGTAAACAGATTCATTGAGGCAACTGGCGCTGACACATTGCATCGACCAGCCCTGCACCCTCCTCTCCACTTTCCGCACCTCTTCTCTCTCCTCTCCTCACCTTCACGACCCTTTTGCCAACTGTCTGCATTTAGGCCACAAAAATGCCATCGCTGGCAATGTCCAAAAAAGCAAAGCACAAAATGAGCAAACAAAAACAGAAACAGAAACAAAATCAAAATCAAAATAAAATGAAAACGAACCAAACTAAATAAATACGAAGAAGAAAAATAATAATAAAAGAGGCGCGTATGCAAAAGAGAACAGCAGTGTCAAAAGAATGTGAATGCGAATGTAAATGCATATTGAAAATGAAAAACCAAACACCCCACTCTGCCCCCCTGTGCTCTCAAATTCCCATCCCGTACTAAATTCTGCTTAGGGATGGGTATCAATCATTAAACATTATATTATTGTATTCGATTTGTAAATAAGTAAAATTAGAAAATAAGCTTTAAAATTCGACATGAAATTAAAATGAATATCATGCTGGAATTTATTAATATTCTTTCTCAATATCAAAATATTTCAAATAAACCATTCAATTAAATTCATTATTATATATCGATAAAAATAATAATGTTATAAATATCGATGCCCAGCCCTAATTCTTTCCGTCATTCATTGCGTCCCTGATCTAAAGCGTAGCCAATGTTCGACAAATAAATTTTCGAAAATTCGCGTTGAAAATAACTCAACGTGACACATAAAAAAGTGAGTGTGGATTTGCAATGGCAGAGAACAGCAGGAGGAGGAGGAGCAGGAGGAGGAACAGTCGCCAATCTGGGTGGCCAAAGAGAGAAAGGAGGAGAGAGGAAACGGGATTTATCCATGCAACTGGGAGAAATTTAGTAGACATGATAGCTTGGCCAACAGCCGTACGTGACCTGCTCCATGTCTCTTGTCGAGTTAGAAACTGACACAATGATTAGCTCTGGCAGTTTACTAAGTTCTCGACTACTATGACAGATACATACATACTTACATAAACACATTCACATTCACATACATATGCATTTATGCAGTTGCATAAATAGAATGCATTTTGGTTTGTTTGTGGATAATCATAATTTATAGTTGCAAATTTGACAATTCTTTAACCCATTTATCATCCACATGTTAAACAAATAAGTTGATATGGCGATTTAATTAATCAAATACTTACATACATAAGAAATTAAATCAAGAAATATTTAATTAAAAGTCAACATGGAATTATTTAGTAAATAGATAACGGAATTATTTAGTAAATAGATAACGCTAAAGCATTTACACAATTTTGTTTTAACTATTCTATTCCATTTCATTCCACATCTTTCAATTTACATTATTCGCTATTTGATTTTAATATATTGTTTTGTATTCTATTCTTATTACTTTGAACTCCACAATTTGATTTTGAGATTTCTTTGATTGAAAGTTAAAATGGGTTAATTTAGCATTGTTATAATTTTAGAGCTTTTAAGCGGTTTGATTTTTCCTATTCTATTCCATTTTCTATTCTATTTTATTTTCATGAACACATATAGAATTTTCTGGTATTCTATTCTATAATCCTATTACTTTGTACTGTCTGCCCTTTAATTTTCCTACTATTTCACCATTTGACTGCAATCGACTGATTAACGCACTCAATTCACAAAATGCAATTGAAAAACCGCCTCCTCCAATTCGGATGACTCTTCGTCCCTTCCTCCCTTCATCAACTCTTCACCTCTTCAACTACGGTCAAAAGTACGTATAATAGAGCCAAAGCCAGAGGAAGTCGAGTGACGATTCTCGATTGGATGCATTCAAAAACAATGAAATCGAATTTGCATCCATCATCCATTTAGGAACGTGCCTGTCAGGCAAACGATTGAACCTTTATTCAGGACGATGAGGATGTTGGAAAAGGGGGATGATGATGATGATGATAATGATGATGCTGTTAGTTAAACGAACGCAACAGAAGCTGACCTTTGGTCAGTCCAACAGGACAACACCAAGGACACACGCACACACACTGTATTAATTGGGTCAGTGGTTGGACAGGGAAATCTATGTGTGTGTTTCTCTCTCCCTCACTGTGTGTGTGTGTGTGCGGTTACCCCGAAAACGGAATTTCGCTGCACGCACGTTTCAATTTTGCGGTTTTTGGGGTGGCGCTGCTGGCGTCGTCGTTTCCGTTTCCGGCGTGCGGTGGCCATTTTGTTGGTTTGCCTTTGCCTGCACCTGTTTGATTCGACAGTCTGTGAAATTTGGCGAATTTGCATGCATTGCTTTGGGTTGTTTGCCATGTGTTGCATGGCCAGAATAGGGTGGGATAGAGGATTGTACAGGGTACGGGGCAAAATTGTGGGCTCAATTCACAGATGGTTTGTTTAACGTTTTGTTGCCACGCCTTGTTTGGGTTTTGGGCTGTATGCGTGTGCCCAAAGACCGTGAGCAATTAACAGGCCATTTACGAACGCTACCAGCATTTACATTATTACTCTTGATAAACATCACACACACACACACCACACATCACATCACACACTCTGTGTGTGAGGCGTCAAAGTGAACAGGTAGAGACTAAGCCAGCGAAAAGAATTGTGTACAAAGCGTTGTGGCAACAACAGAAATTACAAAATCTGATTTGACACGCAAAGCCACAACAAAAAGCGGCAAGTAACATTCATATCCAGAAAGGGTGTAGAGAAAGAAAGAGAGAGAGAGAGAGAGAGAAAGAGTGGTAGAGAGAGAAAGGGAGAGGTGTTTGCAACTTGGAAGGAAACTATCCAACACTATTCACCGAACAGAACCAACTTATGATTGGCGTGTAAATATTTCAGAGATTGGTCAAAGTGTTTTGCTGGAACACGATTAAGCAGCAGCTGCCACAACAACAACAATTGCAACTGCAACTACAACTCAAATAATCCATGAGGTTTCACGTTGTTGTATCTGTGCTACACTTTTTGCAAATCAATTCAAAACTTCTGCAAATAATTCAATAATTTGCCATTTACTGCTTTCATAACTGCTTCCAAAGTAGTTCAAAAGTGTGGTAAAAATGCTTTCAAAGTGTTTACAAAGTTATAAGACATTAAATATATCTAAGCAGAACTTCAAATATATTTTTACCTGATTTTTAAGTTTTGCCAATTCTATAATAGTTACGAATAGTATTTTGAACGAATTTAGTTAGATGTATATGAAATATTTTAAACTGTCTCATGAGTGAGAACAAAAAGCTGTTGGGCCTGGTTTATTACAAGAAAACTCTGTGTAAAGTGGCGCCGATAAATATTCTCCTTGAGTAAGTCATATTACTTATTATACTTTTGTAAAGGTGGTAAACTCCATACAGTATAAACGTATATTCTTAATTAGGACCTAGATCTGAGTCGATATATTTATCAACGTCAGTATGTCCTTGATCCAGTCTGCTTCTACGTAAACTAGTCTCTTAGTTTAAAACTTAAATATGTTGATGAAACTTGGCATAGGTCGATAATAAATTTTAAGGTTAAATAAAGCCTGTTATCAAATGTTATAAATATATTACAACATGTTAAATAGTCTTTTGAACTCTAAAAGAGTATCAAAATTTTGACTTGCCATTGAAAACTTTTCTTTATTTGTTTTTATATAACTACTTGCCTGTAACAAACATATTACCTAAATTATAATACGGTTTTTAACAATCTTTCATTGGGTATAGAGTTTAAAAACCTATGCTACGAGTAAAGCCAGTTTTATAACTATTAACTATATAGTTAAATTTGTGAGTTTTATATATATAGTTATTTATTGGAACGATGTCTTATTAGAAAGTCTCAAATCATGTCAAACATCGCTTATGATATCTCAAATTTCAATACTTGACTTGCTAGGTTAACAAGCAAGCAAAGAAATCATTTTATTTCATATTTTAAACAATCAATTTGAATAATTTTTATCGATTATCTTCTCTAATTTGAACTGTATATTGTGGATCAGATTTCAGATGTACATCAATTTGAATAAAATACTACTATAGGTATGCTAATTTTTGTTGATGTTGAGTTTTGGTTATCCAATGAATCTGTTGGCAAAAAGCGGACAATCGTTTCATTCTATTATTTTTTTTTGTTCGCCCTGCCAGAGACTGTTAACTGGATTGTTATTGTCCTTGTTGGCGTTTGCCAAAGGGTTGCCAGGACCACCAAACCCAAGGGCCTTGACATTTTTGAGCCCGATGGCCTCGTTGGCATTTTTCGCGTCCTTGTCGCTTATTTGCGTTCGTTTTTCCTTGCAACCAGGAATCGTGCAATGCGCTTGTCGTTGTCGTTGTCGTTGTCGCCCGCGTTTTCCGCGTTTCCCTGTTGGCTTTGTGTTTTGGCATATGGCATATGGCATCTGGCTCTCTTCCACCCACCGCCTCTCTCAATCTCCCCATCTCCCACTATCCCACTTCTTCCATCCATTAAGGCCCATTGTCATATGCAGCTTGTTAAGGCAAATGCTTTGCCGTGCCAAAGAGCCAGCAATCTGCCATCAGGCTTTAGACATTTCGATGCTTGGCTTTAGCTTGAAGCAAATACAATGTGGAATGTAGGATATTTCGAATTGATGTCACATTTACTGTATATACTGTGGGTAGAATATACGTGGATCTTATTTAAAGTGCATACCATTTGTCTGCTCATTATGTAAACGATATGTGGATGGTGTATAAAAGGTATGTGGATGAGTCTCCAAAACTCATCCACATACCTTTTAATCACATTTGATTGGAAATATCAACATTTTTATTTTAAAATTAAAGAAAATTTAGTTTATTTGGAAGTAAAAGAGGAAAACATAAAACGAAGACATCTCGCTTGAAAATCGGTTCAGTTTCTTAAAAAGTTATGTTGGTCAGAACTATGGATCTTGTAAGGATCTGCCGACTTTTCTTTATTTCCTTTAAAACAAACAATATATTGTATTAAAAAACAGCTTTCCTTCCGTTCTCATCTATTTCCACTGGAGAAGTTTCGCTCAAATTTTAGTGCTTTAAGCTCAAGCTATTTGAAGTATTTTAAAGATTGTCCTTCAATTTGTTAGCGCTGCCAATCAACATCATCATCAGTAGTATCATCTTTGAAACCGCAACACATGCTCAACCTTTGTAAAATTCCATGTGCTTCTTGCAATTTAAGATGGCACAATGTCTGTTGCTGTAATATCCTGACATTGGCATTCTTTTGAGACAGCTACTGTAAGGATTTCAATGGCATATCCTCAAGACTGGACATTTATTGGATGCTGTTGAGTTGGGCAAACATACTTGCTCCAGATTAAGTTCTTATTAAGCTCTTATAATATCTTGGACATTTATCGTAGAAAATACTATATTCAACTGAAATATATGAACGATATAGTAATTACAGTAGAGGAACGGATTATTTAAAAAATATTAAAGCAATAAGTCCATCATTTTAGTTTCACTAACTATCTCTGAGATTGTACAGCTGCCATGCAATATCTTTTCATCTGAAGTTTATTTTAGGTTGTGAGGTCTTTAGGTTGTGGTCATATCTTCCATGTCTACGATCTCCAAATTCATCTATATAGTATACAAGTAAATTTGGTATGTGGTTTCATGATTCGATGATGAGCAAAAGCCTGAAACGGAACGTGTTTTCCTTTCACATTTATGTTGGCCACGCATTCAGCTGACTTCATAAGCGTAGTCAGTGTGTTTAGGATGGGGAAAGTTAAACCAAATAAATGAATTTAGATATTTTATAGGTTTATTTATATTGAACGTTGAACATTTTGAATAGTTTACAAAACCATTAACAAGTAAAAAAATATCTTAGACTCCCTTTAATCGTTGTTTTACCTCCGCCACTGGTTGAAAGTCGAACCTGTTGTTGCAGCAGTTGGTTGTTGCGGTTATTGCTGCCCATCATCATTATCGTCATCATTATCATCATCAACATCAGCATTATGAGCGAGTGTTATGTTTATGTAACGCCTCATGTTGCCCGTGGGCGTCGATAATTGTTCTATTAGGCAAATGAGTTCAGGTAGCCAGGGAAGAGAGTAAATTGCAGGGATGGGTGAAAACATGACTGGCGCAGACAGTGCAAGTCACGCCCCCTTGGATTGTTGTTCCTCTCTATCTATTTAGCATATATAATACTTGTCTTCGTCCTTGTTGAAAATCCCCCTCAATCTTGTTGCACAACAGAGTGTCAAGGTTGCCAAAACCTGGCCCTAATTGGAACTGATTTGACTCAAAGTTATGCTGCCACCGGAACAGATCTTTCACTGATTTATTCAAACTTGATTTCACTTTGGATTTGCCTTGAAATTTGTCTCGGTTTCGTCTTCAATTGCGACTGATTAAAAATAAATTATATTTTTTTATCAATACCACGAACAAAAGAAGTTAATGAAAACATCGTAAGTACGTGTCGATTTGACAGCTGTTGATTAAATAATATCAGTTTAATCAGTTGCAAAAATAAGTTTGTATTAGATTTCAATAAATTTACAGTTGAGCTTCATTTCAACAAACTTTTTTCCGACTAAACTCAGTGATATTAAACTAACATTTATCAGAATTACATTTCATTTAAGAATTTGGAATTTGATCATATAAGATTGTATATAGTATGTTTGGCTTATGTTTTTATTTTTGTACAATAATTACAAGTTTGTTTTTTGTAGAAATAGTTGCAGAAATTTGGTGAAACAGAATCTTATAATCGGATCTCTTTAAAACTATGAAAGATGTGGTAAAACAATTAACTTAAGAGTTTTATTAGAAACATGCTTGTTTTAAGGAATGTTCAATAATTAAATATAAAATATTTTGTAGATCATATTATCGTTGATTACTGATTAAGTCATTCTAAATCAATGCTAGGAAACTAAGCTGTTTATGTTGATTTAAATTTGTTAAGATGAAATTTGGAAAGAGTCCTTCTCTATGGGGGAAAAAAACTCGAAAGATTGATTGATTCATATTACCAGCTTCGGCTTCAGCTTGAATCAACTTAATTCCTAAATCTTATCCTAAATAAAACTCGGTATTATTATACATATATAGCTTAAAGATGGTTTTGTTAAATCTATTTTGGGAATTTGGTTTTTCAAGTTTCCTTTGGGCCTTTCAGGAACTTGTCATTCATTCATGTACCAGTGACTTTGAAACGAGTACCAGTACAAATACTAGTACTCAGTACCAGTACTTCTCTCACTAGAATTATTTCTTTTCAGTTGTCTTCAGTTTTGATTATCACAACACTTAATCATTCATTACCCCACTCCTGGCTGTCCGCCCTTTAAGCGCTCTTATTCTCTCTCTTTCTTGCTCCCTCTCCCTCTCTTTCTTTCGCTGATCGTCATGGGGCAGCCTTTGCACGCTTGGACGCTTCTTCGCTTTGTGTTGTCCCTAGAAGAGGCCTTCGTTCTCACGACGTTCTCTCCTACTTTTGTGTCGGTCACAATTTTCTGCCCATGTGCAAGTAAGCGTGACCATTTTGACATTATTATTTCCCCCTCTGTCTCTCTCTCTTTCTGTCTGTTTCTCAATCTTTCTCTCCGCTTACTTCTCCCAGCTCAGCTGTTGGACTTCGTGTGCGTTCACATTTTATTTCCGTTCTGCTTTGCCTTTCTTCTAGACGCATATGTGCCAAAAATAAAAAAGAGAATCTCACCAAGCTCAACAAAGTTCACATCCAAATCCAAGTCCAAGTCCGTGTATCCATTGTTCATTGCACTCTCTGCTCTACTTCTGCATCTGTATCTGTATCTGCAATTGCAATTGTGAATGTAAATGTATCTGTATCTGTATCTGCAGCTGTAGCTACGCTCATTGTTTGAAGACGGCGACAATTTGGGAGGCGCAACGGGGCGGGGCAGGCTGTCGCGTGTAGGCTTTCAAACAAGTTTGCTAGCATGGTCAAGAGCACGAAGAAATTTGGCGCACAAAACGTGAGCCAAACTAACTAACTAAAAAAAATAGAAAAAAATATAGTTGAAAATAGAAAAGAAATTAAACATAAGCAGCATTTGCTGATGTACGACTTAGACCCCCTCTCCTTCTTGAGTTCCCTCCTCCCTCTTTCTTCTCTCTCTCTTTCTCTGCTACTTGGCAATTTACAAGCGGAAAAATAAGTTGGGGCCAGCATTTTCACACAAACCCATGGACAGGCGACGACTTTCACCATATACATTTTGAAGCTGCCCTTAATGTCCAAGATACAAAGATACAACCAAAATGTATCTGGCAAATGCAACGCGACGGCGGCGGGTCAAGGGCGCTACATAAAGAAAAAAAAGAAAAGAAAAAAAAAGAATAAAAAGAAGGAGGTGGTACAAATGGATGGGCTGTTTTGGCATGAATGATTCACCTTTAATGGACTCGAAGCTATATGCATGACTCACACACACACACACACACACACAGGCTGGTTAGGTGACCTCCTCCACTTCTCCATTGACTTCTCCATCTGTCCTCACTCCTCACTGTGTTATCAAGGGAGACATGTGGCACGAGCGTTCAATTTTCAGTATATTCCACCTTATTTATATGGCTTCTCCGGGTAATACCAAGCCACCATACAGAAAGTTGCCTTATCTTATCAACAAAATGTGCAAAAAACAAAAAAAAAAACTGAATAGGGAGAAAAAACCAAAACTAAACTAAACAAATTTCTACTAAAAAACCAGGCAACAGATTCAGTTGTGACGAAAAACGTAGTTTATCATTATCAACAACAACTCGACGAGTAACAACAACAGCGACATCAACAAGAACAACAACAGCAGCAACAACTACAACAACAATAATAATAATAATCAAATGAAATACAAACATTTTCACTGCTTTGTGACAAGAGTCGCGAAAACAACAAAACCAAAAGTACGACGCGACAATTCGAAACGTAAAACGAAAAACTAAAAAACAATTTGAATGCTTTATCGCTAATTGCTGTCTGGATTTTGTACTTGTTGTTTTCGTTGTTATTGTCGTTGCTGTTGTTGTTGTTGCTGGTGCTATTTGGGTTTGACAGTGTGTGATATTAAACAGATACAGATACAGATACAGAGTCAATATAACATACTAGATCTTATTCACTTCCTGCTAACTCAAATGCCATTTGAGATTCGTGTCGAGTTTCATGTTTCCACCCAATTTCAATTAGATTGCTTTTGGAGATTTTGATAACAAAACCAATCCCAAGTCAATACGAGTACATTATATTTTATTTTTCTTTACTTGAAATTGCAATATTTGTTTACTACCCGAAGTAATTCGAAATTGCGAAATGAAAATACTCTCTCATATAGGCATGTACAAATTATTATACAAATCTACAAAAGTTCTCTACGGGACTTGATTTGATTTGAAAATGTGTCCATCTTTAAGACCTCTTTTAATAATATTGTAATTATTAAAAATTTAATAGAGTATACATAGATCAGCTAGAATGCACTATGAATTACAGAAATTGTGAAACTAGTCTCTTGAATATGCAGTATGATGAAATTAGTAACAGAGAACAAAGAAATTGTTATAAAAATTCGATTGCATCATTGAGTCTGAACTAAAGCGTATTTATCTAGAATCTAAAATGACGAAATCGAAACTCGACAATTTCTTGAAATTTCCATTCGTTTTTGCTTAAAGCAGACTGGAGTATTATTATATTATGAATATCTTAAAATAAGTGCAGCATTTAAAAACTTATTATTTGGCTGATCAGTACTGTAATTGCTTAACATCTTTATTAAGTGTAGTTTAACAACTTACAATTAGTTGTATTTTCGATCAAGAGTTACTGTGTTAAATCTCTGTAACATGAATGCATCGATCTATGTAAAGATCTACCACACTATATCTTATTATTAACTATGTACATATAAACAAGAGTTAAAATTAATGAGCTCTTTTAACATGATCTAAGTATTTAGATCTATTGAAATTCTCAATTAGTTTACTCATTGTCAGCTTAATAACTAAGAGATTATTTTGCATAAAAACAAAAAGAAATTTAGTTCTCTTTCTTTTTTTTTTTATTAATTTGGCTTGGTCTAAAAGTAGTCTAGGTAGTTGAAAATGGTTTCTACCAATCTAAAATCAGTAAAGGATTCGATCTCTAGCTGTTGTTGTTAATAATGGCGACAGCAACACACATCGATGACATTTCAGTTGGCTTGTTCCATGAGGACTGAGAGTGGAAAGATTCCTTCCTCTTGGCAACTGGCAAACTCCCACAGCGTCGTCAGTGGCTTTAGCTTCAGTCACTCTCTTTTTCCGCTCAATTGCTTGACCAGAGCGGTCAACGTTGGTTTTGTTGTTGTTGTTATTGTTATTGTTGTGAGGTATGGTGTGAGCGAGAGCGTTGAGCTCGGCTCGGCTCGGTATGTTCGGCATGCTCCGGGCAACATTCGGCAACACGTCCTGCGACCAATCAGAATCACTCGTGTGTCGCTGTTGTTGCATAACGCAAGCAACATTTACAGTTGCCTGCCCGACGACGACGACTACTAGTGGACCACACAATTTAAAAGGCATTACAAAAGCAGCTACAACACTGTGCTGTTGCCTTCGCTCTCGTGCTCGCTCTCGTGAGAGTTCGCCTTGCTTGCTCTGCTCTCTTTCTTTGTGTGTGTGTGTTTGTGTGTACTGTGTCGTCGCTTCATATCGTGTCGCGGCGTTTTTAGTCGCTATGCTCAGCGCAAACGAATTCAGTGCTGCTCTACCTGTCGACTCGCTTACAACGCGCGGAGACCGCATTAACACGCGACGACGACGACGACGCCGCCGCGGTCGCAGCAGCAGCAGCGACGTCAGTGTGTAAAATTTTTGCGCGTTACTTTGACGTTTGTTTTTGTTGCTGTTCATTTTTTTTGTTTCGCTTTTCGTTTTTTGTTTTTGTTTTGCGCAGACAACAAACAGCGACGCAACAAAGTGGCAAAGTTTTCGCCTCGGCCGTTGCTCATACGCCCCGTCGCACACATACACTAGTGGCAAAAAGAGACTAACACATGCACATGTTTGTGTGTGTGTGCGTGTGTGTGTGTATGTTGTGCATGTAGTTGTGTCGACTTTGACGTGCAAATTCATTTCGAACGCGAATAACAACAAAACAAAAATAAATAAAACAACAACAAATAATAAGAAATAAAGTTTGTTTTTGTTATGTGTGTGTTTGGTTTTTGTTTTTGGTGAAAAGTGCGCAACAAATGAAAATGAAAATAAAAATGAAAATGCTCAAGCAATGTGCATAATACAAATTAAAAAATTAAACAACAACAGCAAATCAATTAAATATATATTTAATAAATAAAAGTAAGCCTACACACACACACACTCAGATGCACATGCATAAATTCATACACAAACGCACACGCACACACTCAACACACACACACACATACATATGGGGAGCAACAAGTTTACGGCTGACAAAAATGTTCATTGCTTATTTGGCAATTTTATTTGCTGCTGGCTGCAACAGCAACAACAAGACAGCACGAAAGAAGCAACAAGTTTTGTTGTTGTTATTGTTGTTGTTGCTGTTGCTGCTGCCTGTGCATCCTGCAACAACGTGCAACAGCAACAGCAACAGCAACAGCAAAAATTTAAACGAGAAAAATTACTCGAAATTTGACAGCCAGACATACAAATTATTAATATAGTACATAATTATATACATACACTCACAAGTACATACTTATGTATGCATGTATGTGTATGTGTGCTGTGCTTTCTGATAATGAATGGAATTTCAGTTTTTTTTTTGTATTTTTCCCGCAAAATTTGTCGAGATATCAGCAGCAGCAACAACATCAGCAACAACAAAATTCCAGAGAGTCGGCGAAATTTGAATAGAGTTTAGTTTAATTTAGTTTGCCAAGCACACGTACTATATGTATGTACATACATGTGCAAACACATTTATGCCTAACTGTCATGTGCATATATACATAATATTATAGATTAAACAATTTCTGCCATATTTAGTTAGTATTTTCAGCAGAATTATTTAAGAAATGAAGCCAAACGGCTGGCATGTCAAAGTTTTCAAAAGTTTCTTGTTTTTTTTATACTTATACTTATATTTGTGTTTGTTTTGATTATCAAACAATTTCGCGGAACTTGCATTTGCCCAATTTCATATTACATACTTGGAATCAGTTGTGTTATTTTCATATAAACACATATACATATAGATTCATGACATATGTATGTATATATCGTTAAAAATATTTGAACAATCAGTCTCACTCATAAATCAATTGCAACATGTAATTCGTGATCTTAAAGCTAATCATATGCACATATGTAAGTATCTATATACACATACATACTTATGTATGTGAGATATTTTCAATTAGATCATATAAAGAACAGATACAAAGTCTGTGCTATCGAATATCGACAATTTAGCTTGAACTATTATTGAAACTGATATTTAATACACACATGTTCACATACTCGTATCATAAATTCTGATTTGTCATTGTAAATTGTTTATTTATTAAATAAAACATACAAAATAAAAGTTATTGAAAACAGTTTCATAATTTCCGTAAATCGGAACTGAACTCTGCTATGATCACATACATTCAATATAGATTAAAAATAAACATGTATCTTTTTCACTGCCCCTTTTTTGTCATTTAGCAAAATGATGAAATTAGCTTTAATTAATTTTACGAGCTTTCCCAAACAGCGAAAAATCATTTGACAATGACATTTAGTTCTGCAATTATTTCTATGTCATGCACTATTAAAAGAATTTTTGCAAAAATGAAAACAAAACTCCTTCACGACATTTTCTGTGAGCCAAATGCGCATTTATTTCTCATAAAATTTGTTTTATATTTATCGAGGCATTTAATTGCAACAAAACGTATCTGAATTATAAACTAATGAAATATTAAATTTTTATAGGTATTATATGAGTTTTTAGACCAAAATTTCTTCCAGAGAAGTTGACATTTTATTTATGTTACTTCTGAACCTTGTTTCTTATTATTGAGCAACATTCGACAATGTTCTATAGAAGCTGTGAATTAAATAAATTTGGAATGAAGAAGTTAAGTTCAAAAGATACACTAAATTTCAGAATCAATTTAATGCAAAGTGATCGTAAATTCTTGAGAACTTTTTAGTAGTATCTTTTAGTTCCATTTAATACTTGTTGATCTTCAACAGTTGTTGTATTATTTTGATCGTTATCTATTATTTGTATACTTTCCATTGGCTTTTGCTAGCTTTATTAGCAACTGCGTACTAGCTTTTAAAATGGGAACAATAATTCTTTGAAAGCCATTTGAACTGCGCTTTTTAAACTTAACATTTTTTCTCGATTGTGTGTGTGAGTGTGTAAGGACATTTCATAATGCAATCGCCTGGATGCCCTTATGTGTATATATGTTAGTATATTGACTCGTATCCTGGCATTGTGAGTTCACTAAGTACTCGGTACACACACTCAGTCTTCTTCTTGTTGTAGTAGTAGTTGTTGTTGTTGTTGTTGCCGCACACCTTTGCACTTTAATTCCTGCTTCTTATTTAGCATCTGCGCCGGGTGTTACTCGAGCCACAAGAAGGCCTCCAATGTCAATATGAAGCGGCAGTTGTTGCCAGTCAGTCAGTCATTCAGTCAGTCAGGCAGTCAGGCAGTCAGGCAGGCAGAGAGTCAGACTGTTGTCGCCTGTGCACGCGTTCAGGACGTGCACACACCAACAATATTGAAGAAGCAGAAGCGGCAAGAAATACGCCACAAACACTGAGAGCGATTTAGGGTCAGCGACAGTGATGGCAGAAGAGAAAACGGATAAAAGATTTAACAAATTAAAAAGGATATAAAATAGAGCAGTTAATACTTTGCTAAAAGGGCAAATTTTTAATACACATTTAGGCAGGTTATACAGAATTCTAGCAACTAAAAAGTAACGTTAAGTAAATAATTATTTTGAAATTGAATTGAAAGGCGTAAATATCATTTCAATATAGCTATAATTAATTGATAGTTAGAAAATGCAGTCGCAAATGGTTACACAAATCTCTAGAGATCAATCTGATAATTATTATTCGGAAACTATTTATATAACTATTCAGCACTGATCACTTTTTTTCTCTATCTTTTATGCTTAAAATTCTTAAATTATTTTTTCTATATAATTTGTTGAAACAGGCTGAATAATGACTTTTATTTATCAGAGCGAAAGGCAAAGTTTTTCAATTTATAAACCAGTATAGATTTATAGATAAGGGATGTTTGTTAAGTTTTGTTTTTGGCTAAAGCGCTTTCGGAAAAAGGCTAAACTGACAACACTATCAAGGAAGCAAGCCCTCTCATCCTTATTCCAGTTCTTATTCCCGTTCCTGTTCCCATTCTTATTTTCATCCTCATGCGCTCTCTCTCTATCTCTCTCTCTGTCTCTCGTTCTTTTATTCTCTCGCTCGGCGCTTATCCGTTTCAGTTGCCCGCTCATGAATGGATTGCACTTAAGCCGGCCGCTAATATGCTTGCCAGCCGTTTACCGTTGCTTGCTACCTGCTTGGGTTACCCGTTGGTTATGTTGTTGTTGTTATTATTATTATTGTTGTTGCTATTGCTCTTGTTGTTGTTGTCGTTGTTGTTGTCATACACAGGCGGCGTATGCGTAATCGAGAAGCAACAAAAAGCTGTTGCTTCAATTTCATGCCGCATGCGGCACGGGTGGATACTATTGTGTGTGCGTGTGTGCGTGTGTGTGAGTGTGTGAGTGTGTGTGGTTCTACCTATGACGCAGCGCACATTGTTGATATCATCATTATTATGGTGATGATGATGATTATTATTATTGTTGTTGATCATTGGGTAACACTCCCAAAACAACAAGCCAGACAGCTCTTAGCGAGTGTACTTGCCTAGCTAGATACCCTCTATGAAATAAATGTTACACTAACCCAACTCAAACCGTTATGTTTCACTTAGTGGCGCCACAGAGACGCACAAGCAGTCAAGCGAACAGGTGCTTCTTCAAAGGAAATTGATTTCTTGAGTATGATCTTCATATTTGATGCTACTAGGTATTAGCTTAACAACATCAAAAATAAATAGGTCTTTAATTTCGGCAAATATGCCTATTTATAATATTGCAAATCCACAAGTTTTGACATTGACAAACCGCAAAGAGATGTAATGAATAAACTGTAGAGAAATATAGAGATAATGTACTTGCGGAAAATGGAGTGGGTTATAATCCATTATAATAATTAATATGCTAGTTATTAAAAGATCTTAAGAATATTTTCTTTATAATTGCCTAATATTTCGTTAAATTTCATGTAACGACAATTGTTTTCATGAGTATGACCTAAATTCAATATTATGATATAGGGTATCTAACCAACCAACAAAAAAGGAAAATTGATTTATCGAGTATGCTGTGCATATCATATATCCAACTAAACAACAAACATACATACTACAGGGTATCCAAGTAATCAATATTAAAATTAAACAGTTTAATAATTTTGGGGTTATACCCAAAAACTGTTCCCTTGCACCTCTACCTCCCTCTTTTCTTCCTGCGCCTCCTTTACCTACGTCAATTTTCAATTTGGCTTTTTGGTTCATGTGGAAGAAGGTTCATAAGTTTTTTCTTTATTTTTTTTTTTGGCAAGTTTTGGGAATTGTATTAAAATTAAGGGTTGTCCCGTTGCTCAGTTGTGTTGTGCGTTGTGATATTACGTTATTGTATTGTTATTCGAATTACGAATACACTCATACTCACACTCACACTCACAATTTCATGCACTCTCATAGAGTCAGATGTCAGCTGGTGTTTTTAGGGTTATATGTATGCTCGGTCTTCTTTTTGCATTTCTTTTGGATGGCATTTGAAACTCGTTTTCTTCTCGCTCACATTTTGCGACGTACTTTGAAAATGTCCTTGAGCGACAATTTGTTGTAGTTGTAGTTGTTAGTTGCTTTTGTTGTTGTTAGTTGCTTGTCTTTTGGCACAGCCCCTAGGCCGAGTTATAAATTTTTGTTTTGTTTTTTTTTTCATGTCTTTTTTCTTTTCATTTTTTTTTTTTGTGATTTTGCTATGGGAACTGTTGGCAAAATTTGCATTTTGAAGCAAACGCAAAACGCAAACGCAACTTGCCGGGCAACTGAGTGGCCCCCGTCGATACTCAAGTCGATTTGAATCGACTCATAAATAAACATGCAGCCATTCAGATCCGACTCCGACATATCTGTGGCAATACTGGAAATGCAATTAAACCGTTGTTGCTTTTTTTTTTTTTTTTTTTTTAAGTTGTTGTTTTCCTTCTTGTTTTGTTGTTTCTGTTTGCTGCGCAATTGCAATTGCACGGCAATGTCAGCAGCTCCAAGTTGACCCGCCTCTCCCTCCCATTATCCATTACCCATTACCCCACCTCATCATCCCCCCCTCCCACTCCAACCAAGCCCTCGCAACTATGTCTCAGTCTGCAGTTGAATACAAAATCGTTAACTCTATATAGGGGCATGTGGGCATATATTTAGATATTATCGGGAGTCGTTAAAACTGTTGGTTAGCTTTAAGCTTATGGGTGCTCTCGCTTAGATATACACGCTAGCGATATTAAAAATTTTATGAATATTTCATACCATTAATGTGCAAGTCCATTTTTAAATACTCTTTCAAATATATTCGAAAGTATTTTTAAAAATTTTTGGCTCTTCAGTATTCTGCAATATCAGTGCCTTGTAAAAAAATGAATTATTTTGACATACTATATTACAGTATATACAAAATGTAATTTGAAATTAATTTCACAGTTATTCAATTATTAATGAGTGAACGATTGATTGTATGTATATCTTAAGATACTTTGCAGATTTACTTTTTCGAAATGTTCTAAGCTAAAATAAGTTTCAATGCTTTTAGTTGCTTTTACTTTTAATACTGTACTAAAGTTTGTTAAAATCATTCTCATATGGAAATTTCTAATTTTCTAATACCTAAAAATCGATTCGTAAAAGTGAAACACACTTACAAATGTAAAATTCATTTTTAACTCTTCTCAAAGAGAGTGAAGATATAATGAAGCTACTCAGACTAGAAGAGTTTACATCGATATTAATAAATCGCATATTGACTCTGCTCATTTCTCAGGGAGTGTGTAAACAGTCAATCTAATTCATTTTGATAAACACTAATTGAATAATAAACGTATTATTTGATTATTTGCAAATCACATGCATTCATTGACAGTTGAATGAATCAAACATTCAATTCATTCATACAATCTTTAAGCAAGTCTGGAAAGGCACTTCAATTGACATAAGTCTATATTAATCTGTGAATATTTGGTTTTTGGGTACTCGAAACTGTTGCAAGTGAATTATTGTGGATTATTTCCATACTTGAGCACTCGTGAATGTTACGAGTACATTCACTTGCCTCCCAGTTGTCTCTTTTTTTTTTTTAATCGCTCTGTAGAGTTTCCATACACATACTCCCACTCCTTTGTCTCTCTCTCTCTTTCTCTCTCTCTCTCTTCTCTCTCTCTGCCTTTCACTTGCCCTCGGTCTCTTTCTTGCTGCGTGTTTCTCTCACTTTCTGATGACAAATTTTCCACAATGGAATGCAAATCAACTCTCATTGCTTGCGTCTCACAGCTCTCCGCTTAACATTTTGTTAGCGCCTTCATCTCCAGCTCCGCCCACGTCTCACGCCCCCTCAACCCAACTATAGCCACTGGGCAGACAGTGTAGTTATTGTTGTTGTTGTTGCTGTTGCTGTTGTTGATGGTGTGTGACCTTCGCATAGCAGCGCGTCGTCGCCAGCGTTGCTTATTATGAGCATTACACAGTGAAAAATGTTGTTATCGTCTTTACGGAAAAGAAACTGTATCCTGAGATCAGAATTTAAAGTAAAAATGTTTAAAGATTAATCCATACTAGGGATGGATGCTAAAACGTATACTTTATTTAACGAGAGGCGACAATAATTGGATTTGTAAATAGCTTAAATCATATAAAAACTGATTAAATATTATTTGTTAAATATATTGAGAAATAATATTAATAGAAAGCTGTAAAATATTTATTTGAATTTAATAGTTAATTAAATAATAAGATTCATCAATGAAAGCCACAAGTTAAATCAGTCATTTAATTAAATTAAATACTTTACATCATTTTTTACTTTCAACATCATTATCGTTTAATTTACAATAGTTAATGTTTGTCGACTGTGTTTAATTAAAATAAACGTACGAATATCGATTACTATCCCTAAGAACTAGTTCCCTTCCTGTTGAATTTCTTAGTGGTTTCTTTTTTCCGAGTGTATCGGCGTCTGCTATCGAAGCAAGTCCACGCTTTATCGCATAGTTTCATATGTTAATTCGTTTACAGTCGACGCGACGGCGGCGTCGCATTCGTCAAATGCTACTTTAGTCTATGATCCACAATAATGAACCATTCGCCGGCGAGCTGCCGAGCGAAACCGGAAGCCAGCGCCGCAAAAATGAATAGAGTATAAAAAAATATATATAAAAAAAGAGTCGAACGGCGACCCAAACATGTTTTTCCGTCTCCTCGCGCCAGTTCCCCCGTCCCCGTCCCTGTCCCCGTCCCCGTCCCCGTCCCCGTCCCTGTCCCCGTTCCCTCCTGCCCTCGTAACCTCCTCAAGACGCTGTCCATAGAAAGTAACTTGCTTTAAGTGAGCGGCGTTGGGTATCTTCAGAAATGTAAAGTGCTATTGAGAAATATCATAGTAAATTTCGCTAGCGCCTAATGTCAGCTAAAATGCCACTTAGAAGTCGATATACCTACAAAAAAAAAAAAGAAAAAACAAATACAGTGAAGCTTGGGTAAAACTGACAGAGCTAAACAGCAATTTCGTTTGCACAGCAAATAGAAACAATCGATATATATTTTTTTTTAGTAAAACTGATATTCGTATTGAGTAGTTCAAGTTGTGAAAGAACATTTTAGTTTGTATTCACTTTTAGTCGATAAACAATCGATACACTTGCAGTTTTTATTTACAACCTCTTTCGACTACAACACATTTGCTTCTATTATTATAATTTATCTTGTTAATAAGTGCATTTAATGATGGAAAAATGTGTAAAATCGAAGAAAATGTTTAAATGCATTTTAGTGGAAACAAAGTGTAACTGCAACACACAAAGTTGGTCTTAGCGTTGGTCTACTGTATGTAGGAGTCGTGTTTAATACAAATGTATATCAAACTACTACACGTCAGTCAATTTTGAAGACGAAACAGCCAAAATGCTAATGAAGTTATTTCATAGATACAGATACAGATACAGCTACGTACGCTGCTAAAGATACAGAAACAGATACAGATACATTTACAGCAGCAGCAGCAACAGCAGATTGACAACCTAATTTGATTTATGCACAAATTGTCGCCACGCTGCCAGACATGATGACTTCGGCGTCATTTTCATTTTCATTTTCAATTTCAAGTTTTATTTATTTTGTTCGAGTTGTAAAAGTACGAGTATCTTATGGATTGATGCCTGTTGCCTGGTCTTGACTGTCTGTTTATTGTTTAAATGTTTTCTGAGGTCTATTTTGGGGTACTTAGACGAGTTCACTGGGGGCTCAAGTGACAACAACAGCAGCAACAATAACAATGACAGCAACAATAACAACAACACTTAACAGCTAGCTAAACAACAACAACAACAACAACTATGTGATAACAACTACAACTACAGCTAAACAAAACAAAGCCAAAAGCAAATTTAAAACTACAACAACTACAAAACGTGCGCAACAAACAACAGCAACAACAAATATAAAGAAAGAAAAAAAAACAACAATTGCAACATACAAACAAACAACAATGCACGAACATTTTACCATGTGGATTAACTTTGGATTACCATTTTTTAAATGTTTGTACTTGCCAACTTTATTTTTTATAATTTAAATAATTCTTTTCTTTTTTTTTTGTTTTAAATTGTATTTTGAAATATTTTTCTTGTTGTTTTATTTTTGATAATTTTCCTAGATTTCTGCTGTACTTAGTTGCTTCCATTTGCTATTATTGTTATTATTTTTTATGAGCTAATGCTCGTTGTTGTTGCTGAGGTTGTTGCTGTTTTTTGGTCGGGTCATAAAACACCTAAACAAATACTTATACATATATAGCCCAAGAGAATCATTTAAATCGCGTGTGGAATAACCTTGCGAATTTTGCATAAAAATTCAACGACAAACTGAACCACAACCAAAAAAACATAAAATCAAAAAACAAACAGTTTTAAAGTGTACACTATTATGTATACATGGCCATAAATAGTTAGCTAGTTAGTTTGTATATTTGCCGGAATATATAGGGTGCTTAACATAGCAATGCTGCAGTAAAGTTTCAAAACTCAAAACTCAATTCGATCTTTATCTTCTGACTGGAAAAAATACGATTCAAAACTCAATTCGATCTTCATCTTCTCTAACTAGAAAGAATACGATTTTAACTTTTATTTGTCGCAGTAAAGTTTCAAAACTCAATACGATCTTCATCTTCTGCCTGGAAAGAATACGATTTTAACTTTTATTTGAAGTTTAAAAACGCAGTGAAGTTTCAAATCTTCATCTTTTGACTCTAAAAATACTACAATTTAAACTTTTTATTTGTCGCAGTAAAGTTTCAAAACTCAAAACTCAATTCGATCTTCATCTTCGGACTCTAAAAAGAATTCAATTTTAACTTTTATCTGTCGCAGTAAAGTTTCAAAACTAAATTCGATATTCATCTTCTAACTTGGTTGAACAAAATTAATTGTTGTTATCTCTCTGTTATAAATATAAAGTGGATCTTGACTGCCTTTACCGATTTATCATTAACATTATTCAAATCTTAATTAATTTCAATAAATTGTATATTCTTGGTAGACAACTTGCTAATTCATTCAGAAGTAGAAACAACTTGGTGAATCCATAACTAGAAAATGTTTACATTTGAATAAATTTCTTATCACTTAGCTCGCCTTTCGAAAGATATCTAATACTATACATAAGTGATTTAGAATTCTAAGATGTCATTAGGCATTAAACTAGGCTTCTTCATTTTCTAATATTATAACTAAAGTTATAATGAATGAATCGAGCTTAAGGTTAAACCAATCGATAGCTTCTTTATTTACTATGTTTTATTAAAGATTGATGCAATATTTTCTAGCAACTTAGTAGACAGTATGTACATATTTAGACGCAGTTTTAAAAGGAAACTAGACATGCTAATATCGATAACTTGTGTTGATGAAATCGATTTATTTGGTATCTCTTAATTCGTATCATTGCAAAACGTTTTTCTATCTCGTGTTTAACTTGAGCAAAAATGCAAATTAATTGATTAATAAAATAGGGAAAGAGAGAGGGAGTCTATGTGTGTGTTTTTACGTATGTCACTTTCTGTGTGTCTGTGTGAGTGTGTGTGTGTGTGTGTGCGTGCAAAATGCTAATTGGAATGTGTTAATTTGATTGGCAGGCAGTTGATTTTGAATTTGAGCGGTGCGACTTTTTTAGTTCATTCGAGACGGCGACACCTTTTATTTTATATTTGTTTTTGTTGTTCCTCCTTTTTTTTATTTATTGAATTTTTTTTAGTTTTGTTTTTGGCATAGTTCAAAGCACATTAAATAACTTAAAACGACGACAAAGCTAATGAATAAATATGAGCCATAAACGGGCAGCAATAATAAATACCAGCAACAACAAACAGCAGCAGAAACTTAAAAAAAAATTTGTTTTAAACCAAAAGCAAAAAAATAAATACAAAAAAAAAAAAACAAAAGGCAATAAAAAAGCGCGCATCGAAATGGGCAACAATTTTTTGTGTTGTTGCTTTTTTGCAAGCGGTTTTTACTTGGCCTAAAAGTCGCACACGCATACACACATACACACACACAGATACGCACACTCATAAATTCTCACATACACATTCTCATTGAATTTTTCGACTACGTTTTTGCAGCTAAAAAAATTAAAATAAAAAAAATAAATAAAATTTAAAACAAACAAAAAGTGAAAAAGTCGCGAGTGCGAACGTCTAAAAATCTCAGTGATAGAGAGAAAAAAATAGAAGGGACAAAGACAGAGAGAGGAAGAGAGAGAGAGTAGCAACAAAAAAGAGAGACAGATTTGGGAGAGTGGGCGTGTGATAGAGTGAGAGAGAGAGGGAGAGGGAGAGCGTGAAAGAGACAGCTGCCGTGTGAGTATTTTGGTCAACGTATAAATATTCTCGTCCTCTGTCTCTCAATGTTCATCTTCTTATTCTTAAACTACTACTTGTTGTTGTTGTCATTGTTGTTGTTATTTAACCAATTGTTGTTGTTTTCATTTAAACGTGATTGTTGTTGTAAAACTGTTTCGTCTTACATTTTTGCAACTGTCCATCAATCCATCCATCCATTTATTCATTCCCTAACTGACTCATCGTCCTTCGTCCTTCGTAATCATGCTTCATCCTTCAGTCACGCCCACAAGTTGTTTATTTCCTCGCCATTTTTCAGTGCTTCATTCATTTGGCAAATTGTTTCTTCCCTTATTTTTTTTGTGCGCTTTCTTCTTTTTTATTTTTTGGCAACAATTTCGCACCTGTCTTCAATTCACAGAATGAAATCCAGCAGAAACTGAATGTGGCAGGCAAAAAACATAAATAAAAAATGAACACAGATTGCACAATTCACAGCGATTCGTGAATTAAAACGAGTGCATTTGGTTCAAGTCAAGTAACTGAGTATACTCAACTTTTCATATCTCTAACTCATCTTGGAAAAATCATTTTCTTTAATTGATATACCAATTTATATTGGTTTTAGAATCTACAGTTTGTATCTTTCTGATATTTAAACATTGTTGTAGTATTTATTCAAGTTTTAAAATTCCCTTACATTATCTCCCGATTATTTATACTATTTAATTTTACTTTTATCAACTCGTATTTATGAAAGTTCTTAATTTTTTACTCCACTTTTCAAAACAATTTCTATTCCAAATATATATTTATATTTTAAAAAGTTACTCAAGCTATGTAATCTATCATAATTGTTTTTCAAAAGAACCTTTTCTTTATTCTTCCGATTCAGACTCCACAACAAACTAAATGTTGGTTTTCTAAGTCATTTATAATCTTATTTATTCATTTTTATTAAGTTTTCATATTTATTTTTTCAATTTATGGTGCCCTTAACTGTTGCTTTAGCTGAAAAATAACTTCAAGCTTACATGTCTACTAGTTATATTATATTATTCATTGATCGATTGTTGTTTGTGTGTACTAAATATAACATTTTATTAACACTTTTGTTAACAATCTGTTAACTTAACTGTTTCTCTACTAAACTTTTCATAATCTGCTGATAAATGGAATCATAATCTTACTTCATTTATATATTGTTACCTTTTGATATACATTTATATGATTATCTAACAATAAGCTGTATATATTTAATTCTCGCCTTTAAAAGTGTTGTACAATTTAACAGCACTGTTATTGTGTTACTGTTAATGTCACATTCTCATAAGTAGTCATTCCAAGAAGAGTTATTATCTCTGCCACGAGTTTGAAGCTACAAAGTCAGCTTAGGGTTAATTCCGTTCACATTTTGGATTATAGCTTGTATGACATTTGAATTACACTTTGTAGTCATTGTTGTTGTTCTTGTTGTTGTTGTTGTGTCCCTTGTACTTAACTCATTCACATTTGGGACCAAGTGAATAATGAAGTGAGGCACGCCCCTTTTACTTTGTTTTCTTTTTTGCTACCTTTGTTTTTTTGGGTGCCTCAATCGCAGCTGTCTGATGATAATAATGATGATGATGATGCCACTGCTGGTGTTGTTGCTGATATATTTGGCTTTGGGGCAATTCCCGCCCGATCCTCGCACATGTTTCAGCCGGCACAGCTGACTCTCGACTCGGACTCTGACTTGTGGCAGGTGCCACAACACGGACAAAACCGCAAACTAAGACAGACGCTCACCTTTTTACCTGTTACCTGCTTACCTGTTGACCGACGAAGCGTTGCGGCCTGCTTGCAATTTAATGAATTTTATTTCAGTTTCTCAAGCGGCATTTGGGCAACGCCTCAGTTGCTGACCCCCTTCCCTTCACATCCCTTAGTGGCATGCCTCAGCCCCATGCTGATGCCACACTCTTATCTCTTGGCCAATTTCAATATCATTTTATGCGGCAGTTCCTTGTTCTCTTTTTGTATATTTTTTTCTACTTCTACTTCTGCTGCTGCTGCTGCTGCTTCCTTCTTTTTTTCAGCTGTTAATTCAAAGTAAATTATGTATTTTGCATAATTACAATATTTGACTTTTACTGTTGACTGCACGCCAACGACCACAGTTGAAGAGATGAAGATGAAGGAGACCAAGAAGGAGCAGGGAATGGATTTGGGAATGGGGATGGGGAAGTGGAAGGGGCATGCTGCCTGCTGTTGCCGCTTTCTGGTAGAAGAAGTTTTCCTTTTGTTTCTGGCCGTTTTTCTCTCTTTTATTTTTAATTTTTTTTACGTTTGCTTTTAGACTATTCTGGGCCCTGTTGACTGCGGCTTCCGTTCATTTATCTTCTTTATGAATTGCTGATGTTCTTATTATTATTATTGTTGCTGTTGTTCTTGTTCTTGTTCTTGTTGTTGCTCTTGTTCTTATTGTACTTGTTGTTGTTACTTTTTGAATTGTATTAGTGCCTAATTTGCTTAAGAAATTCGCATTGCCAACTGGCGTTAATACATATTTATAAGTTGCTAAACGCAATGAGTTTTCAACTTTTTTTGTAAACTAAATTTAGAAAATCTCAACTCAAGATAAAACAACCTTTTGTTTTTAAGTTATCATGAATAGATTAACTTAATGATTTCTTACTTTTAATTAAATTGGGACCTTAACTGGATGGTTATCTCAGCATTTATAGATAAATTTAATATAAATTCCATTACCTCAAAAAAGTTTTTATTTGGGTTATTTAAAGAAAGTCTTCAAATAAATATTGTATAATTTTAATGATTAGATTTAACGTAAATTATACAACTGCTATGAACTTCAATATCTTTGATTAAGATAAGTCCGAAAAGATTTTTAAAAACTCCACTTAAAAACAGATTCGAAATTAAGTTGAAGAACTTTCTAAAATAAAGCTTCTTAAGAGTTTTATAATTAAACTCATGGTTTAGTAACAGAAAATCAATTAAGATTAATTTAGGTTAGTTAAAGAAATGGAGCAATATAGTAATTAGTTAAGCTATAGCTGTCAAATGATATTGTTATGTTTACCGTTGTAACATTGAATTAACTTTTCTGATTCGCTTAAAAGTAATGCTTTTTTAGAATAACTTTTGTTAATTAAAAAAGGTTAAGACTTATGCATTTCAAAAGTCATTTTTTTACTTATTGAGGAAACCCAAAGTGGACGTTTATTAAACTACATTTGTATTTTGAATTCAATACAAACTTGTTCACAAAAGATCAACTCTTTTTGACATTACTATCGATAGTTTTGCAACTGCAGTTGGAACAATTGAAAAGAGCAGTCAATCGGAAATGGAAAGATGTTAATCAGAAAATTGTATTTGAAACGTTTTCTTAACATTGTGTTGGGAGTTGGAGTTGAAGCTGGAATATTTCTCATTGATTTTGGGAGCATAATTTGTTGCTAAGGGGCACTCAAACGAGATGAGTATACGATTTTCGTGTTGCCCAATTGTAATTGGAGTTGCAGCAATCGGCAGTCGACCCCCTTTTACCTTTCACCCAGAAACCGATCAATGCATGCTATAAATTCCAATGCTTGTCGTTCGGTTTGATGTGATTTTTGTTGTGTTTTTTTTTTTTTTACCGATGGCTGTGAAAGGAGAAAGTTGCTTTTGGGTCTCCACACGCTCCAGGAATACGTAGCGTGGATGCAACAAGCAGGCGGTGACTTTCACACGCTGTGGTTGATGTTGTTGTTGTTGTTACAAGTGCCACACAGTGGTTGCCTATTGATGCAACAGGTGCAATTGTGTGGGTTGTTGCAATTTCCGTATCTCTCTCTCTCTGTGTCTAGGCGCGTTGAACATGTGTTCGGCATAGGCCTTGAAGGGTGAGAGGGGAAGAGGGGGAGAAGAGGCGTGTCGTCGCTGTTTGCGTGCACTTAATTGTGCGTAATTATTCACTTTGGTTGTTATGCCAACATCGTTGGCCCTTGCCTCTCATCACCACACTTAATTGCCACAGCCGCCGCCTGCTAATTGTCCAAATGGTCACCCCGAACCAAAGACGGATTCACTTTTCCGAGCACCTTTATATTTATATAGACCTGTTTAAAAGGTGTCTTACGTGTGTTGTTGCCGCCCCAAAGTGTTTGCCTTTATTACATTTATATATAGTTCTCACGTGATTCATAATCGCCCCCCATTAGTGATAACTAACTAGACACATTAGAACCAAGCAAAAAGATCGCACAACAAAATGCTACAGAGTGTTTTCAATTATTCTCAAGAAATTGTAGGATAAGAAATTATAGGAAAGATTGTACAAAACGCTACAGAGCGTTTTCAATTAATTTCATTAAAATTGTTGGTGAACTTTTCTTCAAAGAATATTTTTATATAATTGTGTTATTCTGATCGACGTGTTATCAAGTCTATATTTGTTTTAGGTATTTGTAATGAGTTAAGAATGGTTCGATTTTTATAAAGTTTAATTTGAATGTATATATGTTTTCAAATTCAACTATGATATATGGCATAATTATGCACCTTTAAATGAGTGAATTAAAATTGAAAGTTCTTCCAAATGTTTGTTTTAGTAATAATTAGATTGTTACATTAATGTATGAGATTTATAAAAAAGATATATGAATTCGTTTTAGAAATCAAAACCACTTAAACATAATGTGATAGCAATGGCAGTTTTTATAAAAGTAATATTAACATTTTCTTAAACATGCCATTTCTAAGATGGTCTAATCTTAAATAGTTAGCTTAACTTTTGTTAAACTGCAACATGTTATTATTAATTTAATTCAATGAATTTACTTACTATAAGTTTCTTTCCAAAAATAATGGAAATTCAAATGTTCAATGTTGTCCTTTTCTAGCCCATTAGCATTCCCTCTTTATAAGACAACAACACTATCATAAAACTTCTATTGTCGCTTTTTCAAATCGGTATATAGTCAAATCTTTTAAGAGCTGAGAATCGATTTTTTAACAAAAGTGCTTGGTAAAAGTCCTTCGATAAAATTAAGTTCGTGTGCATTTAGTTATTATTGTTGGTTGGCTTATAGCATTTTCAATAATGCTGTCACTCAATTTGATTAAAAAAGGATAAACGAGCGAAAGAGAGAGAGAAAGAGAGCCTTGCAGCCTTCTGTAAGGATGAAAAGTAAAGAAAATATAGGGTTATATGACGTTAGCTGTTATACCTGATGTACAATTTGTGCGTGACACTTGCTTCTCCATCTCTTTCTAGTTCTAGTTCTGTTTCTCTTGCTCACTCATTGCCAGACAGGCAGGTTGTAGGTCAAGAGCAAGCTTTGACAAATTGTTTGTCTATATGCGTCTTATACAATTTTGTTGCATTTGACAGGCGCCGACATTAAATAATAACACCTGACAGCAACAACCCATGGAACAAACACACCACCCACTTTTCCCTTTCCCTACCCACTTACTTTTCATCTATACCATGCAGCTGGTTTTCTTTGTCTCTCTTTTACTCGCTTGCTGGTTGCCCTTTGACTGAGCTTTCAAGTTAAGTAAATGCGTTTTGGAACGTCAAAAGCTTTTCTGTCTATATTGCAGGGTGGCTCTAAGCCATGACAGAACGTCATCATTAGCATCATCATCAGCATTAACACCAGCATCATTGTCATTTGGAATGTCATCGTTACAATGACGTCAGAACGCAGTCGCCTGTCAACACCACTGTGCCATGCCAAAGAGATAAACAGAGAGACAGAGAGAGAGAGAGATAGAGAGGGAGAGTAAGAGAGAGTGCATTCACCACGTTTTCTTGTTGTTGCCTCTTCTTAGTTGTCTACGTGCTTCCAGGCATGCCGTTGCACAGTGGAGGATATTCTAAAGAAAAAATACAAAAAAACAGTCCCAAGTAGTTCCTTTTATCAGCTCACTAAGCAGCTTATCTACAATAGATATAAAAGTATCTGTAAATATTTCGTAATAATTGAATGCTTATGTCAGAGAAGTCTACAATGTGACTATGGAAAATATTTTGCAAAATAAAAATGAATTCATTGTGAAATCTGTATTCCTACAAATTGATGCATCTGCTCTACAAATGTACAATAATATTGTAATTTTCTGGTTGAGAAAGAACTCAACTGTGAGTTGCTCAACTCTCAGTTCTTAAGTACTGTAATGTGCAGCTTATTATACAACTTCTGTGTTCTTTGGTCATGGAAATGTATTTAAAGTTAAATGGTTTAAACAGGTACCAAAAATTAATGTTCTATATTTAACTTATAAACATTTTATATTTAGGCTGTAATCCTGCTAATTTTTTGGTGGCTTTGAATCATAGAGCAAGACTTAAGTTAAGCTTTTAAAAATCCTTAGAATCAGTCGATTCAGTTTATGATAAAATCATTATTTTTTCGGTTATAAAAGTATTGGAAATATTAATAAATCATTAAAAATAAGTCAATCAATACAATGTTGTTGAAATTTGTGTCTTGTTACCACTGTGCGATGTACGTTTGGCGTCAATGTTCACACGATGCAACACAGACAAGTTGTTGGTTTCTTTTATTTTTGGTGGAGGAGGAGTTCTGCCTGTCAGTGTTTGTGTCTCTTTGGCTTCTCGATTTTTCCATACAAAGAGTCAGTCAGCAAAGCAGAGAATTTGGTGAGGAAGCAAGAGAGGAGAAGCAAGAGAGTGAGAGGAAGTGTGAGAGAGCTGAAAAGTCGACAGCTGTTTGCTGTTGGACGAGTTTGAAGCCAGTCAATGGCATAAATACAGTTGGCCAAGTTTGTGTTTTGACAAAATAAAAAATTCACATATATCATTTTGCAAAAAAAAAAAATACCTACATAAGTATATGGATTTCTTATTTTAATAAAGTTTCTTCTGGTTTCCAATAAAAGCTAACAAATACAAATATTGCGATTTAAATAGCTTTAATATCTTTAAGAATTAAAAAAGAAATATGAGTATTTATCATATTGTGACAACTTATTCTTGACTAACTGAAAATATATATGTCTACAGACAAGTGCATTGTCTCCAGATATTTACTTCATTATATTTGATAATCTTTGACCGACACTCCATTCCCCCCATCGACCGTCCATATCTCCCTTTGGCAGAATTCTTTCCTTTGCTAGCAGATCAAATATTTGACAACCAGGTGACTTTAACACTCGCTTACCAGTTGGGAAAACTCATTTTCCTGATGTTTACAAAGGGTGAAAGCACAGTGTGTGGGTGTAGTTGAAGCTGAGAATGTGGAGGGAAATGGGAAATGGGAAATATGCACACATAACATTTTAACAAAAGGTCAACAAGAAACGAATCCAAGCTGATAAGCATTATATTTCAACGCGCTTTAAAACGCCAGCAAACCCGCATTCAAAAACGCGCGAGAAACGCGCAAATAAAGAATTTATAAATAAAAAAAAACAAACTCGCAAAAATAAAAAACAAAATAAAAATATTCTACAATCGTGTTGCAATTGTTACGAGTGTGTGAGTGTGAACTTATTAAATAATTTTGTGCATTTTTTACAGCAAATGAAAATGAGAAACTTGCAATGTTAAAATGAAATTAAATGAAGTCAAATGAAATCAAATGAAATAAGAAAAGTGTAAAAAAGAGTTGCCTTAACAATGAAACTTCCCTGTTGACATTACATACATATATATACAACAAATATACACACATACTTATATACAAGAATATATACACACATATATATACAACAAATATATATATATAAATAAAAATATATATTTTTAATACAATAAAAAACAAATAATAAAATTAAAATAAGAAAAATCAAAACGCGATGCGCCTAAAAGAAACTACAAAAAAATCAACAGCAACGCCGCTGCCGCTGTCGACGTCGACGCTGCTGCCGCTGTCGGGGGAAATGTTCAAGACGCTGCGCATATCGCCGCCAACAGTATCACAGCAACAACAACAACAACAGCATCAACAATATCTACAACAGCAACAGCAACTGCAACTACAGCAGCGCTGCTCAAGTGTCGGCAGCACCAGCAGCAGCGGCACCTGTGAAACGGAACGTTCCACACAATCGACATCATCATTATCCGCATCCTCATCATCGTCATCATCATCCTCGTTAGCATCAGCATCAGCACTATCGCCACTAGCCGCAATGGCTGCGATGCCAGCAACAATGCCAACGCTGCCCGCAAGCGTTGATGAGGCAGCTGCTGCTGCGGCGCTTGCTGCAAATATTGCCGAGTCTTTTACATTCTTGCAACAACATGCGGCACATCATTTTCGCGACATTCTGTATGCGGCCCACATGCTGGGAAGAGGTAAACAACAACAGCAACAAGTAGAAGGCGCATACACAGAAAAAAAGAATAAATTCGGTATTTACGGGATCAATTTAATCCAAAATGGGTGACCTAGGATTTTTTAAATCGAGTACGAAATAATTGATTGAAATACGGATTTTTTCAAAGTAAAGAACGCACAAACGACACGGAATAAATATTCATACGGATTTTTTATTTCACCATCGGCAATTATTTTAATTATCAGAGTTCTCATATAAATTATGTACTTGAATCAAATATCTAAAGATTATTTTCCTATTTGCGAATATCTCAATATAATTTTGTTTAAACCCTGTACTTTTATTTTTTGATTGGATTAGTAGTAACTATATTTCTTATACATATGAAAAAATCGGATTATATTTTGAATTATCAACTTTTCGCCTTTTTATGAATTCAGATCAATGAAGTTATAGTATGAACAACTTTTTTGAGATATGAACATCAGACTACTATATCATATTGAAAATTAAATTTTTGTATGACAGATATATGGTGGGAAGACAAGTTGGTTTAAATGAAGAATTTTAAGCTTGAAGTGATTTTAAAATGATTCCCTGACTTCTTTCTGTGTAGCGGGTGTGAGGGGCCAGCTGGGAAAGGAGGGGGGAATAGGAAGCAGGGTATACTAGGCTAAGATTGTTGCACGACCAGCTGTGACCAAGCGGCTCGCGTAACTGGTTTTTTTTTCTTACTTTTTTTTTATTTTGGCCAACCAACCGACCAACTTTCACTTTATGCTTCGTTGCCGCATTTCACTTGGCAAAGCAGCAAACCAAAAAAAAAATAAATGTATTAAAATGAAGAAGCAGCAAACAGGAATGAAACATTTTAATAAATTGCATTTATCCTTATTTTTTGTAATTACAGGCTACTATCAGCCGGCGGGTCCGCTGATCTCCCCGCATGTTATTGCACCGCCGCCACCACCAACAAATTCAGCAGCAGCAGCAGCGGCCGCAGCAGCAGCAGCAGCCGCAGCATCACAGCATCAACAACAACAGCAGCCTGTCAAGAAGCTACCAGAGGACGATTCTCCCGAAGCTGCACAGCAACTGCAACAACAGCAGGCAGCGGGCGCTGAAGTTGATTCAGCACAGCAGCACCAGCAACAACTTCAGCAGCAACAGCAACAGCAACATCAACAGCACCAACAGCAACAGCCGTATCCAGGTGCTAGCGCCGTGGCGGCAGCTGCTGCCGCTGCAGCCGCTCATCCGGGCGTGCCGTATCCTCGATCCATGCATGCGGCTCAGATGCACTATTCGACGGCATATCCGCCCAACTATTATACGCCGTATCCGGGCGAGGTCATGTGCTACTCCCCGCCCGCCTATCAGCCCTATTTTTCGAGCAAGGTTTACCAGAGCGGACCACCGCCACCGCCAACAGGTCATCCTGCTGGACATCCGCCGCCACCGCCACCTCCAGGCGCCTATCGACGCTATCCATACTATCAGCACGCCGGGCCGCCGCATCCGCCGCCCCCGGAGCTTTACGAACAACAACCGCCGCCCCCGCCACCACAGGGAGCGTTGCCACCGCAACAACAACAGCCGGTCTCAATTGCAGCAGCCGCCGCTGCCGCCGCCGCAGCAGCAGCAGCTGCAGCAGCCGCAGCTGGTGCAACATCCGCTCCAGCTGGTACTCAACTGGTTCCGGCCCATCCACACCAGCCTCAACACCTGGAACACTATCCGGGTCCGCCCAGCTACTACGCCGGATACAGTCCCGGAGGCGGCAGTGCCGCCGGACAGTGCTATACGAGAGGACTGCAGGGTCCGTATATGGGTAAGGAAAAGTATGGTTCTTACTCTCTCAGTCAGATCCACAGACGAAACTATAATCCTAATATAATAATAACAATTTATCAGCAAGAAAATTTCTTCAAAAAGATATGAACAACAAATTTACAAGAACAACTCTCCTCTGTAAAATGTATCTCTATAAGGACATAAGCCTTGATAAATTTATATTCCCCTATAAATATCGGGATATATGTATAATCAAATCAAGTTAATTTTTATATATAAAGTTTGCAATAAATTCTCATATTCATCTATCTTTTTCTCGCTTTGTTTCTTTTTTCTCTTTCTTCAGAGTATCCGCCGCAGTGTCCATGTCCAATGCAACAATCGTGTCCAAAAAACGTCCATACTGGGCCTCATATTGGTAGCAACAGCAGCAGCAGCAGCAACAACAACAGCAACAACATCAGCAGCAGCAGCAACAACAGCAACTGTTCCACGCACAAGACGACCAGCAACAACAACAGTTTGTTGCTGAGTGCTACGAGCAACATGCCTATGCATGGCAGCAATGCGAGCAGCGAGAGCAGCAACACATTAACTGTCAGCAACTGCAACAGCAGCAACAGCAATACTACAACAGCAACGACTACAACAACAACAACAACATCAACGCTGACTACCAGTAGAGGCCCAGTTAAAAATGGCCACACCGACAACAACAACACAAAAGAAGTCGAGAACAACAACATCTATGTGACGACATCAACATCAACAGCAACAGCAGCAACTGCAACAGCAGCAACAAACACGACAGCAACAATGGCAACACTAGCAACAACAACAACAACAACCACCACCAACAATATGGGCACCCAGTGTCAAATGCTGGTAAAAACCGAGCTAAAAACCGATGAAAATCACACGACGAAAATGCAATACGAGGCTCATGTGATGCCACCACCGACACCACCCGAAAGCTATTGTGCCAGCGATGACAAATTGCTGGAAGAGCAGGAGCAAGTGCAGGAAAAGGAGAAGGACAAGGAGAAAAACAAGGACAAGGAGAAGGACAAGGAGATGGAAGATCAAGAGAAGCAACATCAACAGCCGAAGGATATTGAGTCTTATGACTTGACGGGCACCACGCCGCCCCCGCCAACTGTGGGCGTGGCGCATACAGGAACAATGCCACGCAAGGCGCGTATCGGCAAAAGTATGGCCAGAGAAATGGTCTATGCAGCACAACAGCAACAGCAACAGCAGCAATTGTTGCAGTTGCAGTTGCAACTTAAACAAGCAGAAGCAGAACCACAATTGCCTTTTGTACTTAAAGCAGAAATCAAAGCAGAGACCAAAATCAAAATTGAGCACGATGATGTAGCAGCAGCTATTGCTGCAGCAAATGCAGCAGCAGCAACAACACAAGCAGCACTAACGGCAGCAACATGCAATACACATATCAGCAAACTGCCGGATCTGAAGCCAACAATCAAAACAGAACCAGAGTTAGAATTGGAGACGCAAGAGCAAAATCCAACAGACAAGTCAAGTCCAATAGAGCCTACCAGCAGCAGCAGCAACAGCATCAGCAACAGCATCAGCAACAGCATCAGCAACAGCAACAGCAACAACGACAACAACACAGACAACAGCAGTAGCAACACCAACAAGCAACGCATCAATTTGTTGTTGTCATCGTCGTCGTCGTCATCGGCAATACAAGGCAAAAAGCCCAAAGCTCATAGCTATAAGAGTCTCATAAAGCAGGCGGAGCCAAAGAAATATCTGTGCCCTGGACGTAAGTTTATGCGTCGGTATGGACGCACGCCAGCTAAATATGTGAAACGGCGCCAACTGTTGCTCACGCAGCGGCAACAGCAACGTTTGCGTGCCCAGCGACGCGAGCAACTGCAGCAACGTAAACAGCAACAGCAGCAACAGGAGGCAGCACAACAGACGACAGCAACAACAGTGGCAACTGTGGCCACGGGTACCAGCGACAACAACAATTGTTGCGAGCAGGCAACAACAACTTTGGGCCTACCCAGCGGTTGTTCGCCCAGTGCCTCACCAAAGCGTGTCCGTCCACGTAAACAAGCAATTGCTGCATTGCATCTCCTCGAGAGTCTGGACACAACATTGACACGAGGTTATTTCAGTGATCCAGAGTTAAATAGCAGCAGCAGCGGCAACAGTTGTCGCGGGCAGGCAACCGTTGGTCTTTATGCGCCGACAACACCATCTCCGCTGCTGGCATCAACACAACAACAACCGCCGAATGTGGCGGAGAAACGTTCCAAGTCGGAGACTAAAAAGCCGCTGACAGCAGCTGTTGCTTTCACGTCGCTTGCAACGCAGTCTACCTCAGCTGGCATCGAGCCGCCGGCAAAGAAGCCCCGTAAGCAACCGGTAAAGATCAAGGTCAAGGTCAAGACCAAAGTTAGATCAATGACGGCCAAGGGACGTAAGGCGGCAGCGGCAACAGTTGCTGCCAGCACAAGTGCACCAATAACAACAACAACTGTAGTTGATGCCGAGACCAATAACAATGAGTATCAAACTGCAGATTTGCAGGCGCAAAAATGTAATGCCACGCCCACAGTGCCAGTTGCTGATGCAACGCAACAGACGACGACAGCAACAGCTGCTATCGACGTCGCAACAGCAGCAGCAGCAGCAGCTACAACAACTCAGCCTCAGCAACATTCCGATGAGCAACACAAGTTCCTGGTGCCCTCTACGCCTCTTGAGTCAGTGTTAACGACCACGCCCACGCCTACATCAACGACAACAACACCAGCCGCCCCCGTACGCCACGCCCACACGACAACGCATACGAAACGTGCACGTTCACGTTGCAAATTTGGGAATCGAAAGAAACAACGTCAACGTCCCGGAGGCGTTAGCTTCGAACTGGACGAGACCCAACCACCGGCAACACGGGCAAATGTGGTGCCCAAGTGGAACAACGGCTGGATGTGGGCGGGGAAAGCCTTTCAAGGTGCAGTCTTTCTCAATGTGAGTGCAACTGCAATTACAATTCGGCAAAATACATTCTAATTCTGTCTTTTTCTCTCCATTTTAGAGCGATGATCCTTTGGTGCTGCGCACATGTTATCCTGCGATGCGGCATGTGGAGGGCGACATCATAAGGGCACGAGATTGTGTCCTGCTCAAAGCCAACGAGGATAACGAGCTGCCTTATGTCGCCAAGGTGGCGCATCTCTGGCAAAATCCTGAGGATGGTAAGCTGCCGTGTAATGTACTATGTTCATATTCATTGCTTAGCTTCCTTTTCTCATCTGCATGTCAAAGTTAATATCTAGATTAACATGTTGTCGATAGGCATTTAGGTTGT
This sequence comes from Drosophila neotestacea, assembly GCA_035044365.1. NCBI lineage: Eukaryota > Metazoa > Arthropoda > Insecta > Diptera > Drosophilidae > Drosophila > Drosophila neotestacea. The sequence continues at coordinate 1,731,402 of JAWNMD010000799.1, forward strand.
ATGATGAACAGTCAGTTGCTTTAGTTCATTTAGTTAATTAATTTATAACATTTCTTGGCATGTCAAAGTTAACATCTTGTTAAACATGGCCGGATGATAGGCATTTAAATTGTATGAATGTATCGAAGATATTACAGAATCATAATCATATAATCAGACATCAGATAACTAATGAACTAGTGTATACAGCGAATTTTTTTTTATTTAACATATATTTTTAAGAGCTTAGTTTGTTTTATTAACGCCTAATGGAAATGAACTACTTAATTTATACAATAAGTATAACAAATATACATATCTAGCAGATATTTCATTTATATTCGTTTTAAATAGTTTTTGTTTCTCAATTGTTTTCTATGTTATCTTGATTTTCTAAGTTTAAAACTTTTAGTATGCAATTTTTGAACTCTATAAGTTGTCTCCTTAAGAATTAAAACCTTATTATTATTTTTCGGTTGGAATCAAAAGCAACCTTAATTTTAAGCGAGAAAGTTAATAATTAAATTAGTTCCCAAGTTGATTGTTAGCTTAAATCTTAAGAACTAGTTGTTTTAAATTAATTGTTAGGAAAACCCTTATTACCTTTCAAAAAATGTCTAACTATTCCGTACAATTTCAGGCGAAATGATGATGTCCTTGCTGTGGTACTATCGTCCGGAGCACACGGATCAGGGCCGTCAGCGTAATGATTGTCCGGACGAGGTGTATGCATCACGTCATCGGGATCACAATTCGGTGGCCTGCATAGAGGATAAGTGCTACGTGCTGACCTTTAGCGAGTATTGCAGGTAAGTTTACCTGGGTAGAAATAAAGAATGAAATCTTTAATTACAAGAATTTATTTCTCTAGATACCGTCGACGTTTGCGCGCTGCCGAAGAGGATGTGGAGGATGTGAGCATTGTACCGCGACGTAGCAATACGGCAAATTGTTTTACGGTACGCACTGTGCCGGATCACACGAATCCAGAGCTGGTCATGTTCTGTAGACGTGCCTACGAGTTCCGGACGCGTCGTCTGCTCAAGTTGCCCCAGAAGAACGCGCTCGTGTGCAGCTAGCGCCGGGTTTTACAGCCAAAACAAATGGCAATGGAATTAGCAACAGTTACAGAAAAGGAAACAGAAACAGAAACAGAAACAAAAGCAGAAGATGAAAGAAAAACAATACGGAAAACTTAGGATACGTTTGCTTCATTAGCTTATAAGAGGCGAGGTCGGTGGAATAGATGATCGCAGGGATTAGGTCAATCGATGCTAAGCCAACAACTGTTGAGAATTGCAACAATACACAGACAAATAAGACAAAGGAAAAAAACCACACTAACACATTCACACACGCAAACACACATATGTACACTCAAACACACACACGACCAAAATGGGAAGAGCAAAATGAAAATGGAAAATGAGGAAAAGATATGAGGTTTATGTAATTTACATAGTTTATTATTTATTATGCGCCCAACGCACACACACACACACACACACGCCCAAATACACACACACATTATTTGTTATTAAGTTAATTGTATTTATTATTGAGTTTAGTCAACAATCTTAAGTTTCATCTACACTCTGATCTACTTTTTGTTTGTTCTTTGTTGTTCTCAGTTTCAAATTTTTAAAAATTTTATTTCAACTGACACTACTCTACAAAATTAATGCTCAGGCAAACACTTTGCGCACACGCTCTGCTAATTGGAGAGAACACATAGAGAGAGGGAAAGAGAGAGATTTCTATGTGAAACGAAATCCAAAAGAGAGAGAAAGAAAATGAAAGAGAAAAAACTTAACACAATTCTACGTGCTGTTGGTTTTTTTGTTGTTAGTTTTTGTAAGCAATAAAATAAAAGAGATAAAACAAAAGAAGAGAAATTAAAGTAACGAAAGGAGAAGAGATGTGAAAAGCATTAAACATATAATTAATATATACATATTTTTTTTGTTTTTTAGTTTATGTTGAGCAAAATACTTTGAGAAATTTGATTTCTACAACAAATTATGTATAGTTTTTATAATTTAGACCAAATTAAGTACATATACTACAACTTTTTTTATAAATATTATATATAAACAGATATATATACATACAAATATATTCTTAACATAATTGAAGCACTATCTTTAAGTTGCATACAAGAAATCCTTAATAAACGATCGAGAGTAAAAAGTTAATTGAAATAAAAAACAACAACAACAAGTCACATACATTAACAAGAAGTACTTTAATTATATTATTTAATTTTAATGCTTAGCGTTTTTAGTTCATAAGCAATTGAAAATCATTTGTTTTATACCAAATACAAAATAATTTATGCACTTAATTTAAAACACACACACAATCTACATGTATACATACATATGTATATGCAATGTAGTATCTATATATTATATATATTATTATTATTATTATGATCATTATTATTTTTACTAAATTCTTTTTTTTATGCTATTAAAACAAAAGCCCATAATAAAAGTATATTCTGATCGATTTTTGAGTATTTGTAACGAGTTTTTGTAAATGAAAGTCTTTCAATTTGTAAGATTTTATTGACAATATCAAAATTATTTTTGAAGTTCACAAATTTCATTCGTTCAAAAATTGAATGCAGTCTGTTTAAAATTATTTTTCTTCTAGTTTTAAAAAAAAAGTTTGACAACGATTAGAATTTGAATTGGGATAAAGAAAGTTTTACCTAAAATGTTATACCTGATCATTTACAGTACGCAACACAGTTGTGTGAAATCGGTCAGATAGAAATATTTGAAATAACAATTCCATTTAAAATTCCATTTAAGAATCAATTTAACTTTAACATTTTCTGTTGTTCGATTGTTTTTTTAATTGGTGCAAAAATATTTGCAATAATCAAAGATTAGTTGTTTACTTTCTCACTGTGGTTAATTATCGTATTTTGTTTGAAATTTCCATCTGCAAAAGACAAAAAAAAGAGAACGAAATTTTATATAAACATTTTCTTTAATCTATTGCATATTTTTAGGCTGCAAGGAACTAAGAAAATTGTAACTTCTCATTTCGATAGTATTTTTGATTTTAAGCTAGTTGAAGGTGTGCCAAGAAAATTAGTAGCAAGCATAAAGCATATACATACATACATACATACATACATAGGTACATATAAGCATGTAGGGGGCTAAAGTAGGCGGGACGAGAGCTATATGTAGAGCAGTAGAGAGCATAGAGAATCGATTATGTGTGTTTGGCTTAGACAGATGTTAGCACTAGGAAGGCTATAGAGATAGATCGCTCGTATATATATATTTATACATCCACTCACATTCACACACGCACACATACAGATACACGCACACAAACTCATATACAAAAAACATATAAAGTATAAGTAAGTAAATAGGGAGCATAGCAGAAACATATGAAACATGTATACCAACACAAAAACAAAAAACAAAACAAAAAAAAACAAACATATATCAAAAATAAACAAGACAGTTTACAACTCGGACCATATAGGGAATGGTAATGGCGATGGGTTTTGGTAATGGGTATTATGGGCATGAACGATGGTCCAGCACAATGTATTCGAGCAGGAGAATTAATTCAATTACAACAATGAGAGGGTATACAGAGAGCAAGAAACTAGCCAAAAAGCAAAAAAAAAAACAAAAAAAAAGAAATAAATTGCGAATTATATTTGTACGATATCGTATACCCCATATACATATATACTAGGTACATACATACATGCAACACACACTTACAAGTACATATATTGGGCCAGAGTAGCAAGCTGGCCAGGTCTACAATACATATACATACATATACAACACTATATACATATAATAATATATATTTCTATAGACGATGGAACAACAACAACAACAACAATACAATACTAAAACAAACAAAAATAAAGGTTAAACAACTCATATATTTGTATAAGTCAGTTTTTTGATAATGTTGCGTTTGAACAGCAAATGAATAACGGCACAAGCTAAGTACAGTTAATACAAAACACTTTCTCTCACACTCACACACACACACGTACACAAAGAATGCCTGAGGAAACTAAAATAACAAAACAAATACCAATAAACAAAATATAACGTAACAACAAATGAGTAAATGAACAAAATTTTATGGTTTTTTTTTGAGAAGAATGTTATCAATTAATTATAGCATGTAGCCAAAATGAAACCAAAATCAAATGTTTGTTTCCCCATCCCGCTTCCTGTTTCCTGCACCCAACTCTCATACATACAATATGAAATTTTTGTAATTTGTTTCCAATTGTCCAACCAAAAAAAACAAAGAAAAACAAAAAAACAAGAAGAAAATAGTTAAATGCATATTATATAGAGAAAGAGTACATAAAGCAAAACAATTATTATATAATTATTATATATATATATATATATGGACTCAACTCCTACTTAATAATCAAGTTGAATTTTGTGCTGCCCATTTACCACTGGGCATCTAGTAACTCGCAAAAAGACAAATGCCCCATTTACCCAATTGACAATGAGATCAAAAGCGAAATTCTGTTTCCATTTTGTTTTGTTTTGATTTTATTTTTGAATTAAATATCGTCTACAGCAAATGCAATATTTGAACAATGAACGAATTAATACATTTAGCAATTAAAACTCATAACACGAAAATGGTCAATAAAAATCAAAATATTGTTTATTAGACAAATAAATGTATTTTTTGGCAAACTGGTTTTAATGTGGAGGTCGCAAATCTATTTTACTTACATGAAATGGTATTCGTATTTTATTTTTGAAGTCCAAATACATTCAGCTAGAATATTTAAATTTTTTTTTCTTCGTTATTTTATACATACCTATAGCTATAAATATTATAAATTCCAAATTTATACCATGCTTTCAGCATAATTCAATATCGCTTCATTTAAGACTAAAGTTTTAGATATTTAATTTCTTAAAAGTTAATAACAAATTTTAATTTGCTCATATTCTAAATCATTAAAAGTTAAAGTGGCATTATAATTAAAATGGGAAAGAGATCGCTTCCCAGAAGTAAGTTTCTTGACATAGTTACAGTACTTGAAATTATAAGAGACACCTATTAAATGTTGTTTAAATCAATTGAAATAAAACTTAACCTAAAGTTTTTATTTAGTTTTTGAACTGCATAATAAAGATTTGTTTTAAATTTTTTTATTAGTTTTAAAAAGTCAGACAATATAACAGTTATCTGCTTAATTCTATTTTATGGAATATTGAGAATGGGATAGATTTCTTTCCCACTTAACTTAATGATGCTTCCTAAATGACTTAAATATATATTTTATAAAACAGTTTTTTTTTTTTAGAATATCCGATTGCTTGAACATTCAAGACCTAATTGTTTTTATATTCATATTTGAGAGGACTACATTAATATTTATCAATAAAAGGCTTTGTAATAGTTTCAACTTATTGTCATGATTAATTTCACTTACTTGAAGAATATGTGTACATATATTTAAAGATTTGCAAATGTCTTTATAATTTAAATATATATTTCTACTTAACATATTTAGTTCATTAAAGGTACTACAGAATGCATGTATCTTAAATTGTTGATAAACATCTAGTTGATTTGTGATGTAAGCACATTGATTAGTATCAATTTAAAAAAGTAATTTGTTTTGATTTGAATTTGATAGACATGAATTAACCTTGTATGCAATGGCAACCATGTCAAGTTCACACGATTCACTCGGAACTGGCACTTGGGGAGGTATGTACATTGTACATATACATACATAAGTGTAAGTATTATACTTGGAGAAACCGCATTCACAGTTCCAGCTGCAGATCCATTAGCACGTCATTGGCACGTCATTTTTCTCGCACGCCCACAACAAAGTTCCACTGTGGTCTAGCCAAGGCTGATAAGCATCCAATTCACGTAGAGTCCAGGAGTTGAGTTAAGTTGAGATATATAAATGTTGCACGTACTACACATATTTAGTTCTATGGAGTATACCCTCTAACAAAAGGGGGTTGGGTTGACTTGACATTGATGTGCTCGAGTCAATTGACGCATGTTGTGTTGCTTTAAGTGAAAACCTCAAAACTTGAGACTCAAACTGAAATTAGTTGCGACCGCAATTAAGTTAATCGCATCAACGTTTGTTGCTTCTCTTTGTTGTTGTCTCTTTTTGTGGCATGTTCTCAGGCTTAGGCAAATTACTTATTCATATTTAAAGAAAGTCAGCAATTCATTTTCATGTTCTCACAACCGCAGGCCAATTACCTCTGTATACAAATCGGCGGCAGTTCTAAGCTAGTACGCACAGTGGGGCCAAATGGTATAAATACAAAGCAATATATAAAATTAGTATAGCAATCAATAATTATTATATGTATAATAAATATTATATGTAATATTTGATTGGTTATAACCATCAGGATATCATCATATTTGGTAGATGATTAAAAAACACTTTTAAAATTTATTCCATGGTACAACTTTATCTAAGAATTGACTACAATCTAGCATTTCTTTTTTTTTTAGCTGCTTTTTAGAGTAATACTGGTATATTTTTTTACATGCAACTTAGAAATCTTTTCGCTCTCTGTAAGTTAATGAATACATCTATTAATTAATTATACAAATTTGTACATTTAAATCATTAGTTACTATACAATTTGGAGTTAAGCAAATAATTATTTCTTGACTTTAAAATGTTGGCAAAACAAAATATCAATAGACAGAGATTAATTTGGTACTTTAAAGATCCATCACCACAGTTAATATGCACTATGGCCCATAGTACATTGAATCAGTTAGAGTACTCTTACGCGTATTCGCATACGTATTCGTATTTATTTACGTACCTACCAGTTTGTATCTTAATAAGTAAATATTCGTGTATCTGATATAATCGTATCTTTTTTTGGGCGTTCTGTTTTCATTTTCATTTTGAAAAGATGAGCTCATAACCGAGTGAGTCAATAGCTCGTGCTTTATCAACAGGTGTTTGCTACAGTTTACAAGCTGCTCTTTGGGCCACATTAGAGAACATTTTAAGTGCTAGCTACATTTTGGGCTAATTACATGGGCGGTTCTGGGTTATACATACGACTCATACCCATAAACTATGTTGTGGGTGACGATGTTGTTGACAGTCGATTAAGTCGTGCAAGTGTGTGGGAAATTACAGCCTTAAACTGAGATTTCAAATACTTGTAGCTCGGTAAATGTTTGAGCTATAATGCTGAAATTTATTATACAGTCAGGGTAACATACGCAGCTTAAGTTTGATTTAGAATCTGTTTAGTAACTAATTCACACTGTTTGGAGATGGGAAAACAATGAAAATTCTTTTGAAAGTAGTAAACTCAAACGGGTTTAATGTTTTTTATGAGAAAATTCTGTAGTTAAGTGGTTGTATTTATTTTGTAAGTACTTAAACAGGTTTTTGAAATGAGAAAACGAATGTTGAAAAGGGGGAAAGAATGAAAGTAGAAAGAAAAATGACAAAATGCTAATTCAATTAGAATTTTTTTTAAATTCTATTCCAGTACAAAAACCTTTTGGTTACTTTCGTCTCCGCATTTCTGAAAGAGGTTAAGTTTATGGATAAATTAGTCTGCTTACATATTCTAACTTTCCAATTTGTAAGTATCCTTTAGCCTTAGAAATGATATCTCATTTGCAACATATAATACCCGTTTTGTCATTTTTCATGGATTGAATACAGGGTATGCACGCTTCCTGTATGTAATTACTCACACACTTATTGTTTTGCATTATTTATATTATCTGAGGGCTCATTAATTGACTTTAATTAATGGTTATATCGTTTGTAATAAATGTAAATGTGGAAATGCAATATGACACAGGAGATTGAACTTAATGATTTCATAAAGCATGCAAAACTAAAAGCAAAACAATTTTAAAACAACAAAATGATAACAGTCATGTGCTTTCTGTTCAAATAACTCGCAATTCCATTAATTACTCAGTAACTATTCGTTGTGCTCATTATAAACCTGAATACCAAAAAATTACGTAATATTTGGAAGGGATTTGAAGTCATCCAAGTTGCAAATGAATACAAAAAACGCATTTGTTACTTAGCATACATCCAACAAATGCACATTTATTGCTCACAAATCACAATAATTTTGGTATTTCATTTGTATAAATAAAACTTAGAAGCTATTAAAAAAAAATTGATGAAAATAATCCAATACTATATGTGAGGTTTAGGCTCTCGAGGCAAGTAGCACCATGGCAAGAGCCACGCCCATTGAAGCTACAGCAACGCCTGCACTGGATCGATATCCATAGTTGTTGGGATAGCCAGGTTGTCCGGGCAAAGGTTGTCCAGCACCGACACCACCATTGTAGGAGTAAGGACGACCATGCTCATCCGTACCACTGACATAGTATCCACCATTTCCACCAGCACCGCCGTAGTTTCCACGGGAGTCAACGCCCGCATAGCCATAGCTGATTTGTGGATCCTGATTGCCCAGACTACCGGGTGGATGCATGCCAGGACCACCCTGCTGTGAATTGGACCAGGCACCCGCTCCGGCATTGTTGCCACCACCCCAGTGAACGCCTCCGCCCTGAGCGTACACTATTAAAACAGAATATATATATATATATATCATATTTATTTCTGACACTGGTAATCCGTGATCTGGGGAGGAAACTCACCCGTTGACAATGCGGCCAAAAGGCAAATCACAACAACACAATTCCAACGATCGCTTTGAGACATGTTTAAGGTCTGGCCGACTAGCTGCAACTAATTCGCTGGCGGCATCACGTCAACGGTTTTAAACTGGTTCCCACAACCAGCTCACAGTTCCCTCCCTCTCCCTTTCCCTTTTTTGCTCTCTTTCTCTCCAACACTATCTATCTCTCTTTCTCTTTCACTCTGTTATGATCAGCTTGTTTTGCGGCAATTGCGACTGCAAATGCTAATACAACACTGTTGTTGCTGTTGTTATTGTTGTTGTAGTGTCAGCGAGTCATCATTATTTTGTTGTTACTTGTTATTGTAATTGTTTGTGTAATTGTTGTTGCTATTAATTGTTTACCTGTTCATTGTGCCCTTACAGAAGGGCATTAAACACTTTTCATAGAGCTTGCTATCGATAAGGGCAGAACAAATAAACAACATATGGAATAACATATAGATAAAGTTAAAGAATTTCGGCCATAAATAATGTTCTCCTTAATAAAATTGTATTTGATTAAGTTTAAAACAATTTGAATTTTAAAAATGTCTTGGTTAGTTGGGATGAGATCAGATCAGTTAAGATAATGTTGAGTCAACTTTTGTCGTCAATTCATTTTACTTGAAGTTTTTAAAAACGATTGCAGCTCACTTCTAAAGTTCACTCCATTTAAAACATTTAAAAATGTTGTCCTTTTACTCTTATGTTTATAATATACAGTTTATATAATGTCAGCTTTATTTCACGCACATTCTGTAAATTCAAATTTTAAAATAATTTTTTTATTATTCGGTTTTAACTTTGCAACTTTAAATGGTAGAATTTTATGCATTTTCAATCCCCGAAATTTCTCAATATCAGCATTCAATTTTAAAGTTTGTATAGTATTTCTGCCAGATTTGTAGTCAAAAAGATTAAGAAGTACATTATAGTTATTTTAAGATATTTATGATACTAAATATGTTCACATTGAATGATTTGTCTTTATTTTCGATATCAGATTTTCAGAGTACTCAAATAGCGGCTTGCCAAAGTAAACATATATTTCACTATTTTTTTTTAAAACATTTTTTGTTTTATTGCAATACAGAACACGCAAATTTGTGTAAAACTCTTTTGTTGTTGTAATTTGCACGAATTTACGTGAGAGGCGCAAGTTTTTTTCCGGTATAGAACACGTTAATTTGTTGGCTCATTAATGATATGCATGACGAAGCGATGGAACAGGCCTGGAAAAGGGACAGAGATACAAACAGACATTGAAACAGAAGCGAATTCTATAACATATATATACATATGTATACATAACTGACAGATGTGTCAGCCATATAAGAAATGACAACAAATAAGCTCTAAATGATTACAACAATAACAACAACAAGCACTGCAAGAGCATTGCTTTTACTTTTATTTTTGGAACGGGGCAGCGACTTTTTAACACATTTCGTTTATGACCAGCTTCCAGAGAAGCTTCCATACAGACACCAAGTTTCAAATGAAACTGAAATCGAAACTGATTGTGAGTCTTGGTTAGAGAGTCATATACAATGCACTCTCGTTGTTGTAAGAAGCAAAAGCTAAATATTTGCGGCTTTACTTACTTGCAACAATTGTCGACGGGTCACGAGCATTTGTTTGCCTTTTACCAACCACACTTGTGGTCAAAACAATAAGAGGATTTCAGCAACTGATTTTTCTTTAAAATTGAAGAGTTATGAAATTGGTTTTAACTTAAAGAACTGATGAAAAGAACTGTTGGAATTAGGCTTAGTATAATTAATGTTATGGTAGTCTAAACTCATCGAATACCTTATAAGTACCTTGCAAGGGTCTTACAACTTTTACATTTCAATACTTTATTCGATTTCGACATGATTTTTCACAAAATAATTTTAACACCTCAGTTCATAAACAACTTTGAAGCATTCTGTTATAGTATTAAATTAGTATAAGCACCATAAACTAATTAAAAATGAAAAATCAAGTTTTAAATTTATGAATTGTTTTTTTGTTTTTTCAGAAAATGTAAAAGGGAAACCTTTATCTAAAATTCTAACAAATCGAATTTTGAAAAATAACTATTTTTAAATGGTACATGGGAACAACCCGGAAGGCAGGACTAAACAAAAATAATTGTCAATAGCAGGCGTTGATAAAAATGGGATTACCGAACTTCTGACACTGTTTCGGATTGAATTCGGGCTTTTTATCCCGGATTTTTTTTCTGTGTACAAAACCGAAAATATTGTAAAAATTTGAACAAAAAGAAATAGCGTCTCATTGTCAGACACAGATATAAAGTGTTGTTTAGTGCAACGCCATCTGGCGTTAAGATTGAAATCATAGATATGGCAACACTGATAGGCGTTGCCACTTGTCACTTGTACTGGAACTGCGCATTGAACACCACGCAGTGGCGTTTTGAACTGGATATCAACATTCAAGACGGCTATGCTCTCCAGTAGGGCAGGTCATCCCCTCTAACGATTCCTGGATCTAGGTAAGGGTATGTGTGTGTGTGTGTGTGTGAGTGAGTGTGTGTACGAGTGTGCGTGTGTTATCGTGTGCTTAGCGCTTTTACTATGCTCGTGTGTTATTGTTGTTTTCTTTTACTCTGCTGTTTTTCCAACGGTTAACGATAGCTTTTCACAGCATCGATGCTTGTGTGTGTGTTTGTGTGTGTGTGTGTGTGTGTGTGTGTGTGTGTGTATGCATGTGTTTTTTTTTCTGCTTTTCGGCTTGATAGTGACATTGTTCGGCTCGGTCTGCTGGTAACGTTGCTTTTTAGAGCCTTCAGTCTGCTGGCTCCGGTGGTGGAATTTTAGTTGCAGTACAAGCGCCAGCAGCGGCAGCCAAAGCAGTTGGCATATTTTTTTTAAATCGTTAATTCGTTGCAAATTGGAAATTATAAACAAAACGGGCAGCGACAATGTGGCTTCAATTAAATTAAGGCATTTAGCCAGCGTTAGCTCTAGGTGCAAAGCACAAAATAAAAATCGCAAACAAAAAGTAGATAAAAGCCAAAAACAAGAAGAAAGCATAACGAGCAAAACATAAACAATAAACACAAAATTAAATTGAAAAAATGAAGTAGAAGCAACAATTAAGTGAAAAGTAGCGCACAAAATTCTAAACATTAGTAATATATTAAATATAACAATAAATAAACAAACAAGGAACCACAACAACAACAACAACAACAAACAGCAATAACAACAACGAAAAGCAGCAACAGCAAGAGGAGAAAAAATATTTATTGCATCTATTCAGGCGCATAAAGAAAATGAGCGCAAAGGTAGGCAAAATAAAAAGAGCGCACACCGCTCTCATTCACTCGCTCTCTATTTTTATATCTGTATGTGTGTGTGCGTGTGTTTGTGTGTGATATCAACAATGCTGCAGGCCATCGACTGCTGCTGTTGCCAACTAGCACCCTTCCCTCCTCTCTCTCTCTCTCTATTCATCCCCTCTATTTTGCCTCATGCCTCTCTTTTCTTTCAATTGCTTAAATGAATTTGTAACAAATGAAATTTTTAATTGGTTTCGCAATTTAATCAGCGCACAGAATTGCCACCTCATCTCCACTACACTACACACCTATTGCCACGCCTCCTTTGGGAGGCGACATTTAATGCAGAGTGCGAGTGGTATACATAAATTGCATGCACTGTAAATGTAGCCTGCAGCCATTTTGATCCAAGACATATGTCTAACATATGTCACATAAGCTAGCAAAAAGCATAGAAACAGAGAGAGAGAGAGAGAGAGACCGAGAAAGTTTTCAAGTGTGTGTTTGCTTGTGAGTGAGTGAGTGTAGATTCGATTACATTTATGTACGATGGCAACCAAAGTTAAACTTGCCTCAAATGCAATTTGGCGCATGAACAGCTGCTGCTGCCGCTGTTGCTGTGCTGGGAATTGCACTTTTTAAATCCTACCCAGCAACAACATCCCCTCATCTTTTACACACATATTTACATTCCCTTTCACTTTGTGCCCCTTTTTCTACATGCAAACCCGCCAACAAGCAGAGATTGTGTATACGTCCATCCAAAAATATGCGCAGTTTGCCAAAATCTATACTGATTAATAATTTGTTTGTAATTTATACCCTTGCTAAAGGTAGTATGATTTTTGTGATTGGTAACAAATTTATCTATCAGTTTTAAAAATATTTTAAAGTATCTTTTATCATTTACGATGTAATTGAACATGGATATGGAATATGAAAATTGAAAAACTTCTTAAAACATCACACATCACTCAGCTTAGAATAAATCTTATATCTAGTTGACTTATGATTAGTTATAATCAAAGCTCTAGCAACCCAAAAGCTACTGAAAATCTATTTTTGATGTCCTCAAACATTCGACCATTGCTCTCAAATGTAAAAAAAATTGTTCAAACCTTTATGTATTTTATGTATTAAATTCAATATAAATAATTAATACAAATAAACATTTGAAACAGTTGTTGACTAAAGTAATTGTCGGCAAAAGATCTAGAGCTTTCTGGAACACCGTTGAATAATTTGTCCATAAATATGCGCAGCTTACAAAAGCTTAAATGATTAATAATTTGTTTGTATATTATACCCTTGCAGAGGGTATTATGATTTTGCTAAATTATATAGTAAAGTTATAATGCTAAATTGTCTACTGCTTTTAAGAATATTTCAAAGTTATTTGACTTAATTTCACAGTACTTTTTATTATTTACGATGTTATTGAATATAGATTTGGAATATGAAAATTTAATGATTTTACAATTTATAACATACTATGGCCCATTTTTTCAATATCCGTATAAGCTTTATTTGATACATATCTCTGACATTTGACATTAGTTTCTATGCATTTGACGTCAGTTTAACATTCGGATAGCTATTTGAGAACTTATATAGACATTGAAAAAATGGGCCTATTTGTAACATTTGGTAATTAAATAAATATATTTAGAAGAGTGTTTAGGCTTCGAAGAAGAAAGAAATTTGTTGTACTTTTTATATTGTTTCTGAAAGTACAAGATTTAACTTTTGTTATACACGTGCTTCTTGTTTTGTCTAAATATGCGAGTAAATGTTTCAAATTACTTGGTAATTTAAATTTCAATTTATTTTATAAACATTTTGGGGGGTTTTTGTTTAATTTTTTGTTGGCAGATATTGATTTTTGCAACTGAAAGCTTTTAAATTGGGAAATATAGATTTCATGCAATACAGTAAGTAAAGTTGCATTAAGCTAGCATTTGGTTAGCGGTTAAATGTAACTTTATAATTTCCTAAAACATAAGTGAATGTAATAACAAAATGTAATATCTTCTCCTTGTTCCATTAAGTTTCTACCACTACAAAAAAAAAAACAACTAACATTTTACAGCATTTTTACAATAGAATCTACAGGATAAATTACGGAAACGTTTATGTAGCTCAATACTTAATTCGTTTAGTTGCTGTTGAGCAATAATTATAATGATTTGATGATTTCTCGTATTTTTGTTTGTTCGCTTAGCAACTTGTAAACATTTCTTGTAAATCTGATCATATCTACTTGGTTCAGTTTGTCATACAGCTAATTTATACAGATCACTTCTCAGTATCTTGGTGTTAATTTATAGAAAAATTGTATGTACGAGAAGTTTATGTTGTTCTCAAACTCAAATTACATTATTTTTTATATAATCCTTCCATGTCTATATTCAAAATTATTCATTTTCGTTGTCACTGATGCAGCTTGTGATTCGATTGAGTTTGAGTGTCATCGTCATGTTTGGCTTTCAGACAGTCGAGTAATGTCTTATGTGAAGGCAAATGCGATTTAATATCTGTTTACATTGGATAGTGGCAAGTTTTGCTCGTGTGTTTACATGGGTTCAACATTTCTGCTGCATGTCGGGACTAACTTTGGGCAAATATTGCCCTTTCACCCCGCGGCGAACACGTCTTTGTCTCTCTCTCTTTCTCTCTGTCTTTCTCTCTCTCAGACACACACAATCCAACCGAATTGGCAGCTAAAAGAAAAACGCAAAATAAATGAACTGCGCAACAGTTTTCATTTGTTTGGAGTACTCGTATTCGTTCGATGGCGATAAATGGGCATTTTCTAGCATATTGTAAGTCAACACAAAGTAAATACAGTGAATACTGCTTATGTGACACAGAAATTCGATATAGAAAAGGCACATTATAGATTCATGTTGGTACATAAAGTGATCACAAAGAGCAGACACATATATTCTTGTATTGAGTAAATTTGTTTATAATTAATTTGATTATGAGAAATATTCATACCCAACAACAGAACAATATAAATAGTCAACAAAACACTTGGATGCCAAGTTTTATTATTTTCTTAAGGAGGCCTGTTTCGGTTTTCACTTTTGAAAGTCAATTTTCTTATCTTCCTTCAAAAGAAATTATACATCAGCTACTTGGTTGATTAATGTTTAGTATTGAAGCAATGTATTATAAGTAGTAAGTGCTCTAATATTAAATATAGATTATTTATTTATTAATTTGAATTTAAACTTAGAAATAATTCAATAGTACAATAATGTAGCTGGAGCAACTGAGGCCTTCAGGCTGATTTAATAAAGATATTAATTATACAATTAAAAGTTATAGTTTTTGGGCAATATTGTGAGCTAACTGAATTGGATTTCAATCTAAATTGTTATTCATTTATTTATGTATAAAAATAAAGATATTTTGGGCAATTAGCTTAGTTTTACATAAGTAGGTTTTTGTAAAGATTGGAAGTATCAAATTATATATTTGGATACTGTCTCAGCTTATGGAGCATACAATAAAAGACTTATGAGTGTTGCATGTAAATTTCTGAACGGTTCTGAGCTCTTTAAATCAATTGAGGATTGACAGCGTCAATATTGTTGTCGACATGCCAATAAATTGTGGGGTAATAATGGTGATCTTTCGATTAGCGAATGTATTCAAGTTCAACAGAATGTTTGGCCCTATAAATACATGGATACACTCATTCAAATATTCATTTGCACACTCTGTTACAAAAATTGAGTCAATTAATTTGCTGATGGTACAAAACTATTTGAATGCGGGGGCCCGAAAATAGGAGCCTAATACATGGACTCGGATTCGTTTCGTTTATGGGTATCGCCATCGTAATTGGCATCGGCATCGGCAACGGCATCGCCATCGACATCATCATCGGTATCGAGCCAGTAGTATCTCGGTATCGTGAGTCGGAATCGTTTAGTGCACATTCAACGGTCATGGGATGAACATCGGATATTGTATACACGCGTTATCTCAGGCCTCCAATACTCGACCAGTCTAAGATCTAGACGTCCAATTTAGTCTTACGAGTGCCAACATTTGTCCATCAACGGAACGACCAGAAAGAAACTAAAATAAAATAAAACTAACAAATAAACAATATAAACTTGGAATATTTACGTATTGTCGTAGATCGAGTTCATTTTTCATTGTTCATTTTGTTGTATAGCTGTTGCCTTAATTGCTGAAAATGTGGCTCACCGATTGCCGCACGGTAGGTGTGTGTGTGTGTGTGCGAGTGTGAGTATGTGTGAAAGTGTGTGTTGTTGGATATTGGTCTTATCAAGCTGAACACAGTTTGCATTCAGATTTTTATGGGCAAATAGCTATAAAATCGTAAGCAATATCAATAGAGATATAAATTGCGCATATAAGTAATAAAAACATATGGAAACACATTATTTGAAATGTCACGTCCAAACAATATTTGAATTAAACACTTCATAATGCTTCCTTATAGCCAACTATTTCATGAATTGTAGTCGCATAAACATTGCACTTATATGATAAAAATTAAGGTAGCTGTGTTATTTATACGTTATCAGTGAAAGCTCTACAATGTGGTAAATTTGTTTGCCAAATATTTGATAGTTTATCTTTGTAACAGACTCAAATCGTTGGCATTTTTTATAAGAAACGTGAAAAGTCTTGTAAAATTTAAAGCAAACAAGTTTTGTTCTCTATAAAGTGTTTAGTTTTCCTTTTTTCATCTAACTATAAGACATATAATAAGAATTAAAATTGGGCTTCATCAAAAGACTTCATCACTTTGGTTTCTTTTGTTTGTTTAAAGATTTGATGGGATTCAAATATGTGTAATGTTTATATTTATAAATATTGTGTACTATTTGTTTATAGTAATAATGTTTATAAGCTGGCACCACAATAGGAAGATCTTTAAGTATTTAGAAAATGTTAAAGGATTTGAAATATTTTCTGTGTTATTAGTTGAGCCAATATTTAATATAATCTAGAATAATTTAGCTGGAATAATTTTTATGATTATCTATTTGTGTTGATCTTGTCAATATCATAATCTTAACTGGAGATCAGCTGTCTCTATTGACATGCAAAGCAATTCATGTCGGTCAACAATGGGCTTAAATTACATATGTACAGAGATGTGACCTGAACAAATGCCAAATCTTAACAAAGATGCTGTGTATATGCCATTGAAGGGGAAAGGGGGAATCGGGGCTGGCAAGCAGAATGTGAGAAAAAGCTTTAGTAATAAAGACGCCGGCCCCAGAGTGCGATGGAGTGTGTGTAAGAGAGAATGAGAGAGGAGGGCCTTAAAAAACGATGCCCGACTGTACTTCAAGCAAAAATCCAAATAATACAAATTGATATTCTCCCGCATATTCCAACATATGAGAGTGTATGTGTTTGGCGAATAAGTTTAAGTATTTCACTCTTTTATCAGATATACAATAAATAAACAAAAGAGCACTTACGTACAGCACTCGACATTTGAATAGCTACAATGCACAAAAGAGCAACTACCAAATTTACCGAAACCACTAAGGACACTAAATTTAGTATAGCTTATAAGCAACCAAGTTCTTTTTGAATTAAAAAAAAAACAATTAATTTTAAAACAAATTAACAATAATATGGAATTGTACTGATAATTTCAGCACCAAATATTCCTGGAAGTTATTAAAGAACAATTTTGCCCATTGAAAGAAGATTCTTTGTATGTACCACATGGGCAGAGTCTCTCACAGAGTCTATTCTTCTCATTTTAAATTTGTTGAATATTGTTTTTAAAACTTTTATTTAATTAGTTTATTCGAGCACACTCGAATAACTTATTTGATTTCATCTTATTTGCTTTCAAGTGTTCTAAGTTTTTGTTTTAAAATTTAGCTTTTTATCTGTATCTATTTGTTGGAAGAGTATTGTATTTGTCTGAATTACAACGAAATTACTTGGTGTTTGCATAGATTTGCTTGCTTGCAATTTACTTGTTCGTAGATGTGAGGCCATGATAAAATTCGGCTTAATTAAGGTCGAGCACCAAATATACATATAATCTGGATCATTGCGCATCTCTACTAACATAATGCGGATTGTAACTATCCAACTCACATTAAATCTCTATCGTTGATTTTTTTTTATAGATGACACGATACAAACAGACCGAATTTACGGAAGATGATTCAAGTTCAATTGGAGGCATACAGCTGAACGAGGCAACGGGACATCCAGGGATGCAGATACGCTATCACACAGCTCGGGTGAGTACAATTACAGATATAGATACAGATTCATAATTATGTACACATACATACATATATACTTACACGTTCTCCCACGATCTGCTAAGCAATCTATTACTTTGTGTGTCTGTTTCTTTCTGTTCTGTCCTCTTTGTCTGGATACAGTGGGTCAGGGGAGGCGCCCCTTTATGACAATGACCCAAAAAGTAACGTCAACAATTTTATTAGTCTCAAGGTTACCCATTGTCAGCTAACACTTAGTGTGCTCGACATTTCTTATAGTGGCTTTGAGGAGGTTTCTTCTCAATTTCTCTGACTAATTCTGCATCGTTTTAAATTCTTGACTGCGTCTTGCCTTTGATTTCGCTAATATCTTGTATTTTCTCGCTTATAAACTTTGAAGAATGGTAAAGTTATCGGCATAATTCTGAGTCATTGAACTATTAACATAAATAAATGTATGTACACATCAAGTGTGCAAAAAAGGATGGATAATGTTCCGTAGTGTAATTTTATTTATATATTTTAGGAGTATTCTTTAAAATTCTTCAGTAAATATAAAAAGCTCCTAGCTTAAATCCTAAGAGCATGAAAAATCAGATGAATAAAATTAACAAATATGTACTATACCGATTTTAAAAAATAACGTTTAATACAGAAAAATCCGCCCCAATTGTTGTGCATCATTAAAACCCATCAGCATAGCATACTCTAATAGTCACGGGCAATGCCGGACTCCACCCGCATGCTTATTTATAATTTAAGTTAATTATCAATGAGCAATTAAGTTTTTATGTTAAGACATGATTCACACAAATGCCTATAAATATCGAAACCATTTGCCGACTAAAATATATGTGCCATGTTGTAATGTTAAGAACAAATAAACAACATAAAATTAATGTATATGATGGAAAAATAATTATACTTAGTTTACATAAGTCAAAAATAATAAATGGTGAATAATTAAATTAGGCATAATGTGTATTCCATTCATTTTGTTATTTGATTTTTATAAAAACAACTTTTACTTTTTTTTATAGCTGGTTTTATAGGGTATTCCCCAGTTGAGTATATTTTGTTAAGACGAGTAAATGTCTTTCGTTTCATTTGATGCAATCGCTTTTAAAGCCTAAGCGCTTGAAAAAGATGCTGAACAATTGAAAATCTCGGTTGATCTTTGTAATGCAATAATAATGCTAATGATATGCTGGATATTTGTTTGTTTTCTATTTACAGGCCACATGGAACTGGCGTTCGCGGAACAAAACCGAAAAATGGCTACTAATTACCACATTTGTGATGGCCATTGTGATTCTAACGCTACTTACAGTGTTGTTGTCCAATGGGTCCAGTGATAATACCAAGCATGTGCTACATGTCCAGCCGCACAAGAAGGGTAAGTACAACATTATATCTTTACTAATACCTGATTTAAATTTCTAATAATCAAATGTGATTCCAGACTGCTTGTCGGCCAATGAGTTACCCTGCCTTAATGAGCACTGCATTTTCGCCTCAAGTGAGATACTTAGGTCTATAGATGTCACTGTCGATCCCTGCGATGATTTTTATGGATATGCGTGGTAAGAAAAAGAAGTTTCAAATTATAATTTGCAATTTCTTTGGATTTCTCAAGGAATGTTTGAGAATTTTCTAAAATACCAGGAGAAATAATTGTATCCTTAAGATACACATTTACTTAAGAACCTTTGAAACATAAAATAGTTTAAAGGAATTTGGGTATCGAAAGTCAACATTTAAATGCTGTATTTCCTCTCTTGCAGTAATCAATGGATTAAGAATAATCCCATACCTGAGGGAAAATCCACATGGGGCACTTTTGGGAAACTGGAGCAGATGAATCAACTGATTATACGAAATGTCTTGGATAAGCCTGCCAAAAGCTTTAAATCGAATGCGGAACGTAAGGCTAAAGTCTACTACGAGTCATGTCTGGATGTGGATGAGCATATGGAGAAACTGGGTGCAAAACCAATGAATGATCTGCTTACCAAAATTGGTGGCTGGAATGTGACTCAGAGTGGTTACAATGTCACCAAATGGAAGCTGGGCAGCGCACTCAAGATATTGCACAACAAGTGAGAAGTCAGACCATAATCTGATGAAATACTTATTTATATATATTAAACATATTTCAGATACAACTTTAATTGCTTGTTTGGCTGGGCCATTGGTGAGGATGACAAGAACTCAACCCGTCATGTCATTCAGATCGATCAGGGGGGCCTCACTCTGCCCACTGCCGATTACTATAACAATAAGACGGACATTCATCGCAAGGTGCTCAGCGAGTATATTGAGTACATGACCAAGATCTGTGTCCTACTAGGTGCCAATGAAACTGATGCACGTCCTCAAATGGAGGCGGTTATAAACTTTGAAAAGAAACTGGCCAATATCACTATACCGATGGAAGATCGTCGCAACGAGGAGGCCATGTACCATCCCATGAAACTTAAGGATCTCACCAAGCTCGCTCCATTTCTCAATTGGACCGATCACTTTGACAATGCCATGCAATTGGTCAACAGACGCGTCACCGAGGAAGAGATTGTCGTTGTTTATGCGCCAGATTTTCTTAAAAACCTGTCCAATATTATCATGAGCATGCAGCAAACGGATGCGGGCAAAATGTAAGTTTAAATATTGAATTAATATTGTGATTTATCACTGCAGACAAGCTAGAACCATAGTCAGTCCTTTCTAGACTCCATGACTAATAACTTTTCTAGTCTCCATACCGATAAGTCAAATATAAGCATTTTGTTCTTTGAGATATCTTAACGAAACTCACAAATATTGCATTTGTTATTGATTTACACAATCTGACCTAATTTGATTAAAATCGGATTGATATATAACTTTGCTGCCATCAGTCGAAAGATTAATACAGCTCACTGCAAGCGTTTGAAATCTTTTACGAGCAAACAATAGACTTTTATTTAGTTAGACTCTGATTTTTATAACTGGAAGGAAACAGCAAGAGAGATATATATTTTTCAATCGAATATTATTATAATCAACTCGCAGATTATAACTTATCGTAGGTTCAAGTTAATGTTACCAAACAGAATACCTTTAATATTAGAATTTGATAAACATTTTTTGTATCATATGTAGACTTGGTGAAATAATTGAAATGAACATCATACCCTTATTAAAGAAAGGATAAATCGTTCTTTTTTTCCATTTAAATATAGAATAGACTTGCTGAAGTAATCGTTATTTCTCGTACTTAGTTTTGTACGAAAATAAAATAGTAACCAAATCGTTAAATGATAATTATTATTTATCTAATAATAAGGTATAAATTTAAACTAAAACTGAGAGCTGAAAACTGAATCTTTTGAATATAATTGTTAACATTCTAGCACTCTGAAATTAATTATTTATTAATATATTTCCATCATTTAAATATATGTACACAGACTAGTCTTACAGAAGTTATCGTAATTTCATATAGTTTTGTATTAAAATAAGATAAGGAATAAATTTTAAAATGATAATTCGAATAAATTAAGTATAAATTGATGTCAAAAACTGAAAACTGAATCTTATGTTTATAATTTTAGCACTTTGAACAACTATCTGACCTGGCAGGCTGTGCGCACGCTGACCAGCTGCTTGTCCAAGCCCTTCCGGGATGCTTATAAGGGTGTGCGTAAGGCGCTGATGGGCTCCGATGGCGGTGAGGAGGTTTGGCGCTACTGTGTCTCCGATACGAACAATGTGGTTGGGTTTGCAGTGGGTGCCATATTTGTACGCCAGGCATTCCATGGCGTATCCAAGCCTGCGGCGGAGCAAATGATTGGCGAGATACGCGAAGCCTTTAAACTAAATTTACAGAATCTCAGCTGGGTCGACAAGCAGACGCGTGAGCGAGCGATTGATAAGGCCAATGAGATCTCAGATATGATTGGCTTTCCCGACTACATACTCAATCCCGAGGAGTTGGACAAGAAGTATGCCGATCTGAATATCACGGCCGATGCATACTTTGAGAATAACATACAGGTTGCCATATACAATCTGAAGAGCAATCTGAAAAAACTTGATCAGCCAGTGAATAAGACCAACTGGGGCATGACACCGCAAACGGTGAATGCCTATTATACGCCCACCAAAAATCAAATTGTTTTTCCCGCCGGCATTTTGCAGACACCCTTCTTTGACATTAACAATCCCAAAAGTCTTAACTTTGGGGCCATGGGCGTTGTCATGGGTCATGAATTAACACACGCCTTCGATGATCAGGGTCGGGAGTACGATAAATTTGGAAATATTAATCGGTGGTGGGATGCCAAAAGTATTGAGCGATTTAATGAGAAATCCGAGTGCATAGCCCAACAGTACAGTGGGTTCAAGCTCAATGGACGCAATCTGAATGGCAAACAAACATTGGGTGAGTGTTCCACAAATACATGTTTATTATAGCTTTAAAAAAATATGTTAAAATATTTTTGAATGGTTTGGAGATTCTTTTCAATAATTACAAAATTGATTTGCGATCACAACTTACAATGGAAAAAATATTTCATTTGTATTTAGATTCGTATTGAGTCAACAGTGAGAACCATTTTTCAGAACAAATTCCACAATTCCACAAAAATGTCTATAGCATACTTTCTGGAACACGATTGAACTAAAAACCACAGGTTTTTTGTGTTTTGTGTGTTGAATTTAATCTTAAAATTGGCAAAGGCGGTTGTTACGTTTGGAAATATTAATATAATAACTTATTTCTGTAGGTGAGAATATTGCTGATAATGGTGGCCTGAAGGCGGCATATCATGCCTATTTGCGCACCAAAACTGAGAAGGATGCAGATGTTCTTAAGCTGCCAGGATTAAACTTAACACACCCGCAGCTCTTTTTTGTCTCCTTCGCACAGGTGAGTTAGTTATACATAGATTTATCACTGGTTAGATATTTAATTAAAAACATATATATTTGATTTGTAGGTCTGGTGCTCCAGTACAACGGATGAAACAAACCTTCTGCAAATGGAGAAGGATCCGCATTCGCCATCACAATTTCGAGTCATTGGCACGTTGTCCAATATGAAGGAATTTGCCGAGGTTTTCCAGTGTAAGCCCGGCAAGCGCATGAATCCGACCAAAAAATGCGAAGTCTGGTAAACGCAAAACAGATCTCAGAACGTCTCGTTTCGCAGCATTCTAAATACCAAATATTTTAAATTACCAAAAAATAAAAAAGAAAGGAAACCTTAAGAAACCGCCGCACAAGAAACAACAACAACTAGTACTATATATCTGTTTAAATAGTGCTATACTAGATAACATTTGTGGTTTAAGCATATAGAGTTAATATCTTCCTATAATTATATATTTGTATTTGTTTCTGTTTAATTGTTTTATTTATAATATTACAAATTAAAGAATGAAATTTATTTGTACAATACCTAATTTATATGAAGTCTGTTTTTGTCTGTTTGTCATACTTCTATAGTTATCTTTTTCTCTTGATTAAGTAACTAAAGAAATTTGCTATTACTTAAATAACTTAAAAAGAACTTTTATAATATTATTTACAAATATTAATTGACAAATTCAAAGCTGTTAAGTTCTTCAATCAATATATTTAATAGATCTGTTCCAAATTCATCATTACAATACTCTGAATCTTGGAACAGCTCTGTCAGACATTTTCTAAAACTAAAAAAAGAGAAAAAGAAAAATGTATATTTAAGGGTATTTTGATTACTTTATGAAACGGAATTCTGCAAGTTAATGCAAAATTTTGTAATGTCGGAACTAATTTAATTGTTTTTTTTTTTACTATTGAGAACGTCAGTCATTGTGCCTATGTAAACGAAAGAATATCTGACGATAAACCGATTGTAAACTTTTGGGTACAGGCATTCACCGACTATAAGCCGAAGCCTGGGCCATATCATAACAAAGCCGAGACTTAAACAACAGTAACGCCAAAGCAACAATAGCAACAAGCCAGTAAAACCAAAAATAACTTAAAGCTCAAAAACAAACAAAAGAATATTAAAAAATGATAATATTTCCATTATATGTATTAAGAAACTAAACAGATCTCTTCCGAATTTCATATTCTTATCAAAATCATAGATGTTTCTATAGTGTGGAAGGCAGAGCAGCCCAAAAGTATGCTTTAGAGTTTCAGTTGAAATTGATAGGAAAGTGGAGAGTTGATCTAGGGGATTGGATATTTTAAAAGTTTATTATATTTTTGATTATCTAACGTTAAATAAAAGCAGTCGACAAAAAACTGAAATTGTAAATACGTAAAAATAACAAGAGAAGAGTTTAAATTAGCTATTCATTTTAATTCATAAAGATCATAAAGTTTTTAAAATTTAATTTTCGTTTATCAATATCGATACTGATATTGAGAAATATATTGATAAGCGGATGTTAAAGGCTCATTTAAAATCTTACATCTTAAATTTTCTAAATTTCAATTCCAATTTTTTGTCAATTGCTTTTTTCGACGTTACGTATTCAAAAAAATAAAGAAATGTTAAGATATCATAACCATCCTTAGGTTGGTCAAATAAACTGGTCTGTATATGAATGTGTATGTATTAGTTATGTATGTATTTAGTAGATATTAACAATTTGTAACTGTAAGCGGTAGATCAAGTTGGCCAGCGCTAGATAATTCTGTAACTAGCTATTTGTATAACTATTTACTATATGTATGTAAATTGAATGTATAAAAACAAGCAACAAAATAGAACTTGGAGTCAGTTGGAGATGTAGAATTATATCTGAAAAGGATCTCCATTTTTTATAATTCAAATATGAAAACGAAAGTCTCAGTGAAAGTAAGTATGTGTGTGTGTGTATGCGAGTTAATGTGTGTATGAAAAAGAACGAGATGGAAAGAGATAGCGAGAGAGAGAAAGAGAGAGAGATAGAGTGCATGTAGTTTCTTCTGCCTTTTCGTTGCCAAACTCCAAAGTGCGAACAATTTGTATTTTTTATAAACTTAAGCGTATTAAACTTATTTATGAAAGTTAATACCCAAAACACTAATCACTTATTTTTGGTGTGTAAAGTTAACAAAATCAATCGTAATTGTCTAGTGGAAAAGTACGTATGGTTTTTAAACTTAAAAATTGTATCTTTATGTTTTTTTTCGTATTGTTTTCTAGCGACACTCTGAGTGTGTGTGAAGATTTATATTAGCTATGACCATAAAACAAGATAACACCAATAAACAACAAAAACAAAGCAGTAAATACGAACAATTTTTAATGAAGAATAAATACCGAAAACACCTTCTCTATAGTTCACTAAGCATTTGCCACATATCAAGTTCAATGAATACGTACAACAATGATTTTGTATGTGTGTAGTACTATATATATCGGAACTAATGATCTAAAAAAAAAAGCTAACGAATAACACCAAGAGCATGAACTTTATTAAATACTAAACTACTCGGATTCAATAGTTCTTCCGACTTCCACTAATGAAAGATCAGCACATACACCGTTTCATATACCCGCATGTACCTAGCATGCTTTTTGGGGCACCAAAGAGTGTCCATTTAAAGGTGGAAGTCAGGAAGCATTGAAGAATATCTTTATGTAGCATATCTAATACCAACTGGCTACGTAATTTATATAGTACCACAAAACAAATATTAAATATTAAACAAAACAACAACAAAAAATACACAAATATTATAAATACTGTAATAGTTGAATATATAACTTGCCAAAATCTGTCTCTAGTTACAACCGGTTCCTTCGGAATACAAATAACTTGAAACGGACAGTGGAAACTATCTAACACAATTGCACAAATATGTATAAAGGCATCGATAAAGCCTTTTTTTTAAGATCATATATAAATACAACTATAAATAATATATCTCAAACTAAAACCAATGCATTTAAGTTGTCTTTTATTGTTTTGTTTTTGTTCATAAACAAACTAAGTTGATATGAGCTAGGGCTGAAAAGCCTTAGAGTCCAACATTATATACATACATACAATTATAATTAATTAATAAATAAACATACATATATATAAATATACATATACAACTACATATACATATAAATAAAACTATATATATATATGTATTTAAATAAGTAAATATACGGATATCATAACTATATTTACATACTCGAACATGTATGTACGTCAAGACACAAGAATTATTTTTATTGTCGACAAAAAAACAAAATAAAATATTGTATACATATAAAAGTGAAATAAATTCAATAACTGAGTGTAAATTTTATGCATTTCTATTACTGTAAAGAAAGCGTCAGAGCTTGAAATTTTATTCTGCCCAACAGACTGGAACTGGAACTGGTCAACTACTACATACATACATATGTAAAACTGGGCCTTGAGTCTTGGTCCTGACCAAAAAGTTAATTAGTTTCGATGCACACTTTTAGGCTGAGGACCAGCCACGTTAGTCTTTATGCATGGACAAGTATGATGACCCCATATATTTGGTTGATTCTAATTAACATGCACTCATGAATAAAATTTATTTTGGATGTAGTGAAAAGTTTCAAAGAAGTCATCTCATAAACTCTTGAATGATATTTATTATATTTTGAAATGCACAAAATATGGTGGGCTTAAAATTCCCCTAATTATCAGCTTGATAGTATGTATTTAAATGTTTATTCTGACTTTACATATTCATGGTAATATATATTTTTTTAAGATATCATATTTATAGTTGTTTTGTTACATGTTATTTAACATAGATTGATGTATAAATGTTATTTTAGATTCAGTATATATTATTATTATTTACATGACTTATTATTATACAAAGAAAATATAATAACTAATACAAGGGAGTGCTAGCAACTAAGGCCATCGACTTCAGTATATATTATTGGTAATAGATGCTTGTAAAAAGTCTTATTTGATCGCTGATCCCTTGTTTTTTAATCAATCTAACGAAAGCTATTTAATAAATTGAAGTTATATTGTTAACAGTCCAAACTCAGAGATTAATATTTCATTAATCCAAGCTGATTTCCCTTTTATGTTAACGATAAGAGGTGCTCTCATGTAATGTAATCATGTAATCTGAAGTGTTTATTTTGTTTAACTTTGTCACCTGCATATGTCGTTAAAATTAGTAATGTTTGATTTTAGCTCGCATTTATAAAAAAATTAAATATTTTATAACGCTTTTGTATAATTTTAAACATTTTCCAGCATTAATTCAGCTTAATACCCTTTGAATAATTTTACTTTTTATATCATGTTTAATATGCTTACGATTATCTTAGTTATCCTATTGAAATAAATTGATTAAGAACTTTAACTTAAGTCATTTTAATTTGGTATTGTTGTTTTTATTATTATGAGCATAAAGTGAAGTTACTTTTACTTAAAAATTGGCAGGTATACAAAATTGCTTTACATTAAATTCCTAAAAGTTCTTCAACGTTGATTTTGTGATAAAGTTCTAATAAACTTTATTCGTTGGCAAGCATGAATACACATATACACATAGTCCCATATTATATGCATACAAATGCCAGCAAATTTCTTACATAATAAATAATAATAATAGCGTGCGATTTTTGGCGCAATTTAAATTTATTTATGGCGCTTGTTTGGGTTGCTCCATTGCGTCCCTTGGTCATGCTTCCGGCTATCGACAGCTTATACGTGGCATGCGTCATACTTTCATACATACATACATATATATATATATATGTATATATATATATATACATACATACACACACTCATCCATCTAGATATATACTTATATTAGTACTTGTTCAACCTGGCAGCGAATTGCGCCATCAACTAGGGCTGAGACATCGTCATCGTCATCGTCATCGTGCTGGAGTCCTGGCGGATTTTCTATTTTTATCATTTTGCGGCTGATCCTGGTCACCAGGCAACCAGTGCTTAAAGCATTTAATCTGCTTAACCAGAAGGACGACTCTAGTCCCTGGCTATGGTCGGATTGCCTGCATGTCCTCGACCTGTTTTAGTTGTTGCTGGTACTTAAATGGTTTTGGGTCTGGGTTTGGCTTGTACCTTTGGCTAAGCGGACTCAAATGGTAATTATAAAGGCCACGCACACTTACTGCCAGAAGAAAGCTCCCTTGCGCAATTTATGGTGACATTGTTAAGCAACCAATTGCCAATTTGGTGACTTTTATTTCGCATTCAAGAGTCAGTATTCCTTGCATTTGGATTTGATTTGTTTTCTGATTTGGTTTCATTTCATTCATTTGGCTTACATATACTCTTTTTATGCCCTGTTTACGGATAAAGTATGTAACGGGCAGAAGGAGGCGATTTACAAGCTACTTTCCAAAGTTTTTATTCATCATAAGATTGATCAAAATAATTTTTCAAACAACTTTTTTCAATATTCTATTTCGTTTGGCGTATTTTAGCATTTTATTAAAATTGAATTTTTAAAATATTTAGATGAATTGATATTACTACCTCTTTTTAACAGTAATAATAATAACTTTAGTGGTATTCAATATTTTAACAAATAAATTCAAATGCACATACATAAACATTGATAATAAGGTGACTGAATAAGAAGTGGGAAGTATTTTATTGTTTTTATTGGCAAGTCGGTTGGATGAATTCTCTGAAGTCCCCTTCTCGCCCTTACTCCGTTAATTCGGTGGATCGGATGATTTGCGAGCTTGTCCAGGTATCTATTAGCTTGGCAATTGATAATATCTTCAACCCTAGGTATCTGGAGTTCTTTTACAATATGTCTATTCTTTTACAACATACTGTCTCTATCTATCTTCACTACTCGTATTTTATTTACTGAATACTGAATA
Source organism: Drosophila neotestacea (assembly GCA_035044365.1). Taxonomy (NCBI): domain Eukaryota; kingdom Metazoa; phylum Arthropoda; class Insecta; order Diptera; family Drosophilidae; genus Drosophila; species Drosophila neotestacea. The sequence continues at coordinate 1,760,463 of JAWNMD010000799.1, forward strand.
AGCGATGGCTTATTCCTGACACTAAGCAGCCAAGCCAATATTACTACCGATTAAAACTTCTCTAATTTATTAATATATGGGATTGTTTCAGTTTTCACGTTGGGAGTGAATAAATAATATTATATTTTACGTTTTCATGTTATTTTTTTTTGAATGATGTTGAATCATCAGATATACAAATTTTTAATAATTTATCTGATTTCTCAGATTCGCTCTGAACTTTTGTTAAATCATCAGATATACATACATATTTTTAATAATTTATCTGATTTCTCAGGTTCGCTCTGACCTGCTTTCATTTTCGCAAGTATTTGTGAAAGCGAATGAAATTGATTGAGGTTTTCAGCATTATTCAGCGGAAATGTATGCAGCTTTATTACCGAGAAGTGAAATTTGGCAATGAACTCGCAGGAAATTTAAGGTAAATTCAGTAGAAATGTTTTGATTGAGATTGAAGTTGATGTTTGTGCATTTTTCTATGGCTTTGTCTAGTGGTCAAATGTTATGCACTCCATTACCATTACTGTCAATTTACTTTGGGCAAGAGGACAATATGAAGCTAATTAATGCAAATTCAATCAAAATTATTTGTGGCCAAACACTGGGTCCAAAAACCAATACGAAAAGCCACAGACCAACAACAAGCGGCTAGCCAGAATTCCGAATTCCGAATCCAAAAGCCAAAAACCAAAATTCAAATTCAAAATTCAATTCAGTCTTGCCACTTAAAAAGTGCTGAGTCAGTGTGGTCCTTTCAATGGGGGTCTGTTAACCGTGCCAGTCGGCAATCAGGCATGCATTATGTTGACACGCCCCCTCGTCCAGTTGTGACATCAGTTTATGGGCTTTGACAATGTCTACTCCACATTTCCCACCATCACCTGTCTAAGTGAAATAATTTGCCAGCGTTGTGGCATTTCATTTAAATATGTTAATCAAGGGCCAAGTAATTAACTAAATTAAATGGTTTCTGCCTGCCGCAAATGCACAATACTCCTCTTTACTCAACTCTATCTAACTGTCTGTCTAACTGACTGTCTGTATATCTGTGTATATATGTATGTATGTCTGCCTGTCATGTCATGCCTTAATTTTTGCATGTTGATTTAAATTAACATAAATAAATGGGCTTATTCTCTCTCTCTCTCTCTTTCTATCCATCTCACACTCTCTTTATTCAATTACATAAATGTACATACATATATGCCTAAGTTTAAACAGTGGTCGTCGGAGACTCGGAAGTCGAAAAGTACAAATTCTACATAATATAAATTTAATCTGTTTAAAATTAAATAAATTATATATTTAATTATTATAATATATTATATTTTACTTATTATATATATTTCTTACTATTACTTATTATTCTATATTACTTATTTACTTGTTTCTTATTTCACAGTATTTCAATGATATTTTTATAAATTAATTCACTAGTCACAAGCAAAAATTATTTGATTAATTACTTGATTAACAAAATTTTTATTTCATTTTATTTTATTCGAAATATGAAATTTTTTGGCATTGGATTTACAACTGTAGCTTAAGCCTTTTATTTAACGTGTGACCACTGTATATGTTTATGTTTATACATGCACGTTAACAACATGCATGTGTGTGTGTGTGTGTGTGCGTGTGTGTGAGCTGGACATATGCATATTTAAACCATATTTAGAAACACATTTGGAGCTTGTGGATGTCTCGAACTTATCTGCATAATTTTAATTGTCAACAAGTTATTATAAAGTGCCCCTTAACATTTTAAAGCCACTTGTCCATGCGTGCTTTCAAATTGTTGTTGACACGCTCATTAACCCAATGGCACACACACACACACCCACACACACACACACTCGCTCGTGATAAAGCTCAAAACTGTCAATGCATGTGCCTAACACCTTACAAGCAAATTTTCAATTAAAATTGAAATGTTGCACAAATTGCAAACATTCAAATTTATTTGCAGTTCATTTGCTTCGCATGAGAATACAAACAACTATCCTAAACTATCCACTCAAACTTTTTTTTGAATGAAATGAAAGCAAAGTGATCAACACTTTAAATACAATCTCTATTAGAACAATTTAAATAAATTTAATAATATTAAATGAGTTTAATTGAAATTTAGATGACAAATCATCTTATTTTAATATAGGTAATTATCAGTTGAGAACAGCTTGGCCGACTTGGCTAAACATTTCTTTCAGTTGTGCCTAATTGCCAGGAATAGGTTTCTAGAGAAGAAAATGTTGGGAAAACTTTTCGGAAAATTCGCATGCACCTCAACAGAGATACTCACTGTTAACGTATACAGCACTGTTAACGTACACAGCACTGTTAACAACAACGAAGACGTTAAATTGGGACAAGGCGAAGTTCGCCGGGTTCACTAGTTTTGAATACAATTTTTCAAGAATTTTCAGCAGTATGTTTTATTTGTTGTTGCACACAACTGTATATATATTTTATTTCAGTCTATATAACTGTTGAATTCTTCGAATTTTTAAATTGGATGCAGTCAATAATTTCTGAGTATTTTAAAGAATTCTTCAATGGTATTTGGTAGATGGTAAAAACTTAGTGTGTTCAATAAAAATACTTGCAGTTTTACTATCTGATGTACATATTTGTAATATTAAAGTGGTTGCAATTGAAAGTCATTGAAAGACCATTGTTTCTGAGCAACTTAACTTCTTAATTAGCAGCAAATGTTTTATGGACCCTCAAACTGTTAGTAGTTTCTTGTGAATTTTCCAATGATATTTTGGAAAAGGACCAAAGGATCTGTTTGTTAGTACAAGTTAGTGTGTGTGCAATTGAAAGTTTTTTGTTTTTGCTTCGACCGACTATCATTTCTGGGGCTACTTATATAATTAGTATAAAATGGTTACAAATTGTATTTCGCACAACTTTTGTGCTCACATTTTAATTGCAAAATTGTTCGCCAATTTTCGAGGCAGAAGACAGAAGTAGTTCGGTGGGTTAGTGGAAAATGGTGGTGGTGATGTTGGTGTTGGTGTTGGGGCTTGGTGGCGTATTGTGGTGTCGAGGCTTGCACGATGAAATGAGATTTCAACCGCAAACAGCAGCAAACAATTTCTGCTTTGGCCCGTGACGTTCCATGCTCTGGCAATAAAATAACAATCAACGCAAGCCGCGACTCTTCCGCGGTAAAGGCGTGAGGTGTGGAATGGGAGGCAGTGTACTCGTTGATGGAATGGGAAATGGAAGGATACCAAACAACAAACATAGCCGTCCAACCGACAACAATGTTCAACAAAAAACCACCCAAATATCGACGCAAAACGCACTTTATTTTGACCCACAAAAAGCAGAGCAAACTTCCTACTCTCCTGCTCCTGCTCCTGTTCCTATTCCTCCTTCTGCTTTTGAACCTAGACATCAGCTGGGAGAGAACTTTGAGTCATTCGAGAATTTGTGATTTTCATTTCAAAGTACGCTCAATTCGCGTTTGGCATTTGTTTCCGCAAAATTAATGAAATAATTTAAATATCTTAATTGCAGTAAATTGTGCATGCTTGTTAAGATTTTCGAGTATTTTGAGTAGACATAATAATCGAACTCCCCGAATATATATGAATAAATAATATAAAGAAACATAATCATTATTATTTATTATCTTTTAATAAATTCTAGAAACAATTTGGGCCAGCTTAGCGTTTAATAAAAAGAAACTTTAATAGATTTTCGACTAGCTAGCCATTAGAGATACTCTACAGATCATACCTGTTAAATTTCGATTATAATTACTAACTAATTATATTATTTTTCAATATAATCGTAGTTACTAGATAAATACATATATGATACAGATACTCTACATGAGTAATTGTACAAATCTTGTGTCATGTTTTTCATATTTATATCCTGAACTACAATGATAAAGATAACATAATATGTATATATGTATGTATATTGCCTTGAGAGTCGATCTTAGCAACTAAAAGAGCTAGATACACGGAATTTGGCATTCAGGTTCCAAACACAGATCATAAAAAGAATCCCCATCCCGAAGTGCTGTTAACTTAACATTTAGTTGGCATATAAGCACATCAATTTTTTTATTTGCATTTTTTTTTGATTGTAAAGAATATAGATATAAAGTTGATGGATGTCAAATGTTTAAGTTTTACATTTTTGTATATTGTTGATGATGCTTCGGTAACTGCGTTTGGTGGCTTTACACATAAATGGTAATATGAGTGCATATAAAAAGATTATAATGACACATTGTACGAGTATATATACATACTTACATTTATGAGTCGAATGCTGGGCAGAAATGTATGTATGTTATGTGTGTCTCTCTGTGTATGTGTGTGTGTGTGTGTGCAAGTAAGAGTATGTCCCCTGTTGCTTTATTGCATTTAAATATGTTATATATTTTATACTTTGGCTGCTCCCTATGGCACTTCTGGCGCTTTTTGTGGACGCGCCTTTGCATAATGAAGAAATTTCCCGCCGTTTTTTATGTCTGCCTGCGAATTTTCTCTCTCCTTTTTTTTTTTTTTTTTTGTTTTTTTACGACTGTCGAATGGTTTGTTTATAATAATTTTACGTTTGAGCCACTGTCACTGGCGCACGCCAATTACTTAGTTATGTAAAGTAACTCATTTTCGTCTCCGCACTTGATGATGGATTCGGGCAGAGCAGTTGACGTCGGCGTCCGCGTCGACGCTGACTGCGACTGCGACGGCGGTGGCGACTGCGACTTTTCCAGATGCTGAATTATTCACTGGGGCGCGTGAAAATATTTTACATACGCTTTTCATCTCGCTTTCTCTCTCTCTCTCTCTCTCTCTCTCTCTCTCTCTCCTTCTCTCTCTCTCTGTGAGTGTGTGTGAACTTGAGTGCACATTGCCTCAACTTACACCAAAGTCATGCGATATTTATGTACAGTTTCTACATAGTGTATACGCATATTTATACCTTTATATAGTTATAGCACATACCTTATGTGTAATTGGGTTAATAGAGTTGTCGTTTTTTTGTCTACTGATTGAGAGTGCAAAATGCTGTTCCATATTCCTTAAAGTTGCCTGTCGCCATATCCATTCAATCGTAATATCCAAATGAGAGTAAGGGATAAAATCCATATGGAAAAACTTAATTTATGACAATTTTCCGTGACAATTAAAACTAAAGTTAATCAATAATTATGCCTCAGAATTTTATCAATTTATTTGTATTGAATATAACATAGAATAATAGACTTAAATGTTAACTATACAAACCCGAGTAGTAATAAAATTCATGGTAAAAAAATTAAAAGAAGATTTATTGTGTCTTAAAAGCAATTATAAATAAAGAATTTCAATAAATTGTTTCTACGTTACGTTTTAAGCACTTTATCAATTAATTTAAATTTACTTTTTTATTTACCTATTTATAAGAATGCGAAAACGACGATTTAATTATTATATCAATTTAATTGTTTTTGTAGATGGAAATACTTGTCAGAATATATTAAATGAAGCTTAGCAGACTTCTCAAACTACTTAAAATTAACTATAAGTATGTACATTTATTAACTTTACAATTATGAAGATTTTTATGTATCAAAAGTTTCAAATATTTGTTATATAGAAATTGATATTTTAAGGCTTAAAACAATTGTGGTATTTGATAGACTCAAATGAAGAACCAAGTTTTTAAGTCAGAAAGAGTATTATTTAAATATTTAATAGTTTGTTGCGAGAATCATATTTGAAAGCAATAATAATTTTGGTTGCTTGGTTTATCTTTCGAATGCGATTGTCGATAATTTTAAATGGAGTTAAAGTTTAATGTAAAAACATTGAACAGCTTGTGGCTAAGGCAAAAGATTAAGTCCTGATCTGGGACTAGCTGCTCTTTATAAGCAGCTTTCCTTGGCGAGGAGACTTTTCTTTGTAGTCCTTTTTGTGTGTTACATCACAAATTGTGAAATGAACTCCTTGCCTGCCTAGTTACCTCCCCTTTCTAAGGTTTATTCAGTAGTCAATTCAGGAGCTGCATTATGAGTAAAGCGCCATACAATTTATTATGCTCCTTATGGGTTACAATGGGCAACGCGGATATGCTCCAAGAAAGAGGCAGAGACAGGAGCAGAGACCGAAAGAGAGAGAGATAGAGGTAGAGAGAGAGAAGGAAAGTGTTGCATAGAAAGAGATGTAAGATGAGGTCAGCTCTTAGTCTAAGCTGCTGTAGCATGTCAACCGCTTGAATTGGTTGGGCTTCTGGCAATGTGGCACGGTCCAGGCGTTGCACTTTCACCTGCAACATAACAGTCCTGTGATGGCAATTGAAATTCATTTCAAGTAAAAGGCATCATTTAATTTAGTACAGAGTGCGGCTTAACTCAAATTGAATGCAATGCATTTTTGATTAAGTTGAATGTGGGCTTTCAAAGTGTCTTTTGTTGCTCTCCATCCCAGTTTCTCTCGGTCTCTAATCAATTACAAATGCCACACAATAGGGGCAGCAGCAGAAAAGCCAAGCCTGGGCCACATAATTGACGCAAGATTTCATCTTGCCTCAAATTGTATTTTCTTATTCAATAAAAATCAATTGTACAAATATTTCGTTCACCAAAAAAAAAACTTCAAACAACTTTCGGTACTATGGAGTCCATCTGTTTCTATCGAAAGACAGACCCTAAGACAGACCGAAAGACAGACTGTAAGACAGTCGATTTCTGCTACATTTTGCTTACATTTCACTTTATTTTTTTTTATCATCTTTCATTTTTTTTTTGGCATACAATGTGAAAGGAAATATGTGTGTGTGTGTGTGCCGCTGGCATTTTCCAGCAACTTTCAGCCTTGTGGTGACCTTCAATAGGCTTTTACAGATTTTCGGCTCCTCAATTATCAAGGGACCCCGAAACTGTTACCACTTCACAACTGGACAATTATTTCTCTCTCTCTCTCTCCCTCTCTCCGAAAATTCTGGTCGTTGAAAAGGTTCGTGCTCCTTACCTTTTCAGCAAATACAACAAGTGGTTTCCCGAATCATATCTACATTATCTACTTCTGTGAATTACCTTTTTCTTAAAGAAAAAATTCTTTTTCAGCTAAATAAATGGTGGATATATATTTTTATATTATTATATCAAATTCGTTAAGATCTTATCCCTTGTTTTCATATTGAACAATCCAAAAATAGCTAGGCTCTATGTATATTTAAATATTTAAAAATATTTATTTTTATCATTACAATTTTAAATTAGATTACATTAATTTTAAGTAACCAAGCAAAACTAATAAACCAAATTGCCCAATCAATTTCATTTACTTATTTAATTGAATAAAATATGTAAAATAAGCATGAAATTCATTTATTTTTCGTATATGAAACATCAATAATTTATAATTTAGTGGTTAATTGAAATGATGGTCATTTGCAATGCAGATGAACAATATGTTAAATCTTCTCTCCAAAATAATGAAAGCAAGATTCAAATGTCCTCGCAAACCGAAAAAGGATATTGAAAGGACCAATAATTTATTGTCATATTGTTTCCAATCCCAAACCCATGCCCATTCCCCTAGATATTCAAACGGCTATCATTTAAGGTTTCTATAGGCTCTAATGGCATTCAATTCAATTTTGGGTCCAAGCTGCCACGCTAAATCGAGCTAATGAAGTGTTAATTAGGCCGAGGGTTGTGTCAGAGGGGCACACTTTGTTTTTGTGACATATACTTATTTCTGAGCATGAGTCGTATTTGAGGAATTCACGGAAATCAATTTTCTAAATAATTAAAATACCATTTAGTTGAGGTGTGACCCTTGGGAGCCATGGAAGCTGGGAGGGAAACTCTGGGTTAACAGGTCTTGTGTGTTAGTTCAGTTATTTATCAGCCTAATTGCATTACACTTTTGCGGTTTTATGGTTACAAATTCGAATGAAATATGAACAAAATGGCAAATTTGTGTGTGTGTGTGTGTTTGTGTGTTTGACAACGAATTGACAACACAGCTTGTTTAGAATGAGAACTATAATAATTAATATTCATTACATTCATTATACTCGACGTATGAAATCATTTCATAATAAAGTACTTCCATGTACGCACCTCTCTAAATGACTGAGCTCAATATAATTCGACAGTTATGTTATATATTTAAATATGCATATTAGCACCTAATTTTCTAATTATGAGATTGATTAGATGCCGACATAAATATGGAAATGAGCTTTAGATATGGATTTATGCTATGTGTACTCCTTTTTAGAGCTCATGTGCAACTACAATGGAAATTGGGATAGATTTAAATCATAGCACACGATTAATAAACTACTTTTAAGGAATGTATTTATTTTAGAACTTATAAGGAATGTTTTTGCAAAGTAGAAATCGTATTTTGGAGTTAACCTGGAATCCAGTGAGAACGCTCTTTTATTGTGAACTCCGTCTTTAAATTTGTTTAAACTTTCAATAAAATCTCATTAATGTCAGTGGTCAATGGTTAAGAATTGGCCGACTTAAGTGCTTCATTTGCTATATATTTTGTACATATACATATTTTATATCATTAATTTATTAATATTAGTGTTTAATTTGATGAGCGGGTAGCTTATGGTCGAGGCTTCACTATAGTGTCCTGATAGCATTTTGTGCTCATGCTTCGATTAACTTATGTTGAATGTTGTACTTATATCGAGGACAACTCGATGAACACGTAATTAATCAATTTGTGCAGAAAAAGAAATGAGAAATGATTGAAGAAAGGCAAAAAGGAGAAGCAAACGGAATCAGTTTAAAGTGTTGCCGATCTAAATGACCCCGAGTGAAAAAGAGCTGCAACTTATACAGAAAAGAAAAGTTTCGCTTCAACTTCAGCGTTCAACGTTGATGGATCGCCTATACTTTGTAGGAGCGGCAAAACATGTTGACGTCCTCAGCAGGACGACTTGCCGCATGCAGCATGCCACATGCCACATGCCGCATGCCGCACTTGCTGCATAGCAATGAAACATGCTTGAAAATCCACGTCTAACAAGCCATATTAAAAAGTTCAGAGTGCGAACGCAAAAATGTTGCTGTATACACACATACACATACTATATACATATATCTCTTCTATAGGGAAACATACATCTACACCCACACACGCACTTTCATACGAGGATGGTCTAAAAAGTAACTGGCCTATGTTGGAAAACGTATATTCTCTAAATTGAAGTAAAATCACATCTCTAAATAATCTTTTTCGAGAGAAATTAACTTTATCTGACGGTTCTAGGACTTTATTATCTATTGACATTATTTAACAGTTAAACAAAAATATATTTCCGCTAAGCTGTCAAATTTAAATTGTGTAACCGTACTTCATGAAACTTGGCCAAACCGACAGTTTTCTGATAAAACCAACCTATAAAATAATAACTTTATTGAGAAAGTAACCATTTTATACTAGTACTTATCAGCCCACCCTCGAACATCAAATTGCAGAAGCAAAAGATTTCCAGGAAAAGAGTGTGGCAGTGGGTGTGGTCGGGAAAGGCGGGGACATGCAGCGTCGGGACATCTTATTACGTTGTTTTATTGCCAACTAAGAAATCAAGCGGCAACAGAAGTGGCAGCTAAGCAGCAGCCCCTAGTTCCGAGTCCCGAGTTCTGAGTCCTGAGTCTCGAGTCCCGAGTCTCCTTGCTCCTTCTGTTGCTCGGTGCTTGTCCAACTCTTAACTGCAAAAAAGATTAATGACTTTTATAAAATTTATTATTGCTGTTGCCGCCACAATGACGTCGCGCTGCATCACCTAACTTACGCTCCCTACTGTACTTTACACTCTTCCCCTCAATCCCTTGCCCATTTCAGTGCTACTTCAGTTTGAAAATGGTTGGCATTTTCAATAAGGCAATAAATTTAACAAGTATTGCAGCTCTCGATTCAGCTGCTCTTCCTGTGCCTGATCCTTTGATGTGCCTCATTTCTTATGCAATTGCCATTGCAATGTCGCATATAACAAACAAACAGGCAAAACAAACAAAACATTCCCAATCGCAGCATCCTCCAAAACTGACATTCAAATTCAGCATCCATCTATCCAATTCAAATCCACCTACCCCTCTAACTTTCTATTCCTGCCACAATCCCCACGCCTCCAGTTGAAATCACGGCTTGTCACGCTTTAGCCAGCTATAATTTATTTTAGAGCATCAGCTAAATTATCAACGAGGGGCATTTTAAAATCATTTTTTTGTTGACATTTTGTTGTTCCTTTATTTTATTATACCCTGTACACAGACCGTGACTAAAATGAAAGATATGGTTATTCCTCAACACGCCGAAGATTTGATGCTCTTGCTCAGCCTTTAATAATAAAATTGTTCGATTTTAATCCTTTTTTGTTTAGGAAAGCTAAGGTCAGATAGGTCGTATAATTTAAAGATAATACTAAGTTAATACTTTGTCTTTATCTGTGCAAGCACCTTGAGCTTACCAGCATTCTTATATGTTGTGTTGTTTTGTTTTTTGTCAACATGATTAATTACTGAAGCGTTGTTTAGGTTGAAGGATTCCCTCACTGGGTAGACTTGTGTGAAAAACGAGTTCCTAACTCACTCAGGGTGTGGACATTAAGACTGGAGGATAGTAGCTAACTGAGGCTTTAAGAAGTCAATGAGGAAACAAAAACTTTATTCAGGTATTAGATAAACATAGTATTTGATATATTCCCACAGAATCAGAAGTGCATCTGGTGCAAATGTAAAAATGAAAACTAAGCAGAATTTTCTATCTATTTTTCTTCGATTTTATTATGACCTGATTTTGTCGGTTGTTTTAGCATCGATCTGTTTCGGGGGTAGAAGTATTCTGGTTTCTGGTATCTGGTCAGCTCCATTTGCGCCGCATGCTTGCTTCTGTCCTACTCATACACAGACACACCCACACACACACACACACACACACACTCACACAGACCTACACTCACACACCAATACTCAGACTTTGGAGCACACTTTTAGGCTGCGGCAAGGGTTCAACGGTTTTCAGTTAAAAAGCATTCGAGTGGATGAACAATATTTATTGGTTTTCATGCGCCTGTCCATGTTTCTGTCCATGTCGATGGCTCTGCCTCTGTGCTGATTGTGCTATGTCCGTATTAGTGTCTGTGGATGTGTGTGTGTGTGTGTGTGTGTGAGGTCGGGTGTCTATAGTCCAAGCTTCCGGTTTGGTAGTGCCAATCAACATACATACTCGTACACAAGCAACACACATACATACATACTCTTCGTAAACATATACATAACACACAACTGACTGGTTAAATGCCAACAGAATGAAATGATACAGCGAATTCTTTGCTGTCGTAATATTATGAGTTCACCCGTACTTATTGAAAACTAAGTTTCATTAAGTACTGTCGGACTTCCGTAACTTTAGCTTTTGTTAAAAGAATATTCTATAAAAGCAAACATTAATTTGGTTTATTTTCTATATTGCAAAATACTTTACAATTATTGAAAACGTAGATTGTTTCAACTTTCATTTGCCAAATATTTGAATCACAAAGAATAAATAATATGGAACTCTTGATCTCTTAACAAATTGATTAAGAAAGTAGCTAATAGGAATCGGATATAGATGCATGGATTAAAGTTAACTAAATGTTTCTATTGGAGATCATGTTAAGTATACGTATTTACTGTACTTGAAATGGCGAAATAAAAACTATGTTCAGTCTAATAATATTAGGTACTTCTGAATTGCTTACTTCTTTTTGGGCAAATTAGGGATAGAGATATTCGACTTAGTAAAAGATTATATTGCTTAACGTTTTTAGCTTTGCTGAAGTTCAGATCAAATTTGACTTTTTTGAGCTGCTTTTAGCTACTTTTGTCTCTAAGTAAGTACAAGCTCTTGCGGTGTAATTCACTTGACTTCAAGTATCAATAAGTATTAGAAATTTGGCTTAATTTCAGCACGGCTCGGGTATTTATGCGTTGGATACTTTCCTCTGTTTAAAATGACTTGAAGTAAGAGCTGTCAGGCAACGCCTTCATATCAATCAAGGTATGTTTTAGTTAAGAATGTAATTCAAACTGATTAGTTTAACTTTATAAAAAACGACAAGTTGATTTATTTATTTATTTTTTTTGACAACGAGGGCAACTCGTCTGATGATGATTGTGACAATCTGGCAACGTCAACGCTTGGCGATCCCGTCAAATACCTGAAAACTTATTTAAGTCCATCAGAGTGGTAATTTCAATGAGCGGAGGTTTTTCCTCGGTTGCCATTTCGGCAATGCAATGTCGGATTTGTGGCTGCGTTTTTTTTTTGTGGCCATTTGAAGTAACGGCCTATTCGAGGTTCACTCTTTGTACACAGTTGTTGTTGTAGGTGTGTGTGTGTGTGTGTTTGTGTGGTTGTGGGAGGGTAGGGGATTTTTACGGCTTCCGGCGGCGTCAACGACAACGGATTGACGCTAGCAGTACTACATAAAAACACCATAGACACACTCACATACACAAATAATGGGGGCAAAGAAGAAAAAACAACACACATATAAAGTTCAATCGAGTCAGTCAACAATTGGCACACACACACACACACACACACACACACACACACACATATATTGTCTGGTTGTTGTCTTTTTTATTTTCGGTGTAGCCAAAGTCAATTGGGTGGCATCTCTCTTTCGGCTTTTGGACGTGTGTGTATCTGATTGAGAGTGTTTGTGTGTGTGTTATTTTTTGTGTGGGTCCTATATGTGATTGTGGGTGTTATCAAAAGTTGGTAGAGAGGTTAAATTTTTGGTCGGCTTAGTGCTTAAATACATTTGATTGTAATTCGCTTTTAAATTCGATTCGTTGCGATTTTGTTGCGATTTGTTATTGGATGTAATGGTGCGACATCTGAGCTATCCTTTCGTTCCCTTTTAGGTTCGAGTTCGAGTTCGGATTCGGGTTCGGATACGGATACGGGTTCAGGTTCGTATATGGGCTCGGGTTACGGCAAAGGCTATCGGTTTAGGGGCACGGGCTCATGTGATTAATGCGGGTCACACAAATGCCAAACTCTGTCTGCCTGACCGACTGTCCGCCTGCCCAAATACATTTAAGTATACATATATTACGTACCCAGTCTGTATTTATTTAAACTAGTTTACTGTTTTTACTTTTGCTTTCGCTTCTTGCCTATTAACTTGGTCAACTTGGGTGCAAATCTCAATAGCCTAGCCCTCGTCTCTGTGTATCTTGAAAGCGATACTTTAAGAGCTCCGCATAAATGAAAGGAGCCAATTTCTGAGACGTTGCTTGCTTAAGATATTTGGTAAATGAATACAGAACAAATTATAGATGAACAATTGGATGCGATCGATGCTTTTAGTTTCAAATGTTAAGGATAATTAAGATTAAGATAATGCAAATGTAATGCAAATCATCAGTAGATGATTGTATATTTTAAGGGTCTGACATATATTATAGGTCATATTTTTCTTCAATTTATTAATATTAATATTTTATAAAGAAATGAAGCACCTCAGAATCATCTTCATAGAATTCTCTTATACTAATTTTGCAACAGAGGTTGATACAAAAAAGGAGGAACCTTATCTAAAATTAAAGCATATGCAATAATACAGATTTTTTAAAAATAACCATTTTTATACTTATTATATTTAAGACATAATATTTAGATACATATATGACATAAGACATTTAGTAAAATGTAGAACAAAAGATTTAAAATTTTTGAGGAACAATTTTATGAAATATCAAAGGGGAACACTTTTCTCAAGATTGAAGAATATTAAGTCTGGTTAGCAAATCTTGAAGAAAATGACATAAAATTTAACATCATTTTTGTTTTAAAGGGCATAAATTGTAGAACAGAATGAGCAATTCATATGGAATTTCATTTAAATATTTACAAGCTTATTAAATTAAAATGCAATTACCTTTAGAAGATACTCTGTCTTAAATGTTGAGTAACAATATGAGCAGCTCACATAAATACATATACAGGTAGTATTTTATTTATAAAATAAATAAAGCCAGTTGAGAATTAATTTCTCATGCGCAACTGCGTTCAATAAAATTGAAAGAACTTCTTTGGGCAATTAAATTTGTATGTTAACAAAGTTGTTTTTGTGCAAATACCTTTTTGATTTTATGTGTGTTTTATAGTTCCCTTTCTCCTTCTCTTTCTGCTTCTCTTTCTTTCTCTGTCTCGCTTTCACTTCTGTTTGCTGACTTCGTCACACCAAAAAGTTTCGATTTGTTTAATTTGTTGCTGCAGTTGTTATATGCATGTTATTGCTCTTGTTGTTGTTAGTTGTTGCTCTATTTGGCAACAAAGTTTTACGCCATGTCGCACACATCGAATCCGCCCAAACCCAATTTCAATCCCAGTCCCAAAAACCCAGTCGCCATCGGAGTCAGAGTCAGAGTCACATTCCCAGTCGCAATCGCAGTCAGATCCCCCTTTTGGCTTACAAATCATTTTCAAATACAAAACTTTAGCAAGTTTGCTGCAATAAAGTTGTTGCTGCCACACCTCTATGCAGCACCCACATCCCTCCCCTACATTCTACCTATTTCTTCTTCTCCTTCACCTTACCTTGCTGCCATGTAACTCTTTGGTTTTATGTAGCAGGTAATTTGTGTTTTAAAACTGTAAAACGTAAATTTAATGGAACGTTTAGGTGTTGTAACTTATTTGTTATTGTTCTTGTTGTTGTTGTACTTTGCTCAACTTGATGTTGCATGTTAGCTGTTGTTGCTTCACCTGAGTGCCAATAAATTAAACACTGAATTCGGGAAGTATTGCCTCCCCCTCACACCTTCTTTAAAGTAGTAAAAATAAGTAAAAACAATCGAAATTCTTGAGGTTTTTCAAGCAACAATTCTTTGGAGAGTTCCAATTTCCATATTCTGCTCTCAAAGTCATTTTATTTAATTTGCAATTGCAAAAATTGCAGAAATATCTCATAAAGCCCAACAGTACTAAGTTAAGTTATTGCGAAAGGAGATTTCGGAACAGCTACATATTTAGTGACATTATTCTTATGAATAGTTTTGCTTGGTTGTACATACAAATTGTATACTGATTTGATTGCGAAAGTATTTAAAAGTATTTCAACTCTTTTTTGTAAAGTTTGTTTGAGAATTTAGTTTATCTTATGGACAATATTTACATTTGCCGCTAGAGAATGTCGAATATGAATACATACAAAGCATATTTTTAAGTCAAAAAAATGTAAATGATACTTGGGTTCACTTTCCTTTTTATGTTCTGCTATTCTTTCCACTTTTCACTCGCACACTCACAACTACAACATCTACACACAGTCATAGATACATTGAAATTTTCTTTAGTGGCTTCGTTGTGTCCTTCAGTCAACTGTATTTGCTATACCTGCAACTGTAAACTGTGGGACAAAAACACTTATATTTTAAAGTTTAGCAATCTAAAGTATATAAATTTTGCCTAAAGTCTATTTGGAGACCAGCATTGTCATAATTTTCAGCGAATTTCTTATAGCAACCAGAAATGATATCAAAATGTCACCAATCCTTTGGGAAGAGCTTATTATACAGGGTTTCAAATGCTACCTAGACCAGAAGCCAGTTAAGACCCTAATTAAATATGAAGTACTTATTCAAGTTATTAATTAATGTCTGAAATTAAGGTCGTTTTTTCCATAGTGCAAAAGTTGTACTAACCCTGAGCCACGCCCTATAAATTTTATTCCCTGTTGACGTCTTGCTGTGCCAAATTAATTTGCGGCTTATCGAAACCATAAAAAATTTCTAATCCACTTTGCGTAAATAATCATGAGCGTCAATTCAATGACAGTCTCTGTCTGTGCCTCTGTCTGTGTGTATGTGTAAGTGTATAAGTCTGTGGTTGTGTGTGTGTGTGTGTTGTAAAAGTATAGCACATTATGTGCAGCATACTTTTGTGAGTCAGCTTTCGGGTTGTCAAAGTCTAAGAGAAAACTTTTCATATATTCCATTTATGATGCAATGTTGGGTATATAAATAAAGCTGTGTATGAATCGGGTTGAGGTGAAATTGGAATATTTCAAGCTGTTTTTCTTAGAACAATTAAAATGCGGTATGACTTAGCTTTTAGTTTAGTTTGAGGTATAGTGTTTAGTGTAAACAAGTTGTTGTACTTGTTGTTAGTTTGCTTTTGTTATTGCTTCAACTTTATTTATTCAGAATTATGTAGTTGCTTAAAAATCTATTCTTAAAGTTCATAATCTATGAAAACTGAGATTATGCCATACATTTTATGATTCATATATATTTGTATTATATATCAACAAATCAATTTAATACTGATTATGAGCAATTATTATTATGAAAATTCTTTGCTTAAAATGTTTATTTTTTATAAATATTATTTTGTGTTAGACACAATACTCTTTTGTATCCTAATATTCGTTGTTCAAATAAACTCCTAGTTTGATGCACCTTTAAAGTATTTTTGCCAGGCTTTCTCACTTTCAATTGATAATTTTTTTTGTTTTTTAACAGGCACAGGCTTAGGTGAAAATGGTAAGCGATAACATAGACCAACGACCATACCAGCAACAATATCTGGACACACCATGTCATGTAGGGAAAGCTATAGAGAATTCGAGTATAACATTTTGATATTGTTCTTTTGCCGCCAGTGAAATAAATAAAAAAGAAACGCGTTGCGGGAGTCAGCTCAAGTTTGTTGTCAGTTCAAATTGCAACAAAGTTCGTTATTCAGGCGACAGAAATACCAACAACAACAACAACAACGACAACAATGACAACAATATGCGGCACAGCAAAAATATTGCGTGATGCCACAATTTTTGCCACATTTGTCAGGATCGTTTTGGGCGTAATAAAAAAGAAAAAATAAAAGGGAAAAACGCGGCATTTTAAAAAGTTTATACTCTTCCCACAGCTCATGTAGGTACGTGTGTGTGTCAGTTGCAGTTGCCTTGAAGTTTGAGCCCAAACCCAATCAGGGAACTCACAACTTCGAAAACACCACAAAAGAGTAGCCGCTGTAGAGATGAAAACAAAGGGGCAAAAAAACAAATGACAAACTCTGGTCAGCCCGTCAAACTGTACACATTACATGGAATTTCGATAAGGCATCAGATACGATTTCCACTTCGACTTCGATTTCCACTTCGACTTCGACTTCGTCTTCGACTTCGAAATCCGGCGTGAATGTTCGGTGTAAGTGCCACCTTGTCTAGTTGTGGGCGGGGTTTGTATGCTTGAGTATTTTAAAGAGTTCTTTAACTTACATTTTTAAATTCAACAAATAATAATTAGGCAGTTTTCCAACTCAATTTTTTATTTGAGTTTAACGGATAATTTTAAAGAGTTCTCTGAGCTTTTCATCAGCTAATTTTTTAAGAGTTTTTTAACTAAGTATTTTAAATACAACAGATAAATTTAAAGAGTTCTTTAATTAAGATTTTTAAGTTCAACAGATAATTGGAAGTATTTAGCCTACTAATTGAGGTCTCTTTGAGAGGAACATTAACTTTGATTAAATTATAATAGCTTCAGAATTAAAGTCACAGATCTGAGCCAAAAAATTGTTCGATAAACATTAAAGTAAATATTTGGTTAATTTAAAATCAGACGATGGAAAATTGCAAATTTAATGTCTGCTTTCAAAGCTTCATTTAATTGTAATTAACCTAAATATAATTGAAAATTGTTTGGCAGATTTAAATTGCAGTATCATTTCATAATATTTATTAAAGTAAATTATGGTAAATATTTGACTGATTAAAAATCGGATACTTTTCAAAGCTTGACTTGAATTTCATTTATATAAATAAATATAAAAAATTTCTTGTCAAAATTAAATTGTGTTGCATAATATCAGGGGGAAAGTATTGATTGAGTTTATTTAAATTCCTAGCACTACAAGTATAAACTTATAATTTAATATGCTAATCACAAAGTGTTTGTTACAGAATCGGAAGAAATAAATACAAACTAATGTTATTTAGTTAACATATTAATTTGTTTTTGCATAGTTATAGTTAATAAATGCTTATATATGTAATTATATCTAATGTCTGTAAATGATGTTTGAGTCTAATACTAAACAGCGTAAACAAAAAATTGGTACTCTGGGTTGGCTAACGTTATTAATATTTATAAATAATATAACACTTCTTTTTACAGCAGCTACTTCAAAATCTTTGGGTAAAGTTCCAACAGAACTTCAATAAGTGTCAATGCCACTATTGTCTATTTTTTTGGAAAGGTAAAAATATTGTCATTTGTTTTTGAGGCAAGTCAAAAAGTGCTGGAAAATTCCTTGTCTTTGTGCATGGAATTAAATGAAATGAAAATTTGTGGCATTGAGTAATTAAGTTGAACAAAAATGAGACGCAAACACACCAAACAAACCAAAAGCAGATATAGATAGAAATATACATAAGTTGATACAAATACACACATATCACATGACATGGCACACACATTGTGTGCAGACATTGGAAAAAGATTTGCATTTTAGCCAAAAAGTTTCCATGTGGGATAACAAAAAGAATAAGATGAAGATGTCGATGTGGATGTTAAAGTCGATGTTGATGTCCTAACAAAGTTTTTAGTTTGCCAGTCACAGGCTCACAAAAACAAAAGCAACAACCGAATAAAATCTTGAAAAGTTGAATTTTTGTTTGCTACAGATTTCGGTTCTTGCATTTGGGCATAGTTTAAAGTTTGTGCAGTTTGTTGTTGATTTTATTACACCAAAATTAATATGGCGTATACGCAATGTAATAAAATGAAATTGAACTGACGTCGAGTATGTGGACTGGGTTTTTAGTCCTGCTCCAATGACTAGGCTGTAGAAAAGGCACACACATGGCCATAAAATGTCCAGCCAATTATTTTAGGATTAAAGATTTCGAGTGTGTGCTGGTCTGGCCGGATTCAGCTCTGGCCCAGGCTCGGGCTTAGCTTTTCAATATTTCATGTTCAGCTCAGAGGCAGAGGCAGAGGCAGAGGCAGAAGCAGAGTCTGAGGTAGGAGCAGCACTGGCAGAAAAGAGCACTTCAAAGTCACCATTTGCTCCTCTATCTCTCCTCTTTTCCTCCTCTGTACTCCCCTCTTTGCCATAGAAAAGACTTCTAATGCGTATCAATGGCAAAAGCATAGAAACTTTCCAAAAACTTGCACACTTCATTAGGCACAACATTTTATAATATGTTTGGGTGTAGAACTCTGGTGTAATCCCCAAGTATATTGAATTGAATAAGATGCCATTTGTGCATAGTTTATGCATCATTTCAAAATGTAAATTTTTTCCTACTTTAAGTGCCAGCAAAAACTGAAAAGATTTTGCATTGCAAAAATCCAAGAAACAATATAAATTCAACTTTATTGAGCAATTAGACTTGAATGAAAACCAAGTTGATTTGTTTAAAATTATTTAAATTAAAATTAAGTCAGATTACATAACATATATTAAATATTAATTTGTGGGTTACATTTTTAAATTGTCTTACATTTAATATATTAAGAAAACAGTTCAATTTTTATATTCAGAAATTCAAACGAGATTTCATATGAAAGTTGATTATCTGCTGATCGTTTCTACATATTTGATCTACCAGGTCTTCATTCTCATAGAAGATCTCAAATTAATTTCAATGTTTAGTTAGCGAAAATCGAAGAGCTGTAAAAATATAGCGCAAGCTAACTTTGGAGCGCCAAAGTTTGAGTACCCTTGCAGAGCCCTCTATAAATTAAGATATTAGGAGGTGTTCTTTTTTCCTTCAATTATATATATGCGTACTGAGTTTATTTTTGTCTCTCACTCTCTCTCGCAGTATTTTCCTTAAGCCGTTGTAACGGCCGTCTACCAGAGCGGGTTTGCAAAGTGCATAAGGAAAAAGGAGACAAATTACAATTGCTAATTATCTCCACTTAGACAGAGAGATCAATGCGCCTACTGCAAGCAACAACACAACTGACATGAGTACAGCTGTTCTCTTTAGCCTTTATTTAGATAATTCGGCGCTCACACAAAGGACGTCGCTGAGCGCCAAATTAGTTCTATTTCGCGCCTCCACAGCTAATATCGCGTCGTGTCGTGAAGCTGCAGAATTTTAAACGAAATCTTTATACATATTTACCAATATTCATATATGTAAATCTATTTAATTTTTGTTCTTTTTTTCTTGTGTTTGCCACTCTGGCAATAAGTTGTGTTTGCATTAGTGAAAATACATGGAAAATTACAGTAAAACTGCAACAAGATCGCCATGGGCAAGTGAGTGTGTGTGAGTGAGAGCAAAATCTTGTTGTTTTTGTTGTTTGTGCTATTGTCGGCGTTAGAAAACGTCTGAAATCCTTCAATCGTTCGCGTATTTAGTTTAATTTTGTCTCTCTATCTTTTCCATAAACCGTTGTAACGCCCGTCTACGAGAGCGGGTTTGCAAAGTGCATAAGGAAAAAGGAGACAACTTGCAATTTGCAATGGAGAGAGAAGAACGTCGCTGAGCGCCAAATTAGTTCTAGTTTGCGCCTCCACAGTAAAAGTCGGGTCGTGTAAACTGCTGCACACTTTGAAACGGGATCTTTATACATATCTACCAACATATATGTAAATATATTTAGTTTTTGTTCTTTTTTTTCTTGTGCTTGCCACTCTGGCAATAAGTTGTGTTAGCATTAGTGAAAATACATGAAAAATTGCAGTAAAACTGCAACAAGTTCGCTATGGGCAAGTGAGTGTGTGTGAGTGAGTGAAATGTAAAATTTTGTTGTTTTTTTTTGTTGTTTGTGCTTTTGTCGGCGTTAGAAAATGCCTGAAATCCTTCAATCGTTCGCGTATTTAGTTTAATTTTGTCTTTCTATCTTTTCCATAAACCGTTGTAACGCCCGTCAACGAGAGCGGGTTTACAAAGTGCTAAAGGAAAAGAGAGAAGTGTGCGAGAGAGCGAACGCGAGCGCGAGCGCGAGCATATCTTACATCTATGCCTAAGGTGTTCATATATTCGGCCATTGTTTTTTTTGTATTTTTGTTTTTGTGATTTCTGTGATTTGATTTTGTGTTGCATCAATAACTGCAGTTAATTCGTAGCTATCACAAAGATTAAATAGGTAAGTGACACAACTAGTTTAATATGATCCTTCTTTTATTTTTTTGGCTATAAATCATTTCTTTATATACTTTTTACTTCACACTTGTTTATTATGTATATATGTATGTACATATGTATAATATTTGCAAGAATTGTACCGTGGCAAACCAGATAAAGTGTGTTTATTCTTGATCGGTGCGATGACCTGAGTCGATGTAGTCATGAGCTTCTGTCCTTCAATTGCTATCCAAATGAGTCTTTCAATTCTGAAGCTATTGAGCTTCTGTCTGTCTTTCAATTGCTATCCAAACGAGTCTTTCAATTCTGAAACTATTGAGCTTCTGTCTGTCTTTCAATTGCTATCCAAACGAGTCTTTCAATTCTGAAGCTATTGTTGTTGCACTATAGTGTAATGTGACGGACAGACGAATATCGACTCAGCTCGTCGTCCTGATCAAGAATATATCCTGATCAAGAATATATCGAGGCGCCTTTTTAATGCAAAATGGTTCAACTTTCCAAAACACATCATCTGTTTATATGTTATAGCTTAAATCCTTATAGATATGCAAAAATTAAACTATTTATTATGCCAATTTGTATGCAAGCCCTTGCACAGATAAGCAGAAAAAGCCTTCTCCTGAAAAGTTGGTTATAGGTATAGGGCTCGATATATCGATATACTTTATGGGGTCTGACACGCCTCCTTTAATGCGTTGCAAACTTCGTGACAAAATTATAATACCCTCTGCAAGGGTATAAATATATATACATATATATTCCATTGTTTTTAAAGATGAGATTTAAGTTCAATCCACTTTCTTCTACAGTTTTTCTGCATAATTAAATTGCACATAATTTGCTTGGTCGACCCTAATGCATATAATTTATGGGCTTGAATTTGTTATAATCTTTGCTTCACTTTCAGTCCCCTTCTGACCCCCACTATAAGTTCCATTCTGCGTCCCAATCTCAGCTACATTTTACAGCGTTTTATCAAAGTGCAGACGCCGTTTTAACATTTTTTTTTCATTCTTTTTGTTACCAACCAAAGTCCAAAATTTCATTAATGGCAATTTCGGTTCCGTCCTCTTCGTCTACAAGAATCTGGCTTTCTTTTGTTGCTGCACCAAAATATAAAATGAAATCAAAAAAAAAGTAAAAAAAAAAGCAAAAAAACTTAGTTGATATTCCAATCGTGTTTGGCTTAACTTTAATAACTTTTCAACTTTTTGCAGCTTGACTTTCTTTTGTCTACTCGACTTTCGACTCGCGACATGCCTTGATTACAACTTACTTTTACAATGTGTGACTTTTGTCCGAGTCGCGATCCAGTAGCTACTCTTACTATTGCCAGGAACTTACAGGACCTTCGCCACCACCCCACCCCACCCCACCTCTCGTACAATTCCTGTTCCTGTTACTCTGATGTTGGCTTTGATTGCCGCTTGTGACGTTGATGGCTGATGTTGACTTGCCAGGGCATGATTTGTGTGCTACAGATAGCAAAAACTGTGCAAAACTTGTTGTATGAACAAAAACAAGCTAAAACGATATGACACCACTTGCTAGAACACTGAAACAATTAACAGAGTTCATGTGAGAGTTTGTTTGAAGTATCCGACAAATGTATAGCGAATATACTCTAATAAGTCCATAAGTGTCTTTTGGGATCTGACCAAGAATCATAAATTACTTGAGTAATTAAAAAAGTAATAACAAAAGATATGATTAACTTAAAAAGCATGAAACACTTCTAAAATTAACAAAGGTGAAAGCAATAAACAATTAATCAGTCCAAAGCAAGGAGTAATTATAAAGTAATTACGTGAATAAATATATCTTACATAGAATGTCATGATAATTATTATTAGAAGAAATACCTCGACTTTGTATATCACATAGCAATTCGCATAGTTTTTCTCAACGTGTAGTCTGAAAAACAGCTCCTATCAGCAAGTTGGTCAAGGATTATGCGATAATGAAGATAAATAACTCAAAAGAAAAATACCTCAATTACAAAGTTTAAGCGCACTACTTTTGTAATCAAATGAGCGATTATCAAACTTTCCCTTGGTCATGGGTTGAAGCAGCTGTCTCTCAACCCTAAGACTAAAGTGACAGCTGAGTCATAAAATATAAAATGACTAAAGGACGCACTGGTTTCGAGTAGAGCCTCACCATAAACTCTATCTTTGTCTCATTATATACTTGTGTTAGGTATATACATATATATTTGCGAGTTAATTTGAAGAAGAACAACCCTATGGTTTTATCTACAACTCATGTACATTGTACATGAATGTGCATATACTATTCATAAACATAAGAAGTTGAGTAAAAACTAATACATTATTGAAGAAAACTGTGTTTGAATGGAATTTAAAGGGCAAATCATGATCTTAAAACAAGTCGGCTCAGTTTTCTCAAAGTAAAGGTGGTCTGAACCCTTTGAACATACGTTATCCAACCTTAAGAAAGTCTAGATTTAAGCCAGGTGAGTCATTTCTTTGCAGCAATTGTAGGCCTGTTTAGAAGTGGCTAAAATTGTTACTACTTTTGGTCTTAGAATAGCTAATAGCTGCGAACTTACAGAGGTGGGCAAAAAGAATCTATTACTAGTGTTTAACAGAAACAATAAAATGGCCGAGCGCTTGAACAAAATATCGATGCGTTGCGATGTGGGCAGTGGCCACAGCCACTGTTGCTGCCACATGGGGCAGAAACAGGAGCAGAGGCTGCGTCACAGCAGCTGCAAATGGCAGGCCATAAAAATGTTTGCAAAAGGTGCAAAAGCAAAAAGACAGCCAGAAACAAAAACAGAAACAAAAACAGAGAGAGAGAGAAACATCGATGAAAGCAAAAAGCACACAAATATCAGGTAGATGGTGGAGAGAAAGAGAGAGGGATGGAGAGGGAGAGGGAGTGGCAGACAAAAACATATTTAAATAAATTCCCATTCACACACCCAAAGCAAAGCCAATAAATAATGTTAGCAGCGAAACGATGAAACGAGTAGCAAACATTGCAGATACAAAACTTCATGGCCAACTCCTCATACATACATATATTCCCCGCTTGCCACTTGCCACTTGCCACTCCACTGGCATCCGACAGATGCTGCTGACAAGCAGTCGTTGACTCACACAACCATCCGGCAGAAGTGTTACCATCCATGGAGCATTTTCCACCTTCCAGCTCACCTGTCTATCCGCATTTGTATACATTTTTATTGCCAACAATTTTATTTTGATAGTTGCTGGAGGAAGCAGCCCGCAAAACTCAAACAAAATGGTGTTGCAAAACAAATGGCGTCTTTTACAGCAAACTCTGAGACTGAGAAAGAGACAGACAGACAGACAGGCAGACAGATAGACAGACAGGAGAGATGGAAACAGAAGGTATAAGGTGTGTGTGTGTGTGTTGGGATTGAATTGTGGAAATGAAACATGCATGTGAAACTGCAACAACGCGTGTTTGCTCATAATTTGGTTATACTCGCATGTGAACACCATATTTTATAAACCAAACCCCCCCCCCCCCTTCCCTAACCCCACCCTTGCATCTCCTTCACCCTACCCACTCTACACATCCTGCTATGAATATCGAAGTGCTGCAATGCCCTTGTGGCAGCATATTGAATTCCAAGCATAACGAATGCAATTTGTTTGATTGACTGTTTGATTGAATGAAATTGCAACAAGCGGCATCAGATGATGCGCAACATTCTGAAAAATAGTAAGAACTTGCAACCCACCTGCCACAACCACATGCCACACACACACACACACACCCACACACACACACACACACACTGAGAATGTGTATTCTCATACGAGTATGTTTGGGATACGATTAGTTAGATTAGTGTGGAAAAGTTCTCCACATTATCGCATTTGCTGTTAAGTAAATTTACGCATCATGTCTCATTACTAATTAACAGTTAGTTATTTGTGTTATGCCACATTGCCATGACAACACTTCCACTACAATTAGATGAGCACTTAAGCGGCATTTCATCATAATCCACAAGAAATCTTAAGTGTATGAAGATTATCGTGGTATTTAATTGAAAGAAGAATTACAATTAACAATGCATTGGTATTTTATATATGAGGTCATTAATTTATATATTACTTAAGTTGAAATCTTTAGTTCTTCTCAATGGATTTTGTATATAAATTAGTTTAGTATATATACCAACAAAACTTAATCCATTCCTTATTCAACAAAAGATTTTGAAATTCGATTCTGAGCCAGTTTACATTTTTTAAATCACGCTAAAGAGACAAAAACATTGCTTACTGTTAAATTTTGTAATACTTAAAAGCATTTCTAAAATAGTATGCAAAAAGAAAACAAATTAGAAAAAAGAAATTATAATTTTTTAAAATGAATAAATAATGTGATAAAAATACATACCTGTTAGTATATGCATTCATAAGCACATATGTATATGTAGTTGTAGATAAAGTACAGCACATTGCGTATACGACATGTGCCTGGGCAGGGAGATTTAAGGCTCAGTGAATAGATCGCAATTAGTTTTGGGCTTGTTACTGCCTAAAAGGGAAAAGGGGAAGTGAGAAGTCATTGTGTATGCATTGCAATTTCATTAATTTAATGAATTACGTTTTGGTTAAGTTGTTGTCTTCGGCACTCGACAAAGCAATTGCAATTGCAATTGCAATTGCAATTTGTACCGCAGCGACTTTGGTCTGGTGTGCCTAGTGCCTGCCCATTCATTATGGAATTCCATTTAATTATACACAAACAGACTGCTGGCCAACTCGTGCCAAAATGGAGAAATCGAGAAATCGAGAAATGCACAAGTACATATGAGTACATCGACTCGGATTACCGCTTAATTACGATTTAAAGCAGCTGAAATGCAATGCTCTTAATAATAACTATGTGTGTACATATACATGAGTATATACTTATACCCTGTATACCCTTTCACAAAGAACTACAGAGACAACTTTCAGCCAAAAGCAGCAAGAAGATCTACAAATGTCATTGCAGATATATGAGTTCAATTCAAATTGTTAAAGGGAAACATAATAGTGAATACCATTGATGAAATAAATGGTATATTTGAATTGTGAATTAATTAATTTGATACTTGCTGGTTACGAAAATTGTTCATATTAGAAAGCCACCTAATTTTTAATGAAACTTGGGCAGAATAAGTGTGTTTAATGGATATTGGAAAGAATTAAATAATAATATAAATTAAGTAGTTATTAAAATAACATATATATAAATATTGGCTAAACTATTTATTTAAGCAGAGATGAGAAATAAAAAAGTGAAAATTAAATATCTCAACTTATTGCTAATAATTTCAATACATTTATTCAACATAATTATTGATACTATTTAATAAAAAATTAATTACAAATAGTTTATCATATATCGTTAGCCAACTTCATCAATAACTTAATTCGAATGTAATTCCGGGTATTGTTTGGCCGGGCAAAAAGATTTACGGGCAATTGCATCTAGAATTTCAAGCTTCCATTGTAATTGCATTGTCATTGTTGTTTTGTACTCATACTTATTTGCCATGTTGCGCCGTGCAATTAAATAAATTTATGCCTCGAGCATTGAGGAGCCTTTGGCCACAATGCATCTCAATTTGCTGAACATGTCGAAAATTGCATGTGAAATTGGATATTTTGGTTAATATACAAGTCGTAATATATTGACTATTATTATATTGAACTAGAAAATATATAATAGATAAATTCAATTGTATGCAGATAGAGAAAGAGGAAGGAGAAGAAGGGGAATGTTGAGATAAACTGTTGAAATGAATTGGTAACAAGACTTGTATTTTATGAATACATTCAGCTCACAGCTCGGATGATTTGTCAGACATTCATCTCTCTGGGACTCAACACCAACTCAGAGCTCAGCTCAACTGAACTGAACTCAACTCAACTCAACTCAACTGAACTCAACTGGACCCAACTAACTTATTATGCTTGTCTGCACATGTTTTATGCACTTTGCACTTTGCACTTTATGATGCAATGTATACCGTTATGCGAAAGGCACATACTCGTATATACATACATACGTATTCACACTTGGACTTGCACTTGTAATTGCACTCAGATTTCCACTTATATTACAAACATTACTGATGTCTGCATGACAAAAGGGAAACCAAACCCCGAATTTGCCACACATTGAGGTCAGACTTGCAACTCCATAGTTTGCCTACGGTTGTGGTAACCAGCTGAGTGGCAGCGTTTCTAACAGCGACAGTGCCACACACAGTGACCATTGCAAGTATTACTACCCCTTTGGCCGTTCACAGCATATTTAATCAGAACTAAACCGCATGTGAATTACGCATTACGCCAAACTCTTGAGGTCCAAATACATGACCTCAGGTCTCAAAATTTGTCGAATACCTGGCCTGATAACCAATTGATTAGTTTAATTAGTCACTGGTTACTGCAACTAAGTATATAAAGTCCTTAAACTAAGGGCAAACCTCTAAAAGGGTTTGATTATCATGAAGGACCTCAATTATTCCAATGGGAAATAAGCAATTTCAATCGATCAGATATTGCTCAAATAGACTTTTAACAAATTACTCAACTAGGCTCATTTTCCTATCTTGCCGACAGCCTTAAAGTCCAGATAAGGGAACAAATTTTTAAACTGATCTAGACTGATCTAGGCTTTCAGCAAGATTTTCTGAGCAATGCGTCAAAACGTGCTTGAGGATTCTCGGTTACCCTCTTCTTGAAATACTATAAACATTCGGCTGATTATTAATAAATAGACTCATCATAATCAACTGAAATTGGACAAACATATTTATATAAGTGCTATTTTTTTTACATATATAAGGATGATCTTTGAACAATATAAATACGAAGGGATCTGGAAATAATTGGACCGATTTGGTTAAATTTTATTCAGTTGTTCGTTACTTCCTGGAAAAGGTTTATAGACAGAACCAATTTTTGAGAAAACTTTCTGGTAAAGTTGCTAGCGCCTCAACAGATGTACAACACTGTTAACGTATACAGCACTGTTAACCTGTACAGTACTGTTAACGTGTACAGCACTGTTAACGTGTACAGCACTGTTATAGTATACAGCACTGTTAACAACAACGAAAGCTTTGAATTGGCGCGAGATGAAGTTCGTTGGGTCAACTAGTTAATAATTTTTATGGTAATATAACTCCATGGATTTTGGTTACATTACTTAATAAATATTTAAAAAAGTGCAAATTTATAGTTCTGGAATTTCTTTATACGATGGTTGATTTATTTCTAATTAAGATCTTTGCAAATTATAATTAACAAAAAAAGTTATCCTCACTCCAAACTGACAATGAATAGTAATAAACACAGGGTATATATTGATTTAAAGAAGTTATGCTGAATCGATTTAAAGCGTATATTCAAAATATGTATACATTTAAATATAGCTCTATTTATTTTTGCTCTATTTGCTCATAAATAATAGAAACATTTTTGTAAACTTGTAAAATGCAAGTTCTGTAAAAACTGGGAGTTTTTTATTTACATAAATCTGCTTTAATTATTTAAAATATATGAATGACAGAAGTTTGATTCTAATAACTAGCTGTGATTTAAGAGCATTGTTGTCCCTGTTGTAGCTGCTGTTGTTGTTGTTGTTGTTGTAGCACTTGTTGTAATTGCTTTTTTTTGCAGTTCTTTTTGTTGTTGTAAACAGCATGAATTTGACCAATTTATTATGACTCCTGCGGGTGGTAAATAACAAAAAAATGCATTCAACAACCATTTTGATAAAGAGAGAGCGGTGTACACTAAGCGAGAGAGAGATGGAAGTAATGGAGTGGGAAGGGGGTAAGATGCAATGGGGCAGAGTGAAAGGCAAATTGTATTTAGACAAAGATAGCGAATGGGGGAGTTTGTTGAATTAACGTTTTGTTTTTGCCACTGTCAGGTTTATTAAAAGGCAGAAATGCGAAAAAGTGTGTGAGTGTGTGTGGGTGTGAGTGGGTATGTGTGTGTGAATGTAATTTGTGAATTTTCTGGCTGTCCGTTTAATATATTCATATGCATATAAACAAATATAAATTACACAGACAGACGCACACGTTTTGCGTTTTATGCAAATCTGTGAACTGTAAAAAAAGCAATTAGCCGCAGTTTTTACAGCTGCCATATTACATACAAAGGGTAGGTGTGTGTGTCTCAGTGTATGTGTGTGTGTGTGTGTGTGTGGCTGACTTTACAGGTTAAAATGTCATAGCAACAACAAAGAGAAACAACAACAATGCGTAGTATGTTTCAAACAATTGTGAAACAGATAAGGCGCCAGTTCAACTGGCAAAGGAGATAGAGTCAGGGAGAATGAGAGGGGAAAGCCACGCCCTAAAGCCATTTACAAAAACTGGGCTGCCAGCACCTGCATGTTGAACAAATGTTGCGATTTTTACATACTCGCATTTACGTATATTTTACTTCGTACAGTTGCAACCGCAAATTCCCATTTGCTGGCAGCCATGACAAGCGATTGATTACGAAACGAATGCCATAAATTTATTGAACCAGCTACCTGTGGGTCACGCTACCCCATACCCTCTGACCCCGCTTACTTACTGCATAACCTCTCTCTCTCTCTCTCTCACCCTTGAGTAGTCCCTAGACAATCTGCTCTGTTAGACAGTTCAGTTTAGCTGGGCTCATTACGCGCTTGTCTGACTTTCGGCTTCCATATTAGTTATTGCTTTTCCACAACAAGAACAACAACAACAGCAACGACAGGGGAGAACAATTCAAAGACCAACAAGTACGGTTAAACTATGCAAATAGTTTTCATTTTTCATTTAGAGCGACATCACGTATACGACGCGTTTCGCTCCCATTGAAATATTTAATGCAATTCAATATGGAGATTAGTAAACGACGTCCGACACCGCCATCCAACATCCAACATACAACATCCAACATCAACCATCCCGTCACGCGATCAAATAGTATTTTGTTAACAGCTCACAGTTATGTATGTGCACGGTCATAGTTTTAGAGGTGAAAGGTTGCAGGGTTTTTGGAGGTAATAATAAGTACATGTACAATGTGTGTGCGTGCCTGGTGCACTTGTCTCGGTCTGGGTTAAAGCTGGGTCTGGGTCTGGGTCTTGGTCTGGGACTTAGTCGCTGATTTATTCCGCTCATTAGCTGTACAATGCATGGTCTAAAGGCAAACTCCAGGGCCATAATATTTAAGCCTTAGCCTTAGCGTGCAAGGTGAGTTAAGCAACACGATACACGGTTGCAAGCTAAAATTTTACCTCAGCTGAGCAAAGGTAAAAGGTAAGGCGTGGTGTTTATTATGCGCCTGGGTCAAGGTTGCCAAGACACTCAAGGCAAAGTTTCTTTTTTTTTTTTTTCTTCTTTTTCGTTTTGGGTAAGTCTGACTAATGTTGCTCTAATCACCGCACCACGTCGCGTATGCGTAATATGCAAATAACCAAATGCAAGCTAATGGCTAATGGCAGCCGACTGTCAGCTGCCACTGAATGTTGAAAGCTGAAAACGAGAAGCGAGAAACGAGAAACAAGAAGTCTGCCAACCAACAGCTGCCATGTGGCAACAATTTCACTTAACTTGCAGTCGAGTTCAAGCCAAACAAACGACATTTACCAGAGACTCTCCTCTGAGCCTTCTCTGTCACCCATTGCAACTGGCTTATTGGCTTTTGGTAAAACCAAAAAGTTTCTGTAATTAAAACAAGCGCATGCCAGCCACATCAACCACATCAATAATTACTTTATCCCAACTGCTGACAATACCAAATATTGATCTTCAACTTGCTTAATCAAATATTTCCACAAAACCTTTAAGATAACCCAGCCAGCCACAACCATAGTTTATGCAGTTTTAAGCGGTTTCCTCAAGCCACAATATACTTTCATTTTATTTTCATACCCTTTCAGAAGGTACTATAATAATTTTGTCACGAACTGTGAGTTATCAAAGCTGAACCTAGGTTTTAAGTAAGAGTCAATTTAATCAGTTTCGCTAAAGTTTCTAAAGTGACACGTAGTCAAATGTATATAGTATATATGATTTCCGAAGAGCCTGTGTACATTTATCAGATTCGTAGCAATTCAGAGAATCCTTGAATTTGCTAAATCAAAATTGCCTCCAGTTTATACAATACGAATTCAGAATTCACAAGAGGACACAGATTTCATGGAATTTCATAAAATGAAACAGAAATCATATTCAAGTTTCGTGTGACACAAGGAATGGTGTTTGTTCACACACTTTTGACGGCACTTCATGGAATTATTTTACAGAATGGACTCCGTGTAAGCAATGTAACAATATAAATTTGAAATATACGATTTAATATTAACTGCATAGCTGACGTAACCCAGTGTTACCCGTTAGTTTATTGTTATAAAATATTGATTAAAGTTACTATCGCATAGTTGACAGCTAAAATAAAGTACTGCAGCTTATTTCTAGACATAGCTAAACACGAATTTCCTTCATGCCTGCTGACTATTATAAATCTACACAGCGTAATTCACTTTCAAGTTAACTTGATGGTTCTGAGAATCATCATAATACATGGTATTAAATTTCATCTTCGTTTGAATTCATGTTTAAACTTAATATTGAAATTTATTTTTCATTTAGGACAAGACACTCTATTCTTCTATAAAAGGCAACATTTTATTTGATATTTGGAGTCTTTGTTATTGTTATAGATATTTTCAAATATATGTAATGCACATCTTGGAATTATCTGTATATATGCAGTTACTTTTGTTCCTCTTAAATCCTAATCTTAAAATGCATTCGTTCTTAATACGGCTTAAGCAGCAATTTATCTGATTCAGTTTCTATACCGTTAAGCTCCGATTATATTTCTTTCAAACCCATACAACATTATGTGTTAAAGTTTTTCTTTTGCCATTTAAGATACAGCATCTTTTTAAGTCAACATCCCAACAGCTTTTGAATCGGTTACGAATCGGTTATGCAGGAACTCATGTAAAGTCGAATTTAAACTGAAAATGCAAGCATGCCATTTAAGATACAGCATCTTTTTAAGTCAACATCCCAACAGCTTTTGAATCGGTTACGAATCGGTTATGCAGGAACTCATGTAAAGTCGAATTTAAACTGAAAATGCAAGCATGCCATTTAAGATACTGCATCTTTTTAAGTCAACATCCCAACAGCTTTTGAATCGGTTACGAATCGGTTATGCAGGAACTCATGTAAAGTCGAATTTAAACTGAAAATGCAAGCAGGCAAGCTAAGCTGCCAATGTCCAAAGTACCCTCAAGCATCATCACTAATGACGCACACGTGTCACACTCCACTCCCCCATCCACACTCACCTGCCATCATCCTTCAAACATTGTGTATTTCCGCTTGAAGCATGGGGCAACAAAAGCATGCCACAACACGGCAATGTTGCCTTCAAGAGCAGTTAATTTTTCACACTTAGTCAATGACGCTGCGCTGGGCGTCTTATCGCGTTTTAAAACTTGGCTCAAAGTATGCCACTTGTTTATGCGGAAAAACAAGGGCGTAGACCCTGGGAGGGTATAATTTTCCATTATAAAAAATATCTTTTTTTTAACTACAAATCTCTTTTAGCTCAAAACAATTTTCAGTGCTTTTAAATGTCAAAAAAAGTTGTTTGAAGATTTGATAAGGCTTAAAATGTATGCAAATAAATGAAATTATTCTTAAATTAAATAAAAACGCATTAAACACATTTTTAATGAATTTATTTACTGCATAAATTATACTAACTTAAAAATAAATATGTCCAAAAAATGAAGCCTCTGGCATTGTTAGAACAGAAACGATTCTCAAATGCAATTCTCTTTACAATCTCTTTGATTTTAAATGGCTGTCTAAATTATTATTAGAATTAAATAAAATAAAATTAATGATAACAATAATTTTAAATTTAATTACACAATGTATAAGCCACATCAATTTTGTTGAAATGAGCCAAAAAAAAATAAATAAATAATAAATAAATGTTCCAAAAAAGAAAATCTCCAACATTTGAGAAATGTTTATATTTTATTCTACTTACCACAAGCTCTAAAAATTTGTGGAACACGCCTTATATATAAGTATGCATACATTTATTTAGGAAAAAGTTAAATACTTTTGTTACCCCCTTTGCACGCTCTTGTGAATAAATGTGGCCAGACTTATGTACTAGTTGCTTGTGGGCCAACAAAACATGTGTTTGTAAAAGTCTCTCTCTCCCTCTTCATCGCTTACTGTTAGTCTTTCTCTCTCTTTCGTTTGATGTACAAGTTGTATACATATTCTGGCTGACTGGCAGCAAGATTTGGCTAAGAGTTTGAGCAGCATAGGGGGACTTGAGTTGATTTCACTTCTTGACTGTGTCATATAGCCAGGCCTATTACGCGACAAAGTAGCGCGCATCAGCGTCAACCACAACAACATATTCTACAACAGCAACAGCAACAACAACAGCAACATAAACAACAACAACAACAACATTAACACTTGCGACACATTTGCGTTGGTCTATTTCTTTAGCTTTCAAGTTGAGTGCCTTACATTGTCGGCCCCTTCGTCTAAGCCAAGTTCCTTGGCCAGACCCATTTGACAGCACTCATAATCCAATATGAGTGCATATTAACTTTAATCAGTTAGCGCACGAGTAAGTCTTGACTTTCTCTCTCTCTTTCCTTCTTTTTCTCTATCTCTCTCTCTTTCTCTGTCTCGTTTCACTTAAATATTTTTCAAATATGCACTGCCCCTATCCTTAACTTTTCTTTTCTTCCCTCTCCTGCTTGTTGCTTAATTTAAAGTCGCGTCAACTCATGCCATGTCAATAGAGAATTTTTGCTTCTTCCTCCTCCTTCTCCTCCTTCTCCTCCTTCTCCTCCTTCTCCTCCTTCTCCTCCTCAACTTTCTTAACTGTGTACACAGTAAGTACGCGAGTACACATAGAAGCAGCAACTCTCGGAAACGTTGCTATCACCTCGTGAAGGAAGAGGAGAATAAGGAATGAAGGGGATAGGCAGTGCAGTCCTGGATACACAGGACCACTTGGCAGTTTATGTCCTTGTCGCGTCGGGAACGTCTTGAATATTTCAATTTTATTTGGCCTACATGTGACAGGTGTATTACCAGGTGTGGATCGCGTTCAACTCACGTTTATATTTGTCACTTGGGCATTTCATTTCATTTGACACTTTAAGCGTTAATTTTTTGTGTTGGCATTCATTGTTAAATTTACGTTTTAGCGTTTCTCTTCAATTTTTATTGCAGCGCATTTTGGGATATGAGATGGGAAACTTTAGAAAAGTTTACTCAAATATTTATAAACATATATAGACAGTTAAATGAATTTTTCAGTGAATATGTTTTAACTTGTTTTAATTATTTACTTTATTTCAAATACTCGATAAGTTTTTAGAGAGTATAAAAAAGTGTATAGTATTTATTCAGCTACAAATTTGTAGTTGGTTATCAATAAGTGATTTAAAAATACTTATAGTATGCTTGGAATGACTGATTAACTTATGACATTTAAACGGTTATAAAAATAGTTTCAACCTGAGACCTTGTTTGGTTTTATAGTTATTTGACATTTGCCAATTGCCACTTGGTCAGCTTTTGACATTTATGTCAACTTATTGGCAGCTAGCCAAGTTAATGCGCAGTGGTTAGCAAAAATATTCACCGAAAATACACTGAGCTTGCAGCAAGATAATTGTTGTAATTGTTTGCTATAGTTGTTGTGGCTTGTGTTTGACTGGGTATTGTGTTTGTAGGTGTTGCCTGTCGAAGTCGTCATTTCCATTTATCGGGATGGTTTCATTTTCCATTTTATTTGTCGTCGCATTGCACAGTGTGCGATTTTGTTAATTTGACGAGTCTTAAAGTCGTCCAAAATTTAAAGTACAGCTGATTTTATAAAATATTCTGATATGTAGTTTAATCAAAAAAATCTTTAATCAAAGTTGATGTTTTTTAAGAATTGAATTTTACTAATTTTATAAAAGATAATAATATGTAGTTTAATTAAATAAAATCTTGAATCAAAGTTAATTACTATACAAGTGTTTAGTTTAATTAAATTTTATAAATTTTTATAAAATGATATAATATATATATGTAGTTTAATAATAAATTATCGTGCGCAACAGTTTATTATTTTCCAAGTATTTAATATTTGAACATCGCTTAAAGTCTATAGATATATATATCATATATTGGTATACCAATATTTAATTTCCTTTTTATTATATTTTTATAAAAAATTTTATAAGTTATTTTTGATGTTATTAATTTTGTTAAAATTGCACACTGTGCATTGCCAATGCAAAAATGTGTTTGTGTGCCAAAAGTTGTTGGCTTTATTGTTGGTATTATTGGTATTGTTGTTGTTGTTGTTGTTGATGTTGTTGTTGCTGTTGATTCGTTTGCATTGCCATAATATTTAATAGGCAGCCAACAGTTGACACGCGTTGAAAGGGTGCAGGGATGAGATGTAGCACAAAGGGTGTGGAGGGGTATATGGGGCATGGTCTGCCATTGGACGAGTGGCAGTTATTATGTCGCATCATTTCAACAAAATGGGGGCAACATGCAAAGCAAACAAATTTCGAGCGCGTTGTGAATTTCGAACCAGATTCCATTTTTCGACCAATTCAGCTTTGAGTTTGGTTTTTCGCAGAAACGACATAAAAATGCAAAAAGCACCAAACTACTCTCGATACCTTTGTATGCACATTGTACATATATGTGCAAATAAGCATACATATGTATATAACATGTGTGTGTGTGTGTGTGTGTGTGTTTAGCAGGAAACAGGAGCTGCGAGAAGTATGACAAGAAACAATGGAACGGCAGGAAAACCCAAATGAAATTCAGTTTAATCGGCACAAACCCACAAAAAGATAGAAGGATAGTCTGTTAGGGGTTAAGGAATAAATAGAGAGAGGGGTAGATAGAGGGAGACAAACAGAGAGATACAAATAGAAGAACATAGCGTACACAATGGCAAAAATATTAAAATTCAAAATTTTTGTCACGTGTCAAACGCCATTTATGCGCTTCGTGATCGTACGCAGCTCACTCTCTCTCTCTCTCTCTCTCGCTCTCTTTATCTTCCTCTGTGGGTTTGTTTCTCTCACGCACACACCCACACCCAGACATAAACAATACCAACACTAATGCACACACGTAGACAGTCGCCAGGAGACGCACACCACAAACCACTCGGTCGAAGCGATAAAATGTTGGGAAACAGAAGTCGAAATCATGGGAACTAATAACAGACGAGAAGTTTCGAGAGTGTTTAACAGAGACAGAGAGATGGAGAGAGAGAGAGAGATAGAGAAAAAGAGACAGACAGAGTGAAAAGTATGGAGTGGGATAACTGAAGTCTTTGGTTTTATTTCTTATTTAACTACTTTATTGGTTCTAGAACATTTGGAATTGATATCGCGTTAAGTTACGTATGCGTATTAAAGCATATTATTTTTAACTATTTTTACGAACCTTGAACAATACTCAAATACACATATTCTTTCCTACAGTTATATTAATAGATATACATATATATATAGTAGGTATGCCATAAACTAAAGTCAAATTTAAACATGAATCGTATTTTGGCTAACATATTTAAATGAAATAAATTGTTATTTATTTTAAAGTTTTAATTTTGGAAAGCTTGTTAATACAAAATAACAAAAATTAAATGGCTTTTTTGGTGGTTAAGTGACCTTTATAATAGTTAAAAATTTTAAATGCTTAGCTGACTTAAGGTCTCATTTATAGTTCTGTCGATTTTAAAATTTATAATTTTATGTTGAATTGTAGTTAAATTGTAATATATATATATGTATATATATATATGTATATTAGATAGATATATATAGATATATCAATATGAGAAAGATATTACTGTTGATATTAACGCCAAAACCAATCAAAAATCTGTTATAAAGCAATGGTATCCTTACAATTTTAAATGTTTTGTAAATGTTTTTCTAACACCCTTAGGTGCAGAGATGGATGCAATAGAATTTTGGTAGGTGGGCGGGTGTTGTAGTAACCTTTAACGGTACTTTACCGCATGTTGTTGACGTTTTCAATGCTTGAAATTTGTATGATTTTTATATGTTTCACTCGGTCTGTATTTGTGTGTGTGTGTGTGTCTGTGTTTGTTGATGCTGGTCTTAAGTGCGTGTGTCTGCCCATGCAAAAAATGCAGATCGTTTTATAACGTATGCTAATATTTAATATATATGTATGTATGTGTGTGTAGGTGTGTGCGTGCGTGAATGTTCTTATGTGTATGTGTGTGACACTTTTATTAGCACATATCGATTTCACTTGAAAATGCAAACTAAATTCAAATTTAAGCATATATTAAAATCGTTTTGCTCTCGTTTTTCTTTTCTTTTTTTGTGATTTGGCTTTAAACAAATTTTTAGCATGAACAAAAGAACAAAAACAAAATCCAATATAAATTGAATTTGAATTAATTCATTTAATTCCAACTAAGCATAATGATTTATGTCGACATCAAACCTTTATTTACTATAGAATGTCAGCTTTAAATTGCATTTGAATTTTCGGATACAATTTGTGGACATGATTTTAATATAGCGTGCCAACTAAAAGTGTTAAAAACTGGGTATTACAGCTTCCCTACAAGAGTAGTTTTAGATAGTTAAGGACAGAGACATTATAATAAAAGGAGAATTTTAAACGGTTGTCTTACTGTCTTTATATTTAAAAGTATACAAGGTATCTGGTAGTTGTACATTTTCGAGTAGAGCATTTAATTTGTGATAGATGTGCAACGAGGCGTATGTGGAATAGTACGTATACGCCGCGTGCAACCTCAATAAAAATTTCATTCACATCGACAACAGGAAATGAATAAGCTGAACTCAATGTATGTATAATTATAAAAGAATCCAAATATTTAATGAACTGTTGCACTTTAAAGTAACTTCAATGTAAATTTCTTTATCGAAGGACAATAACAGATATTTTCCCGTCATGCTGAGAAGACAAAGCTCTCAAATTGCTCGAATCTTATGCAGTTGCCACAAAAGGGCTTGAAAGCGAGTCCGGAATGTGGCATGGCAAAAGGCCTGGTCCTGGCATTTACCTGGCTTCTGTGGCATAGAGTGACTCGCACAAAGCTGCAACCGATTTGCCGATTTGCCAACTTGCCCTTGTGCAACTAATGCCAAGAGCTGATGCTGCTGCTGCTGCTGTTGCCTCAGCTGGGGCACAATATAGAGGCCAATGGCTGACCCAAAGTCAATGATGTGGCACATTAAGTGGGCCCCTAATGCAGCTTCAGACACTACATATCGTTGCATCTGCCTCTGAAAGTTCTCTAATCGAAAACGACAGAAGCCAATCACAACTGGCCCAACTGGCAAAAGCTGCAATGACTCAATGACTCTCTCGTCTGCGCATTTGATATTGTGCCAGAAATTGTGGAATGAACTGATAATTATCAGTCATAAGGCCATATTCAATGGGTCGACTACCTGCTGCTAAATTGGGCCCATCTAATGGCTTTCTGGTAACCTATTGTGCGAACAAGAGCATTTCATTCAGTCAATCTACTTCAATCGAACTAAATTCTCAGGTTTAAATTTATAAGTCACAGTTAAGAGAAGCGTACTTAAGTTGACTGCTTACTTATTTCTTACTAGGAGGCTTGGCCCTATCTGTCTATTTTTAAATAAAGCATGGCTGGATAAAATCATCAAAATTATGGATAATCCATTAAGGAATATTTTTCTATTTTTTTTTTAAAGTGCTCACAGTTCGCAAGTTGAATAAACAATATTAAAGTTATTCAAACGCATCCTGGCCACTTTATTTTGGTTTTATTTTGCTCTCTGATATCTTAACTATATTGTCTTAGCTTAAATAGAATTTTCTTTAGTCGAAAATAAAGTGACTTAGACTTGAGTGCGAATTGAGTGGTAATGCATTTAATTATATTGTATTATTCTGTCTATTTAATATATTTGTGTTGTTTATATGGCTTTACCTGTTGCTACTTAGTGGCATCAAAGCGCAACCTCAATGAATTCAATTGAATTATTAATAGGAAAGCTTTTGTATGGCCGATAATGAGGGTTGTTACCAGGCAACCCTATAATGATGTATATATTATCGAACTCAATGATGGCAACCCTAGTTCACGGCCAGACAACTGGTTAGGGAAATCTTTTAAAGCCGCATCAGCAAATATTTAAGCTCATTCTAGTCTAAAAATACGTGCTGTCCAATACACATCTATATGCCCTAAAAAAAAGGGGGAATGAGAAACGCGTTTAAAAATAGCTAAATTGAATGAATATTAAATTACGATAAATAAGAAGCAAGTCGAAAACTTAAAAGGCGCCCAAAATATGAGCATATTCTAGAATATAGACTTTCTTTATTCAGCATAGAGAGAGCATAGGGCTTATTGTGGGGACTTGTTGTTGGTGTTGGTTTGCTTTTATTGCATTTCCGTAAAGTAAGCCATGTAAATCACTTAAGAATTCTCTGACTGGCTCGCGACTCGCGCCACGTAGATGCTCTAAAAAGAACATAAAGCAAAAATGCTGTGAAAATCATTTGTTACACTACGCGTATGGATAACTGTAAAGTGCCTTTCTCTCCCACTCTCCCCTCCTCTCTCTCTCTCTCTGTTTCTCCCTCTGACTGGGTCTGCAGCTCACTGTTACAATAATGTGCACTTATTTTTTATGGCAATCATTTAAGACAAAAATGTAGCAAAAAGCACAACGAAGTAAAAGTAAAACAAAGCAGTCAAGACACTCACTCAAAACAACAAAAAAGAAGGAAAGAAAAAAAAGCCAGAAACTCTCACACACACACACTTACAACCATAGTCATATGCCCAAACATACATACATATATTTTATAAAAGTCGAAAAAAAAGATGCGAAATGGCGCCGGAAATGTTTGCGCAAGTGGAAGTTGAAGAAGCCCAATTTCAACTCCCAATTCCAATGCCATTCCCATCTCCATCTCCATCACCATCTCCATCCCCATCCCCATTTCCATTCGCATTCCCAATTCCACTCCTATTCGCATTCGCTTTCCCTTTCCGCATTGTTCTTCTCGCATCCTGTTGCTATTCCCATTCCAGAACAGCTCCCAAGTTGACTGCATCAGAGCTCAAAACGCAATGGTTCCGACTACTGTCCAATCTGTCGCTGTCTCAACTTATTTTCAACGCACTCTATACCAATATATCTATCTCTCTTGCACAGTATCTCCATCTCGTTCTGAATGCTACTCCCATTCCGCTGATGAGCGTCAATCAAGGAAATTGCTACTTTTTCAACAATTTTTCACTCGCTTTGTGCTTAAGCCGCGAGCTACAATATGAAAGTCAAAACCTCGCACAGCCTTCCGTAATCGGAGCCGATGTATTCATACTCGTATTTCAGCAATCACTTTGGAAAAGGCGTTGAATTGAGTGAAACAATTGAATTTGGGATCAAATATCATTACTTGAATGCATTTCATACAAACTTTTATCACTTATAGTTATGTACATTTATATATATGTACCTATCTGAACTAAAGCTGTCCTTAGTTTAAGAAATATTAATCAGCTAACCAAGAATATTATTAGATTAAATTATTAACTATACATGGTAACAGGTATTTTATAGTCGGGACTTTGACTATAGAGTTGAACATTGCAGCATCTTTTGAGTCAGGTTTTGTTAATACAATTTGAGTCATTTTTTGTCACTATCTATTTCAATTACAATGATTGACAGAGCCAAAGGGATCTTTCAGGTCAACTGTTAAAAAACTTTACTGAGTGATTATAAAAAAATAAAGTAAATAGATTTGTGACAAACATAAATATTTATTGGGTATCTTAAAAAGCATGAAAAGCTTGAAAAAATTGAATGTTACATACAAATTACATATAAAAATATATTTATATATTTCTCAACTTGAATAAAGATGATAATTTTATTTTCCTTTTCGTGCTTTTTTCCTACATTAAACTTGAAATAGTTGTTGGATTCCGTAAAAAGTGCTTTAATGGACAGATTTAAATTGAATAAAATTTTAATGCGTTTCATATTATGAGATGGTTTTATGAATTGAATAATTACTGAGAATGTTTTTATTAAATTTGCAATACGACAAAGTTTTTTACACATTTATTTTTGCTGAAATGTGCTGAAAGCATAATTGTTGAGCTCTTTTGGTATATAGACGTTGATACCTGGTGCCTGATGCCTGATGCCTGATGCTTGACGCCAGGCTACAGTCTACAGTATTCATGTTAAAAAAGTTTTGCCAACCCATCAGGTTTTTCAGGCACATTCTTCCATAATTTTCTTAACGCAAAGTTTTTGCGAACAATTACGTACGTGTGGGCTGGCAAAGCCGTAGTAGTCGGTCTATGACTGCGACAACAATGGGGTCACAGATGGATATTATGCTGGGAGGAGGAAGGAGCCAGTGGGAACAGTAACTGGGTGAATGTTTTGCATGACAACTTTTTGCTACTTACCGCATCAGAAAACTGAAAACCGGAGTAAGAGGTGGAGGTTGAGGTAGAGGCAGAGGGCGAGGACAGAAAGCAACGACAGTCAACCAACTAACTACATAACTGCAGACAGAATATGTCGCGGTTAAGGTGAGCGAGTGACAGTGTGACAGGTGGCGGAGATAGAGGTTTTTGGAGAACTGAGAGAGAGAGAGAGAGGGAGGGAGAGACAGAGGGGAAAATGACGTTTTTCCCTCATCATCATAGTCATCGTCAGTGGCAGCGTTGTGCTCATTCCAAGTACTTAGGAAACTTTGCACTATATAAGCTTAACTTTTTTAACCACAACAGCAACTGAGGAGGGGGTGGTGCGAGGGAAGGGAGAATTTCAGTACGAGTCACAGTCGCAGTTTTAGATGGCAATAATATGACAATAATGATGATGTTGACAGTGCGCCAACATGACGACGGGCGGACTTTGCCCCTCTCTGCAAAGTGATAACAAGCTAACAATGAGTGAGGACTTTCAATAAGTGTTGCATACTTTTTCGTGCAATTTGAATAATTTGTAAAATTCTGGGTGAAGTTGCAGCAAGTGAAATTCTCCTCAAATTGACAGAATTTAACATTGGAGAGCTTAATCTGACTGGCAGCTGACCAGAGGCGCCAGCAACAGCCTTATCAAAAAGGAAATGAGAAAATGTTTGTTCATTTCCTTTAAATGTCACTACTACCTACACTCCGACTTGCTGTCCTGGCTGCTGTCGACTGATGACTAACATCTGACTCTTGGACAAA
Source organism: Drosophila neotestacea (assembly GCA_035044365.1). Lineage (NCBI taxonomy): Eukaryota > Metazoa > Arthropoda > Insecta > Diptera > Drosophilidae > Drosophila > Drosophila neotestacea. Next base: position 1,802,897 of record JAWNMD010000799.1, read on the forward strand.
TCTCACAATAGCAATGCAAACTGAATCAAACCAAACCATGGTCAAGACCAAATCAGATGACACTAGACCAAGTGACCAATATTAGAAGGCTTCATCACTATGTAGGATTGTTTCAGCATATTCTTTTTACCAATATCTTTATTCTTTGACCTCTCAACGTCATCGTTATTTTAGTATGTCAAGCGTTAATTTCTCCAAGAATCTGTCAATTGGTCGTTACTATTCTTAACATATGCAAACGATTTGTCGCCATCAGAGCTTTAAAAAATTGTAATCATTTTATTAAGCAATCAATCAATTCTAAATTTAAATTGCTTCAAAAAAGTAAAGATTTTTTTAAAACTGCCAGATTTTGCTTCAAAGAATGTTAGATTTGCTATAATAAAGAATAGATTTGGTTTCAAAGAAGGCTTATTTTTTTTTTAAATTAAAAACACAAATTTTAATTTTTTCTCTAAATATTTTAGCAGCTGTTTGTTTTAATCTGGATTTTCTAGTACTTGTTGTTTATTTTTATATTTTTATAATAATTGTTCATTTGTAGCTTAGAACTGAATTTTAAATTAGAAATGTTTTTTAAATCCAAAGCAATTACTTAGTACAATTAGTACAATAAGTTCTTTTTAATAGTGATGCTTCTTAACTGAACTTTTGCAAATGTTATTAATTCTTGGTAGTTGTTTTAATTATATTTTTATTAAATATCTTTTAAATATAAAGTAATAAGTATTTTGAATTGATTTAAGAAGAGTAAAGGTTTTTATTTATATAATTTTAATATTTTTGAAGCTCGTCGTGCTTCTGACAATGTATTCTTTGTGCCTGTTGCTTTTTTCTAATTTAGCTTCTTTTTCTTTATTGGATGGTGTGCGTTGAGAAGGTGTGTGTGTGTGTGTGTGTGTGTGTGGTATGTGTGTGAAGCAGCTTGTCTTGTTGTATGTAGCAATTGACATCAGCTTTGCAGCCTTAAAAGCTTTATTCTTGTTGGTTGCCCTTTTTTTTCTTCTTGTTTTTTAAAGGCAATTGTTAACTCAATTTTTCAATTCTATTTTCGATTTGTTTGGAAAGTAATGCTCTCTCTCTGTCCCATTCTTAAACGTACTGTTAGGCTGTGAAAATCCACATTATCTGATTTTCATTTCGCTTTGTTGTGTGACATTTTGTAATGCGTTGCAAATCGAAAGAAAATGAAAGCGACGTTGCGCAAACAGAAATCCTTTGTTAATTAGTAAAAGAGAACAAAAAAAGCAGAAGCAAAAATAAGACAAGGATAGCGACTAAAACACGAGAAGAAAAAGGGGCGGAGGCGTAAAAGTCCTTGTTGTGGGCGTGACATTAGCATGTACTTATTTTTGGCAATTGTAAAAATTGCCACGGCGTCAGCTTAACACAAGCCAAAGAACAAACAGACACAAATTTTGAGTTCGGGACAAGGCAAGGAGAGGAACAGAGTTAGAGCGGAAAAGAGAGCTAAAGGAAGTGGCAGACAAACAAATGTTGACTTGGCTTAGAATGTAATTAAAAATGGAAAAAGGGCCGCTGATTATTTGGTACAACTCTCCATCCTACACTGAAAGAAACTTTTACCCTGGTACCCTCCACATCCATATATTTAAAGCTATTTAGGAAAAACGCTAGACGCTCTCCAGTTGCACATTGAAAAGGTGCTATTTTGGAATTTTTACATGCGCTGGCTGCACGTGACATGGCTGCCAGGATACGGAGTTAAAGGGATACAGGAATATTTGGTACAGCCACGCAACGAGCAATGAGAAAATATTGACAAACGAGAACACTGCACTTTTGTTGGTTCGACCATGAGCTACCCTTTAATCAGCACACACTATAGAGGCATTGTTCCCTATTCGGTTGCTATCAGAGCTGATCTTGCAGCACAGATTGTCAATGTATTTGTTTCCACTTTTAATTAATATACACAGGGTTGCCCTTTTTTTGTCTGTTTATTCTGACAAGTTTATTTACTGAATGTTATTGATTATTATTTATTTTACTGGGTTGATTTTTTCTGTATGACAATATTTAAGGATCAAAGTAATATATAAAAAATGGTGTGTTCAATTATGTTACAATACTTAAATTGATGCACATACTAGTATGTATGTATTCTTCTGTATATTACGCAATGCATCACAATACCTTATTGTCAATGGGTAAAGGGTATGCTAAAAAAACGGAAGCAGAAAGGGGATTTACATTCATGTACCGCGCACGTTGTACAGGACGTGAGCACGAATAGCCAAAAGGAATTGTGGCTGGGGCAGAAAGGGGCAAGCATATGGATCCAAATGTATGTCTCTATATGTTTATAAACATATAGATATATGTACATATATATTTATGTAGATGTGTGTGCGGCAATGCAAACACAAAAGCAAATCATTAAAGAAAAACTTGCGCAAAATTATGTTTATTCCGTGTTTGTCTTTTCATATATATATATATATTATATGTATACCCTTTCAGAAAGTCAATTTATTTTGTCACCAGCTGTGAAACATCTATTTTTGATTCCCTTGAGTACAAAAATATTTCAGATTGAATGAAATTCATATTATTTTGGATAGATGCAATATCAAATTAGTTGACTGAATAGAAACTTATTGATTTGACTTTAATCTCAAATTCACTTGAGATTATGCAGCGCAAATTTAAGAGTATTTAACATTCGGCTAGCTGAGGTTAACTACTCTATCTTATTTATTTTTCGACATTCTTTTTTTGTCCGTCCCATTTCCGAGCCTTTTCAACTCTTGCGATTTCGTGTGTTCCGTGTTTCGTCATGTCTCATATTTAAAATTTGATGCGTTCTGTTTGTCTTTGCGTATGTTGGCACATTTAGCTGTAGAAATAGGAAAGAAGTAGAGGATAGAGAATAGATGGATATAACTTGACAGATAGAGGATATATTTACATTATACACACACATACACATACACATACATACACACATGCAGGAAAGTCGACTAATTAAACATTTTTGCCGAAATGAAAATGAAAATTTTTCGACTACACGACGCAAGTTAAATATTATTTTTATGTTTCTGTGCAAATTTCGTGGTAAGGTGGTCTTAAATTTCATTTCGACGCGTTCTCTTTCTCGTTGATGCTGTTGTTGTTGTTGTTGTTGTTGTTGCTGGTGGTGGTGTTGTTATCCTTGTTGCTGTTGTTTTTGTTATCCTTGTTGCCGTTGTTGCTGTGTTTATTTTGTACCAAGTCAGAAAATGATGCGCGAATTTCGAGCTTAGCCAAGTTTTCCTCCATATCAAAGAGGGGTTTCTTCTTTTTCTTTAAATTTTCCGCCGGTAATATAAACAAAACTTGGCATAATTTAGGTTGTAACTTTTTGCCCTCCCTCTGGCTGCAGGTGATTAAACCGGGGGATAGGATAACTTGGCATAAATTAGTTAAATAATTATTTAATTTAGAATTGATCAAATGAAAAACACAAATTGGTTTCAGTGTTAAAAATAAAACAAAACTCAGGACTAGAGATACCTTTTTTTTGGAATTTTCTATCTCCACAAATAAGAAGAAACCAATTGTAAATATTGAAATGTCTTTTTATAAACTATATGTCTTTGTGTGCGAATACTTGCTTCTTTGTTTCTATAAAAACTCGTATCTTTTATATTGTGTTAAAATAATGATTACAGGGTATACGTGGAAGCATTACTAAAATGTATTCTCTCTGTTATCCGAATATCAAGTGCGTACGAATGAACAAATGAACTAAAATATGAAAAGCTAATTGGCGGAATCAGTTAAATGACACGGTCCTCGTAGTGATTGTCTGTCCTTAAAGTCGACACTAAATGAACAACAACAATAACAACAACAATAACAACTACAACAACAACAATAACAGTCATAATAATTGTAGAAATAAGCAGAATAAACGCCAAAGTTTGTCGCTGGTAGAAGCTTCGTCTGGTTGCCACGTTTTGTTGCATGCAGCTGCATTGCATGCAATTAATTAAACAGTTAACAGTTTAGCATTCAACCCAAAGACTTAACCTTCTCCTCGCTTCTTGCTCCACGCTCTCCCTTCTCACCACTCTCCGCTCTACTATTTTCTACCGCGCTGTATATAATTTATTTGCTCAACAAGAATTCCATTTCCATTTTAATTTTCAATGAGCTGTCAAAGAAGGCGACTTGCTCAAATGAACTGCAATGGAGTGCAGTGTGGAAAAAAAAAGTTTTTACCGGATGCGGAAAATTAGCGCCTGAAGCGTCTGATACTGAAATAGAATTAAAAAGTTCGGGTCGCGGCGACTGGCGACAGGCACAAAGTGAATTCCATTTCATTTACTAACCACTTGAAGTTAAAAATGTACGAATTTACGCACTAAATGAACTCGCTTTATTAAATAGAATGTTTACGCCCCTTTCCACCACAAGCAGCACCTTCCCACCTCCCTCTCCACGTCTTCTCCTCTCATTCATTGTGGCATTTAGTATCTTCCACTGTGGCAGCATCAATTTTCAATTACTTAATGTGTGTGCTGACTGGCCACTGCCGCTTTTCTTCTTATTCCGAGACCCCAAAACCTGCATAAGACACAACTCTAGAAAGAAGCTGTAGAGATTGCACAACTGAAAGTTGCCCTGTGCTTTTATTTGGAAAACTATCTACTAACTATCTCCTACTAACTTTTGTTTTATACAACATTACTCACTTACTATTACTCGGTACAGGGTAACTGCAGTCGCTGCTGCTTCTTCTAAACTGTATGCTTATAAAACGATTATTTAACAGCCTTTCTAAAATAAATAAGATTGTTAAAGATAAGTATCTATATTTAAGGAGATCTGCAAATGGATTAATTGCCGAGAGAATATGTTGATCAGTCACCTCCTGATCAGCCATAAATATGCCATACCCCTTTAGTCAAGTGATGGGTAGAGGGTATTAAAAACAACAAGTGAAACAATAAAAATGTTGAAAAATTGCGCGAAAGAATCAAATTGGAAAGTAGGCCTAAGTAAAAATAAAATAAAAAATACAAAATAAAATTGCAAATCCAAGAAAATAAATATAATAAAAAAATCAAATAGAATTACTTAGAACATATTATTATAAAGTAAATACGTTTTTGAAAGAGAACCAACAGCAGCAGGAGCAGCAGCACCACAGCAAATTACCAGCACTTGCACCACATTCAAGAGCCGCCATTTTTGGGAATATTTTGACACAACTTTTGGGGATGGAGGGAGGCAGGCAGGCAGCAGAGAAGGGGATAGAGAACGTGGACGTGAAACGTGGAAATGCTAACAAAGCAATAAATTGCCACTAAATCTAATTTGTGGCAGCAGCAGCCACAAAAAGGAAGCAAAAAAAAAAAGAGAAGAGCAAAAAGCTGCCGCCAACAGCAAACATGACACGGTAATGTTAGGCAAGGAGAGACTGATATAGAGTAGTGAAATCGTAACGTCCATGAAGCGGGAAAATGGTTAAGTGTGTGTGTGTGTGTGTGCTGTGTTTTGGAATGGGCTACCGTCGAGTTGATTGCATTAAAAACAACCCAAAACGTGCCGTGAAATCATGTCATGAGCACTGCAGTTGCCCCTCTCATGGGTATTAAGTTAGAGGGAGAGGGTGCGAGAGAGAGTGAGAGAGAGAGAGAGAGGAAGGAGGGCCGACTGATGAGCACTTAGTACGTACACTTTGCCGACTTCCGGCGGAAGTGAGCACAAAAAGTTGGCTGCCATGGCCGCTAGAGCGACTGTTGCCGTTGCAAACTTTCTTCTTAATTTTTATTTCTATTTTTATTTTTCTGTTTTTTTTTTGCTGCAATTGCCGCAAAGTTGCAACGCATATTGGAACGCCATTTGCTTGCACTTTGATCGCAACTTTCCCCTTTCCTACCCCTTATCTTTGCTTCCCTCTCATGAGACAAGCTCGAGTCACTCGGGATATGTGCTTGAATTTCATTTACCGTTTGCTTGCAGCAGCAAATAATTAAAATGTTTGTGGCAATTAGCAAGCAATTAGATGAAGTAAAATCCCAGTAGTTGCCTCTCACTCACACACGCTTACGTGTATCTCTCTCTCCCTTCCCTTTCTTTGTAAATCAGGCAAATGCATTGAGTTTGTCTCGGTAATTCAACTACTATTATTACTTATTCCACGTGCTCAGGAAATGTACAAGGGTTCGACAGTGGGCAGCTGTTGCATAATTGCTGACATTGGTTCCACTGTCCGGCAATTTGCGTTAAATTTTTATGCATTTTTAATGCAATTGACGAGGGTCCTGCTTCAGCTCCCATTCCCATTCCCATTCCCGCTCCTGCTCCTCCTCTGCTGGCAATTTAAAACATTTTATTGTAATAAATATTTAAATGGTTGGAGGTTGCCTCACTTTTCACGTCTGTCGCCTTTACTTTGCCTGAATCAGCGATAAGCGAGCGCCAAAATGACAACACCGAAAATGCTTCAAGTGTCAACAACTTGGTGAGGTGGCCCAAAGCTGGAAAGGAATGTGGACTCGAGGAGGAGTGAAGGGACATGCCAGCAATTCAACAACAACAACCCAAATGGAAGCGGCACAAAATAATAAAAAAAAAACATACAAAAACGCAAGTCAGAAAAGCTACGGTAGAGTGTACCCGACAGTCTGTTACCTCGTAACAGTCTCTACAAATATTATTTTATTATTAAATATTGATATATCAGAGCTGTAAATTAAAATGATTGGAATTAGATAATTTATTCATTGCATACATTTTATTTCATTAATGATTCAAGCTTCATGAAATCCTTAAAGTTATAAAGGGTAGGAATTTATTTAAATATTTTTTTTTGTTTGTTTCACTGTTGGTTTTAGGGAGCCAACAATTAAATTTGTAAATAGGTAAAATTAACAATTAAATATTCTATAGATTATTATTAATCTATTTTAAATACCTATGTATAAAGCTCAAATGAGCTGGTATCGATATTCCTTTCCAGAAATCAGCTTGTAATGATTGGAATTTCAAATTATCTTTATGTATTATCCTGTAACCTACATGCCAAAGTTGATGTAATTTTTTCTTATAATTGCTGAAATCAATCATACAGACAGACGTACCTTCGCGCAAAGCTAATGTATTCCTGGTACAGGGTATAAAAAAATAATACAAAAAAACAACACAAAAAAAGCAACAAGAATAAGCGTTAAAATGTCAGAGTTTCTCTGGCAGTTGAAATAAGGGTTAGACACCTAATTCAATGCGATAAGACAATCTGGGGGCTTAGCTTATTTGTTGCATGCGGCAGCCTACTCACTGTATGTGTGTGTGTGTGTGTGTGTGTGTGTATCTGTGTGTATGGCTTTTATGTAACTGTTTCATTTTGCATGCGCCTTGGTGACTTCTTACCGCCTAGGGTTCGTCCCTATTTCCCAATTCCACCACCTCCCTTGACCCATTCAACCCATGACTTTGTCCTTGGCCATGGGTTCAGGTTCAGGCGTCGGAAACGGAATACGGGCCACGTTGCTGAGTTGGGTTTCACTTTATAGCAAATTCATGTACAATTTTATTTGCAGCGAGTGCTTTTTATGTCCCTGCTAAGAATTTTAGATACTTATTTATATATGTATTTATGTATCTCCCTTTTTTTCTGTCTCTTTCGCTTTCAATTGTTAAAAACCTCACACGAAATCTGACTTACATTTAAAACACTTTTTACTATTAACAAGTACTATGATCTGAAATTATTAGCCCGTACTCATAGAGTACAGATTATAATATTGTTAAAGTATATATTCGATAATCTCTATTGGACTTGACCAGGGATGGACAAATAGATCTCAGCAACTATATGAGGGAGAAATATAATATGTTGTTGAAAATTTGAATTTATGGATATAACAAAGAAATAAAAATTTGAATTGAGTTTTAAATAGTAAATTTATTTGTTTACTTGGTTTTTTTCAGTGAGTTGCCATAGTTAACTCAACGTGGGAACTTACCTTGAAATCCAATTAATTGTAAGACGAATCGTCGAAGAAGTCTCTGAACTTACTTGTTACTTCCATCTCAATATGAAGCTGCAAATCTAGGCGAGAAATTCGCATGCCAATCAAAATTGCACCGGAAATGGCAACCAATTGATTACCACGGCTTTTCAATGTGTGAGTATGTGTGAACATGTCTGTAATATGTACTACTAGAAACTAACTAGAGCACTTTTATTTTGAATAACGAATATTAAACACCCTGCAATGAATATAAACCTTATCGTTATTAAAATAATGTGATAAAACAAAGGAATTCACTTGATGAACCAACAATTAATTCAAATATTTAATTATATTAATAACTATTTATTTAAAATTATTATATATCTACATCAATAATTTTTTCTTGCTAACATAAAAATACAGATTAAACTGTCCTTGCACCGTATTTCCACTAATATATTTAAAGCATACAGAATATATCTAATAACTCCAGGGTAACTTCATTTCAATAACTGGCAGATGAATGTTGTTAAATACAAAATTAGTTCATCTCACTAGAACCTTTGTAAGCCTTGTAATAGTTATATTCTAATTATCTACATTGCGTATACGTAATTTGCGATATAATTATCATGCTTTTAGCTAGGGTATCACAAATCTAATGCATTTCAAATGCCTTTGAGCGCTGCATCATGGCGTCACTTTATCCTGCAGTCCTTCAGGCAATGACATCCTTTGCCGCGCATTTCGATTTGTCGTCTGTTAAACATAAAATGGTGGAAAGGTAGCGAGGGGGGAGGGATAAAGGGAGGAGAAATGCGTTCAAAATGTAAAGTTGAGTTGGGACAAGATGCTGGAATTGAAGGTGAGAGTTCTGTGAGTTTCTGAGTTGAAAGCCGAGTGTCGAGAACTCTGAATTGTGAGCAGTGTCCTGTGTTCTGTGTCCTGTGTTCTGTGTCCTGTGGTCTGTGGCCTGTGGCAATGCTGATGGGATAACAACTTGCGACGACAAGGATATTAAAATTAATAAATAATAGTTGGCGCTATGCTACAAGTTGAACAGCTGCATGGAGCAGAAAAGTGAGCCCAGTTGGGGACAGCTGGACAAGATAGAATATAAATACAAGATAGGACAACTTGTAGATGTCACACCGAATGAAATCAACAAGGACAGCTTTTGGTTTTGTCGAGTTCTGTCTCCGTCCGAGTCTCATTCAAAATGCACAACATGCGGTTGACTCTCTGTCTCTTCATTGCACTCGCCTGGCCACAATAACATTTTGGCTCGGTCTTCAACTGTGAGCGAGACTCGGTTTCCTACTTGGTCTGTGACTTGATGGCTTATGATTTGTTCGCCTGTTTTGGAGCCCATCTATTTTGGGTTAGGCCACATCAATCAAGCAATCAATCAATTAGAAGAACACGTGCAACCACTTTAAACATTGATAGTTACAAAAAAAAAACAAAAAATAAAGGAAAATAAAAGTGTTAAGGGAAAGTGAATACGTTACGTATACGCAGCGTGGCTCAACCACAGGACATCAATTCAAAAAGCACACAGAATAGCAAACATATATCCAAATAAATACACACACATACACACTAACATATTAACGTAAGCATTTAGAGTTGGCAGCAAAGGAAACTAAATTAATTATACGCACCGTATTTCGGATGAGATGGTGGCTAAACTTTTGACTGACCGCATTATGCAGAAACTTTGCCCAAGTGTAGCCTCAACCTGTCTTGGGCAAACTGAGTAAATCAGGTTGGTGTTGGTGTTGGTGTTGGCGTTGGCCCAGGTGTTGGCTCAGATCTGACACAGCAACTCTCGACTGAAGCATAATGTATCGCATCCGATTCTTGTTACTGTTGTTGTCCATGCATTGCCGCTTAACTAAGTTGTTCTGACTTCCCATCGTTGGCAGCTTGTCAGTTTGCCGGGACTGTCGGGACTGTCGAGCCTGTCGAGTGTGTACCAGTGTGTGTGCACACATTTAGACAGTTGGATATATCAATGATTTCTTTTTTTTTTTACTTCCCTACTTATCATCTGTCAGTCACTGTAAGTAACGATATAAATTAACAATCAGTCTATTAAACAATCAATCAATTCCTGATTTGTCTAATGTCCGCTCAAATGTAATAATATTTAGAATGGTACGCTGTTCAACAAAAACTATATTAAACTTATGTCAAGAGTTAATCAAGAAGGTGAATTTATAATATTAATAAAATTAAAGCAGATATACATATTCAATTTTTAACGGAAATCATTTTTGTTATTTTAAAAACTATAAGTAATTATTATTATTACTAGTTTAGTCGAAAGCATAGCAAAAGTAAATTCAGCTGTAAATTTTAGCTGGGGAATCAAAGCTTTAATGTGTCTTTTGAGAAAACAAAGTGGAGAATAATCAAGGATTTTGAAGGTCCTTTCTTACACTGTTTATTTTGCAGCCACTCAATTGTTTGATAAAGACATCATATAAAAAAGAATCTTAAATCGATTAGTGTATGAAATTAAAATATTTATTTACCGATACACACACTGTGTACAACATATAGTATATTTAAATAGATACATTCAGAGAAAGACCTACATATTGCACTTGGCCAGCAGTTTATTTTCACGCGCCACAAAGTCAGTCAAGTAGTTATTCCTGTTACCAAAAGCGAAACAGTAAAGAATTCTGTGTATTGAGTGTCCTCAGCTGTAAAATACCCTATACATTACTTTCCAAGAGTCTTATGTTTCTGCTTGAATAATCAGTAAACAGCCAAATGGAATAGTATGAAGAGTTAGATAAGACCTGTTATTAAATACTTGAATCAGTAAAGAGGCATTATCATTAAGTAAGATATTAAGTAGTTTTATTAAGCTGACAACTGAGGCTTGCAAACAGGCTTAAGAATAAGCATAGCTCTCTCTGCCATATAACAGGGTATTAACACTTTTCACTACAGCCTGGCAGTCAACCCAGACACTGACTTGGATAGCCAACCGGGCATGAAAATATTGAAATACATACTTATGCATGTAGACTCTGGGTCCAGTCCGTTTCCATATATATTACCTTAAAGTCAAAAATACACAAAGCACACACAACACACAAACACAAACACACACGCACACAAATACGAATACAAATACATATAGAAATGTATCTGTGTGTGCTTTTCTGTGCGTTTGCGGCAAGTTGAGATGAGCTGGCAGGGCAATGAAGTAGAAAGACAAAAACCTTTTAGGCAATGGGTTCAGTTCAGTTCTCTTTTTTTATTCCATCTCTTTTTTTTTTTTTTTGACTGGAAAATTTTATAAATTTGTTGGGTGTGCAGTTTACCGGGCGTAAAGTTTTTAAGCGTGAAGCTGAAACGGTTTCACAGTAATCCACATCCACATGGACCCATGCCTGATTGCGGCACGCCCCGTTCCCCTCTCTCACGCCCTGATCCCTGGTGGGATCTAAAAGTCGCCTGTCAGCGTTAGCTGAAAGAGTTTTGAGCAGAGTTTCTTGCCTTTTCCGATGCTGCAACGTTGGCTTGCCAAAACATTTGAGTTTTATGAGGCAAGCCAAGTCTAGAGACATAGATACACACACACACACACATGTGTATGTGGAAAAGAAACATGTTAATATTTTCCTTATATTGAAACTATTTTTCGATTTGACTCTGGTTCGCTGAGCCTTGAAGAAGCTGCTGCCAGTTTCCGGCAGCATCAGAGGTCATGGGTCTGAACTTGTTTGCTTAGGCGTAAAAATTTCCAACTTATGGCCAACTGGCGCTGGTCTAATCAAGACCCAAAATTTTGCGGCACAAATAGCACAGCAACAGCTTATCAGGCCTCGACGACTGTTTAATATTTATGTGTCCCCGCCTCCCCTAAACAGTTGTCCCCCCTTTGTCTCTCTACGTTTTGTGGCATGGTTTCGACTTTAGCTAAAATGCAATCAAAATAACTGCCACCAATAGAAATGTTGCTCTTCTAGTTTGTTGTCCCCTATGCTTGTTTTGCCCCTGAACCCCTGACCTGTCTTCTCCCCCACTAACCACTCTCCCCCTTTACTGTCAACGTTGCCATTTTGCACCTGTAATGCGAGACGTCAACAAAAGTTTTTTGCACAATTTTGTGAAACGCATTCATGGTACTTTTTTCAGCTCTCCTCTATATTTTTTTAGATCCCTGCAGCTTGTTTACCACTTGCTTGTTACACTTTCAACTTAAACTGTTGTTGCTGTTGTTGCTTTTGCTGTTCTTTTCTCCATTTTATATTGGGGCATGAAACATTTTTGATAATGTCAGGACCGTGGGCTAAGCAGAGCCAAGCCACGCCGCTTAAGCCGCACAAATGTCGCACTTGTGGCCAACTGAAAGTGAATTGCAGACGCTTTCATCACCATCATCATCATCATCATTACCATTATCATCAGACGAGTTGATGTTGATTTTGTTGCTGATGCGGATGCTGTTACTGACTTTGCTGCACAATGGTTCCCTGACAAGCTGTCTGCTTAACTGTATGCAGTTCAGTTAACAAAGCCACGCCTTTATTTGACACTCAGTTAACTGGACTTAAATTAATTTGCATATCATATTTATTTATGTAGCACTCCTGGACCAGTTTCAAATGGGATTAAGCCAATTACTTTCAGTTTAACAATTAATTGCCAGCACATTAAAGCTCTAAGCTCGTCTGTCAGTTTATGACACACATTCTGAAGTAATTCGCATAATCGGAAACTCCACCGACAACTAAAGGGAAAATAGTATAATATATAAATTGTAAATGTGTAAAATAAAAAGTATAAGATGTTAAATTGGTAACTAAGTTAAATAAAATACTTAATTGGGTATCATTAATGTTCTGTCTTATAATGGATATCAATACATAGAGTAAGCTCAGTATTATTTAGATAACTGTATTCTGTATTCAACATTCGACGTATTAAAACTATATGATATAGTTGTCCGATTAAAGCCAAATTTGGTCTGGTTGTATAGGATTATATAAAACACTTACTTTGAGAGTTTGGTTGAGGTATACACAAAATCAAACAAGTTATTTATACTTAAAGCTGATTGTATGAATGGGCAAAATATATATTAAAATTAAATTAAGTAAATTTTCAGCCTACCTCTTTATTTTATATTATTACTGTTTGTTTTTTTAATTTTTGTTTTGCTTACTTTGCATCTGATTAGATTATACTTGTTTTACTGTGAGTGATTTTTGTTTGTGGTACCGAATGTCTTGTGCAATCGATTAAATTGCTTTGATAAATGAATCACAAAGGTTTTTCCCTTAATAAATTAAAAACTTTTTCTTCGTGTTGCTAAAAACTTGTGGGGATAGTTTGATACGCAACTCGCAAGGATTCAGGACCAAGCGACATGAACAGACAAAGATAGGGCGAAACGCTCTTACTTCTGTCCTTCCGTCCGTCTGTCTGTCTCTCTGTGGCTGTGGCTGTATCTGTGTCTGTGTCTGCATTTCAATGGCTTCTCTAAATCAATTGCAAAATCCCAAATCACAAGAATATGTAACATACAGCAGTAAAAGCAAAAAACGAAAGCCAAAATGGCCAAAGGCAGCCAAAGTATATCGAAAATGACTTTCAGACACAAGTCCATATAGAATATAGTAGATATAGAGATAGAGAAAGGGGACTAAGGGATGCTGGACTACTAGGCCCCTGTACAGGATGGGATGCCTTTAACGACAAGGCATGCATATGTGCCAAATACTTACGAACATGACTGTAGATGGGAGACAGAAGCTAGGGGTTACAAGGGGAGACTATTGCTACTTTAGCCTTTACAATCTAAACGTTAATGGTCTGTCAATTATCGCCACCCAGTGAATGTAACGATAAGATATCGCCCCAGGCATAAGACATTGCAGACACACACACACACACACTCACACACATGAGTATGTCTGGAGGGTAAAGTTGTGGATAAGAATGGGGATGGGGATGACTGTGATGGCTGTTGAACACTTTAGTATGTACATCATTTAGTGAGAATTAGTTATGGACATACACCGCACTGTGCCTTCTTCAACTTGTTCATCCTCTTTGGTAACTTCTTGGAATTCAATGCTTAGTAGAAAAAGTGCCAACAGGGTAGCGTCTGTCGTTGGGTCATTTCCTTGGCCAGAGGTCAGCTCGTTGCCCTTTTTACATTCGTATTTATGAGGAATAGCCAGGACAGCACAGTACAGCACAGCACTGTACAGGACAAGACAGCAGGACAGACAACATTAATATGACGACGATGGCGGGGTAGCTGTTAAGCACATCATAAAATGGCAGACTACACTGAAAGAAACTAATAGGATACCCATATAAATCATTTGGAATTAGCTTGAAACGAACCTTACTCATTCTATTCACTCAATTCGACATTCAAAAAGTATTCATACTTCATATTCATATTCATATTTTGTAGGCACTTTCATTGAATCTAAATAAACTGGGAGGCACTTCATGTGATGATTTGTTCACAGTGCATGTAAACACTTCATATGATACACTCATACACATACACTTACTGATACTCATAGTGCGTATTCGTATTTCTATTCACATTCGCATTCGCATTCACATTCGAATACTGAGTGTCCATTAGATGCTGATGATGAGGATGGGGATGGGGATGGGGATGGAAGTTGTTGACCATTGCGAGGGAACAACAAAAACTACTATGCATTTATCTATTTAGACGCTTTTAGTTAGGTTTTGGTTTTGGTTTTGGTTTCGGTTTACTATTTTCTTTTTTTTTTCTTCTGTTGTTTTTTTGGAGAGATAGAGGAAGATGGTTGGTATCTTCATGAATTGATTTGGAGTCGAGTCGAGTCGAGTCGAGTCGAGGCTTGGCCTTTGCCCTTCTGTGAGTAACTCGTAGCTTCGCATTTTGCTTTCGTTATTTCCGCAACGTTCCATTGTTGTTCTTGTTTGTCTTGTGTAAGTATTTTTATTTCTTTTCATGCTTATTGGAATTTTATTATCAGCTCATATAAATGCAATAAAATCTTGATATATGTACAATGTACACATATACAAGTACACCAGCGCACACATACCATACACATACATATGTACAGATGTGAGTTCGTTTCATACAGTGAATAAATGCCAAAAATTCAGTCATGTACTGCCAATCGACGCCCAAGTGTCCATACTCGTAAAACGACGGCAAAAGCCTGAAAGCCAAAAGCCATCCATTCCTCTTCAGACTTTTTCACAATCATTCGATTTGATTTTCAATATTACAACATGCTGAATGAGAGAGAGAGAGAGAGAGAAAGAGAGAGAACGAGAAAATGATATTTACATTCCTGCATCCAAAGTGAGTTGTGGCCCAGATACAGTTGCATTTTCCAGATCCAGATACATTTTGAACATGACATTTATTTGATTCTGGACTTTACTCTGTAGAAAAACTACTCCAAGTCTACTGTTGATTAATTTTTTGAGCCCCGTCTAATAAATTAAGACCTTGTTTTCCGTGCGAACATTTAGTCGAGGGAATATACAATATGCAGTATATCCTTTACCTTATATCGATATTTGTTTTAACTATTTCTTACCAAGTCCACTTTCGACCCGACTAGATTGGATGATGAGACTGAAAATGTTATTTGACGACTTTACCTTTATTATTATTCTCGGGGTTCAAAAATAAAGACAGGTTTAGTTATTTTCTTGAAATATTTTCATTTTTGTATTTATTTGATTTATATTCTTCACTTTCCTCGTGCTATTCTTCAACTTTTCCTTTTCTCATTTTGCTATCATTAATGCTATGGTAATTATGCTTGCATAAAGTCGAAATAGTTTGCTTTTAATTTTAAGTTGGGTCCTTTTGCAGCCCACACACTTATGAATATATATTTGTTATATTTATTTAGGTTCGATTAATTCTAAAAAAAAAAACAACATCATTGCTTTAAAATAGTTTCCATTTTTTATATTCTTGTTTTCTTGTTTTCTTGTTTTTTGCGATTTTTTGTTGTGAACATGTTACACAATTTATTTCTATGCATTTTTAATTGTTGCTGTGCTGCGTGGTTTGTATGTGTTTTTGTTGCTATAAGTACGTACGTTATCCTTTGTTTTTATTTTTGAGAATTGTTCCAGTATTTTATTTAGCCTCTTTGTTATTTAAATTGCCTTTTAGGTTACATTACACATTACACATTGAGGATAATGCGGAGGGATCTTAAAAGTATGATTTTAAATATACAAATACGTTATGTAATTAAAAAAACAAATTTAACAATCAATCAATTAGCATAATGCAAATGTACAATTAGTTAATGAATTCATTCATTAATGTTAAATTCAAAAAACAAACTCAAAACTTAACAACACTCGTACGTATATAATATATATTGTTGTGTATTGATTCAAACAACCACCACACGCACATCCATCTATTCAGCTATCAATTTGTCTGTTTTCCTGTTTACTAATGAAACTTTCATATCTCTCTCTTTCCAATCTCTTCTATAACTAATAAGCGTTTCTTTGGAAGAACTTAACTAAAGCATTCGTCATAATGCTTTTGGTTTGTTTGTTTGTTTGCTTTGGAAAATTACTGACTGATACTTAATTATACATTCAATATTGCACAATATCCTTACGTGTACTTACGTCCTAGGGCCTAACATATCTAATGCACCTATAAGAATCTCGAGTATTTTAGAATTCATGTTCGCTATGATTTCGGAAAACAAAAATGTTTTAAAAAAAAAATACTATGATTTCAAACGTTTTCTTTTCATTATTTGTTTGTTCTTCTTTTTGTTTAGGAAAGTATAAAAATTTGTTGAGCTTTTTCTACTAGGTTCCATAGTTATGAGCTGGAAACGCTTAGCCTAGTCAACAACTAAGTACTTATGCAGTATTTTGGTATTATTTCAGTATATCCTTTTTTGGTATTTTCTTTATAAGTAGTATATTGTTATTTTCAATTTTACATTATTTGTCACATAGAAACAATGAAGAGGACGGTTATTGAAATCAAGGACCAAAATCTGTCTGAATGTGTGTAACAGTGTGTATGTGTGTGTGTGTGTGTGTTAACACGATACCGATTCGAATTCGCGTCCATTTTGTTTATTTCTATGGTTGTGAGCAAGGGGCATACTCCAAGCAGTTCGAAATGAAGGCTTATCGTTTGCATAATCCATTTCATAATTGTTGTGTCTAGTTTCCATCTAGTTTGTAGTGTGTTTGTGAATGGTAGAGTTTGTGTGAGTCAGTGTAATTACGTGTGTTGTGATCCAGATCCAATGTGGTCAATTCTTAGCTGGTTCTCTATATGTCAATTCAGTATATGCGAATTCGAGACGGAATCGTACACATTTCGGTCCGTGTTTCAATTCAATTTTCAATATCATTATATCATTATATGTATTTCAAGTAGTTATTTATTAAGTATTTCCCTGGAGATGAGAATCGTATGCGGATGCTGCTTACCTCTATTAATTTTGTAAGCCTACGCTGTAGATACCCTGATGCAACTTATAGTGTAGTTTATTCAAGTACCAGTACTTACTTTAAGTACGGGTAAGCTTCATTTAAATACATACATATGCTTAGTGCTTCTGCTTACTTCAGCTATGGGCAAGTCCTTGCATGTAACAAAAATACTGACTGAGTACTTTTGACATTTGTTGCGCACTTGGTGCGCTTTTTTCTTTTTGGTTGAGAATTAAGACTTACCTATCGATAATTATTTATAAATACGAGCTTAGACTAGTTTTAAATGCGCTTACATTTTACTTCTACATTCATACATATATTCTGACTTTATTTTGATTCATTTCAGAATAAAACCAAGGAATGTGCTTCAAGCAGACTGAATTAAAGTCGGCGCCATTTGAAATATGTATTTTTCTTTTGTGGGGCTCATTTGTTTCTGTGTGTGTGTGGATGTGTGTTTATGTGTGAGTGTGTACAATATTGTTGGCCAAGTTTGATTACGAAAATTGTTCCACAAGTTCTGGAACTATTCCCGTATGAAAGTTATCGATAAACAGCCAAGTAGCCAAAGCATTTCACTTTAGTTGCATGATAAAACTACCGATCTGATATCGATAATCAAATTTTTATCAAAGTATGGTAATAAAGGGATTCTATATATTGATGGCTACTTGAATTAACTAGCTTATCGATAAAAATCATACCCGTTCCAGTCTTAGACCTGAAATCCGTGACCCATCCTCTAGTAGATTCAAATCGGCTTAACAACTCGGTGAATTTGTGTTCGGCGCTGACTTTAAGACCCTGCTTTGGATTTACTCTATCAATATGAAATTATATTACTTTTTTATACAGATATATGTATGTCTGTACTCCTTAACCGATGGGCGCACCTTATCGCTAGGAGGGGACATGTTATCGATAACATTTTTGCTACATTTATTAGCAAGTATCAAAATAGGGAGGCGGGGATTCCAAAGTTTCTAGCATCTTTGTATATATAATTATATATTTGCTTCTGGAGGATATGCTATGCCAACGTGGGATTTTTGCTTTTCAGTTTATCAAAAAACGTAGACTTCATTTTCGTGGGGGCAGTACAGTGTGTAGATGCAACAACTACGACGGGGGCCACAAAATTGATTAAAATTCATAAGGATTTTCAAACTGAATGTGTGATATGTTTGTGGAAGTAATAACTTATGTCTTGTCTATAGATTTTCTGAAAGCGGAGTATTCTATTTGCTAAATGATCTCACATCATTCACCATTAATGGGTACAACTGCAATATATGTACATATGTACTTACATTACGTATACGTAATATAACTGCATATGAAATTAACTAGAATTAGACATTAGCTAAATGTTTAAAATTGTTGCCTAGCCTACAGCTCATAATAATGCTCAACATACATTTACAGTACATACAGTTTAGATCAAATCTTAGACACTATTTACAGAGCTATATACATAAACATAACGACTATGGTAAATATATATTATAACTGTACTTATTTAGTTAGTTACATATATGTATGTATATTCCTTACTTAAGTAGATTAGATACAAGTGAGTATGCTTATTCGGTTGAGACTACTAACAATCTTATGAGTCTAATTGAGTTTCGAGCTTTGAGTTCAATTTAATTTGGTTGCATTTGGCACAGTTCGAGTTTAGAGTTTCG
Source organism: Drosophila neotestacea (assembly GCA_035044365.1). Lineage (NCBI taxonomy): Eukaryota > Metazoa > Arthropoda > Insecta > Diptera > Drosophilidae > Drosophila > Drosophila neotestacea. Next base: position 1,822,050 of record JAWNMD010000799.1, read on the forward strand.
ACAATCGATTATCGAATACCAATTATCGTGTTTATACAATTTTGATGAGCAGACAAAAAACAACATTTTAATTATGCTTAATTTTACACTCTTAATATTCTCTTAATCTGCTTTTGTTTTTATCCTTCTTGTCGTTCTCGTTATCGTTATCGTTAGTGTTGTTGCTTTTAATAATCACCCCATATGCATGATCTTTTTGAATGCCTTACGAAATTCGGGATTGAATATCGTATAGATAACGGGATTGACAAAGCTATTGATATAGCCAAGCCAAGTGGTTAGCATAAAGGCCGTCAGACCCGGCCGGCAGTCTTTATCGAATTTGGCGCACATTGCGTCCATAATGTTGCATGTGAAAAATGGCAGCCAGCAGAACAGAAAGACACCTTTAAACGATTCCAAAAACAACATGGTAAACAAAAAAGTTCAAGCCATTAAATATCAGATTCCGATTGGTTTCCAAAATGAAAAGTTGCTAGCAACAATTTAAAATCTAAGTTGGATGGTGGGTGGGCTTAACCTCGACTTACCCAAAACGATGGCCAGTGTTTTGGTGGCCTTGCGTTCCTTTTTGGCCGACGATTTTTCGCGTTTCTTTTTGGAGGCCTTGTGCACCTTGTATATCGTGAATCTACGCCCATAGAGCGCATGCAATCATCCCGAGGACCCACAGCAATACCAATACCAATACGGATACCAATACCAGCGTCAGGATAATAAGCCACAGAAAATAGCATTCCATGTTGCATGCAGCAGCGTGAGGCAGAGTCAAGTGGAGGAAAAAGAACAGAAAAGCACACGAATATTATGAGTCGAGGTGAGGTTGATTTTGGATTATAGCAATGGAAACGTCTGTTGGCTGTTGGCTCTTGAGCTATTAGCTAACCTTGACTAATAACTGCAATTTGGTCAAGTCCCGTTACTCACCTTGACGCCTGCGAGTTTTTTTTATCCTTGCGCGAGGACGTTTTCGATGTGGTCGATAGCGTGGAGTCGTTGCGTGCCAAAGTCATGGCCTCCTGCACTCCATACCGTACAAAGGACAATGGCTTCATGGCAACGCTGCTGCTGTAAACGCACACACACACACACACACACACACACACGAACAAAAAAAAAGCAAACGGAAAACAATTGGTCAGGATTTGATTGATATTAAGGCAGCATATTGTTAGTCTACACTAATTGTAACAGAATCATAATATTAATTCTAAATTATAATTATTATAATACTATATTTTAATGGTAATCAAAATCAAATTGTAAAATAATAAGCAAACAAAATTGTAAAATTATTACAATAAATATATTATGATATGTATTATATTCTACATAAGACAAACCTGAGAGCTGGCTCGCCTCGCTTGGGCGAGTCCTCGGCGGTGTTCCGGCGACTGCTGACACTGGATCGCTGCAAGGTGGCGCCACTGGGCACCGGACTGTCCGGCGGCGTTGTGCTGCTTACGGCGGCACCAACGCTCACTCCTGCAAGGACATCGTCAACGTTTGAAGCAGCATAACCAGAATCATGATTACCATTCGGATCGGCAACAACCAGCTGCGGCTGTGTGGTGATCTGTGCCACAACGCTGCTGTCACGAGTACGATGATATCAAATGGGATGAGTATGGTCATGGTGATGGCAATCCGGCAATGCCAATCAATCAAAGGCAGACCGAGAGTCATCCAGTCAATGGCAACAGCAACATCAGCAACAACATCAGCAACAACATCAGCAACAACATCAGCAACAACATCAGCAACAGCAGCAACAACAGTAACATCAGCAACAACAACCAGAACAGCAAATTTGAAGAGGCAAGTGGAGAAGAGAAAACGAGGCGCAACGTCAATTAAAAACAAGGCAAAAATTGAGTTTTAATTAAGTGACGCATTAATTGAATTATTGAGATTTATTTTTCTGCCCTGACCCTGGCCCTGGCCCTGTGCCTGTCCGCGGAAAGGTGGGTCACTAAGTGGACAGTGAGCGGTCAAAAAGAGAAAATGATAAAGAAAATGAAATAGAAAGAGAAAGAGAGAGAGAGAGAGAGAGAGAGAGGGCAACAAGAGATTTTTCCCACTTATGTTTCTTCGCGGCAGCCCTTTGGTAATCGAAAAAGGAAAAGTTTTCAATATGGTTTCGTTCGTTCGGTCGTTTGTCGGGTTGACCACTTCATCTCAGCCCCTTTTTCGTCTCTTCTGATTCCTCTTTCAACGGCCTATCAATAATGGTTTCATTTCATGTCCTTATTGGATTAAGTAGCCCATCAGTTCGCTAATTGACTGTGCTTAACATTCCCCTTGTATTTTTGCCACCATTCAACGTCATCGGTTCCCTTACCAACAAATCCTTCAGCTTATTCAAGTGCCCAACCAGAACCTAACTCTACCCGAGCCCATTCTAACTGATCAAGTGGTTCCATTCAAAAAGCATCCTTTGCATTCAATCTCTCTTTGAACTGACTCACTGATTGGCACTGAGTTAGAAAGCCGCATTCTTCACAGTAGTTACCCCAACAAGAGGGCCCAAATATCATGGAATTTCAAACTCAAAAACCCCAAATTGACGACAAAGTCGGCTTTGTTAGTGTGCATTTTTAGCTTAAAATTGTTTCTGTCGTTTTTCGATTAAATTCAAAGTTTCATCCAATTACCACTTGTTGCAACTGGTAATAAAGCTGTTAAGACGAGAGTAACATTGTTATAGTTTTCAACCCAACTTATTTTCATATAAGTATGTCTGGAAATAAAAACCAATCAATTACTTTCCCTAAGCTTCACAGCAAAACTGATTTAGTTTTACTTGCACCTTTATATCTTTTATAAATTTTAAACTTTATTAATTATTAAAAATACAATTACAACGTGTGTAAAATTAAGAGCGCACTTTCAACTCTACTTTCATTTTTCCTATTATTTATACTATATGCAAATAGCGCTTTAACCATAAGATATACGGATTATAGTAATACCCTGATATACTTTAAGATAACTGCAGCTTTAATCAGACTAATTAGAGTTGATAGACTAAAGCAAATTGTTTGTGAATCCATTGCTCGGTTGGTAACAAAATCAATAAATTGCCGAATCCCTTAATGTGACAATTGCAATGGATGCCAAGGGAGCTAGTGCCAATTCAAGTGCAAGTGGTATTCCCAACTCAGCCACAGATGTGGATCTATTCAGAAAAGGAAAGAAAGGGAGACAGAGAGCTAGAGAAAGAGACTCTGGTTGGAGGATGAAGGATTCTGAGTGCTCATTTTGAATTTTCATTTTATTGCAGCGCGTGTGAATTTAAATGAGTTTACCGACAGTCGAGCATAGAGAGAAAGGGATAGAGAGAGAGAAAGAGAGCCAAGAAGTTGCAATTACGAGTACATTGACAATTTTCTTTTGGCTCTCACTAAGTGGAAGTTGGCACTAAATGCATTGGGAGTACTCGACCAATCCCACTCGATGCTCAGAAAGCCAACTCAACCAATTTGTTGTGTCAGCATCTGTCCAAAGAGCTACTCAAGCTCTCCGAGCTGCCTGCTTATCTTTTACGTGCCGCACGTGGCACGTGGCACGGTGGCACTTGCAACTAAAATCTGGTCACCAGGTGAACCCAAAATTGGGTAATACACTCACTTAAATATTCTGTACTCTACTTTGCCAGATCTCTAAAGGTTGCATACAAAATTTGAAAATGGAAATTGATTCAGAAATTGGTGAAAGAAAATTACAAAATTGTATGAATATGAAATGTGTTTCGTAATATTTATATCAAAAAGTAAATATAATTTAAGAGTACATAATAAATAAAAATGTTTGTACGCAAACTTTTTCGGGACAATAACTTTTCATTTATGAAAGGGTATTATGAAATGATTATAAATGTATTCGTAAGTAAAGATATACAAAAATAAACTTAATTGATTTGTGTGTACAAGAGGATTTCTTCATTATAGTAATTGTTTATTATATACTTGACAAATAAAAATGTATGTAATTTATTATAATAATTTTTCCCTCTCATGTTTTGATAACTTTATCAAGTGTAAGTTGAAAGTATTTTCTTTGGCTTTTCTCGTTTCGTCATATTTTCCAATTACTCAAATCCAATGAATGTTCAATCGAACAACCTTAGTTCTTTATCATTTTCAGAATATTGCAATCCCTTTTCAGTTAGCGTTAGCTTCACCGTTACTGTTACCGTTACCGTCCACGTTCTCAGTTACCTATCACAGTTTTACCAATTTTATGGCTGGCGCAGTGACGTGAAAAGTGCTGGCATCACAATTTCAATTGGATTCCCTGCATACCTTGGTTTTTGTTTTTGTTTTTTTTTGTCTTGGCTTGGCTTGAGTTAAGTGTTGACTTTGGCCACTTTGTTACTTACTTGCCGGTCTCCTCGACAACTGTGGCGAGCATAAACTCAGTCGACTTATCGTTCACAATGACATGACAATCATCGATATCGGGTGATATAGCATTCTCATCCTCCTCCTCATTTGAACCACTGGCGGTATTTGTGGCCGGCTCGTCAGGCATAATGCGGCTTGCATGCCGGCTGCTATCAAGTGCCGTCTCCGCCAGGCGGCGTGTTTGTGCAATGTTCTCGATAACGCTGCCTCCCGTTAGTTCCGACAGATGGGGCTTGCGGGCAGCCCGTTGTTTCCGAGCACGGCTCCGTAGCGCCTGCAAAAAATGAAAAGAATGAAAAGAATAGAAGAAAAGGAAATGGTAAAGGGTAAAGGGAGAATTGTTTAGTATGTCTATTCAAATGCTGTGCTTGCACTTTTATGTTACACTGTCTCACTCCATTCATAACGTCACGCCCAGCTAATGTGTGTAAACAAATCTGACATTGTAATTTAATGGGAAATTGTGCATAAATCAGCAGACTGCGGTATCGATAAACTGCATGAGTATCCAATCAAAATTGCCAATGACAATCCAAATCCAAATCCGATTTTGATTAGCTTGTTTACTCGTATATGTATACATATGTTCGGTATTGTTTGCTCACCTTAAATATGTTCCAGTAGAGAAATACCATGATTATGCATGGTATATAGAAGCTGCTTAACGATGAATACAGTATGAAGTCGGCGTTATAGAAGGCGCATACATCCGGCTCCCGATTGGGCGTATTATTCAGTCCCAAAACTATCGGTGACCCGATAGCTGCCGATATCGCCCACACCAATAGTATCGTAAGGCAAACGCGGCGACTGTTTTTGTGCTTGGCATATTTTATTGGCTGTGTCACAGCGATGTATCTATATCGAATAAGAGAAAATGTTATACAGAATGCAGAGAGAGAGGGGATAGAAAAAAGGGAATGCGTTCCAACCTGTCTATTGAAATGGCAACTAAATTAAATATCGATGAAGTAGAGCATATCACATCCATGGCTATATAGAAATCACAAACAACATTAGGCAAAGCCCATGCACCATTCACCTGTAAAAATAAGAAGAAAACAAGTAAATCATCATTCCTGTTTTTGCTACAAACTTATACAGCATTTTAGAGCATTAGTGAAGACTTATGCTGTCTGAGTTCCTTGAAAAGTTGCAATGCAGTTAAGAGTCATAAATAGCTTTAAATACAACTGACTGTATCAAAGCAGCAGCATTGACATTTAATGTTTATTCCCCATAAATACTATGTATATATTCCTAGTCCTTCACCACCAGAAGTCTTAAAGATTATTTCTTAAATTATTAAACACTTTTCCGCAATATTTTTTTAACATTATAAGTCTACTTATTGAAGTCGAACTATTGAAATATAATATTTGTTAGTAAAACTTTATATATGTTACAAAAATAATATATCAATTTAATATTTTCACAGCCCACTGACAAACCTAAAGTGAATGAGTTGTGGTGTTTAGTTAAAAAAATACTTGAAATCAATTTTACTGTTACGTTCCCTTTAGATGCCTTCAAGGTGAATTTTGTTTTTTTTTATGATTATTATTCTTGCATCATTTAGGTAAGTAACAATATTCTCTCCATCCAAAGACATAAATTTCTATTGCTTGGCCCTTTTTGCAATGTCATTTTAGACAGGACCAAAGATGAATGGTTTCCATTTTGCAGTCGGGAATTGCCATCGTTGGCAACACAAACACATTTAACGATGTCAATTTGAGCCTAAGTGTCATATGGAAAAGCAATTTAATTTCCAATTGCCAGTGCCAAGTGTCTGTGATTCGTAGTGTTAGTGTGCAGGAAGATTCCTTCGTTATATATATAGTAGTAGTAGCTAGTACAAAGAAAGGCAAAACATACATAAATCCTGGACAACTGTCCAACAGTCCGACCATTGTCATCTATCAATAACAATATTCTTCCGTGCCCTAGCTACAAATTAGTTTTTGAGTCTATCTTACGGCGCGCATCTCAGCCTCTATGAGTATCTTCTTACTTGCATCTCTCCCGTCCAGAGTCCATAAAAACCTCAACAATAACGCAAGGAATTTCGAAAACCAAACAATTTGTAGCACACAAAGCACATAAAAAAATAACCCAAAGAAATGGAAAGGCATTGAGGATGATCAGGGCCAGGTTTTAGCTCATTGTATCTGTGTGTGAAACTGACAGGCACACACACACACACTCACACACACACACAAACACACTGCCACAGACATTCTTGCATCCATATTTCCAGCATTCCGGACAATGGTGAGGCAAATAAATAGAAAGTCGATCGGTTTATGTTTAAAGTAGGCAAACAAACTCAGTTGCCACCCACAGCAAAAAGTGCAAAATATTTGAGAGAAATACACACATTCACAAATACACGGTGCCAAAGTTTAGATGTGAAAATGAAAGTCAGGAGAAATATATATGTATGTATATATGAAAATAGCTTGCTGGGGATATATACTTAAGCTAAGCTGAAGGAGGATATACTCGTAGACGAGGCCGGACTAAAGCGAGCATAACAAAAGTTGAGCAGCGCAAAGAAAGTGGCAAAAACTTTTCGACATAAAGACATACGCACGAATGCTTTCATACACACGCACACACACACACACAGCCTGAAAACACACTCACACATACACACTCATCAATACATAACGTAACACGTAAGCTGCTCAGGAATTTTTACAGCGTTTATTTGCTTCCTGTTCTCTATTGTCGCCGCTGTTATTCTCCCTGTCGTTGGCCTTTTTTGCGGCCATTGTATGGCACGGATTACGTATACGCCGCGTTAGCAACTCAAGACTTTCGCCAAAAGCTGTAGCTATAATTTATAATGTATTGGCATTTTCTCGATGGGCATAGAAAAACTATTCTCCTATTGAAATACGCACATATACATACATAAATATATATTTTGCTTATGTATGGCGCCAACATAATGTCCTCAATTGTATCGATTATTGATCGTCTACTTATTTTGTGAGTGTATCAAATTTTGCTTTAATGCATATTTAAAAAACTGAATGCAAATATTCGTTCAAGAATTTGGCATCTTAAGTATTTCAATGTCAGTTGTGTGCACATGGTCTGCCTTTGACCCGATCTCATTTAAAGTTCCATCATAGAACATTTCAATATAAATGTCCAGACAGGACACGTTCTTAGCACACACTTGAAGTAACGGCTTATTCCTTATTCCTTATGGACTGTTCAAAAATGTTCAATGGCATTCAATTTATGTAGATTTTCGCATAAGTGAAGGCATTTAAAGTTAGTCGAACGTTTAAATCGACTATTTGACTGGCCCTCAACTGCATCCATAAGGAAATTTCAATGCTTTTTCTTTCTCTAACTCGTTCTCCTTCTTTTTGCTCTATCTCTTTCTGTGTGTGTGTGTGTGACTTTTGCAGCAAGAGAGCATAAAATAAATAAATTTATCTATTTGCACAGTCAAAGGCGACCACATACAAAAAACATAAAGGGACAAAGCCCCCAAAAGCGACGACGACGACAGCGACAGCGACAGCGACAATGAGAATGGAAATGGAAATGGAAATACGAATGGCTATAAGAATGCTAGCCATAGATGTGACACACACACACACACATACACGTAGAGGAAAGAAAAGCTACAACAACAAAGACACACGTAGCATTTTGATAATTGAGCTTCTGGTTTTTATGGCTTGCACGCAGATAGAGTTTACACGTGTGTGTGTGTGTCTGTGTGTGTCTGTGTCTCTGGGTGTGTGCGTGTATCCCCTTGTGGCAAGTAGCTAAAATCCTTAAGAGTATGCTACTTGATGTAAGTAACTACTTGTATAAATTCAGTAAAACTTCCTACTTACTCGTAGATGTATAAATATCCAAATCCCAAAAATAAACATATGACATTCATTTTGAGGGAAAAGAAATAAAATCGATTATAGAACTTATTAATAGACAGACTGTAATCCCTATAAATAAGACAAATATTTAGGGAGACTTTATTTGTTTACTCTAATCGATTGATTTATGTTAATCTTAATAGAAATAAATATAAATAATTTAAGCTAAAGTAATCGATTGTTTTGTCAGCATAGCAGTAGTAGAAGGTGGTTAACTGAATTTTAGATAAATTTTGAATTAATTTTAGACGAGATTTCTGTGAAATTAAAAAAACAACTAATTACTGAAATACTTGAATATTTTTGTTGCATATATGTATATGCAAAACGAATTTAAAATATTTATGAACATTACATTAGTGTATATTTTCAATAGATTGTTACTGCTGCTGAAATCGCATAAGGTTGTATTTTTCAAAATACAAGCGAGCGTCATCTATTTTATATTTAAAGTATAATATATTGAAAGCCTTAAGAAAATATTGGACGATTGAAGAAGAGAAAAAATAAGTAGAAGTAAATTAATATAAAGCACAAAATATTCTAGATTTATTATTTGATCGAAAAACAGAATTCAATGATTACAAGGATTGAGTTGAGGTGTAGTTGCTCTGACCGTTACAGTTATGGTTACATTTATAATTACAGTTACCGTTCCAGTTACCGTTAGCATTCCAGTTGAATTTTCCCAAATATGTCAATATCCCCGCAGCGATAACATTCTGGAGTTTTATAGGCTCTTTTGAAAACTCACAATTCACTTTTTGTTTTAACATATTTGTTGTTCTTCTTGTTTCATTCATTGCTGTTGTTATTGCTATTGCTATTGCTGTTGTTGTTGTTGTTGTTGTTGTTGTTGTAGTATTGCTGTTGTTGTTATTGCCGCGGGCATTTGCAATGTTCACTGGACAAACTGGGCAGATGAAACTGCTTTTAATTAAATTCTACTATCGGAGTCAGCGATGTTTATTGTTGCTTCTGGCAAGCAAAAGGACAAAGAACAATCACTGACGGGTGTGGGTATTGCTAGCTCGTGTTATTGTTGGGGAAAGGATGCAAAGAGAGAAAAAAATACCTAAGGGTTACAGTGGAGCATGCTCGACTGTGGCATGTCCTGTACTTACATTGTAAAATTAACAGATAGCATCTTTTTCTCTTTTTGTTTAATAACTTCAAAACTTATTGTTCGATCGAAATTAAAATTTCATGTCGTTTTCGAGCTACTCTAATTGATATATAAGCATAAACTCAAGGCCGCAACTTTCAATTGGCTCTTGTATTTTGAAATTGTAGATTTCGTTGAGATTTCTGTTTTGTGTGTTTACCAAGTGTGATGTCGCTATTTCTTATAGTGTCTGAAATCTAGGTATTCATACATAGATATGGACGTAGTCGTTGATCCAAATCGATAATATAGTACATATTTTCTTGGGTCTAAAGTCTGTTTTGAAGAACCTTTTTAAACATAATTACATCATGCTTTATACTCGTATAGAGTACAGGGTCGAAAAAAGCAGAAAATCTCCCCGTGAGTATTTTATGCCAATTTGCTTTGCAGCTTCCACATATTTGTCTCACTCCTGAGTGGCATTGTGTTGCTGAGGTTGTTCAATGTTGCTCTCGGGTTTGTAGTCCGTGGTTGCCATTGTTGCCATTGCAGCTGCAATTGTTGAGTGGCAGATTGGTAAGCACTCGCCTGTTTTGACTGCATTGGTCAGCTACTGTGTCTGATCATTTATAATTTGCATCTGCATTGTGACGATGACTGCAAATTTTTTGGCCATTGTCTCTAATCCGATTTCACATTAATTAGCCGCAATTACAGACCTCTCTCTCGCTCTCTCTCTCTCTCTCTAAATATCTCTATCTCTTGCTTACATGCGTATATATGTTTATTTGTTTATCTGTGTTTGTATTTGTTTTTGTGTTTGATTATAAACATTTGGCAATGGCAACACGAGAAGCCTCTCGAACGATGATGAACATGTTGCTCTATAAGTTCTGTGTTTATAAATTGTCAATTTTGCACACCTTTTAAAATGGATATTATCATTTCAGGATTAGATGCAGAAAACACTTATGATGCCATCGAAATATGTCATGTAATTGTTGGTAAGTTTCCATTAAAAATTAATCGATTTTAAGTTCGTAATTTATAAAGGCGTATACGTAATCTGGACCACAACGATAAGTAGACAACAAAATAGAGACTTCAGACATTGTTAAAATTATTGGATAGTTATAAAATAAATTCTTTAAATAGTAGAAATAACTGATTTAAATGGCAAAACTAAAACTCATATTTAAACGGCTTTAACGGCGTTCGAACCGCTCAATGTCTAAAATAAATTAAATGGTTTAGCGAATGAGGAAAATTAAACTTTTGAGTCAAAGATTATAAAAGAAAACAAAAAGAATATCCATTTAATATGGGATATTTTCGATATAGTATTTATTTTGTAATATACACTTTATATATATTTTTTTTATCTCTCTTTGGCTTTTATTCAAAGCTCTGCACAATTGCTAGCTAAATGTTGGTACTAAAACTAATTGATGTATCGTATTTAGGTCAGATTTATAGCCTACAAAGTCATTTGATTGTAATGCAGATCAATTTACTTTAAGTGAATAAAAATAAATATTTAAATGATTTAATATTTGTATTATGAAGTCGAATTAGTTTATAAAAGCTGTTCTTAACTATTTGATTTGACCTGAAAACTACTCGTACTCTATATCTATGGAGGATTATTCAAATTTGAAGAGTCGCAAATTTAACATTCTTCTCTTGATATGTGCTTTTTTGTTGACAACGGCAACAGTAACAGAAAAAATGGCAGTAGCGACCGCATTGGCAGCAATTGCAAAACGTCTAAGGTAATGAAGCGGAAGCGGAAACGAATTACTTTGTAGCAGTCGATGGCGCCTTGACCTTGTCTCTCTCTCTCTTTCCCTGTTAGTCAATATACATATATATTAATGAATGTGTATATGTATGAGTGTGTCTGGATGTGTCAGTATAAATGCCACGCTCTCGGGACATACCAGAGCATGAGCGTGTTTTCAGTTTTATGCAGAAATGTAGTCTCAGGTCCTCGGGTCCCTACGCACGTGTCACACGTTTATTGTTGTTGTTGTTGTTGTTGGGGATGTTCTTTTGCTTTCACTTCTACCTCTGCTTCTTACTTTTGTTGTTCTTTTAGTTGGCGTTGTTACTCCTGTCGGTTTTTTTTCCTTTTTATTTTTTGGGGAGTATTAAAAGTTTGACAGCCTCGAGCGTCTTCTCTAATTGCTAGTGCCTTGAAAAGGTGTAGTGGTAAAACTCTAGCAGCAACTTGGCAAATCTTTTTCAAACTGCAATTTAAATTGATTTTAATATTGGGTATACTAGTTTTTCAATGGTGTTTGCAACGCAAGAAATATATAAGGTTTCTTTAGTTCAATATTCATTTGATTTCACATTTGACTTATGCATCGCAGGCTTCTTTTAATTCGTTTTATAATAAATTAAAATTTTAATGTATCAAGATAGAAACCTCCTTCTTTATTCCTCTATTGAGGTGCTTTAATTAAATAAAGTGATTCTTAGAAATAGCTTTAAAATGATTCAGTTGGATTAACCAATTTTTATTTTGTATGGTATTAATGAATGGTAAATATGTAAAAACTTTTTCTTTTTATTTATATGTATAATCATCTTAAATGATACTAACTTTGGTTTTAAAAGAACTTTTTATCGTCTTGAATCGAAATTTAATCAAGTTATTAACTCAACGTAAAATTTGTCAAACTGAATTTGGATTTCAAATTGAAAGTTGTTATAATCTTTTTCATATTATTCTGTCAAAAAGTTTTTTTTTTAGAAAAAGTCTAGAGATAAAATTTAAAGGGCTGGCAAAGTTAAAAGTTTGCCAGTTTCGGGTTAGTTCATTAGACTGATTTGGCATTCAGAGTAGAAGTTCTAACAAAAGCGTTTAAAAATAGCTCAGCCATAAGTCTAATTAACTGCCAAATGGGGGTAAAGGCCGAATGTTCTGAATCTGGATCTGGATCTGGGCTTGAGACTGGGCATGGGTCTGGTTTTGGCTCTGGTTCTGGGTCTGAATCTGAATCTGAGTACGTGCCACAGGCAGTTGTGGGCGTGGCAATGGCGTGTAACCACGTCGTTTGGCAAGCAACTTAACTGAGTTTCCTTAAATGAGATGCGAGTAGCCGATTCATGTTTCAATGCCACGTGCCACAAACAGTTTGACCACACAAATACACACACATCTATACACACATACATACATATATTTAGATAGAAGAGAACTTTGAAATACTGACATGTGAATGCAAATTGAAGGATTGCGGCGAGTGCGAATAAAATCAAATTAAACAAAGGCCGCCGCATTCACAAAAGTTTCAGCATTAAAACCCAAATAAAACTGCAAAACTAAACAAAGATGCCAAAACATGAACATCATAATGATGTTGTTGCTGATGATGATGCTAATGCTAATGCCAATGTGACTGCTTATGTTGATGTGATATGCCTTTGGATTTGCCAAACCCTAATCAAAAAACTTTACGCTTTGCATGTCAGAATCGGACATAAACGCGGACTTTAGTTTTGGGCCAGAATTCTGGACTTTTGTATTCTGTATTCTCCTCTCTCCATTCTCAACTCATGATTATGGCCAAGTCCATGAGTCCAACTATTTTATGCGGCGCATAATGAGCATAATTTGCTACGTAGTATGTTCCCTTCCCTTCACTTTGTTTCCCAGTGCCTGCGGTTGCCCACTGGGGTATCCAAAATCTGTTTGAAGTTGAAAGCGTTTTGCGAAATATGAACAGCAGTTGAGGATGAGATTGGAGATTGAAGATGAAGCTAAAGCTAAAGCTACAGCTAAGGCTGAAGAGATGGGTACTGGGGTTGATGATGAGCCCAAAAGGGTTGTCAGTTCGTTATGTTCGTTCTTTGGTTGTGCTTTTCTCGGAAAATGTTTGCCTACTTTTGGTTTTATAATTAATTTTAAAAAGCTTTTAATGGCTGGCACGCGTTGCCCCAAGATGGCTAAACACCCGTCAAGCCTCTGTGGCTCCTAACAACGGTAACGGTAACGGTGACGGTGACGGTAACAGGAACAGTGTGTGGGTTTGCCCACTTGGCTAAAACTGTCAGTTCACCCCGAACTCTTATTTCCTCCGTCTTTTATCTAATACCATTCTGCCTCTTGCAGGGTAACTGCTTGATCCTTGAAACTGCTAATTGGCTTGCCAATGTGAACGGCTCTTTCAAATGGATGATATCCCAATGAAGCCATCAGTTTCGGAAACATTGTCCCACCTATTTTTATTGTGGGAACCATATCTATCAGTCGACCATTTAAAATGTAAGACTTTCCATGTGCTTTTGACAGCACTTGAGACAACCGAACAACAAACTTATCATTTATTTTTAGCAGTCCTTTAATTGATTCCATAATATATTAAATGGTTTTGACACTGAAAAATTGCTTTTAAGCTTAGATAAATAATACAGTTTCTGTTGCAAATGCGTTTTCCATGAAAACTAAATTATTCTGAATCTGATTAAAGTGGATTTTTAGAGAGGTACTAGGAAACTTGAGTCATTTAAGCTGAGCACCTAAGTATATGTGAATACATGATACTCTAAAAATACAAGCCTCTTTATTTGGAATATAAAACTGTGCAGCTATTGTAATCTTTTAAAATCGTATTAATCAATTAAGTATCTCATGATACCTGAATATAAAGGATATAAATACTCCACAAGCCGTGTAAGAATGTTCTTGGTTGTTAACTTTTATTTGATTATGTATTTGCTTAATGGTTTATTTCTATAATAATTATTCGCCTTGTTTAGCTTAAACTATATAAATGTCTTTATAGTTTTTATGCGCGAATGAAGTTTTTAGTTCCGTAGTTGAGAGCTTCCTTAACGGATGTGAAATGCCGGCCTTTTAGTGGTCTTTGATTTTATACGTTTTTCGTTTTTCCTTCCCAGGCTTAAGACTCATCTCAACTGGCGTTCATATTGTCAGACAGAGAGAAGCGGCTAAAAGCTGCTGCATTAAACGACAACGTCAACCACTTGAGCGACTACCCAATACTTGGGATGAGTTGCCTTTTCTGCTTTTTCTCCCCTTTTTTCCTCATTTCGCCTCTTTCGTCGTCTTTTTCCCGCTTCACCTAATCTTGTCAGCCTTTAGTTCAGCATCTGTTGTTGTGTTGGTGTTGTCAGTTTTGTTGATGTTTGTCGCAGCGAAACGACATGATAAACGAGTCAGCGTAAACGACTTTAGTTGGCAAGTGATAAACCAAGAGAAAAGAAAAAAAACAGAGCTGAAATTGGCAACACTCAGGACACTGACGTTGTCGTTGTCGTTGGCGTTGGTGTTGGCAACACAGCACCGGGCTCAAAGTATGCCATAACATTTGGCTTTTTATGAATTTTCATAATTTGGCGCATTCGCTATAATGCGGGAGATGCGGGGACATACAGACGTACTATACTATATTTATATACATATACATATACATATACATATACATCTGTATATATCTGGGTGGGAAGCTGCTTAGCATAAAAATGTCACAACAGCTGCATAAAAATGCTGCCAGGGATTTTGTTGGCATTGGCTGCCTTGTTTCTTGGTTTTATGCGGCACGCATATTACATATTTATATATGAGTATGTGTATAATGGGAGAGAACTGTATGTGTCTGGGCTGGCTGTATCCATGGCTGGGCGCGACTTTTGCCTATTTTATGAGCGCCATAAAAGTTTACTTAGTGGCCGAGCATGCAATGGCCAAAACCAAAAAGGCGAAGACCTTGCGAGGGCGAAAAGCAGCCACAAGAGCTGAAAGCCAAGCCGGCTCGCGTAAAAGCCATCAAATAATTTGTTTATGTTGCCAAATGCTGCCAACCAGCCAACCAGCCAACCCGCCAAGCAGCCATGTTACAGCTTTCAACCAAGGTCCTAGATATATTTTTCATTTAATATACATTAAATTTGTTGGTCTTGAACACGATATGTGCAACGTGTAAACTAACTGCAAGGAGCAGCACATGCATGTTGCAACCAACAACAACCAAACGAATTAAAGTTGTTAAGTCAAAAGTGTTGCCTACTTTTGCGAGGCACTTTGCAGTCGCGTTGAAAAAAGCGTTGCCTACGTTTGCGGGCAGACGTCACTCTTGAACAGGAAACGGAAGCAGGCGGGTAATCAAGTTAGTTTAGACTCTCTCCTTTTTGCCTGTGCCAACGAGAAACAGAATAACGAAGCGACATCGAACGAAAGACACCCACAAGTAAAAGCCCAACGACTATTAAACGAGTTTCGCATACATTTTGTTATGCCAAAGACAAAGTTAATTGAACTTGCTGCTGCCCTAATAGAGTAACATACACTTACTAACAGAGAAAGCGAAGCAGAGAGAGAAAGAGAAAGAGAGTGAGAGCGAGGAAGACGGCACTTGACGCTGTTGCTGTGATATCATATCAGGCGCGCAGGGCAATTAATTGACTTATTTATTAAGTTTATTGTGTGCGCCCAGCTCGAGTGTTTCTCTCTGTGTGTGTGTGTGTGTGACTGTCTGTGTTTGTGTACATATGAACGTGTGTTGGTGTTGCTAAAAGTACCATCTTTGGCTGTAACAACTTTAGTGTTCTCTGCGCCATTTTTCATAGCCTCGGACGCCCCCAAAGGCGATGACGAGGGCAATGTCTGCTTATATATTATGTATGTATGCATGTATATATATTTTAATATGTGTGTGTGTGTCTTTGTATACCTATATGTGTGTGTGTGCTACCGTGTGTATTGAGATTTTAGCACAAATTAGTTGTCATTAGCGTCGAGGGAAATTTTATTTTATGATGACTTTTTCTGCGCCTTGGCGCCATATTTTACCTCTAAATGGGTTTTACTTGACTCGCGCTATATATGACTGTCTTTTTGTATGTATGTTTGTCTGTATGTGTGTGTGTGTATGTCTGTCTGTCTGTATATTTTTGTGGGTGTAGTGAGAGCTTTGCATAAGCTTGATTGCGTTTACATGCTGTCGAGTTAAGACAACAAATTAGACTTTACTAATGATGACACTCAGACTGAAGAATCAATCAGTCTGGAAATCGAGGAGAGCTTCTGTTTCTTTTATTTTAAAAGGCGTTAACTACAAGCTCTTTCAATTATTTGCTGATTAATACAATAGTTAATACTCGTCAAAATAGCTTAAAGGGTCGCCAAATTGGAGTTTAAAGTTTACAGATGCATCCTTTACCACTGAACATAAATTATGTTATGTCTATTATTTAATCAAATGATTGATATTTGTAACAAATACATAAAATAAAAGTCTATTACAGGAAATAACAAAAAGTAAGTAAATGAATTAATTTGTAAGTTTACTTTTTATTTTAATAAGTTAATTAAATAATAAGAATTAAAATTGAATTGAAATTTGTACAAGCTCTAGATTATATCCGACTATGAATATTCGATGTGCGTAAATGATGTCGATCAAAATTGATAGCATAATAAATAATTGTTCTTCGCAGTCTGATAGTCTTTGTCTTGTTCATTAAATATTTATGTAAGGATAAATGCTTTGCTTCTTTGTAAGGAAGACAAATCCAACATGTTCTCTTTACTTAAACGTGATTCCCTGCTAAAACTATGAAACTCAGAGTACCTATCTAAAGAGATGCATATACTCGATAGTTTTAAATAATTTTGGGATTTTTCATTGGTTTCGGTAGCCCTTTTAATGCTTAAATACCACAAGCTACCCCAATCTACCAGTAACCAGCTATACAGCTTCTGTTGAGCTTCAGCTAAACAAAAGCCTGAAAAACCAAAAAGTTTTTTTCGGTACGCTTTTTAAGCTATCCTCTTACCCAACCTCTGGAAGACCCTCGGTTTGATTAAATGCCACGCCTCGCAATGGGGTTGATGAGTTGGGAGATGGGTGTAAATTTAAAGCATTGTTAATTATTTAAGTTGCAGATGCCCTCAGGCGAGGAGGGGCTTCATAGTGGTATTAAATTAGCTAAATAGCCCGACATGGGCTGGCACAGCCCTTGAACGGGACTTACGCACTCACACACACACACACACACTAACACTCTCGAGTGGCGCCACATAATTCGCTGGCATGTGGAATATGCGACCAGAGGAGGCTGCGGTTCAACAGGAAGTGGGCGCCTTAACTTAACTCTCCCATATGTGTGAGTGTGTGTTTATCTGTGTATGTATGTGTGTTTGTGTGTAGGGACCGGTAACGGTAAAGGCAGGGTTGGGGTCAGGGCCCTCGATAATTTTGATAGCAGCCATTTAGCTGAAGCCTGTGCACTGGGTGAATTTTCATTTCTCTTTTCTTCTTTTTTTTCTGTGTTGTGTTTTGTATTGTTTTTTTGTTGTTGCGAAACCTCAAAACGTTGCCGGAAAAGCGTAAAAGGGAAGAAGAAGCGCTACAGAAAGAGGGGGCGTCAAGGGGCTGCTAAGCGTATGAGTGTTGAAAACTTTTGTCGGTGGCCAATTTGATGCTCTTGGATTATTTATTTGAATTGATGTGCGGCCTGACTGAGGCTAAGGCTCAAGCATTCAAACTCACACTCACATTCACATTCACACTCACTCAGTGACTGTGACTCTGTCACGGAATCTGGCTGACTGCCACGGATTTATATAAATTTTCTGGTCGCTCAACTCAAGTGGCTGCCATTTGAACTTTTCTGCCACTTGAGCTGACTCTGTGTTTGGGGGCACATCTCTATCTCTATGGACCGACGCCTCCTTTGTGCATTTTCTCATTTTAACGCTCTACTTGGCCAGCAAATTCTCCTCTTCCTCTTTATCCTTCTCGTTCTCGTTGCCGTTACAGGCAACAAACAGTTCTTTCCACTGCAGTTGCCCCAATCATTGCAGCATTGCATAAATAAACAGCCGCAACATGAACAACTCCAACTTCAACTCCGAGTCCGAGTCCGAGTCCGATTCCGACTGTGTGTCTGGACTTGTATTGAGCTTTTTGGCTGCTCAGCTTGTTGTTTGTTTAGCCACTTGCAGTTGCCACTTGGCTTTGGCCTCGAACTGTTGACCCCAGGCACCATTTCCTATGCCACATGCCACATGCCGCATGCCGCATACAACGGTTGCAGATAAACTGACATGCCAATGACTGCTTTGAATGTCGATGTCATAATTCGTCATGTATTTCTATTTACTTGTCTGTCATTAAAACAAAGAGGAATGTAATAACTTTGTAAGGAAGAATTCTCTTCGACCCAATAAAATACATACTTTGGTATTTAACTATAGTAACTTCTGATACTTGTTTACTAATAAATAATACTAAGAGAGTTACTTCCTGAGGGAGTCTTTGATACATTTTTCTCTAAACGACAACTTAATAAAAAGTTGTTCAATAAAATTCGAAGATCACAACAAGCATTTATAACTTAAAAAAAAACAAACATGAAAAGACCTATGTATTATAGATAAATAAGAAACATTCCAGATATGCTTTTTTTGGATGGGGAGTTTTGAAAACAGGATAATGTGTTATATTATTTTTTTATTATAATTAATATACATACATAGATTAAGTTTTATCACAATTTGAAATATTTGTCAATTTATGGAAGCAAACACTGAATTATTATTTACATAACAATCGTTAAAGTAACTGATAAAAACATTTGATTGCAGCAAATAATGATTCTCAAATAAGAACAGAGCAGACATTAAATGATGATGTGTGAACACTATTTAATGTATATATTTATGTAAGTGTTGGTCACACGATATCCCATTGTCGAGCATTGTCGACAAGAGTGCACTTCAATTTGAATGCATTTTTCTATTTCATTTAAATGCTTCTCAAGTTGATATTGAGTTAAAGTTGAAATACTGAAGTCTCTTTAAGACATTGCCCACATTTTTACTTGGATTACCGTTCAGTCGTTCTACTTGAATTTGGCGTTATCCTTACAACTCGTTTGGTTTGTTGGAGCACTTCAAGTTGAGCTGTCAGACATTTGCCGGCAAAACCCTCTAAATGGCCATTTAAATTAAAAAACTTTCGAGCTCAACAAGCTCTACTTGCAGTTAGCACTTACCAACTCTCTCGCTCCCACTCTCACTCTCTCTCTCTCTCTCTCTTTCTCTCCCTCTCTCTTTGGTATCCTGACTTGAAACCGAAGGAGTTGCCACAACCAAAATGCTGTAGACCGAGTTGAAGCTAAAACTAGAGCTGGGAGCGACTGTCAGCGGCAGAGTTGAAGCAGTGAACTAAACAAGTTTCTGCTAGAAAACTCTACTATTTTTATTGCCCGACTCATGAAACAGTTTTCTGCAGCTTGCAGTTTGGCAGTTCCACTCGAATTTACTTAACTAGACTCAACTCAACTCAACCAAACTCAACTCTGATGTTTCGTCATGCCAAAAAAGGTCCAGGTCGAAAGTTTCATCGTTTTTCAATCTAATGCGTAAATGGTTTCTGTCAAGTTTAGAGCACGTAAAATATATGAATTTTTGATTACATTTCATATAATAAAAGTGAAATAAATAACAACTTATCAAAGAACACCATCTGCTCAACCGGATTATAAATAAATGAGTTCTATTTAAGTTTCATTACTTGGACAATAACTCGATACTAAAGCGAAGATTCAACAACAAGATCTAAATAGGTCAAACTCTCTAAATATGTCACCAAGTCGGGAATAGTCAAGTTCTACAAAATTGAAACAGGTAAATAAATATACTATCGTAATATAATTATATTATATTGTAGTTTGGACAGTCTAAACAGAAACTAATGGTTTCAGCTGATCGGCAAGTTATCAGCAAAGCGAAGAATTATTTTTTTACAAGCTGACAGTTTTAATGATTTGAAATATAAAAAAGATGTCTTGAATTGCCGAGCTAGTCGCTTTGGCTATAAAATTGAGTTGGTGTCGACCTTTCAGCTGCCATTGGCCAGTTGTCCTGTTGTCCTGTTGGCCACTTAGCTCTTTGGACCCCAATGAACCTGCTTAGCTCGGCGCTGTCTGCTTATATTAAACAAATCCAATCCAATAATTTCGGCTCATGCATAATAAAAATGCCATGGACAATAACAGAGGGTTTTGAAGAGGGTCAAAGGGCGGCCAAGAGGGGTGTGTTGAGTGTTGCGAGGGATGCAGTGAAATATCCCTGAAATTGGAATTGGAAAGGGAATGGGAATGGGATACAGAATAGGAGCCCAAAATAGGAGTTGGGGATGCGACACTTGCCTGTCACTGCCAGGCGACTACGCGACTATTTTAGCCAAAATATTTTTACATTTTTCCATATTTTTTTTATATATTTTTTTTTCTCTTCACCAAATGCTGACTAAGTGCCGCTGTCGCAGTCGACGTTGACGTTGACGGCGCTGTCTGTGCACCCTTTTTACTTTCATTGGAGCGCAAATAAATAAATTTAATGCGCCAACTGGCAAAATAAAGAAAGAAAAGAAACGAAACGAAAATATTTGTTGGCTCTTTTCGGACACTTGTGGCGGTTTGCTCTGAACGCCACAGGACGTAAACAGTCACGCACCCTGAAGCCTCAAACCCAGGCCAGGATTAGGGCCAACACAAGGGCATTGACGCTTCCCTTTATTTTTTGAACAACACACAAGTGTTCGACTCGTGTGTGTATGTGTGTGTGTGTTACTCTTTGTGTACATTAATCAGTTTATTTATTTTTTTGACACACTTGACGAAGATTGAATAAACTAATGTTGCCCAAGATAGAGCATACGCAGTGTATATCAATTGGAATTATTGAGCCACCGGGTGTCAGTGCTATTTATTGATCGTGTATCACTGTGGCATCTACTTACAAAGATCCAAAGGCCAAATTACAGCTTAAGCGCTTTTCAAGTTGCATGCAACCGCAGCAACAACCTCAACACAGCTGTAAACTGGTGCATACAAAAGCAATTAAGAGCGTCCAACACGTGTAAAGCAGGCAGAGACAGGGTAAAAAGTAAGAGAAAAGAAGATAGACAAAGAGTGAAAGAGAAGAGAGGGAGAACGACACACTCATGATATGATTATAGCAATGAACACGAACTGAACTTTAGACTAGGAACACGTTGACTTTGTGACCGCCTCTGGTGACGCCTCTTTTGCCTCTTGGCCCAGTTGCAATGCCTCATTTGTGAGAAAGGGGAAAAGGGGGTGAGGGTTGCGGATTGGTCTTAGCTTTGCCTGGACTGTGTCCCGCTCGTTGCATGCTTTTACACTGTCAATGGGGCACTTGAATGTCAACAAAAGCTTTCAACTGACATATACAACCACTTAAAATAGAAAAGCACTGCCCCAACATATACACAAGCAAACACACACACACACACACAAACTCACACGCACACGCACATGAGTGTGTGTGTATGTTTGGTTGTTTTTACCCGCGAGTTAAAACGAGCCAAGCTTCCAGTCAGACGGCACCACATTGCGTATGAGTAACATGTAGACAAGAGACCTAAACCTAAACCAAAAACCCAGTCGCAGTCTCAATTCACTGTCTGTTTGTCTATTTGTTGGCTTGTTTGTTCGAATGTCTGTTGGTCTCTCTCTGTGTGTCATAAGCAATGCGCTCTACAATAATTCTCTTTGTTGTTGGCCGAATCGTCAGCTTTGTCTCGACTCTTGTTGCTTTCTGTGAGCCTCAAACTCAACCTCAGTCTCCTCATAAGGCTCAGCGTTTGTCACCCGCCCACAGCAGTTGCAGCACAACACAGCGCACACAAACACTCACTCATTTTTATGAGTTAAGTGCTATCCACATTGCCATCACACACACACACACATACACACAGACACACACACACAGAGGGAGTACCCATCTTCATTCAGTTGAATTTCCCCTTCCAATTGAGAGTCCCGTGTTACTGCCCACTTATTGTGCTGTTGTTGACGCAAATCCTCTTAACTAAATCAATTTTCATTTGTATTTACGTGTGTGACTGCGTATGTGTCTACATACTTATGTGTGTTTGTGTGTGTGTGTGTGTCCTTACAAATACACAAATGCCCATGGACTTGGCCCAGGCTAAATAATTGCGCTTATATTTCGGATTTCTTTATGTCCTTTGCTGGCGCCCTGAAAAGTATGCTATCATTTTTTTCTTTTTCTTATATTTCACTTTCCCCTCGTAGCACTCGGCGAAAGCTGCGTGACAAGAAATTGTTTGCACTGAATTTTAGTTATGGCTCAAATAAATAAATTTGACTAAACTTGAATTCAACATTCAGATTTACAGTCAAGCAGGGACAGCAGGAGAAATAGAGAAAGAGAGCTGAGCAAACACAGTGAGTGATGAAATCTAATTGGAGTTAAGTTACAAATGCAGATTTCGTGTACTCAATTATTCCGGGTTATCAAAGGATTCTTTATGATTTGATCGAAATTAAGTTATTAAATATACCGTATCATATTCAAAACAATTTCAATTATTTCCACACATTAAATTTATGTAAAATAAAGGCATTATATAGTTATAGAAATGAAGATATATTATTTACATTACATCAGTTATTAAATTCAATTACGAAATTAAACAAAACAATTAATTAGCACCCTGTTCTTTATGACATTTTCCCTTGGCTTTATAAATCAAAATGCCATTCAGCAAGATAATCGATTCAGTTTTTCCAAAGTTATGCATGTTACGGAAGGCAACATTTTTTTAATTTATGGGAGTAGTTAAGTAATATTTAATTAAGCACTATGTTTCAAAAGTAAAAGGGTCGTGCTTGTCAGAAAAAAATGTGTAAGATGGTTATACATATGTGATATAATATTATTTGATTTATTTTAAAGAATAAGTACAGGATCTCATGCCTCGGTCTTGTAGGTGTAGCCTTTCCCACTAAATATTATTGAATAAGCATCAAATAATAAATCAAATCATTAAATATTAAATAACCAAATTGATGGTAGTTAGTTTTTAATATGTTTTTTTCTATAATCTTAATACTACTTTCTTTTTCCCTTTTTCTTGTATCATCTCTGGCATTCATTTCTAACAAATTGAATTAATTAGCATTGAATATTAAATTATGCCATTAATTTGATCGATATCATAGCGATATATCCATAAGTGTTTATGGGTGAAGAGTATGTATATTTGCTGGGTGTATTGGCCAAGTAAAATGGTCTGTTTCAAGCTCCTGGCTATTTGGAACAACTTCACATGCATATACCAACAACACTTCTATGAGTGTGTGTGTGTGTGCGTGTGTGTGTGTGTGTAAGTTGACATGTTCAGCACGTCGCAGCTGCTGTAACACTTCGTCAGTAATGCCTGCCAGCAATGTTCTCCCAATGTTCTCTGAATGTTCTCTCGATGTTTCCGCCACTTGTTGTTCTTGTTGTTAAACGCTATAATTGATACAGTGCTCTGCACCTGACACGCCAACATGACTCCATACCTATCCATGTGTGTATGTATAAGTGTGTGAATGTATATTTGTGTCTGTCCGTCTTAATGTCTGTATAGCCGACGTTCCGTCCGTCGGTCTGCTGTGTTTTCTGTGTGCAGAGCTTAATTAGCACCTGACACATGCACACAGATATAGATACAGATACAAGTGCAGGGTCGATTGGAAGGCGAAGCGCATTTAATGACAAGTTAATTTGCCACTGTAAGTGTGTGTGTGTGTGTGTAGGTGTATGGGTATATATATGGTAGCCCTTTTGGTATTAGAAAATCAACAGCAGCAGGCGGTCCTTTGACATTGGGTGAGTGTCAATTTAATGATCAAAATGAAATTAAATGAGCTGTCATTGTCGTTCACTGAAAGTATATGCCGTCTGTATTTGGGTGTGTGTGTGTGTGTGTGTGTAAAGCCGCAACAGGCGAATGTTGCTTGGCTTGCTCTTAAATATTAGTGGTTTGCCAATATCATCGAACGTCAATGCAAAACAAGCTATTTAAATGCAATATTACGTATACACAATGCACAATAGTCTAGGTATTCAATTAAAGATAATGTTTAAGTGTTTTAGTGCACACATGATAGAGCAATTAATATTAATAATAAACTTAATCTCTCCATCCTTTCCAATCCCTCTGTGTTTTTATTTCTTGCTCTCAGTAAACCAATCAATTTGTGATTATTTATACGCAATATGAACACTTTGGGGAATTCAATGAGGATTATGATAGAGAAAGCATCTTCTTCTCCTCTGGCCTTCGTTTTTGTTCTCTCTCTCTCTCTCTCTCTCTCTCATTCTATCTTTCACCCACACTTATTTTCTCCTGTTTCATTTGTTGCCATCTTTGAGGCAGTCAAGTTAAATCTACGTATACGCAATTTGAGGTATGGAAGACGTTTCTGAAATATGTTAGTGTAAATTATATTCTCCTTTACCTGCTTTACTACTTCCTCTTTAACGCTCTTAATAACTTTTCATTATTTTCTGCTTTCAAGCCATCATGAGTAGTTAATTTTTAAAGCATATTAGATTAAATAATCATTTGTCCCACTTTATATCATTTATTTCCCTAATTCTTTAAGTTTAATTTTAAATAAAGTGAGTCTTTTTTTGACATCTTGTGGCTTTTGACATTCAGCGAAATTAATTCTCGCGGAGCAAAGAGCGGAAGCAAATGCAAATTTGCAAACATTTGAAATATATACGCAATTCTTGCAATTTTTTTTTATTTATTTTTGGTTCGCTTGTAACAAGTTTTTACATTAATTATTGTCAACAGCCAATTGTTGGAAACTGGAGCTGCTTGGGAGTGAAGCGGTCGTATTTCTACATCCATTTGCCAGTCAGAGTCCATCTGTCAGTTAGCGTGCGGCTTTTGTTAATTTCATTTGACTTTCGAGCATTTTAATTACGCTGGACGACAGTTAGCTTTTTTCGCCTGCAACAAATGTCGGGTTTTAAAATTGCAATTGCAATTTGCAATTTATATTTTTCATTTCCATTTCCATGTTCATTTTTGTAACTACATTCGAGCGGAGACACTCGTTAAATAAACACACAATTAATTGTGGGCATCATGACAAATGCTGAGCTGCTGTCAATGTCACAAAAACTGCCAACAATTATGCAATTTCAGTCAGTATATGCTGATTTAAATGTGCATAAATATTACAATAACCGTATATGATATTCCGTAACGCTTAACTGTTGACAGCTCACCAAACACCGAACAACAAATGCCGTGTACAAAATACTGAAAAGCCAGCATCTTTCACCTTTCAATTTAAAAAGTTTCCTTTAAAGAATTTCGTAATTAAGTTTGTTTTTATTTTGCTTTTGTTTGCCACACACAAAATATTCCAATTTAAATTTTCATGCTAATTTTACATAAAATTTATATAAATTTTGACTTGAAAAGGTAACCAAAAATGACAGAAGAAATTGTTGGAATATTTACATAAATCGAAGTTTTAAGCGAGCAGAATCTGCTTTTTCATGTCGTCAAATTAAATAACTTTAAAATGAGTCTTTAAGATTTATAGCAATTAAGGTTAATTGACATTTATGTGACTGCAGCACTTTAATTATATCAATATTATAGTAAACTTTATACTAATAGAAATAAATTTATAAGAAATCAATAATTGAGCGACATGCACCTTATTTGATTACCTGACAAAAAGTTAAATTTAAGATCTAAATCGAAAAATAATAAAAAACCAAACCATAAATAGAAAATACTATTCCGCAGGAACAGCGGTTAAAATAAGGAATGGGCTTGAAGTCGAAGGTTTTTTTTTTTTAAATTGAACCTATTTATTTATATACTAGTTACATTAAACAACCAGAAGTGCTTAGGAAAAAATACGTTGACACAAATTTATGAGCTTCAATTGCCACTGTAGTCCGACCTTAGTCAACAATTTTTCAATTTGAAACACCTTTGACGTGAGGAAATCGAAATCGATTCTGTGTTCTGAAAAGCCTGACGCACTCTCCATTAATATGTCAGAGCGTAAGGTAGTCAGAATTGGTAGACAATTCTCCGTTGAGTTGTCTGGTAAAAGGTAATAGGGACTTGAGACTTGGATGCAGACGGACATGACAGACATTTAGGCTGGGAAGCAGTCAGTCAGTCAATCGAACAATCAATCATATGAAATGACAGCTACGTCGACTTAAGTCACTCCCTCTGTCTCTCTTTTTCACATTCTCTCTCTCTCTCTCTCTCTCTCACTGTCTCTCTACTCGGCTTTTTTCTTACGCACACATGCACATTGATTTATATGCTTGGGCCGCCAAAAATTGAATGTTATTGCTTGAATGGCCGCAATTTAGTAAAGAGCCTTGCCTTGGCTTGCTTTACCACGCACCCCCCTCCCCCTCCCCAGGTCTACAAAAACCAGGGCTACACAAACAATATCCACTCTCTTAAGGCGTCCTCGTTGCTTTTATTTATGAGCTTGTTTATTTATTAGATGGCCCCCAGACACTTGATAAAATTAAACGCAAATGGCCGGCAATTTTGCATTTGGCATTTTGATTTTGACACTGACGCATCCCCGTTCCCTGTCCCCCACCCCCTCGCAACCTAAACCCACCCCTATAAATGGGAAGTCATATATCTTAAAGCTGATAGCAGCTAACAGACTACTTACCAGAAAATAAACAGCGAATGGCATTACGACTACGGCGACCAGCAGATCAGCTATGGCTAATGACACTATAAAATAATTCGTAACTGTTTGCAGCGACCGTTCACGACAGACGGAGAGGATGACGAGAATGTTGCCGAATAGCGTTAGAATTGGAAACAGTATCAATATCAGCGCCCAGTAATTGTGGTCCACTATAAAAAAAAACAGAAGAGAATATTAGCAAAAATTATTAATCTTTATCGTTAACTAATAACTTACAAATATATAAAATGATTGAGCACCTTTGAGATCATCTTAGAATTTATATATAATACAGGATTGTCAGAGTTAAATTTCTATTTATTTATTTATTCAATGCAATTGCACTACAATCCAATTGGGAATGGAATAAGAAATATACCGATGTAATACAGTGAACACTATTGATATTTGATTGTGCTGGTTTACTACAACTTATTTCTCAAGGTAACATATGTAGAATTAATAATGCAATACAATGCAATTGGGAATTTAATATGGAATATGGAATATACAGTGTCACAATATTTATTGTGTATTGTTTGGGTTGTTTTTTTATGAAAAGCTAACAACTATCTCTGAAAGATTTTCATACTTATGATTAATAGTAAAACTAGTTGGAATCATATATTAACTTTGAAATGAATTGTGAAATTAAATTCAAATAAAAACTTTTATCTTTTTTAATACTTATTTCCATTAGTTTGTTGAATCAATTGTTATTACTGAAGTTAGAATAAACCGACAAGATATGAATAAATTTTTCATTTACTTAAGTAATAAATGAAGTATGCAGAAGCATTCTTATTCATTTAAGATACTCACCTCGGAGTTCATGACAGGATTCCGATGTAAAATTCAGCGTTGCGTTCGTGCAATTGGTTCGATAGTTTTCAATATACAGACTCGTCAGGTTCTGATCGAGGAGAACGCTGCTGGCCGTTGTCGTGCTGACTGTTGTGCCCGAAACCGTGCTACCATTATAGTTAGGAAAATAATCGTTAAAGTTCTCCAGCAGCAGCATAAATGAGCTGCCACCTGTGCCCGTACCAGCACCAGTACCAGTACTGGGACCAGTACCACTGATACCGCCACTTCCTGCACTCGAACCCTGGGCTCCACTTAACCAGACGCTATCCGTATCATAGCTGGATGTGACTGTCGTCTGATTTGTTATTCTTGTTGCTGTACGCCGCAGAAGTTCACTGGTGGCATCCACCTCTGAATCAAGGGAGTTGCCATTGAAGCCACCTAGGATGCCGTAGTCGGATTCACCATCACCGACATTTTCAAGAGCGCTCTCCTCCGCACTATCAATCAACGCAATGTCCTGTGCATCCTGCGATGACTCTCCATTCAGTTGTTGTTCCACAAAGTTACGCAACGCATAGAGACCAGTATCGCTACTGGTACTATTACTGGTACTACTGGTACTACTGCTGCTGGTGGTGTTCTGCATCTCGTCCATGTCCAGCGTTAGCCAGCTTAAAGTCTCATTGGAGCTACTGCTGCCGCTACTGCTAACAGATGTTGGTGTTGTGAGATTGCTGTTGCCGGCGGCACTCAGCAACCACTCGCTGATGTCATCGATCAACGCATAGCCGGCTTCTTCCGCCGCTTGCGTCTCGTCCAGCGCACTGGCGACCTCATCATACAGGGACAGATAGCTGTTTGGCGTCGAGGAGCCGACAACGCCAACACTATCACTACTACCATCCCCATTCACATTTCCTCCGCCTTCCGCCAGACCAACACCAATATCCTCCACATTGAACTCGGTTGTGCGGTTCTGCAAATGGCCGAGCAACTTTCCGGCCAACGTTGTTGTTGTGGCTTTCGCAATTGTTGCTCCCGTTGTTGTTGCTGCTGTCGCTGTTGCTGTTGCTGTCGCAGTTGCTGTTGCTGTTGCTGTCGCTGTTGTTGTTGCTGTTGCTGGCACTGCAACTGCGGTGGGTGCTGCCACCGCAGCCATATTGCTTTTCACCCTCACCTTCGCCTTCACCGTCAACCTTTGCCGACCACGCCCACTAGTGCGGCTGTGCCAGGGGCGTTGAGCACGCCGCACGCTGAGCGTAAAGGCAAAGCTTCCACAGCATATTGCTGCAAGTCACACTGCAAGTAAAACAAGGAAAGAATATTTCATTAATCTCATATATAAATATATGCATACATATATGTACATATGTATGTGTGTAAAATAAATATGCGTGGTTAGTCAGATGGTTTATCTTATTAAAGTGAAGCTTCACTTTCAGTCTGTGGTTCCACGAGTTTTTCCATGTCGGTCAATCAAATGTAGTTTAATTTTAAATTTCATTTGGTTTAATTTTGAAATTCACATTGTGCCGACTGTTAATAGTTTGACCATAAGTAATAAGATAATAAGACAATGGAAAAAAACTTGAACAATTACTTTTTTAGACGATGAAAACAAAATGAGCTCATTTTTTATTAACAGTCATTTTAGAAATGAATATTAATAAATGATAATGCTATCATTGTTAAAGTTATTCCTAAATACTTAGTTTTCGAATTATAATATTTGCTGATTTTCTTTTACTTCCTTATATCTGTTTTAATCATTTTTATTCTCTATTGCCGAGTAGTTGGTTAGTGCTGCAAGTAGTGGAGATTTGGGAATTTAATATTAATTGGAACTAGGAAGTTAGTAGTTAACTAACATTGTTACTGCCACTTGTCAAAGTCAGGGAGTTGTTCATTTGAACTTAGTCTGAGTAGAGGATAATTCTGTTTTCCTGGTATTTTGATTGACCTTTAAAATGCTGAATTGGTTTATTGGAATTTTTTCAATTTCATTTTATATTGATATCGTTATTTGCAGATTGCAGATTGCAGATTAATAGTTTACAATCAACAGTTTTATATGTTTTTTAACTGCATTAAATTTGTTGTAAATGTGTAATTAATTTGAATTCATGTGATTAATCGATTGGTGTAAAGTATTTATTTAAATTATTAAAAAGATTTGCAGGAAATGCAAGTGACACAGCTGGGGGCGCAGCTGCAAAAGTGTAATTGAAATTGCATTTAAACACACATTTATATATATATATACACACACTCACATACACATACATTCACATACATGCGTGTACTTCCTCTAATTGACGCTTCCTTTTGCGTCAATGCAATTAT
The DNA here is from genome assembly GCA_035044365.1 of Drosophila neotestacea. Classification (NCBI taxonomy): domain Eukaryota; kingdom Metazoa; phylum Arthropoda; class Insecta; order Diptera; family Drosophilidae; genus Drosophila; species Drosophila neotestacea. Next base: position 1,852,184 of record JAWNMD010000799.1, read on the forward strand.
CTATCCAGCTGTGTACTTTGCCGGCCCCCCGCACGTTTAATTAACTCTTTAATCAATTTATTGCCAATTATTCTACAAAAAGCGCCAGTGAAAATTGTATAATTTAATTAAGTTAGCAAAAGGTTTTTGTGTGTCACTTTCACAGCTCTCTCTCAACTGGCCTTGTCCGCAGGCCTTCCTTCAGAAACTCCCCAACCACTTCAGTTTCAGATTGAGAAATCCCAACTTCTTCTCATTTTCACCTCCCCCCACACCATCCCCCTGCTTAACCCAAACATGAGTCCTTCTAGGCTTGCTCCTCGTTATCCTCATTTTCTTCGTCCTGCTGCCACATTTTGCAATTTTCGCTTTTGTATTTGCCAATTGGCGCTGATTAAAGCCGTCTTAGTCATTGGCCCATAATTAAAAGATGGTTCGCTGTGTCCTAATGAGACCTGGCATTGTATAAGCACCTACTACAAAATGTGACTTCTATTGGGCAGGTCCTTGACTTGGCTTTCAATCTGTTGCCAAGGATTCGGCACTAAAGTTAAAAGTCAGCCAATATCCTGAGTCTCAGCAAAGTTAACTCAGTCAAGCTTAACACCTACAACAAATGGGGCGAATCTAATAGTACTCTTTCAATTACTTGCCTCCTTTTTTATCGATAGACATTACTACCCCACATTCCCAATTCCCATCGGGACAAAACTTCGTAGACGACATAGTAAATAAGGACAAAACGGACAGAAAAGAAATCATGGATATGATAACCTGATGTGGTTTAATTTTTCTTTTGTTTCCCCAAAAAACATTAGTGCTATAGTAACATTTTTAAGGGTATTACAGATCGTTAAATATAGCTCTAAAAAGATTATTTCATTCAAATTCATGATTACTATAACAATATATAATATAAATAATAAAGCGTTCTCATACATTTTTAGTAAAAATAACATAAATAAAAATTCAAGCTGTTTGGAGCTTTAATTGATTTAATTTCAAACATATCGTTAATTTCTCTCAATTAATGTTATTTATTCTTGATGTTTTAAGTCCACAAGATTGTTTTATATAAATGTTTAAAAAACTACATATTTGAATAGTATCTTCTATGATTAAAAAAGTCCCAAATATTGACTTTGTTGAGGAAAACAAGACTTATGTATGGATTATTTATGCACTATCCCGAATTTCAAAAACCCAAACTGAAAATCCGGCTAGCAGCTTTTATATTATATATGTACTATACGTACCATTTTATGCAAAAATAATACTGTTAAAGCGTTTGTAAAAACCATTTCATGACCTTGACGAAAGTTGACTATGAACTGTTCCGTATAAATGTAATAATACCATTTGCCTCAATTTACATTTATTCATCATTTTCTTCTCTCTCCATTTACTATCGATTGTCAAACGTTACTATCGAGTCAGGACCGATAAATTTAAAATTAAACGAATTCCCTTGACTGTAGACGCCTCAAGATGCTCTTTAGGCTGAGTGTCAAAATGATTCATCAAATGTGCGCATAATGTGATCGTAAGCATGTCATGGTGTGCGTGCTGACTACACATACATATACTATAACTATGTACGTGAGTGTGTATGAGTGTGAGTGTTTGTATTAGTGCTTGTAGTGTTGCTGTCTTATTGTGCCTTGAATTTAGATGCCAACAGATGGATACAGTTACCGCAGAGACGTGCCACATCAAAATCCGTGCCAGCTGGTAGTACCCTCCACCCCACTCTCTCTCTCTCTCTCTCACTCTGTCTTTTCTACCTCACCCTGCCCTTGGGATTTCCCCAAAAAAAAAAAGAAGGAAAAAGAAGTAAGGAAATTGTTGGCTCTAATGAAATTTTGGCGCAATACGCAAACAAGCAGCAAGAAAAGAAAAAGAAAATAATGCGAAAAAAAAGAAAGCAGCAATGGATAGTTAAGCAAAAGGAATAAGGAAAATCTTAAACAGAGAATGAGAAAGAGAGGTGTGTGTGTGTGTGTTTTGGTTGCCTTTTTCATTAATTACGCCAGTGGCAAGTGGCAAGTGGCAACAAGAGGGACAAGAACTCAACACAATTCAAGTTGGAACTGAACTGAGAACTCAAGTTGTGTAATTAATTTCACTTTCGCTTGAGCGATGCTTTTGAATATGCGACGACCGCACGCAATCCAGTAGCAACAACAACAACAACAACAACAACAACAACAAATACAACCACAAATACAACAATACCGCGACAACAACAATCGTGAGCCTAAATCGCAAGTTGAAACCGAATGAGAAATAGAGAGAGGGGCAAAGTGAGGTGCAACTGCTTATTGCCAAGCAACCTCAGCTCTGAGAGTGAGAGTGTCATTTCCTGTTGCTGGCACCCCATCCACATTTCCTCTACATCCTCAACATTCACCATCCCCCATACACGATACCCCATCCCCCTTGACACAGACCCAGATCGACCCGACCGACAACAAAGCTAAATGGCATGCGACCACATAATTTGGTCTTGTTTGTTGTTGCCTGGAATTGCTTTGTCTCTGCCATACTAATCAGCCTTGTTGCCATACTAATGGCATTATGATGGAACTGGCTCCAGTCGTTGCCCACTGTCAACTTGTCCAAATCTCAGATATATTCATTCCATCCCCATCCCATTGACACGAATACAATCAATAGCTATGACCAGAGTATTCACTTACACTCACATTCAAACTCTTCGATTGTAAATTCAATTCCAACTTCTAAGTTGTCGCATAATTTCTGAATTGTTTTTATTCGCATTAAAAGAGAATCTATTTAATTCCCAATTCATTGCAAGAAATAAAGTACTTTACATAATATAAGTATCGAATATACTTATTTTAAATGGGTTCAATTTGAAAAAAAAACTCTCGATATGTAATAAAAGGAATTATTAAGAATATTTAAAGAGATATTACTAAATAAATCATGATGGTCAAGACAGTTTGGTAATCAGATAAGATATTGTTTTAAATACCTTAAAGATGAATTAAATTGCTGTAGTTTACCAAACAAAGGAAAAGTAATCATCGAGTATGTATTTTAAGCATTTTCCAGATCAACATAAAATCACAGACAATATTTGTATATAATAATTAAGAGTCAACAGGGTAATTTTGTAAGCTCTGTTATTTTAATCAAATTAGATCAAAGTTGTGAAAGTTCTCATCCTTGAAAAGTATGTGAAAAACCTAAGAAGACTTATCATCATTATTATTTTATAACCATAAATTAATATATATATTATTTGGCTCTTCTCGTTGTGCAAAGCTATCTAGTTTAAAAGAAATTCTCAAGATTTCAGTAGAAAAATAATAACTTTTCTTTTTTGATTATTCATTTTATTTTTATTTCAATTATATATTTTTTTTTTTTCAAGTTTCTAAAAGAATAATTTCCATCTCATTAGGTACATTTTATCATTTAAGTCTCAAATCTCTCCCTTAACAGGAACTTCTAAAAATGTCAAGTACTATGATGTCAGCTTCAATTTTATGCGTATACGCATGTATAAATTTAATAATCTTATTGCCGTAAATTTATTATTATATGGAAACCTTAGGTCATGTAAAGTCCCCTGATACTTTCATAGCTATTGATGTAATCTCCATATGGATCTCTGCCTTGGCTTATGAAAAAATGTAGTCTCAAAAGTAATTAGTGGGGTATCCAATAAACCAGACGACAACATAACGTTGTTGCAATCGCAATGTCGTGGCTCATTTACAACATCCGGTGAAAGATGGGGTGGGAGGGGGAAAGAAAGCATTTCCTTTTTGCCAGCCACGACAACCACGACACTCAATAAATCAGCAAGTGTAATTATTTTCGACGCCATGTTGCGGCACTCATCGCATGCGAGTTAGCAGAGAAACAACAACTAAACAAACACACACAACACACACACACACAAGGCACACACACAACACACACACACACAACACACACAATACACATGAGCAACATGGCAAACAATTGGTATAAAGTTTGTCAGCAAAAATTGTTGTTTGGCTTTCGTGTGCCTGTGTCAAGGTCACGCTGCCATGACCCTTTCCCTAGGCATCCCCTCTCCGCTGCTCCCTGTTCCCTCTTCTTTCCCTCAGATACCTCTTTTGGCAGTTTTAAGCAATTAATTTGTAATATTTTTGCTGCATTGCGTCGCATTTTGAATGTATTTATTATGACGTTTAACGTCTACTTGGAATTTCGTGGCACGTTTACAGTTTTTGAGCCCGACATTTAACTCAAATTGAGTTGCCACACACAAACACTCACATACACATACACATACACACACACTTGTACGTTGATAGAGGACGGCGATAAGCAAATTGGTTTCCGATTTAGTTAGCGCGTGCATGCGTTTGGGACACATTTAGCCCAAAGGCAAACCAAGTGCTGTCCTGGCTCAATATGATGGCTAACAGAAGCTTCACACAGTGTTGTCAAAATTTCTAGTGCTTAAATAGTTGCATAGTTTGATTTTAAAATGTAACTAGAAAAGGCTAAAAAATGTTTAGGGCTGTTAAAGAAAATTGTTTTTATAAAACAAAAGAAAATAGACCACAAAATTGTTGATTTTAAATTATTAACTCAACTTCCAAATTCACATTTGGAAAATTCTACATCTGTAAATTTAAAAGAATTTCTTGTTTCTTATATTCTGAAACAAGTAATTTCTTATTCAACCATTTGAAATTTCCCGTGACACTAAGTTATCTGCTTAATATTTCCTACATTAAAATAGTCCGATATATAAATTAGGAGAATTTCTTCAATTTGCCAAATATATTGGTTTAAAAAGAAGTCGAATCATTTCTGAGAACAACCTGACTACTAGGATAAAGCATTTCCCTAATATAGTATGTATTTATAGTTAGATCGAGATTCTAAATAGCTAAAATGGCAACACTGGCCCACCATATAAGTGTACGTGTGTGTGTGTGTCCATATGTAATGCCTGCGGCCTGAGCAGCTGTCGCAAGATAAATTTTATGGCGCTCTGTCAGTTGCTATTCCGGCTGCTGTTTCTCCTGAGGCTCCTACTACTGGTCCTACTGGTGGTCCTCCTGCTCCTATTACTGCTCCTGCCGGTTGGTTGGTTATTGTTGGTTTCTAGATACCGCGAACCGTAGGCGTTCCTGTGACATATGCTTGTTAACTATTCAGCTGCCTGCAAATACTATCAGGCGATTGGCAAAGTTTAAGAGCCCAGCTCAAAACACACCTGACAACTGTCAATAAGCAAGCCACAAAGAGAGAGAGACAGAGAGAGAAGAGATGGAAGTGTGGAAACACCAAGGGACAGACACCTCGACCAGGAGCACGTCTGGAAGCACGACTGGAAGCACAATCTATAGCCATTTCTAGGGACTGTCTGGCTGACATGGGCAACGTTTTATGATTCTGTATTTGTTTGCATTGTACATGCGAATATTTGGTATTTGTGACTCAGCATGACATTTGGTTATTTCCATTTCTATTAGCCACAAGTCCCAGGCGTCAAGCGTGTGAACAATTGAAATTTATGCGTTAACTTTGGGCAAACGCTGCGTATGAGTTATGAGACTTACACACATACATATGTATGTATATAGATCAGATCTTACTATCTCACTTTCTAGCTTTAACCCAATCTTTCTCTTTCTCTCTCTCTCTCTCTCTCTCTCTCTCTCTCTGCGTATCTGTCCATATGCCTCAATCAGCTGAGGGCCGAATACACGGCTCGTTGGTCTAGGGGTATGATTCTCGCTTCGGGTGCGAGAGGTCCCGGGTTCAACTCCCGGACGAGCCCAAGGGCTAACTTTATATTTTATTTTTTTATACCATGTAAGCGGGTGCTGTGTTGGTGTAATTGTGTGATGGGGGAACGGATGCGCGACTAGAGCAAAATATATTTTTGTATATGGCGCAAAAACCGCTTATCGCTTCAAGTCTACTCAAGCGTCAACGAAGCGATTCATTTGAGAATTTCTTATGCTTCAATGAACCAGAAGTGTCGTCGTCGTCAGCGTTCGCGTCGTGTCCGCATCGATGCTATATATATACATACAGACACATATATAAGCTATATATACAAAAGTACATATGTATACACCCTATATGAGTTGTGACTCTGTGTATGTGTGTGTCTGCTACGCGCCATTTATCCCCCTCTCCTCATCCCAAAAGCCATGCCCCGTCTCTGATTTGCCCCTTTTTTTCTCTCGCTTCTGTTGTTGTATTTTGTAAGCCATTGTCGCGAGCCCTTTTGTTGCTCGTTTTCTTGTCTAATGGAAAATTATTGAAAAGAAAAGCCAAATTGCACGCTCCATTTTCTGCACAGCGACGACGGCGATTGTGACGGCTCCCTGTAATTTTGTAGCAATTTTAAAGCATAAACGTTATAATCATAATAATAAAACCAAAGTGCGCCCACATTTTCTGCAAAAATGTACAAAAATAACCCAAAAAAGTAAATAAATATAAATAAATACAAAAATAAAAAAAAATAGGAAAATGCCAAAATAAAAAGACTGAAACGGCCAAGTAATTTCAGTAAACACAAAGCTCTAATAAGTTTGTGGCCAGATTAGGCAGCTATCTCGCTCTCTTCCTCTCCGTCTTTCGTGTTGAGCTATGGGTTCTCTCTTTCTAATCCATGTGTATGAATCACGATCGTGCAACAGAGAAACAACATTTTAGTTGACGTTTTGATCAACATCACTTTGAACAACTCTATTCAATATAGAAATTATTTTTGCTATAGAGTCGAACAATTTTCTACAATTTCTTATTAAAAACATTTTAAGAAAATTTATTTTAATTGTAATTAAGACGGAAAAGTTAGAGTTAGTTAGTTAGAAAGTTATGGTTGTCTTAAGTCTTGAAACAACTTGTTCTTACGAACTTTTAATTAACACAAAAAAAGAATGAAAAGGTTACTTAACCAGAGAATATCACAATCACCCTTTATACTATGTACAGCACATACTATAAATACAAATATTACAAAGTGTTACTAGTTGATCTGTTCCAGCAATATTCATAATTAACTTAACTGCGTAACAGATGCATTCGATTTGTGAATTTGTCAGACTTTGTTATTAAAAAGAAATAAGTTCAAAGATAAATTCTAAATAAACAAATGCAATAATACGTATTTTGAGGTGCAATTATGAAGTGCTTGTTGTGGTCAATGTGTGTATTGATTGGACTAGCGGTTGTTGCTGCGTATTGCAAGCCAAATGGCGGAGCCTGCGTAAAGGACTCGAATTGTTGCAGTGGCAAATGTAATCCAAAATATCAGTGTGGAACATGGACAGTACCTCTGACGTCATCTAAACGAAGCGTACACTGTAAAGTAAAATGAGCTCAATAAAAGATCTTGATGATGTAAAACCCAAAGGTTTTTGGCAAAAGGGAGAAGGGAGGAGGCACTGTCCCCTCGACTTTCAAAGTTATTATAATATGCTGCAAATATATGAAAATTATGTATGTAAATACATATTTGCTGTGAAAATTTAAGCTTGACTTTAAACTAGTCAAAGAGCATTCCCATTTTTCGAGGCAAAGTCCGTTCGTTTAAAGCTCATAATTTATTCAAGCAAACCATTTTTGCATTACAAAAGGGTGCAACCAACCGCCGTTGACCACGCAAATGAGCAACGGACCAGCAGAAAGAGCAACAACAAAGCCAATCCACTGCTGCAAATAAGGTGTGCCATTTGGTAGGGGCTATGGCGGGAGAGGAGGGGAGGGCAAAAGCAGAATTATGCTGCACACGGCTTTAGCTTTGGCTGTGGCATAAAGAAAGTAGCAGAAAAGAAAATGAGCAGCGGACGGCGAAATTGCCCAACAAAGGAGTCCACTATTGACGTGGCAGCAACACAGCAAGGGGCGAGCAGGGGAGAGCAAGGAAGGAGAATTGGAAAAGGCCACAATTGCCACACAAAGAATGGACTTTATACATACACACTCTCACATATCTATAGATGTACATTGTACAATATTAAAGATTTTGACCATGTGCACTTCAGTTACTGAGTTTAATTGCAGCGTATGCCTTAAAAGTAGGCAACACTTTTTTTCATACGATTTACTAAACGAACCAAGTTTCACACCATTTTTACTTATTGTCAGATCGCATGTAAGATTTAAATGTGGTTGATATTTCGCTCAGTGTAGCAGTGTGCCACATACCAAATACCAAGTGCCACTGCCACACCCCCACACCCCTCTTACGCTGACTTGAGTAGACAATGGAAAATATCTTTCATTAACTAATTAGCTTACTTTTTCATCTGGCTGCCTGGGCAATCTCTTCGCCTGTCGGCTGAGCGGCTGTTGTGCTTTTAGCAGCGTTTCTTCTTCAATTGAAACTCATCACCCAACCACCCAACAATGAACCCACGCAGAAAGGATAACGTGTAAAATACAACTACTAATACACTTTTTGCTCTTCTGCTGCCATTTCTCCTTCTCTTTCTCCTTCTCCTGCTGCTGCTGCTGCTTTTACTTTTGCTCTCCCTTGTCTTTGTTATTTTACGCTTTACAATTCTTTTGGGCTTGGCAGCAAAAATTTGTTGAGCAAACGTTGGGGCAGCCAGTCGACCTGCCGTCCTGCCGTTGTCCTGTCGTCCTGCACCGTCAACGTTGTGCTGTTCTTGCCGTTCACTTTGATTAAAGTGAAAATAAATGAGGGTCCTAGACAACTGCTGTTGCTCAGCATCTCCAAACCAGTGCCAACACCCTGCCCCCTGCCCTCATTCCACATTCCGTATTCGCCTTTTTCAGCTGGATTCCCCAGCCTGACTCCTAGCTGCGAGAGGGCAACTTCATTAGATGCCCCTAAAAGTACACACTCTCCCTCACTGCCTTGCCTTTCTCTATGTGTATATATGTTTGTAAGTTTGCTTCTGGTTTTTTTGGTATTCAGCCTACAATTAAATGGACCGCCATGACGAGCTGACGAGCCTGGTAAATTCATTTGAATAAGCAACAACCTCTATCAGCATTGTCATTGTGATCGTCATTGACATCAACAGGAACAGCGTTTGCCCAAGTAATCAGAAGCAAATTAGTCAAAGGTGCTGGTTGCACACATCCAATAGGGATTAGAGATTGCGGAACTGCGAACTGGAAACTTCACTACCTAGGCCCACTTTGCTTAGATTTAACTGCAATAACAAGAATCTTCCTCTCACTCTTTTAGTAAGATTGGTTTTTGGTCATGGAATAAATACAACATTTAGAGATCCGTTAAGAGGCATATTCCATTCATGAGAGTTGCAAATTGAGCTGATTTACATCTCAGATTAGAATTGGTTCCTTTATATTTTCTAAAGATATAAATAAAATTTAGATTTTGTGCATGTATACATTGAATTAAAAGTGAGTTGAGAGGTAGACAAATTATATAACAAAAACATTCGTTACCAATGAATTTATTTCCATGGTTTCCATAAAGCAGTTAAATAACAGCATAAATTTATCATATGTTTATTATACAACTCGAAAGGACTCAACAAAAGTACCATTTGTAAGTAATTAATGTAATTTTAATAGAGTGAGTTTTGAGATATCAACTAATTGTTTGGTTAATTTTCGGTTTATAAATTTACCCAGATTTTATCTGTAGTTTATGTTTAATTGTGTTTGTTGAATGCGAAGGCCTGAAGTTGAGCATATTAATAGAACTGGTAGTGTGTACGCTAATAAAATCACTTATCCAACTAATCAAACTTATGCAATTATTGCAGCTTATTCAATTTAACGCACATTTGTCTACAACACACACACACACACACACAAAAGCAAAAGGGAAAGGGAAAACGATAGCGAAAGCAATAACAAATACAGCAACAAAAACTCCAATTAAATAAGCATAATACGCCAAACCCATTACACAATTTAGCTCTAGGGCAAGTTGAGGTCGATGGTTCCCCCATTGTAGAGAAAGGACAGAAAGAGAGATAGGTCAAGAGAGACAGTGATAGAGATATCTGGGCGAAATATACATTAATATGAACATATATCATTGACAATCACAGATATATTTGTGAAATCGTATGTTCATTTTCATTTTCCACGCTTTCCCAACTCGATTCTTCGAAATTCACACGAAATCGCTAATTATACAACTTGCTGCTGCCTTGTCGAGAATAATTTTCCCAATCAAAACAATTGAAATGAATTTTTGGCAATTTGGAGTATCGTATTCAGCTATTTGCTTGATACATCTATAATATAATGATTATGAATATGAAATAGGAAAATAAACTCTTTGATATAAAATATAATAACTAAATATAAAATATTCTGTCACATTTGCCACCAAATATATTGGCTATTCAATGCATGAAGATAAACACCTATAGCATACTTTTCGGAGCACAAATGGTTATTAAAGATAAGGTATGCAATAAACATTTCATATCCACATGCAGATTTTTTAATTAACCGTCATGGAATTTTAATTGTTGTAAAAATAATTATTGGTATTTATCATTTATTTTTCATTAATTCTTTATGGGAAACTAAAAGAGTTTGAATTAAGAGCGAACTCCAAAATAACACAACCTTTAAAGTTAAGTAAACTTTTGTATGTGTACATTGATGTACATGTATTCAAATATCTTAATAAGGGTATTCACGCATCGACGATTGAATAATTGACAGTTAAATGGGAGGAATTGCAAGGCCCAAATGAATCGCAATGTGTAAATTGATTTAACCCATGTGAATGTGCAAAATGCAAATACGAGTAAATCAGATAAAATATCTGAGCAACTGTGGGAAATGCATTAAAAATATTAATTGAATACGTGAGCTCTACGGCCGCAGGGACCTCGGCAATAATCATAATAATCTTAATAATCGTGATAACAATAATAGCAGTAATAATAGCGAAGATAAACAAACGTTGAAAATTTAAATGTAAATGTAAATGTAAATGGGAATGTAAATGAAAATGAAAATGTCGAAAATCAAACTGAAACGCAGCGATGCACGTCCGTGGTCAGCAAATATGACAAGGACCTACATCAAGGGGAGCGTTAAATTGAGAGGGGAAATGGAAGATTAGGGAGCGTCGGGGTAAACAAAGCCCAGAAATGAAATGAACTGTAATCAATTTCAAAAGTCCCAAAGTCGGTTAATGGTCGGCCTGCCGGTATAACAGTAATTTCCGAAACAATTTATAAAAAAAAGTCCACTCTCTTCCCACTTCCATCTCTTGACCACCGCCCCCTTCACACACCCACCCATGGCACAGCAATGCCAATTATTAACATTTTGGTCAAAAATCAAAAATAAAAAAAAAGAAGAAAAAAGTTCCACAACCGCAAGGTAGAAACAAAACGAATTATTAACAGGCTGCTGAGGATGGTACGCTGCGAAATTTTCCAATATTTTTACCATGACCAGCGGTCGCTTTATGTGTGTTTTGCGAGTGTGTGTGTCTGCTTTTGTTTTTTTTTTGTTACCCCCAGTTTGTTTTAAAATTTTAATGCTTTTTGTAAAAGTTTTGCATAGAAAAAAATAACAGAATGTTTTTTTTTTATTTTTAACGATTCAACTTTCTGTTGGGCTTTGCAGTGGGTCCAATTTTTCTTTTTCATTTGGTCAGGCCGAGAGAAATTTATAAAATTTCCCACAGTCGACGATAGGGAGGCTGGTAAAGGGGGCGTGGCGAAGGGAAAGCATCTTGTGGTTTTGCTTTTTGGGCCTAGTTCTATATTCGCCTGCCCAACTCGTAATTAATTTTCGCCTTGCAAGTCTTTGAAGTGTGTGCCAGGTGCAAAGCCTGAGAGAACGCTCTGGTTCCAAGTTCCAGTTGGATTTACAGTTCCAATCAGAACATTGTGGAGCGCTCTTTATCAATTTGATGTTGACAATAATTTCATTAAATAGAGTTTACCAGTCTCTGGCTGTGCTTTAATGTCCAGTGCTGACTGTTACGTAAGTCATGCCCTAGCAATAAATATACAGGATAAAAAGAACCAGAGAAGGACGGGGATAAAGAGATAAAAACAATGTTAAAAAAAGGACAGAAAATATGACAAATAATTTTAGACTAAAAGTGCTGTTAAAAAAAGAATGAAAAATTAAAAAGGGAAAACAGAAAGTTCTTAAATAAATGTTATTATACATATGATGCTTTTTTGCCCATCATACTTTCATATTTATATCTTAAAATATACTTTTAATTATATTTTTTTTAAGTGTGGATATTTTTTTTTGTTAGCCATTTTTGAACTTATGGATAGTTTTACGGATAAGGCATATTTGAGATATCACCTGGCTGAAGTAGTTTTAAAACGGACTGATCTATTCGGAAAATGGATAAATTGACAACACAGCTGAACATACATTTATGTGTATATGAGGCATGCTATAAAGTTGCCTGCAAATGAAGTTATTGTGTGTACTTGAGGCAAACCAATGAATATTACAGATAAAAACAACAAGCGAAATTTTCTCAGAAACTCTCGATATTTTTAATGAGGGAAAAGTGTTGCCTGTTGCCTGGTTACATACTCCTTTTACAGGCGTGGCACTGTGAAAGCAAAGCAAAAATGAAATTATTGACTCTGGCAGAAAGAGAGAGATGGAGTGGATGGTTGGGTGGATCGGTGAGTGGTTGAGTGGGTGAGCATCGCACATGACACCACATGAAAATGTGACAACAGGCGAGGAAATAAGAAATTGAATGCCTCGACATGCTCGAACGCGTCAAGTCTGGGAATGGTACATGAAAATGAAACGACAGACGGGCAACAGCAAAAACCAAGCGGAAAACATGCCCATGTCACTCTTAAAGTGCGTGAGAGAGAGAGAGAGACAAAGAGAGACAGAGAGAGAGAGAGAGAGAGAGAGAGAGAGAGAGAAAGGAAGTAAAAGACATGGATAAATAGACAGATGCAGCTGAGGCCATTTCTGTGTTCGTTTCAGACAACGATTGCACGTTCCGTTGTCCCTGTACCTTTAGTGGGCGTAATGGGCGTGGCAAACGAGTTGCTGCTGCGTTATTGAATTAAACGTAAGGACACACACACACACACATGGACTCTATACATACACATACAGAGTATAGTATATATTTAATGAGTAAGGCGGCTCAGCAATTTATTGTTGTTTGTATTGGACCATACTCACACATATACATATAATCATGCATGCACATACACACAAATACATATATACGAGGGTGGGCTGATAAGTAACTGACCTATGTTAAAAAATTATATTTTTTATATGAAAATAAAATGAATTCTCAGCCTAAAATGTTTTATCTATCCAATTGCAATTGTTTATTTATAATTTTTGTTTGAATATTATTAAAATTTAATTTAAAAATCTTATCTTGAATAAATAAAATAAATAAAAATTATCTGTTTTAAGATAAGTTCACTATATCTGACGATCCTCAATGATCCTCGAAAATTTAATTTTTCACAGCTTAAGTTAAATTTTATTCGTCAAAAGATTTTTTAACTACATATTTTTTTTATAAAAACATTTGTGAAAGTTGAACACTAAGAAATGTTGTGTGATTATTATTCATGAAACTTAATCATCAGTGAATGGATGAAACTATCCAACAAAATTATTCCTTCATTCAAAAAATTACACTTTCACACTTAGGCCAAGAACTTATCGACCTACCCTCGTATATACTAAGTGGGTGTGTATTGGAGAGCTATAAGCATGTCCATTGTCCGAAGCAAGTGCCGTTCATTTGCCCAAGCTAAAGACAGTTTTATGGCACTTAACGCCACTCCATTCCCTCCTCTGCCCACGCTCTCTACCACGCCCCTTCCAAAAGTGGGCAACGGCATGTGAAATATGACTTTCTCAGGCGAAAAGGGGAACAGAGAAAGAGAGAGAGAGAGAGCGAGTTTCGCTGGACGAATAAACCAAATTCATTATACATTGTCAAATGAACTGTGCAATGCAAATTCCAAATTGAATTTGCTGCAGTGCCTCGGGGACAACATCACAACAAAGGAATGTATAACTATGTTTACAAATGTACGTATGGATGTGGATGTTATATACGTATGTATATCTTTGTGTACATGTACATACATATGGATAGTTTTTCATAGGGCAGTGTTAAATCATACACTTTCTCTGATTTAATATATGTATGTTCAATATTTAAATATCATATTTATTATTAAAGTCGTTTGTACAGTCATGTCAAAACACATTCTATAAAGTAAATATGTTTTTTCACAACATGTTCATCCTTAACTTTATCTATTCACTCTCGTTTTTTGCTAAACAATCAAAGTCATGTCTCAAGAAACACTCTGATTTGCCTTTATACTTTACGCCTTTAACTATATTTATAAATTTGCTTTATTTGATATATGTACATATATGTATGTAAATATATAATATTGATTTATTTAAATATTTACACCTAAAAATAAATACCTATCTGTACTCTAAAATTAACTGAATTGCCCAAATTCTAGATAATTGTTCAAATTAAGCGTAAATTGAAATTTAAGTTGTATATGAACAGAAATTTATTAAATTATATTGTTAGAACAATAATTGCATTAAATTGCTAGTCATATTTTCTGTTTGACCTCACTTTCATTTAGCGCCCACCTTTTTTTAAATCCATTTAAAATATACTTATATTCCAAAAAAAAAAAACGGACTATTTGAAATGATTATTAAAATGATATTGTTAAATAGTATTTTTATGGACTATAATATTACGTATACGTATATATAATATGTGTACGTCATATAAGTAACATATATTATGACAATAACTAACTTATAAATTAGTTGGATTGTATTTGGTAAATTGTTATCTACAATAGAATCTTGAGATACAGAAGAATTTTCTTAAATGATATTTATTCAAGATATCAAAGAATATCATATTATGTTGCTGATCCAAAGGAACTCCTTCTTCTACAGACTACCTTAAGGTACATAAGATCGATTCCATTTGCAGTTAATCTTTGAGTTGAGTGGCCAGTCTTAGCACTTGGGGAATTATGCGGCTCAGCGGCTCATTTAACACTGGACCCATGAATGTCTTTCAGCCTACGCTTCTGATTAGTAGTAGATTTTTGTTGTAATTAATAGAGGGTGCTTTAAGGGGGTGAGTGAGTGGGTGGCTGAACCAGGGTTGCCATGGCAAAGTGCGGTTAATGTCATAAATGGCGTATTCGAAAGCGCCAAAATATGCAAATCAAAGTGAACCTTTTTTTCTTTTCCATTTCCCATCTCAATATATTTTTCTGTTCTTTTTTTTTTTTTTTTTTGGGTTGTTGTTGAGCCCACAAATATGCGCATTATTAATTTACCGCCTGCTTGTTTCGCTGTTTTTTTACTTAGACTTTCCAAGTTCGAAGCTGAGTAGATTAAATGGCATTTTGTCAAAGTGTATTCCGTATTTTAATTAACCCCGAGCCTTATTGCCCAAGTGCTTGATGTCGGGTGTCGCATACAAAGTTGTTGTTTTCATTGCCGAAACTGATTGGGAGTGTGGTTGGTCTAGGCCAAGTTAAGAACTTAATGCACTACCCCAAAAGCAGCAGCGACAAGAATTCTTTAGCATAAACAATCGATTTAAGAGCTAGAGCGACTTTTACTCACCAATTCCTTTGTTTCTCTGTTATCTGCCCTCTACGTGATGATCAATCCAAAGTGAGTAAATTCCAAAGTATTTAGTCTGCAAGATAAACAAATAAATTCAACACGAATAAATCTTAAGATACTCAAAAGACAACTTCAGCAACAGATACAGCTACAGCTACAGATACAGATACAGATACAGTTATAGTAAAAGCAACAGCTTTGTCCTTGGCCAATTGGCCAATTGCCCGTGCACAGTTTTATGGCTGAGCCCAAACAAGTTGCAAAATCAACGTACTATATTTTTATGGCCCGGCTTACAATAACATCAGCAACATCAACCTCAACAACAACAACAACACCAGTATATACTGCAGCAATTTAAAAAGAGTAAGATAAAGATGAGGAGGTGGAAGAGGATGTTGAGGAGGAGATGAGATAGAGACGGAGCAGGATAAACAAAAAATAAACAAACAAAATAGTCATAATACAAAAATAACAACAATATCAACGGAGCTGTCTGCTATTTGCATAAAAGCCATGCTGCACTGCAGAACCTCAGATTTAAACTAGTATTATATGAATTCGAGTAAATATATGTACATATATATAGCATACTCATAACCATAAGCATATTCATATAAAGATGGATAGATATCTAGACATAGTTATAAGCTGACAGCTCTATAGAGTTTTACTCATTCCCTCCACAGACTTAGATACATTTACGGCTTGAAGCTCAACATGTTCTTAGGAGAGATTGTTACGCCCCTTCGATCCACAACTCTTGCTTGTTGCATTTATTTTGATTGCATGGATTTAGATTTATACTCGTTCAGCGGGCGTTGAAATAAACGAAATACAAATACTCTTTGAAATTTATTATCATAATTGGTCCATAAATATTAATAAATTTTCATTTAATTCACCAATTAAATATTTTCTTCAATCAAATAGCATTTAAAATAGATCATCTTTAACTTCTTGACGAAGCTAAAATTAAAGGGTATATACTATAAACCCTTCGATTTACTGCACGTATTCTTTTGTTTGTTGTATGAGTATCTTTGTAATTGTTTAGCACATGTTCTGTCTGTTGGCGCCTTTGGTCCATAAAAAATGGATACGATAAAATATGTAAATAATAATTGTAGACTGGATGCTGAACTTTTCTGTAGTTTTTCGTTTTCTTCTTTTCTTTTGTGCTATGTGCCGTAAATAAAGCGAAGCCAATGAAAAACTCACTTCTTTTCGCGCATTTTCGACGATGTTTTTGTGAATAAAATTTACAACCTTAATAAAAATACGAAAATGATTACGAAATTATTTTAGACAGCGAAACTGAGGCCATGAAGCGCACTTAAAATGCACTCTACTCAAATTTATTTGCTTTATGTATAATATTAATTGGGTTTGTAATTGGAATATCATACAAAAGGCAAGTTGCAAGTGGCATAAGATTGAGGGAGAGTGTAAGAATGGAGGGGGGAAAGAGGAGAACATTCAAGTTTCAGATGTTTCGGCTGTTCAGGCAAATGAACCAATCCAATCAACACTCTATAGCCCTATTGTTCCATTGCCTAATTGAAACATAATCCCCATAAGCTGGGAGCGCAGTCAAAATCCAGCTTCCCCTAGTCGAGTGTATTTTTGAGTTGTTAATCCGCATCGGGCAACGCCAAAAACAAAAACAAAAACAAAAACGAAAACAAAACCGAAACACGCAAAATAAAAATCAAAATCAAAATAATAATAAAGTTGGGTGAACCAAATACCGGAGTACTCTGTACACAGCTTTCATAAAATGCGATATACGAGTATATACCATTTTCTTTTTTTCTTCATTTCTTCTTTTTTTGTTTGAGCCTGTTCTATATATTTTCTTTTTTCTTTTTACCTTTTGTAAGCAACGTCCTTGCGCCACATGGCCAGTTGTTGTCGATGTTGTTGTCGTTGTTTTTACACAGCCCAAAGTGAGAAATTCGCGTAAATAAATTTAATATCTGACACAATCTGCTGTGAAGCTCCAAAAAACACAAGTAAACGTGCTCCTGACACGCATGATTGACTAGCAGATACCCTACATGAAAGCATCTGTTTTCGTATAACCATCATAGCGAATTTTTATAGATTAAATACAATAACTTTGAGGTTTCAGTATCCATTTACATATATTTAATCCGCAACACCTGTTATTCCCTTTGTTACTTCATCAATGTAGGGTATGGAAGCGAAACAATTTTTTTTCTTTCAGAATGAAGAGGAGGCGAAAACCTGACGAAATGTTTGGTTTGTTTCCACAATTTGTCTATAGGCAGAAAAAATCCCATCGCAAACGAAAACGAATTTGTAACTCGATGATGTTGGCAACACAGCTCACTTTACGATGGGCAATTTCATTATTTTCATGGAAAATCAACAGACTCGAAAAATGATTAAGCAAGCAATCAAATGACAATGCCCTGCAATTTTCTAATACACCTTCTTCTTTTTTTCAATCCCGTGTGGGACAATTACACCTAATAAAGCGATGATTGTTAGTTTATTGTAATAATATTCGGGTTACACTTTATAA
The DNA here is from genome assembly GCA_035044365.1 of Drosophila neotestacea. Taxonomy (NCBI): domain Eukaryota; kingdom Metazoa; phylum Arthropoda; class Insecta; order Diptera; family Drosophilidae; genus Drosophila; species Drosophila neotestacea. Next base: position 1,870,347 of record JAWNMD010000799.1, read on the forward strand.
CTAATGTAAAACTCTTTGATTCAGAAATTCTAGGCCAAGTGCGACTTCCTTGAAATAATTTAAGCCTATTTATTTTCTTATTCACACTCTAGGGATTCACTTTATTAAATTCTCTGACAAACAATTCGTTTGGTCTATGAATTCTACAAATTTAACTGTCATGACTTCAGCTTTATAATTCAAACAGGAATTGCAGTTGTCTAATTTTAAGTTCTGAGTTTTTCTCTTTGTTTATATTATGATTTTGACTTCCACAGTATTGTTGGTCAGCCGAAACCACTATGGTGTTTTTCCCAAATTTTTGTTGAAATAAAGTTGTTATGCAAATTAACAAACTTTTGATGATAATTCATTGGAAATACATACATCAAACTTGAATGCTGTATATCAAGAATGTTATAATTGGCACATCTTTTTAAAACAACAGGTTTGAAACAGAGTTAATTTAAACGAGGAGTTGAGTTCAGTTTGATATATTCATTATTATGATAATATGTGATTTGTTCGTTGAATTTAAAATCTACAAAAATAATTGATTTCATTGTATTTATAAATGTCTAAAATTACCATCTGTCCCAAACTGTTTGATAAGATTAATCTAATGTAAAAATAAGTAAGTCTCATTAGGATATTGTCCTAAGGAATTTTTCAGGCTGTTGGATGTGATACGACAATGCGAAGGACTGCAGATGAAGCCCATTTTGTGACTGATCGACCATGTTCCCTGCCCTTCTCCATTCTATGATGGCTTTGCAGTTCAGCAAACTTACACCTTTAAACAAAATGCTTTTTGTTGCTGTGAGGCAAGGTCCTTTGGGGCAGCAACTGGGATAGGTTGACTGATGCCTGTTGTTGGCCATCAACCATTGGGATGGCATCTGCTATTGTATAAAGTTTTTATTACCTATATCTTATGCCACCCCTCCTGTCTTGTCCTACGCCTCTTGTCTGTAGTCTGTTGTCCGTTGTCCGTTCTGCTTTGGTCGTTTGGCTGCTGCTGTTGCTTGTACTTTGTACTCTGTTATTTGACTTCATTTCATTCAACTGTACCGGTTTTTATGGGACTTTTGGTGCTGCTTTGCTGCAAATATGCAAATGCGGCACGCCCCCAACGTCAGAGCCTGCCAAAGCATCCAAAGCCAAATAAATTTATATGAAAAATGTCATGTTGTTCTCTTTTCCCAGCTTTTCACGCGACACAGACACTGAAAATATTTATGCATTTGGCCGTGAGGCATGTTTAAAAACTCAGCTGATGAGCGTCGGGTGCTGCCTGAACCATAATAGTAGGAGTAGCAGTAGAAGTAGGAATAGGAGTAGGAGTAGGAGTAGCAGTAGAAGTAGGAATAGGAGTAGGAGTAGGAGTAGGAGTAGGAGTTGGAGTAAACGAAGGAGACAGGAGTCGCACGACACATTTTCCCGCTTGTTCGGCGCCAGTTCGAAAGTTGCGCGTAGATAAAAGTCATAAAGTTTGTTCAATGTCCTCCTCCTCTCCCTTCATCTGTTCATCCTCTGTACTACCTACAACACCAACCTCTTCCTCTTAGCCGGCTATCAGCAAGCAGCTGAGACACGGCTGTTGCTTTCCGCTCGTATTTAAATACGTATAAAAAATAAAAGCACAGATACATTTTCAGTGAGCGACATTAAAGTGTGTCCTCTTTTAGTCTTTCCCCCATGACGAAGATAAACAAAAAATTTCGGTAGAGATACGACGCCTTCAAAATAAATGGGTATAAATTTGCCTGAGTGCATTTAATGAGCAACAAAATGACGGCAATGCTACACTGTCGGGGTACTATTAATGGGCCAGAAAACGGTACGCACGTTTTATCCAGACACAATGACAATATTTGCACTGAGAAATCGATTAGTTTCGATTGCAAATCTCTGAGAATTTGCCTAAAGAATTCTCTCTCCATCTGAGCTGAAAATGAAACCAACTATTTGCAGTGCCAAATTGCCTACAAATTGATGGGATTTTCATTTCGATAGTGACTTAATTAGTTGAGCTTTTAAAGAGGAATAAAGTGGTTTTTGTGTGCTTTAAAAACGGATTTTATTTGAATTGCAGAGCTTTAAGATGTTATTATTTAAACGATTTGCTTCAGCTATCAAGAATTATGTTTTCTTATTTTGAACTAAATACAAGTATCTAGAATACAAAATTATTAATTCAAGTGTCACTTTCAGCTGGTATCTTTGGAGCTTACATTGAGATTAATGCTGATCTGCATTTGATGAGAACTGGCACAGTTTTTAGCAATAATTCCACTTGGCAAACAAGCTTAAAGTTTGGTTTCCGGTTTCCGGTTTCCGGTTTCCGGTTTCCGGATAACATTACGTATCATCACATTTATCTCTTTCTATGCTCTATGCTCAGTTTTATAAAACAAACACACAAAACGAAGACAAACACCCAGCCAAAGTGATAAAGTACAAAATGTATTTATTTCTGTTTTTGATATCACAGAAAGTTTTAAGTCACCAAAATGTGACGTGGAGACGATGTTGAGTATAAGGAAAAGATGAGAAAGGATGACTTTTATGTCTATTTGTTTATGTCTTATCAGAAAAATTTGCCTTTATGCAATTTCCACTTGCAGCATCGTGAAACTAAACTCGTTCCGGGACAAAAAGTTTGCTAGGGAAACCGACAAAAGCTGTGCCTGAAACTTTAATTAAATATCAATTTCCGGTTAGACATCCGCCACGCAAGTCTATATATATTCAAATATATGTGTGCTTGTGAGTGAGAGTATTTGGGCATGTGTGTGAAAGTGATTGGGTGTGTGTGTGTGTGTCTTTGATCTGTCGAATAGCAAAGCATGTCCAAAGCACAAGAAACTGAAGTGGAAAAGCCACAGCAAAGCTCATTTACTTGACCAGACACGCAATTTTTAAGCTATTCAAAGAGCAACCAAGACAGAGAGAGATAGAGGGAGAGATAGAGAAGAGACTGCGATAATGTATGCAGCTATTTAGTATACACATATCACTAACTGACAAGATATATACAGGGAAACTTTGCGTGTTTGCTTTGCCCTTTGTCGTTTGCCGTTTGCCGCTTGCAGGCAAATGGTAAAAGTTTTGTGTTCTCCGTCTGGAACTAAAACCGAAACTGAAACTGGAACTAAAACTGGAACTGGAGCTGATAATGGTAAATGGCAAATGGTGTGAGCTGACGGCTGAGCTGGGATTGGGTTTGCTTTCTGAATTTGAAATGCTAATAGCAGACAGATAGATATACAAATATATCTAAGAAGAGAAATACTAGATGCGTATGAATATGTAGATATATATATATATATATATATATATGTATATACATATAAAGAAAAGGCTGGTTCATAATTGAATATTTTCTAGTGCAGCGCAGTTTTTGTGCTGCCTACTTTTTGGGGCCAACAATTCACAACGGCTGCGTTTGATGGCAAACACACAGAGAGATACAGACAAAAAGGGACAAACTGCCTGGCAACTAATTTAAATACATGTCATGAATTTAACATAAATAAATAAAATAAAAATATAAAAGTTACCCATTTTTTATGACTCTTACGACATGTTTTGAGTTTTCAGTTCCCTCTCTGTTGTTATTGCTGTTTGCTTATGGCCAAAAATGCAAAGCGCAGGCTGACTTTTACATTGGGGCAAATAGTGTAAAAGTTCTCTTACATAGGAGGAGACAGTCGGGTGAAAATGGGGGTGTGCGACATGGGCGTGGCATGCTACGTGCTTGCTGCGCAAAACTTTCAATGAACTGGGCCCAACTTTTAACCTAAAGTCATGGCAATCTAGGCTAAGTGGGAGGGGGACGAATAAATAAAGAGTTAGAGACAGAGAGAGAGAGGAAGTTGGGGACATATCAGCAACAGATAATAACAGCAGGACTTTTAATCAAAAGTCCAGAAGACCTATATCAATGGAGTTTAAAGATTTTTGAAAATATTTTAGCCCACAAGACATTTTTTGCAAAAAAGTTTAGATTTCGATAAAAAATAAAGCATTTTAAAACATTTCTTTTGTTATAATAATGCTTATGTTATATTTTATAACACCCTCTAGCCACGCATATAGGGTATAGCATAGTTAAGATAACAAAACTCTAAGCATTTATATTTGCTTGTTTTCAGTTTGTATTAAATAAATAAACTTTTGTTTTGCAGCGTTGACTATTTTGCAGCGATATGGGAAAAGGTTCGCGAGGGTTGCCAGAGAGGGTCAAGGAGGTTGAGTACTATGCAGGGGACGTAGGGAGTGATGTAGGGGAATGAAATGTCCTGGGCCACCCGTCAACACGTATTTGCTTTTTTGATTGCCAGTGATGAGGCAAATAAATAATTTTGATTTAGCTTAGGCTTATTCTGTCTGTAATAAATTTAAAGTTCTCTCTGAGTTAACAATCTCTCTCGCTCTCCCATTCTCCCTATCTTTCTTTTTCTCTGTCTGTCAGTCTGTCAACCTGTCCCTTGCTCCACTGCACCTAATTTTATTTGAGTTTATTTCATCGTGCGCTACTTTTAGACCTAGCTAAGCCGGAAGGGATCAAACGTTTTACATATTCCGATTCCAGTGAAACCGAAAACCAAAATGGAAAACAACCCGCCTCCTCAAAGAGGAAGGGGGGAATTGAGAGAAGGAACGGGAAGCGGGAACTGAAGCCATGGGTCAATGAGCAGCGCAGGGCCGCATAATTTATAAGCATAAATTGTGGGCGTGAAGCGGTCAAAAGGGCGTAATATGATAACTAATGACTTTTGTGGCTGAAATTGTATGCAAATTATTAGATTTTTTCACAGAGCTGCTAATTGGAAATCCAATTGGAGGCACGAAAAGCAGGAAAACTCTTTGCAGCACTTTTCACGTGACTGTGGTTTAAGGAGTAAAATAATGGTAGAGATAGAATATAGGTTAAGATAGGTTACAATATCTTATGAATGGAGTAACATATTTTTTAGTAGCGAACTGCTTTCAGTTTGCTAAATTTAGAAGCTTGAGACATTTACTTCGAAGTAGATTATTCGCAAGTCAACAAAAAAGGTCAAACCATAAAGATAGTCTATTATAAATCTGATTTATTTGAAAAACAAAAGTTATTAGAACAGGACAAGATTGAATGCAATATCTAACATTTTATTAAAACGAATTCAGCTATATGCACTTATGAGCATTAACATTTTCAAGCTTTCCCTTATGATTATTATTGGAATTGAATTGTAAGTTCAATATGCTGTTAGCTTATTTAAGTTAATAAGACATTGCACTGCATGAACTTTACTTAAACGTTTTCTTGTAGCTCCTTGTTTTTGTTCACCAATCAAGAGGATAAATACGAGCAACTATGTCGAGGTTGCTATCGATTTGCATGTGCCGAGTATTTCAGTAATCGAGTTATTTGAGTTGAGTTAAGGGAACCAGCGAAGCATCTAATAAAGACTAATCGCATGAAGCTGTCGCAAGGCTATTTTTAGTGGTGTTCCCGGTCGAGCCAATCAAATGCGTCATTAGGTTTTCAGTTTCAGTTTCAGTTCCAGTTTCAAATTCAACGACTAATCGTAAGAGGTTTTGCCAACCTTCTTTCTTCTTTCCCCTTTTTCTCTTCTCCTTTGTGAGTTCTGCCCGCATGCTGCCTATTCAATGGCTGCCAAACTTAAGTCAACATAATTTATGCTGTTAATACAAAGATTTAGCCCAACGCTTTGTTTCAGCGACTCGGACTTTGATGTTATTGCCTGAGTCAATATATCAATGTGCCTGCAGCCGGTTTGTGGGCTATTTGCATAGCTCAAAGGACCTAGGACCTAGGACCTAGGACCAAGGAAGAATGAAGTCACTTATTACACGCATACACTTCAAAAACTGGGACTGGGAAACTACAACCAAGTGCATTACTTGAACCATTCCTAATGGTCGACCAATTTGATGGCGGGTAGCTGGAGGCAACTTGATGCTGAAATGTATTTATTCCAGGCAGATGATTTCAAAAAGCGATAAAGACCCAAGCCGCAACATGGCAAAGAGAGGAGGACCCAAAACCAACTAGAACCAAGGAACCAACTGCAGCAAAATTCTATAAAATTTACTGCTCACAGTCCATTCACAGTCAGCCGGGCGGAAGTAGCTTCAGCGCCTGGCTGAGCGTCAATTGACAAATTGTCGGCCAACAGAATCAGCTTTTACTAGAGCCTCCATCATAATAATTATCATCATCATCATCATCATCATCATCATCATAGTCATGTCAGTGTCTTCATCGTCACCAAAAATCATCAGAGAACTTAAAGCTAATTTCATTTCGTTTCACTTGTGCCAAAATAAGCTCAAACCAATTTGGTTATTATTATTCATACATTTTTTTCATTTTCTTTTTCTTTATTTATTTATCTTTTTTCTCTTCTTCTCATTTCTCTCTTCATTTTCACTTTGTTTATGTGGCTGTTTGGCTGTCGTCTCTTTGGCACGCTTGTGCGCCCAAAAGTATGCATAGCTTTTTATATTGTATATTTCGCCAGGCGTCTTCTCAAAATAAATTACGTATACGCAATGCTAAAAAACAAAAAATTTATGAATGTTCTCAGTGCGTCTTAAGCAAACAATGGACGCGCAGAGCTTTTGTTTATTTTGTTGTATTGTTGCTTTTAGGGTGCTCCTCTTCCTCTTATCCCCTACCACCTCTCTTTCTATCTCTCAGTCGCATTCACACACACACATACACGTATACGTACAAACACGGCGTTGGTTTCCATTGTATGTTTGCTTCTGGCGGCCCATTTGTTGTATATGTATTTTTAGTAACACTGCTGATTTTTAGTCTCAAGCACTCTGGTAATGATTCCAAAATGATGCAAAGACACAACAGAGTTACACACATACATATATACTTATTAGATCAGCTCAAACTAAAGGGAGCTCTCTAAAAAGTCTCGTCAGTTATATTAACTAATACCATACATCAAGTGCAAGAGATGGGTTTCAATATATCTACATAATTTTTACAAAAAGCAATCGACCAAAAATTGAAATTGGAAATTGGAAAAATTAACAATAATCGGATTTTAGATTAGTTATTAAAGTAATATTTAATAGTATCGATATCGGAACTGAGAAAGAATATTTTATAAGAAATATATGATCTTTATTTTAAATGCATAAGTAATCTATAATCTTATTTTGTGTTCTTATTTGAATAAAATAATCCAAAATATGAACGAATGGTAAGATTTTGTTATCCATCCCTATCATTCGGTTAGTTTGCTTTGTTCTCAACTGACAAAAGAAACTCAAACTTTTAGGGATTGGTGAATTTAACATAAGTATATTTATATATATAACGCTCTTGTGTCTTTTGTAGTATTTTATCCTAACATTCTAAAGCACTTTTCAACTGTTTTGTTGTCATGCTAAGCCACGTTTGTCCCTATGATAAACCGGTTCACAGACAAAACGAGTCTATATCCTATGGTAAGCCACGTGAAAGACTCGTCCTGGCACATATCCTCTGCATTAGCCAGACATTAGGACGAGTTGCGTTTTGTAGGCCGTACTAATTAGCGTCATTTGCAAGAGAATTTCACATTTAACGCACATGGCATAAATAAGTCTGTGTTGGGTTAGGTTGGGTTGGGTTTTGTTTGAGGGTAGTGAGTCCTGAAACGGGTTGAGAACCACTCCACACACAAAATTTCAATCTAATGTCATGCGAAATGCGACAATAAAAATGTCACTTTTGCGTGTTGAGAGTTGAACACAATTTTTTGGAAGTTGTCAAATTTGCAGAAACAACGAAAACTACAAAGTAGAAAACTAGAAAAACCCAGCCGGCAGTTAGTTTTGCTATAAATCACGCCCCAGCCACGCCCCATGGTGAGGGAGCTGGCCAAGTGGGCTAATTAATTAATTGGCAGCTCTTTCACAATCGCAATCATAATCATAATCGCAATCGACGCTGGCAGATCTGTTGACGTTCTGGACAACATTTGCGTGACACTTTTGTAAGCTGCACGAATTGTATATTTGGCCAAAAATGAATTGTCAGCAAAAACACAGCAAACAATTAGCGGTCGCACCCCTTAAAATGAATTCAACTCAAACAGTACTTTCTCGGATCTCCATCCAAAGAGCAGTTTATTTATCTTGGCAATCGACGGCACGCACTTTCCGAGTGCCAAGTATATACTGAGTCCCTACTCTTCAGATTTATGCATGTTCCTCACGGTACTCTACCCATAATTCTCAACTAAAATAAAAACCCCTCTCACAATTATTCCTTCCCTCAATCGACAGTTATTGCCCCCTGGTTGGGAACAGCCCATCTCGTGCTTGACGGCGACAAATTGGCGCAAATGTTGGCCAAATGTTGCAACACGCGAATACTTTTTGGCCATTGCCGTTGCCATTGTCATTTCGATGGTGGCAGAAACTGTGGAAGGGGCAATAACAAGAGGTGGCTCAATAAAAAACACCTTGTCTTGATTAGCCAAATGTCCTTTATGAAGCTTAAGTCGTTGTCATAAAAACCAGGCAGAAGAATGCCGATAAAATGGCCATTGAAAGGAACAAATAATACGTATTATTATTATGTAAATGTATCTTAAATGAAAATGGAAAAAATAACAAGTATGGGGTATTTACTAAGAGACAATGGAAGATTATTAGATTCTCTAAGCTAAGGAGCACAGTAATAAGTAAGTAGTTAAGTAGTTTATAAATTTTAACAACCATATGCTCTAAAAAAATCAAAAGCTGTAGCAGCAGTTCAATAAGTCGCCATTTATTACTAAGATAAGATAATCAAAGCCAATTTGCTTTACAAATTTAAATAAATTCTTTTAATGCTACTTATATTATTTGATAACCATTGCTTTCTAAATTGTGAGAGAACGAGCAACTCAAACCTATTTTCAAAGTCACAACAAATAAAAGAGACATTTTTTCATTGCAATCATTTTATTTGACAATGTAAATTCATGCTCTATCAAATTTCATAACAAATGCTAAAGCAGATTTAAAAACAAGTGAAAACTGTTTTAGGAACACCGTTTGGGGTTTTAGTTATTTAAAACATTTTTAAATAAACAAATCACAATAAAACCAGTTGACAATGGATGACAAATCAAATTTATCTTCAAATATTTTAGCAATATTATTTTAGCTTTTTGGAATCTCTTTGGATTTATTTCTACCAAAAGAATTTGAGGTGAGTTAATTGTACAATCGCTTCTTTACACAACAGAGATGGACTCGTGTATATTAATAACAAGATATTTTAATATTTAAACAAAGTCGAACAAAATTATATAAACAAGTCCTTGTTAATTGTAAAGCTTAAAATATATATTATATAAATATTTAATATTTTTAGTGAGCGCACAAACACCTAAAATAATACTTTGTTTTTCATTAAGGTAAAATCGATGCATGGATTATTAAATATATTGCAATATAGATAGACAATGTAAATACCCTCTATCTGACTCGGGGTCTATTTACAAAAGATATATATAAACACTTAATGTTTGATTTCATATATTGTTTGCATTTGTGAAGTGATTGTTTCTGGAATAACGCACTCAACTCTAACAATTCTATTACAATTGCACAAATATATAGAGTAATTGCACTTTCTGCTTTGGCAAAAAATAAACACCAAACAAATGGTCAAAGCGGCGCCAAAGGAAATACAAAAATGCCACAATAAATACCATAGAAGCAATTCATACATATTTGCAAATGATATGGATTTATTTCAAGCTTTGTTCTATTCATATTCTTATTTTTAATGGTATTCTTATTTAACATATTTTCTGTTTTTGTTATATTCTTATTTTTACGAGTATTATTATTTTGTTTGGAATTTCTTGTAGGTCCAACACTCCGGAAAGTGTTTCGCCTGCAACTCAGAAAACAGACTTATACTGATTCCTGAACAACAACAATCAGAAAAGCCACAAAACGTATTTAAATACATTTTGTTTCATTTCACATTTGCAGTATTTTAACTTCTTTGCAAGTATCCAACATTTCTTTTATTTAACGTTTACGTTTACGTTTATTTTGTGTGTATGTGTATTTTGTTGTTTGCCCATTGTTTGGGTTCTGCCTTATGAAAAATTTTAAGCACATCAAATTTTTATTATATCTCAACAAGTGTGTGTGTGTATGTATTTATGTGTGTATTTGTGTATGTGTGTGTGTGTGTGTGAGTGTATCTGTGTGTGTATGCAAGCGTATTAAATGAAGGGCGCCTTGTGCCAGAGTTGTGGTTTGTCGACACGTCGAGTTCTGTGAGCCTTTTCGAGCTTGGCTGCCATCTGGGATTTGATTGTTAGGCTGCGTCTCACACACACATACACACACACACACACACACACACACTTTCAAACTGACACACACTCTCCCACACATTGCCATAACTGTTTTATGTCGTTGGGGCTCTCTTTTTATTGCTGTTGCTTGGCATAACTTGCAACATTTTTATACCCTGTGCCAATTGCAGATCTAAGCCATATCAGCTGTACACAGTAATCAAAAATCATCATAAAAATCCAGGTTTTATACCAATTTCTAAATTTTGAATTATATATACATGTTATAAGCCTAAGACATTAGGTTCAAGTCCAAGTTTTTATTGGAGCCCAGAGAAACAAAATATTTTCTAAGAGAAACTGCAATTGAATAAAGTTGGGATTGAATTTATTTTATCAATTTTACTCCGAACATCCTGGATTGTTTTTTTCTGTGTATGACATACTTATTTCTGCAGCCAGAATACAGCATAACTTTCATGTCTGGCCACAAAACTGAAGCAACTTATTTGGCAATACATTTTGCATGCCCAATTATAAAATCGTCAGCATGTTTTCAGTAATTCTTTATGCATGGAAGTGTGTGTGTGTATGTAAGTGAGTGTATGTGGCATGATATTACAAAACTGATTGAAAATTGATGTGCGTTTTTAAAGAATACATCGCATCATGCTCATATTAACAATAGAAGTCTGTCAAGTCTTCAAAGTCAGCTCGATCCGCGATCTGGCTGTCGTATGGCAAAACAATTTGCCACAAATGGTGGCAAGAACAAAACACAATAAAAACTTTTGCAAAGCAACGATTAGCTTTCTCTCTCTCTCTCTCTCTCTCTCTGTCTCCTTCTTTGTCTCTGTCTCTAAGCGGATGACTAAGTACAAACTTTATAGACTTTCGTTAAGTTAAATCTTTTCGCATGTGTATATAATTTGGAGCTTCCCTTAAAGCAGCTCCACATTTGGAGCCATTTAAGGATTTCAAGTTGAGCGCACTCAACACACACACATTGAGAGTTGAGCATATGGCCCACATATACACACACACACACACACACACACACTCAAGGTATACGAAACGAAGCATGTTTGTCTTATACAAAATTTTGGTGTTCATAGCCTAGCCAATTGTCAAGCCAACGAAAGAAGAGTGAGGAGGCTGGAAATGAGATAGTGTAGAGAGGAGAAAGAAGAAAGGAGAGAGAGGTAGATAGTGTAGAGTGTACTGTAAGCAGCATTGTGAACTGGCCAACAAATGTTTCTGACTTTTATGCCTGCCCTGTTGGCCACGTTTCTTGCTCGCATCTTTGTTGTGGTCAAAATCTTGACCCTTGCACATGGCATGGCCCAATGGAACAGCAGCTGGAAAGTCGAATGCTACCCAGCTGGGAGCTAGTGGGGAGCCCAATTGAGAGGGAGGTGAGATGGAAAAAAGCAGTCGGTTGACTTGTTAGCGTTAGCTCCAAACACAGTGACATTGATTTTCATTTCACAGCCAGAAGAAGACAAAGTCTGAGAAATCTCACATTTCGGCTTTTTGCTTTTTATCTTCCTTTCTAGTTCTCTTATATAGCATATATATATATCTCTTTTTTTTGTCACTTTTTGGTTCGCTTTTGATTTGGTTTGGTTATCGTTTTTGGTTTTCTTGTCTTTTTCTTCCTGCCATGCGTCGCTGTTCAATTTTCAAAGCGACTTACCAACAGCTGCTACTTAATTGGAATTTTTGTGCTGCTACTGAGAAAAATGTGGCATGCATTGTCATTTATGTTTGCTCTGCCGTTTTTCGTTTTTCGTTCTGCTTCTGGTTTTGACTTTGGCATTGGTTTTTAGCCCACTCTGCATAGGCATAGAGTATACAGATTGAGTATACGCAGTGTGTGCGTGTGTAAGGACCTGCTGTGGCACAGCTGGCGCTCATTTGATGCTGCATGCTGGCAACTTTTTTATGGAAATTTTTGACCGTCCACTCAGCATTCAAGATTGAGATGTTGCCCAAGAAGACAGCAAGCATTCATTGTTGCCAATTGCAAATAAAACAAATCCAAAGAGTTCTGCATGCCATGTTCCATGTTCCTTGAAAAGTCAGCAATAGATGATTGTTTTCTTTTTTCTTTTTAATTTATTCTGCCGACACTCAAATATTTCTATAGTTTCTGGCTTTAAACTATTCTACTGTTTTGTACACACCACAGACATGATTATCAAATATAGGTTTAAGTAATTAAATTATTTTATTTTTACTTATAACAATAGTATACCATTTTAAATGAAATATTTTTGTTAAAGTCTTTTTTCCTAGCATTTAGGTCGAAAATTTAATAATTTTTAATTGTATTATTTTATTAATTATCTTTTTTAATTTATGAATATGAGATATTTAATTTGTAATATAATTCATGAAAATAAATTATAATCCCAATTTCCAGCTACATAGAAGACAAAAATATTGATAACTTTATTCTCATGTTTGTCATCTCATTCTTTAACGTGTTTAATATTTAGGAAATACTAATGTCTGGTAATTTCTAAAAACTTAATCAGCTAATAGCTTATTAAAAATTTTAAGTTATCGTTGTTAACTTTAATTTTGGATTGGGATGACTTTAGTTCGGTTGCCTAGAGCGTCATCAGGCTCCAAATGTTAGCACTTATCAGCTGGTTGTGTCAGTTTAAATGCAAATTGAATGCAAAATGTTGCTTAAAAAATAGCAAGTGGCTGGTATATCTATACTCACACACACACACACACACGCACACATATGAGCACACACTTACACTTTCATACATACAGACAATAATAATTATGCAAATGTTATTCCGTAATGTTGGCAAGATTCTTTTAGCCATCGCCTGAGTCTCCATTTCCATTTACATCTCATCTCCTTCTCTCATCTCACCTCCTCCTCCTCCTTCACTCATATCCTGGTATCCTCCCATTTCCCAAAACACTCTCCTCTCTCTCTCTCTCTCTCTCTCTCTTATCGACATCTTTCAGCACTTGTCTCCACTTGGCTGATTTTATGTAAACAAAATGACGTACGCCTTGAGGTTTTTGAGGTTTTATGTAGGATACCCGTACCTGTGCCACGAATTTCGACTGTAAATTTCTTCTGCATGGCAACGGAAACGAAATGAAGCCAAAAAGAAAAAGAAAACCGAAGGAAGCCAAATAACAAAAAAAAAAATATAAAAAAAAACTGAGCAACGCAAATCTCTCGGCTCGCGGGCAAATGCGCATAACTCGTTTGAGCCAAGAGCAGGATGAGCCTCATCCTCATTTTCAGCCTCATCCTCAGACTCAACCAAAGACTGTGAATGAGGATGAGGATGTCATTTCTGGCCAGGAAACTGTTGTTGTCTGCCTGCTCGTTAGCTGGCAAAAATTTTGCCATTTGCCGCGTGTGTTTTTTGGCCAGGCTCGCTGGGCGGCTTAGTTTTACGTCTTCTAACTAACTGAATTGCTGAAAATGAGCTTACATAAGTAAATTTGGTGGAGGAGGCAGCTGCCTCCTGATTTAAAACTGTTCACTGTCAGATCTATTATCAAAGTCACCAGCTGTCAGGACACACACAAGGAGAAACAACATTCAAATGGGGAAACCTTTTAAGCACCTAAAACGAAAACTGGGTTACCACTAAAATGCACATGAGTGCACAGATGGACAGTGGGGCCATAGAGGAACAAAGGGACGGGGCGTTAGAAAAGCTGGAACATACAGATAGTAAGGGAAAAGCATTTACAGGAATGTAAAAAACAGAGGACGGATTGTAGGACCATATAGTATAGACCAAGTAAAGTGCATAAAGCTGTTTGTCTTTGTGTGTGCGACGCGGTTTTTAGATGTATTTTAAAAGATTTAGCGCACTTCCCCTGGGCGCCAAAATGCTGGACACAGAGAGACACAAAGAATAGGGATAGATACAAAGGGAGAGAAAAATAAGATGGTGGGGAAAGAAGATAAACTCAACGGAGCGACAAACCAAACTAAAGGCAAAGACAGAAAGAGAAGAGTGTTCCAAAGCGAAAGCCAAAGCGAATGAGAAAGAGAAAGAGGGGAACGTAGTGCAATGACAACCGCAGATAAACTGCAGGCGAGCAACTTCAGTTTGTCAGGACTTTAAGCAAGGATACGAGTGGGTGTGAAGCAAATGTGAAACAATTCCGCTAATTGCAAAAAATGCTAAAGACGGGGCAAAGCACGTGGGAGAAAGAAAGGTAGAGAGAATGGATGTAAGAGAGTGAGAGAAAAGAAATTCGCACTTCAAGTCAAGTGCGACGCTTTGGTGACCGCATGAAAAATGCCGAGGCGCTACACTGTAAAAAACGAAAGCAAATATAAATAAAAACAAACTAAAATAAAAAAGCCCCAGCTTTTTCTAATACATTTTAAATACCCTTACAAATTGTTTGCTATTTTTTAAATGAAAAAGGTAAAATGAATTCCATTTTCAATTTTATAAACCAAAATTAAATTAGGTTAAATAAAATTTCATTAGTGGTTTCCATATTTTTGTTATTTAGTTAAATAACATATTTCATAATTATTAAAACTCTTATTTTGCTTAGCTTAAATATTTGGAAGATATACCAAAAATTATCTTTAGAAGGAAACTGAGAAACTAACAGATTGTCATAATATTTCAGGCCGAAGAAGTCACCTTGATAGATCAGAAATATAAATAAGTATTTACTTAGTCACTTTCAAGGCAAAAGCGCGTATCTCATATTTAAGTGTATAAATGAGAAAAAAGAAAAAACCAAAAGCGTTATCGGTAAGTCGCTTCCTAACCTGACCCAACTTTTACTTAATTTGACTTTACTCTGGTGATTTCATTTGGACAACGTTGACGATGTCGACGAGTTTTCCGAGTTTTCCACGTGCTTCAGCTGCAGATTTTCTTGCAATTTAATTAATTTAATTTGGTTTTGGCTTTGCCAGCGAATGGAAATGGCCAAAACGAGGGATTGGCAAAATGCGAGTCCATGGTCACTTCATTCGCCTCTAGCTTTTAGCACTCCATGGCTACACGGTTCTACGGTTCCACGCTTCCATAGCTCTGGGCACACAGTTTGCAGCTTGAGTGTTGCATTTTTCGCACGCTTTTAATTAAACGTCGTCCGCCGTAGCGTATGCTACACTTTTATTCTTTTCCTCCCTTTCATTACCGCTCTCCTCTCTCACTTCATTCTCTTTCTTACTGTTTAAGTGTGGGTTCTCTATGCATTGTGTGTGTGTGTGCTGTTGTGTGTGTGTGCTTAAAAGTTACGTTGACGTTCCAGACTCCGCGTTTATTTATTTCTATTCGTTGTTGTTGTTTTTGTTGTTCTTCTTATTTAGAATTGCCAGCTTAACGCTCAATTGTTGCTATTCTTCTTCTTCGTCTTCCTCTTTGTGTTGACAAGAAAAGTGCGTTGACAGTTGTATTGAGTATCTAATTCCATTGGATTTTCCAAGAAATTGCAAAACTTTGTTGTAATTATTACGTACAGATAATGTAAGAATTCCACGAAATCGTTCAAGTTTCCTCGGAATCAAATTGTCTGAATTGTATTGATTTTCATATGTTATTTACAGCTAATTCACTGAATAAGTTTAATAGTATGGAAATTTGCAATGTTTTATTTGTTTTAAGATAAAGTTTGTTAGTTTCTGATTGAAATCGGGCTTTTGACTATTAAAATTGTGAAATACTTGACGAACTCTTAGATTTTTAGATTCTTTTCAAAATAACATGTCAGAATTGTATTAGACAATTATAAGTATTATTATTATTGTTAACAACTATTTATTTAATTATAATTAATAGTCATTTCATACTGAATTGTTGCCAAGGAAGAGATCTTTGATATCTAAATAATAATATGTCAAAATACTAGATACATTTGGAGCGACCTTGATGATGTAGCATTACACGGGATACACTTAACTATTATGTACTTTTTGATGACTTATAAACAAATATTACTTAATCGAAATAGCGAAATAAATATAATTTTTAAAGCTCAACAACGATTACTGTTGAAGGGCATTTAAGTGAATAATGCAAATAATGGGAATGAAAACGCGACGAAAATGCCATTAAGATTTTATACAGTGACTGGCAATCGTAAACCGCAGGAGTCTCAATGGTTCACAGTGGGTCGAAAAATTCAGATTCAGTCGAGAGGAGTTGTTCAGCGGAGTTGGCAATGGACCCACTGCTGATTAATGGAGCACCTATTGTCATTAAACTATTCGGGTCAAATGGCGCTACGACATTGCGACATTGCGAGAGATTTGCCGTTAACTAATTTGAGCAGTGGAAAATGGCGAACAAAAGAGGACACAAAAAGGAATAGACAAAGAGAAGCGAAGAGAGGGAGATATAAACTGGCAAAAAGGCGAAACCAATCTTATGCTAAAAACAAAACACAATCAACGATGACAACGCTGCCTGATGATGATTATAATGACATGGGAGATGGAGAAAGAGAAGAAGATGAGAAGAGATGATGATGATAGTTTCGGGTGGAGAAGTTTTGGCGGGCATTTGACTGCGCTGACTAACAAGGATAATTGCAAAAGGAAGTAACAATAAACTCAATATTATCGAATCGCATCCAGTTATAGCCAGAGCAACCAGCAACCAGGCACATTGACTGTCTATCGGTCTGTCTGTGTGTCTGCCAGTCTGTCTGTCTGTGTGCATGGGCTGGAAAACAAAAGCTCTGACTGGGACTGAGGCTCAGGACCGAGACCCGGACCCGGACACGGATATACAATGCGATCCGGGTGACCTGGCGGGGAGTCCCCAGCAGCCAAAAGCAAAATGTTTGCGAGAGCGAGCAATCAGCGTAAAGTGCGCGACGCTTTGTAAGTGAAACGATAAAAAACTGTGGCAACTGAACAGGGGGAATAACTGCGAGAGAGAGAGAGAGAGAGAGAGAGTGAGGTAGAGAGACAGGATGGGGAACACTGGGAGCAAATCGACAAACGCAAGCGAATGTAGCAAACAGCCAGCAAACAGTCGAGAAAATAATAAAATGTCCTTTATTGACGCAAAGACAGAGAGCACAGGGCGATTGTTTTCAGGTTCTTTCCTTTTACCCAATACCAAACCTTCTTTTCACCCCAGCTGCTTGCTTGATTCCCCTAGCATGCCGTCCATGCAGCTGCTGCACTATGGGCAATTTGTCTGATCTAGCGGCAGAAAATGAATAGCTTCAAAAATAATAAAGTACGAAAAGTATTTTGAATATAAACTAAATGTAACGTATGATAAAAACTAAATGTTTATGTATCTATAGCCTTCATACTCAATTAATATCGAATGCAGATAAAACATTGGCCAATTTTCAAATTGTAATATGAACTTTCTATCGGTATTTCTCCCAGTGTATGCTGGTGACTTTGACGAAAACTTCGACTCGGAATACGACTGTGCATGCGACTCTATCTGCAAGGGAATCATCTTGGCTTCAGTCTCTAAAGTCCTGTCAGCTGCATAGCCAATGCAATCAGTTGAACAAGCTCTGCCAAAGTATATAATCAATTAGTTAATTAAATGTTTTGCACATGGACCACACTCAAAAACAAAGGAAAGCGCAACGAAACATTCAATTTATTATATTGAAAGCATTTTATTACTCACTTTTATAAACTTTGCAGCAACTTAATAACAATAATCGAGTCTTTTTGGCCTGCAAGAGAGTTCCAATTGTATTTTAATTAAGGAAAATCTTTTTGAGAAATACAACAGGTGAGTGTGAAAGAGCAAAATTGTATCAAACTGTTGCATTATGCTTCAATTCAAAAGATTAAATGGGTTTTGTTTCTTTTGGCAAATACAGTTTAAATGCACTCAAAAATATTGGCAAAAGAAGGACAGCAGAATCACAGCAATCGGTTTATCGAATGTATGCCAGTTATTTTAACTTTAAGTCGAGCTTATAGAAGCTAAGCTTGCGAAAGCAAGGAAAAATTGCTATTCATTTATATCTATTTAGTTAAACTTTTAGCGATACTAATTTTAGGTTTAAGCAAAGAAGATCAGTTATATTTTAAAGGCGAGAATTTGCAAACATAAATACATTTTCTATTTTAGTTGCTTTAATTTTTCATTGATTTTTTTGGTTACTAAAATTTTTAATCAAAATATTGGTATATCTTTAAGAACTTAGCTAAAATTTGAATTAAACTTGGAATTAATTTTTAAGTCCAAGCTTCAGAAAGCATGAAAGTTATTTGTTTTTCCAAACCCATCTTTTATTTTAATAAAGTTGTCTGTTTCGGGCTCTATCTGTTCATAAAAAAGGTTCGGGTATCCCAAAACCCGATCCAAACCGGTTCTGTGGCGTTTCTTTCATACCCCTTTCATTATAACGTTTAGTTCATGCTTGATATGCGATACCAACAAATTGGGCATCGGGTTTACAGTTCTTGCAGATTTTGTAGTAAATATTTTGATCATTTGTGTTCCTACATTTGATATGGCAAGTATATTGGTATTATTGAAATGATTGTTAATGTAAGTATTGAGAAAACGCATTTTGAACAAAGGATGAAAGTCGTTATTTTGATCAAATTTCCATTTGAATGTATCTTGTAGGTATTGAAATTTTTTGCAACGGTTATCTTCTAAGAATTTCTAAATTCTTGTATATTTTCTATAATTTCCAATCACAAGTCCTATTCCCAAAGTTGTACAAACCGCTAAATTCTCTATGGATTTGATTCGAGTGAAATATATTTTTTATGGCAGTCTATATAACTAAAAATATATCCAGAAAGTTTGCTGTGTCCATCCCCAGGGAGTTGATACAAAACGAAAAGAGTTTTGTTTATTTTAATTAATTTAAAATAGTCCAGCGTTGCTTTTCTCTGAACCCATCGTTTATCCTCATAACACAAAAAAAAAGCTTGAATACACATACGAATGCACTTTAGTGGGCATTCACTGTAGTTCTAACGTATCGCGTGCAATTCGAATTTGTTAAAACTGTTGTTCTTTTGGATAAAAGGAAAGTTCAGGTTGAGAGCCAGTTCCAATCACCAAGTGGAGCAATGGGAATGGATTTGGAGGAGGAAGTACAACAAAGACATAAAGGGGATCGAGGAAATTGGGACAAAGCCAATGGAGTTTGTATTGTGGTTGGTGACAATTGCGGTGCTAGACAGACATACAAAACACACACACACACACACACACACACACAAACACAACCATACACACATTTGTGGGGCATTGTTGATGTGAAACACATCCAATCACTTGTTACACGCCAAAGCTGATGATTCGCTTTGTTTTCCTTTTTTTTGTGAGTTTATGTGAGTTTTTGTTTTAGTTTGTTTTTTTGTCATATTCGTGCGTCGCACTGTTCGTATGCGTGTTTTTAATTGCCAGCGATGGCATTGTTCATACGCCGCGTGTGACAAATCAACAGAATATATGTGTATGCTGGCGGGGCACCATGTCTTATTGCTGTCACGGCCATTTGTTGCGTGCCAGCCACCCGACGACCTCCCCCATCCCAACGCATCCCTCTCACCATAAGTCTACACCCACAACTCTGACTCTGACTCCATTACATTTGCCATTCTCGGTCTCAATGTCAGCCCCATCCCGAGCTCTTAATGTTGGCCCCGTTTTCATGCACATTTATCGTGATTAGCTATTAATTGATAATAATTAACTTAAGCACATGGCACAGATGTTAGTCCCAGCAGCAGCGGCAGAAGCAAAAACCCAACAAAAACAACAGCAAGAAAAGCAACTAAAAGCCATATTAAGAACATTCCCGTTTGGAGATATGCTGCTCTCCTCCTCTTAGTTAACTTATCGGTATTGACTATTTGTTTCTGTCTATGTTTGTCCCCCAACCACAGTTCGTCGAAACTTATTTGACATCTTCTTGTTTCTAATACTTCTTCTCTTTCTTTTAGCTGACGTCTCTTGTATCCTTCTTTCCGTTTTGTCTTTACTTTTGTGACACAGTTTGCATAGCAAAGCATTAGCATATATTACTTAACTTTAAGCAAATACTAAAGTACTTTAACACATTAGCAAGTGCTTTGAAAACTTTCAGAGACTCTTCCTCCTGCTAAGTGCAAAATTTAAATGACTTACTCCGATTAAAGTACAAACTCCAATTAAAATGAGTTTTTAAGAAATTAGTAATTCTGAATTGAGTTAGATGTCCCATTTCAATGCACAGTTAACAGTTAACACAATATTATTTTAGCACGCATAAAATATAGAATTACTTTCAAAAATATTCTTACACAAAAATAAACTTGACAATTGTTGCCATAAATTTACTATTTAATTGACCCATCTGCATATATAGAGTAATAGATTTAATTATATTGTAACTACTTACATTGCGCGCTTTGGAATTTCACTCAAATTTGCATTGATCTTTTAGCTGTTTTAGTTTTTTATTTTACTTTTTAAGCTTTTCACACTTTTCAAATACAATTTTTTGTGCTTTTTCTTTCTCTCTTTCGATATATATATATATATATTATTATTTTGTATGTATTTATTTTATTACATTTTCACAACTTTACCACTTATGATTATATTAAAAAAAAAAAAATGTAACTAAACACAAAAAAAAACGTTTAATTGCCGACGGTTTCTTTAAAAAAAACTCGGTATGTTTTTGGAAAACTCTGCACGCAGCGTCTTGATGGAGTTGATTTTCGATTGCAATGAAACTTGATGTAGAAATTGAATCAATTTTGAAACTTCACACAAATTTTCGAAACACTTTTAAGTATATTTTTTTGGAATTTTGGCTTGTCAAAGTATTTAGATATTTTTGATGTTGAGTTTCTGTTTATTGTTTTTAATGTTGTTGATTTCGGTTTTGGTTTTGCTGTCTGTGGGATAGATTTGTGATGTTTGCTTGAGTTGAGATGGCTGGTTGGCTGCTGCTGCGTGCTCCGTGCGGCACGTGCGAACACGTTCAGATTTCATAACCAACTGTCGAATCAGTCTGCCCAAGTGGCCGACAGGAGCCGCGCCACAGTCAACTCTAGAGCCGAACAGCAGCCGAGCCGAATTGGATACGATTGCCCGATTGCCCGATTACCCGATTGCCCGAGTTACGACTGAGTCGAAAGCCTTTCGAATTTCTATCGTGCGTGCTCTTTCAAAGATGCCGCTATTAGCAACACAACACGAATACAATAATATTCACACTCATACACACATGTTCACACCCATCTCCCATCGGCTTGTTAGACTTCTAGGCGCTGTTGCTGTTGCGCCTTGGACAGGTCAGCATTGTCAACATTGGTCCTTTTTGGCTGTTAAGCGACTCGACTGTGCTCTCTCTCTCTTAAGCTCACACTCTTACCCTCATTCCCTCCTCTACTCCCTCCCTCGTTCTCTCCCTCTCCCTCTCCCACTGGTTTTCTCTCTTTTGTACGCCAAATGCTCTCTCTTTTGGCCCGAATTCGGAGATTGGCGTAGCATACTTTTATAACAGTGGCAACGCTTGTCGCACTTTAAATGAAATTGCGTATTAAAGCGAGAGGAGGCATGTTGCCTGCCGCTTGTGGCACTTGGGGCGCGAATGCCTCAAGTGTTGCACATTATAAAGCTGAAGCCAGGCATAAAACTTTGACCATTAGCCGCATTAATGTGCCGCGCGGCAAATTCGTCAGCTGGTCAGTGGTGCATTGATTGTGTGTGGTGCCACAAGGCGTTGAGTGGCTTATCGCAAGTTCTATTGACAACTTTGACCCCTCCCACACCACGTCTTTCCACTCTAATTCTCACGCCCACGCCCACTCTCAATTTACTTTCTTCCTTTCTCCGCAATCCACTTCTCAGATTCCAGTTCATAGTTCCAAGATCCCAGTTGTCATTTGTCATTCTCATTTTCAATCGACGTTTTGATTTAATTGGTTGCCACATAAGTATGTGGGTCACAACTCCAGTTTCAAATTAAATGAATACTTATTCTTAAATTGTATTACAGCTTCCTTTGAATTTTTAAAGCTAAATATTTGAAAAATGAAATAACTACTTTTTTTGAGATTCTGAGCAACGGTTTGCCAAATCAATCCCATCAAAAATGTTACTAGCCTGCTAACATAATCAAGTTCTTTAAGCCCAAAAACCAAAGATATAATTGCATACCCTTATATTATTCCAACCTTTTTAGGTCCTGCCAAAAGTTATGTCATAAGTAATTTATAGAAATAACCAAAATTGTTGTTAATTGTTTTCAAAATATATACAAACTAAAGTAGTTGTAAATGTTTACGTTTCAATTAAAATACATATCTTCTTGTCCTTATATAATAAACGTTCTGTTTATATTATGGTATAAGTCTAGATAAAGGTAAGCAATATAAATAACAGTCGTAACAGAACTTGACCATGCTTGCTAATAGCCTAAGATGAAAAGAACCTCAATCCGAACCCAAATACGAGTACAATACTAAGTGTGACCCTTCCGCACGTAAAACTTTAAGTGATTGTTTTAGGATTTGCATGCCAACTGTGGCAGGACACACACACACACACACACACACACACACACACATACATATACATACACATACAGGACATATACACAACAACTAAACGGAAGCAGGTGCTGAGGCAACTGTAGTAACAGCCTATAACATAAGGACTACACGAGACCAAACACAGCGGGCAGCAAGTTGGCTTTCGGTTTGATGTTGGCGGTGGTTGGTGGTTGGTGGCAAGTAGCGGTGGCAAGTGCGGTATGCAACAATTTATGCGCCTCACTTGAGGCCGTACGAGTGCTGTCAACAAGGCGCTGCACGATTCCAAAGCAACTTCCCTCATGCCTTCCTTCCATGTACTCTCCATTTGGCGGAGACGCGAGTGACACATGTTACTCCAAGTGCTCCGGCGGGCTCTGCACTACAGGACCTAAGAAATAACCACCTCCACCACCTCCACAAGCACTCATATGGCGAAGCTGGGAGCCACTATGACATATTGTATCCACAGGCGTACGTGCCTTGTGTGCCAACTAAAGAAAGTTTTCTTGCAACTGCCACAAACTCCTCCGCAACCTACCCCTGCACCCTAGCACTACACACCTCCCATCTCTTCCTATTCCTCCTCATCCTGCTTTTGTTGTTGTTGTCACTTGGCTTGTTTACGGCCGCGTCCGTCGGACGTTGTTTGGGTGTAGACTTTGGTTTTTATGCGGCTCACACACATAAATTATATGAAAGACATATTAGTTGGTTGATTTTGATAGTGGCCAAAACTTTGGCTAAGCAGTAAAAACTGCCCCAAAAGTGTCTCTCAAGATGGCCATGTTGATGGCACACCACTGGTCTTCCAAACTCCACCCTGCACAGTGGTTAAAAAGGGAGTATTCGTTGTCTGTATCCATAGGACATTAGTAGATTAAAACGAGCATAGATTTAAAGACAGTCGCATGATAAGTATATTAATATATTATATATATATATATATTAATCTAGATTAGTATATTAATATTTAAATAATCATCCATTTAATTATTTGCTTAATATGATTTATATAATTAAATATATATTAATACTTAACATATAAAATAGTGTAAACTCATATTTTCAAAAACTGAATCAATTATATATATATAATTTCTAATTTTTGTAAACAAACATTTTATACAAATTTAAAAAATATACCTACCTGTTAATATTTAGGTAATCTATCAAAATTTAAAATTTCCTATACATTTTTAAATTTGTTTAATCTTAAGTTTATAAAATGTGTGTATAAATTACGATCTAAGGCAACGAATACAGCATGAAGGAAACTCATCCCTTTTTCTTATAATCCTTTTTTAAGGTCTTGTTATTTATTATATTAAAAAGTTGCACAGTCAGGAGAATCACAGAAATCCCTTTCAACCAAGTGTCAACTCAAAACCAATTCCCGATGTCACTGAAACATAGTTCTAGTTCAAATTAAATCCCCTAAGCTTCAACTTGTGATATCGAAAATACAGCACAGGAAAAAAGATTTAAACAAATTGTCGAATATGAAATTAATTTTCTAAGCAATCTGTATTTTTCATTTATTTTATTTGCGTTTTGTTTTAAGTTTTTAATCTTTCTCAACTGACAGTAAAGGAGTAAATTTTCGAAAATTGAAGTCACTTCTATTTCTACTTATCAAATTTAAAAGTATATTTTGTAATATATTTATAACTATCATAAATTTGTACGGATATAAAACACACATGGGAAAAGCTTTAGCTGCAATCGAAATAATAAATAACTTGTCGATAAACACATTTGGGCATTGATTATCGAAAAGTTGTGCAATTCAATAATTAAAAGAATCAATTAAAATGATTTAAACCGACTTACCGCCAAAGAAGATTAATCTTTAGAGGAAGTTGTACCTGGTGCTAAAGTTAAAGTTGACTGAAGTTGAGGTGTACTTATATGTACGTGTGTGTGTGAGTGTATGAGTATGAGTGTGTGGAAAATGGAGCAATTGGGAATTGAGGGGAATTGCAGTTAAGCCAGTTCCAATTTGTGTAAATTCAAGTGAGGAAAACGGCAGGATTGTTGAGCACAATGGAATCCTTTTGGCAGAATACTCGAACTCGGAGGTCGTAAGTTCTAATGCAATTGGCAAGGTGCTTTTGGCCAGGTTGTGCTTGGTCTTTTTGCGACCATTTGCACAAATTACACAAATCACATTTAAGTTGTGGCCAGCGAGTGTCCAACTTTTGGCCAGTTGCGAGTGTCCCAAATCAATAAATTAAGTCACACGCCCCGCGGGACACGTAACTAAAACAGCATATTTCTGATCCATGGGTCAGAGAGAGGGGACCACTCTATATATATATATATATGTGTGTGTGTGTGATTTGAGTGTATTGCCATTGGGAATGGAAAGTTTCAATAGACCAACTGAATGGGTCCGACTCTGGGAGCGACCTTGAAAGCAGCATTTGACCCAGAAGCTCTCTGTGCAGTGTGTGTTCAGTGTGTTCTGTGCCTGGCATTGTCATTGTGCATCCCGAAATTTCGCACAAGTTTGGCACATTTGTCACATTTGGACATGGCAAACAATAGCAACAACAACAACAACAACAGCACTACCACTGACAACAACAACAAAAAATAGAGAACTGCAGAGATTTTGAGTGCAATGAAATGTTGCAGACAACACACACGAGTCGCAATGGCACTGAAATCACTGTCTCCACTTTGCCACTTGCCACAGGCCACTCACCCCTATATCACTCAAAGTTAATAACTGCCACAGGCCAAGAGGATGGTGAAGGAGGAGAGTAGGTGCTTGAAGGGGGGAGTGCTATTTAAAGGGGGTTGTTCTGCCATTAGCTCACCACACTTTATAGCTTGACTCTGCCCCTCTCTTCTCACCTTGATCCACTCCTAACTGCCCCGCACTCCCACTCATTCGCATATGTGCAGCGTTATCTACACCGGTAACCGCCTACGGGTCTCTCACACGCCCACGGCTCTATGGGCATGTCAAAAGGTGCGTTTTCCCAACACGCCAACAGTACAAAATGTGCGAGACTGCGAGTGTGTGAGTACACTTAAAAAAAAAGAACAGCATCTATAATCGACAAAAGTCTGCCAGCAAAAGAGCTTGATTCTTAAACAAGACTATTTTAAGATAAAGCTACTAGAACTTGGAATATGAATCTAAAATAACTCAATATCTGTAAGAATAAAAATGTAATAGAGAACAGCTTCAAAAATCTGTATTGCTATTTAAACAACACATCCAAATTACCAAAACTAAAACATAGAATTAAAAGTATCTTTAACTTTTAATAATAGGATAAAGAGCTGAATAAAAACTCTTCTTCTAAAATGAAAAGTATTCAGCATAAAATCAAGATTACTTTATGACAAAATTAGTTAAAATAAAAATACAACAAAAATGTAAACTCTTAATTATTACATTAAGAATTATACATTTTAAGATTGCAATCTTAAAAACCGTGGAATTCTTAAAAATGATAAAGGCGTGTATTTGAGCAAATATGTTCTCATCATTTTACATATTAAATTAATTTTTTTAAAGTTTTAAGAATCTCAGACTTTAAATTGTTGTCTTATAAATTTTGTTAGTTTTGCTCATTAGAATTCTGGTTCTACCTGCAATAGGGAGACATTTAGCGTGATAGCTTAGCTTATATTGTTACTTTTTGATCTGTAATTTAAAATATATTTTCTTAAATATATTATTATTTTATTATTTGATTAGTTTTTGAGCCTTTTAATGAGAACTTGATTCTATTTAAAGAGTTCTTATTACCAATTTATAAAAAGTTTTAAAAACCAAATATTGTTTGACTGTTTTTAGGGTTAATAAGGCCGTTGTTGTTCATCTTAAAAATTTAGCATTCCTTAGTTTTCATATTGAAATCCAAATTTTAAACCCTTTTTTTATCAGTGTATGTGGGTGTGTGTCGAGTGGCAAAACATGTGTGTATATGGCAGGACATGTTGTTGGTGTTGTATTATATATATATATGTACATATATATATATATACTTTTACGGAGGGCCAACTTTTTCAGCAACTACAATAATTTAGTATAGTTCAAAAAGTTCCACCTGTCCACATCCGCATTCGCATCCACATCCACATCCACATCCGCAACCATGTGTGCGTCTAAAGTTTATTGGTAAAATTTTATTGCAGATTTTTGCGCTATACACAGAGAAGCAGACTCAAACTAGATCCATTTTTCGGTTGGCAACCCGCAAAAACGAAAACCATACCACGTTCTCTCGCAATTCGAAGGATCCCCGCTTTTTGTGCCCCGTCGTCGTCGTCGTCGTCGTCGTCGTCGTCGTCGTCGTCGCCGTCGTCGACGTCTTGTGAAAATATTTGGGGAAAACTTTTGCAATTTATCTGTTTCATAGCCAGCGACGAAAAACGCAGCGCCAAGGCCCGTCGAAGTATCTTTAGCATTGCCTTTACCTGTCGCTGCCAGGCTCAAGAAATGTTCCCTATACTCTCCTTCTTTTGGGGTTACACACACAGACACACACTTAAACACACCTTTACAAATAAATATATACACATGTACAAAAAGGCAAACGCAACGAGCAAACATAGAGACGAACGCAAACCAATTGCAAAATGAATCGAGTTAAAGTAATTTGGCAATAGAATGCCCCTTATTTCCCCTACAGCTCCACCATCGCCTCGTTCTCATCATCCCACTTCCATTTCCAATCGCATTCAACAACTTGAACGCTGTCCAGATGGCCAAGTGTTGATAAGTGCCACAGTCATTGCACAATGCACTAGAATCCGTATCCGTATCCGGATTCGGACTTGACCTCGGCCTCGGCTTCCTACCCTACGCCTCCTAACTACATATATCATTAGATTTGTACCCACGCAAAGGGCGGCATGGGTTGGGGTTGCTGCAAGTGTTGTAATCCAATCTGGGCAAAGTAATGGAGCAGATAGGTTGGTCCAAAGTGCGTAGTTGCTAATTGCAGATACGAATACTTAGTGTGTAGTTTATCAGGTCAATAATTGTCTTCATGATTGTTCAAATCTCTTCAATGATTTCAACTTGGATTTACTCTAATTGGCATTTTCGATTAATCAGTGACTTTCCGTTCAATTAAAATAATAAATAAAAAGAAAACTTTCTTAATAAATAATAATAGAATACTGGAACTATAAACAAGTTACAATTCATATAACAAATTAAATTTACATCTTAAGACAGAAGTTTAATTCATGTTCTTTAATAGCTGTTAAAAAAACTAGTAACATACTTTTTTAAAACATGTTCAAGTTATAAAAAATAATAATATACAAATTATTAAGGCTTTTTAATTTGTTTCGCATCTGATGAGAAGCAATTTAACCCATTTTCTTGCAAAGATAGCGTAACAGATTAAGGTTGCCATCCCGTTTCAGTTGTCTTAGCAATGAAGATTTTGCTCATATGGCAGCACCCGGCTGCATACATTTTTGTTGTACCTCATCTTTTGTGGTTTCAAGGGCTCAACTGGGTGTGGATGGCTTCTTGTTAAAGAGGCAGAAAACTGAGGATTATACATATGTAGGTCGTTCATACGCCGCCACGCCCCCATTTCAGCAGCCGCAGGGCATTAAAGCATCTGTTGCAAAAACGAAGATGCTCTGTGAAAGTGTGTGTGTGTGTGTGTGTACACAGTGTACACAGTGTACACACTTCTACTCATTAGCGCGTAAAGAATCTTAACGCTTCAAAATGAATTAATTTTCATCCAATTTGACGTTGTCACACACACAGACACAAACACATACAAAAACACACAGACAAAGGAACAGGAAACAGGAGTTGCAAAGCCTTCATCTTGATTCAGCATTGCACCTGTCTGCTACTCATCTCCATCTCTTTCCCCTCTCTTCTTCTCCTTGCTTTGTTGTTGCTCGTCTGTGCGCCTGTTGGTAGACTATAATTTTGATTATTTTATTTTTTTTTAGCTGCCGTCGTCGCTTTTGCTTTTGCTTTTGCTTTTCCTTTAGCTTTGGTTTTCGCCGGCTCAAAACTAAAGTCCGCCTGCCCTTTCAGTCCCGCTCCTGTCGTCTTGGTCTGTCTCTGTCTCTCTGTGTCTCTCTTTCCCTGTATGTATGTGTATTTAAATCCGATTTGAATAATTACAAATTTCAATTGTATGAAACCAACGGCAGCAGCAGCAACAGCAACAGAAGCCGCCGTCATGACAGCCAGCAATATGACGCCATATGGAAATGGCAGTGCACACACATATACACACACACCTACACATTCACACATATACAGATGACTGTGAGTGGCACGCACATTTGCGTACAATGGAAATAGCAGCCATGGCAGCCGCTGTCACAGTCGCAGTCGCAGTCGCAGTTGCTGCTTTCACAGTCGCTGGCTACAGGCAATGGTAGCAGCAGAAACAACAACACAGTAACATCAACGGCTTCTGTTACTGCCGAGTTAAAGATAAGATTATTACCCGACATATACAACCATACACATACACACACACACACACACACACTCAAATACACGCCACGTGCAAGTCTCTCTGCTTTGGATTTATTTTTGTCTGCGCATTTGTTGTCAGAGGCGGTTTTTGTTTGAGCTCCACTCTGTGGTCGACTATTTGGGGCATTGCTACGTGCCACAAGTACTTGAACGCACACATATATTCACACACACTCACACACGCACACCCACACGCACACTCATACACACATTGAGGCACTTACATTTTATTCATATTATTGAAATAATACCCGCACTTCTACTTAACATCATTCCCACATCTTACATCTGATGGCGACTCTTTTCAAACGTTTTTCACATATCCATTTGAAAATCGATTGAAATGCGCAATCATTTGCAACCATCATAGTATTTCCACTTCCTCGATCATATCGTCACTTTCAGCTTCATGTTTCTATTTTAATAAATCTCTTTATGCTGTATTCTAGTTAAATCAGACAAAAATCATGATTAGTCGATCGATGCGCTTTGTGAATTTTAATTATGTCTCTATTTATAAAATAACAATCAATTACATAATATTTTATAGAAATCAGTCTGAACAAATAATGATATAAAGAATTTCCATTATATTTTATTTATAGTTCCAATAGATATTTTAGATTCAAAATCAAATATTTCTAAATTTTCGTTGTTTCGATCTTCTTTCTAAATCTGCCTTAAATTGCCACAGTTGAAATGGGAAATGAGCTATTAAATAATTGTTATCAATTAACTCTTGGAACAAAATATTTATGTTGCTTTAATTGTTGTGGGTAATGCATATTAAGAACGTTTTTAATTAACAAATTATAAGATGACATGAATGATGACTGTTATAATTTAATATGTTTCAATGTTGATAATTTACACAGCAATTTCAAGAGCAATAACAATTATTGTATCGACATCGAAATGCAATTTTCCACAGCCATCATTTGGGCAACAGAACGTATGAGCAATTTTCAATGGCTATAATTGCTAAAACTGTCGGCTGAATGGCATTTAGCATTTAGCGAGCTAAGCATTGTTGATAATAATAATTATAATAATACAAGTAGTAATAGCACTCGCAACGGGAAAGAACAACAAATTAAAACCTAATAATTGTCTAATTATAATTTCAAGTAATGAGTTTTCAAGTGGTTATCTTTATCTAAGCGAAGCCTGCGCTAGCTGCCTTGTCCATGTGCAAACTCCCATTCTCATCTCATTTTAATTCCCATCCTCAACCTTATCCATAATAATGTCCTTGTTGTTCTCGTTGTTGCTGTCGTAGATGTTCAACAACTTTAAATGTTCTGTCTATCCATAGCAAATTTTTGTGGTGCTCCTAATGGGAGAAATAAGATGTAGCGGGTAAGGGAAGTTTTCTGTTTTTAGCATGCTTATCGCTTAATTGCTTGACGAACAATAACAATAACAACAACAACATAAACAACAACAGCAACAACAAGTATAACACTAGCCAACT
Source organism: Drosophila neotestacea (assembly GCA_035044365.1). NCBI lineage: Eukaryota > Metazoa > Arthropoda > Insecta > Diptera > Drosophilidae > Drosophila > Drosophila neotestacea. Next base: position 1,901,126 of record JAWNMD010000799.1, read on the forward strand.
GCCACACAAAATATACAAAACAAATACCAAATTTATCAAAATTTTACGCAGACAAACTTTGGAGTGTTTAGCATTAGAGTTGTTGCCTGACGAGAAGGAGGAATATCCAATGAACTAACACGAATCGCAAAATTTCCAAATAAACTAATAAGCACCCAATGGAAAAGCAGCTCAGAAAAGGGAAAGCTTTATTTGGCACAGAGCATAAAGAAGTTCAATGCTTAGTTTCTCCATCAGAACGGTTAACCAAGTTGAAGTGAAACTGCCTGAAAAAATGTTGTACATATAGTATTAAATAAGAAGGGTACTTTTCAAATAGAGTTACCCAGAAACTATAAAGAATAGTCCTGCTATATATTATAATAGCACTAGAATTCGTGTTAAGTATTTGGAAATCATAATAAGACATTTACTTTATACCGATTGCGGATTATCCTAGGAAGCCAACATAAAGTAAAGATCTTTTATATATCTGTTAGCTCAAAAGGTCCGACTTTTCTTTTTGTCAGTTTAAGCAGCCTCTGATTTGAATGTTGCGAACATTTGCTGAAATCCTACCTAAAAGGTTTGTATCTTTTTTGGATCAAACGAAGTAAGATAACAACAAATAGCATTAGTGTTGGCTTCCCTGAATCAAATACAATGCTGTTCCAAGAGAAAGGAAAAGATTTGTAATTGATAAAACCCGAATTCAAAACAAGGATTTTGTGGTCGTGGTTGATCAATAATCGGTACAGAAACTAACCCATCAGAGAGAACAGCGCGTAGCCGCTGACAAGTTTGGATTTTTCAAGGCTTTAAATTGTTGGTTGTCAGAAGTTGGCCATGGTAAGACAATTGCTGCAGGAGGAGGAAGCGTGTGCAGCTATAACAAAGTTTTTAACGAGTGCAACTTGTAAATGTTTTCAGTGTTGAACAAGCTGGTGACACACAGACACATAGAGCTTCCGTATACACGGGAAAAAGCCCAACTCTCTATCAAATGGCGCTTAACGTGGGTGAGATGCAGTTATATCCACCTCTTCAACTCCTTTTGCACCCTCTTTACGGCACATATAAATCAGGTAGTAGCTATCAGTCAATCAATAGCTTTTGCAGCTCTATTCACCCCATAGGTCCGAGCAGGTAACTAAAAATAGGCTATCATCAAGCCAACCCTCCGGCCAGTTAATATCAAACTGCAAGGTGGACCCTCTAAAATCGATGGCTGGGCAGAATGCAAATACAGTAGATGCCTAAGGACATGGAAACGTTGATAACTAATTTGTTATACATGCATATAATCATTATTTTGCCAATCAAACTGTGACCTCTAGGCCATTTGGGGGCAACAAACTTTGGTTGGGGGATTGACTGAAAAGTGATTAAAAACAATGAAACTTTCAAGCTGACGAGTTGCTTTGGGCGTTGGGGTACTAGTAATGCGTAAAGCCCAAACCGGATGACAGGAAGTGCGCATAATGAATTAGCGTCACGGGAGAGAACTACGAGCGGAAATCTAAAGCCTCCTAGTTAAGCCGCTGATGGGTAATTGGAGGTGGACGCTGTCCATTGCCCCGCGAATCGATGCCAATGTTGATGGTTATTATGGGGCCATCCAGCAATTTATACATTTGAACGACTTTCGTCTTGAACTGGATTGGGAGGCATCAAACGCGTTCAAAGTGTTAATAAATGGCGTGCATAAATTAAGAACAAAGCCAGTGATTGAAATAGGCCATAGGGTGTTTAAGGCATAAGTAAAAGCGTAGTGGGAGAAAGCTTTCGTGTTTTTAGCATAATATCCTCTTTCCACAACGGTATCTCGCTTTGAAATTTGCTGAGCTTTCACTCTTCCAACACTTTGTAACGGTCTGAAAACTTTTGACCTGATATTTTATCAAAAATGAATTACCTCAGAATCAACTTTAATTTGGGCACCAGGAGTTGAGTAAATATAAAAACCTAGAGTTTTAAAAAGTGGAAAAAAAAACATTTTTCAGATTAAACAATGCTTAGGAGGGTCCGTTATCTATATATACTATATTAACAACAAACTGAGACAAATTTTTTTGAAAATTTTTATTTTAAAACGTAAAATAAGTTTATACAACAGAACATGATATAAGTGATATTCCGAAGGTGAATGATAAATTTAAAGATACCTCAATGATTAGGATATAAAACTAATTTACATCGGACTCCTTATAACTTGTATCCGCCTTGTCGTTTTTCTCCTCTGATATCCATCTGTTTATAATAATTCCTGATTCCACAACATTTGCGCTTGCGCAAATGCTGAAACTACAAATTGTTTACCTAATTACGTATGTTTACTAAATAATATAATACATATGGCTCAATCAAAATGGTTTGTGTATATACAGTTGTGTGTGTTTGTGTGTGTAAGATTGGCAGCTTGTGAGTGTGTGGGAGTGTGTGGGTGTGCTGGTTGGATTTGTTCATGCAAGAAATCAACATATCAAAATTAATTTCCCATGCATAAATAAGTAATATGAATGTCAATTTAATGCATGCGAGAGTGAAAGAGGCTTCTGAGAGCAGCAACATAATGTACATATACATACATAAATATGTCACACACACACACACACAAACACACAGACATGAGTATTGACAGCGTAAATTAGTATGCCTGCGTGTGTGTGTGGGTGTATGTGTGTGTGTACTTGGGCTTTTTCCTTTAGTAGGTGTAATTTTAATACCAACTGCCTTTTGCCATTAATAATTTTTTGTTAGGACAGCCTCACATACATACACATAAGTGACAGTGTGAGTGTGTGTATGTGTGTGTGTGTATAAAAAAAGAAAGCCAATATCCCGAGCAAATTTCAGTGAATTATGGCAAATTACATTCTTATCGATTGGTCCATTTTTTCCAACTCCATCTACCCTCAACCTCGTATGCGATAGAAGACCGACCCGTAACAGTTGAGTTGCTTTTTGCTTGTTGTTCCCGTTCCCGTTCCCTTTCCAATTCCCGTTCACGTTCACGTTGTTCTTGTTATTGCTGGTGGTGTTGTTGTACACCTTCAAATTACCGTATATAATAAACACGCCTCTGAACATATGAAAGGTGGTACATGGCATGCGTTAATATTGGCATTGGCCAAGGCATGTCATTAAAGCAGCCACTTCCTGCGCATCCTGTGTCCTGTGTTCTGTTTCTGGACCCAGAAGCCAAATGGGAATCGAAAGCTAAACAAATTGGGGGTTTTATATCACGAACAGTCCATATGTCCAATGTTGTGATAATTCGTTTACGTTCAAATTGACAGATCACTCAAACGCATACGATACGATAAAACAAGTCAGCATTCGAGAGTTTTCCTCTGTAAAAGGACGAGTAGGAGTTGGACTCGGAATTGTAATGCATGCTGGTCCCTCTTCTTTCTGGGATACGAGCATTTCAAGTGTAGGAATTACTGTCAGTGCAAATTCACATTTATAAGTTGATTACCTGACGTTCCCTTCTCAACATGAACTTAACAGCATTGACTGCAATTTAAATAGAACATTCAACTTTACTCAAAATTGCAGAATGGAATCAAATATGGCTAGTGATATAAATTATAATATGAAAATTATAACAAAATGAACTATTTTGCAATTTATTTACAATTTTTAATCAACTCAACGAAAGAATTTTCCTTCAAAAATTAAGCCGATATTGATTACGAGCGCGCCCTAGAGCCTTTATATATTAACCTAAAGCCTAGTACCCAACAAATTTGTGGTAGGAGCGAACTAAGATTGCCTAATATTTTGCTGGTAGGAAGCTAAAAGCAGAATTGCCAATAAAACACATAAAGTTAGCAAAAGTTGAATGGTTACTCTGTTGCTGCAGCCGTTTATTAATTCAAAAGAGAAAACTAATGCAATGAAAATTGTTGTAAATGAGCGATTATCTGTGTATTGAATGGTAAGAAAAGGGAAAAGTTGATTTTATGTATTTTATAAATTACATAAATGAAGATTTATATAAATTTAAAGTTTAATAATAACTTTTAGTTGTGGTTCATGGTCTGCCGATCTTGTTTTTGTTGTTCAAGCGCCTTTTTGATTAGGCTTCAGTTCCATCCAATTTTCTATTCCAATAATTCACCTATTACTTTAAGCTGACCAGCAGCTGAAATTAGAGCATATATATATATATATATTTTTCCCATCAGCTGATAAATGACAGCATAATGGCAGCTAAAAACAGTGTTGAAAAATGCTCGTACTTTTAGCTGGCAACTTTTGCTGGGGATCGCACCAGCTAAAAGCCACAGTGGTTTTTTTATATGGAGTTGCCAGTCAGCGTACACGATTTTTCAGTGCTGCATACTAGGCTTAACTGTCAAATTTTCGATACGTGACGAAGCTATTAAATTCTATTAACTCGTTTTACTTACAAAAATATTTCATCTAGTGTGCTTTGCTTCTAATTTGAAGTTTACTTTTGAGGTCATTTGTAGCTGGAAGTTCAGTTGACTTTTACAGCTCCAATAAATTAGTACATTTACAATTTTATAAAAAATATATTGAAATTGTGAAAAATACAAAAGTAAAAATTGTCGTATAAATTGCATTTAACTCTTTTAACCAATTGTTTAACAAAATCCGCAGAAATCATTTCTCAGTGAGAAAACAAAGCATAAACATAAGTGCGTACGGATTCCAAGCAGAAATGAAGAAATTCTCCGGATTGAAGACCATGTTCAAGAGCATTAGAACAACTCCCAGAGCCGACGAGCATTTGGATGCCAATGCAGATGGAGGGACTCCAATAGAAGCAGTTGCTGTTGAGGAAGCTGAGAACCTGGATGTCAATAAAGATGTCGAGACTCTGGAGTCACAACTAAAAGAAGCAGTTGCTATTGAGGATGCAATGACTCCGGAGCCACAACCAACTGAAATTGTGGATTTCATTGAAGATGTCAAGACTCTGGAGCAACAACCAAAAGAAGCAGTTGCTGTTGAGGATGCTAAGAATGTGGGTACCATTGAAAATGTAAAGACTCTGGAGTCACAACTAAAAGAAGCAGTTGCTATTGAGGATGCTAATAATGTTGAGGTTTCTCAAGATGTTGAGAATGTGGAGACTGCATCAGTGGAAGCTGTTGCTTCAGTGGAGTCCGAGATCTCTAACAAAATGGTTGAAAAAGTATCTTACGAATATGATCTTTCGGTTAAGCAACAATTGCAGAATGTGTGGACTCTGTGGTATTTAACAAACGATTGCACTAAATCGTGGGAGGATATGCAAAACGAAATCACTAGCTTTAACACAGTCGAGGACTTCTGGAGCCTTTACAGATACATCAAACCGCCGTCAGAGCTTAATGTGGGCAGGATGATGCCAATAAGAACGGTGGCCGTTGGATAATCTCTCTCAATAAGATACTGAAGGAAGAATTGGACAAATTGTGGATGGAAGTCGTAAGTATTTCTATCATACCACTATAAAGCATCTCCTAAATATGTTTCTTTAGCAACTTAACTTGATTGGCGAAAATTTTGATCGTTTCGATGAGATCTGTGGTGCTGTCGTCAATATACGTGGCCAAGTTAACAAGATATCTATTTGGACTGCTAATGCGAACAATACTGAAGCACTTCAAGAGATTGGGCAAAAGATACGGGATGCCTTCCATTTGGGATCACTGAAATATCAGGTCCATAAAGATGCTATAAACAAGATGGGCTTCAATGTCAATTCCACATAAGATAAGTTGATTAATTAGTGCAATGTAGTTGACTATCAATTATATTATCAAAAGAACTATCAGCAGTTATTAACATTTTTACTGCTTATTGACGAACTGCTAAAAAGAATAATTATTATGTTTAATAAAAATGAAATTAAAATATTTAATATTTCTTCTTCATTAGAGAAATGATTAAATCTTAAAGTAGATTATATTCCGTAAACTGGTTCAATAGCTTAAATGTATATGTATATACATATATTTCTTTAATATCAGAGATAAATACTTAAAAGTTATATCTCTTTACGTAGATCGTACGTATTGATAATACGTTCAATATTTTTAAAAGAGTAGCTATTGCTAGTCTGTAACTTTTTAAGCTGGTTTAATTGTTAAGATATATATTTATTTCACAACGATAAGAAGATATTCTAAAGTTATATCTATTGGCTTAGATCGAATATAAGTACAGTTATTTGGGTGACAACAGCATTGGTTAAAAGGAGTTTCAACACAAATTGCCTAACATTCACTGGTAGGAGGAAAGAAGAAGAAGACAGTAGGCAGGCAAAATTATCTGCTTCGATTTACTGTGCGCGCACTTGGCTCCCAATGTGTGGTGTTTTAGCTGCTTCTTTTTGGTCCTGGTAATAAGATAACCTTATTGCATATGTTTATATTACAGCCATGCGTGTGCCAGTATCTCTCTGAGTATCTGTGTGCAAGGTAGTGTGTGTGTGTGTGTGTGTGTGTGTGTGCATTTGAAGCGAAAACACCTAACAGCCGTTGATACTTAAAGACGACACCGCCCCAAATAAAGCAAAACCTAAAGCCCACCTGCCCCACCGGCTACGCCCATCTACCAACTGGCAGACAGACATAAGGACAGAATGACTGTGACTGTGACTGTGGAATAGGAGCATAAAGGGAGGGAGAGAGACAGAGAGACAGAGAGAAAGAGAGGTGACTGCGGCTGTCGTATTTGTGCTCAGCGCTGCCTAATAATGTGATTGCCTTGTTATGGTTAAGCCATATAATGTAATATGTTTGTATGTATTCGTACGGGTATTTGTATGAGTGCGTGTGAGTAACTCAGTGTGTGCGTGTTGGATTCACAAATTCATTTTTATGATCATGTGAAATTTATTAATATTTATTGTTGTATTTGTTTGCCTTTGCCACCATCGACACTCCCATACCAATTCCCATTCCCAATCCCATTCCCATTCCCATTGCCATACCCAATGTGGATGCTACTTCTGCTGCTGCTGCTTGTGGCATTTTGCTTATTGTTTTTATATGTACTCAACGGCAGCAACGGATAAAACACATTTGCAATACACGCTGGTATCTATTTGCAACATTGTATCTGTAGCTGTCAATTGCCAGCAACGGAGAAGGTGACCTAAGGCTAAAGTCAGAGTTGAAGCTAATGCCAGGCACGAATCTTCATGGGTGGGGCATTTTCAACCCAGGTGAGTTAAGCACGTGCATGAAATTCGCGTAAATACAAATTATCTAACGTATTTCTAGCTGCATTCAGATCCACTTCAACCGTAAATTACCGAATGTGTCCGTGAATTGTTATCAATGCTCAGCAGCTTCCCACAGAGGTGCACCTAGAGCAGAGCTCGAATTGTGCAACAGAGACTATCACCAAGCTCTCAAATAGGTTAATCCGACTATTTAATATATGTTTTTTTCAGATATACATGCATATATGCAGAACTTTGCATTATAAAATCTATTTAAATAGCATAAATATACAAGTATTCCGATTTAAACTTAACGAATATTTTACATTTTAATTAAGCTTGAATGGTGTATAAAAACAATGCTAACTTATTATCCGTACCTGTTTTTCACACTAATGGATTTTCCTCAATGTAATGTTCTTAAAAATTGCTAACAAAGGAACATTTATTTGGCATCATACAAAATGCAATCTTAGAATAAGTTCAAGATACACAGTCATGTTTAAATATGTTTTATATAATCGAGTATTTTCAATTATTTAATATTCCTCCTAACTACTGTTAAAGAATTATTCCTTACTTACACATATCTATTATATGGAGTTAAATTCTCCATAAAATTGTATTTGGTCTAACTTGTTCGTACAAAATTAAAATCATAATCAAGTTAGCCCAAATCACAGAGAAGGAACAAGTTAAGCGAATATTATTTAAGCTCAAGTTGCGAAAATCTTGAATCTGTAAGATTCCTATGAATCACTTATTCTTTCGTTATCCATTCCCTCATTTCTATATGGTTATTACTAAATTATTTATACTGATAAAAAAAATCAGTTATGAAGCTTAAACTTCATTCACAAGAGAAATCCAACGTTTGTTACTATTTCCTTTGAAATTATAGACCTTTAACAACAGTTGCAGGATTTCCCCATCCAAATCTCAACTCTTACAGTTGCAACGACACTTAGTGCCTGAGTGTTCTTCTTGTATAATAACTTTACCGTTACTGTCTACGGTGACGGCATGAAATCAAATCTCATGCAAATTATACGCCTTTTTACGCATTTACACAATGATAGTGGCAAGGGCAGGGACAGAGACAGAGACAGAGACAGAGAGAGAGAGAGAGAGAGAGAGAGAGAGAGAGACAGGGATGGATAAAGAAAAAAGGATAGGGAGTGAGGTGTGGGGAGAGGTTGTGGCAGCGTTGAGTGCTGATTTGGATCAAGTTTAAGTTTGGGGCAGCTCCCCTATGCAATATGCCAAAGCTTGTGGGGAAAGGCTCCATTTAAATTTGCCTTCAATTGCTGCGAATTTTGAGCTCTCCGCAAAGAGGAACAAGTGAAGATTTGTGTTTATGATAAGCTGCTCGACTTCAACGAGCCCTGTTCAGAACTTTACATCGCTTTCTGTCCTAAGGAAATTTAATTTGCTAAGAAGATCAACAGCTAGAAAAAAGTTCTTAGTTTTATAATGAAATTTATTTTAAAAATTATGAAGCATTGTAGTCTTCAATCAAATTAGTTTTTTCATATATTTAGGAATATCATCAGAGATATATTCGATTGTAGAATCTTCAATTACCCTTTACTACCTATTAAGTGCATATACCTTGTTAGGCTGCCCCTTGTAGGGTATGAAGACAACAGCTGCAAAAGGAAACGCGTCGCTGATGAAGCGTCTTCTTCGTTGGTTCCAGGAAACGTCAGGGGTTGAGACATGAGGCATGGATATATGCCAATGTTCCTGGGCGTCGCATATGTCGGCTCCTGTTCCTTTTACAATAAGGGGAGCCTTCCACCTCCAATACCAGACACGTCTCTCGTTACGTTTTACATTTCATATCTGATTTTTTGTGCGTGGAAATTTAATTTGTATTTCATCATACGAGTACTTGTCTGCCGTGTGGCATGCCCGTTATCCTTCCAGGTCCTGGCTCAATCCCTCACTCACTCAGTGGCAGAAGAAAACCAAAGGTAAAAAAACATTAAATAATAAAAAACAAAAGTTAAAAGCGAAATTCCTTGGCAAACGAGCAATTGAATGGCAGCCTTTTGGGGGCAATGGGCGTGGTATACGCACGTACACACCCACATACACACACACACATTCGAAGGAGTCAAATTAATCGAGGGTTAATCGATCAATTGTAATACTCACAACTATATGGAAAGCTGGCGTAAATATTACATCAACTTCGACTTTAATTTGCATAAATTGCAGAGCTGAGTTCTTTTCTTTTGAGTGAATTTAATTGAACTTGCCAGTGAATTTAATTATTGAACGGATGAATGGCTATAAATAATAAATTTTATTCAAGCTTTAAATATTACTTTGTGGGAACTATAGTTAATAGTATGCATAAGAACTATTTTGGAAATGGAAAAAAATTTTAAACTTTGTAGTTAAAAAATACGATGTGACAACAAGTTAAAAGTAGATTTTCTGTTTTTTCATTGTCCTCGGTAAATATTAATCCCCCTCGCTAAAAACATATGTGTCATACATTCGAACATGCATAACATTTTGTCATTCGACAAACAACCAAAATTATTTTACACTTATGATCGGTAAATATATGTTTTGGCATCAACTATCAACTAGGAGAGAGGAAAAGAGATAAAAAGGAAGAAAAAAGATGCCAAGCATCATTCATTCATTACAAAAGCGCGAAATGTAGTTTATCAAGCTATTAGTCCGCTGAGGCATATCATAAGGCAGAGAGACAGCTCCAGTCAAAGTGCAAGATGCACTTAAGCTCACATGCACACACTAACACACACACACAAACACAAACACACACACACACACGCACATACATCGAGTGATGTGGCAAATGTAAGCAAAAAACAACAACAACAATAACAACAGATTGCAGTTGTGTGAAGTCATCAACTTGGCTGATGATAGCAAAGGCTACAACAACGATGCACCAAGAAGCTGCCAAGAATTTCAACACCCTCAACCTCAACCCTCTTTCTTTCATTTTTCCAATCCGTACATTTCACCCCTAACCCATTACCCTCATTCCTATAGATAGAAAGAGCTACAGCTGCCGGCAACTGCTAGCGAAAATAATATAAATAACTTTAAGTACATTTGATTTTTCACAATTTTGTTGCAATTTGTTTGGATGCTGTGCGACGAGCTGCTTTATAGTTGCAAATAGGAGAAGATAAAGAAAATATAAATAAATTATGCCAAGTATGCACAGCGACTAAAAATGAAAGCTCTGCACCGGCAGACTCGGCGTATGCGTAATATGCAATTATTTGCAGTCACTGCAATTCACAGTCATAAATATCAACGCGATGCACGTGTGTGCTATTGCAGTTCTATCTCTCCCTTTCTTTTTTTTAGCTCGTTCTCTCTCTCTCCCTTTCTGTTTCTCTGTCGCTTATTATTCCATTTTTAATTAAAGATTCCATGCGTTTCCTATAAATTATGCGTTAACTGTGCACACACAGTCACAGCTAAGCTCAGTTTGGTGTGTGGCGTTATGATTTACACATGGATAGTTCCAGTTTAATCGTTTATTCTGGTGACAACTGGTGGATCTAACGCTTAACGCTTTATAAATACGGGTTAAGCTTTAAGCAAACGAGTTTGAAATGTTTGCAAAATTTAAATGCACATTTAAAATCATCTCTAAACAAGCAACGCAATTCAAGTTTACTAAGTGTTTTTTTTTAATGCTTAGTTTTCCAATAGTTTTAATAAAGTGATTTATATTTGGATAAGCTAATGAAAGCCTACAAATAAATTTAATATATTCTCTTTTAATTACGAAATATACATTGCTTTAAAAACTGTATCAACAGCTGTAAATTCAAAAGTTGCGCTATTAAAATGCTTTAAAAAATATTTTGGTATTGATTCCCTTTTTATTTTAAGCTCTAACAATAAATATTCCTCTTATTCTCAATATTTCTTACTATCTCTTTAAAATATCTTTCTGCAAAAAAATTAAGTGATTAATCTTTCAACTTCAAAGCTTAATATTTATTCAATAGTTTAAGCTCACTATTTTATTTCTTAATTTTTTTCAATCTCTTCTTTAAACATTTCGATGAACCATTTAAATTTGAAATCATCATGACACATAAATCATCAAATTTATGGGTACAAATTCACCCACACACAAATATGATTTTACATATTCATTCATATACATTCGTAGTGAATGAGGAATGATTGTTTGGGCCGACAAATCAACATATCCAACCATGATCCAACCAAGGATGAGACCTCGAAGGTATTGAATTGGCACTCGTAAATCTCGTCCTTTGTAAATTATGCCTATGTTAAAAAAGGTATGCATTGATATTTTGATGCAAAGCAGTTGATTTAACAACTAGCAGCTGGCAGTAGAGCAGGAAGACAAGTAAGCAAATGAAGGAGAGAAAAAACATATAGTTTAACATGGCATGGAAAATCTAAAGATGGTAGAGACAAAAGCATAGACGAAATAAACGAGAGAAAAGCCAGGCTAAGAAAAAACTGCAAAAAATATGACACTCATTTACATGCAGGGAAAACAGAAAACGGAAGCTAAAGCTGACAGTCAGGATGACAGGATGGGAGCCAGGATGTGAGCCAGGATGGCAGCTTGCATTTAGCATATTTGCCACTCATCTGTGCTACGGCTACTGCTTCTGCATCCTTGATGCCTCTTGCACCCTGGATGCCATCTTTTTCTGTCTTCCCTTCTTGCCCCTGCGCAGGCGCGACTGTTTTTTCTTCGTTTTTTTTCTCTTTTTTTTTTGGAGACAAAAGAGTCTTGTGAATTGGCTTGAGACATTCTTGTAGCATATGTAAATGAAGTGATGTCTAGTTTAAGTCGGGGTCAGGGCGGGGTCGTCCTGAAGGGGGAGGGGGAGTCTGTCGCTTTGGGCACCAGCTGCAACTGGATAGATGCTACCTTGATGTCAACCCCTTCTCATAAGTAACTCGTAACTATAACAACCATGTTCATAATCTGCATAAAAGTATGCAATACATTGCGAATCTGCCTTTGTTTGTGTGTTTGTGTGTGTATGTATATGTGTTGAGAGGGTGGGGTGCTGTTTACATATAAGCTGCTTAAGTCCAAATCCTTTTTGTTATGTCATGTGGCATCGGTTCGCTTGGGTTTGGTTGGGTTTAGTTTTTGCAGTTGTCCCAGCAACTGGCCTATGGCTATTTTACATACTCCCTCTCTTCGCGTGGGTGTGTATGTGTGTGTGTGTGTGTGTGTGAGTGCTCCAATAATACATATCAGCGAACAAAACTAAACAAAATCATTTATCGATTATGAATCAAGCACATGGGGGATACGGGGCTGATAGACACTCGTTTTGGGCAGTGCAAAGTGGACACAGGACGCAGGATCTATTTACGGATACTCATGCATGGATGCCAAAGGCGTCTCCTCCTTGGACCCAGCTGGTTCCAGGTTGCTGGCTAAAAGGGATATAGGTTATCTGGGTTAAATAAGTATCCGCTGTTTGTTGCCATCCATGCGGATGGCCATCACATGTCAATTTGCCAGCAACATTTTTTTTTACCCCCTTATTTCAGATTTCCTTCAGTTCACTCATTGGCAGTGTTGCCGTTTTGATGATTTAGCCACAAGATTTAGCGTTTTTTTTATTGCTTGCTGTTGGGTAAAAAGCTACCCTGCAAGTGGGTTTTATGTCATTTATTTGGACAAAAAGCTATCTTTTTTTGCACTTTTCGATTTTTGTAGGAAAAGATAAATTTCTAAAAGTGGCTTCTGTTGATGGATTACACTTTTCATAAAATAAAAATATACAAAACCAAATGTCCAGTAAGATAAAAAAGACTTTGATTATATTTTAAATTCACTCAACTAACCGTACACATGAAAAATGTGTAATTAAATGTTGAAATGGGGATCTTTATGATAATTTAGTGATTTTTAGTGGCTTTTGTTAAACATTTTTGAGGTTATCTTTAATGTCAACACTGCTCGCTTTGTGTCCATCAACAAATATATCGAGAATGGGTGAAACTGTCTGGTTAAGGAGTTGCAGCTTCTGTTGCGATAAAAATATGTCAGCTGATGGTTAATAACTGAAACAAATTTAAATTCCATGCAATTTAAATACCTTCAACCTACAAGTTAGAATACGGTGACTTCATAAAAAATGACAAGCAAAGTGACCTAATTTCAAAAACATGAGCAGTCTATATAAAGTAAGAGTTTGTCTTGCAGTACACGATAGATTAATTACTTTTAAGATATTCACTTTTTAATCTTTTAGTGGTAAAAAATGGTAAATGTCGCGAAGTACTTGAAGCATTTGTTATGTACTTTTTCTGAAAGCATCGCTAAAAGCATACCATTAAAATGTAACCTTTCATTCATAATTACCTGCTACTTTTTGCACACATTTCTATATGACATATACCCTTAACTGATTGTCTGAGGAAAGTCTGAGGATTTGAAAGTCTGAACGCCTTCGTCTCGCGAATTCCTTGTGCCACATTAGACACATATCCTTGTTGTTGCTGGCATTGCGAATTAAATATTTGTTTAGAATATATCAACTCATATTTCTTACACGTCATTGTGCATGCGAGATTATCATTGTCATAAATCATACAACAATCTTTCTATAAATATTTACAAAAGGCAAAGCGTTCGCGCACAGATTGAGAAGGGAATGAGAATGACGGAGAGAACTGGAGCAGAAGGGGGGCATGATGAATAACTAGAGGCTGCGGGGTAAATGCTGACGCGTTACTTTCGAATGCAAAACGCTTAAAAAGAAAAATAATTTTTTTCCCCAACGCTTACATATGTATGTATATACATGAATATGTACATATAGAAATTTATATTTCTGCAAATGTCCTTATTTGATGAAGTTGCAGTTGCAATTGCAATTGCAATTGAAACAGAAACAAACTGACGAGCTGAACTGACTCATCTCAGAGTTATCTAGTACTTTACGAGGCAAAAAACTAGTGCCGAATGCAGACTCACAATTGACTTCAAATTTTGAGAACATGGTTAATCTATTTAATATATTCACTATTCCTACAAAAACAATGTATTAATTGGACATATATCAAAAACCAACTACTTATTTATGCTGTGCCGAATGGCAAACTAAGTACATTTTTATTTTAGTAAAGTTAATATAATATATTAATTGAAGGAAAAGTTGAATTAAGGTGATCGGGGTATCATAAAGAAGTTGATCGCAAAACCCCAGCAATCATATATCCTATATCTTCCTGCTACTACTTCGTCGCTAGCGTGGACTGCAATCCACATGTATATGTGTATTTATATTCACATATGTATAGCTGTGTGTGTTTTTGTGTCTTGGTTTTCCTTTTTGAACCTATAAGGTAGAAATTGTTTTTACTAAGTCACTCATCATGGTTGTTCTTTGCTCAAGCACAAGTTTCGTAGGATGTTGAAAGGCCCATCCATCCACATCATCACACACATACGCCCTCTCACACTCTCACACACACACACACAGACAGTGGGCGTGGCAATGCGGTAGAACTGCAAGTTATTTTGTTGCGATGCTGTCATTCGAAGCTTATAGTTGATGAGGCGTGTTATGTGCATTTTATTTGCCCCATTTAATCCTCACTTCCTCCCTTTTGATCCTGCCACAAGGGTCTTATCAACCAAGTCGTTCAATCTCTGAGTCTGAGTCAGAGTCTGTGTCTGTTGTGCTGGGCGTGGTTGTGGCTTTGCCGCAACGATACTTTGAAAATTGCATTCTGAGGTTTTTCAAGGGGTGTTCTTTTGCTTTGATCGAGTCTGCTCTTACTCCGACTTGATGACTTGCCCCCTAACACACATACACATAAACCATCAACAGCATCGTCAGTTGAAAGTCAGTCAAATAGTAAACATCATTCACTCACTCACTCATTGGTGTTCTCATTATTCTCATACCGATTCACAGCAGTCACTAATGAGCAGCATCCTTCGCCAAGGATAGCTCATCAATTAATCACATCGCAGCCAAAGAAGTCAAGTCAAGCTAAAGTTAAGAGCCGTTTACAAAGCACAATCAGTCACAGATACAATACTCTACCTGTATAATGTATCTTTTTTAATAGTTATTGATAATAAATTAATTAACGTACTTCCTATCAAGTGCCGATTTTACCCGTTATCGATACAAATAAAGGAAAACATTGAAAACAAATATATATTAAGAATGTTTAATAGTATTATTCATGATGTTAGAATTTAAGATAATTGTAGTAGAAATAAAGAAAATAGTAATAGAAATTATGGAAATTACAGTCGAAATTATGAAAATAGTAGATATGAAGAAAATAGCTAATTAATTCTCAAAATGGAGTTCAACATCTTGAATATAGTTTTAAATTTAAATTAAGAAATTCAGCTTACTAAAATAATGCTCTTAGATAAACTTGGAGCACAACTTATAACATACATTATCTTGAATTTCGATAACAGTTTGCTGCCTCAAATGACTAGCTATTATATAATAGAGCTACCGGATCGACCTAAAAACAATTGAGTTCTACAAAGAAAGTACAACAATCGAGCAAGTTGTGTAGAATAACTCCAAGAGAATGGAGTATTCAAGAGAACAGTTTCGTTTAATGCTGTGAAACAAAACTATGAATAAAGGCAAACAAATCTGATTTCCATTCTATAGGCAACGTTTGCCAGCCAGCCGCAAGTGGTTGTTGCCTGGTTGGCTGAAGTTGGCCATCCATAAAAAGGAGCGAAAGAGAAAGAAAAAGAAAAAAAGATGAAAAAATGTTCAGCCTATGAGTAAAATGGCTAAAAGGAGACGCTGCATTGCATGAAAATGAGCTCAAGTGCTACAGTTATGCATTCAAGACTGGCACACCTGCTCAACCTTTAGAACGAAGCATTAGGCAGCTTAGGGCCAACCAGAATCAGAATCCAATCCACCTGCTTTAACTCCAGCTTCAGGTCTGGCGTCAGTGTTTCCTCTGGTTCGAGTGCTTTTGCCCAGTTGTGATTTCTCACTGACAGAACGAACTAGAAAAAAATAAGAAAAAGAATAAAAACGACTGGCAAAGTCGACAAGGATAACGGATTTTACTCTTGGATCCATTTTCATTTTCATTTCAAATTCATGTTTCGTTTTACTACTCGCTTACGCTTTCGCTTTCGCTTTCCCATTTTCCATTTCCCAGCTACTCGTATTGCGGATGCCGACTGCCTGATGTCTCCCTGCTGGCTGTTGGCTGCTTGTCCCACCTGTTTACCTGTATCCGAACATCAATCTGATTGAGTTATAAAATTTCCCGCATTAATTGTCGAGACAAGCCCCCGAAAAATAATTCAAATTCGAAATGCATACAAATTTGCAGCTATTTAGTAACGGACACAGCCATTAATCCCATACACCTGTCTGTCTTCATGTCGAAGACGCATCCACTTAAAAGCAGATATGAGCCATATTTCACGTTCACTATTCTGGCCAAAAGGTCTACAATTTCTGGCTATCCATTTTATCTTATTCGTATGCAGGCCTCGTGGCAGCGTCTTGTGGTTTTACCTTTTGTATATACAAATGTGTAGAAGGGTTCTTGATATACACAGAGCAAGGCAGCTGATACTTCTCGACTCATTGAAGCATAAAGATGCATCAAAATTACCCTATTTAAATCCCCTTATAATCGACCAATTATTTGAATTATTCGATCAATATATTTATATTTATATCTATTTATATATCTATATCTAAATTTATCTTTATATCTATCTCTATAACTAAATCTACAACTTACATTTCTATTGTATCTATATCTACATCTACAACTTGCATCTCTATTCCGTATATTTTCAACATATCTTTGTATCTTAAGATGTACAGAGTATCTGCATGACATCTGCCTAACACAGCTTGATCTATTTTCTGTGCTGTCAGCCTTCTGGCTATTGTCGACTGCTGTTTATGCAAATAAGCGAATGTACAAGCATTATGGGAAAGGCGGTGCTTAGTTTGATGACTAGTAGAAGAGAAGGCAGAAAAGGAACAAGAGAACAGATCGAATTTCCAGGCACCAAAAACTCATCCAGGCTCGTAACTTGTGATGCATATGTTGCGTTGGTTAAGAAGTTATGACGGTTGTGTATGTATGTATGTACATACATATATGTTTGGATTGAGGAAGGCATTAAATGCAAAATATGAAATGCTCAAATGTTGGCTACTGTTGCCACATGAAATGTGTTGCGCCCCAAAACGTGGCAAATTCGAAAGGGGGTTCAAGTAAAAAGCCAAACGGATACACGCTCAAGTCAAGCTCGAGTCGAGGATTTGCTTAAATTTTGAATGTAGCAGCCACCTTTCACCTCAAATTGAGTTGATTGTCGACATTGAGAACGTGGCTAGACATTGTTCAAATGCTCCAAGTTGTTGCTGTTCTTATTGCTGTTGTTGTTTGGTTTGTGATTCCGATTCTGATTCTGATTCTGTTATTCAGATTCCATGTGCCCTAAATATTCGCCTAGTCGCGAATATTTGCATAAGTTAAGGGGCAGCAACGCCTCCGTCTCCTTTCTCCATCTCCGTGTCTACCTTCCAATTGCTTTTCAGCACCTTCTTCACCTTCGTCGCCTCGCACTTATTGACTTCACCGGACTGGTTGCATTTTTTACGTTACCCAACATTGCCGAAAAATGTCGAGGCATTTTATTTTATTTGCCAAATTCTATGCGGCTGCCACGAGCACTTGGCAAAACAAATCAGAAGAGAAGAGATGAACAGAGAACAGAAGAGAAGAGAGAAAAAACATGGAAAAAGCGTGATAAACTGGAATTTTCTTTCATCTCGGCGACTACAGCGATTGACACTGAAAACGGGATGCTGACAACTCTCTGATCTAAACGAGCTTTGTTAGGGTTTAACCATGTTGCATGCTAATCAGATTAGCTTATACTCAACGTCGGAAAACTCTCCAATACGACAGCTTCGGGTTGTGTTACCTCTTTCAGTTCAACCTAGTATACTATAGTATGTAGGTTTCTTCTGGTTGACAAATGTTACAACTGCTGTGTTGGAAGTGAATAAAACTATAGCAAACATATTTGACTTAAAAGTCAGTGATGGTTAATTTAGATTTATGATATATGCCATATATGCGAAATAAATGAATAACCGCATTTTATCATGTATTTTAAAAATATTTATACCTTTCTCGCTTGAAGACTATTCACATATAATCCATTATTTAGAATGTAAATTAAACCTCTCAAACTAAACCGTAGGTGAAACAGAAATCTGAGAGATTTCATACTTCGGTCACATTTTTGGAGTAACGGAATTCGACTGCATTAACTTAATATAAATTTATCAAAAATTACAGATTAATGGTTTATTTTAAATAATAAATAATTTTATTAAAAATTTAAATTATGTCTTTTTAAAAATTAAATAATATTAATTCAATTTTATTCAATAAATTCAGTTTTATTAAATCTTTTGTACAATTGTTTCGATAATTGAGATTTGATTTTTGTGCCACCTAAAACCAGCATGCTTAGGTTTTTTGGTTAGATTTTGGATGGTGTGCTTTTTTGAGGCACCCCTGCGTTTTTTTGCGAATAAATACTTTTAAGCTGTTTAATTACCCTTGAAATTTTTGTTGTATTGCTTTTTAAGAAGTGAAAACACATATTATTATATTTCTTTTCAATTATATCTCACAAGTACCTTTACTATTAATTCCATTATGTTTCGAACTTGCTTCAGCTAGAACGTGTACTTCTTTTTTCAATAGCTGAGCATCCCTGCACATGTTAAAGAGTCCTTACAATTTGCAAACTTATTCGGGATGTTTGCTGTCAGCAGCTAAAAAACCGCAAGGTTCGTGCCTGGGCAGCCATAACTTGAAATGGTGTAAGTGAAGCGCACTTCCGTGTCATCCACACACATTTAGCCACTCATTCGAACACACACCCTCAAACACACATTCACCCAAAAATATCTTCGAAGGATGTCCGTCATCAATATTTACCTCAACAACAAAAGAGAGAACGAAAATTCCAACAAAATCAGAAAATTTTATGCTTAAAAAAAAACAATTATGAAGAGCTAAAAACAATAGAGAAATATACCAAAAAAAATAGGAGAAAGAAAAGTAAAGAAAAATCAAAACCGAAAAATCGACAAATTGAAGGAATGGGTTGAGAAATGAATGTGGTTACGAGCCACGCCCTTTTGCAGGCGTATTAAGTCATTTAAACTTTTGAAGCGTGTGATTTTTCTTTCCGGCATAATATCAACGCCCTTGCAACAATAGCAACAACAGCAAAAGCAGCAAAAACAACAGCAATAATAACAACAAAGAAGACGGAAGTGTCTGGGGCCCAAAAAATGTTATTTATAGCGACTATATGCGCATTCATCATCGAGCAATGCTCCTTCCGTGTATACGTTCATTTGTGTATGTCCCTATGAGTGTGTGTGTGTGTGTGTATGTGTGTCGACTTAGCGTTGCATTGACAGTAAATGTGTGTGTGTGTACAAAGCTACTTAACTTGCCTCTGTATTGCGTACGTGGTCATGTGTGAGAGCGTGAGCTTCACATGAGCAACACGCGCACTTGACATTTATGTGCGAATCGCAACTGAAGTCGCCCCTTACCACAGCCCAACCCCCACACCCCCTCATCAAACTCCACCCACTTCTACTTCCCCTCCACACACACAAACAAAGTCACACACTCTTACACCTCTCTACATTGTTCGGTGTGGTGTGTGCGACCATAACGGTGGACATTGTCCGCCAATAATTTCTTTCACGTTTTACTTACGCACATGACCACAACAACAAAAACAGCAACAACAATAAAAGAATATGAAAAACTATTTGCGACGAGCCGCAGCACTAAATACCCTCTCAAATTAATGAAATTCAAGAGAGATTAATTTTGGTGCTAATGTGTAAATGAAAACATGTTAACTATAAAAATTTAGTAATCTAAAAATCTATTGAAAGCCATCATAAATAGCGAAAATTCTAAAGTTTCTTAATAGACTAATATAATAATTTATTACCTTACCTTTTAATCCCACAATTAAATGAAATTCAAGTGCCATTTCCATTCATCATTTATTTGTAGCTACAAGAAAAAAAAAATTTCAATTGTTATTAATTTAAGGAAAATGCACTTAAAACTAATAACTTAAAATAACATTAAATAAATTTGTAATCCAATTAATGTAAATCAAATTACTCTCTCTTTCTTTCTAGCGGATAAAATTTATCATATAAGGACACAACAAGAGATTGTCCTTCAATTAAAAGCTCTCAACCGCAATCTTAAATTTTTAAACAAATATTTGAGAATTGTGCACCTTTAAGTCAAATATATAGTACATGTATTTTATTGGTGCTATTGCCCTTTCATATTACGGTATCAGCAGCTGGGATTTGTATACCCTGTTTAAAAATGGGGTATACTCAAACAGAGAAAAAACAAAAATTAAATATACAATTTCCAACAGTCGACACAATTTAATTATATCCATTCCCATATCAAATAGTTATTGCTCCCAAGTTAATTGCCACAACAAGATACAAAGAGATAAAAATAAAGCCATAATATGAAGCATATCTTGGCAAGCTATCAATAAATTTTGGAGATTTCAAAGTTTGCCAAGTTATTTATTTGCACCGGAATACCCTGTTGGCACAACAAGCTAAAGTCCCTTAATATATATTAAAATTTGATTGATGATTTACAATAAGTTGGCTTGCATCTAAGAATATATCAACAGATTAATTGTCAGGATGGAATATATCATTGCAAAATCATTACAAAGCCTCTTCTCTGGTATTATTGATATTAAAATAACTACATAAGATAACAAAAGAAAAAAGGGTGTATATACACATATGTATTTTCAATATATTTTATGCTAAATACAACATATTCACAGGGCATCTTCTAGTTGAGTAGCGCATAGAATATTTTATCGTATTTCGTGACTTGATTGTTGCCACGTTCTACCCCGTGGCTGGATTCTATGATTTATTTGTTGCAATTAAGTTGGCGTGGCGTCTGTAAATTGGCATTGGCATTGGCCCAGGAGTTGTTGGCATTGTCAGCGAGGCGGCGATAATTGCAATTGGCAAACAAGTCGAAAGTTGGATCAACTAAATGTAGTCGAAAAACGCGAATAAAAACAATCGCTAATGTAAAATTTGATTAGCATGTGGTATGTTCCTGACTCGACATATTTCCTCTCTCTCTCTTGCTCTTACCATCTATGGATGTGTGTGCGTGTGTGTGTGTGTGTGTGTGTCTGTATGGGAGTGTGTGTAAGCGTGTGTTTTTGGCTTGTCAACAAACAGTTCGCCCGCAGTTCGTTGCCGACCAATTTCCTGTTCCTGTGTTTCTGTCGTTAATTGCGCTGCGAAAGAGAGAGAAAGGCCGACTTCTAAGAGAAAGCAAGTGAAATTGATAAGCTTTCTCTTTTTGGAATGTAAGAGAGCGTCACGAAGTTGCTTCGGCATTTTTCGAAATTCGAATTTCGAAATGTGTGAATTTGTTTATAACTGTGAAAGTGCTCCACAAACTGTTGGGGATGCTGTATGTGTGTGTATTTGTGAGTGTGTAAATACGTGTGTGTATTGGGCGCCATTTCATTATTTTGCTGCTTTAAAACCCGACACAGAAATAATACAGGAGACAGCAAAATGTATTGCATACTTATGGGAGTTGCTTGAAAGTTTCTTTTTCTTTCACGGAACGTCACATAATTTGCTGTCGGCTTCAAAGCGAAGGGTGCCCAGCTGAGAGAGGGCCAAATCAAGGGCGGCATTATTTTAAGAAAAAATTTATTTGCTTAGGACTAAAGATTGTACATCATTTGTCAGTAAATCGCCCACTTCTTGTATTTTTTATTTTATTTTCAATTTTTAATTTTGCTTACATTTCGAGAAACAAACATAATCTTATCCAATATTTTGTAATTCAAAGTCTTTTTATAACTTTAAGGCTTACTTTACCATGTTGCTTTTAATTCGCCAACCACCATCATTAAGGTCTGTGGGAACCCTTTTCTATTTATATCTGGCTTTCAGCTAGAGATGAAAGTTACGCTTAATGTTAATAATTATAATTATAATAACAAATTAAATAAATACAGTTTGACCTGTTGGCTGGAAAAACATCAATATAAGCGGATAGCCGATGAAACCAGAAGTTGGATTTATTTATTATCTTAATCAAGATAACTTCAGATTAAGTAAGAAAGTAAGATTAACTCAAAATGTGTTGTGAAAGAGTTTCATTTCCAATGCCAGGACTTTATATATTATAAATAAGTTTATCGTTCTTGTAACTCGTTAAATTTTCTTTTTCTAGATAACTTCGAAACAATTGGTGGTAAACTTAAACGTATATTTAATTCCAGAAAATATTGACAATTTATTTCTTGTTTTTTTCTAACTCTATTCGATTGTTAGTTTTGATGTTTTTATAATTTCGTTAGGTTGACAGGTAATTCAAGGAAACTTCTCAGTAGCATCGACTTCAAAAAATAAAATCATAAAAAAATTTCAATTTGTGTCTAAACAATACAATTATAAAATGTTGAACTTTTGGGTGCAGTGCGCATTGGTTCTCATCAAGGCGTTGTTGTTTATTTACGATATTATAACGTTGCCCATATATTTTGTATTACAGAAACCATGGAAAGCTGGTCAGGAGTCGCAACGAGTGAAGGCAAAGATCATCAAGAAAGAAAAGAATGCGCTAACATACAGAACTACAGAGCCTCCGAGGGCAATTCACGTGAAAATGCTGCAGGAGAATATAAATACCCTGGAGGCGGTACTTAACTTTGTGGCCAAGGCTTATCCTTACAAAAGATGCTTGGGTACTCGTCAGATTCTCAGCGAAGAGGATGAACTACAGCCAAATGGACGCATCTTCAAAAAGTACAACATGGGAGACTACAATTGGCAGAGTTATATCGAAATGGAACGAATGGCAAGCAACTTTGGACGTGGACTGCGTGAACTGGGCCAGGAACCACATAAGAATATCGTCATCTTTGCAGAAACACGTGCCGAGTGGTTGATTGCCGCCCATGGATGCTTTAAACACTCCATGCCCATTGTCACAGTCTATGCTACGTTGGGCGACGATGGTGTGACCCACTGTATCTCGGAAACGGAAGTGACCACTGTCATCACATCACTCAATCTACTGCCCAAATTTAAGACTCTGCTTCCCAACTGCCCCAAGATAACCACAATCATCTACATAGAAGACCAATTACAAAAGACCCCATCCAAGGAGCTTATGGATTCAATTCAATATAATCGGGTCAAAATTGTACCATTCACAAAAGTTGTTAAGCATGGAAGCTATAGCAAATATGGTAAGTCAATAAGATCCAAAGAATGGTGAATAAAGAGTAGAATAGTTGAATCAAATGATTAGTTATAATAAAGAATATTAGCCAATGAGTGCGATATTAGAGATTTAAGAGAAGAACAGGTCAATTATAATATTAGAAAATACATAAGAACGTTAAGAAAGAAGTATGATATATTAAAAGTGTAGAATTATTCAAAGTCTTGTATGTATGTATGTTAATTGTGC
Source organism: Drosophila neotestacea (assembly GCA_035044365.1). Classification (NCBI taxonomy): domain Eukaryota; kingdom Metazoa; phylum Arthropoda; class Insecta; order Diptera; family Drosophilidae; genus Drosophila; species Drosophila neotestacea. Next base: position 1,924,902 of record JAWNMD010000799.1, read on the forward strand.
GTTTGATAAAACAGAAAATCTTTTTTCAAAAGAATTGATACAGGGTATATACTATATTGAAATAAGAATGAATAATAAATGCTTAGTTAAATCACAATAAAGAATACACAATGGGAAACGTACAATATATACTAGGATAGCTTAGATAATGGGATCTAACTTATTAGAATCAAACTATAGAACTATTGAATCACTCTTTAGAATATGGAAAAGTGAGTCATGAATTAACCTGTTGTTGAATTTAAGTACGTTAAGTTGAGGTAAAATTAAGCTAATCAACATGCTAACAAGAATTTACTAAGAAATAATTACAAGACATTTAAGGAGTACAAAATATAAAAAATTCAACAAGAAAACAATTAACCAATACAAAAACTAATGTGAGTAATTCTATGTTTTTCTTCTCTTCTTCATAGAAAACGTGTCACCGAAAGGAGATGATATTGCTATTATAATGTACACATCCGGCTCAACAGGAACTCCAAAGGGAGTGATGCTGTCACACAATAATTGTATTGCAACCATGAAAGGCTTCTGTGATTTGGTTTGTATGTATCCAGATGATATTCTGATGGGATTTCTTCCACTTGCACACATTTTTGAGCTGTTGGCAGAGAATGTCTGCCTTATGGCAGGCATCTCCATTGGCTATTCGACCCCATTGACCCTCATTGATTCAAGCAGCAAGATCAAACGCGGTTGCAAAGGGGATGCATCCGTATTAAAGCCAACTTGCATGACTTCAGTTCCTTTAATACTCGATCGCATTTCAAAGGGTATCTACGACAAGGTGAACTCGGGACCAATCTTGCAGAAGGCCATCTTTGAGTTGCTATATCAGTATAAAATCAAGTGGACAAAACGCGGATATCAGACTCCTCTGATTAATAAATTCGTGTTCCAGAAAATGGCCAATCTAATGGGAGGCAAGGTGCGCCTCATATTGTCTGGAGGAGCACCGCTTTCAGCTGAAACTCACGAGCAAATCAAAACTTGCCTTTCCTTGGATTTAATTCAGGGCTATGGTCTGACAGAGACCAGCTCAGGAGCTACTGTCATGGATATCGGTGACATGACATATGGATGTACTGGCAGTCCTCTGACCATTTGTGATATTCGCCTGTTAAACTGGGAAGAGGGCAATTACCGTGTCTCTAATAAGCCCTATCCCCAGGGAGAGATCATTATCGGCGGAGATTGCGTAGCCGTCGGATACTTTAAGATGCCCTCCAAGACCAACGAGGCCTTTTTTATGCAGGACGGACGACGCTGGTTCAAGACTGATGACATTGGCGAAATACAGCCTAATGGTATACTGAAGATCATTGATCGTAAAAAAGATCTTGTCAAGTTGCAAGCTGGTGAATATGTGTCCCTGGGCAAAGTCGAATCGGAGCTGAAAACATGCGGCATTATTGAGAACATTTGTGTTTATGGCGATCCTACAAAGCAATTCACTGTTGCTCTTGTTGTCCCCAATCAGTATCAGCTCATCCAACTGGCTGAAAGCATTGGCGTAGGAGACAAGTGCTTTAAGGAACTCTGCTCTTCACAAATCATGGAGAAGGCCATACTCAAGAAAATTGGTGAACATGCCAGCAAACGTAAACTTCAAAAGTTCGAAGTTCCAATGGCCGTAACACTTTGTAATGAGGTTTGGTCTCCGGATATGGGTCTCGTCACAGCTGCCTTCAAGTTGAAGCGCAAGAATATCCAGAATAAATACCAGAAGGATATCAACCGAATGTACGCATCATGAATTTCAACACAAAACGCTAGAAATTTTACAAGTAACAATTGACACTCACCCCAATACATCAGCTCAGATAGTTTTCAGTTTAAATTTCTTTTAAAAACCTCTCATCATTGTGTATCGCACAGTTCAAGCGATATATTAAAAGAGTGTTGACTATTTTAATTTTTGTTATATACCATTTATATATCAGAAATTAATTATTATGAATAAATTATACAGTATCTTTACTTTTACTCACATATCTCAATAAGCCTCTAAAGTGCTGAGATTTACACTCCTCAGATACACATTTTCACTTTTCCACGCCTAAATATGGATTTCCTACACTATTAAACTCAAACAATTGTTAATGATATGAATCAATCCTGCATTCTTATTTATATTCATATCACTCATTGACTCAACTCAAAAGAAATGAGTGTTATTATTTCTTCGTTTATTTTACTGGGAGAAAAAACATCAATCACTTGACCACACACCGACAGTCCCTGGGGGAAATGTCAATTGCAAAATGCATTACAAGTACTTGGAAATTCGTGATTCTTTACAAAATATGACAAGTACTCACAGACCAATGACACTTACCCCTCCCCTTCGGAGCCCTAACCCTCTGGCAAGCATTTTTTTCATCCGTGTTGCATTCGTAATTGAGTTCAATGTAAAACAAATTAACAGCGTTGTGTGCAACGAATTTATTGGAATTTATTTACAGTCGTCAATTGCTAAAATGAATACTGTTACAGATTGCAATGAGTTTCAGGTGCAGTTGGTAGAAAATTTAATTGAAGAACCCAAATAAAACAACTTAAAAAAAGACTATCTGATGGAAGGTTATTAGCTGAGGAATACCCTGTGAAATTTAATACACTGTTCTGAATAATATCTTTGCTTTCTATATATTAAGAAGTATTTAAATGATTTTTTTTTAGGAGAGTTAATTAAAAAAACTTTAGTAGGACTTTAGATGGACTGACAGATTTGGAGTTTCTTGTGATTCCCTTAAGGTATCTTACTCTACTTCATTTGAAATCAGTCGTAGTTAAGAAAAGCATAAAGTATTAGTCAAATAAAAGATACCCTTCACGGATTTGTACCAATACCAATACCAAGTTATATAATTTCTGGAATCTTACTTTATGTCCTGTTCATATAACTACATTTTGTGCTGATCAAATGTTCACCAGACTACGAAATTATACTAAATTTCTGCTTGTGTTTCTCTGTATTTGAATCGGATATAAAAAGAAATTAAAAAGTACAGAAATAACTGTTGAGAGTATCTTTAATCGATTAAATTTCGATAAAAAGAATCAGTCTGGCGTTGACAAGGTCGAATCATAAAATCTAAAAGTTATTAAATACTTAAAACCTTTGCGTGTTATCCCTTGGCTTGTCGTCTGTGTTTGCCATTGAATTAAATAATAAATGTATGCCTAGGCAAATTGGATATTATTCACAAGTGTGTGTGTGGGCAGACTATAATGCCAACAGAACACGCAGACCATGCTGATATAATATGCCAGCATCATTAGCTCAACATAACCGCAACATTCAGGAGTAGACGAGATATACACAGATGAAGGAAGGAAGTGAGATATAAAGAGAGAGAGAGGAGAGAAAAAACAAGGTAAACCGCATGTCAGTGCACGTACTTGTGCAATTAAAACCTAGTATAACAGTAAATATGTGTGAGACGCCATTTTGCCAGTTTACAGCTGCCGGAAACGGAAGCGCGTTCATATAACACGCATATTTATAGCAATTACAATTACATGCAATGCTCTTTCGCCTTATTGCATAGATTACCCTCATTCTCATCTTTTGTCGTAACCATTTTCCCCTTCATCACCTTGCTCACCATTTTCTAACACTCGAAATGTTCAGTTTACCACAAGCAGACTCTCAATTTATTTCGCTTACCAATGGTCCAAGTTTATGGTTTTCATTTTGTGTGTCAACCAAATACACACACAAATACACTGGCATACATATATCTACACGTGAATACAAATGTATATTTGTATGTGCATGTAAGAGTATATAATTATAGAGATGCGACACGTGCGAATTTTCAATTTTTGCTCATTAATTTTAATTATTTTGTAATAAATCGAAGATTTATTGCTTACAAGTTTCATGTAGCATAATTTTTATCACGTATTTGGTCGCCTCACCACACATACATACATATACATATATATACGTACACACCACCCCGGTCAGGTTATGCTTTCTAGGGTGTCAAGGGTATTACAAACGCTGTTGCGGTGGCTTTTACTCTGTACGCTTCTCTGTTTTTTCTCCATTGTCCGTTCTTTCAGTTATTGTAATGAGCTACAGTCGTTTAAATCGAGTCCATCAAATTTCCTATAGTGGAAAGTTGTATCGATCATTTCAACTATTCCCAATTATTTTTAATTAGTATTTTTAAATAATACAATTATAAATATTTCCATCTTTTCAATATTATTAGAAAATAAACTATGTTAAGTATTTTAGACGAATTATTTTTATTTTTGTGTCTCCTCATTGTTGTTTAAAAAATAAACTATTAGAGTGTGTAAATTATAATTATCAGCATAATTAAATAAACAAATAATGTATATTGATATGGAGTTTAAATAGGAATATATTCTCTTCCTTAATACCATTGAATTATTTTTCTGCTAAAGTCTTTTTAATTGTTCCTAAGAACACACATAAACAACGTGAACTTGAATGCATTTTTTTATAAGTACTTTTTTGGAGAACTTTACCCCAAAAAACAGCATTAAATTCTTAAGAATTATTTACAAATTTAATCAAGAAATATCGATTATCAATTGACAAATGCTTGTTGATTTATTTTCCAAGTTCTTATATATATTTCAAAAATATCTGTTAATTGATTACATTTGACGATTTGATTTGTCCTTGAACCTAAATTCAAACAAGAATCAGAGCGTAAAAGACAACTTTGTTGTACTTTCTTGTGGCTTTGTCTCAAAAGCTGAATGAATTTCTGGTGCTATTTAAGAGCTTATTTGTTGATGGTAACTTTATGGAATACTTTTCCAAGGCAACTAATAACTAGAACTGCCCACTGCGCGCAGGGCACACACAACAGCAACAAGAACAACAACAGTCCAACAAGAGCATAAATTTAAAAAAAAAAACAAAACGTTTTAGTATACAGGGAACGACTACGAAATACCCTGTGCCCAGTCCCTTAGATATTCTAACAAGTTCTGAAGCCACAATATACAATCAAAATTAAACAATAGAGAAGAATATATGCAAGAAGAAAAGTTATTTGAGGAGAAAAAGTTTAATTAAGATTTAAAATTTAAATTAATTTCATTTTTCTATTAACAAATTATTGTTTGTGTAGACTTTATGGTATAAAGTTACCTCCTTAAGCTAATGCTTATGTTACACACATTTGCACAAGACTATAATACTCTTCATTTTATCATTTTCAATGAGCGCAGGGTATACAAATAGAAGAAAAAAAGTGCAAGCAAAAAAAAACATAAACGAAAAACAAGAAAAAAAATGGTTGTTTTGAATTGCTTTTGCTTTCAGAACGGGCAACTTTGGGCGCAGGAGCAGGACTAATGAGGCTGCTGGCGGACATGGCGCAAATGAGCGAGAGCCGCATCTGTAGGGGGTTTTACTGCTGGTTATGGATGTGGTCGGGCGAGGGTATGGGAGGGGTGAGCAAGAGAACGAGGAACGGGAAACGGTAGACGGAAGAAGGAAGTAGGGAGCAACGGGTACCGTTGTTGGTTCTGGGTGGCCCGGGTTGTTAAATTAAAGCGGCGTTACCAAACAGCAGGGGGGCAGCATGAAGGGTGTTCCAAGATGGGGAATCGAAGAGGGGAAGAGAGAAAACGGGAGCAGTGGAGAAACCCGCACACAGTAACCGCACCGTAACACAGAAAAATATAAGTTCTAATTGTTTGTAGACATTAAATGGGACGCCGTTTGGAAATTATTGCCACTCGCTTCAAATCTTCAGAGAATCTCCCTTGCAGCCCCGCCCCCTTGCCAACTTGCTGTCCACACTGTTGCCTTTCACCTCGTCCTCTCGCTCTTTTCTCAATTTGTCTCTCTCCTTTTCTCCCCATATCTGAATGTGTGTGCAGCATAATTGGTCGCTTGGTCGGTTGGTCGCTCGCTCGCTCATAACAATAAGCAGAAATGTTGTTGCCTCCTCAATGTTGTACTCCCTCCCACACCCTCCCCGCGATGTGGCAGCTTCTTGTGCTGCAAACTGAACACAAAATGGCCGCATGACGTATGTAACGGGCGGTGCGGCTCATAAACTTGCAACAATAACAACACAAGTCGGGACTAGTTGAGCATTTTGGCAATGGGCGTGCCACAAACTTCAATTGCTTGCCCCACACACACACACACACACACACACACACACATTCAGTCTGCTTCTTTTCCCCTCTCTAACAATACTGTGTGTATGTATGTTCATTTCGACGCCTTGTAAGCTTTAATTGTAATCATCTGTGTTTTGGCCTCTGAGCTGGCTGCAAACGGGATAAAGGAAAAGGAGTGAGGAAGAGGGGTGCAAAAGAGAGAGGGGAGCCGGAAAAAAGTGATACAGAGAGGGGAAAGACTAAATAGGTTGAGGGGGGTGAGCAACAGCCAAAATAACAAACGACAGGCAACAACAACATCTGATTATTAGGCTTTAAATAATTAATTGCTTATGCATGTTGGGGGCGTAAGTATGGGTGTGTCTCTGTATGTGTGTGTGTGTGTGTGCGTCTATGTGTGTGTGTATAGGTCACTATTATTGTGGGTCGCCAACCGCATTCAACAGCAACACATGACAAGCATTTGCGGTCGCCTAGTCAGTCACTTGGACCCTTCAATTGCAATTGCAATAACATTTTGCGGTTTTTCCTGCTGCCCAAAAGGAATTTAATTAAGCTTGAAATTTGAATGCATATTACAAATACGCAGCACAACCAGCTCTCCTCCTCTCCCTCTCTCTATCTTTCTCTCTATTTGTCGCTCTCTGTTTCTCTGGCTTCCGCTGTGGGCAGCCACATTGTCCAGCAAATTAAACAATTATCAAACGACAGCGTATTGAGCCAAAGGTCACAAAAGTCATAGATGAAAACTAATAAATCCCTTTGTCCAATTTCCTGTCAACTATAGCTTCTATTCTTTCAATTGCATAGCAATGTCTTTTCTTGGCATGCCAATTGAAATGAATATAAGAAGAGCTCATCCCACATTTTAAAATAAGATTTAATTAAAAGTGTCAGTTAAAATATTTGAATTTCACAATAAAACCTTTTATCCTAAGGCATTTTTTATCCTGTTTATGCAAACATATATTGAACATTTAAATTTGCTATTCAATTAAATTTATTTTTAATAAAAATATATCTGATATAAGTATTAGTATAGCTGCTAAAATTCGTATTATTAAATGCACTTTATTTAGTCTATCAAGTCACGCTCAATTTATCAATTTAAAAATTGATTGACAAAATATTTAAAGTTAGCCTTAAATGCGCTTAATTAGGCACACTAGAGTGCCACTCTTAATGTATTATTTTTCAGTTTTAAGCCCCGAACTTAGTTTATGTGCGAAATACGTCAAGAATTTAAAAGAATTTATCAATTGAATTGTTGCGAACTCTTGGGCATTAAATAGCTGCTTATGATGCGTATACGTAATGTCAGGCTGCGTAAGCAACAAAAAAGCCCAATGATTTTGGGAAAGCAAAAGGACAAGCAATTTACTAGCAAGTACACAAAAACACACACAAATTGAAACAACAACCAGGAAAACGAGTACTGTGCCAGCAAATTGCAGTCAGAAATGGGAAGAACAAGGCAAAAGTGCCAAACAATATGCAAAAGAAAGAAAAATTAAGTCAGCGCCTTGGTCCATGATTAATTACAGCGACCCGACGAGAGAGCCTAGACCAAATGTCCAATACACACACACATATATATATATAAAGATGTACCTATATATATGTATATATATTTGTTGGGTATATAGAGTCGCCATACTCCATCCACCGAATGATTTATGTCTTTTTAAAGATAGCCATCAACATCAACGGCAAACGCTTCCTAGATAAAGGCAGCCACAATGACCCAGACTCACATTGACAGACACATTCACATGCTGAAAGCGAAAGAGCGAAAGAGAGAGAGAGAGAGAGATAGAGAATGGGAGGGAGTGAGAGGGCGTTAGAGTCCAGGCCAATCCGCTGGCAGAACATTGACTTCCGTTTCCGGCAACCGCCCACTGAGTGAGCCCCGTGTTGACTTTATTTACGAGTAGTAGAAGTGAAATGAAGTTGATTTTCATGATTGCGCAGAAATTGTCTATGAAAATGTAAATGTGTAATTATTTGGAAAATGGCAGGCCGTGAAAAGCCCCCCATCATTAATGAGTCGAGTCGAAGCTTGAGTCGAGAGACAAAAGCTAAATAAATCTTGCCAAGCGTTCTTGCCGTTCATTTGTTTTGACCGAGCAAAGATCGAGCACGTGTAACGTGTTATGTATGTATGTATGTAAGGGGGAGAACCAAAAGACTTACTTTAAATTGTGTGACAAACCATTAGGCAGCGATAACAACTGACACGGCCAGAAGAAGATGAAGAGGCACAACTAAACTTGATTTTGATTGGCATTTATGAAGAAGTTTTCATATCTTCACATCTTCCACTACCATTCTCTCTGCCTCCATCTCTTCCTCTCTGTCGCTATTTCTATTTCTATCGTAAGGCGCCAACACAATGGCGACAAGTCCAAAAGAAAAGTTTCATCATTCATTTGATTTTCTACAGAGAGAGAGTCAGCCAGGCAGCTGCAAAAGATATTTAAAATCCCAGAAGCATAAGCAAACAATGAGCGGCTCACAAAAGATTTTCCAAATTTCCATTGCATTTCTTGTCCATTTCAACTGTGCTATTATTATTATTATTGTTTTCATTCTCTCTTTTCTTTTTAAGCGGCCAAAAGTTGAAAAGTCATTTGACATTCAATTGGTATTCACTTACACCACAAAAGCGACCAAATGAATTTGATGTAAAAACTTTTGACCCGAAAACTTTAATGTGCAAACAGTTGTTCCACGTTTCCTCTCCTCCATCCAAAAGTGCAGCAACCCTGGGCAGCTTCTTCCATAATCCAATAGTTCGGTAACTCTAGACAGTTCCTCCCATTGCATAACAGGTGTGACAAAATGACGAGAGAGAACACCTTCTCCTAGATAAATGCCAGGCACTTAAGTCATTTACAGCACAGCTTTGAACCGCTAACAGAGATACGAGTACGAGCTGTGGCATAAATGGAGCAATGTCACACTTGAAAAAAAAAAAGAGACAAGACAATTCTCAGAATTTCTTAACTCTCTAAAATTCTCTTTACGCACACAACACTTGCATATCAGCTGTGAAATTCATAACAACGAGAATGGAAAACCACTTTTAATCTAGCTGTTCTTCGAAAAGAATTTATCTACTTCCGGTAACTTTCCTTCATTAATTTATTTAAGCTCAAAGATATTTATTTCTTTCATGCCAATAAAAACAAATTTGAAGATATTTTTTTATATAATTGCCATAAATTAATATGAAATTCAAAAATAGTAGTCAAGAAAAATGTAATTGCTACCCTTGTCATATTATTTAACCCCTTTTTCTTTTTCCTGAGTGTAATTCCAATGGGAACTTGAGCCAAACTAAGCAGTAGCCCCCCTTGATGTCGTCTGAGTCTACGTTCATGGCTGTCAGCATTAATTTTGCTCGCCCGTTGGCATTTTGCATGCGGCACTTGAACTAGTCGACAAGCTGCAGTTGCACTTCAAAATGGCGCAGTTAAGTGTGACAATAATGATGTTGTCTATGACGTCGGCTGACTTTTGAACTTGTGTTGAGCCACGCCCCCGTCAGGGCTCATTCCACAGCCTTCCTCTCCTCATCTGCCACAACCAACCCAATTTTTGGCAGGCAGAACGCGATAATGAAACAACACCAAAGACAGAAACAAAAACAGAACTAAGAGGCAGCGACAACTGTGTGTGTGTGTGTGTGTGTGTGTGTGTGTGTGTATGTGTGTATGTGTATCTATGTGTGAATGTCTCCGTGTGTGAGTGTGGATCAGTGGACTTAAGTAGGCCGAATCGACTGCATTGCACATGAAGCTTAAGATGTTTAAGTGCACTGGCAACATTTCAAGTGAGTCTGGGAATATTCAACGGGAACTGTGAGTATGTGTGTGTGTGTTTTTTTTATATATTTCTTTATTGGCTACCTTAATATTTAACAAAATAATTGGTTTATATATATAGTATATAAGCCTCATAGCCCTACTCATAGCCCTACTCATAGCCCTACTCATACCCTACTGCTACTACTACTACTACTACTTATTATTATTAATAAAGATATTTTAAATTAATATTAATAAAGAAGCCTAGAACCAAATAAGGATAGTAGATATCTGAAAAGATTCCGGAGAAAGTACTCTTAAAAAGGACAGGTCTGTTTTGAAAAAGGCTAATTTGGCAGCAGGTGATGTAGACTTATCAGTAAGTTACTTCCATTTGGCAGTGCTACCAAATCATGCAGTTTTGCAAGCATTGCCAACGTTGCCAAACATGTTGGCATAGTTTCATCTGCAACTGCTTGCAGTGCATTTATTTAAGCTGTTTAAGCGACTGGTAAGTGTAGAGGGGAAAAGAGGGGAAGTAAGGGAAGGAAGGGAAGGTGGACGGTGGGCGGGTGACAGGACCAAAAGGAGTTGCTGTCGTTGTAATACTGGTAAATGGCAAACTGCTTAAATGGCAGCACAATGTATGATAAATGTGCTGGCCAGGCACAAAGCATTAGCAGACGACACACACACACATGCGCACAGGCACACATAGACACCCAAACACACACACACACACACACATACACGTGGAAACTGAGGCAGTGATGCAGCAATCATATATGTAAATAGCACTCGAAAATTCCTTTGGGTCTCTTGGGAAGCTTCAAGTGAGTGTCTGTTAGTATCTGCGTATGTGAAACCCGCTCCCTATCTCTGAATATGTGTGTGTATGTAAGCAGTTTTGTTGCTGCAATAACAGGTTGCATACACACACACACTCATATTCAGATGCATACAGTGGATTACTAATGTGCACCTACCCCAATTTTTTGGCAGCCAATATCAAAAATGTAATGATGCAGAATTGTTCTAAATTTAATTTTATTTAGTACATTATCTAAAAACAAAACTTTCACAGTTAGTGCAACCTTCAAATAAAATTAACAAAAAACCAGAAGTGTAAATAGGCTTGAGTTTTCCACTGTACATAGATGCAGCGCCTGGCAGTAGCATTAACATAGAGAAACACTTAAACATCTTTGACTGATGGCTATGCTCGCAACATGCATTTCACCACACTCACACTTCCGCACACATTCACACTTACACACAGACACCCATTGCATCGACACACAAATGCAGAGACAAACATAATTTTTATGATTTATGTGCGTAACTGTAGCATGGCAACAATCGTAGCATACTTAGCAGGGCCCATTGCAATTTATTGCCTCTGGCAGTCCAGGAATCCAGAACAGCACCGTTACACCCACTCACAGGTTATTCACTCCCACACATTCCCAGTCCCCCCCACCCCCGCTCGTACTTCTACACAATTCGCTGTTTAGAGCAAAGCTCCTAAAGCTGTCAACAATTAAATGTCGAAACTGTCAAATTAAGAAGAAAATCAAATTTAACGAAAATTGTTTCGCTGTTTGAGCAACAATTGACAAACTGACAACGAGAATGTGAATTGAAAGAGAACATCCCCGATACTTCAATAAAAGTTGCAAGTTTATTTCCAATTTGGCATATCTCCCTTCCTCGTCCACAAATAACAATAAAAAGTAATTACAAGCGCAATTTTAAGGCTACAGCTTTGAGTTGTAGCACGTATGTTACCTAACGGTGTCCGATGCTGTCCTGAAAATTTCACTACGATTGAATAACAAACTCGTTATTTATTTAAGAAACAATTTCACAAAGTTTAGGGGCTTAGGAAGAGACGAAGAGTTATCAAACAAGAATAGGAAACGCGTCAATTCAAACATGTACTAGAAAATACTTTTCTACTTAAAGATTTGTAATATAAAAACGTTTCTACCGAAATACTCCTTTTAGACTTTACCAGATCCCAATGTGGAACTGATAATGGTTTCGGTATTTTTAACTGGTTAGTATGCTGATTTCTTAATATATGAAATACTTATATGGTTTCACAAAAGTCGATTCTCATGACGTTGCGGTTGTTTTGACGCTTTGGTACGAGCAAGGACTGAAGTCTCATCAGAACGAAATTAAAAATTTAATTAAATTTTGCGTGATTGATTGCACTTGGCTTGCTGGTACTGGGACTTCAAATGGGGAGAGTGGGAAAGAGGGAGATTTGGGGTGTTGGATGGTGGAAACAGGAACAGCGCAATTTATGTTGGCAGCTCAATGATTTTTCAAATTTTTTGTGACAGGCAAATAGAAGGCCGACAAAAGCAACGTCCGCACAATTAAAAATGAAAGCGGCTTAATAAGTTCACTTCACGTGGCCTTTGATGAGCCAAAGAACATACATACACACACATACACACACACAGAGAGAGAGAGACATAGGAAAGTGGAGAGTGGAAAAAGAAAAACGCGTTCAAATTAAAAGACACTTTTTGGTTTCATGGGACATGCGTGCCAATTGTGTCCACACCCTCAGACAGTCCCCTGACCCACCTACCAGACCCAGTCGGACTCAGTCTAGGGCGCAGTATGGGTACTAGGACTCAGGGTTGCCCATGAATAAGCGCGTGGCTTTTCGTTAATGAGGCAATGCGTCACTGGGTCCAACTCAGCTCCTAGCTCCTCGATGGAAGCTCGTCAAGTTCATCAGCATAATTATCCATGGCATTGACTTCATCAGCTGTCGCATTGTCATTGTGCCTGTGTGCCACTGAGATTTGGCTGGCCAAAAATTTGCTATTTGCTGACAGACCACTCCCACTCTCCCACACTTTTGGGCCAATGGGTCTGCCTTCCTCTCCTTGCCCTGCCACTGTCACACTGTGCCACATAAAGTGTGTTAATTGTGCAGATTTGCCAGCAATGCGAACGATAAAGAAAATAATGTTTTCGGCTTAAAAAGATAAATCGCAAGGACATCGAGAGGAAGCCGCAGGCGGACAGCGACAGCGACAGCGACAACGACGAATTTATATAGCCTCCCAACAGGCCAGGACACTTCAGGACACGAAAGGACCCGCTAGCCAAATAATTATTGCAGTAGTAATTAAGTTGTTATACTTCTCATTTTTGTTTTTTCTTCTCCTTATTTTTTTCTTATATCCGTAAGAATATTTTTTTCCTAGATACCAACACCAACTGATGTCCTTTTTGTCTCGAATGTGTGTCTGTGTGTGTGTGTATTTGTTACAACAATTGACTGGTAGTTGCTCAACTTCGTTATTAAGAGCTTATGTCCAAAATACAGCTATCATTTATGCGATATTTTCCTTTATTCGATTGTGCACTTTATTCTAGATAAAAGACAAATCCGTTTCATGATAAGCAGAAAAACAATTGCAAAACTGCAAACTAAATTACTCACTTTAGTTTGCATCAAACATGCGAATAATGCGAGAATGAGATAAAATAATAACGGAATAAATTGGAATGAAATGTAATTAAATTAAAAATATTTCATTACATTTCAATTTAAGAGAATATACCAACTATTTAAATATACTTTTACTAAATGAATCATTAAAAATTACTGAATATAATAAATTTCAATATGATTAAATAGATTAAATGTAACAATTATTTCTACATTTGAAATGGCGGTTGAAGGATAGAAATATTATAATCAAAAGCGTGTTCGTATAAATTATTTAAGAAATTTAGAAAACACAACAAATAAAATCTTTATATAAAATAGAAGTCAAAGAATTTAATAGAGCATATTTACATAAAAAATAATTAAATAATAAAATATAAATAGTATACGAAATATTTTTTTGACTAGTGTACTAATTTATGGAAATCATTGTTACGCTAGGAAATATGACGAAATAAAAATACAAAAATACTCGTAAAGATTTGATAAATATTAAGAACTTGCAAGCATAACTAAAAGCAGCATACTTTCCTATTGGGTTGGCAAGTTAAGCCGTGTTTAAAGTGACAAATGTGAGGGCAGAAAAGCCGTCAGTGCTGTCGCTCAGCAAATCAAGGACAAAGTATATGGATAACCACACGTGCCCTGGCCACGCCCTTCTGTCTTGGCCCGCCTCAATCAAATGCCAAGTTGGCGCAATAAAAGTAAAGAAAAGACAGATATACGATGGGAAAACTGGGAAAAACTTCACTGCCTGCTCAGTTTTTGGACTGTGAGTTTTTGTGACTTGTGGATGCGATGACTTCTGGCAGATGGTAACCCCAGGAGCAGGCCAACTCCTTGGAATCAGAATCGGAATCAAAATCAGAGCCGATTGCTTGGTTGGTTGGTTGGTAGCTTCAACTAATGCAGGGCCAAGATGTTGATGCGTTGTTGGCCCTGATGCTTCTTGGCCATGGGCATGGCATGGCTTGGCTTGGCCCCGCCCACCTGGCAAACAAGTTTGCTACATACATGCGATTTATTTTTGATTGATATTTGCGTAACTGTCAACCTCGTTGATTGATTGAAGGCTTGCTTTGTCCCCAACACACAAATACCATCTCTCACTGTTACTTTTTCGTATTCGCAAGATTTCGTCGATGTCTGGAGATGAGGATAAGAATGAGAATGAGGTTGAAACGAGGTCTTGCCTTTACTCCTTCACTCCATCAGTCTGCTGAGAGCGTTTTGAATAATGCGTAATACGGAATAAATAAGTGGCCTCTGTGTTTGGCAGACGATTTGCATTTTGTTTTTGGAAATTGGTCGATGACTTTTACGCTGTGTTTCCTCATGGGCTCCCCAAAATACATAAGTCGAAGTGTTTTTAGCAGACAGAAGATTGCAAGTGGAGGGACGTGTTTACAATAACAAAATTTCATATAGAAAATAAATATAATATTTCAAGGAGTAGTTGTCATTCATATTTAATCAGCTATAGATCCACTTTTAAATATTGTAATAGTTGAATTTTTACTAAGTTCTCCGCGAAACCTTAAATGTATAATAAGACTCCTTATTTAAATTTCTCATTTTGTTTTATTATTATTTAAAATTCCTTTGAAGTTTGCAGTTTAGCATTTTGCGTAACTAAACTTAATATGCCCTTGGCTGGAGTATACGAACTTAAATTACAGGTGCTCGAGGATTTCCTAATCTAACCTGTCTCTCTTTCTCTCTCTCTCCCTTCTTTGAAGAAAATCCACAACTTAATTTATCACACTAAATTGTAGCCATATGCTAATTGCGCCACACACAGCCACAGGTATTTCTTTTGTCCACATACAAAATAAAGGGAGTGTAACTCGCTTTTTTGTTATTGTTTCGCACTCCTGTTAGTTCACCTGTGTTTTGGAAACTGGTTCCTGGACCAAAGCATATGAATAATTTATTGTTGTTATTGTTATTGTTTTTTTTTGTGTGAGATGCAACTACAGTGCCTCCACTGTTTTGCAGGAACAGTTACAACAACTACATAGATGCGAATACAAGAGTAGCTCAAAAAAATAAATAGAAAAGCAACCACAAAAAAGCTAAATGAAGCCCAAGTTTTTCTTGTGGTTTACGCCATCTGTTTTTTGAGTCAACTAATTTATGGGGCTAAATGTTTCTGAAAAGCAGCAATTTCAAATGCATAGTATATAACATATACATATAATTAAAGATGATTAGTAACGAGAAATATACATTTAAGAAATAAATAAAATTGGCCAGTTTTATTTTATCTTATTAATTGCCTAGATATGAATGTGTGGAATATTATCAATTTAAGAATATATTCAAATACAAATTTCTAAACTCTTCAAACTTACCAGATCTGGCCGTGATGAAATTTTCAGATTCCTCAAGAGTTTCTGTAATTTGATAAAAAAAATGCAGTAAGCTACAGTGGAGCAAGCTCGACAGTAGGAGACCCAGTACTTTTTGAGAGCAAAGCGTCCACTATAGATTGTTCTTCAATGTTCCCTACCATGCAATAGATGGCGCCACTACGAAATAAGTTAATCAACACAGAGGTCGCTAGCGTCTCTTCTTCTTCCTTTTGCCCGTAACATTGTTAGTTGAATAACTTTCGCGTTTATCATCCGATTGGAATGAAATATTCTGGATAGGTTTGAATTAGAGTGTATATTATTTGTACCAAAAATCAAGGGGCTAGCATTCAAGGTGCTCTTGTAATTCGATTTCGAAATTTTGTATTTTAATTTCCGGGGGCGGAGGGGGGCGTGGCAAAGATCTAAAACAAACTTGATCAATGGGAGATATAGATGAACCTACATGCCAAATTTGGTGTCTCTAGCTCTTATAGTCTCTGAGATCTAGGCGACACAAAAAGGGACAGACAGACAGACAGACAGACAGACAGACGGACAGACAGACAGACGGACATGGCTATATCGACTCGGCTGTTGATGCTGATCAAGAATATATATACTTTATGGGGTCTGCCACGCCTCCTTCTGCCTGTTACGCACATTTTTTTGCACAAACGTAATAGACCCATTTGTACTTTTTCAAAGTACTGGGTCTAAAAAATATATATTTTTCATAAGAGCTAACATTAAAGCACAATTATTATTTAATGAATTGATTAAATTTAATAAACATTGTAATCAAGTCATATATAACTTTATATTATTTGTAGAGAAATATTTGTTAAGGCATGAGAGAGATATGATAAAAGTTGAAAACTGCAACTCCATAGATTATTGTACCCCAAGTTATGCTATGTTTCATGCAACTTGGCAGCTCAGGATCCATAAACTAACGAGCGCGTTTTCAAGACTCAAAGCAAAGTCAAAAGTAAAAAGTAAAAAGAAAAAGAAACATGAAACTAACAGACGGACTTGACATTTTGCATGAAATATGTAGAAGCATATACAGCTGCGGTCAAAATAATAGTAGTGCCGCCAGACCAGAACTTTAAGCTTTGATATTTTGTATGTAAGTTAGAGCTTTTACTTTCTGTCTTTGTCAGATCATAGAGTTGGAAAAGCTTTTATGGAAATGCACCGTTAAGACTTAAAAGCTTCTTCCATTTCTGAGATTCTCCGCAATTTCGTGATCCATGCAAAATTTCTTGCAGTCAAAATAAAAGTAGTGGATGCATTGTTCTTCGTCAAAAGTGAAAAATAAAGTAATTTAAGCAAGAAAGGCAATTGATTTGGTAGATATTTTTGTAATTGGATAATTTACAATATATTTGAATAAGTTTTATTTGTTTAGAGTTGTTAAAATGGGGCGTGGCAAGCATTGTACTCCTGTGGAGCGTGCCCTTATTATGACCTTGATTTCCGATGGGAAAACGTACAAAGAAGTGCAAAATTTGGTGAAATGCTCACCAACAATGATAAGAAATGCCATTAAATACACTCCAAAAGAAGATAAACGTGGAAGACCCCGTGCCATGTCTGAAAGACTGGAGAAAAAAGTTTTGAGATACTCAAATCGCGACCCGTTTGCACCTGCTACCGTGATAAAAAAGGACTTACATATCAGCCAAAGTGTAGAAACTGTACGCAGATGCTTGCGGAAAAATAATCTTATGGGCAGAAGCCCGAGAAAAGTTCCTTTTTTAAAAAAAATACACATTCAAAAGCGGTTACGGTTTGCTAGGGAGCATTTGAATTGGCCCATTGAGAAATGGAGGAATATTTTATGGTCAGATGAGTCCAAAATTGTTTTGTATGGCGGCAGAGGATCTCGACAATATGTTAGGCGTCCACCAAACACCGAATATCAGCCCAGATTCACCTGCAAAACCGTGAAACATGGAGGATCAAGCATAATGATCTGGGGATGCTTTTCATATTACGGTGTCGGACCCCTATATTGGATCAAAACTATTATGGACAGGCACGAATATGTGAAAATTATGGAGGACATCATGCTACCGTATGCCTCGGATGATATGCCACGTATTTGGACGTTCCAACAAGATAACGATCCAAAGCATACCAGCAAAACTGCCAAAGAATGGTTTGCATCGCATCAAGTTGATGTAATGGAGTGGCCCCCTCAGTCCCCCGATCTCAACCCAATTGAGAATTTGTGGTCAGATGTGAAAAAGGAAGTTGGCAAGCATCAGCCAACTAATAATAATGACCTCTGGGAGGTCGTTAAAAGCGCCTGGAGCTCAATACCTCCAGAACGTTGCCAAAAGCTGGTAGACTCCATGATCCGTCGTTGTAAAGCCGTAATTAAAAACAAAGGCTTCACAACAAAATATTAAAATTTGTCAATTATAAGTGCCTTTCAAGTATTCAACATTCTACAAAAAAAAAATAAATTTAAGTTCGTTATCATCTTTAAAATAATTGAATGTGTTCACCACTACTATTATTTTGACCGCCCATTTTTCAGGTTGTTACAGGCAAAAAAAATTCTACATCTAAATGATTAACTTTTAACTAATTTTGATTTTCCAGAAGGATTTACAACATAATAACGAACTCTAAAGAAATATAACAAAAATGTTGATCAATCAAAAGTCCTTTAACTTTGACTGTTCTAAATTACCTCACACGCACTACTATTTTTTTGACCGCAACTGTATAAACATAGAAATTCACACACACGCATGTGTGTGTACACATCATAAGAACCCACCTGGCTCTGCATTTGTGCCAACTCTTTAGCTATAAGTTTTTTAGAGCGAGCTTCACTGGGTATGAGAGGGATTCGGGCTCGCAGCATGTGAATAATTTATGTAACAATTGCGACACTTTTTTTTTTTTTTTTTTGTAAGCAGGAGGAGACACCATCTGGATGGGGGCATAGTAAGAACAGCAACAACAAGAACAGCAACAGCAGAAGCAACATGTACAAGTTTAATGGCATTGTTGCTAAGGTTTAAGTCGTAGTAGTCGGCCCTGGCGTGTCGTAAAAGCGAATAGAGCTGAATGAGAGACGCCTAGGGTTGGGAATGGGGTTATAACAGAAACTGAAACTGTAACTGTTGCTAGAGATGCAGCCTCATCTCGTGAAAATCGCTCCAAGTCGAAGGAAAGTCGTGTGGAGTCGCTGACAGACAACGGTTTGGCGACCCCGACTAAGTGAATGAAATATTACTGCCTAATAAAAATTGTATGAAATAAAAGTGATGACTTTCACTTTCGTTTGAGCCGACCAACCAAACCATCCTCCGACTCCTCTCCTCTCTCTCTTCTTCCCAAAAATACGAATTTGGGTGTCACAGAGAAGAACTTTCGCTATAAGTCGTGCAAGTAAAAGTGACAGCTGCTATCCGTTGTATGTGTGTATACACCTGTTGCCTTATAGGAAACTTCATTTCCAGAAGAGTGCAGATTTCAAAATATGTCTTTGGGGATTCACATACTTAATTAGTTTCAAGATGTCCGAGAGTATCAAAATGTTGTTTGTTTTTTGACATGCATACATAAGTAGTGCACCTAGCAGCTTGTTTACAGAAAAATTGAAAGAAAAGTCTCATAAAGGTACATATTGAACACATTTACCGAAATTGTAACAAAACTTTTAAAATTTTAAAATTTTCAGTTAGCAAAACAAATTTAAATAAAATCATATTAAATTATTAAATAAAAATGTAAATTCAAATATTGTTTTACAATTTTAAGTACAAATTAAAATAAAAACTTATTTATAAGTACTTGTACTTGAATAAATATATATATATATAAGCTTATTAAAAAATATTCACAATATTCGGATATTTGGTACATTCCATTATACAGAAGGATATTTTTTACTTTGATTTAAACTAAATTTAATTATTGTTTAAAATTTATTAAATACAAATTAAACATAAAATTTCAGTCAAATAAGTATGAAAGAAATATGCTGCAGTATCATGGAATATATGGAAATATGAAATGTATTATTTTAATATATTTATATATATGAATTCGAAACCAATTCTAAACGTATGCTTTACTCTTTGAACTCGATATCAAAATAAGTATTATTCTAAAGAGACTTAATAATCTGAATTTTATTAAAAATAAAGACAGAGCTGTGTCCATTTTTATCATAAATCAGCCTTGCACATCAAGAAAGCCATTCTAAGGATCGCAACGCCTTTCCGAATATATTCATTCGAGTATTGAGTACCCGTATTAATGTCTCAAGTGAATACTCAAGCGAGTGTTGATGTTTGTCATTACCAGAGTGCTTAGTATGCACATTGTTAATAAATGCTAAATTGGCACGGTTATTTGAAACGGGATGTGCGGGCGATTCTTGTTTGTCCTGTTCCTTGTCTGCCCCTGTGGGAGAATTTCGCTGTTGGTCAGCCAATTAGAGCACTAAGTGAATGTTCATACACACCCACATACATTCACATAATCATACCCACGCACACACACACACACACACGAACACCGATAGCCATGTGCAGGGCGTGACTTATTAAAAGTCGCTTAGCGCCAGAGCAAGAGTCGCGGCAACTTAATTAAATGCATCCATGAGCATGCGGCACGCGGCGTATGCGCAATGTTTGCGTTAGAGCGTCCAGCCAACTAAACAACAAGGATAACAAGCGCAACATAGACAGCAATAGCAACAACAACACTAAGACAAACATACATACACACTCTCACACTATATATGTATGTGTATAGAAGGCGACTCATCTGGAGACGCCTGAAGTTGTTGCCCGCAAAAACACGCATTCTATAGCAGACTTTCTGGTAGAAGGCTCAAAACAATTTGCCCAGGCATTAAAAGCACTTGCATTTTTTCCCACATTCGCCAGTAGAAAAGTTGCTCCATTTTGTTGCTGATTTTGCAACATTTTTTATTTAAGGTGTTATTTATTTGCATTTTGTGTAATTTTCTCTCTCCTTCACTCTCACACTCTGTCTCTCTTTTTGGCATGCAATAAATTGCGCCACTTGAGCAAAGTTAATAAAGTTAAAAATAGTTTAAATATTTATTTACAGTTTTTTGGTTTGGCCAACAATTTTGCTCTTCATTGTAGTAACAACAGTTGTTGTTGTTGTTGTGGTTGTTCATATTATGCCTGTTGTTGTCGTTGTACTCGTTTACGTGACATTGCTGACATTGCCGTTGCCAGGACTATAACAAGAGTCACAGTCAGTGCCACACGATGCACTGCTACGCTGTGTGGCAAGTGGCAAGTGGCGAGCAGAGGTTATGTGAGCCAAGGGGTTAAAGCAAGTACTACAGTTTCCCCTTCAAAATAAAAATCCAAAAAAAGTTAAAGCTCTGAGATGGCCAACTCCGTAACTACAAACTGTGACAACTACGAGTACAACCACATTACACAAACAACATAATTAATCAAATCTAACACGTACACTCCGTAGATTATATATGTATGTATATACCATTTCATTTTTACATACGTGTATATGTATTCTTTTCTGACTGCGTAGGACACTGAATAGGCTATTTATTATATTTATTTTAGTTTACTTGGACTCACTCTTAAATTATGGTTAAAGTAACGTTTCAACAATAGAATATTCGGTATAACTGAGTAAAAGGCTTTAGCCTGAATACTTATAAAAATTTAATTTCATAGAGAAATTATAACTTTAGGACTATTAAAAAAAATACATAGGGAATCCATAGGGAATCCATAGGGATCCATCCTCTCTCTATTTCCAAATATTTTGTGAAATAAAAAAAACCTTGCAATCGGTTCAGTTTTAAACTCTTCGATATAATATAATTTTAATTAAATTTGATGTACATTCATCAAAAACCGGAATGGCGCATGAATATTGATTTAATTTCAAAGGATTATTTTAATAAAAAAACATCGTGCTGGTTTAAACAATTTTATAAGCAATTAAACCATCGTCAATTGTTGACAATTGTTGTGGAAATACGCACGAATTAAAAATTAATCAGGCGTAAACTAGTCTAAGTATATCTGAATCATTGTTGATTGCATTGTTTGCCCTCTCCGTACTCATTTGAAACAAGTAAATGAAGTTTTCGCAAGAAACTTGAACATTGCTCAACAATAGATTTTATCAAGTTTTGTAACCAGAAAACTACTTACATATCCAACCGCAAATCTTGTACTGAGTTCATTTGTTTTAATTTAAATTTTCCAAGCGTATAAGAAGTAGATAATTTTCTTAATACCAGTTGCCCATTGGCCGTTGGCCATTTTGGTCAGCCATCTATGTACGAGGAGAACCCCATTGTCTCTTTTTGAGATTCTGTGCTCTCTTCTTTTTATACTTCTTTGCCCAAAAAGCGAAAAGAGAATGCAACAAAACTCTGGTTGTTGCTGCTGCTGCTCTTGTTGGAAAACTTAAAAAGCGTAAACAATTTCTTTTGACAAGTGCATGGTACTGTAAACATACACACACATCTACACACTCGTACACACACTCGAACACACACTTACACATGCTGTGAGGCCTTATGATGTGCGATGCACTCAATTTTCTATGCTTTCCCTTTGCTTCCCTCTTCCTCTTCTGCCATACTTCTTTTCTAGGGATGCCATAGGGAGCGAGCCAGGAGAAAAAGGATGGGAAGAAGGGAACCTAATGGCCTGGTATTTAGGGTTAGCAAATAAAGTTCGACATTGTTAGCAATTTCATAGACAGCCCGAAATTGCTACAAATGCTAATGGGTCTCTGGCATCTGCTTGTACAACGGGGCGTATGATTTTAGTATGACCTTTAATGTTGTATAAATAATTAGCTGACTTTCTGCATATGCATATGTATACTTAGGTATATATATATGAAACAGGTGTATCCGCCCATTGCCCAAACAGTTATGCGCTAATTTATGCCCAACATATAGTACATGCGATACAACATTTGATTATATATCTCTCTTCTCAGTATTGTATTATCTACAACGTAGCAAAAATGAATGCATGGCATAATAAATATCTGACTTTTTTATTCCATGTTTTTTTTATATTTCTTGCGAACTGATATAAGTTCCTTTCTCAAGTTGTTATTCGAACACTCTGAAAATGAGTCCACCTTCGGAACTAAATGCCATTACTTCATATTCTGTTTAATCTCATTGATAACACAGTTGCTGCACATCGGACAGAATAACGATTTTCCATAATTGGTACATTTCCTTGTATCTGTAAGCTAGTTGAAAATGTACATCTTAATTGGGCTGAGCCAGGGCTACTGGTCAGCTGTAAACCAGTTAAAACAACAGATGAGGCAAACAGTATGCTTGAAAAAGGTTTCTATGTACTATAATGATCATGACTAACAACAGGAATAAATGTAAGTATTTGTAGCCAGAAGTAGAGTCGAGAAGTTCTGAACTTGAGATTATCGATGTAAATTAGAAACAAATGTTTCAAAGTATAACTTGAATTTTTGTCACCTCAAAACAAATCGAAAATTAACAAACTTCATATACCCCACAGAGTATAAAAATATACAAATAGTTCAAGCATTATATATTTTCATGATATTTAAATTTTCATTTAGTTTTATATTCAATTAATATTTAAATTTACATTGAAACTGTTCTGTCAAAAATAAATAAAT
Source organism: Drosophila neotestacea (assembly GCA_035044365.1). Classification (NCBI taxonomy): domain Eukaryota; kingdom Metazoa; phylum Arthropoda; class Insecta; order Diptera; family Drosophilidae; genus Drosophila; species Drosophila neotestacea. The sequence continues at coordinate 1,948,358 of JAWNMD010000799.1, forward strand.
ATAATCAATATAAATAAATGTTTATTCAGTAATGTACTAAATGAAGCAGATTATTTAAATTGAATAGAACTAAACCTAAAAATGAATTTAAGTAGTTTTTTTTTCGATTGTGTTTAGCACTTGAAGGAGAGTAAACCAAAATATGTGTGGTTCAATTATAATTCAACTTTTAATGAATATAAATCGACATCACATGACAACTTTTTACATGCATTATCGTTTTCGAAGAAACAGAAATCAAGTGAAAGATTTTGGTCATTAGTGACCCTGGAAAGTATTCTCCTCGTGACAGGGGATGGCAATTAATTACAAGAAAATATATATATACATATACAAAAAAGAAAGAGACAAAAATGGAGTTAGCAAGAAAGATAAAATTAGAAATACATTCATTATGTGTCACCTGGCAACGAGCAAAGCAAATGCAACTGCAAGTTGACAGAAGGAAAGCGGGAGAGTCATAGAAAAGTACACGTTATGAGAATACATACAAAATGTATATATATGTATTGTATACATATGTATTTGTAGTAAAGGGTGCCACTGTTGCAAGAGCCGCAAAGTGCGCGGATGCAATTGCATTTCAAGTGCTTCCTATTAAACGTGACGCAGCTTTTTCTCTTGCCATACAAGAGTCGATGCGAAAGCTTACACTCTGAAGATGATTTACTAAATCAAAAATAATTTGATGACGTCACACTTACACACACACGCTCACACGCACATACACAAACAGGCACATATGTTAGCTCGCATGCTTCATAAATTTCAGCATTAAAAATATTGAACCCAGAGAAAGGGCGCTAAAGTGCACAAAGCTGCAACTCTGATGCACACACATCGTATATCATTACACACACAAACACACCCACACACACACACACACATTTATAGAGAATCGGAATTCGCAACGATATTTTACAATATAATTATGTCAACTACAGAGGACGACGACGACAAAATCTGCGACGAGCTCTCAACATCTCAACAATACTTTGTATGTCCGGTGGCATTGCCATTGCCATTTCCATTCTTATTCCCATTCCCATTTCCAATCCCATTTCCAATCCCATTTCCAATCCCTCTACCCTTTGCCTTATTTTTCGTTAGGGACACTGTGGCCTTTTGATGCAGCCGATGCAGTCAGTTGGCCACAGGAACAGCAACAAGAACAACGGCGCCAGCATATAAAATTATGACACCCTTTGGGATTATAAGTTGTAGGACGGAAGGACTGAAGAGTTGGAGAACTGAAGAAATGTAGAACTGTTGAAATGTAGAACTGTTGAATTGTAGAACTAAAGGATGGAACTGAAGGACTGGAGGAGTGCAGTCAGGAGCACTAGACTATCCATGTCAAGTACAATAAGAGAAGAAGAGATAGCTAGCAGTCTCATATATTTTTCTCTATCTTTATATCTCTATTTATATATCTATCGCTTGCCTTTGCCCTATTGCTATCCTTGTTACTCACTCTCCATAGGGACATGGCATGCATTTGATTACATAAATGCGTATACTTAATATCGCTGCGCTTTAAACCTTATTTAAACGCCATGCTGAAAATAAATAACGGCCAATTTATGAGCATATAAATACGGCAGTGTAATGAAAAATATGACATTAAATAAAGAGCTCAATTTGTAAATTGAAAATACCTGCACTTTATTGTAATTTCATGTACTGTTGTACAAGGACATACAATACAAACAAAAATAAAATGTTTATTGCAATAGAAGCCAGTCGATCTGTTTATAAAGGCTTCAAACTGATATTGAACTGGTCTGCTTAAGATTTGATTCGGCAGAAAATATTTATTTCATGTTTTTTGTTATACTATACTATTATGTCATTATTTAAGATACAACATACATACGATACAATTAACAATTGCAATTGCAGTATGCTAAGGTAAACATAATATTTAATAATTAATAGCAGCGTTAATAAAAGCTATGTTCGTTTCGGTTTTATTCACTGGCCTGTGATAGTTTTTTTTTTCAATATTATATTATTTTGTTGATTAAATTTTATTTCTATAGAAATAATTGTTCTTCAAATCGATAAGTATGTATTTATGACATGTCTTCAAATATAAAACATCGACTTTCCTTCAGTCTAACCAACTTGAATTTACCTTAAAATATTGTTTTAAAAAGCTGTCACCAGGACAGGCTGGGAATGTTACTAGTTGAGTTAGCAATAATGTTAAAAGTTGCGATGCTGCCTTAAATGCAAATTTTAATTACTTTGCCACTTTTGGTGGCAGCTTATGTGGTTTTGTGTTAAATATTAAATCGAAATTCATTTGTCTTAAGCGACCGCAGCAAACACACATACGCACAAAAAGAGTGTAGGTGCACACTTATACACACAAGCACACGCACACACACTCACACACACACACACACACTCATGAGCAACCGCACATTTGGCACGCAGTCAAGCGTTGGGGCCGCAAAGTATGCTACACGCATTGCAACTACAACAAGCTCCCCAAAGACAGACAGACATAGAGAGAGAGAGGGATAGGAAGACAGGAGGAGAGACGTGCAAGTTAAGCAAAGTTGGCAAACAAATTAAATAACTATTTACCTACCGGTCTACATATTGTTGAGAAAAGGAGCAGAAAAAATAATGCCGCCTCTCTTTTTCGCTTTCTCTATTTCTAAATCTATCTGTTATCTCATCCAAGTCAGCCACACTCGCTTGTGAAAGGTTAAGATAAGACATCATTAACTGTTTCATATAATTAATTCAAATTGAAATACAATTTCATCAGAGAGTTTTTTTAGAGAAAAGTTAATACTCGAAAAAAAAAATTAAAAAATAAAGAAATTTTACAGCTACAGACTTGAGATTTGGCATTCTTGATGAATTTATGAAGACAATTATTCCATATAGTGACGCTTATGTTCTGGGTGTGTGTGTGCTCGTATATGTTTACATACATATGTATACATGTATTCAGCAGGTTTTCATGCATATGGAATTTAACATCCTCCTTTACTTCCACAGGGTATTTGACTGTCAGACCCTCCCGACTTAATAATATACTTCTAATAGAGCCCTCCCAGAGCTTAGCAACACAGATTTTTTCCTTTTTTAAGGTTTTCAAATTTTATGCGATCTCTTCTCCAGATAAATTATAAATAGTCAGGGAATGTATATTTTCAATAACTATAACCAGATGCAGAATAAGATGCCTGAAGGATCAGCTACTTATTAATTGCAGAGAATTGTATTGTTGCTTGAGAAACTGTTACTGTTGCCCTTGTTGTTGCATCTAAGACAATTGACTTTTGCTCTTGGCAATGGACATGGCTTATAGTCCACATACGAGAGTATAGTATGCTGTATGTATGTTTTCGGATTGATTGCCCTTTAATTATGCCTTAAAGAGGTTTGTAAACTTGATAGGTTTGATTTTCGAATCAATTTTGGACATGTTGCTGCTTCTATTGTTACTGTTGCTGTTGCTGCTATGATTGCTGTTGCTGTCGCTGTTATTAATTCGATCACATTGCTAACGTATATGAGCATTAAAGCCATGTCATTGGGGAAACAGTAGCAGCACAAATTTCTCTGCATTTTTGGCTCCAACGAACAGTGGGGAAATTGACCCTAAAAGTGTCAAATAATTTCAGTTTATTTTTTTTTTTACTGTCAAACTAAATATGAACAGTCGAGACAGTAATTTAAGTATAAAATTTATTGATTCAGAAAATTATTTTTAAGATATATATTTAAATGAAAAATATTCTTCTACTCATTTCAGGAGCCAAATTAAAAAAGTTACTTTTACTTAGTGTTAAAAACATATTTCATAGCTTGTAGATAATTTTAAAATTTATCTAGCTTGTGCACGCTTAAAAATATTGTTTTATATTCTTAGGATAGCATTTGTTTCTTTCTTTTTTTAACTGTTCTATATTAAAGCTGATTATTTGACACTTAAAAGTAAAATTCCTTCAACACAAATGTAATTAACATTTATTTTCTTTTATCAATGGTAACATATTCAAACAGTAAGAAATGCTTTGTTCGGCTTCATTAACTCAATCGACATTTTTGGAGTCAAATACCCCACTGTGCAACGTGACAATTAATCGACTTTCATTTGTCTTTTTCCGACTGTTGTTGTTGCTGTTGTCGTTGCTTTTCCTGTCATTTTTTATAATATTTTTATTTTCTTTTTTGTGCTTTTATTTTTTGTTATGCTGAACTCCCTTCAGTCTTTGTTTTTGTTTTTTGGCAGGGACATGCTGATGATAAATGTTGCACGAAAAGGTGATATTATAATTCCGTTTTTCGTTGTTTTCTTTTGGCATTGCTTGTCTTTCCGTTGTTACTTTAAACGTTAATTAATATTTATGCACATTTCTGTTACTATTAGGCAGTCTTTGTTGTTGCTGCAGCTGTTATTGCCGTCAGTTCTTTCGTTGTTCTTCCAATAAATTTGTGAATATTTATGTAATAAGTTTATGATTTACTTAATCACAAGTTAAATACTTTTAATAAATCTTAAATAAAGTTATTATGCCTACCACTTTTAGCGAATTGTTAAATCTCTATATATGCTAGTTTAACTATCAAATACAAAGAGAAACGAGATTTATATGAAATCTTTTTGAAGTAAAATACCATATCCAAATGTAAATGACATGAAAATCATTGCGATAAATATGCTTTACATATGTAAAGCTGATGTTAAGTGAAGGAACACTTTTGACAGGGAAAAATGGCAACTTTTATTTGCAAAAATGGCTGTATCAATATGGAGTTAAATACCATATTTAAATGTGTAATGCTTGGAAAACATTGTGATAATTATCCATTACATATAAAGAGGAGAAGGGAAACTCCTTACAGGGAAATGTATTAACTTTAATTTGCAATAGCATCTGCAGAGTGCAGAATAATTGACAGGATCGTTGTCATGTCCCTTCCAAGTGAGTATAGGAAAGTTTTAGAATTTAGATAAGTGGCATTCAAAGCCCATTGATATTGCGACATGAATTTTATGCACGAATTGCCAATGCACATGTTTTGCAAAGCAATCGAAATGCAAACAAGGAACTGTAGCTGGAAAACTGAATGCAGAACTGAAATTGGAGCGAGTGCAACTAAGAATATACAAAAAAAAAAAAAAATAGGTGAAAGACGCTGCAAGGCGGAACGTGATTCTCATTTCAAATTGATTTCCATTTGCCAGATGGATCTGAGAATGTATTTGTTGTAATTGCAATTGATTTGGCTATGTATGTGTGGTGGCGAGGGGTAGAGGAAATGTAGACCCCTTTTGGATTTTGGTTGCCAGTTGGGGCAATCGCGACGTCTGCAAATTCAGATTAATATTTACTCAGCGCCAATGCAGCGCATTGAGACGCACTGTTAGCTGGATATACGAGTACACGTAGTCTCTCATTCAATGCGTTGTCTACACACAGTTTCCTTTTACCCAAATGTTTTCCCCATTCAACCCAAAACTCATTCCAACTCGACTCAACTCTGGCAAATGCTTACAATTCAAATAGGATTTGTATTTGTTTGCCTTTTGGCTGAGCTGAGTTTGCTTTGCCTGGCATAAATTGCAAGAGAAACTCAACTAAAACCACCTGACATTGTGAGAGACTGTATATATGTACTTGTGTGTATGTCAGTGTTAGTGTTCGTGTTAGTGTTAGTGTTAGTATTAGTTTGTTAGTCTAGGTGTTTTTGGGTGTGTGTGTGTGCGCGGCGTCCCAAAAGTGTTGGGCAAATATTCAGGCCAGTTTGTTAGAACGCTAATTTGATGCGCTGCGAAAGTATCTTTCGGATACACTGCGTGTTTGCGGTCGCAACAACGTACGGCTGCGCATTAGTGATATCTGAGCAAATATTTAGGCACACGCGGCGTATGAGTAATGTGTGCTGCCTCAATAGCAGTTGACAATGATGAAGTAGGCGTGCTTAAGAGGATCCTAGATTGGGCCCATCCAAATTCAACCACAACCACAAACAGCGACGGGTTACATTTGATTGGACTGTTTCCCATTCTTATCTTGGAGCATTTGTTTGAAATTTTTAAGGTGCAAATATATTTCAAAAGATTGACCTGCGTTTTATGGCTAAAATTTAAACGTACTTTTCGAATACATATGCTGTGAACAAGAACTTTGCAAATACAATTTTTAACTCTTAGTTCAAAATTTTAGCCAAAAAAATGAAATTAAGCGGTTGCCAACAAAATAAGTACGAAAGATACAAATAAATTAAAGATAACTGTAAAAAGCAGGAGCGCACGAAGCGCAAAAAGAAAATTAATTTTACACGAGGCACGTTGAGTTTCTAAAGAATTCAATGAATGTCAACTCCCTCTTCACTCTACAATAACAATTGCAAATGAATCGAACCTTACCATCGTTGGCCGTAAAATCAATTTGTTAATGCTCTTTTGGGCCATCAAGGGAAACCTTTGCCAATATATGACTGTCAATTAATCGAAAACTGCGTTGACTAACCTTTGCCAGGCTAAAGTAAGCGAAGCTGACCGAATCGAGCAACGAGTCATGGGAAGAAACTTAAAGTTTCAAGTGCAAATCGCTTTAAATCGAAATTATTATAAAGTCAAACAATAAAAAGTGGTTAATCCTTACGTCCCTGGGGGTGGCGCCATCAAGAAAATCCGAAATTTAATAAAAAGCCGTTGGAGAAACGATAAAAATCAAAGAATACACAGAGAGAAAAACTGCAGAGCTGTTGGCTTTCTGACTGTGAAGCCACTTGGAATGCAAATGCATTCGACCAGGTTGAAACTCAAGGCTCTTTTTGCTGGCCATGGTCAGGTGTAAAGCGAACAACAACGTTTCTTGGGGCGTTTTCATTGAGGGTGTAGAAAGGGGGAGCAGAGTTACTTTATGGGAAGCTGGCCAGGCGGCTTGCCAGAATTTAATGAATTCTTTGTTTATGCATTTTCATTTATCTGAAATTACCGCGCACAGACATCAAGCAGAAATGATTACCTAGCATCGGCCTCATCCTCAGCCTCAGCCTCAGGTTTTTGCCACTTCTTCTTCAGGCACCTCAAAAATGTTTTAATAATATTGAAGCTTATTACCACAAGGTGAGCAATGTTATTGTCTCACTTAAAGCTGAAGGATGCCCAAGGTGTTGACTTAGGACTGTCAGAGAGCCATCGCAACCGCCGCCTGATGTCAAGTGTTTTCCATAATGCCAACTAAGCCCTTTTTTGCCACCTTTTGCAATCGAGTTAAACATAAGTAAATGTCTTTCGACTCACAGTCAGCTGAAAAAGCAGAAATCCACCATAAAACACTCCAAGCAATTATACAACTTTTAATATCACACAAAAAAAAATAATAACGATAAGTATAATTGAAATTACTAACGATTTATAATAGTAAATCTTAAAATTCCTGAGAGAATATGAAATAATTGAAATTTTCCAATTTGATTGCTGGATATCAAGTGGGCTGTGTGGCCTAATGGATAGGGCGTCGGACTTCGGATCCGACGATTGCGGGTTCGAGTCCCGTCACAGTCAGTGGTTTTTTTTTTCGTTAACTGACATTAAACAGTTTGAAAATTAAAGATGTTTAAGCCCTTTTTTATATCAAAGTCCACATTGTAATAGTTTATAAATGATTCGAATTGTGCTGAGTCATTTAAAGCTATAATTAAGCGCTGAAAAGGCTGGTGATCTGAAATTGATATGCCTCTCTATTTACAAAGTGCTGTTCTGCAATTTATTGCCTCTTCTCAACATTCTTATGTGATATTTAGACAACATAGGGCAATAACAAATACAATAATTCTCAAATCGGTAAAGTTTTTCAAGAAACAACAAAATATTTTCCAAAAAGGCGAGAATTTTTAATAAATATAAAAAGAGATTAAATAAAAACTTGATACATATTTAATTAGCGTAAACCACACAAATAATAAATGGAAAGTCTCGTAAATATTATTTGAGTTAATCTATAGATATTTGTTATATGCCATCGTTACAAGATCAAAAGTGAGTAGGAGTATTTACATTGGATCAATCGACTCCAGACTATTGATCGATGATGATAGACAATATTGTCGTTCATTGAGTCAATCGTAATAAAGACAAATAGAGGCAATTCCTGTTGCGTTCAAGGCCCCAACTTCTAAGGTTTCAAGTTGTTGTCGACATCTATCCAATGTCACGCTTGCTGCATATTTGTTTAGGTCTCTACGCTTTTTTACTCCTCTACTACAACTGGTAGGAGTATTTGGCTTGTGCCTTCTTGTGTTTGCCTTAGTTTATCTCCAACTTTCTTCTTTTTTTTATTGTCACCAGCAATGAATCTCTTATGGGATACACGCATGCAAACCAACTAAGAAAAATACAAATACAAATTCAAATACAAATACCAACACGAATATAAATACAAATACAGAGAAAGAGATAGAGAGAGAGAGCGAGAAAGGGACAGAGAAAGTGAGACTCTACTACATTGTATTGCAGTTATTGTATTTGAATTGGACAACTAATGTAAATAATACATCACATACCGTACGTGCCAAAAGGTTATGTCCAAGCAGACGTTGAAGTTTCAGCTCAACAGATTTCCTATTTATTTGGCTTTTTATTTATTAACTGCAAAGGCAATCGGAAAGATGGATATGCAAGACAATTTTCATTAAATGCCATAGCACAATTAATTGTTCTTTCAGAACACCTCAAGTCAAACATAAATTCAATATGTATGCATCATCAAATTGTAAATAAATAATAATAACAATCACGTATATTTATACAGACGAACATGAAAATTTGTTTAATTACAATTTTGTGCAGATATTTGGCTGCCAAATGGTTTCTCAACATACTCAAGTAAAAACGTATTCAAATAAACGTATTTAATCCTATGTCTGTACTTTAAAGTCTATTTTAATTACTAATGGTGTATTTATGTCATCAGAAAGAGATATTCCATTTCTTCATTTCTTCATTGAAAACCTTAATCGCATAAGTTCTTTTTGCATGAAATAAATTGTATCTCAAAGTATTCAAAAATATTTATAAGGGATATTTTTATAATTGTAATTAAATTGTTCTTTAAGCATTGATTGGATAGTCTTTAAGTTTTTGTTGCTCAAATTTAGTATGTGATTTTCCAAAACAAGTCAGCATCTTTAAGCTTTATTGAGGTCTCAAAACAGTACACTTTGGATAAATAGTTAACAGATATTCCATTTCGAAATGCAGATGAGTGTATATCATACTTATGTCAACGAGAATACACAGTATCAACGACTTATCTGAGTGCTCTGAGCCTTTGAACCAGATCTATTATATTGTTAGAGCGTTACCCTTATGGCCATTTAAGTTAATCTTGTGTTTATTTTCCCATTGATTAATGTGCGATGCCAGAAACCCGCAAAGGTCGTTGCCGGAAAGTCTTCAATCATAGTTTGTTTGCTTGCTCCATTCTCTCAACATTTTCATTCACTTTCTTTTTTTTACTCATACATATGTTTCCTATTTTTCTTTTCTGTTTTCCTTTTTCTTGGCAATTTCTAGCCTTCTATATAGAATTATTTATGCATACAATTTATAGGCATTCTCGTTTTTACTTTATAGAAACAAGCATATTTGTGTCATTAGCCGCAAATTTTTGACCCATTTGTCATTAGGCTCGAATGCGGGGGATTTGCATAAAACAAACACTGCCTTGAATACACATATGTGTATGTATGTGTATGTGAATGTGCACGGATGTGTGTGTGTATGTGTGTGTCTGTGTGTTGGTCTGCTAAAATGTGTGACCGACAAGATTTATCAAGTAATAACAGACATTTCGGACAACCCATAGACCCATTAGTCACACGCTGTTTGACATTGTCTGAAAATATCATTTTAATCACAGGAGCGAGCAAGGAACGAGCTCCTACTTCTCCACATCTCCCTATCCTACTCCTTCAGTCCTTCAGTCCTTCAATCGCCATTGTCATGGCTCGTTGAATGTTGAATGTTACCAGGACTCATACACAGATACACACACATACTTGTATGTAATATATGCATATGACTTCCATGTAGCATGTGAGTGATATAATGCAAGTACTGGCCAAAGGGAACAGGATGCTGGGAGTACTACATATAGACACATTAACATTGTTTCCTCGGCATCATTATCCAGCTCCCTTCAACACACAACTATAGTTGGATAAACCCAGAATATGTAGAACAGTGTGTGTGCATCTTATAGATAAGATTGTCTTGACTTCACGTGGTTTCCGATTTCACTCCCTCGTAAATAGATAAGATCTGAGGTAGAATTTGAGGCAGCTCTGGCAAAACCGCAATTTAATTAATAGATATGGTCTATACACATTGTATTGAAATTTGCACAGTTCAGCATTACTAGGAATATCTTAAGTGTATTTGCTTAAGTAATCCAATCTTCTACGACTTGGAAATTAATATCTGATGACAAAGTCAAACCTAATTATGAAAAAACAGCTTTTATCAGGGATAAAATTACAGACAATCAAAATAGAAACAAAAAAAGAATACAAAGTCAGTTAAGGAATTAAATTTATTAAGGGGTTTTTAACAATAATTCCAATATCATGATATAAATGAAATTAAATGCTACTTGTTTCCTTGTCAGTAACTTAACCAAAACTTTCGTAAACAATTTCTTAATTGGTTTTAACATATTTATGCAACTTGCCGCACCTCCCTCGGATTTATCTTAATTTCTTCAGTTTGTGGCAACTTCAAAGGTTGTAAAAACCAGCAGGTGGCAAGTGGCAGACAGTTGGCTGATTTATGTGTCGGGTACCCAGAGATAAGATTGAGACAGGATAAAAAACGAGCAGCCAAATGAGAAATTCAACTAAACAATATTTACATTTATTTTTCTCTCTTCTGTGTTGCATTGTTAACCAAATTTAAAATTAAAAAGCATACTTTCCAAAGTTGCAAATTATACTTCGTTAAACTCATGATCCTAATACAAAGTCAATATACTTTTGACAAAGAAAACTGTCCTTGTTTTTGCCCTCATTACACTTGTAGGATACCGACATGTCTTCTAATTTGAAGACGTAGGTCGTATAGGGACAATCAACATCAGCCATAACATCTCTAATCTCACTGAGATAAAGGTGCAAAAGCGACATTTGCTCGGAGAGGGACCATTCCTGTTCCTAGTAAACATAAGCAATTAAAGATCAAAATAGTTTAGAACAGATCAGTTTTATTGTCTTACCTTGATCAAATTATCAAATGTCTCGGTGGTTATAGCTAAGGGAATCTGTCCCTTAGTTGTATAGCCAGCCAACTTTATTTGTTCTATGCCCGCTAAATGGGCCTGAATTAACCAACGTTTCGTTCGGTAATTTGTCATCCAATTTGTACAGTAACTTGGATACAGCTTTATCAGAGTCAATTTGCACTGTCGCAGTACATCGGTGTCATTTCTAACACAAATAATTAAACAATATATGATGATAGACATAATTGAATATAGAAAGTGTGATAGATTATCTCACAGATCGCCTAATGGTTCTCTGTTTTCCACGCCGATCAAGTCTGCCGTATATAATAGTCGAAATTTTCCTAATCTGGCGCTAAAAGTTCCGTAGTTTCGTTTGTTGTGATCGACAGGCTTGTTGGTGTCTGGAATCTCACCTGGATTATCTGAAAATATATTTATTTTTACTGACAATCAAGCGCTGTTTATTTTTTTCAATGTTACTATAAAACATTAATAAATATTATACTTACCCACTATTAAGTGTTGTCGCAGCTTCATCTGAAATACTTCACCACTGTAAGTTGACTCCTCATAAGATATGTGCTTTAGATAAATGCAGCCCCTGAATTTGGTGGCCACAAAACTAAAATCAAATGATTCAATAATTTTGACCAATGTTCCACGATTGGTGCAAAGTCAAACTCTCCAGCATTACGCTGAGACATGAGATACTTAAGCCACTTAAGATCTTCAAATTCACATGGATTTAATTTGATGTGATTGGGACTCCCCTTTTTCAAATCAATGGGATATTCATTCGGCATCGGTTCGCGATAATATCCAAGGGTTTGCGGAGTCTCAAAAGATTCGCCATCGATTTTAGTCACACACAACATCTTAAGATCACTTAATTTCCAAGGTAAATCCGTTTTTAAACAAAAAAGGTGCTTGGTAGACATTTCGATGGTTTTATATTTACAGGAACCGTTATCCGCGATTTACATATAAAAGCCAATTTAATTTTATAAAAACGATACGAACCGTTCAAGAGTTCGATCTGCACTGATCTCAAGTGAATTTATAAGCATTCCTTTCTCTAACTTCCAAGAAAAGCTAAACTCTCAGAAATGAACGCATACATATGTATTTACATATGTATGCATTTACATTTATACACATGCATACATACATACGTGTATTTGTTTATTTATTTGGGCGCCTGGCTGACTGAGGCTTGAACAAACGTTGTACTGCACTGTTTACTTAATACAAAGTCTTCACGGTATCTTGTCAAAGATCATTTTGCAATCAGTTGTTTATTTTTCTAATTTCGACTCAATTACAATATGGAATTTTAACGATTTGTATCGATAGATAGTATCGATTGCACTATTTTAATAAGTGGTGGTCAATCGACAGCATAATCTATATAATCTATCGAAACTATTTGTAGACATTCTTCCACCACTGGGTTCGATAAGATACATTAGAGTTGTTCATTTAGGACAAAAGAATCAGTTCAGTAGTTCAGTTGTTTAGTTCATTCATTCAATCGTTCATTCGAATACCAATAAATGCAGTTCAATCATTCGTTCGGGTCCAATTATAGTAAAATCTTTCAGTTATCGTGGTCAAAACTCTTCAAACACCTTGTAGGGGATTGATATTCTAAAGTTATGGACTATGTTATTTATCTCATGTGTTGTTAATACTTATTTTCGTCATACTTGTAGCATTATGCTTGCCAGTAAACAAGATACGTGAAAATAAGATATTTCTAATTATGGGTTTGCATTTGAATGCAGCTAAGAGTATTTCATCCTCTTTTATATGACAGACATGTAGGGATGGGATGGCTATCTGTAAACTTGCTCTGAACAATGATTGATTGTATTTTGAAATCCATAACAAGAGACGAGGCATAACAAATCAGTACTACAAAACGAAACACGATGGTCTGTGATGGGTTGATGGGTTGATGGGCTGATGGGTTGACATTGTGTTGGCCAATGTGTCGTATGAGTGATTACATGCAATCATTTTTACAATCAGGGAAGCAACCGGCAACTGACTGCATGCTGAAATAGTTATTACATTTAAAATAAATGACGTTTAAATTGCAGCTGAGACAGAGCCATCCAACCAAGACACAGACACAAACACAAACACACACACAGAGCTAACAATATTGAAAGAGACACAACATAGTCGTAATGTGTGTCAGTCTCTGTCAGCAACAGTCTGGCTAATATAGAACGATAACTGAGAGTTGAGGGTAGAAGAAGTATATTGTCATTTGATTAGATTACAACGCATTTATGCTACTGTGTTAGTGTGTGAGCTGTTGATCTAACAACAAGGACAGCGACTCTTGAGTGTCACCAGCCCGATGATATCCATCTCCACTTCCTTTAACTCCTACTCCAACTCATAGGCATTGACAGCAACGTCATCAACAGCAAGTCTGGGTCCATCCAAGTCAGAAAGCCATGGCCATTCCGGACTCTGCTGCAAATTTCATTAGCACAACACCCAGTCGGAAAACCCCAACCGCTCTGCACTTAAAATTTTCATTTACATTTACATTTACATGAGCATGCGGCTTGGCCGTAGTATCTGACTAACTATATTTTCTTCTCAATCCCAGTTTGCACTTTGAAGAGAGCAGCTGCTCGGACTGTCCCATTCCATTTCATTGTCACTTTTGAACTGTTATCATATTGTAAGGACAAATTAATTGTAAAGTCATGTAATTGTTTGACAATGTTGGCCTCAATCACAAGTTTCTGTGGCCAGACAGACAAACTACATACCATATATGTATGTATGAAGCTACTGAGCCAGTCAACTGACCAATGATACATTCCAGTGGTCAGCATGAACATCGCACATTCACATTCACATTCACATTCACGTTCACATCGTAAACATTGTGTATATTCGAGTGTAACCATATTAGTTGACAAGCGTTTCATTATAGCTTGCAGCAGGGCTTAAACACAATTCAAACTAATATATTCACACTTATATAACTCGAATACAGATTCGAGTGAACATTTTTGGTGTCTTTTGAGTACATAAATTAGCATAAAACTCATGCATTGAAGTGCCAAAATTATTGCTTTAAACCTATAAAACTTGATACATACATACTTAGTAGTTCTTGACTTGTTATAAATTAAACAAAATATTTCTAAAGAAAATAAGTCAGCTGAACCAATTTTTGAACTTAATGTTTACACAAAAATGTAGTTATAAAATCTTAAACCATAAATATAAACATACATATTTAGGTAAATACATTTTTGGGTCTTTCATCGTTTTATTTTTTTTTCTTCTATTATGTTTAACCTACGACTGTCAAATTGTGGGCACCCTTAAATAATGGGGTAGAATATGAAGTAAATATTTACATAGTAGCACAAGTAAGTATGTGGACACAGACTTGGTCACATAATTAATCAAGTGAATATGAAACATAATATTAAAGGCTTATTATACATCAGACATCGCGGTCAGTCAGTCAGATGGTCAGAGGATAGGAAGGTCACCGTATTAAATCACAGCAATAAGGCATGCAAAAAGGTTTTTTGGCGACTCTCCAACAACAATCACCAAAACAACAATAACAAACGTGTTTGCTACAATCGTTTTTGCCGTTTCCGGTTCCGGTTCACACACACACAGTCATCCGATATAAATGATATGATGTGATTATGCAGCGCCATATATCTAACCGGGAGCAGTCAAGAGTTCAAAACGATTAATTATCAAATTGTTTTGTTCGTGATTGTCTTTTGTGCCCTGTGTCCTGTGCCCTCTGCTCCCTTGCCTCTGATCCCCTTTGTGCCTATGTACCCGATACCCTGTTCCGATAAGCTCTGGGATAATGATAATTATGCTGGCTTTCAGAGTTGGCCTTTGTCTATGCATGTGAATATAAGAGTGCGTGTGTGTGAGTGTGTGTAGGTTTGTATGTGGCAAGTACAAGCAGAGAAACAACTCAATTCGCTGTTGCCCCAATTTGCTTCTAGTTTATTAAATTGCCAAATTGCATTTAATATCGAATTTATGCAAACAGAGTTAACTTGCTTATTCAATTATATACATATATAATATATATAATTCTATATTATAATAATATTATAATACAATAATAATATAATATGCCGTAAGAATACAATTATCAGGGGTATTTCACAAAGCTCTAGATCTTTTGCCGACAATTGCTTTTGTAAACAACTGTTCCAAATGTTTATTTTTATTAGTTATTTTAATTGATTTCAATAAATTTTAAGTTTATTTAAAGGTTTGAATAATTTTTTTTTCACTTAAAAGCAATGGTTGCCTGTTGAACGACACCAAAAATTGTTTTTCAGTTGTTTTTTTGTTGCTATTGCTTTGTGGAACGCCCCTGTACAGTTATTTTGCGTTTTGTGGAAGAACCAAATTTTATGTTCGTAGGTCTTACCATCTCTGAGATCTGTTCATACGGACAGACAGACGGACAGACGGACTTGGCTATATCGATTCGGCTTCTAAATGTTCTAAATGTCCAATTGATCGTTCCTATGTACAGCTATGATTTTAGAACTATGGTTTCTGGGTGAAAACGTTTTACAATTGATCGTAGATTATGAATATTTTCATTTTTTTTTTCCCATACAAATAAATCGATGAACCCTAATGTACATGTGGCTCATTTACTAGAAGAGTGACACATCTCCTATGTAAATCATATGGGAGATGTGTCACTCTTCTAGTAAATGAGCGATATTTAATATAGTGATCCGATCCGGGCGGTTCCGACATACATATGTACTGTGTGATGCAAAAATACAGATCTGTACAAAGTTTCATCAAGATAGCTTCAAAACTGAGAGCCTAATTTGCATTAAAAAAGGCAGACAGACGGACAGACAGATATCGACTCAGCTCGGCTTCCTGATCAAGAATATATATACTTTATGGGGTCTGACACACCTCCTTGACAAACTTCGTAGCAAAATTAAAATACCCTCTGCAAGGGTATAAAAAATATGTAAAGAAATGATTTATAACCAAAGCAATAAACGAAGGTGAATCATATTAAACTAGTTGTGTCACTTACGTATTTCATCTTTGTGATAGCTACGAGTTAACTGCAGTTTCGAGTGCAACACAAAATTAAATCACAGAAGTCACAAAAGAGATCACAATAACAAAAATGTATAAAAAAAAAAATCAAAAGAAAAAATGAACACATTTGGCATATACATATGTACATGTATGTATGTACGCCTACGCCATGCTCGCGCTCGTTCTCTCGCACACTTCTCTCATTTTTTTTAGCACTTCGCAAACCCGCTCTCGTTGACGGTCGTTACAACGGTTTATGGAAAAGATAGAGAGACAAAACCAAAACGAAATACGCGAACGATTGAAGGATTTGAGGCGTTTTCTAACGCCGACAAAAGCACAAACAACAAAAACAACAAAACTATGCTTTTTCACTCACTCACACACTCACTTGCCTATGGCGATCTTATTGCATGTTTGCATGTACTTTCACTAATGCTAACACAACTTATTGCCAGAGTGGCAAACACAAGAACAAAATGCACAAAAATTATAATATGTATATACATATGTACACCTTTGTATGTGGATATATGTATACATATGTAAAGATCACGTTTTAAACTCTGCAACTTTTCGCGACACGACGCGTCGTTTGCTGTGGAGGCGCGAATTAGAACTAATTTGTCGCTCAGTGACGTTCTTCTCGCTCAACTTGCAACGGAGTCCTTTGTGTGAGCGCCGAATTTAATGTTGCCGAAGAGCGCAACTATCTAGATCTAGATAAACTCTAAAGAGAACAGCTGTAGTCAGTTGTGTTGTTGTTTGCAGTAGGCGCATTGATCCCATTTAGATAATTGGGCCAATTAGAAGTTATTTGTCTTTCTTTTCTTATGCAAATCCACTCTCGTATTCGGTCGACACAACGGTTAAAGAAAAAGAGAGAGAGAGAAAGAGAGAGAGAGACAAATATAAACTCAATACACGTATAATAAAAGGAAAAAAGAACGCATCCTAATGTTCTAATTAGAATTGCTTGTTGCCTTTGTATTGGCGCGTGCCAATCGACATAATGTGAGAGAGCGAAAGGCAGTAAAGAGCGAAGAACAAAGAGTGCATTATTGAGAGCAATATATTTATTTATTTATTTATATAAACTTAGCTTAAAGTGAATTTTCTTATAAGTATATGAAATAAGTATTTGTATTTACACTTTTTTATTCTTAAATTATATTGTCTAGCTTGGTTTTTTTAAGGAATTTCAAAAATTTATTTTTGTTGTCGGTATTTGTATATGTAATTTAATTAATCGGATTGTCAAGCTTAAAAATATATCAGTTCTAATATCAGCTAATGTGGAGCAGGATCTTCGTATGTGTTCTATTCATGTGGATATCCCTGTGGATATCCCTGTGGATTTTTCTGTGCATATCCCAGTAGATATCCCTGTGGATATCCCTGTGGATTTTCATGTGGGTATCCCTGTGGATATCCCTGTGGATATCCCCATAGATTTCCATGTGGATATCCCTGTGGATATCCCATTTGGCGTGCCAAAGTTAGCCTGCGCTATATAAGTTATTTACCATTATTGTTACTGATTTATAAATTGTATTGAAAATGCATGGTTTTAGTTGCAGCCTGTCTTTTATACACAGATAGAGGCGATAAAAACTTTGTGTCTTTCTTCCAGAGGATGTCGAGTACTTGTCGTACTGACAGTGACTACGAGAATTATGTAGCAAGCCCCAAATCAATTTGCTGTCAACGCTTTTGAATCGTGACGACCATCAACTATGTCTTCGTTGTTGTCCATTTTAATTGCATTGCCAAAGTCATGCATTTTTCAAGCCATCAGCATTTTACCACACACACACTCACACACCAAAAGGACACAGTCGCACAAAAAGCATACAAATGTTTACATTTGCTTTGTTCTCATTCGTACTGAAAGCATGACAAAAAGCATAAAGCTCGTTAACATCCTTGCTTCCTTGCATAATGGAACAAATCTTAATTTTTCCCAAAAACAAATTGTCCATCATTAGACCTGATTGGGTTTTTCTTGGGTTTCCCCCAAACCTCGCTATAAATGTTGGGTCTTAATTTCTAACTTACCCTTTATATTTATTATAATTCTTTTCTTGTTTTCTTTTTTTACTTTAAAGTGTTTTTAAGTTTTAAAGTTTATAATTTATAATGTAACTTACACCTAAACTATTACCTGGGAGTGCACATAGTCGACATTAAATAAATAAATAAGCAGCATAGCTTAAAAAACATTGTGTTTAAATTTCTCATATTTTATACATAGTAAGTAAAAATACACAACCTTAAACATTTCTCAGCTCTTCGTCTAGATCAAAAATTTATGTACAAATTAATTATTATTATTATTTATCAAATTTAATTGATAACCAGTTTAAGTATTACCTAACATTATACACATAGAGGAAGACAAAACTTTATGTTGAAAAAAGTATATAGAGTATTATTAAAATCAAAACTCCAGCAATTTATTGCTCTACAGCATTGGATTACTTACACATACTTTGTAACTACATTCAAGGCGCCTAAGGAGAATATTTTAAAGCATTCGCCAGTGTATATTTCTTACATGATTTGGGGGACAAAACAGTTTCATTCTTGGTTTTATTACTTCATAGTCTTTTGTGTTTTTGTTTTTTTTTTTTTTTGTATATGATTTGCAATACAATCAGCGTGACGAAGTCGGTGACTCTTCTTGGGTTTGATGTTATTGCTCTTGTCGTTGCCGATATTGTTGCTGTTGTTCCTATACCCTGTACCCATGACTATACACAGAGTTAGGCGGATTTCTCAGACTGATGCCCATTTAAAAAAATATATATATAACTGCCTCTTAACTTATTTTCCTACATATTCTTCTACACATATATGTATACCAGGTATGATAAATATAAATAAATCTCCCCTATTCAATATAACTATGGTATATACATTTTAGAAAAACAAACTTAATAAATGCTAAATATCTATTAGTTCTTAAATTTCCCCAACAATCGGGTGATAAATAAAGGTCCAAGTTAAATATTTTTATATATATATGATGATAAATGAAAGATATTTTGATTTATTATTTTTTTAAATTCAGAACAGAGTATCTATTTATCTGTCACAGTCTTGTTGCTTATGCTGCTTTTTTGTTTATTATGATTTTTGGTGAGCAAGAGATTCGATTCCTTTCCTTATATGTTAATGGGACTCTCATACGTTTTCGATATTCGAAGCAATTCCTTGGAAGTTAAAGTATCTTGGCAGCATGAAAGCGCATTTACGTACACTTATACCGACTTACTTACTCATATGTAAGTATGAAAATTTAATTAAATCAACATACATACATAAATAAATTATTTTGTTTGGCTCACGCATTGCGCGAATTCAACTTAAAAATTTTTGGGGGTTTCCAGGAATGATGAAGAGTGTTTGTGGAGCTACAGTCTGTCTGAGTATTGCTTTTGATTAACATATTTCTTTTATCTGAAAGGAAAGTCAGTGTAGCCGAGCAATGGCAATGGCAACCTGGGATGGAGAATTGACGGGGACACACCCATCGCCTTTGTACACATGAGCAATATTATTAAAGTTATGAAACATTTTTGATAGCTGACGACAGCCAGAACATCAAATCAAAAGCAATATAATCGTACATGTACATACATATGTACAACATAAGCAAATACTTATATAGTAAATAGTATCTGTTTTGTAAGATATAGAAGTATATAAGATTATCTGTACATGTATGCGAATGTTCGGGCACATACGAGATTCTCTGTCAGTCCCCATGACAAACTTAGAAGTCTGGAACACCAAAAGGAAACTTTTTTAATTAAAGCCAACAAAAACAAAAAAATAACGTAAAAACACATAAAAGTTGCCCCACTGACAATATCTTTTCCTGACCATCAGTCGAGGCCATCAACAAGTTGAGAGAATTTCTCTACAGTTTTTTGGATATTGCCTACCTATTTATATACTCTTGCTATAGGGATATAAACAGATTATAATCTGGAGTGTTCCACAAAGCTCTAGCTCTTTTGCCGACAATTGCTTTAGTAAACAACAGTTCCAAATGTTTACTTTTTTAATTATTTATTTGAATTCAATAAATTTTAAGTTTATTTAATGGTATGCAAATTTTTTTATATTAGAAAGCAATGGTTGACTGTTTGAGGACACCAAAAATTGTTTTTCAGTTGCTTTTGGGTTGCTAGAGCTTTGTGGAACACCTAAATAAAACTGTTTTGCAAATACTAATAGTATCTTGGAAAATAAAATTAACAAAAGAAATACTAGCTAAATGTTTAGTGAAGAATCCGTTTCATGTTTTAAACTTATATACATTATCTTTATAAGCTTCTGAGCGTCAAAATTGAGATTGCACTTTTTAGTTTTACTTTTAATCTTGTTAAGAGTACATTAAGAAATAAATATATTAGTGTACTTTTAGGCATGTAAAAGACAGAGCATCTTTTAGTCGCACATTTGGTTCTATACAGTTTTTTCTTGATGTTTTTACTTGTTATTTGTTTATTTTTAACGATTATTCTGCTTCATTTCCGGTAACGGAATTAAATCGTTTAGACAGCAGTCTTTTGTATGATTTTGCGTCGACTTTTTTTTACAAATTCGTAAGCATTTGAGATTATACTTTGTCTTTTGGCCTGACTTTGTGGTTTACCAAATCAATTTGCTATTGACGCCTCAAGTGCTATTCTGAATGGTTTTGTGTTTTTGTCCAGCAATTGCAAAATTGAAAATGTAAAATGTACAGTCATTGATTTATGTGTTACCGACCTGGGAAAAGCTTTAATGTATCCATTCCAAGCTTAAAATACGCACATCCTGACAAATCTAACATCTGTGGTGGTATGTCTTAAGAAATCAATAACAATAAACCCAAAAGATTGACAAATTTGACCCAAAGAACCTTAAGAATTACAAGCTGGCTCAGTGTAAATGATTACAGGTTTATTTTCGATTCCCATGTAGATGTCAAATATAATATAATACATATACATACATATAATTTGTATATTTTCTTTAATTATTCATAGACTTTATGTTTAGTTTTATACATTTATTATACAGAGGCTTGAACTATATTCTAGGCTGTCGGATTTCGTCTGAATTAGTTTGCAGTACATCTTTGAAGAATGGATAAGTTCGTAAAAAGCTTATACAATAATGATTTCAATTACATGCTATATTAATATATATTATTCCACAATCTGAATATTTATAAATAATTTCTATTTCAAGTATGTTCCTTTGATTAATTTATAATACTAATATTTGCTTTCATCAATAACTTGATTGTAATGTTTCAATTTTATACGAGATATGTGCGGCGATAAATATATATACTTTATTTCGCAAATGTTTAATATAAGGCACATCATAAATAATTGAATATTGCATTTTCGTATCGGCCACTAATGGAGCTTCTCAATTGATGATGAGGCAGGAAAATCGCCGCAACTTTATGTTGCATAATTTTATTGACTTCTTTCGCGAGCCTGAATCTGTAGAAAGAAGGGGGATGGAAAAGGGTAGAGGGTGGCTCACTGATGGCACCACTTGATGGTGCTGAATGGCTGAGCTGGTGGTTGAGTTGAGTGGAGCAATTGGCAAACATTCAAAAAGTTGTTTTGGCAGCTGTTCGTTATAGAGAACAACACTCGTACAATCGTACAACATTTGACTGCTGCTCCGTTGTCGTTATTGTTATTGTGTATTATTATTATGATTATTGTTATTGTTTTTGCATTTTAAAGCAAATGGACTTTTATGCGTTTCTCTGTATGTTTCGGTTATATGTATGTATGTTTGTTTGTTTGTTTCTTTTGCCAAAAATTAGCCCACAATGTTTGCCAGTCCTTGGCAAAACATTTTTGATGTTCCCTTAACTGCCTTGTCCGTTGCCCATCAATTTTACTTACTTTACAGTCGAGCCTCTAAACATTCGCGCACATAAAAATCAAATTTCCGCATAAATTACCAGCTCAACATTTTTGATGGCTCTCCTCCCTCCTCCCTCCTACTACTCCTCCTCCCTTTGTTCCACCAGTTTCAAGCTGTTGTTGTTGCTTATGTGTAAACATAATTGAGGCTTTTATATACTTTTATATACTGTATATGTGTGTTTTGAACGATAGAAAATGTTGTAATAATTGGAGCTGATAAGCAATAGAATTGTTGATTGGTTTGTCCAGTAAAGTGACCATATTATGACTGAATGTTACTGATCGGAATTTTATAAGCATACTTACTTCCATGGAGGGCTATGTACATATGTCATGTTTGATGGTATCCCCCACATACATATTTTGGATTCATCAATATCAATTTTAAATTCCACCAAAATATACATTACTTCATGACAATATTCATGTATGTATCATATAAGACCATGTATATTTGTTTCTCACATTTTAAATTTTTTTCTTTTCGGTCAAAAGTAATCAATAATTTTAAAAACAAAATAATTTTTTAAAAATAATAAGTTTAAATTAAGAAAAACAACCAACATTGACAATAAGTTCTTTTAATAAGACTAAAACAAACTTGTAATCAAATTAGAAGGTGGTTGAATTTTACTTTGAGTCACTATGCATACATTTGGCATAGTTATCGCTATTCGATCATCGTGACGATCTGAATGTGAGTGTGTTAGTCTTATTGTGTTTTGCAATAGCAATCAAATATGAGTCGGGGCAATGTTGATTAGCGCTGACCTCTGACCTTGAAGCGTCTGATAAGCTGAGCGCTAGAAAAGTGGAACTACGCATTGAAGCATTGATATTTGATATTGATGCCAATTGCTGTGTAAAAAGAAAAGTATCAAAAGCAGACTCGCAGTCCCAATTCAAATTCGCAGCATTAAAGACGTGAAACGTGAGAGATTTTTTTTTTGGCCAAAGATGAATCTATTACAAATGTGGATACTATGTCTGGGCCTTTGTGTGTGCCTCTTTTTGAGCTGTGGACAGGCGAGAAGATTGCAACAACGCCGTGAGGCAAATGTGGCTTCAGAAGAGACAACGCCAGAGTTGGATGACGATTTGGATGGAGATGACTCTATGCAAAAGAAGATATTTGTATCGGATGCGACAACAACAATGAAGCCCTTGGGCAAAGTTTCCATCAAATCCCGGGCAATTGCCATGGACCGAGGTCTGTGCCAGGTACAGTCCCGTTACCATCCTCACTATCCCAAGTGCCATCAATACTGCGTGAAGCTGGACCACTGGATAGGTCAATGCTGGCGCGAGAGTTGCCACTGCATCTCCTAAAGAAATCCAACTTTATAATAATTATTAACAAATTACAAAATTCCAATCAAAAACTTTGCTCTTACTGTACTTTGTCATAGTTGCCTAACTTTGAGCTGTGCTTATTAAAATTGCAATGTTTAGTTCCGTCTCATATCCTGTGTCTAATTAACAAGTTCAAATATTTAATATTTTCCATTTGTAAAGTTAATGCATCGATTAAGGAAGTGTGTTTAAAAGCTACAACTACAAATTCCCTTAGGCACAGTACGCTAATTAATTAAGTATACACATTAAGTATACGCATTGCTCATATAAAATTCTATATGTTTTCAGCGTTAAAGCCGATTTCAATTTCAACCAGAAGCAGTTTCAAAAATTCTAAATTTGCTGTTGCTGAGAGTACAGCTGAAAAGTACTTGCATATACATAATGCACATACATAGATAAACACATAATATGTACATATATACATGCATACATATATACAAATGTTAAATCTACGCATTTGCCTAGTTTTGCATCATGGATCTCAGCCAAACATTTGCCCGAAATTTTCAAAAACCAACTAGCACACGTGTAGTATGTGCGAGTACATACATGAGTGACTGTTCAACGTGTATGTATGTGTGTGCAAATGTGTGTGCTTGCATCTCTTTCATATGCTAATTTAATAGTAAACAGTGGCAAAAATGTGCGCCCAGAACATGGCGAGCTCCAGGACAAATGGACAAATGGACAGTTGGCCAAAATGGAGGGACAAGTGAATGTGCATACATGTAACGAGTGACAGCTACTAATAGCACACATACATATGTACATATGTATATAACTACATATACATATGTATATACAGCATAAGTTGTTGTTGGTAGTGAGCATAGTAAACACACAATATGCATATTCATGAGCCAAGTGGCTGCATTTCAGCGCCCTGTTTTGTAAAGCTTCTTTGTGCAAATTGTGAACATTAACAATTCTTTTTTTTCTCTCTCTCTCTCTCCTTATTGTTTTAGTGTCTTTTATTATTTTTTAGAGTCTTTTTTGTAGAATTTTCTTTGCTTGTTTCAAATTCCACGCTTTCATCGAAATTTACACAAATTTGTTTAGCATACTTTTCGACTCAGTGGGGAATTAAGATGGCATTCCAAAAAGTTTTACCAATAGCATTTCAATTGAATCGTTGCAAAAACGGAATTTAGAACTTACCTTGCTAATTGCTCATATATAGTACACTTGTGTGCAAGTTTTCTAAGCGGATTCTGTCTGAAATAAAGTTAGTAATAGGAACTTTTACAGTGAATGCAGCTATTAAAAATGTAAAGCATAAATGAATACATATTAAATATCAATGTACATTTTTATTATAATTCGATTCTTAAGAAAAACCGAGAGAAAACGAAAGTTACTAAACAGTAAAATAATATAATAAATTTCGAAACAGAAAGTTTAATAGTGAATGAAGATATTTAAACTTTGAAACATGAACACATAGGGAAAACCTTCACTTTACATCTGTCCAAAATTCTTCAGAAGAGAAGAAAAATTCCTTAATAGTAAAATAGTAGAATATAGATGATAATATTTTTTACATGAATTGCAGATCTTTAAAATGTCAAGCATGAATACATATGGAATACCTATTCATTTATTAAAATTAGATTCTTCAAAACAGTCCTGAGGAAAAGAGAGTGTAGTCTCATGCTGAAGGGGAACTCAAAGAATTATTCCTACAACTGTCAGCCGGTATCACTTATTGGTATCTATTAAAAGGCATCCAACAAATTATTGCCATCAGTTGACATTTGCATTTAGATTGGGGGAGGGGGTGGAAATGGGGGTACATTATTAGCCAGTTTGATTGATATGATTGTATGGCCATTAAAATTTAATGAGCTACGAGCATGGCCAAAAATATGCCTAAGCCCATGCCTAAACATTGCTGAGTGTGACATGGATGTGATGGAACAACAGTATTGAGATACCCTGTAATGCTGAATCGAGGTATACACAAAGCATATTTGCCATAATCAACTTTTCAATAGGGTAAATTTTATCGAATATGGTAAGTGACCTATGTAATCAAACAACAGATTTACAATATCATACAATTTATTACAGGGTATATTTGAACTGAGCAACCTTTGCTCAACCAATAGAATATGTTTCTTTTTTGTTTTGCCTCTGTTTGCAGAACATTTGTGCTCTGTGTTTTTGTGTGTCCGTTCAACTGATTTAGCTCAATAATGTGACGCGTCTCTCACTTTGATAAGGGTCTCTCTGTTGCAGTGGCAACTCTGTTCTACCTCTGTCAACAGATAATGACAACAACAACAAAAACGAAAACAACGACAATGGCAACGACAACGACAACGACAACTACAATAACAATAAGTGGCAGGACAGCAAACACGAGTTTGTTATCTTTACCGCAATGTTAACACTGCCACACGGTTGCTGGGGCCATGTGCCAGAGTTGCCTGCCAACAGAAGGGTTACCACACCCTCGAAAAAAAAATAACCCAATCTCTTCTGTCGCACGAACGAACACCGTTCCATAGTGTCAACTATAATTAGTAATTAAGATTAACAGAATAACCTGCGTGTGCCTGAAATTGTATTTATAAATAATGTCAACCCACATTTTTATTCAATTAATCGATATATTTGTTAGTTTGAAAGTAGTTTACCGGTGTACCTGACAAATAAATTACGCCCAAGAAGAAGCATTTCATAAACTCTTATTTTATTAGTACTGTTATTTATTATTTATTTCTAAATAAGTTATAAAGCAAGGCACTATTCCCATTGTTGCATTGATCTTAGATGCCTATTTATTATTTTTTTAATGGTTACATACAAAAATTGTACTAGCTTAAGTTTACCTATTTACATTTAGTCAAATAATGGCTTTGTTTGATTTCAATATTTCTCGTCAAAATTGGACAAATAATTCTTATGTTTTTATTATAATATAGATTAATTCAACACAGAATGATTTTTCTAATTTTTGTTCTCTGATTGATGGAGTTTTCCAAATCAAATTATAAAATCAAATCAAATTAAATTTAAATAAAGAATAAACTCCTTTGACTATTATTGCAGTGCCAAAAGTATTATGCTTCTTAATCACAACATTCTAATTTTTTGCGATACTCAGTGAACAAAATGCAGTAGCATTTGCCTGGATGTCTTTATTAAATGTTCTCTTACAATTCGATTACAACTTTACTCAACAAAAATAGCTAAGCTTGAAGCTAATCTCTTGAGTAATTTTAAGAGCTTACGAAGTGTATGTCGACGTGCCATAGAAGCCCATCTTGTTTATAGCATCCTTATGGACCTGATATTTCAGTGATCCCAAATGGAAGGCATCCCGTATCTTTTGCCCAATCTCTTGAAGTGCTTCAGTATTGTTCGCATTAGCAGTCCAAATAGATATCTTGTTAACTTGGCCACGTATGTTGACGACAGCACCACAGATCTCATCGAAACGATCAAAAATTTCGCCAATCAAGTTAAGTTGCTAAAGAAACATATTTAGGAGATGTTTTATAGAGGTATGATAGAAATACTTACGACTTCCATCCACAATTTGTCCAATTCTTCCTTCAGTATCTTATTGAGAGAGATTATCCAACGGCCACCGTTCTTATTGGCATTATCCTCCCACATAGGACGTATTCCCTTCTTGAAAATCGAGTAATCATTGCCCACATTAAGCTCTGACGGCGGTTTGATGTATCTGTAAAGGCTCCAGAAGTCCTCGACTGTGTTAAAGCTAGTGATTTCGTTTTGCATATCCTCCCACGATTTAGTGCAATCGTTTACCAAATACCACAGAGTCCACACATTCTGCAATTGATGCTTAACCGAAAGATCATATTCGTAAGATACTTTTTCAACCATTTTGTTAGAGATCTCGGACTCCACTGAAGCAACAGCTTCCACTGATGCAGTCTCCACATTCTCAACATCTTGAGAAACCTCAACATTATTAGCATCCTCAACAGCAACTGTTTCCTTTGGTTGTGGCTCCAGAGTCTTGACATTTTCAATGAAATCCACAATTCGAGTTGGTTGTGGCTCTGGAGTCATTGCATCCTCAATAGCAACTGCTTCTTTTAGTTGTGACTCCAGAGTCTTTACATTTTCAATGGTATCCACATTCTTAGCATCCTCAATAGCAACTGCTTCCTTTGGTTGTTGCTCCAGAGTCTTGACATCTTCAATGGAATCCACAATTTCAGTTGGTTGTGGCTCCGGAGTCATTGCATCCTCAATAGCAACTGTTTCTTTTAGTTGTGACTCCAGAGTCTCGACATCTTTATTGACATCCAGGTTCTCAGCTTCCTCAACAGCAACTGCTTCTATCAGAGTCCCTCCATCTGCATTGGCATCCAAATGTTCGTCGGCTCTGGGAGTTGTTCTAATGTTCTTGAACATGGTCTTCAATCCGGAGAATTTCTTCATTTCCGCTGTGAATCCGTACGCACTTATGTTTATGCTTTGTTTTCTCACTGAGAAATGATTTCTTCGGATTTTGTTAAACAATTGGTTAAAAGAGTTAAATGCAATTTATACGAAAATCTTTACTTTTGTATTTTTCACAATTTCAATATATTTTTTATAAAATTGTAAGATAAGATAAAATTGTACTAATTTATTGGAGCTGTAAAAGTCAACTGATTTTCCAGCTACAAATCACCTTAAAAGTAAACTTCAAATTAGAAGCAAAGCACACTAGATGAATTATTTATGTAAGTAAAACAAGTTAATAGAATTTAATAGCTTCGTCACGTATCGAAAATTTGACAGTTAAGCCTAGTATGCAGCACTGAAAAATCGTGTACGCTGACTGGTTTATTTTATGTGCTGTATTGGAAACTCTGCTCTTAGCTGCCTACCAGGGAAAAATTAGACAATTTTCTTCAGTGGGTACTAGGCTTTAGAGCACAACTCTTTTTGGCTCACTCACTCATGAGCAACCTAACACTAAGCGAGAGGCGCCAGAAAAGTTATTCGTGTTAATATTGACACCCGTGGAGGTAAAAAACAAAAAAATAGAGTCGCTAAAGAACAGATAATGGTGGGTTTAATTTCTTTATAAAATACAACAACTCAATATCAATTCAAGCTACTCGAAATAGCTTTGCGTAAATGTAGGAAAATAATGAATTGCATGCAGTTGCTTTTTATTTGGCGTATTTATCTGAGATGACTACAAATAGTACACCTTGTGCTAAATTATAATAGCAAACATGCCTCCTACTAGCTGTTAACTGCTTAGCACAACAAGCGCCAAGGGAGTCGCCAATGCAAAGGGGCAGGATCAGGGCCGGATCAGGGCAGAGAAGGGACAGCAGGCAGAAGCAGGAATAAAAAGTCTTGGGGCAAGTTTGGAAAACTGGGGGCCATGTAAATTTTTGGCCAGATACAAGAGGCATACATATCGTATAATTCATATAAATTTGTTGGGCACAAAACTCTCCCCGGGGTGCATTTAACTAAACGCAACGAAGGGACAAGGCAAGCAGCTCCTACACTGATGCCGGTTGACTGCTCGTGGCAATTATAAATTGTTGAAAATAATTTCATTAAAAATGTAAAAAGCGGGCACCAAATAGAAAAGTGTATTATTAAAAGCCCAAGACCTGGACCTGAGAAGACACAACTCGAAGCGGGAGCTCGACTTGAAGCAGGAGCAGAAGCAGAAGCAGAAAACTGAAGCCGGAGCAG
Source organism: Drosophila neotestacea (assembly GCA_035044365.1). Classification (NCBI taxonomy): domain Eukaryota; kingdom Metazoa; phylum Arthropoda; class Insecta; order Diptera; family Drosophilidae; genus Drosophila; species Drosophila neotestacea. The sequence goes on from JAWNMD010000799.1 coordinate 1,977,714, forward strand.
AAGCTGTGGAAATTGTAGACCAGGCATCGTTGTCCTACATTTTGGCATAGTCCTTGTCCGTGTATCCGCCGTGTCCATGTCGGTGTCCGTGTCGGTGTTGGCTACGTGCTGCTATTAACTTTGCTTTCTCTCTCTCTCGCTCTCTCCAGAAAGACATTGTCCTGTTATTGTCCTTGTTGCTGTTGTTGTTCGAACTTTGACTTCCTGTGCCCGAAAGGTTTGCACTTTGCGCCTGCTATTTGGTTTGCAAATTTAATGCGTTCGTAAATTTTCCACTGAAATTTCATTTGCGTTAGTTCATTTCAAGTGCTTGCTACAAACTCCTCCACAGCCGCCCCGCCCCGCCCCCCCCCCCTCCTCTGCCTCTGCCGCCACGCCACGCCTCTCTCAACACTCTCCTTAGTTAGCAAGTTACGAGTATGTACGTATGTTTTTAGTACCATCATTTGAATATTAGCATCGAGTTTGCAAATGCTCGTACACTTTTCCCGTTTTTCCTGCCAAAATGCGTGCTGCATTTTTCGGGGCGCAGGAAATTAAATTGGCAACTTTACATAAATCGTTATCCACTGCCAAGTGAACTTGCCACTACACGTTTCCTTTCCTCACCATTGTGCACTCCCCTTTTTATTTTGCATTTTCTTTGCCCATTTCGTAGGCAACTACAAGTTGACTTTGCACCTGCTCAGGAATTACTCGACTATAAACAGAACCAAAGAAAAAGATAAGTTGAAAGAGTATAAGAAAGACATGAAGTTGGAATTGGAATTGGCCAAAGAGTGTTAAATATATCCATAATTTCTGTTTATTGTCATGGTGTTCATAACTCTAATAATGCTACATTACTTTTCTCTATTGTAATTGCAATTAAATTTGCAGAATAAGCTTTATCTGTTTTTCAAGTTAGACATTAAAAAAACAGTTTTGCAGATATTTTAACGTCGAATGAATACAGTCGAATGTAGACTAAAATAGTAGTGCTATCGTTGCTGTAACTGATTATGATTTGCTTAAACGAAATCAAATTTCAAGCAAATCAAAATCAAACCAGTAGCATCAATAGTACTAGTAAATCAGTTCAATTAACAAACAAAAAATTAGCCATTCATTAAATTAAAGAACATATAGTCATTGTTTCAATATAATAATAGATATTAAATGGTTAATCTTATTTTCATAGATCATTCAAAATGTTATTTACAATTTTTACTTTAAGTAAGCACAATTATAAATACTTTTAAATGATAAAAATATACCCATCTCAACTTAAAACACTTATTTCATTATATCCTTGAAGAGGGTAGTTTAGTTTTCACTAAGTGTGTAATTTATGGGATGACAGACAAAAATGAGTGAGCTAGATTGACATGCTTTAATTATGTATATTATATAAACTCACTTTTAACCCAACAGTCAAAGGTTAAATCGATGGCAATTTGCAAAGATTTTTATGCTTGAAAATTTGCATATATATATTCTCAGGTTACTGTGCCAAGTGTTTCTGGAGGCGTGTCAGGATTAATTTGTGCTTAAGCATTTCAATAATTACATTTGAAGTGAATTTTAAATAAACATTATACCCCTCATTCCTCTGCCTTCTTCTTATCATCATTCTGGGATGCCAAGAACGCCTTCGTCTTAAGCAAATAGCGTGAATAAACAGTCTGTCATTATTTAGGTGCTTGGTTGGGTTTGCTGCTGGAAGCACATTACTCATACCACATGTTGGCCAACAAGCGGCTGCTCGTGCTGACTGCGTCAAACTTATTAACACACACACACACACACAACCAACAGACAGCAACAGATGCACACACGCGTACACACACAACACACAGCACACATTTGATTCATATTCGCTCCATTGAGTTTAAGAAACACGTATGAAAAAAAAAATGCCCGCTCCCATTTTAATAAAATAAAAGTAATGAGCGCTGCCAAATATCATTTTCAGCAAATTAGTTGAAATAATTTAATGCCAACTGCTTCCTTTGGCACCAACAGAGTGTGAGTACCCAAAAGAAGACCAAAAAATAATTATGTCTATATTCAAATACCCTTGTAGATTATATCAACAGATTGTTCTTTCAAAAATAGAAAAAATCGTCTTTATAAAATGTGAAAGTTAAATATGGGGGTAGGGTAAAAGACAACAAGTCGACTTGAATAGCTTTTAAGATAATCTGTTAATATAATGATTAATATATTCAAGTTCAAGTACAGGCAGAGCACAAAAAGTGCATGTTTAGGGCAGGTTGCTTTCAAAATACATCCGTGAACTATTTTTCTGATATGTATGTACAACCAACAAATCGAACAGCCAAAATTCCATATTTGTACAACTAATGAACAAAATTCTCATTAAATTTAAACTTGTTCTACCCGTACTTCTTATTCATCTGCTACATTATCAAGAAGTAGGTAGAATCAGTTACCAAACTCACGCATTTCATTAAAAAGTTATGATGCCTTTCCTGCTAATGTAAATGGCTGTTCCAATTACCAATAAAACTTTTTCAAGTCATAAAAGCCCAGAAATCTTTTGATTTGCCACTAGTTATTATAATTCATTGCAAATTAACGAATGACGTATACTTAATGTTGTAAGTCAAAGATAAGACTCCAAGATACCACATATGTTTAATATAAGTCTCATATTAGTTATATTAAATTGTAGTTTAACATGTTTGAACAAAATTAATTACATGGCATTTTCTGCCAATATAAAATGAATATGATAAATTTTATATATTTGAAACTTCAATCCATATTGATATCAAAGTACAAAGATCGAATAAAGTTTTGCAAAAATATAAATTGGAAGACATTGTTGTCGACTTTGAAATGAAAATATAACTATTTGAACTTTTTCCGCATTTCTTGGATCAAAATAAATAAAATAGTTGGCAATGAAATGTGTAATTTGCACTTCATCATAATTATTTTCAAGTAAGCTGATGATTTACTTAGTGTGTGTGACTATACGGATGATCGACCAAGTGGTAAAATACATATATTTAAGTATTTTCAAAAGCATTGATGAAACACGTCTTTCTGTTTTGAAATTCTGTCTTCCGCTGCCGCATTTTAACACCAATAAGATGTATTGGGAAATGGTATTGGCATTATGTCAGTGGCATTTAAAAGGCATTCGCATTTAATCAAAATTAAAATTAAAAGAAAGCCACGAAAGCGAGTAAAAACCGAATCCAACATGCAATTAACAAAATTAGGCGGGCGCAAAAAATACAAAATACAAAAACAAAGTACTAAAATACTTACAAAAATAATAACAACAACTAACAGAAGGCAAAAAAAAAAGAAAAATCAGCAAATTAGCTTAAATTTTGCACGCACGAGTGAAACGCAGTGGCAGCCCAACCAAAGTGGCCCAAACCAAAGCTTTAGTTGCCAGCCGGCGATGGGAAGTGATATAATTGCTGGGGCAGGAAACGTTAACTGACTGAGTGAGTGACTCAACTGGAATCACTGTGAGCTGGCTGATGGGAGATGCGAGATGGGAGATGGGAAACTGGGATCGGGGATCGGGGAACTGGGATATACGCAAAGGGAACGGGAGAGAAAAAAAAAAGAAGAAAATAAACGAAAAGAAATAAATAAATAAGTACGAAGTATTCGAGTTGGCGGAGCGCCCAAAGTGTTGCACACTTGACTGCGTCCAGGGTATGAGCTTTGGGAATTGCTTGAAATGAACCGGCGGGGACCAGAGCAGAGCGGATTCGTGGAGCACAGACTGCGGATGCGGCTCTGTCTGTTAGCTTACACGAGTACACGGTTTCATATAGCCCATTTTTTGGCTGTTTATGTTGACGCCTGCAGCGTTATATTTTTTTTTTTTTCATCTGATGAGTCGCGGTGCCAGGCACAGATAAAAATTCATTTTTGAAATGAGCTTCACGTTGGCTAAAAGCAAATTGCCGATCCCAATCCTGTTGGGGTGTGAGTCATTCTGGGTCTCTGCGTTCTCTCTTGTATGTCGTACATCTGTCGGGATGGATGCCTCCTGCATAAAGGATATGTTCAAATGCGTGAAAATGTATCGTAATTTTACACAACGTATGCTGCTCATCAACAGACTCTTTGCCTTTCAGCATACTCAAAGTGTTTTCCGAGTAAAAGTTGGATGTTATTGCAAAATATGTAATAATAATAAAGTTCCACATTAATAAACAACTATCTGATAATATTGATGGCATCTTTAAATTGGATACGAAAAAGTATTTAAACTACAACTTTTGGCAGTAATAATTGTTAGTCAACTGCAAGCACAATTGATTAAATCAATAATATTTTTAATAATTAAATTTCCAACAATTTTGTAAATAAAATATTATTTTAATGAATTATTTTTTACAAGTCAAAGTTATGCAAGTTTGTAATTTGTTGACTTTTGCGAATGGCAATTTTACAAGTCACATTTTTGGTCACTTTTGGCATTAAATTTACAACAAAACACCTCAGAATCAAATTTGAAGTGCTCTCTTCTTGACTTTAGAAGCCGTTATGTTCATCAATGTAACTTAAATCAAAAGGTGATTAAATATTTTGTTGCATTCCTGGTATTCCTGATATTCCATGGCCCCAAGTTGCTTAATAGCACATTTAATTCGCTTTAAAGCATATCTACAATGAATATTCACTTAGAGGTTACATGGTACTGGTTGCCTTCAATTGGTTCGATACTTAGTGGTTTTATATATTCATATTTCAGACTTGAAGTGGCCACTATTACAGCTAACCTCTTGCCTCATTGTTGCAGCCAAAAACAGAAAACAAAAATAAACATAACAACCTAAGCTACTAAACTCGCAACAATTCCATTATCCTCCCACAGCTTCCATACTTGGGTAAAAGCGACATTCCCAGTCGCGTTGCCGGATGCAGCACTGATAGCGGAACTTATACTATCTGCTAACTGAATTCTGGGTCCGGGTGGATTCGGGGTATGTGCCTCTGACTGGTTGGAAATTTGATTGTGGGTGTGACTGCGGGGTATAACTATGGGTAGTGGGTTGTGGGTTGTGGGCTGTGAATTTTTGGATGTCACTCCTTACCAAATATTTTCATTGGACACTCGAATATTCAGTGAGCAAATCGACGCTTGGCCAGCAATTGCATTTAAATAGTTTTTCATTTGACTGGGCAATTTGCGTTGTTTTGCCTGAGTATTTGGGCCTGGGCCGTGTTTATTATGCCCTCTTTTTCTGCGCTTGGCATTTTGTACAATCTCCATCTCCTTTTTGCTCCCTGATCAACTTCTGTTGTCAGTTACGAATTCATTTTCAGTTTCTGTGCGATGTTTCTGGCCCAAAACTCAAAGCCTCGCCAAATGCGCACTGTCAGTTACACATTCTCTTGTGGTCTATCACAGCAAATAATTGTCATGTTTTTGTTTTTGTTGTTGTTTTTGGGTTTGTTTTTGTTTTGACTTTGTTGTATGTATATTTGTTTCCATTGCATAGTTTGAGGCGTTTCAAAGCGGTTGAATGCGTTTTCAGGCCGCTGACTAAGCAAAAAATCATCACCATCATCCCAGGCAATTTGTAAGCGTTTAATTCCTTATATTTAATTTTCAATTCAAAAACAACAATAAATTCTGTTGGTTTGCCATAAACTCCATCCATGCTGGACATTTGAATTCACTTCTGAGTTTTGGGGAAGGAAAAGTAAAATAAAAATATTTATCTAAAAATTTCTATTTCCAATCAAATTCATCTCTGCAGACATTTCTGTGGTAAAATTGTTGTCTCGTAATACATTGTTATAAAAGTGTTAGCAGTTTATTAAAAAAAACATTTGTTATTCTGTAATTCATGTGAGCTTGTCAAAAATTGAAAAATAATTTAGTCCTCAAAATTCTTATTCTTTACAAGTTGAACAAATTAAGATGAAAGGGTGTAATACACTAAGGACTCAGAAGCAAAAGATCCCTATTTAATTTAAATTAATGAAGCAATAAAATAAATTCTCCAATGGAAAGAGATACTCTCCAAATCGAAGAACAACATACTCCCTACCTTTCTGTTAATCTCAAAGAATAACAATTTTGAAAACATTCTACTGCTGTTTATATTTCAACTGCTTTATTTATAAAATAAAATTACATCTGTTGGAAATAATCAAACAATAATATACCAAAATTAACAATATTTAAAAAAAAAAAGTGACGCGAGGAACTTCTTTTAATTGAATATCATCTTTAAATTTAGCAATTCCAAAAGTACATGTAGATTTATACTCGAAATATCTTTTGATATCTTTATTACTGAGTAACTTCAAGTCCATCAAATTGTTGTTGCTGTGGGTGTTCTTTTTTTGTTTTATATTATTTAATTTTTTTTGTATATTTTGGTATGTATTCCCTTATCCAATTAAACGCGTTTTGTTGCCCGCCAAAAAGCAACAACAAACTTTTTTGATTAAAATTAAAGAAAGTTTTTTGAACTGAGCACCCGGCCATAAGTTTCGGATACAGCAAAAGCAACGGGACATCGGGGCAATGGGACAGGAAACGGGAAACAGGGGCAACAAGTGGCGGGCAGTGGAATTTTGGAGGCTGGGCAGATTAGTGTGGGCATGGTTCACACAAGTGTTGCTGCTGCTGCGTAAGCAAAATTACAAAATAAATTACAATAACAATAAAATGAAGTGGCTGCCTAACGGCCACGTCTCAGACGCAGACTTATCCCCTTGCCCCTTGCCCCTTGCCTCTTTCCCCTTGCCCACTTGTGGATGCTAACCCTGCCTGTGGCATGCGATGCTTGGAACTGCAACAACGCCTCAAGTTGTTTACTGGCAAAACTTTAACCAGAAAAATTACAACATCGCCGCAAATTATCTGCGTCAGTGTCGCAGCTTAAGCAGCGCCAACTGTAACAACCAGCAACAACAACCAGCAATAACAACAACCAACAACAACAACAACAGGCAACAAATTGGCATCAATTCAATGTGAAACTTATTCCAAGTCAATTGTTGGCAGGCGGCGCACGGCAAGTCGTCATGCCACGCCCCCCCCAGCATAGCCAACGCCCCAACACCCAAGTGCCTTTAACCACACACACACACACACCAACACACACACGCAGAGCACATCCAAATGAGCATTTGAAACATTTTCATGGAAAACTTTTCTTTGTCCACATCCACGTCCGCGTGCGCGCATTTTATTTTTTTTTTCCTTCTGTCTTTTTTTTTATTATTTCATTTGAGCTTATTTTTTCTCGCTAGCGCGGAAATCGTAATGAATAATTTTGCTTTTAACTGTTTGGGGAGCCCGACAGCGACAGAGACAGAGACAGAGACAGTGGGAGAAAGACAGAGAGAGAGAAACAGGCACAAAATCTGTATCGGAATCTGGCTGAAATTGTCAATGTGGTTATTGTGGTTGTTGGGTTTGGATTTTGGCTTGGTTCAGTTTGGTTTTGTTGACAACTTGACTTTGCAAGTTGGCTGGAGCACAGGCGTCTGCAGAAAGTGTCACTTCCACAGGGGATAGCAAATAAGATAGGAAGAGAGTCCTAACTAGATATCCGATAACAGTACCTACTGAAATCTGCCTTAATTCCTAAGATACTCTTTTTTTTTCAGAAACTTGAAGATGTAGATAATGTGAAATAACATGAGTAAAAAGTAGCTTTAAATGCACTTGAAAGCTTAAAGTGTGCTTAAAACTTACACTACAAAAGGGAATTCCATGTTAATGTATTTCAATTAAAATAGATTTCTAACTAAATCAGCTTAATTCGGAATCTTAAACTTAAAGCTATTTTCAAATATCTAAGATGTGTATTTTAGAGTATATAAGCACTTGAGAGATGTTAATGTACCTCAAACTACACGACAGATTCTCACTTAAGAGCTTTAAGTTTTAATTTTATTTAATTAACATCCCAACAAATGTTTAGGGCGCTAGTCACATGTAAATACATATAACACAATTAATCGGTACTTAAATCTATAACCTAATTCCTTAAAGTGCTTTATATCTCAAGAAATAGCTTGACTCTCCCACCAACTGATATCTTTTATCTACTACTTATATGTTAACTGTAATCTAGCTGCTGCCCAAGTTAATAATGTTAAGTTCCGAGAATTCAAATTAAAGTAAAAGTTGACCATGAATGTAATATGATTGGTAGTACTTAAGACAGCAGCGCCACTGGTAAACAAAAGTCTTACAGATAAATAGGAAACTAGCCCCCACAGTTGCTTCGAGTGTTGATAATCTTGTTTTTCATTGGAAGAAATTAAACAATAACAAAAAACAAGCAGAGGAGTTAAAACTATAAATATAAAATACGTTGAATAGTCTGCAAAGTGCATCAATAAAATGTACAAAATATGCGAATTGCTGATGGGCTTTTCTAGCATATTTATATAGAGTATTATAATACATTACAAAAAGAAAACTAAAATATATTCAAAAATAAAATGAAGATGCATAGTCTATAGTCTTATGTTTAAGATAAATCACAATTTAAAAATAACTGCTTGTATATATGCATGACAACTTTAAATTATACATACCAAAAATTAATATATTTACTACAAATTTATTTTTACTTTAAAATTTAATATACAAATTGTAAATGCATGAAAAAACTGACTGTTGAGAAGTGCATTCAGAGTGTTGCCTTAGCCCAATTGCTGCCTGGCTAAAGGAGAAGGCCAACACCATCTACGATGTGACCGCACAGTCAAAGCCATTTAAACCAGTTCACCTGCTTGCCTCTGAGCTTATGATAGCCTGCAGCTGTTGGCCCCCAAGCCTCTTGGCCAGTTGGTGGCAACTGTTGCCTGTTGTCGCTTCTCCTATTCAATGGAAACAACAGCAACAACAACAGCAACTGCAAAGGTGCAACAGTTGCCTGCGGCGCGTTTCCGTGGCAATTCGAGTAAACGATCAAGCCAGATTTGCTAGCTTCCTTTTGGGGATACGAACTTGTTTTCAAAAGCTGGAGCAGCTGCTGCTGCCTTGATTTAGTTTTGTCTGCCCACTCTCCATGGATGATTGCATAATGCATAATGCTTTCCATTTGAGACTTACGCATCGCAATTTCCTGAAATGACATGTCCCCATGCCATTCACACTCGTAATGCATACTTGTAGTTGGATTTTGAGGAGCTAATTAGTTGCTAGGCAACCAGTTAGAGACTCTATTGGCCGCCTTTATTGGCCATTTACAGGCAGTGGCAGTGGCAAAATCAACAGTGAGTGCCAACAGCATTCATCATCATTTGGCAGTGCTATTTAATGATTATGAAATCAAATAATATGAAATGACAAACCAAACATTTGCACAATTTGATTTTCTGTCCGTTCTTCATCTATTCGTCTCTCTATGATTGTGAATTTGCTTGATTTTCTCGAAAATAAAAAAAACTTTCAAGCGAATCCAATTTTCTCCATTTCAACTAATTTCTTATTTGGAATTTGATTTCGTACAAGTACAGTAAAGCATCTATACAATAATTATAAAATATAAACAAGTCAACTAATGTTGAATCTTTATTTAAATGTCAAACTTACTATTTAGTCTGATAATTGAAACTCAAAATATACTACAGTCTTTAATTTATTAAAGTTTACTGATTTTATTGAAATAAAAATCTTCTCAATTTTCTACTCGACTTAAATTTAACATTCAATCAAAACTTTTTCTACAGATATACAGATTCATTATGGATGTCATACTGTAACATGTTTATGAAAGTGCAAAGTTTGTCCGTCTGTCCAACAAAAATGTTTGGTCAGAGATTTGCCAATTTTCACATTTATGACAAGTATTTGCCATAAATTAAGGCAACTCATTTAAAATTAACATGTGCTTTAAAAGCTTAGTTCATATCTAATTTCATTTGTGATTTAACTTTGAGTTCAGCTTCTGACTGTGACTCGTTCTACCAAATAAGAATAATTCTTAATTTTGATATTATACAATTAATTGTTAATTTGTATAAACTAAATGTCAATTCAAATTGGGCAGCATCTTTCACCAAATCCAGTTTATTGAAACCAGTTGTCTGCTATAATAAAGACGATTCTCTGTAAAAGGGCATGTTTCCGTTTACATCAAGTATGTTTATTATAAAATGATAAAGAAGGGCTCAAAATACAGAATTACGATTGTATGGAATAGCAGTGCTAATGAAATCTCATTTTATAACCACTATTCTTATTAGAAAAGTCACTCAAAGATAAGTAAGTACGTTAAGAGTTTATTGTGTGTGAGTGTATTTTTCGAGTCATAGAATCAATTTAACAGAAATGTTTCTTCTACTTACTTGTTATAAGTATTCGGTTGTAAATGTTATTCAAGTGCTTTACATGTATTCAAAATAATCACGGATTCACTTGTTGCTGTTAAGCTGCCAACATGCAGCAAGGCTTCTTAACTGGGCCAACAAATTCAACGCATTGACAATTGTAAGCACAAACAAGGAAAATTATGGGACTAAGGACATGGGTTGATGGGAACGGGATGTATGTGAGTACAATGGAGTTAAGAGAAGGGAGCATGTCGATTACTCTTGTCGTTGCTCGAGAATTTTCTAATCCTCATTGTTTGTGCGAGAACCTTAACTGTTCCATGTGCGTCATAAACAGAGTCAGAGGCTCCTCTGGAGCCAGGAACAAGTCGCAGCTGTTGTTGTTAAGTCTTTTGTTATATTTTAGTCAACGTTTGCACTGCTAATTATAACTCTTTTTACCCTCGACCCAGGCACTAATAACAAACACCAGGAACAGCAACAGCAAAAGCTACAGCAATTAAAGGATGTAAGAGGCAGGGTTTTTCAAGTGGCTCACAACGACCATCCGGTTTGTCCCCATCGCAAATTCTTTATTTCCGTATATGCAAACCTCCTGAAACGGGGCTTTAAACTTGCCACTGCTACATTTTATGTGTGACTACAAATTGGGGCTTTTATTTGATGTAACATGGGCATTTTGGACATCATTGTTGTTCTCATTTTCTCTCTCGCTCTCTCTTTCTCTCGGGATGTGTTCCTTGTTGCTATGGCATCCAGAAGTAACAGTTAAGTTTTACAGAAAGCCACTTGATTTTATTAGGAACGCTCATAAAGTCGTTTTCTTCCATTGCCTCACGACGTCGTCCTCGTAAATGGTAAAGTAAGGGGAAACAGCTTTCCAAGTGGAAAGAGAAGGGGGTCAAACAGTTTTTATAGTTTCAAACTCTTAATGAATGTTAAATTTTGCAATAATCTTATGTAATAGCGTTGCCGAGAAAAACCGACCGAAAAAAAGACAGTAAAAGAATCACATTTACGATAATTGAAATGCGGTTCATAAGTGCCTATTTAATTGAGCATGCTTAATCTAAATGGATTGACAATCGAGAATCGTCCCTTTTAAGCAAGCGTAAAAATTAAGAAGACATATAAAAGTATATCATTATGTATCTTAAGGAGTTTTATATTATTTAAGGTTATTTTATATACATATACACAATAACCTGTACTTTCAGCTGATATTAGTTGGCTATTTTCCATAGTCACTTGAGCTGCCTTTAAAACATTTCTATTATGGTAATTGGAACAATTTACCAGAGAAACTGCTTATATATCATTTATCTGCGGGTATTTAGAAAATTTTTAATAAGAGGTGTTCCTTAGTTTTCATAATATATATTTAAGCTCTTCACTGATGGATTTTATTTAAGAACTGAATCTAAAGCAGATCAGTTTTCTGACTCTACCAAAAATTTTAATACCTTCTCATTTCATAAATATGAAAATAAATAAAAAGAATCTATTGTCACTCTTATTATAATCAGAATATTCTAAAGCTCTGCATTATGATTTATTTTCTGAAAACAATTAGTTTAGTCATTTTCTCTGATACCTGAAAAATGTCAGAGAGGTTAGCAGATTAAATTGAATAAATATAAGCTAAGGGCGTAATAAATTGCAAATGCAAATATGAAGTACAAGCTCATAAACTAAAAACAGACGTTAATGGCAATAACGTTGCAGGGATCCCGGAACAGCAAGGGGATTGGGACACGGCGTTACGGATGTGGCAGCACAAGCACAAAAGAATGACAGCAAAATGAGCCTGCAACAGACAGCGAGGCATAGGAGTAAAAGGATGAGAAGGAGGGGAAGGTGGAATCAAGGGGTAGGTTTGAGCTTCAAAGAAAACGAGATGTTGCTTGTGGCAGTTACAACGCTGCCCGTTGACCAAACACTAAGCCAACGTTGTTGCTGTTGTTCTTGTAAGTAGATTTTGCATTTTGTGGGCAGCAAAGTGAAAAACGAGAAAACTCAAAGTGCCGCCAGCGATTGCTAATTGGTTGTAGTGGCAATGGCAGTGGCAGTGGCAGTTGCAGTTGCAGTTGCACTTGCATTTGTCATTGCTATTGCATTTGATGGGCTGACAACAAAGCAAACATGAAACAAAAACAAAGCGAGCTTTAAATAGACGCTGACAATGACCAAGCCCCTGATAATGATAATCAGACTATTATCATAATGATTATGCTCCAAATGGCAGCCGTCTTCAATGTTACCAACAACACAAAACACCAAACAGCCAACAGCCAACAGCCAAACAGCATACAACTAACAACAACAAACAAGAAGCAATCGGTGCCAGGTGCTTGCACCCAACACCGATGGCCAAGTTGCAAGTAGCAATCGGCAAGCTGCATGCCGCTTGCAAGCCTATAAAATGCAACGACGCCGCCTCGCCAATTTCACTCTCACTTTGTTAGCTAACACGCGAGCCACCCAAAAAGACACCGCGACTCACAACCGAAACGCACACGCGGCGTATGCGTAATGTGCATTTTAACAAATTATCTGTAAATTTGATAAACTTAACTTAAACGGAACAAACAAAAAAAAAATAGCAAAAACAAAACAATAAAAACAATAAAACTAACGCAGTACGCAATGTTTATTATTTTTGTTTATTTTTCTCACGTGCATCTGTTATAATTAAGTGTCAAAAGCAGAAATATAAACCTAAAAAACATATTAAAAAATAAAAGTTATTAAAAAGTTTAATAGCGACTTTAAACAATGTCGCTCATAAAGGTGAATAAATTATAGCATCATATTATATTTTGCAGAATCAGCATTAATTAAACTATAAATTGTACGATTTTTTTTGCGCCTAAAGTTGTTGTTAAATTTGAAACGAACTGATGAAACTAACTTAATTAGTTTGAAAATATAAATGGCCAACAATTAATATAAATATAATATGATAAATAAATATAATATGTAAATGATAAATACATACATATAAGTATATCTGAAAGTCTGCGATATCATTTTGCTTTTTTTCTTATGTCCGTGCTAGGATTTTAAGCATTAAAAAAATAAGTATTAAGTATTAGTTACCTAATTTTTTACGCAAGATTACACAACGCGATTAAAGAGAAGGCAACCATAAGGATATTAAAATAATTAAGTAGATTGCAATAAATTAAAGATTAATTTTAAAATCAATAGAATCTTAGCACAATTAATAGTTCATTTATTTGTCGACAGCTAAAATATACATTGAAAATTGAATTTGTCATCACTAGTGTTCTAAGTGAATATGCCTAAATAGAGACTTATCGGTTCTGATATACTAATTACATAAACCTTTCTCATATAATAAGTTATACTACTGCTATTTCTACAACTTAAACATAACTGCTTTATCATTTGTCTAACTAAAAGTCTTTAATGTAATTTAATAGTATTTCGAACTTGTAATATAATTGATTGTATTGTAGATATAACATAAATTTAGATTAGCTTTTTATTATTCCTGAGACATCTACTAAAATTAAATGTTAAGAATTTTCTTCTTTTCTTTCATTGATTAAGATTCTTACCCACGTCTTCTCACTTTCATTTCGGAAGTTTTGCTATAGGAAATATTTGATGTTTGCACGCTACTTGAATGAATTCAGCTCTTAAGTGTGTTGAAAACTAATTACCGTTAAGACTGCTGCGTGTGTGTGTGTGTGTGTATTTGTGAAACTACATACTAATATATGTAGACTAATTTATTTTAACTGTACTCAGGTTCATTGTACGTGGCATAGAAAAGTGTGGCTAGTGCCAGCATAATTAATACACAGTTTTTAATTATGTGTGCAATGCAATAATAATTGTAACATCATCAACAACAACAACAACAACAACAATAGCAACATCTGTAACAAACAAAAACAGCAATTTATTTAATAGTGACTCTCACATGCGGTTTCCACAATTAAATTAATAATTGCATTTATAAATCAATTTAATTAAATTATTATGAAATTACAATGCAAATGACTGCGATAAAACAAACACTGCATAACCATCAAACATCAAACAACAAACAACAAACATGAAACATGAAACAATTTTAATCAAATGTTTGGCATGATATTTCACTGATGTTGCGGCTGCTGCTGCTGCCATTTGTTGTTATTGCATCATTTTGCCACACTCAAAATGTGCATTAAATATGCATTCCAAATGCAACACAATTCGCGTAATGCGCTAAATAAATGATGGCACATCAGCATTTATACACTGTGCAGAATAACTAATGAATTTTGTTGCCAATTAAAATGAAATGTCTACTCTCGCCGCAATTTTACCTATCGCAAACTCGTATTTATTAACAGTATCTTTCTCTTTCTATTTATAGCTTGCTGTGCTACTCATTTGTTGCATCTGTATCTCCCATGCCGAGGAGGAAACTAAACCAACCGATGCCCAAGTTGAGGCAGTAACAACAACTAAACTGACGCCTAGCGTCGAGGAACCAAAGAGCAAAACGGAAAAACGCGATTCCTCGGACCAAACAGGTAAAACAAAAAAAAATACATTAAGCTACAGTAGAGGGAGCTCGACAGTAGGAGACCCTGTACTTTTGGGAAAAAGCATAAGGAGGTAAAAGGCGAATACCGCGTTTATTGTCCGATCGAAATGAAATTCGGACTATAGTGTATATTATATATACCAAAGGTTTGGCATTTGTTTTGTTTTGTTTGTTTCAAAAACGATAAAACAAGATATAGATGAGCCTAGATACCAAGTTTAGTGTCTCTAGCTCTTATAGTCTCTGAGATCTAGGTGAAACAAAAATGGACAGACAGACGAACATGGCTATATCGACTCGGCTGTTGATGCTGACCAAGAAAATATGTACTTTATGGGGACTTTCATGCCTCCTTCTTTGTGTTACGCAGATTTTATATTTTGCACAAACTTAATAGACCCTTTTGGAATTTTTCAAAGTGCAGGGTCTAAAAATGTTATAATGTTAATTGGTTTTTAGATTCTCGACGAGAAATGATGAAATTATTAGTGTTGCCTGTTCAGAGGGTTACGTCCTAACCAAACAAAGCTCGACGCAGGCATTTCATTATTATCAGCATACAAACGAATAGAAATCTGAGAGCTGTAAATTCAGCTGATTGGGCGGCCATACAATTCAAGGGGGTACAATTGGCCAATTTTTATAATTATTTGAAATTGCAATTAATATTGAACGCAGGCACTTAGGTTCGTAAGGGAATCTTAGTTAAAGCGTATTTATTGATAAACGCTAAACATTTTTTTATAATATTTTTCAAAGCAGTTAACTAATTGTAAGACAAAAAGTAAGGATGTAACTTTAATAAGGAATCATCATTTAATCTATTTATTCACAAGATATTTGTATTCGGTATGTATGATATTGAAATACAAACGAAAATACTTTAGCAAAAAGTTATGTAAACAATAAAACATACCCCTGATACGAAAAAATGTATAAGAAAATGAAAAAAATGGTAATACACAAAAATTAATTAAATGGAATGATAATTAATTGTAATAAAATATTTTAAATATTTAAATATCAAGCAACAATTGAAATAAATTTGAATATGGAACATATTTTAAATAAATAAATAATGAAAAGGAAATGAACTTTCACCTTAAACTTTAAACATCAATTAAAATAAATACATTTCATTATTAAACATATTTTTACACTTAACTTTAATTTAGGTTCCGTGTACATAAGCAATCCAACCAAGGAGTCCGCCTTCAGGCCCATTTATCCATCGGCAACATACTACGAGGCGGCGGAAAGTGATTCCATCTTTGAGCCAACCACTGTACGCTATACTGCAGCCGATGCAGCACCACAGGTATGCAACATGAGCAACAACAACAATAGCCTGGAACCACAGCAATCGCATTTAATTAACGTAACACTTTCAGGCTTACTATGCGAAGTCTGAAGGCGGCAACAACATTCGTTATGGGCCACCAACAGCAGCAGGGGAACAAAGACATGCTGCTGTCAGGGCTGGTCTGCCAGGACCAATACGACTTTCACAGCACCATCCACAGCAGCAACATCAGCAACAGCATCATCATCAGGCGGGACCACCGCATCGCTTTAGCTTCGCAGTGCCACCGCAAGTGGAGCTTTATCAGAGGCCTGTTGCAAAGTCGCCGTCACCACAGCAACAGTCGCCAATTTACAACTATGTTGAGGCGGATCCGAGCATATATGAACGCGTAGCCCCACAGCAATACCAATTAGGAGCAACTGCAGCACCACACCCGCAATTGTCGCATCCAGGGCAGCGTGTACAATATATTATTGCTATACCTCTGTCATATATGCGGCAACTACAACAGCAACTTGGCAGCAACAACTTGTTGCCAGTTCCCTCGAGCACTGTGCCCAGCAGCAGCACCACTACCTCCACAGCACCACCAGCAACACCAGAGGCAGCTGTTGCTGCTGGAAGTCATCCAATTATGCAGCTACTGGGTCCATTGGCTCGCGATCATCAGGGCATGTATCGACCGTATTATCATCAAACGGATGCCAACAGTGGATCCCAAGTTTCTGGTCCCACTTCAACACCACCCTATGGTCAGCAGTATCTTCAAATACCAGCCAGTGTCTTGCTCGCTGCCGCACAGCAACTACAGCAGCACCATCAGCAATATCAACAGCAGCATCAACAGCAGCAACAACAGTCACAATCTCAAGCTCACGCTCAGTCGCAACTTCAAGCTCTGTATCCCAAAGCTGGACCAACAACTTCTTCCCTCTATCAGCCAATCATCTATCAGTCGCAACCACAGTTTCAGTTGCAACGAATCTATCAGCAACCCCAAATGATCTATACCGAGCAGCCAGTGGGTCAGCAAAGTAGCTTATATGGTGAGTTAAGAGAATTTTAAGCCATCTACAACTTTTTACTTGACCTGATTAAGCAACAGTTGAGCTGTATTTACTATTCAAAAAAAATATCCACTATATCTTTAAGTTTTCCATTCCAAAGCTGTCCAATAAGCTTTATTATTATTAACTCTTTGAAGGTATATTTAAATTTATTATATTTGTATTGTTTGCAGAAATATATACTAGTTCTTTTGAAACATGTAGGCTAGAAACTAAAGGTTTGAATGACATAGTACACATAGTACAGAATTTGTAATCAAAAAACTAAATATCAACTAAACTTTGCCTCGGACTCGGCTAACATAATACAAATATTTTACACTCCCAAAAAAGCATCTCAAAGCTACATTACAATTAAAATCATAAGGTGTCGATGAAGACTCGATAACCATCACAGGGTATTGGTAAGGCTTAGTAAAACAGTAAGGAGCTTCACAATTCAAATTTTTTACGATTAATATATTTCATATTTCTATATTGAACTTCGATTAATACCTATAAGCTTACCAATACAATTTTATATACATGGTACTTACGCTTTGAAAACTTGCAGAAAATTTAATTTAGCTTAGAAAGGAAAGTAAGAAGTCAAAATATCCTGAGATTTTAACTTTTAAAGTACTTTTCAACTTACTTTTACAATAAAAATAAGTCAAAAACACACCAAGAACAGTAAATAGCTTTCAACTCACAGCCAGTGCTACACATAACCTCACTAAAACAGACACAACTGTACTTGGTTTTGAGATGTGGCAATTAGAGTCTAATTCAAACAGTCTGGTGGCGCTAACCCAACTGACCGAAAAGGGCCTTTGGCTATGTTGACAACGTTGAAGATGATTTTAGTAAAAATTTTTTGTATTTTCAGCATATCCGGTACACCAGCAACAGCACCAGCAGCAACATCAGGCGCGACTATTGAGATTGGGCCCCAAGCAGGGACAACAGCAACATAAATACGCGGCTGTCCCATCAGCAGCGACTCCTTCCGCTTCAGCACCAGCAGCAGCAACAACAGCTACGGCAACAGCAACAGCAGCAGCAGCTCCGTCGGCAGCAGCATTGGTGCTGCCCACAGCAACAACAGCGTCGCATCCGAGTCTGCATCAACAACACTCGCTGCCCATCGTGCACTACAATCCAATTTATGTGCAAGCGCCAGCCGAACAGCAACACCAACAACAACAACAACAGCAGCAGCAGCAGCAACATCAATTTGCAATATTGCCACGTTTTAGCAATAATAACCCAAAGGCGGGTTACAATCTAGCACATGAATCAACGCCACCAATTCATGTTGTCAGATTGTCAGCAGCTAGCGCATTAGGGCACCAACAGCCACAGCCGATACACCATTACCATCACTACCAACCATCGCTGCAGCAACACCAGCAACAACACCAGCTGCAACAGCCACATCTTTACCAGTCCCATGCCGTGCCGCTGGCCAACTACGTAGAGGAGCAACAACAACAACAACATCCACATCAGAACACTCAAGGCCCAGTCTCGCCAGCCATTATACCATATTTCAGTCATCCGGGCGCCGTACACTATGGCACGCATTTATACCATCCGGCATCGGGTGCCGCAGTCTCGACAGCGTCAGCAACGGGCACAAAGCAACAGCAACAACTACAGCAACAGCAACAGCAGCAGCAGCAACAGCGACAGACGGTTGAAACAACCGCAACAAGTGGAAGGTTGCCAGGTGACAGCGGTGCAATCGGGGTCGGAGGCGGGGTCAAGCAGCCAACAGCCTCCGCGAATATTGTGAAATATCCCTAAGCGCTAATGTTGACGACAACAGCAACAGCAACAGCAGCAGCAGCAACAACTGCAGCCAGGGTTAACTTTGCTTCCGGCTAGTTTTGTAGTTTCCTTTTCTATGTATGTATAGTTGTGTGTGTATGTGTGTGTGTGTATGTGTGTGTGTGTATGTGTGTGTGTGTGTATCCAAGTGTATGTGTATTTTAATTGTTATTCTTGCTTTCAGTTTTCTATAAAAACATTGTTTGAGCTTTTTCCATCCACAATTGCTGTTGTTATTATAATTGTTGCTAATTATGTTGCATAATTATTTCAGCTAGTATTCTACTATGATATATATATTATTTACTATTATTATAATTTTTTTTTATGTATTTTATATTATTATAATATTGGTGCTGTGCTCTGAATATTTCGCGACATTTTACATTTAGTTGCCTTGAAGTTTACTTTAACTTTTTATGAGTTTTGCCTAAATGAATTGTTCAAGTTTAATTTTTTGTATATATTTGAAAATTTAAATATACTCTCTAAAATGTTTATACAAATTTTTGTTGTAAAACCTGCTGTTGGATTATTTTGCAATATACTTATTAGTTATAATTTGTTTTTCAATTAAAAAAGTAGAAGCCGAAATGGAAATGAATTCGTTGAAGGTTATGGAATGAAAAACAGTTCACATAATAAAAAGCACAAAGATAAAGACAGACTCACTGCTTATATGGAGACAATTACATAAATTTTACTTACAAACGAATGATAACTGTGAATGCTGCTCATTTCACTAAATAGTAACTTATTATACCCGTTAATTGTAGATGGTTTAATTTGAATTATCGAAAAACGAGAAAATGTATGTGCCTTAAAAGATTATTATATAATCGCTTTTAAATTTTAATCTATCAGTTAGATCGAGATCGAAAACTAATCAAATTACAGGTGCATTAACTCTCAGAGTTGAATATAGAAATCTAGCTTTTTTAACGTTTATAGTCCCACAGCATGTAAGTACAAGAATTTAAGAAATATATGTATAATATTTGTTATAAACAAGAGAGAACAGCCGCTAATCCACAGTGTTCGAATAAACGTTACGCAGGGACCAACTCTTAAATATCCTGCACAATATATCCAAACAATTTGCAATTTCTTTTTATATTTTACTAAGTTTGGTACATATATTTTATTTGCAGAAAGCCCAGAAAGAAATATATACTATATTTTCTCGTTAATTGTTAAGGAATTCAAGTGATTATTATTTATTTCTCATAACAACGAAAATACTTACTCTTATTTCAGTTGAAAAATATTGCGATTGAAACTGTATGAGAGAGCGCAAAATCAATGTTAATCAGATATTGGTAAAAGACTCTTGCGTTTGCCATTAAAAAAAAATAATAATAATGATAATTTATTGGCAATGGCAAATCGTAAATCGCATATCCATTAACCGACTTATGCGGGCTTTGGCAAGCGAGGCAGCGATTAAATGCGACCAACTTCACATTCATAAGTATGTATAAATATGTACTCTCAGTAGAGGATGTTAAGCGTGTTGTCATTTAATTGAAAACATTTCTGTAAATATGATTAAGCTGAATGTGTAAGCTCTGATTTGGTCACAAACGGGAAATCGGGAAGAGCGAATACCTATTGAAAACTAAAGCAGGTGTGGCAACTGTGGTGCAAGTGTCAAAGCTCTTAATGCTACATACACATTTGGTTTTTCTCCTCTCCTCTTCTCTTTTTTTTCGTTTTTTGTTGTTTGTTTTAATTTCCTGTAAATTCATTTAATAATGAGCTGCAGGATTATAATATAAGCGCTTCAAAAGTCCATGGTAGCCTTTGTGCTCCGTTGCAGTGTCAGTTCAGAGGCTCATAAAAGTCACAGGGCCGCAAATCCGTTGACATGAATGTAAAAAATAAAAAATAAAAGCTCGGAAAAATATCTTCAATTCGTATGCCAAAACTTAAATACCCTTGCAATTACAATAATTTATCATAGTTGATCTGTGGCATTTTGAACTAAGTCTAGGCATTATAAATAATCATAAAAGAATCCTGTTTCAATTTGTAATGTTTAAAATAAAGTATAAAGTAATGTTTAAATGAAGTTCTAGAATATAAAAGTATTTAACACAAATATCTAGCCTTATAGTTGAAATGAAAAACTTGTCACATTTGTTAAATGATAGATAAACATGAAACGAACGAAGAAGCCTTTACCAAAGCCTAAATACCCAATGCAAGGGCATTGAAGGGTATAAAGATGCGTGAAAAGATGGAGGGAAAAGGGACAAAGGCATAAGATAAACAACTTCCTCTGGACGCCAGTGGGTGACACTTGCATAAAATGCGCATTTCCTGTAGCAGCTGAATAAAAATGGCGGCACGCACGCACTCGGCACGGCATATTCTTGGACACGGAACACTGCCAGTCAGTGGCCATATTGGTGACCATTCGCTCCGAAGGACTCGCAATTTTTTTCCCTCTGCGTGCTTATGTTTAAAATAATGAAAAGCCGTGCTCTCTTTCTCTCTCTCTCTTCCTCTTTTCTCTGTGCGGGTTAATATTGGATTCAATAAGCATTTTCCATTTGATTGCAGGTATTTTCTCGGCTACAGTTGCAATTCAAGTCTACGAATTGTTTTGAAGCGTGGTTAGAAGCGTGAACATTGAATAAGCCGTTTTCACAACCTGCAAGCAGAAAAATAAATATAAGAATATAAGAACAATTGATAACAAATTATTGAAATATATTCATTTGAAGTAGTCTGGCAACAAACAACAAAATCATTTACACTACGGTTTTGTTGTGATTCTAAATTTTGAGATCTTTCAACCTGAAACCCAAAATAAAATGAAACTTAAAATTAATTCTTGAAAAATTCAAAAACCAGTTGAAATTTCTATACACGAAACTTGAATAACGAGGGGACATGATACAAAACGGACCCTAATTGTCAGTTGAGAAATGTTAGGGATGTTAAGTACTTATATAAGTACTATAATCTATATATTATGACAACTTATATGCATGCCTAAGCACAAATAAAAAGAAAAACCGCTCCCCTGTAAAATTTGGTTTTTTGACATACAATACATTTGCGGAAATGCGTCGATATGTTATATAAATATTATTATTTTAATAGCTAATCATCAATTTTTCTTTTTTGTTTCTCAATGCCCATCCCTATGTAGTTAATGTATATATTGTATGAATTATGGATAGCTTTACATACCGCTAAAAGGGTTTCCATACGCACGGGCAACAATCGGGCTGACATAATTATTGCAGGACGCTGGGAACGCTTAAGCATTAAAAGCAGAGTGTGTCGGAACTTTTTGGACTGATCAAACCAATTGCAATCATAAATCGCATGACACACCTGCTCTGCACCTTCGGCAACTTCCTCAGCGGCGTAGCATACGATGTAGGTTTCAAAGATAACGGCGTTAAATATAAAGAATAGATTCAAATCCATTATAACATTCCATTCAATGATGGAAATGTAGAAGGTTAGTGTACACAAAGACAAAGCTGTTGCGGCGAATTGAAAGAAAATTACGGATGATAACGCACTTTCTAATGTATCGACCAGTCTAAAAAAAAAATAAAAAACTTAATATTAATAATAGCAATAAAAAATGCTCTCAGGTGTAGTTTTAAAAAAAGCTTTACATTTAGCATTTTTTAGCGGTTTTTTTTAATTGAATTTTTTATCATTTTCCGATAACAACACATCTGATTTTGCAGATCCCGAAAGCTAATAAATAGATCTGTTTTTAATTTAAATCAATGGTTTAACAAATATATATTTTTAGAAAATTAGAAAATTATTTAAAAAAAAGGTAAAAATGTTTGCCTAGTGTATGTTGTTGGAAACAGGACTAAAACCGAAATTGTTATTTGTTTCGGTATTAATTGCCGACTTTAAGGGAAATGGGATAACTTACAAGAATAATGTCCGCTGATCCTCTATGCAGTCAATTAGTATTTTATAAGCCTCCGCCGGTTGTTCATTGTTGTGACCCAGCATTGAGATCCGTAAAGCCAACGCCCTGTAATGTCCAGCAACTATGACCATGTAGACCATCGGATAGGTATTATTAATGACAGCCACAATACTCAAGAAACAGACGCTTGTTAATTGAAAGGCGACTGTCCACCAATAGGCGCTAGTAGAGCTCTTCCAATTCCATGGATACCAGGTCGAGAAGGTCAACGTCTGACCCGGTGTACATACTATGAATAACGTTGTAGTCACCAGGATTGTTCCAAACAAACCTATGATCCAAATAAGGGCTTTATTCGTTTGCCTAATATGACTAGATATGATGTTCCGCTCCTGTTCATTCTGCAGCCGCTTATCAAGATGATTCAAAATCAAATGCATTTTCTTTAATCGCTTTAGGATCAACCAGGTATTGCCGAATTTTAACTGACCGATCGCTAGCAAGGTGCTTGTATAGATGGCGTCACAGAACTCGATGAGGGAGCTACTCATCATAATTGGAATATAGAATGTAATCGGAAAACAAAAGCTCACAAGAATATTGATGGAAATCCTATAGGCTGTATAATGCCGTGCCAAAAATGTATCTCCAACGGGCGGATGCAGTCCTAAGATACGCCACATAAGCCACAGAGGTTTAAAAGCACGCGTCGAGTCTATGATCAACATCTTGTCCGACACTTTTGACTGTCCATCGTTCGACAGTTGCCTTTTATACCAATCGACTTACTATCAAACTATTTATGCAAATTGCTCTTGAATTAGCTGACAGTTTGTCGCCACACCACCCCATGGGTCGTATACTTAACGCAAGTTCTGTCAAACCCATGAACCGCTTCTCATAAAGTGCGTGTACTTATCCTTATACTGAGTACAATTATTCAAGCAGTTTACTTGGCATATCAAATGACTAATAAAACAATATTTCCATTTATCCCGCTTAGAAATCGGTTACGTTTTTTTAAAAACTAACAAGTCAAATCTGTACAAAAAATGTCAATCCTGTACACAAATGTATTTATTTCGTTGTCTAGAAGATGGGGAAACGAATCAAAAATAAGATTTGCAGATCACGATAAAGAACCTCTGTCTTAATTAGGATCAGCCTAATCTAGTTGCATTTACCATCTTGTTTCTTTTGTTATTTAAATACGAAATTACTTTGTTTAACAACAGCCAGTAGTAAATTGGGAATTAATAATATATAATTAAACAGGTTAATTAAGCTGCTGCTGACAAACACTTGTATGACTATAATCAGATTCAGAGTCAGATAACATGCGATTTCGATTTCGATTTGATTCAAAAAGCGCATTTCAATCTTTCCAGACCAGCTTCTTGACCAATTTTGTAGCGCTTCATTTTGTGAGTGAGTGCAAAAGTATCTAGAATCAATTGAATTGTGGACGGCTCTGCATTTGGGGCTTAGGGCTTGTGGATGTGACAAAATGCGGGTGAGAGGGGCCAAACACAGGTGTCAAGCGCGGCGTGTATTCAAATTAATAATGCCAAATTGATTATATAACATTTGTCAATGCGAATCTGGTTTTTGGGCTGAAGCATGAAGCATACCATGGACTTAGCCATCCGTCAGATACACCACACTGTGCCATGATTGAATATGATTGATTTGGGCGGCATAAATTATGAACAGGCCAGGCCCCACCACCCCCCTCTAGAAGCATTTACAGCCCCCCCCTCAACCCTCCTTAGAGAAGTCGTGAGTACTCAGTTTCAGTTTTGGGCCAAAACTCCCGGCAACCTGTCGCGACCTTGGCCATTTGACAAATGAGCTGCGTAAGCCGAAAGATTTGCACAAGACGCATAATTAAATAGCCATAGCCATCGGGTGGCAAATTGGCATTTGGTTTAAGATACAAAATAGGACACGTCACCGGATCCTTGCCAGGTGTTGGCACAAGCCTCTGGTCTCAGTTTTAAATGAATAATGCCAATTGCAGGTCAATTATTGGAAATCGAAATCCGAAAGCTTGTGATACTTGCCAACTGGCGTCCTAAACACTCATATCGGATTGCAAATTCACAATTCAGTCCAATTATCATTGACTTGAAATTAAACCCACTTATAAAATTCAAAAGTACATACTCATCGCCTGGAATAACCCTTCAATCAATATTCAAATGTATATCATTGTAAAACGTGAATTTATTTAAAAGCATTAAAAAATTATTGTCGATAATTTGAATATATTAATTTAATATTTTTATTCCAATTATTCAGCCAGCGAGGTTGCCAAAAAAAAGTATTTAAATAAATATATATAAATATAACACAAATAACAATGGAATATTTAACGAATTTTATGTATTTTTTTTGTACTTTTTAGGCATGTTAAATGTTTAAATAGTCTTTAAAAATTAAACAAATGTTGTCTTTTGGGCCGACGGAAATTAAATAATATGTAAATGAGCAAGTCTATTACAAGTTTTTTTTTTCTGCAGATTTCCGGGCAAACTTAAATGAAAAGCATTAATTTGAAATAACATAAACAAATTAGATCGAACAGCATGAATGTCAACACATATTTATATTTATAATATTTCCACCCATTGCAAAGTACAAGTATATATCTATTTGATTGCAATTAGCATTCGGTTAATGTATCTACAACGCACTCTCGGATGGATAACAAAAGCAAACGCCTTCATGAGATACAAATTGCTGGATAACTACTTGTACACGTATGTAGGTATAAACACGTGTGTATGTGATATACTATATAGTGTATAATACATAAAATAAACATGACCATATTTGGGCGATCTGTAATTAATAAATATTAATGCGCATCTAAGTAGAAGCTCTACGATCGACAAACGATGATCGAAGAGAGATCTTTTAATAACTTGTATTTGTATCAATCGTTAATAAATTGATGAAGATGAGAGAGACCAGTGTATGAAAATTTGAGTAAAAGCATCTCTTTATTATAATACCCCTTAAATTAATATGCAGTAAGTGAATCAATAGAGTTGCATATGCTTGAGTTAACATATTTAACATATTTATATTATATTATTTTATATAATTATTCTATTATTATTTAACAAATGTAACAGGCTAAATAAGGCAAACTAGTGCATTAATATTTGGTTTAATCATTTAACAAATATTAATTTATGAAAACCTGTGATATTTCCCCCAAACACACAATAACAGAGATAACTTAGAATAAGAGCGGCTATCTAAATTTGTTAAAAAATAAGTTATTTTCCAAACTTTACTTAAAGTTCAGCTACTTAATTATTACTACTCAAAAATATTCATGGAATATTCTTAGTAACTAAAAAGGAACGTCTGCGTATTACCACAATTTATCTGTATGTTATCCTCTTAGATTCATATAAAGATACTTGATTTTGTTGTACATGTAGAGGGTATCTGGTGAGCGTTTACTCAGACAAGTCCGTTTTAGCGGATAAACAATAACACATTAAAATGTGGACACCCACGCATATGAGAACCCTCATATACCATAGTCAAGTTGTCAAGTACGTGAAAATATAAATAACCTGATGGCTAAGCTGGGGCACTGTATGGCAAAATGTATGAATGAATGAATGAGTGAATGAATGACTGAATGTATAGCAAAGAAACAGTAAATGACTTTTAACTGAAATCAAACAAAACAAGCCAATAACAACAACAGCAGCAACAACAAAAAGCAGTTCCGACTGACAAACACTGCCAAGTTTGTCAAGTCAACTGAGTCGAAAACTGAGACTTGAAACTCTCAGATACTGATGATGACGCCAACGTTGTTGGGTTGTCTCACTTCTCAGCTGTTCTCAGCTATGCGACCTTTTTGGAGACTGAGACTGAGACTGAGACTGAGACTGAGACTGAGACAGAGACAGAGAAGCGGACGCGCACAGGCTTATAAATAGCCCAAGTCCGTTAAGAAGGCGCTTTAGTTCAAATTGAGCGCTTCAAGTATCATATAATTATAATAAACGAAACTACTTATAAACAAATCAAATATCCATAACATTCTCGTATATTTTTTTTCTGAATTTTTTGCTGTTAAAAAACATTTCTAGAAAATGGTGAGTGCATTCAAGTGAGCAGTTGGTTCAATGTAAACAAAACTCTTCAAACAAATGAAACTGTTTTGTTATATTTTTTTACACAAAACAAGACATAAAAATATAAAATGCATTAAATACGAGACGTGAGCTGAATATTCAAACAATATAAATATATAAAAAAAAAAAAAAAACTACAACAAAATGTACGAAAATAAAACAAAATAATAGTTGAAGTGTCGGCGTCACTGGAAAGTCCCTCAATTTGAGTTCTGTTGAAGTGTTTGCTTCCGGCACTTGGCTTTTGTAAATGATTCAGACCCATCAAATGGACAACCAATCTTAACTAAACTGACAAGCTTACCAAAATTATCCCAGCCCATTTGTTATTATATTAATTTATATTTCTAATGAAAGGAGGAGGTTCAAGACAGGCTATCGATCCTTTCAACTATATTCTTAATGTTGTCATAGATTCAGCATCAACAGCTGTATGAGAAGCTATAATACTTGGTAATACCCTTGGGCTCCACAGTCTAATTTTAATTCTAAATCTAAGAAAACTATTATTTGGAGAAGTTTTCAAACTTAATCACTAGTAAATACAGAAGTAGTAAATAATGACTATTAGAGCAAGTTTTAAATGTGTCTACTTACAGAATATCTTTTAGTAATGATTTCATGTTAAATGCATGCATAAATAACCTTTCAATATTCTTTTAAACTACTTATGTGGCATTTGTCAATTCTTAAATAAGAAGAAAAAATTATTTCAATAACAGTATTCATTCAATTATTAATTGTAAAATTTAATATTTTTTTTAACGATATCATATATAAAATAATGTAAGCAACCCTCTGCTACTCTATAAACTCATAAAGTTGAGAGGACTATAAATCAATTCCCGATTATCAAAATTCTCAGTAGGGAATTCCATAAAAATTTAATTAGTATTGAATAATTATACGCCAGAGAATTCATATCTGTTAGCTTTATGTCAATCAAAGTCAGCTAAAAGTTCTCTTTAAGCTGCATAGATTAATCGATCAATATATGTATGTTTATATGATAAAAATGAAATCATAACTTTGATCATCATATTCCCTGATGTTGACCTTGTGCGGCATTAACGTTTGCTGTCTTATTTTGCTTTAGTCAAGTGCGACTAAATGATATTAGGTTGCCTTTTCGGGCCAAAAGCAATTTAGCCAAGCAGCTGCCAATTTGCATAATTTGGCTGAATTTTGCTGAATTTTGATTCATATTTAAGCTGAAATCGAACTTGCCAAGAAGCGGCAGCAACAAGTTTTTTTTTGCTCCAAAGTGTCTTGTTATGTGTCATTCAACAAACAAAATGATCGTCAGCCTGGCCAATTGATGTGTAAAATCTCGACGACATTTCTATATAGGCCAGATAGCAATAAAGCCATCTATTCATCTCAGTGCTACCAAATTTGGTTAGCCAAATCTAATTAAGTAGTCCAACAAATTGGATTTTTTACGCTCACCGGACATTGTCGTAATATTTATTACTACTATATGTCGATGACGATGACGGTCAATATTTGTTGTCTGTTTTTTCACTCTTGCTGTTGTTGTTGTTATTGTTGTTGTTGGTGTTTGTTCTAAGTAATTCCATGACGCATTGCCCGCATTGTCGTTCAAAAGAATTTTGAGCGATTTGCAAGCGTCAAGTTAAGTTAGCTTTATGTAAATTGATTCATGGTTGACAAGCCATAACATTTATCGAATAGATATAGATACTCTGTTATTACACGCTGAATCAATATATAGCATCATTAGAAGCTCATTAAAATGTCAAATACTCTGCAAATTACACTAACTTTTCTGTAACTAAATTTAAGTTGATCGAAAATATTCAAAACTGGAGTTTAGTTGAAATTAGGAGGTCAAATCATGTTGAACAACATGAACATTCCGTTTGGAAATTGGTTTAGTTTTTTTTAAAGTTATGGTGGTCTAAACTCTTCTTGTAAGGAAGTGACAACTCTCTTATTTTACCCTTTGCCAGGGTGTAATAATGATAAACTCCAAACATATAATTATCATAACAATCTTTATACATTTAACAATTTTCAATTGATTAATCTGATGTTTTTCTATTACTCTTTCTTAAACAGTTTGCACAGCATCAACGGCTTCTGGGCCTGGCATTAATACTACTGGCGTTCGTCTGTGGAAGTTCGATAGGTAAAAAGTTAGATAAACGTTGTGTGAACTGCTCATATCGTACGTATTACACCTATGGCGATGGCCGTTCCCTGCAGCGCGTGATCTATCAAGATCCGGTCTACACACGTGGTATTTACAAAACAAGAACAATACAGTCCCTAATTCTGTACTATCTCTACGCTAACAACTGTGGCACAGCTCCCCTTTTCCGTTCTACTCCACCAAATGTTTGAGTACTCACCTTTGTTTAGTACTCGTATTATACTAAAAATAGAGCACGAATTGAGCTAACTAAAGCACTTACTTATCTCGAGTATACGAAAAGCATTCTTAATCACACACTTACACACACTCACTGACTCTACATAATGTGTATATATGTATAGTATGTAAATATAATTGTATAGTATAAATTTGTATATCGCAATTGCACGAAACACCTTTATGCAATATTCCATACCTTTCTCATCCCATGCCCCGCACCCACAACTGCCTGTCCGGTGTGTATCCTTTAGCTGCCCAGACCTACGGCTGCAGCGGCAATCCGTGTGGTGTGAATGCCGTGTGTCAGGAGGCCTCCGGCGGCCGTCCGGTCTGCTCCTGTCCGCCCGGCTTTAGCGGTAATCCGCTTACGCACTGCAATCGTGGTGAATGCCTCGACAATGTCGACTGCCGGGGAGACCTGCAGTGCAAGGATAATCGTTGCGTTAACCCATGTGTGGGCGCCTGTGGCATTGGTTCCAATTGTGACGTAAGTTTCACTTACTCCGCCTCCTTTACACACCTTATTCATACACATGAAACAACAACTGTATTTTCAGGCCAGAAATCACGTAGCGGTTTGCAGTTGCCCCGCCGGCTACAATGGAGATCCTTATACTTCCTGCCATCTCAACGATCCAGGTAAGAAAAATAACATACAGAAAAGATGTAGAACAGAAGTAAAAAATAATTCTACAAATATTATATTTTAGCTTGAATGCACTCAAAGCACTAACATTTGTTGGGCTAAGTCGATATCTGTAATTTAAAAATAGTTGAGTCCCCTTAAAAGCAGGACAGATCTTTTAAGATAATGGATCATTTGGGAGGAATCCACTTTGTAACTCTTATATTTTTTTTAAGGTTAAACTCACTGAATCCATAGTAAAGTCTGTTTAGCTGTTTTTGTGTAATTTACATATTTAGAAACATAAATTCTGGTTTTAACTCAAAGTCTTAATTATTAGAAAATACCAGAAATAATAATAATTTTTGTAAATTATATACTTAAAAGGGTTTTTCAGTCTACAAACTATAGTTATAGTCTTTTTATAGCTTAACTTTTTTCCATGCGGAATATCAGTTTGATCGTTATTTTAAACATAACTGAATCTGTATATAAAACTGGCTAGCTTTTAAAAGGATTCCCGTTGGGAAATTCATTGGGAAAGCTCTTAAAGCTGTGTACTTTCGAATCCATTGCCTCCTTGACACGACCCTGTAAATACCCTTATTATGATTATACTGATTAGGGTTTATTTCTACATTGACGTAAACTCGTACTTCAAGTGAAAGTGAGACAATGATTTTGTTTAATGGATACATCATTTATTTATGAACTAAAGCGATCTTTACTTGAACAAAATGTTTACAAATCACATTACATTTAAGTCACAAAACTTGTTATAATTCTTGTTATTGTTGCTTTATAGCCAATTGACTGGTTTTGACCAAAAAAAGCCATTTTCGGGCTGGGCGGCGGCATTCATTCATTTTCGAATGTATGTAGGTTGTCGTGCATAATATTTGCGATGACTACAATAATACCAAACAACAACAGCAACAGCAACAACAACAATGGCAATAACAATAACAACTATATGATGTGAACGCCCAATATAAAAACGCACTTGCTCTTTGTAATTTTATGCTAATTAGCTGGTATTTTGTTTCGTAATTGTCAAGATCAAGGACGGGCCAAGTAGGCGAAGGCGAAGGCGAATGCCAAGTCGAACCAAACCAGAAGCGTCAAGTCGATATCCAATTATGAACCTATATACAAACATACCTACATATAGTATATAGTATAGGGTATACTCTTACTAAATCTTATACAATTGAAATACAAATGGCTATATCGATTTAATCAGATTGTCTATATCATCAAGATGCAGTTGTATCTGTGAGATGCAAGTAATGATGCGTTTTTAAGGTAGATCAGATACTAAGCTTAATGAACTAAATATTGCTATAATATGTGTATCTTAAAGATACAATTGTATCTAAATAACGCAGATAAGTGATATATTTACTTGATAATAATTATTCAAAGTGACCATATAAAAAGATAAGAAAGTATCTACATAAATACGAAAAGTCTGGTAAAACACTTTGAAATAATCAATTTTTTATTCTTTAGATACGTTTTTATCTTCGAGACAAATAAGTGAAATAACAGTGAAATGACTATTAAGACATTAATTCCGACAAATGGTATATTATGAATCAATCTTCATGTCTGCATTTAATGGGAATCTCATGCATATAGTATTATCATCTTGTCGAAACTCATCTTCATTTACATATCAGCTGTAAGTCCCGAATGCGTCAGAATGAAAAAGAGAGTATCTTTTAGCCTGGAAATCTGAACTTGAGCATTGGCTGCTCAACACAATTGTTGTGTGATTTATGCAGGGTCATGTAATTCATGTCCAGGTCGTTGTTAGGTCACAACAGTGAACCCATGGAACCTAAGGGTTCACATTGCAGTCGACACTTATCCTCACACGCACTTGGGCACAACAACAAAGGCGCAAATAATTGGGGGCGTGGCGGTGCCACTTGAAATAGCCCCTGAATAAATCGGCATTGGCCAGTCCCAACTTCAGTCCCAACCAAGTTCAAATACAATAGTCAAAGCTCATTTATGCGCATAATTTTTACTTATAATTTGCTTCTTTTTTCTCTCTCCCTTTTTTTGGTTTTTTTGTTGTGCCAGTTTTGTCGGGGTTTGTTTGGGTCTGGGTTTGCTGTTCATTCTTCTATCCATGCCTTGTTTCTGATTCCTTTCATTGATGATGATGATTATAATCGAGGCAAGTTCCTAAATTGGTATTTGCTACCATGACAAAAGTTACGCCATACTCATAATCATCAGCAATGGCTAAGAAAGTCAACTAAGGGCTAAATGCTCATATTTATTTATAGATTTGGTCAATTTGATACGGCCATCGACTTCTTAACGTCCATTTCCACTTCAGATTCCATCTACATTTGGCATTGTTTTGTCTATTGTTTGAAATTTACATTACGAATACTATGTGTATGTACTTATTGTCACAAATATCCCCCCCCCCCACACAAACATTCATGAATATACACACATGTTTACATATCTACAATATATAATATGCATAAGTATATGAATTCAAGTGAAAATGGGCGGCTCCAGTGTCCTTATATGTACATATGTATATTTGGGCGAGGGGCAGCTGCAGTCTTAGTATTTACATACATACTCATATAAATTTCTTTGCCTTCAATTTATGGGCTTAAGTCAAATGCTAATTGCACTGCATATGAATCAATATTGGAAACAATTTACATTTAAATTGAATATTTATTAAAATGCAGTCAACAAATTCAAGTAAATCAAAAGATTGAATGATGAAAACCAAATAAAGAATAACGAGTACATAATACTCTGTACTATATACTATATAAATATGCCTCCCTGTTTCTTAATATAACAATTGATATTTTATTGGTTCCGATCATATCAATATATTCTAAAAAATCAAAAATATTGCATTCAACTTTTCTCTAATTTGAAGAAAATTGAGTTTAATTAGAATTTAGAGGGTACATCATGATGATATAGAAATCAGAAATCGACTTAGTTTTCCAAAGATATGGTGGACAGAACTCCTCAACCCATCTGTCTTGAGTAGAGGGTATAGGGTACAGCTTCATAAACATCTTTAGGCTTGCTCCTTTTCATGTATCAAGTTATTGCTATTTTTCAGAGGTTTTTAGTTGAGAAAAAGATTTTAATTACATTTAATTACTTTAATTTTAGTTTAATTTAAATTCCATTTAATAATTGAAGCATGCAACATTAATAATCTTTTGTTATTCTGAGACTCGTTCTCGTATCTGTCTTTAATTGATTGGAGAAACAAAAACACTTTACCCTTAATATACGATAATACTTATTAATGTTTATAGTTCAATTGTGTCCAGATGCTTTTGAAGATTACCACCCCACAATATATAGCCAGTGAAACATTTAAAGTCTGACAACGTATTTGCATTTTGTACACATATTTCAGAGGAGCAATGCCATCCGAGTCCATGCGGTGTTAATACCAAGTGTGAGATTATTAACGGAGTGCCAACCTGTTCCTGTGTGCACGGTTATCTGGGCAACCCGCTGAGCGGCTGTCGCCATGAGTGTGAATATGATGGTGACTGCGGTGGTCGGGACATGTGCAGTAACTTTAAGTGTGTACCCTCCTGTGGACAGTGTGGCATTGGCGCCAATTGCAAGACGGTGGCCAATCATCGGGCGGTATGTGAATGCCCTAAGGGTTATATTGGCAGCCCGTATACGGAGTGTCGGCCGGAGTGTTATGGTGATTCCGATTGCCCAGCGGGACGACCTGCCTGCTTTTATGGCATCTGTAAGAATACTTGTGACGGCGCCTGTGGCATTGGTGCCGATTGCAATCTGCGCGGTTTGACACCAGTTTGCAGTTGTCCACGTGACATGACTGGAGATCCTTTTGTCCGTTGTCGCCCCTTCACCAAGGAAGACCTCTGTGAACCCAATCCATGTGGCACCAATGCCATCTGTGTGCCCGGTCACGATAATACTGGACGGGAGCGTCCTGTCTGCAATTGCCTGCCAGGTCATACTGGAAATCCACTCTCCCATTGCTCACGCGTAAGTTCAAATTAAGTTATTACTTTGAAATTTACCTCCTACTAAAATGGTGAAATTTAAGTGCAATCTCAACTTAATATTAAATTATAATTGAATAAAAAAATAGTAGATTGCTGGAAGACTCCTTAGTTTAAAGGCATTTGATTAACAAATATAATCAGTATGTACTACTTATATCCTCAAATATGCAATTTCTTGCAGGGTGAATGTTTGAGCAATAATGAATGCCCGGATCACAGAGCATGCATCAACTATCAGTGCGTCGATCCTTGCATTGGCAAATGTGCCACAGGAGCCAGCTGTGAGGCCAAGGCTCATCTTGCCGTCTGTCGATGCCCCGCTGGACAGTCTGGAGATGCGCTCGTCTCATGCCGCCAGACACGCACCTTCCCAGTGGCCAAATACCACTGAGATGCAGATCCATCTGAGTGGGTGGATAGCAAAAGCCGCACTGCCTGCCTCAGCTTTAACTTCGATTTATAACAACTCACAGTTCACAGCCCCAACTCAAAGTTTTTATCTATGTATTAAAAGGTCATTGTGTCTATTAAAATGTTGTTAATTTA
The DNA here is from genome assembly GCA_035044365.1 of Drosophila neotestacea. Lineage (NCBI taxonomy): Eukaryota > Metazoa > Arthropoda > Insecta > Diptera > Drosophilidae > Drosophila > Drosophila neotestacea. Next base: position 2,012,468 of record JAWNMD010000799.1, read on the forward strand.
ATGCACCTAATTCGGACCTGGCGCTTATATTTCAACACTGCTAAAACAATTTGTAAAACAAATAAATAAAAAAATATAAATAAATTATTTTAAAGTCTTTTTAAATTCTTATTCTATTTGCAGTTCTATTTAATTGTGACTAATAAACTGATTACTGATCGTTGTGATTATTTGAAAATTAACAATTTTAATACAAAAGTGATTGTAATTATTGACCGAGCTTCTATAATTACAAAATAATATAATTATGTGTATTACACAATACACATCTATCTACACTATGGGAAATTAATTGCTAACTGGAAAGCGTCGTGTATCCAAACTATTAATAAGTAACTAAAGCTTCGTTTTCCGACAGTTCTTACGCAATCTATGAGCTCATGAGGGATTCCGAGTACAAAACATAAATAAATAAAACGTTTCTGGGGTAAAGATTGTAACACAAGACCGTTAAAGCGGATGTATACTTTTTTGTGAATATATTGTAGCTATACTCTATGATAAGAACCATTGGCCCAAGTTGTTCCAAAAAAAAAACCAATATCCGCATTGACATTGCTTTCAGTATCCATTCAATCTACAAAGCAAACCGTATTAGAATTTGTAGATGTAGTAAGTATTTGGAGATTTATGACAATACTTACCCTTGATTACTTTCAATAATAACAGATTCTAATAACTACGAGATTGAACAAGATGTGAAAGAGTTCATTAAAAATTGAATTAGTTGCTTTATTTTATAACGTTCATACTCGTTCATTCTGCTCAATACGGTTGGTATGTATGAATATACACATATATAAACGAGTATATCGAAATATATATGGGTATATGGGGTAGTATTTAACTATGGATTTACCGCACTTTCTAAAAGTCTGCCATTAAATAATTATATTTGGTGTTGAAACACAATAAATATGTATACGATTTCGATTTAAGTGTCAATTATCAATATAAATACATACAATCATATACAATATTGATCTCATTGTCAGTTTCATATCTAATTGGCATTTGGAAAACAATTTACAGACACACAAAAAAAAAATATATTTAAAAAAAAATGTATGTTATATGTATAATTTTAAAATTGGATAAATTGAACATAACTAAGTGGTAAGTGAAATGTGTTAATTGTGTATTCAATATCAAAAAATTAGACCTTTCTGGAGTGCTTTAGGTCGAGATATATGAATATATCATAGTTATTTGAGTGTCCACAAAGATCTGATAACTGAGCTGTGGAAAATATGTATGTAGTCTTTTTAGCAAGTACGCGTGGAGTAAGTTGCAGTTGCAGTTGCAGTTTCAGTTGGAACAATAATGGTTAGACATATGTACGAGTATGTTTTTTAAAAGTAGTTACCATCAAGATTGTTTTACAAAATGCCAGTGATAGATTAATTAATAAATTATAGACATATATTAATTAAATTTTGTTCATTCTGTCTCGTTTTCTCAGCTGCTGCGTATAATCGCAATTATTGTTTCAATTCTCGTTATTATTATTACTATTATTATTATTATTATTGTAAATACAATTTTGTTTGTTTTGTTTCTGTTTCAAATATAAATATATTCTTGTATAAATATGCCATTTCTGTTTATATACATATTTATATATAGATATATGTATATATATAGAGATAGATAGATATATGTATATATAAATATATATATCAATACATATAGATTTATATATGTATGTATTTATGTATATAATATGTATATAAATTGCTAAATACAATTAATTGCGCTTTACACTTCTTTTACGGCTCTGAGGCGTTACAAAAATTAAAACAAAAAAAAAACAATAAATTTGTTGTGTGTGTATTTGTGTGTGTGTAAGCTACATGTTTGTCTATCTGTGTGTGTGTGTATGTATGTATGAGAGAGAGAGTGTGTGTGCCATATGAACCTGTACTACGCGCCACCACAACGTTTGCTCATCAACATTCTACTGCTGCTGCTGCCACTGCGTCGCTTTCAACTGCAACATTTATTGGATTTCCGGTTGCCCTTCTTGTTGCTAACGACAATGCGATCCTTTTGCTGTTCATCGGAGGCAGTGCGGAGCTTGTGATTCAACACCTGCCGCGTTATCGACAGAAACATATCCTCCACGTTGAGGTTGTCTTTGGCGGATGTCTCGAACAGCTGAATATCCATTTGTCGCGCAAACCGTTCCGCATCCTCTGTAATGACAACCTTACGATCCGGATCATCGTTTTTATTGCCCACTAAAACAAAAAAGTGTGTAAGTACAGTTTAACATAGTAGACAATAGTACAATACAAGTGACTTACCTAATACTTTGTTCACCACATCGCAATTGTTTTGAATCTCCTCCAGCCAGCGACGCACATTCGCAAAGGAATCACCATTTGTCACATCGTAAACGATGATTACCCCATGCGTTCCTCTATAATAGGTGCTGGTGATGGTGCGAAAACGCTCCTGGCCGGCCGTATCCCATATCTGAAGTTTCACACGAAGTCCATCGATTACCACGGTCCGTATTTTGAAGTCTACGCCAATTGTTGTTATATAACTGCCCGAGAATGTGTCATCTGAGAAGCGTATAAGAAGCGATGATTTGCCCACACCTGTATCAAAACAAAAATAATAGATTTAAATTCAGATACAGAGACAAATTCAGATTCCGAGAGTAATAATGAGATACGTTTGTGTGAAGGAGGGAAAGAGGGAGTTGCATACAATGGTGTGGAATGTTTCAATAGTTTCTCGCATATTCAAGTGTTCAACAATCATTCAAGCATTTTTGTTTACCCCAAAAACAACAACACCAACAACAATAACAAATCATTTGTAAGCTGGCAGTTCTCTAATTACAATTGCAGTTGCACAAAACGCCCTTAAAAGTGAAGCAACAACAATAGTATATTAGATCGCATTAGGCTGAGGCACAAATGGAAAAGCTCTCGAGAGAGCTATGTTAGTATCAAAAAGGACAGATCTATCTGGAAAAAGGCGGAATTGGCAACACTGACATGCAGTTAAAGGATATTCTCCCTCTCTCTGTCTCTCTGACTCCAAAGGTGTTAAGAGATGACAGATAAGAAGATTTGTTAATTTGTTTTGCATTTCACGTAAAGAGATGAAAACAGAAGATAACAAAACAGCTGATTGGGCGCACACACAGTCAGAAGAGACAGACAAACACAAAACAAAGAGAAAAATAAAACGTTAAAACATAAGCCCAAAAAAAAAAACAAAACCGTGGGACAGACTGAGAGAACAGAAATTGGAATTGAGCACAAAGCAGTGCAGTTTTTATTGCTGTTCCTTTATGGTTTGTTGCTATTTATATCATTGTTGTTGTTGGGCAGGTGAAAAACATGCAAAAATGCAAGTACATATTGTTTTTATGTATGCATGTCTAAGCATACATACATACACATAGGTATTTCTACTGTGTATGCGAGTGTTTGTGTGTATATTTGCATTTACACTTACCGCTGTCGCCAATTATAAGCAGCTTGAACATATGATCAAAGTGGCGTGCCATTTTTTTCGGAGCTACTGTTGCTTCTCTTCTTCTGCTGGATTGTTGTTGGTGTTGTTGTAATTTACAGTTAAACGGCGATGACGCTGGCGTTCAAGTTGAACAATGCAAAAAATTTGTGCAAAAAAATATGAAGTTTTCGTATATTGCTGCGGTTACTGCTTGTTGTTGTTGATGATGGTGGTCGTGTTGTTGTTGTTTGCCGTGCCTTGCTCCCATACACACACAGACACACCCACACACATTCACTGGCGTGTGCCTATCTCGTTCTCGCTCTCTCTGAGACTGCTTACGGCCGCCGCCGGTTGCTTAAATAATATGATAAACTGTTGTTGTACTTCTGACTGTCGCTGATGCTGCGGGTGTGTGTATGTGCGTGTGATAAGCTCCCTATTGTTATTAGCGTTGTTGTTGTCCGAAGAGTTTTGTAGTTTGTTACTTGTTATTTAATTCCCGGCTGTTGCTTTTGCATGTATTTTATCAGTGAATCGTTTGGGAAGAAGAAGGCGGCAAGGCATAAAACGAACGTCAGACAGAGAGGCCGAGTTGTTGTTTTTGTTAACTTTTCTGCTGCTGTTGTTGTTGTTGCTGCGTTGGAAGCACAGTGGAAGTTTTTCCTTAGAATGATAATATGTATGTTGATATATTGTCTTTGTTTTTGCTGTGCGTATTTAAAAATATTACAATTACAAACGTTATTAATGTCACACTGACAGCCAAAAGACAACGCACACGCACAATAAATTAGCAAATCGCCCTCTTCTTCTCACTTCTCTCTTTCCCTTTCTTGTTGCTTGCACAGAATGCCAGCCTCTTTGTTATTTAGGCGTCGTCGTTTCTTTTCACACTCACACATATGTATAATGCACTTTTCTGTTTCAATTATGATTTGGCTTACTTTGCACCTGCTCTGCTGACTGACTTCGATAACTTAATTAAAATCATAATCCTAAATTGTATTCATTATGAGTAAACTATTACTAACTAGACAGAGCTGTGTCGATTCGTTCTGAATAAGTTCAAGTGAACGGGCTAATAAAGTGAACTAATGAACTTATTCAGCAATTCATGAACTATATAGATCATTTCGTTCTATTGGTCGATTGTTCAGCAACGACTGAAATCCTTAAACTAATACGCGATTGTCATTCAATCTAAATAAAACCTTAAAATAAATTAAATTTTGAACAATTTGACTGATCTCATCAATGAAGGATTGAAATAGCTGAAGATAATCACCAATTCATCGTTCATCGTTCACTCAGTCCTTCAATTGAACTGGGTGAGTGAACAAAGTGAATGGCAGCTGGTGGCGCTAACAAGAAAAGATGGCGCCACCACCGATTTGATACCTAAATCGATAGATACTTTTTCCCTAATGATACCGTTTTGCACATAATATCGTTATCGATGCGTTGACTCGCGTTTGTTTACGAATTAGAGAGAGATGCTGTGAATCACACTGTTTGTTCTTGTCTTAATGATGTTGTTTTCAAATAATTAAATTGAATAAATGGATATGCAATAGATTTTTTATATTTGATGACATTTAGCACATTAAATATATTCACTCTCTTAAAGATAATTGAATAAACAGAAAAAACATATTCCTTATATGAGTATCATAATGTAACTTAAGTAAAATATTTTAATTTGTACATCCAATTGGTACTATCATTAAACAAAGAAACTATAGATACAATACTTTATAAATAGCCCTTCACTTGCTATCCCTACTTATCAAAAAGGTCGGGAACGAGCCCGTGTTCTTTTCGCTACACAGGATATATCCAGCTCCATATGTCGGGTCCATTTCCTCTGCCGTTCGTGTGAGTTTAACGGTCCTTTGTTCGCTTGCAGCATTCGAGGCGAAACGCAGGTTCGTCGTCGACTTATAATCACCGCTGGGCGCGGCTTATCTATATCGGTATCCACCTGCATCTCATCTCGCCTTCCTCCGATTGTTTTCCGTATTAATTTGGAACTAGACCGAATATGACGGCTCAAAGCTGCCGAAGACTTTGGAAACTGCTCCTTTTCATTTATATCTTTCATCTGCTGCACTCTATTAGGATTCAGCCTGGAGCTGGACCGAGCTCGACGACTCACAATTGCTGATGACTGTGGCAACTGCTCCTTCTTATTTATATCTTCCATCTGCTGCTCTGTATTAGGATTCAGTCTGGAGCTGGACCGAGCTCGACAACTCACAATTGCCGATGACTGTGGCAACTGCTCCTTCTTATTTATATCTTCCATCTGCTGCTCTCTATTAGGATTCAATCTGGAGCTGGACCGAGCTCGACGACTCACAGCTGCCGATGACTTTGGAAACTGCTCCTTCTCATTTATATCTTCCATCTGCTGCTCTGTATTAGGATTCAGTCTGGAGCTGGACCGAGCTCGACAACTCACAATTGCCGATGACTGTGGCAACTGCTCCTTCTTATTTATATCTTCCATCTGCTGCTCTCTATTAGGATTCAATCTGGAGCTGGACCGAGCTCGACGACTCACAGCTGCCGATGACTTTGGAAACTGCTCCTTCTCATTTATATCTTCCATCTGCTGCTCTGTATTAGGATTCAGTCTGGAGCTGGACCGAGCTCGACGACTCACAACTGCCGATGACTGCGGCAAATGCTCCTTCTTATTTATATCTTCCATCTGCCGCTCTGTATTAGGATTCAGTCTGGAGCTGGACCGAGCTCGACGACTCACAGCTGCCGACGACTGCGGCAAATGCTCCTTCTTATTTATATCTTCCATCTGCTGCTCTCTATTAGGATTCAATCTGGAGCTGGAACGAGCTCGACGACTCACAGCTGCCGATGACTTTGGAAACTGCTCCTTCTCATTTATATCTTCCATCTGCTGCTCTGTATTAGGATTCAGTCTGGAGCTGGACCGAGCTCGACGACTCACAGCTGCCGACGACTGCGGCAAATGCTCCTTCTTATTTATATCTTCCATCTGCTGCTCTCTATTAGGATTCAGTCTTGAGCTGGACCGAGCTCGATGACTCACAACTGCCGATGACTGTGGCAGCCGTTCCATCTCATTTCTATCTTCCATCTGCTGCTCTCTATTAGGATTCAGTTTGGAGCTGGACCGAGCTCGATGACTTACAACTGACGATGCCTGTGGCAACTGCTTCTTCCCATAATTTTCCTCATCGCTATCCAGTTGCTCCTTCTCCAGACTTTTACGACGCCGCAAAGCTACATTTGAAGCGATTAAGCGACGATTGTCAAAAGTATACACAGGCGGTGAAGTTTGACCGTTGCGCATGGAAAGCGGGCGGAGAGGTGTCATTGGTTTTTCCATTGATCCGGCAGACTCCAATCTTTTCTTTTTAAACATGCCAATAATAATATCTAAATCATCTTCAGAATCGGAGGGGATGTTCGGCTTAGGTGAGTTTCTAGTGCAAGGAATATTGTTGCGGATCGCTTCTTGGTTCGAAAAATAGTTTTCCAATTGATCCAGGGAGTCTTCTACATGACACGAGAGAGACATTTTTTCAATTGTCACGCAATCGTTACAGCAATAATCATCGGCATTGAATGTTGTGCATTTGGGATGCATTGGATTTCCGCCGCACAGATTGCAGTAATATAATAATTCCTTGATAGATTTGCGTTCAGGTTCAAGGCAAACGACGGCGGTGCATGTAGTTTCCACCTCCAGCTGGTCTGCAAAGGCATCTGTCAGCTCCCAAGAGGCATCGCTGTAAATCAGAGATTAGATTAGATAAAATGTTGATGGAGCTTTTAAACAGCAACTGAGTTCTCACCGGTCTGGCACACTTATGCCCCAGATGGCAACCAAACGGAATTTTTGACCATTATTGCACAGAGGACACTTGAAGAAATAACCCGCCGAGTTGGCATAAAGCTGCAGACAATCCTTGTGGTACCAGCCAGATTTGCAACACCTGCCATTAATATACTTGGTGCAACTGAAAGACTTGTTCTTTCCCATCAATCTGTCCATGCATATGGCACATTTCTCCTTTGACGTCGGTCGATGACTGTGCGCTTCAATGTGGTAATCACAGAAGGATTTGTATGAGCCTGTATATTGATTCTGTGCTAAGTTTTGAATGCCACAGTAGGTGTGAAACACTCTGCGGCAAGAGCTTTTACAGCAGCCAATGTTGGCTCCAGCCTTCCTGCAATAGCAGCATACCTAAAATAAAATGAATCGTGTTTATTTCAATGGAAATTCTGTTGATTTAAAACTTACCAACTTTTCAGTGCGTATTGCCTCGGTCCGAATGTCTTTTAGAAGAAAGCAACAAATACCACGGGTCTCGTCGCCTCTTTGCACCAGATTTGAGCTTAAATACTGTCGTTATATAAATAACAGATATCACTTAATTGTTGATGCACAAATACAAGAAGTTTTTAACTTACCAAACAGTTTTGATGGACAACAATGTCTTTGGAAGAGTGTACCTCACCGAGCGCTAGCTCATTTCTTTCGGCACTACGACATAACACACATTTCATCATGTTGGTTTTAAGTTTTTATCCGACTTGTCCGATTCTTTTATTGGCTCCAATAAATGTATAAATGTATTTCTTAATTATGTTGTTGAAAATGGCGGGAACGCCAACAGTACCAACACTTGTGTGTAATTTAGTGTTTACCGAACACAGTTTAGTGTTGGTCAGCAACTTACCGATATAAATAGTCGATAGTTATTCTTTTGAGCTGCCTTCAAGTTTGGTTGGCGGTTCTTTTGAATTACATATTATAAATTAATGATTTGTAATAGAAATTCAAAAATTCCAGAACGACATTCTCTTTGCAAGTCCTATTTTTAATATATATTTTAAATAATATTTGACACATTCCCCTTGAGATCTTGCTTTGAACCACTGTTCCCAAGTTGTCCCTGTTCCGGACAGATCTGTTCTGTTTTTAAGAACTTTAAACAATTTTTAAATTAAATGACTGATTGAATTATCTTCTGAATGTCCCTATGTTTTTTCCAGCTCTAGTCATTCATGTTTTTACTGAGTGACAGATAAATCATGACTCTATCATTCGAATTTTTATGATTTGCCATCACAGAGTGAATCCCACACTGTGAAAGCGAGTGATAACGAAATGATTTGAGTAACATGATTGTATAGTTTCGACACAACGTATAGTTTTAAACCGCAGCACAATTTCACAGTTTTAATTAACATGTAAGTGCATGGTTTCTATATTGACATCTGTTTGAATCTTTGTAAATATATTTAAGTCATACACATTATTATATATTCTTGGTACACACGCATACATTCGGTTGGATAATAAATTATTTGGACAGTTGCAGGCATACGAATGGCATGCGAGACAATTAAAATACAATACAATTTTGGTTATTACACAAATTCCATAGTAAAATACAATTAAGAACCATCATTTGATTGCCCTATCGACTTAAAAAGTATTAATTATTCTTTATGTATATTTATATATATATTATAACTAGATTTTAAACGTTTCCTTTCTACATTTAATTGCTAATTCTTAAACTCTATATATTGCGGTTTTGTGAAGAACAACGTATCGGTAAAACACAAAAACGAGATAGACTTTTATAAGTAGGAGTAGGAGCAAAAGCATTTCATCATCTGCTTAGATGCCTGCACGCTCCAGTGCACTTAACTGTGTGCCAAGACGTTCTTCCCTGGCCTTGCGCTCCGCGCTTATCTTCTTCGAGCTCTGATAGGTATTGAGAAAGGTCTGCACATCGATTTTGCCATTTAGAAAATGCTCGACATGACGGTCACAGTCAGCATCTGCATTTGATGCTGCAATTTGCAATAGTTCCTGCAAAGATAACAATTTATCAGACTAGAGAATTCCCTTCAATTTACTTCTTACCCTGATGTGCTGCGGTGCATATTCCTCCGATTTCTTCAAGTATTTCTTGTTCAGCTGATCACATTTTTCACCAAGCGATTTCAAAGCCGTATAGTCATCACTGAGTCGACGTTTTAGCTCCACAAGATGTGTGCCTTTGCTTTCGTTTTCGCCTGAAATTCGTAGATACAATTATTGAATAGTTCCTTACATATTTAACAAACTAATTTAAATTGATTAATTTAGTTTGTCAGTTAATTTTTTTAACTTACGCGATATGCTCTCGACTTGATTCATCATAGAATCGAGTTCCTCATTCAAATGCTGTACCACAGACATTTCCTCAATGAAATCATCAAAGAATTCAGGATCCCGATCGAGCTGCTTTAGCTCATCCAGTGACAGTGTTGATAAATTTGGCATGTTGTCATCCTCGACCTTAAGTTCATTGACGCCATTGTTGTCCTTATTGGTAAGTTGCTGTTGTTGTTGTTGCTGTTGCGTCTGCTGCGCAGTAGGCATTTTGCAGTCCGCCAGCAAAGCGCTTTAATATTATTCAGTCCCCACTATCTAAAAAAAAAGTTCAATAAGACAAAAATATTAGTAATGCCTAACTTAGTGACATATGCTGTGTGTGTGAGATGGTAATTTATGGCATACACTTACCTGGCACTTGCTAGCTCCAAAGATATTCGCATTAAGGCGTTGCTTGCAAAATTGTTAATCAAAGTTGGAGTTTTTCTTATTTGTAATGTTATGTTATAACAAAAACTACATTGCATTCTATGAAGCACCGTTTGTTTGACAATCAGAGTTGCCGCTTTGCCAAAGAATTAGAGATACCCCTGCCGATTTTTTTAATACAAAATCAAAAGTAAGTATATGATGAAGTGATTTTGCTTATCATTACTGCAGGAAAGCTAGATTGATTTACAACTGGTTGAATTGCGTTTAATTATCAACTTTTGCTTAACAAGAGCGCAGTCACCGCTAGTGCTTTATTAAAGAATCGATAGCATCGATAGCCCATCTCTAATGCCAAACAGCTGATTGCTGAATATTTTGTCATTATTTCTAATTTGAAGATCGCGTTGCCAAACTCTAGATTCAAAATATTTATATAATTAGTAAAAAATGGCCTTATTTGAAATGAAATGGCTGCGTCGCTTTGTGCGTCGACATACGAATCCGATTCCTGAGCATCGCGCCGATTTGTGGAAACGCCGTCTCAGCATTGGATACGCGATATTGGCCTGGCAGGCATTTGGCTTAGTGTGCTACATGGTTTACACTGGTCGCAACGATTGGGCCAAGTTTTACGGCTATAAGACGGAAGAGGAATTGGCGCTGTCGCCGGCACAACAATTTGCAAAGCACATCAAAGTGGAAGGAACTGGCAAAATTATACGCATATCGGGCTTCTCCAAAGTGGAGGAGGTACCTTTTGACTCGGGCAATGTGGAACGCGTGAAGAAGGATTAAGGCCTAAACATTATTTAGTTGGTAATTGAATTATAATTTTAATTTTTTTTGTGAATTGTTACAAAATAAATACTGTAAAAATACTGTATTTAGTTTTCTGTCTTACGTATTGGTTATTTTGGTGGCCACAGTATACGGTCACACTGGCCGCAAAGTCAAACAGAAACAGACGCCGCCGCAGCAAACACAAAAAGCAAAGCCAAGGCTGCTAACGTTCGTGCAGCAACGATAATAGCTAAAAAGTAAATAACAACAATTATATTTGCAAGAAATAAGTTTAATTCGTGCGTATGTGTGTGTGTATGTGTTAACAACAACAACTCTATTGAGGCTTAAATCATTGCTGGTGCCGTTGTTGGTGTTGTTGTTGCGTTGTGTGTAGGTCGCGGTGCATTTTGCCTAAAAATAAGACAACAACAAAAATAATAAGAACAGCAACAACAACACAGCATCTTCGGAATCTATTTAATGAATATTAATTGGCTATCAAGCGTGTGCAGTGCAGTCCAACTGGAAGTCGAGGTCACAGTGTCTGCCTCCTCATCTTCTGCCCCCTACCCTCTTGCTCTATCTTTGCTTCTTAGTGCGCTTAGTGATGACAGTGTATGTGTGAGAAATAACGGGACCAGCACCAACAGCAGCAGCAGACGAACGACAACAACAACAAATGGCATTTGTGCTGCTCTTGTCTAATTGGAATTTTTGTGTCAAAAGAAATGTTTAAAATACGCTCCAACTGCAAATAATGACTAATTAGTTGAATTTTTGTTGTTGTTGCAAGGCTTCCATTCGCGACACGCATACGAATTTCTAATGCAATTAACGTCGTTGCTGCAACAACAGCTGTGTGTATAAAAAAAAGCATATATAAGAATAATGTGCCTGTTTATTTTTTTACTTTTTTTTTTTAAATATGTATATTTGGTATTTATGTGCTCTCCTTTCTTTTTCTGCAGTTTCGCAGTGCAAAAAAAGAGTCAAGTGTTAAACAACGTCGCTGTCATCGTCGTCGTCTAACGGCATTTAAGTGTGTTGACAATCACAAAAACAAAGTCAAAGTGCAAGTGCTGCAAACACACAACACACACACGCATACAGATTCATAGATCATATGTGTGCATGTATTTGTTGCTATTGATTGTTGGTATCTCCTTCAACTGCATCTCTGTTGCGGGTAAGTTTAAAAACAATTGTGACCTCTCTCTCTATCTGCCCCTCTCTTTGTGCCTTTCTCTGTCTCTGGCTGGCGAAATTGAGTTTTTAGTTAATTAAAAACGCATTAATTATATAATTCGAGTGAAATTTTCGACTTCACTTTCTGCTTCTAAGCCCAGAGACAGTTACAACAACATCAACATAAAAACATTAATAAAGCAAAACGTAAATCATTAACAGCAACAACAACAACAATAATAACAACAACAAGATAAATGCATAAATTAGTTTAGAAATGCAACAATAACAAAAGTATAACAACAATAACTACAGCGATAACACCGACAAACGTTAGTTTCTATTTTTACATAGATGAAGAAATGAAAGAAGAGAAAGAAAAAAATGAAACCGTTTTCTAAAAATAATTTATCTTGTATTTTTTTTTTTTTGTATATATTTTTCTATTCGAGAAACGAAAGGAAAAAACGGACTATAATGGCTTTTAACAATCGAATAATAAAAAGCACGTTATACAAGCGCCGCGAAATGTTTAGCATATGGTAAGAAATGCGAACAAAGCGTGCGATAAAACACACAAACATAAACACACATGTCAACAAAGCATATTTCGTGCATGAAAACGGGACGGGACGGGATGGGGATACGATGGGACGGGAACGGGATCCAAAATGGATTTGCGAAAGGGGGGAATGTGATTGAGGGGAGCTTGGGGAATGGAATGGGGGTGGAGACATTGGAGTATATACAGTGTACCTCAGGAATCTGTGGGTGACAACGCATTTGGAATACACTACAGTGTCAAGATTTGATGTAAACAAAACATATACGAATCCCGGTAAAAGGATAACCACATTAAAAAGGAACAGAACAAATCTCTAAATGAACTATATTCCAAGAAAATTATATCATTATTTAAATTCGACTTTAGCTAAAATTGAAATGTATCCTCTTCTTTGGGCAATCGGATGTTTTTCAAAAACCTCAGCTTAAAATCGGATTTGTCCTAAAAAAGCACAGCGATATCGATAACATTGTATCTTTGGTACAAAAATATTGTGTTTCATTCAGAGATCACAAATAACAGTAAAGTTAACAAACTATTAATTTCTAGAAGGAATAATTTGTTTGCCTACTTTTTCATTATCTATAAAAGGTCCGAAACTACTATCTAAATAATATTTTAACGTAAAGTATAAAGAAACAATTTAAAATTAATAAGTACTTATCAATTATCAGATTGCACTTTATTGAAATATGAAATAACAGTTCTAACTTATTATCAATTATCAATAATCATTAGCCTAAAAGTAGGTGAAAGAGTTTCCTGCCAAGACCAAATGTGGTCAATGCCAATTTGTGGAATGGTGTTGCTTATCTATCGATCGCATTAATCGATAATCGATAGGTAGGTTCATCACACTCCTCTTCGTATGCATATGCCCCAAATTATAGCACATAGCATTGGCGCACCAAAGCGAAACAACCACACAAACAAACCGACAAACAGACAGACAAACGAACACAAGTGAATGCCCCTGTTGTGTTGTCAGTTTAGCTATTAAATAGCTAGATTTCGGCAGCTTTGAATATGGCAAAAACTACATGACTTCAAAAAATGCTATTACCTAGAAATATGGTTATTTCAATAAATGATTTGAATACTTTTTCAGATTGTCAATTAATGACTTTAATATTCATTTACTTCAAATAATTAACAAAAATAAACCATTCTAAATGAACATAATTTTTGTAACTTTGGAAAACTCTTAAACAAATATATTCTCTATAAAGTAAAATTAAGGTTAAATAAGAAACTTAATAATTAAAGTATTGCAATATTTGAATAAAGTAAAGATTTTCCTTAATTAAATTGTGCTATGGTAAATTCTGACACAGAAAAATGTTGCTTGGAATTATATTGTTTAATAATAGTTTAAAAGTGATTTCAGAATCTGACAAATATTGGAGTTCTTTCCATTCTTTAGACGATGTCGATCAAATAACGTTATTGTATTTGAATTATTAACTAGTTACACTATTAGCATATTATTTTAATCACTTTTGATAATTATTATTTTGTTAAGCTATTTCTAGCTATTTTAGCCCTTAACAAATCTGGCAACACTGTGCTCATGGTCTTGGTTATACATAGTTAAGTTTGTTGTATATTGTTTTCTTCTTTTTCTACTTTTTTAAATACTTATGTCATGCTCGCTGGTTAGCCGACTGTCTGAATAGTTAACTGCCCACTGGGCTTCTCAGGTGCCAGTACCGCAGCTGGTGCTGGGTACTTGGTACTGGGTACTGGATACTGGGTGCTAGGTGCCAGGCGTAATGCGATCCGTTAGTACCGCCCAGTGTGATCGAGAAACGGGGGGTGCAGTGGAGTGGGGGCAACTTGTGCGGTGGTTATCACGACGCCTCTGTGAGCAGCGATAACTGACGTTGTTTGTTTCAGATGGTCATAGACCTCAACGATGTCGACAAGCGAGCTGGCCAAAACCAAAACCAAAACCAAAACCTAAACAATAAACATAAAAAACAACAGCAGTAATAACTTGCAGGAAAGGCTTAAAGTGAGCGAACTTAACTGTGGGAGACCCTGTAAAAAAGCAAATATGCCACTAAAATTGTTTCTTGTATAACTTTCAAGTTTATTATGCAATCGTAATGAAATTTGGAGTACAGTTTGGAAATGTTTTATGTATCATATAGACGCATATCCGATATAGTATTGTGTGTTATTTCTTTTCAAAATTAAGATATTAAAATCAAGGATAAAAGGAATCTACATACCAAGGCTGGTATCTCTAGCTTTTATAGTCTCTCAGATCTAAGGCTATTGAATATATACACATTTGATATATATGTTTATGTATATACTTTATAGGGTCTGCCCGTTATGTAGAAGTTTTTTATTGACAACTTAATAGACCCTTTATTCTTTTGAAGTACAGAGTCTACCAACGATGACGACGTTTGTAGAAATAAAAATGCAGAAAACCGCAAATAACCGAAGCGCTTTGTGGCTTTTGCGGTTCCGGAACCCGCAACCACGACCACAACCGCTACCCTTCCCATCTCCTCCTCTCATTCTCGCTCACTTGCTATCTATCTGTCTCTATCTATTGGACGCTTGATAAGCACACGCACCAGAAGCTATCGCTGCTTAATAAGTAATACGGTCTCCGACCCCCGAACCACAGACGACAGCATCAGATGCTGTAAAAAAAATAAGTAAAAAAGTAGAGTTCAAGAAAAGCAATGAAAAGAGAGAGAGAGACATCAGAAGAACCCGAGTAATCTGCCGGGTGTTTTTACCTGAGGCGATTGTCGATTGACTTCTATCCGCTAAATGCTAAAGAATAAAGTAGAAAAGAATGAAGGAAAGAAAATGAAACTGAACTGTCATCTATTAAGGCATTCCAGCCAATGGCCGGACTGGACTCTTGGTTGATTGGCCTATCGCCTGGGAAAAGTTGAAAAAGACTTCCCATGGGTAAACCATCGGTAATCCAGACAAACACTGTGAAATCGATACATCAACGTGTCGTTCTGCATACATACAATTATTCTTTTCCTTTCTTAACTCTCTCTCTCCATCTCTCCTTGTCCCTTGATCTCTGAGAAGGCTGTGATTGATGTTCACATTCCAAATAAAAAAAAAATAGTAGTACCCATCAAACCCTAAGGATGATTCTTCCTAGCTGCGTTTGAATTCGATTAGTCAAAGCTACGATGAAAGGGAAAGGAAGTATATAATCGAATGAATTTTGATAACAACGAAATTGATAAGCATTGAGTTTAGTTAAAATTAAGAGAGCAAATCGTGATTAAGAAGACATCCCGCGTGTAAATCGGTTCAGTTTTTTTAAAGTTATAGTCGCATGAACTTAGGAACCTTCTTTGATACCAAATATTTCCGGTCCGAGTGACAATTGCTTTTTAGTACTATACGTTTTTCTAGTGACGCATCTTTTCGAATCAGATTACTATATCATACAAAACAATCGGATCTTTTGATTTAGAAGCAGTCTGCAAGTGTATTAAGATAAGAACAGTCAGCTTTTTCTTATTTTTGTTTAGTCTCTTTACTTTTGAGAACTAAAAGCAGATATAGTTAATTTTCTTTATCATTTGTGATAAGTTATTAATCGTTTATTTTGCTAAAAATTTAAATGCGGCATAAATGATGTTTTCAAGTGGATTCTGTAGATTCCGTTTCGATTTCAAAGTTAACGGCTGTGTAAGAGGAAAAACAGTGAACTGTTTAAAAAATTAATATGTTAACCTACCAGATGAAGTCAGATCTTCATTGATTGACCCCGCCATATCATTTGGAGTGTTGGAATTGATCTTGGCTATGAAATAAATCCATCAATTTCTTTAATTAATAATATTAGTCTTTAACTTACGATTGGACTGTTTTTTAATACTGTCATTGCTAGATCTATCATTTAAAGCACAATTGCTCCATAGCGTTGTCAGGGATGATCCAATATTTTCGAGAGCGGTCAACTTGTGTCCGCCCTCGAATATATCGCTTGTTTGCATATCAGCATCTATATCTTTTGTTTTATCTTCAACTACGGGCGAGCGTTTTAAATTACCGTTTAACATCTTCTTCAGGACTGACATAATTTAGAATTTAAAATTTGGTGTTAATATTAAAACTAAAATGAAAAAATACATTTAACTAAGTCGCCTGCTTTGTATGTTACAATCTTAAATTCCCAAATTTACCACACCTCGAGGCGGTAAACTCTGTTGAGTGCTGTAAAATGGCGTGTCAGTGTTGGTCAATGGGCTGAGAAATATCCCACGAACGGCATCTCATAGGAAATTATGCCAAACAAAATATACCGTGAACGGCATCTTACAGGAAATTCGACCAAAAAAATATCCCCATCTCAGGAAATTATTACAATATTATTATTATAAAATATTAGTAGTATTTTGGATCGTTTTATGTCAGTTAAATATTTACGCAGCATTTATTATTATTACTTAATTTGTTAAGCAAACATGCCACGCATGCGCTGTTGTCATAACATTTTGCTGTTGTTAACATGCGCGCGCGACCTTAGCAAACATTTTGCGATTGCAAACTCTGGTCACACAGTTCTCAGTCAGCTCGTTCAGAAAACGCGCGTCGCGTTCGCGTTTTGTTGTCAGTTTCTGTTTTTTTTTATTCGTGCGCGCTGTTGACGCTTATTTTTGTTTGTTTTTTTTCCTTTTTCTTCACTTGTACATACGTTCTAACTTATTTACACTCTGTTCGGTATGTTTCTACGTGTGTGTGTAAAAAGCAACATTGAGATGCAAAAAATAAAAGCTGTATAGAATACCTTTTACAGTTATTTGGTGCAAACAATCAAACGCGTGTGTGTGTGTGTATGTTTGTGTGAATACACATATCGAAAGCCAGAGCGGCATGTGTACGTGTCCCCCATATATGAGTACCTCTTTGAATCTGTGTATACGTGTGTGTGTGTTCAATTCACGGCTCAAGCTGCTTTTCTTCTTCTTGTGCTTCTGTTGTTGTTGTGTGTGAATTACACGCACGACATTCTTCAAGTGCTACTCTTTTTATTCAATTTACTCTCGTCAGTGAGTGTCACCGTGTTGTTGTTTTTGTTGCCGCAGCAACAGTTTTTATTTGTATTTAATTCAACACACGTATACACATACATACATGCATTTGTATGCAGGCGGATTTACGCTTGCATCCTGTTCGCTCTCTCTCTCTCGCTCTCTGTCCTCCTTCTGCAACATTCTAGAATAGTGTTGCAAAACGTGTGCTAAACATGCGCGCCTGTTCTTTGCAGATTCAATTAGCGTTCAAATGCAAAACGAGTTCACGAGCTCATTTTTCATTTCTTGGCAAGTAATTTGTAATTATCTTATGGAACAGTTATCGTACCGCAAACAACAGATAAACCTGGCCATGTCATAATACATGGCTATATATAATGTACTTATGACCCACGCACCTGATAAAAACTCAAATGTTTGCGTGTAATTAACGAAATTGCGACAGAAGAAAAATCTAAACTTTACGTGCATGATGTCATTTTATTTTTGTTTGTGTTTCAATTTAAATGTCGCTGTGCCGTCAAAAGTTGAAAGCCTTTAAAAGCCTTTAAACCAAATAAAACACACAAAATTTGCGTGTTTATCGTGTGGGCAGATTTTAGTTGAGATTTATCTTGAATAAGGTGACTCCCGAGCAGTGTCCACTGTGACGTCACAGCTGCTTATTTACTTAACGTCCATTTCAACTGAGAGTAATAATTATCCAAAATGAACCAAATAAATTCCATTTAAAAATATCGATCTTTTTATTTGGTAAATAAAAAGTATTTGCTGGCCTAGGTCTCTAAATATTACAAATTTACAATTTCAAAGTTTAAAGCTTTTTAAGACTGGGGATACTCAAAGATATTAGGAGTTTTAAACTGGTCCTGCCAAATTTAAAGTATTCTTAGAAAAATCGAACATTGGGTCGCATTTATTTGTTGCTTTCCACTTTGTAAAGAAATTGTAGAGAAATGATAATCACTGCTAAAGAATGTTTTCTTTGTTTCTACTTTGAACATTGTTGAATAGTATTTTTCAACTTGTTTGTGCTATGTATGTTATATCTTAACCTTAGATAATAATCTATTTTTAAATGCTATTGATACCTTTCGATCAACAGTAAATCAGCTTGTATTGTCTCGCTTTTAAAACTGTGACGTCATGCGCAGTAAGAGAGCGATCGTTCTTTGTTCAACCTGTTAAAGAGTTTAATCTTCACTGATTGTTACCACTGCGCCGGCCGGGCCATAAACGGAAAAGAAACGGCTTTTATGGTCAATATACATATGTACATAAATGTAGATACGTAAATGCTCTTCTACAGTATGTTCGTAGAGTACTTCCCCGTCGTCTTAATGCACATTTCTCAAGTTCTCAATTTGCTACATATGTATGAATGACAATGAGTAATCCACACGCGGACCACATGATGACAATCAAAAAAAATAATAGAACCACATGAATAAACACAGAGCAAAGTGCACATATATATGTAGATATATTTACAGAGATACATGGGAATGTACGTGCGTCTTTAAGCTTAAACCTGACGTTGCAATATCAGTTGACGTCGATTTGATGTTGTCCTTTGCATTTCAATTGCAAGTCAATCAAAAATCAAGTGGAAACACATTAAAATTCAAAGACACGCTTAGAAAAACAAAAACAAAGACTGTTACTTTCAAATCTTAACTATAGGTGGCGTTTAATGTTGTTTGGCAACGAAGAAAAAATTGGTTTTCAAATACAGATCCCCTTCAAAAAGAAAAAAGTACTTTGTTTATAATTTTGTGTAGTTTTCTTTTAGAATTTGAATGATTGTATTTGTTTTCTTAAATATTATTTACAAGAAACATTCACTAAAATTATCCTCTTAATTTTACCTAATTTATAATTAAATTGGTTTACTTAAATTAAATCATGTTGTTAAATTAAACAATAATTTTTTTAAAAAAAAAAGACCCAACGCTGCGCAGCATCTGTTAAAAACAACGACTCCACTCTGTTAAGTGAGGAGCAACTTATGCTCTCTCTCACTCTCATTCTGTACAATTCTCTCACACACAGACACGAACAAACAGGGCGGAATAACAACAACAATGCATGCGATTGTCAGAGCCGTCAACGACAACAACAACAACTATAACATAAACGAGTTTTTTTGTTTGGTTTATTTTGTTTTTGTTTGTTGGTCGATTGGTTGGTTGGCATGCAACAGACAGACGCGCGGTTTGTTTTATTAGCATCTGCTTTGAACTTTCATTCATCGTTTGGTCTCGCTCGCTAGTCGCTCTACGCCTTCTCCTTCTCCTTCTTCTTCTTCTACTTATTTCACTTGCAATTGCTGCAAATGAAAAATGGCTTGCAGAAATTTGACTTTCTCCCCTTTACACACATCTCCAATTGTCATCGATATCGAAAGTAATAAGCTAGAACATATTGAACAGAGTGTTTAAATACTGTTAAATCAAACTGTGATAACAATCATAAACAGCGATAACGATTAATTTATAAGAACGATTAAAACGATCAAAACGAACGACGCGACGTTGCAAATTCTTCAAGTGCAACGAATAAAATAACAAATCAAAAAAAAACTATAATAAATTCAATAAAAGTTGAATGTTAATGATTCACGTTTTGCCAAAACACCGACACCAACATCAACACCAACACAAACAACAAAGTTAACAATTGCACAAAATGATTAAATTAAAATCATTATTCCGCAGAGGACAAGGAACCTCGAGTTCTGCCTCCTCCAACAATTCATCGCACAAGCAGCAGCAACAGCATTCCAACAACAATCGACAAAAGTCACAGTCCAGCACATCCCTTAATACGGCGCATGAGCAACAACAGCAACAACAACAACAGCAGCAGCAACAACAACAGCAACAACAGCTAAACAACTCTGCAGCGCCAACAACAACTAAATTTTATTCAAATCACGACGCGACCTACGAACGAGGAGTCGATGTGGGTGACGAGGCAGCGTTGTTGCTGACATTACAACAGCAACAGTTGCAGCAACAGCAGCAGCAGCAACAGCAGCTGAGCAATACGCTGCCGCAAAAGAAATCCAAATTTAAAGGACAAAAGCAACCAAAGCAATTGCCGCAACAGCAACAGCAACAGCAGCCTCAACAACAGCAGCAACCTCAACTGATGACTTCTATTGCTGCTGTGCCAACACCCAACAACAGCAACACCAACACCAGCAGCAACAACAATAATAATAGCAACAATAGCGCATTGGCCGCATTGCAAGATGGCAGCGTTGCTGCCGCTGCCGCTGCTGATTTCTACCAGCAATTAGCAGCAGCAGCAACAACAACAGCAGCAAGTGCCAGCAGCAACAGTAGCAATAACGCATTTCCCGCTGCTGCAGCAGCCGTTGCTGTTGCCGCCGTTGCGGCAAGCAGTTATCAGCAACAGCAGCAGCATCAACAACAACAGCAGCAGCAACTCATCAACAACGAGCAACAACAACAACAACTGTTAGAGGTAAGCATAATAATAAATGCACATTTATGTAGTACAGCATATAAATATTTATAACTTTTCTTGACAATTGCAGGCTAACAACAAAATGCAGGAATTGCACACACAACTGGAGCGATTGGGACGCGAGCAACTGTTGCTGGAGACGCGTATCACAGAGCTGCTGCCATACCAAAGCGAGGTGACCAAACTGAAGGGTGATCTGCTCAAGATGCAGGTAAAAACCACTCATCAATCAATCAGTCAATCAATCAATCAATCAGTCTAGTTAGTCAGTTAACCACAAAAGCTGTCAATTGTCGTCTAACAATTGTCTTATTATTGTTTTTGCTCACTGCAATTGTTGTTTGTTGTTGTCGTTGTTGTTGTTGTCATTGTTGTTGTTATTGCTGTGGTTGTTGCTGTTGTCGATGCTGTTATTGTTGTTGCTGCTGTCGAACTGGGGGCGTTGCGCTTCGTTACTTTAGCCAATTTATTATTGATATTCAATATGTTCTTATATGCTATGTGAAATGAAAAAAATATGTTACAAATTGCGCTCCTTTAATTGAAATTGTCGCTCAACGACCACCTCAACACTGTTCGCTAAAAGTAAGCAGACAAGCTGACTGAATTGCATTTTCATAAAAAAATTAATACAATCAAGATCCAAAAGTATCAAATAACTATCTAAATGATATTTTAACATAAAATTGAAAGAAATCAAAGACCTGTTATAATTTATGTTTGCAGCCAGTAAAACGAGAGAACATTAGTAAAAGCTTTATATTCTGTAAACTTAATAAAAGTATAAATAAAATATATGTATTACAATTTTAAATTTGATGACATTAAGAACAAAATCGATTTATAAATGATCAAAAGTCTTTCACAGAATTTCCATGTTAAGACTGAATAAATAGAAAATATATCAAGAAATTAAAAACATTTAGAAAAACCTAATAATATAACGTATCAATATTTAAAAAACAGAAAATTTGTGAGTTAAATTTGTGAGTTTTAGCGACCTTTTTAATTGTTTATATTTATTTAAATGTGATTTATATATTGTGAAATTACAAATATTAAGTAAAAACTTGATGAAAACTCTATTACAATTGAAGAAATAGAAAATAAATGAAAAGATAATCAATATTTTGATTTCCATTCACAAATTGATGGATTGATTTTGACATTAATGTCGCATACAATTAGCGCTCAGTGTTGTCTTTTTGCGTCGTGAGCAACAACAACAACAACAACAACAACAACAACAACAACAACAACAACAACAATACCAAAGACATCAAGTAGAGTATAGAATAAAGAATGTGCTCACCTGAAATGTTCTCTCGTTTTTTTTTTTTGTACTTACAGAATCAACAGGAGAAAACTCAAATGGAAATTGGCAATCTAAAATATGAAAATGAATCTTTGCGCAATCGTTTGCGGGACGTTGTTAATTCGCCATTGTCGGACGCGGAGAAGCATCAGATTATCCAAGACTCACAGCGTTTGCATAGCTCAGCACCAGCCTCCATAGCATTGCCTAGTGTGAGTATTATTTAATTGTATATACCCTTAAAGAATATACCCTACAATTGTAAATGTAATTTCTTATAGACAAGCGAAGCGCCCAACGATGGAACACCTTGCCTCACACCGGACTGGGACAAGCACTCGTCATCTAGTGAGATTTCAGTAGCTTGTCTGCAGGATAAGATCATACAAATGGAGGAAACACACTATTCCACCAATGAGGAGCTACAGGCGACGCTACAGGAACTCGCCGATCTGCAGACACAACTGAGCGATACCCAAACAGAGAACGAGCGTCTGGCCGAGGAAAAGGATGTGCTCTTTCAATCGCTTTGCCGTCAAACTGAGAAGCTCAACGAGTCTCGAACTCAGATAACCACGTTGCAGGAACTCCTGTTAAGGGACACAAAGCAAGCTGCTGAAATATCGACATCAGAGCGTGAAAAGAAGCTGCTTGATCTGATACAGACATCGCAAGAGGAGCGCGAGACGTTGCTACTTAAGCAGGAGGAACTTAATGCCGAGCTGGCCGAGCTGCGTCAATCAAGGGACAGTGTTCAACTGGAGCAGCAACGTCAGCGGGAAAGAAACGCATTGCTTGACTCACAACTGGACGCGGCCAATGCAGAGCGTAAGCAGAGCGAAGCGCAACTGTCGTTGGCCAAGGATGAGATCTCACAGCATGCGATTGAGATTAGCAGGCTGAGCACATTGCTCGAGAATGCACGCTCCAAGATTGAGGAACTTGAAGCGGATTTATCGCGTGGCGACAAGACCGATCTAAGTGATGTCCTCGATGCGGCGCGTCGCGAAAAGGATGCCCTGGAGGAGCGTTTAGCCGAGTTGCAGGATCAATGGTCGCGAAGTCAAGCGGAATTAAGGAGATTACGCGAACAGCTTTCCGGACTCACCGAGGAATGCAAGGTGGCCAAGAACAATGCCAAGTGTGCTGTATCGCATCTTGAGTTTCGACTGGAGCAATTGCAATGCGACAAGGATAAAATAGCTGGCGATTGCCAGACGCTGGAGGAGCGCGTTGCCGAGCTGCAGGTGCAATGTAAATGCCACCAGGAGGACAAGGTGCAGTTGCAGCAGCTGCTCAGTGAAACACAACGACATTTGGGCGATTTGCAGCTGCAGCTAAGCGACAGCGAATCCCGTCTGGATAAGGAAACACAGCTGCGAAAACGCGAGGCAGATGAATGGCAACAGTTTCAGGCCGATCTCCTAATGACTGTGCGTGTTGCCAATGATTTCAAGACTGAAGCGCTCAGCGCACGAGAGCAGCTGGTGCTCGACAACAAGACGCAAAAGGAGAAAATTCGATTGCTCGAACAGCAGCTGGAGAAGTTAAACAAGCAACGTGAGTGTCTCTAAATTACTTTTGATCCATTGATAGATCTTTCAACATTTTATCATTTCATTACACAGAACTGCAACAGACGGAAACACAGCAATCCGTGCTGTCCACTGTGCAACAGGAGATGGCCTCAAGGCGCAGCAAGCTCAGCTTCAGTCGGCAGGACTCACGCCTCTCCGTTAAAACGCTTATCGAGAGCATCGAAAATAACAAGCAGGTAAGTTGTAAATACTATAAAAGAGTATACAAATTCAACTATTTTATCTCTTTTTAATTTCAACAGCAGGGTAAAACGGATGAGACTGAATCCCATTACAGTTCCACGTCCAGTTTGAACAGTGGTACTCCCGAATCGGGCAACACACCCATTATACTGCCCGTGTCCAGTGACTGGCACGAGAACGTGAGTATAAGGAAATAAACTTTGGATTAAGTAATAGAAAATGATAAAAATATGTAGAGTATAAAAAAAGTAGCAGACTTTATAAAAATAGTAGTAGAATGTTGAAAATAGTAGCATAAATTATACAAATAGTATCAGTAGTAATAAACATAGTAATAGAAATAGTAGTAGAAATGATAGACATGGTAAATTTAAATTAATAACATTTGTAAGCGACATTAAAGGCCGTTTTCCCATCTTGTTGATAAGCTTACAGATTAGATAAACTTACCGATAAGAGAACCAAATCTTAAGTTTATCTAACTTGTAAGGGAAGGGTATCAGCAAGATGAGAAAACGGCCCTCAATATCTAAAATATTGTTTTACTCAACTTATTTTTATTTATCATAATCTTGCAGCTTCGTTTGCCCGTGCTGCAGAGCAGCAATCTGCATGTGAATGTCAACAATGCGGCAACAGTTGATGCTGCTGGTGCAGTGACAACACCGCCTGCAGGAACAACAGCAACAGCTAATACAACCAAAGCAACACAACAGCCACAGTTGCAGCTGCAGCAGCAACTGTCGCAACAGTCAACGACAAGTGCGTCATCATCTTCGCAGCTCTCTACACCAAACACGCCCAGCTTGCAACAGCAACAGCCGCCCAGTCTGACAACGCCAGGACAATCACCCAGCAGTGCCCTTGTGGGTAGTCTTAGTTTTGGCAATGTCTCAAAATCCTTCCTCAGCGGTAAGCACCACTAACTTTCTCTACATTTCGATATAAACTATATTAACTATTGATATCATATGTAGGTGAGCGCAAGGATCCGCTCAATATGCTGGCCAAAAATGGTGGCTCGAAGCGAAATGCGCTGCTGAAGTGGTGCCAAAATAAGACCGTTGGCTATCGCAACATTGACATCACCAATTTTAGCTCATCGTGGAACGATGGGCTTGCATTCTGCGCCATTCTACATTCCTATCTTCCGGATCGCATACCCTACGATACGCTCAGTCCGGCCAACAAGCGTCGTAACTTTTCACTTGCCTTTGCCGCCGCCGAATCTGTGGGCATTGGCACCACTCTGGTGAGTCTCTCGCCCCATTTAAATTCTTATCGTCATTTCTATAACGATTATTTTGTTGTTGTTGTTGTATACTTGCAGAATATCAATGATATGTGTCAAATTGAGAGACCCGACTGGACACAGGTCATGTCCTATGTAACTGCTATCTACAAGTACTTTGAGACGTAGACCCGCAATCGCAACAGCTGCAGAACTGAACCTGAAGCGGATGCACACCTTTTGTATATGTATTCTCTCCTCTACACATCATATTCTCTAATTCTCTTTTCCGGGCAACTATTTATTACCCCAACCTACTCGTATTAACGCAGCAATACTTTTTTGGCACGAGTCTTGGCCAAGACAAAGAAGATTTTTAACCCTAGATTGTATTGAGTATTTTTTTTTTTTGTTTTTTGTTCTCTTTTTACTGTGCAACTTCGCCTACTCATAAATATATTTAGTTGTAAAAATCGATATGTATTTTCAGGTTTATTCAATGCATATTATCAATTTGAACGCTGATTTAAGAGTTTATTTTATATACATAGACCTAGAGAAAGCAAATGGTCGATTAGCTTTAGCATATTTATTATAAAACAAAACAAAACAAAAACGAAAACAATAATGATTATCTTTATTTATACACAACAAACTATTTTTATATTCTATTCTAAAAATATTATAAACAAAATAAATGGAATCATTAAAAACTTCATGTTTAAAATCATTAAGTGCAATTTATTATCTCTGTGAAAGAAGGATATGGCTTGGAGCCGGAACTATGGCTTGTAGCATACTTTTAGGCATAATAAAATAAGTCGAAGTTCCTGCTCCGAGCCATGGATGGCGACACTTAAAAATATAGTTTCGACAGCGAACCATGGATGGCGCCACTTTTCAGCGAAGCGTTTTTAGAAAAACCGTTATATCTCCGTCAGCTAGAGCTTATTTTCTTCAAAGGATAACGCATTTTATTAGTTTTTTGCTCATAGCTTGACCATATCCTGCAGGATCTAAAATTTTTTGATGCCGATCGAAAGATTTCGTCCTTGCGAATCGAACGAGACATGTCCTGTCAAAATCCTGCAGGATATGGCGGAGTAAGAGCAAAAAAACGTTAAAGGACATCGTATTCAAACAGAAAACCCGCCATATCTCCGTCATTTAAAGGACGATTTTGATGTCCTTTGGCATACACACTGTCCTTGCTCTCCTTCATCGGAATATGTCATCAAAAGGACGAAAGTCCTTGAAACAGCCAAATTAGCTCGTTTAGAGATCATGCAACTTTGCGATATCCTTGCCGTATCCTGGCGAGTCCTATGTCAAAAAAAGCGCTTCAATCAGGACTAGCGACTGACCAAAGGACATTAAAATAATCCTTAAAATGGCGGAGATATAACGGTTTTTCTAAAAAACGCTTCGCTGAAAAGTGGCGCCATCCATGGTTCGGAGCAGGAACTATGGCTAATTTTAATTCAGCATACTTTTAGGAAAAATAAAATAAAATTTTATTAGTTTTTTGCTCATAGCTTGACCATATCCTGCAGGATCTAAAATTTTTTGATGCTGATCGATAGATTTCGTCCTTGCGAATCGAACGAGACATGTCCTGTCCAAATCCTGCAGGATATGGCGGAGTAAGAGCAAAAAACTTTAAAGGACATCATATTCAAACAGAAAACCCGCCATATTCTGCCATTTAAAGGACGATTTTGATGTCCTTTGGCATACACACTGTCCTTGCTCCCCCTTTATCGGAATATGTCATCAAAAGGACGAAAGTCCTTGAAACAGCGAAATTAGCATGTTCAGAGATCATGCAACTTTGCTATATCCTTGCCGTATCCTGGCGAGTCCTATGTCAAAAAAAGCGCCTCAATCAGGACTAGCAACTGACCAAAGGACATCAAAATAATCCTAAAAATGGCGGAGATATAACGGTTTTTCTAAAAAACGCTTCGCTAAAAAGTGGCGCCATCCATGGTCCGTTGTCGAAACTATATTTTTAAGTGGCGCCATTCATGGTTCGGAGCCGGAACTATGGCTTGTAGCATACTTTTAGGCAAAATAAAATAAGTCGTAGTTCCGGCTAAAATAAAATAGGCTAAAATATAAAATAGAATCAGATTTGAAGAGTTGTTTTATACTATTTATGACATAAGAAGTTGATTTTAAAGTAAAGCAAGAGATTTTAAAATTTTGTAAATACATAACTTATTTTGTAAAATTCAATTCAATATCGAAAATATTGCATATGTTGTTTGAATTTAGACTTTAAATCTTAAAGAAAAAGAAGTTCCGCTTGATAATCGGCTTGGGAATTTTAAACTTATAGTGATCTGAACCCTTCAAACACCTTGTACCCTGTTAGGGTCTGAAAACTTTTAAAAGCGGTATTTCTGCAAATGCATTTGATTTGCTTCAAATTTGGTTTCATTTTAGGCACTGATTTGAGGGTATAAGATATTATAGGATATCTGAGGTTTGTATATATTTTGAAAAATAATAAATATTTTATTTTTGATATTTTATTGAAAATGCTTATATTTATTGTTGTGTGCATATTTTCATAATCATATATAATTATTTTATATTGCAAAGCTCTATGAAAATGAATTAAAAGTACCCAGCTCCTTTTATTCAACTTCATTAGGGTGTCGGGTCATAAAAGGTTCATTGTAAAGTTCATAATTTTGATGATAATGAGATACCTGGTTTCACGCCTCGTCCGTTTACAATTTGTATTCATAATGAAATAGGCGCAGTGGAATATTTTCATACCGTGCCACATAAAAGCGAATTAAAAAAGGTTTACACATTTCTTAATCAAAAATTTAAGGTTGCTTATTAAACAGATCAATCTTGTCCGCAACATAAGCATTTCTGCCGACAGATAAGCCCAGTTAGTAACGCCCACTCCTACTCCCACTCCCACTCCAACTCCCACTCCAACTCCCCACTCTCTATCCGCTTCGTGTCTGCCATTTGCCAGACCACAAGGAAAATGCTTAAGTTGAATGAATTTTAAGCAAGAACCCAACCCCGAACCCAACTCCGAACCCAAAGTACAAAGTGAATTCAAGTGAATTATACGTTGAACAAACGGAACAAAAGAAAATGGCGCTCTTTAAATATGATACTAAAATTTCCTTTTGTGCCGACTGAAATTTCCCAAGGATACGCACACACATACATGCACAGGATAGATACAGAAGTTTGTGGCAGAAAGAGATGCCGCACATGCTGCACAGTGGGCGGGATTCCATTCACGATGATGGCGCCCACAACGGGGGGGCGTGCGGCCTGCGGCATTTAATTAAGTGCTAAAACTTGCGAGCAACCCCCTGAATGTGGAATGGAGAAGGGAAGTAGAGTGAAGGAAAAGGGGAAGGCGATGCCAGTGCACTCACTGGGCTGGACGACGCGGAGAACTGCCTGCGATTTTTTAAAATTAAAACAAGCCGATGATTGATGTACTCGAGGCTAATAAGTGTCGGCAAGTTTGTTGCTGCCACATTTTGAAGTCTGTGCAGCAAGTTAAGCCGCACTGAGCGAGAAAGAGACAGAGAGAGAAGGAGAGAGAGAAAGAGTAACTAAATCAAATGTCCTTTTATAGGATTGGTTTAAACAAGACCAATGTTTGAATACTTAAACCAGACAAATTTAGCAGATTCAATGTAACTTATGTATTTCTAACATCTTTCAATAATAATATTATTCCTTTAATTTCTTTACGTTTCTAAATTGTTTATTAATAAGGTATATGTAAACAAGTTAGTTATTGTTATGTTGCACATATAGTAAATATATCACTCAAGTAAATGAACTTAAAAATAAATACAAAAATGATACTCAATTGCAATCAATAAAATAATTTCAGAACAAAATCTGCTACCAAATTTTAGAGGCAATAAATCTGTAAATATCTTTTACTGCATTGTTGAGCTACAACTTTATGACAAATTTAAATAAGTTCAAAAATAAACAGATATCAGATCTATTTGGAATCAAGAGAAAGTTAAATTGATATCATTAAAGACTTCATTTATCTATTTAACGTCAACTAAATACAGTGAATAATTAAGTTAAAATTTGAAAATAAAATATAAATTGACAATTAAATTTATAAAATTAAGAATATCACAACAAAAGCCAACTGCACAAAAGATTAAGATGTTAATAAACTATATCACAAGTACTAAATGCCAAACCTTTAAGTATCTTTGAGATAAATGTGGTGAAATGCTTAAGATATACCTATAAGATACATATGTACAGAGTTAATTGTACGCCTTAAATTAAATGAAATTCTATGTGAAATTAATGAAATTACCCGTTAACATATTTCTGAACTCGTTTTATCAGCTGTTTGCGATTTCAACTGATTGTCCTTTTGATCAAATGTTGATCTGAAAGTCCGTAAATCTGCTCATCGCTGTCCACGGCACGAATAAGCTAAGCTTCAGGTAGTACCAGGCTCTTGTTTAACTTTCTCCTCCTTCTCCTCTCGAGCAACCACTGCGATAAACCGGACAAAGAGACGCTGTCAATTAAGAGATTACCCTTCTGCTGGGTGGAGTTGAGTAGCAAGAATGAAAGTAAGTGTATCTTTTAATGTGTGGCACATGTCGTGGCATTAAACAAATGCTGACGCATCATTTGTTGACCAGTGGACAAACTGGATAGCTGGCTAGTTCGGCCAGTTGACCAGTTGGCCAGTTTGGGATGTCGAGTCCGGTGAAATAAAAGAAATGCCAAGTCATAAATCACGAAATCGACAAATAAATTTCAATGTGGTAACATTTTAATATACAAAATAGTGAGGACAAGAGACAATGCACCTAACACGCTGCAACTATAAATATATTATCTATAGTTTCCACTTAACTGCACAACGGTGGCACTTACCGGACGACGCTCGACATGCTTTCATTCAGTGGTTTGTTGGGTGGTTCACTTACATCACTCCACTGTGGGGCGTAAATCATAACGGCATCATATAATAGCTAATGTGCACTCATAAATGGATAAGCGCCATGCCATATGCTTTTGGCCAGTGGGTCGAAGGGTCGATGGTTCGGTCGGTGGTTCAGTGGCTCAGTGGCTCAGTGCTTGTCTCAATTGTGGCTAAAATCATTTTGTGTGTGCGTGTCATTTCTTACTTATATGGGGCGCTGTCATTTATGGGTCATTTGCTCAATCAAACTTCTGTATAATGGTATCTACTATATAAGCAATGCGCCTCTAAAAATGCAATCTATTGCTCTCTCTTTCAGGCTTTCTTATGCACATCAGGACATTAAGATGGGATTGATCCTCTAGAACGCCGATGGAAGCGTCAAACTGTCGTACTTTGGATCTTATGCGCAGGATATTCTAGGACACACTTTTGTCTTTCCTCTGATTTCATCTGGAATTCGGATACAAAATTTAATTTTTATATTATCCTTTCTATAAACTCCATTTACGTATTATCTCCTAAATACCTTATCATAATATGTAAAATATAATCTTCTTTAACTAATTTTCCAAGTGTGCCTCTCATTTGTATAGCTATTATGTATATCGTATTTTTAAGCTTCACATTATAATAACAATAACAACATTTGGAATTAAATGAAACATATTCTAGAATTGTCGACTGTAAAACCAAAGATTAAGAAATAATTTCTCCTCTTTTAGGCATTCTACTTGGTATAAAGTGTTCCTTAAATATAAATAAGCTAACTGATAAATGGAAAATAAATCTATTTCTATAAAATATATAATTTTTGTAATGTCTTTTAATTGATTTGTGAAAAGGTTCAAGGTAGGATACATTAATAATTCCCTTGAGTCAAATTAAATTTGACGCGTATTTACTTTCTTATTGTACTCAATCAGAATTAGTAATAAAAAGGACTAAAGTCTTTGAAACTGCCAAGTCACAAGGAATTTTTTACATAGAAAAAATATTGTCTCATCCAGGACCACAAGCTGGCCAAAGGATATCGTTGTAGTTTCCGAGATAATATGGATTTTCTGTTTTCGCCCTGTTTCCAAACGACATGAGACTGAAATCTTAAATGTGGAGGATTCGCTTTCCTCCTTACAAATATAACGAGACATGTCCTGTCAAAATGCGCAAGGATATGGCTGATCTGGAGCCTATTTTCAAAAATTTTTCTGAAAACAGAAAATTCTCCGCCACTGCCAATAAAAAACGCATTATTATTTCAAATGAGATAATGATAATCTTTCTTAAAATCCTATCTTTATGGAGTAATATTGGATCTATGCTAATTTTACTAATTTTACAGTTTGTGAATATGAATCAATATGATATAAAATAATGTAGTAGTTTTGTTGCTTACGAGATGTTTTCGCCAATATCCTAAGCGAGGTCATAAAATATTCAAAATCTGTAAAATAAATATAGATTGATAAATATATATTGATAAAGCACAGTTTCCAATTACATTGCCAATGAGAATCTTACTTAAGATTAAGATTACATTTTGAATTATTATAATACCTTTGTTTTATCATAGAATAAAACTTAAATTCTTCAATATTAATCTGTTATACCTTTTTTGTAGCTACTTTGTTGGGCTGAAAAATCAAAAAATAGTCACACAATTACCAGACGAACAGAAATAAGCTGCAACTGAAACTTAATTCGGACATATTTTGCTGATTCAAGAATTCATAAATGCAATTATCTCCACACACACCATTAATATCATAATCAATTAATTGGATTTATTTATGAATACGATTCTCTAACTGTTTCAACATTTATCTGTTAACTATCTATTCTTATAGAAAGTAATTTAATAATCCTTATATTATTTTGTGTCCTTTATACACAAAAATATTGCGTTTAACAACAGCTCTGATACATAATTAAATTAAATGTACTGTAATATGTGCACTTGTTCCAGTTTTGTTACTAAGACCACACACATACTCACCCACTTTGTAGCAGATAGATGGAAGATGGAAGTTGACTTCCTGTCATAGTTGAATGTTAATTTTTAGATCAGCGACCCCTTTTGGACAAGACGGAAAAGTTGGAAAAGTCTTAGCATTTCCGATTGCGTCTCTGAGCAAATCCTGTTTACTGCCTGTCAACTTATAAACAGTTTTCCATAATAAAGAGCAACTTTCTGCGGCGGAAACAAGCCAGAGACTTTATAAATATAAAAAAAACTCAAAACTCGGAAAAGAAAAACTACAGAAAAAATGAAAAAGGATTATAATCATGTAATAGAAAATCGAAGAGCAACAGACAAAGATCGAATGAGCTGGGTAACATTTCCGGTTCGAACATGAGGAGAGACCGACTCAAAAAACCAAAAAACCGAAAAAAAAAAGAGCTGAGATGATGAAACAAAATGACCAAGGGCCAAGACAATGTTGATTTCAGTGGCATGACGCGGCTGCTTCCATATCACTTCCTCTCTAAACTGGACTGGATGCTGGGCACAAAGAGCTTTATGATTTTCCGGTCAATACAATTGACAACGGGGCTGCATTGCATCCTTACAAATCAACAAGCATGACACATTGCTCATGCTACACTGCCATTGTAGTTGTTGTTATTAGAGTGTTGTTCTTGTTGTTGTTGTTGTTGTTGTTGCTGAGGCAGCACTAAAAAAGAAAGAGCAGCAAACAACTCTCAGTGCATTGACAATGAGTGAGTGTTTGAATTGGCTTCATTCTTTATTCTTCATCTTCCTCTCCATCTTTTATGTTCTCATTCCGATTCCCATTCGCATTGAATGGAATCTGAACAAGCCGATTTCATCTGGGATATAGTTGAGATAATGATCAATAAATTTTCATTTCAAGTTCCCTGTTGATTGCACCAATTTGTTGGCCAAATACTTGAGATTATTTAGAAATTTCTTTAAGGACTTTAATAACTGCAGTTCATATTGCACAATCAGTTTAAGGACTCTTTTAGCTGCATTTGTTAGGGAATTTTCTTTTAAAATAAATGAAAACTTAATTCATATCTAGTCTAATTTACATCTTTCTTAAATAATGTTCCAGATGTTTAGAACCTTCTAAACTAAGGGATTAACACACTTAAATTTACATATATGAAAAATTAAAATATATTTTTACCATAATGTGATAATAGAAGAATATTTTTAAAATTCGATATTACTTTTATCCAGCTCCATTGATAAATTTCGATAGTTACTCAAGGCTCAATAAAATCCAAGGAAGATTCCGATCTATAAAATCATTATTTTCAATGAAGTACTTTAAATTTTAATACTTCTAGATTAAGTCAAAGATCTTAGTACTAAAATATTTGAATCTCATATCTGTCACCCTGTGGATTCAGTAAACTCAATGGTCGAGCAATATGTCAAAGGGATAACCAAGGATTCATGAATCTTGCTGGCCAAACAATGTGTCAGCTAATACGCATCGCATCAGGCTAAATACACTATACTAATAAACATATAAAATATATGTATGTCCATGTTTGCCAACTCCAATCACTTGATCTGTTCCGGCTATGTTGTCAATTCTCTTCCTCATCTGACCTATCTTCCTCTTGGTTCTTTCTGCTTATCATGTTCGTTCCCTTGTCCATTTTCCACTTGCTTGCTTTGATTTGCACGCATGAGCTGCTCATGAATGTCCCAAAACGCTTTTGCCAATGTTCCTGCCAATGTTTATTTTGTCCAGTTACACCCTCTAGCTGAAGAAGTGGGCGGTGGGTGAGTGGGTGAAATAGAACTCGGGGGAGGGGGGAAACACCCTTGTGCCTAACCAGATTTCAATTTGTGCACACGATTGCCAAAGGAGGAAAGTGTT
This sequence comes from Drosophila neotestacea, assembly GCA_035044365.1. Lineage (NCBI taxonomy): Eukaryota > Metazoa > Arthropoda > Insecta > Diptera > Drosophilidae > Drosophila > Drosophila neotestacea. The sequence goes on from JAWNMD010000799.1 coordinate 2,046,757, forward strand.
TATGAGATTTCTTCAGCGGGACGTGTTGCTAAATGGCTGGGATTGTAAACGGGATGACTGCCTGGAGATTTGAGTTCCTTTTATTGTCTTCTTATTGTGTGTGCATGCCCAGTGCGTGTGTGTGTGTGTGTGTGTTGGGTTAACACCCTCATAGAGCTGGCTGTTGTTGCTATTTTTGATGTAATGTGACATGATGGCTTCATCAAAAGCGCATTAAAAACAAAGCGTGTAAATTGCGCCAAGTAAATAGAACAACAAACAATGCAAACACAAGGGAAACTTAATTTGTTTGCCAAAAGCTAAAATAATTTCCCATCTCTAACTTTAATTTCAACTCCAAGTTCAATTCGGTTTATTCCTGTTCAGCTCATAAATTTAGTCAATTTTCCATAATTCAAAGCGCTGACTTTTGGCAAATGATTTACACAAATTGTAAGATATACGATTCCAAATAATTACGAGAACAGCACTGAGCACAGAGCACAGAGCACAGAGATAAAAGTACATATAATATAATAAAAAGAAAAGGATCCCAAAGTAAAAGCAAACAAGAAGCCTAACCGGGCATGGAATTATTACAGGCCAATGCACTTTACAAGTGTCCTGGCCAAAATAACAGCAGCAAAAAGCCAAATCAAGGCAGCAGCAAAAAGGATTCAGGCCATTAAGTTCCGGAAGTGTGTTGATAACCAGACAACAAGCAACAAATACAAATGCAAATACTTGTCTAGCGGGCAGGAGACCGCAACTCCGACTACCACAGGACTACCACAAGGATAACTGTCCTGCCAACTGTCCTGAATCCTGACTGCGAATACATTGCAGTAATTGGTGGCTGTCAACAGATCGCGGGTCCGACAACAACTTTCTGCATATACATATGCTAAGCGAAGAAAGAAAGTCTGGCTAAACTTTTAGCTCGTTCAAATGAATTTTTCTTATGGGTCGTTCAATTGCCCAACGAATCACACCGACATAACGAGTACCCTGCACTTGAACAGCCTTTTGTAATCAGTTTGCAAATGGTCTAAGCTCTCTCAGCCTATTTTGTGTTATGTCTTTAAAGGGAAGGAAATTATTTTAGAGAAACATTATTAATAAATTTACTAAGTATGGTTTTAAACTATTTATGGTAATTAATATTATTGAAATAGGCTTACATAAACAATTTTATACTATTCAAAATGTATGAAAGAATTTACTATGTACATTCAAATTTCTGTAAATTATTTATGGTCATTTATATTATGAATTATTATTTAATGAATCACTTATTAAACTTATATTTATTGATTAAAGAATTACTATTGACAAGCAAAATTTTAAATATTTGTTATATTAAATTTAGCTTAAATAATAGTTATTACCTTACAAAATATTCAATTTATTAATTAAACAGATTTTGACTTTCAAAATCATTGATTGTATGTAATTAAATAATTTAATATAATAGTGAATATAAAAGTTTTTTTCAAATATACTATATTTTTAATTTAAAGGGCTATTTAACTAAAATATCTACTAAAACTTACATGTTTATAATAAGTAACAGATATAAATAATTTACAATGTTAAATTGAACTATTTTCCGAATTGATGGTTTTTTAATAAATTTATAACTAAAAATAAAGTCATATTAATTCTATTATTGATAGTTAAGAAATTTGTCTGATATTAGCATTATTATTATATTTTTATGTTATTGAGTCTCTCTTGTACTTAAATAAATTTGAATGAATTTTACCATCTGGTTTATTATGATGAATTCAAGTTTCATGGAATTCGGCAATGTGTTGCCAAGTAATTCATATGCCAAAGTAGTTAACCCATTTTGGCCAACTGAACTGAACCGTAGCCCTGGACAAGTCCGAGACAATTTAGTGGAAATAAATAAATAAAAACGCCGTCAAAAAGAATTAAGCAACCCTTCCGTAGTAAATAAATCAACAAATTAATCGCAAGAGGCAAGTGTAGACCACAGCAAGCAGCTGTCGTACTCAGGGGGAAAAGGGAAGGGTCGGAACGGAACGGACTGGGGCATATTGAAAACGGAAACGGAAACGTACACACAGTTAGCCACATCATCAAAATTGTATGTGGCAAGCCGAGATTGAAATGCCATTTTCAAGTGGCTTTAAAATGATTTTGCGGCCGATTTTTAACAGAAAAAAAAACACTTTGAAAATTAGATTTTAAAATCTTGATGCTGCCATTGAACGGCGACACATTTCCGCTTCCGCTTCAGCTGTTCCTCATCTTGTTGTTGTTGCTAGTGAGAAAGGATTGGCAATAGGGGTGGCTATTAAGCCATTTGAATTGAATGTTGTTGCCTTTTGGCTTTACGTTTCATTTAGCAAACGATTTCATTAGCTAAAAAGCGCAACGAAACTGAAGGGTGACCCCGACTCCTGACTCCCAACTCCCAACTCCCTCTGACCCCTGTACCCCTTGGCACATATTGTTCCTGTCTTCGTCCTTGTGCTGTTCAAAACGAGTGGGCGGAGTGGGTGTCCTTTCTTTTGCGCTCTCTTGGACTTGAGTTGTGTTCGATTTGTGGACCCTTGTCGATGTTTTCGCATTTTCGTACGTTTTTTATCGCCATTGAAGTTTGTTTTTCCGCTTAAAGTATTTTTATTGAATCGCCTTATCGTTTTTTATAGCCAACCAACCACTCGCCCGTGTACTGTCCTGTGCGTCAGAGTATCCGTTCTAGAGTCCTGAATAAGGATCAGAGTGCCCCTTATCATTGTTGACTATCATTGTGCGACGTCTTTGTCCTCGTCCTCGTGCTCGTCCTCGTTTTCGGGGCGGGGTCCATTAATGCTAATCTAAACAAATTTTGTCATTAAAGGCCAACGGGGGCCGACGGGGTTAGGAAATGCCCTCTATATACTTGGTCCATTCTACTTCCATATAAAATATTGTCAATCAATTCAATTACAAGTTGACATCATTGTTAGTTATTGTTGACGTCAATTGTCCGGTCCCGCACTCATACCAACTTCACATCCACTTCCATCTTCAGCTCCAACTCCGATCTAGACTTGGACACGGACCAGTGATTTATGTGGCACTTGGTGCCTCGTTACTTCTTTAGTATCCACTGTCCACTGTCCAGTGTCCATTGTCCATTGTTTGTTTGACCTTTTGTGTTGAGTTCTCTGTCACATTGTGGAATTGTTTATGCCTGACCAAGTGACTAAGTCATGAAGTACTCGTAGTATATATAATTATATACCAAACTGGACTTCTGGCTTGCATTATGAATACTATATAAATATATAGTTAATAACAATTTTTTTTTTATCTTAACTATTGCACAATAGAAAACCACGTCTAGAACATTTTAAAATGTATTCCTAATTTATTTTTTAATTGATTAACAATTGAAAGTAAAATTTTAAAATGAAGATGTAAGTTTAATTTTTTTTTTTTTTTAAATTTAAAAATATACAAATAAAATTAACTTGAATTGAACTTATAGTCATTACGGTCCCTGCCTACAAGTGAGTTATTCAGGCAGGTTCTACAAAACTCTAGCAATTCCTCATAATAATGTCAAACAAAATTGTTGAGCTTTTGATAAAACTTTAAATGTATTTAATAAACTTCAATTATTTTTTAAATGTATTAAAAAGGCATGGAATACATTTTACATGAATTTATAAATTTTATAAAATAAAGCAATAATACATTATTTTGTAGAAACTCGAAATAAATGAAGAGCAGCGGGTTTTTTTTACTTTGAATAACTGTTCGAAAAAATAATATCTCTGACATTTAAGGAACACCAACATTTATGGTAGAACAGTTGTTTTCAAATGCAATTGTCGGCAAAAGATCTAGAGCTTTGTGGTACACTGTAGGATAAGATATTGTTCCTTCTCTTATTGAAATAAAGGTAGATTTTGGTTTTTTTTATATAGCTCACCAACTTTTGGACAGCTTCTCGAACTCCACCTTGGCAATGTTGATGTAATTCAGCCACTTTAGGTGACAGCAATTTAAGGCATCTGCCTTTTTAGTGAGTCTACTCGAATTACCAGGTTGAACCCCTGGCACCCTTTGCCAGGACTTGGTTGAGGACATTGGTACTCCCACTCCTCTTGTGCAATTAGGCAGCACACGTCAAACTGCCGTGAACCGCGAACCGCAACCCTTTTTGTATTTTTTGAATAGCCAACTTAATGACTTCCGTTTTGGTGTGGCGCGGTTCGGACTCGGGTTCGGTATCGGGATCGGTATCGGTACGGGTTCAGGTTCAGTTCAGTTAATTGCTGAGAGCTCCTCGACGACGGCGCTCAAAAAATGTTGTGACATTTACAGCCAGGATGAGGTTGGCGGGAGGATTTCTATTGATTGATTTCTCTATTCACTTTAGCACCCTCTACTTGTCTTTACATAGAAAATATTTGTTTGTTTACTCATGTAGAAGTTGTTGTTGTTGTTTGTTTGTTTATTTACAAATAATAATAACGCAATAAAAATCATAGATTAAACAATCGAGTAAAGTTGGTTTAGCAATTGTTGTTGATCTAAGCCAAGATCTACAGCTCGAACTTCAATTTTGATTTCTGATCCTAGCAAATTTCTCAGGTGTTGCACGTGCAACTCAACCCTTGCCACTGTGACGTGTGTTGTTGCTGCTGCCACTAATGGTTGCTGCCACTTTATTGTTTGTTGATTTGAATTTTGATTTGAGGCGACTCCCAACGACACGACAAAGTCATATCAATATCGTGGGAAGCACTAAATACACACACTCGCTCGGGGCTCGGCATATTCAAATTAGCCAAACAGCACACAGAGAGGGAGTGTTAGAGGGGGAGAAAGAAAGGGAGAGACACAAAGAGTGACAGAGAGGGGGAAGACAGTCCGCCAACGCGAGGTCATGTGAAAGTGCAAATTTATATTGGTTTAATGGTTTTATTATTTTTTTTTTTTGGCTTTGATTTCTGAGAGACAACACTTGGACTCACCCAGCTATTCATTCACACACTCACTGAGTTATTCATTCCATTCAGTGTTCTGCTGCGTGCTGCCTTTTATGCAAATCATTGTAATGCAATATTTAAATTGATGTTCGGTGGCTTTTTAATGGCAAACGTTGCCTGACACGCAACTTGGGCCACAAAGTGCTCCCTTTTATCAGGGGTAAGTCAATGGCAACAGGACCAAAAGGTTTTCCTTCTTCCATTCATTCTTTTTGACATTTTAATTATGCTTCAACTGAACTGTGAGCCATCACTTTATGTGTATTCTTAAGTTGTTTGTTAATATCAAATTGATTTATTTAACACAACTCTCGCTAAGCACTGAATTATATGAATACTTTTTATAATTAGCAGCTCCATTTTTTTTAAAATAATAAAGTAAAATTATAGTCATAGCTTTTTGGTAAGAAATTATATAATATAATTTTAGAAAATTGAAATCCAATAAAATTATGGAACAATGTTTAAAATTTCACAGAGATACTAACAAATATGAGACTATAAAATGAGGAAAAAAATCCAAAGACACTTGTTTTAATATAAATGCAATACTAAACAAATGGGTATGGACAACTATATAGAATTTTATATACTCGCTGAATACTACATAAATTGTTTGTTAAGAAATGTATTTATTTAAGAAATACGTACTTATATATAAATTGTATGATCTATTCAAATAAATAAATTAATGATGTCAATAAAAATTTAAAATATTATTCCAGATAAATTAATCATTAAAGAAAAAGAAATTAATATAGTTAAATAAGAAATAAATATATTTTTTATTTATATGTAGTTTTTATATTACTGTAATTATTCTATATATATAAATATATATTATATGTATACTATATCTTTACTATACTATATATATATAAATAAAATATTCAAATAATTTTAATAACAATAAGTAGACAGATAAGTGAGATTTAATTTTTAAAACTCTAAAATGTAAGTGATTTCGATTTGAAGCTAAAATTTATTTAATTATTAATTTAGTTGTATTTGGCTTTCAAATAAATCAATTTTCAAAGATACCTGTCAAGGCAACAACACAAAAGTTAAGAATTGATTCCTCCCACTCCCTTTTCCCAATATCTCTGATCATTTTCTGTGCGGCTGACAAAAGTCAAAAGCTAATCCTTGCCACAAACGTGCCATTGGCTAAGCACATAAAATCGCTTGCAGCTTGTTGCTGTGGCAAGGTGGAGGGGGATGGGGGATGGGGATAGGGTGTTCACAAATAGTCAACATATTGGCCACATCTTCATAAATAAAGAAGTGTGACTCGTGGTCAGGATGAGGCGAGGGAGGCAAGTTGCACGCGTCTGCACACCCAGAAGTTGCACGTGTATCAGAAACAACAACATTGACAACAACATGAACAAGGGAGGGGTGTGGTTGGTGAGGGGAGTAACAACGAAAAAACAATTGACTCGACAAGATTACATGCAGGAAATTCAATTTTAAAAGCAGCTGCCACGTGTCCTTTTAGTGCTTGAAATTGTTACAGTTATTGAGCCTGGTCTTGGTCGGTGTGTCTGTATGTGTGTGTGTGTGTGTGTGTGTGTGTGTGGGTTGTGGTAATGGTAATAGTAGTGCCGACTGCTGGTGGTGGTGGATTTTGCTAGCCAACTATGAATATGTAATTTTGGCAACATCGATGAAAATTGAGCAATAAACGCGCCGCTGCATTGCGTTACAAATAAACAATAGGCCGCTGGCAGTGGCAACGGAAACGGAACACACACCACCAACCCAACAGCCCACCAACCCACAAACCAACCCATCAGCCCATCAAGCCAACTGCCCACCAGCTCATCAAGCTATCAACCCACCAATCCAACAAACCAACAACCCACGAAAACACTAAAAACAACAACGGCGACGACGTGTTAATTTGCAGGGTGACTTTTCGAGCCGCCGGAAAAGGCAACGCACAGTGGGCGAAATGACTGATCTAGCGGCATTAAATTTGAACTTACCTAAATTTTGTTGCATTTTAATTAAAAGTTCTATAAATAATTCTAAGTGCTGTTATAAATGGAATTATAAATTTGTATGGTTAAGAAACTTTCGTTGCTTGAATTAAATAAAATAAAATATGTTTCCTTTATTGGAATGTTTTTTTTTAAGTATGTTTCTGATCCGTCTATGCACACGAAGTTTACAAAATATTCAATTTATTTTCTTAAATGAAATATATTACAATAAATAGTAATTTTTTTAAATTAAAATATACATAAAATAAAATCATTGTTGGGTTGTTTTTCAAGAAAACTGATCTTTTTCAAGATTACTATATATTTTTCCTTAAAGTTAGTAATTAAACTCCACTAGAACAGCTATTTCGCCCACTGTGCAACGACGGCGACTTGGATGACGCCGACGCTGCGGTGGCTAAAAGGGCGTGTGATTGACTTAATTGACTATGAAAATGAGAAATTACATGCAGATAATGACGATGGCCGCGAAATGAACAACAAACATCGCTGGCAATAGCGACAGCAACAACAACATGAATGAGGCATTATTACATTTTACACTCGCCGTCCTTACCCACCTCCCCCATCCCATTCCCCTTCCCCCCCAATTTCTAACAAACAGCCAACAACTGTAAAATACGCCATCAACTTTGACTTAATTTGATTTGATTTGCAAGCACCCACAAGGCAGACACAACCCCTCAAAAAATATATATAGTATATGAACCAGACTCACATCCGAACCCAAACCCAATCTCAAACCGATTCCCAGCACCTTGCACCTTCATATACCCATTTCCCACCCGCGGGGCTCTGTTTTCCGGCGCTTTATTGCAGCACGTTGGCTAATTAGAATTGCGACTTTCTGACTTTGCGACTTTGTATCCCTCCTGACCATACAATGTGTGAGAGTTTTGTCATTAAAATTGCATTTCATTTGCGGACAACGGTCAAGCCAATAAGCAACCATTGCTAACTAATTGGAAAAGGTTTCTCTGACACTCTTTAAATATGCCTTATGGCGCGAACAACAGACATAGGCCACATTGTATGGGCCAATTTATATTTTTAAAAATATATTTTAAACTCAAAGAAATTTAGCTCTAAATGCCTTTTAATAATCCTCGAGTTCTAATAATACTTAATCTAATATGATAAATACTTAATATAATTTAAAGCAAGTCTTAACTCTTAATGCTTCAATATTTAATCAGCTTTTCTAAATTGATTGGGTATTTAATAATGTTAAGGTTTTAAAAATTTAAATTAAATTAAATTTAATTTTAGATAGAACATATCATATTTTCAGGCGTAATATTTGGCTTTCTCTATTGATTCTGTACTTGAAAATAGTTAAGTTTCTAATTTAAATAGTTTTTCTAAAAGTTTTCTAAAAGTATCATTTACTCACCCATAACAACAAGGCTGAAAATGATAAAAGATCAAGACATTGAATGAGCATAGGAAATCGATAAGTATGTATAGACAAAGTATGGCATAAAAAGTTATAGTATATTTGGCAAGTTATCAAAAATATTTAGAATAATAGTTAGAATGAATTAACAAAGTAATTCGAATAAGCTACAAGTATAACTAAATAAATACTTGGTTGTAATTGAAAACGAGCATCCTAATTTGAAAAGTCGTAAATGTATTGGCGGAATTACCTTAACCAATGGTGTGGGAGACTGCATGGGGCTTATCTAATGACCCGCCCCCTTTGTGGGCGAATCAAATCAGTAAATTTTCAATTGCAAAATCACACTGAGCCAAATTAAATTGTTGACGCCCACTTGGAACAAGTGGCAAGTGTCAGCTTATTGCGTACGCCAATTAAATGTCATTTGAGTTCCACACGCTACCACAATGTTTATAAAAGAGTTCCATACTTTCATATCGTATATGGTATATAGTATATGGTATATGGTATTTATATGGTATAGTTAGTCTCGTGAATATTGGACATGGACTTGAGGCATTGTGGAGCGCCAGTTCAAGTGGCTACAGAATCGTTGTTAAATCAAAAACGCAATTAACTTTGGCCTACAAAACAACAACAACAACAGGAATAGCAATAATAACAACAACAACAATAACGAGAAAAAAAAATAGTATAACTATATTAAGTACTATAACAAAGTGAGCAGAACTCGTGCACTTATCGATTATTTTATTAATTGTAATCTCATTTATTTGCTTTACTGCCTTTACTTGGCCTGTTTAATTTCTACATTCTGTTCACTGATTTACGTTTATTTTCTGATAAATTTATTTATTCGATTGACTGTACACACACATACACACACACACACACACACATGCGCATCTATATATATATATGGTATATATTCGTATATCGTTAATCAATTTTTCATTACAAACTGACCACATTGGAATCAAAGTCGTTGTCGTTGTTGTCTGGCACCGTCTGCCAGCTTTATCAATGCCAAATTTGAACAGCAACAACTACAACAGCTACAGCTACAGCTACAACAGCAACTACAACAATTGCAATAACAACAATATTCATTATATCGACTGAAATCGGCGCTGATTAAGTGTTGTAAGTGCCGATCGATTCACATGGTACACGTACTCCTTGAACAACATTTTTGCTGCTGTTTTTGTTGTTGTTGCTGTTATGATTGTTGTTGTTGTTGTTGTTTGTTGAGTTTCTTCTTGTTCTTGGGCTTGTTGACAAGTGCTCAAAGTATGGCCTGTAGTTCAGTTGTTATTGTTGTTGTTTCTCATCCGTTTACCTTACCTTGTTCTCATTACCCAATTACAAGTCTCAACTAAATACAATTAAATACACAAATTGAAAATACTCAAGTTAAACACATTACAAGTGTTATTTCTAGAAAATATCTCCTCACTATATGTCACTTAAAGGACACGAAATATGTACATCTATTAAAACAAAAATTCCTCAAAAATCCAACAGATACAATAATATAATCATATCAGTTTTTTGTTTAAGTTTTTGAAAGTAGAACTTAGGATTTAAATATTTTCCGATTCCGTTAAAAATTCTGATTCATATTTGCAGCATTACTCTTAATATGTAGATTAGAAATAATTATGAAATATATAGGCATATCTTAGTTAAGAAATTAGAATTAAAACTAATTCGTATTGTTTTCATAACACAATCTCTCTAATAACTAAAATTTTTTATTATTTTATTATTAATTCAGTTAGTTGAGTTGAAAACAAAAATAAGAAATTCAATGGATATGGTAATATCTGTAAGATTGCTGGCTTCTAAGCTGCATACAAAAAATAATAGTATTAGAAGGAAATATAATTTTTTTTTTATATAAAAATACAATTATCTGTATAAAATATATTTCTTATATGTACATATTTGCCGTGTGTTATACAGTCATTTAAATAAATTAAAAGATAATCTGCTGAAATACATACGAGTTTTGCGAAATTATTTAATTAAAGATTTACTTTTATAAATAGAGCTTTGAAAATAAATTTATCGTGGATTGGGCATAAATTTAAATTTTCCACATATATCCTAGTGATATTTTTTATTTAGCGATGGGATTTTTCAGAACTATCTGTAGCTATGAATAAAGCTATTCTTACAGCTACAGCCCATATCTATCCCTCTACCTTTACCTATACCTATATATGTATGTATGTACGTAAATACACCTCTATTAAATACGTCAAGGAATTGACTTATTAATGATTTTTATAGATTTTATAGCTGGGCTTCTTCCGCAACCGCCTGCACACCGCATCCATCAAGTTTTTGTCCCAACTTTAGGGTACGGCTGTCGCAATTTGATAAGACCTCTATTTTGTACTTGACATGACGTCCACGCATGCTGACCAGTGTATCATGTATGTATACGTATGTGATTGCTGGCCAAGTTGTCCGGCATTGTGAGACATATCGCTGATACGGCCCGGACACATATGAACACACGAGCACATACATAAACAAAGGCAATCAGGTTGACGCCCAGAGGTACCACCGGGAGCTCTACAAATGTAGCTTATCTGAAAGTAAAGAGACCCACCAACAGTAACAGTAACAGCAACAGTAACAATAACTATAACGCAAAATAATAATAATTATAAAACAAAACAAAAAAAAACAAAAAGTTGATTATTGTGTTAACCGAAACAGCCGGTGCTAGGCCATTATCAGTCTTGAGCAGTTATTACGTCTAATCTTAGATCTTAGATCTTTGAAATGTACTCGCACTTTGTGAATGGCTCGTTTAATCAACATCCTGTCCGATAGTATGCAAATAAAGTTAATAGCTCTTGCCAAAATTTATAAGCCAATTACATATGGAGGCATTTTTATAGCACTCCAACTACTCGGAACTGCAAGTTATAAATATTAAATGTTTTACAAAAATAGCATGAATAATTCTACAATTGACCAGTCGATGGAAGGATTAACGATTGCTATAGATTGAAACAATATATATTATACGTTTTGGTGTGCATAAATAAACCTTGACTTATTTATAATTATATTGATTTTGTACATTTTTGCATTTTTAGTTTGCCTGCTGCCTTCGCTTAGATAAATCTAAAAAAAGAAATCATAAAAAAAATATAATATTTATGGTACTTCAGTAATCGTTGAGTTTATAGCCTTCGTAAAAATGTTCGTCTTGTTATTGCTTTTGTTGTTGCAAGAAATATATGACCAGGCACTCGATGTTTATTAATACACGGTATGCTTATTGTTATAGCCTCTTTACCCTTTCTCTGGTCATCTTCACTTTTACAAATCGTTCAACTAATTGTGAGTCCAATAACATAATCATCTGAAATCTATTAAAACTTGAAAGCGGATCATGATCATTGATAACCATTCACAATAGGAAATCTAAATAAATAGATGTAATACATTTTATTTAAAACTATTTAGTTTTCATATTTTATGTTTTCGAACAATTAAAATTAATGAAAGCAAAACCAGATCAACAACTTTTCCATAGGTTTCTAAAGTCATAAGAGTATTTCAGCTTCGTCTAAATTGTTTACTAGTTTTATTTCCATATGACAAATGGAAAACTCAGAAGCTAATGGCGCACTAGTTCAAATTTATATGTGTACAATACATTGTACATTTGTATATACATATATAAATAAATTTTTTTGAACTGAAGCTCTCGAGTGTTTCCAGTGCTCATTGATGAGTAATTTAATTTGTCGTTTATTCGAAAAGCACTTGTTTATTTTATGAGATACTCAAAAATATCTACTTGAGTTCGAGTTCTTTATTTGCGCAAATTATGTACACTCACAATAGAGAGCAAGGCGGTACTAGACTAGTGTCTATGATTGTTGATAGTCTCTATTGATGGGGATTGATTTGTATTTTGATATCATATCAGATGATATGAGCATTTCTTCAAATGAGCCTCATCATGCATACTTAAATGTAGTGCAGTCCTATCCACAAAATCGACAATTGATGGCTATACCATAAAGTCAATATGTGGTAACCCGTGCAATTATATAGCTCTATACTATACCATCGACCATATACTGTATACCATATGCTACTTATATGCTACATATATAAACACATGCAACTTCTATTACTGGTCGCCGTGCTTATCGGTTGTGAGCAATTCAAAGGTTCAAACGAGTACCAGAGCATTATAAGTGCTGGTAGTAGTATACTCGTATAATCATTAATGGATTACGATCCCAATCGCAGACGTAAACGGTAGCTAAAAGCCATAATCAAGGCGTATTTATGGGCTGCTTAATGTTTTACCATTGTTTACTGGCATTATTATGCACCGTGTGGAGTCTGAACTCAATGATAAACTAGAAAGCGCATCGATTGACGAAGATTGAATACACTTTGGGATATAGCCAGCTGATCTTGAAAATATTATAATTAAAACTTGATCAATTTTCATTTTCACTCATTCGATTAATAAATGAAATATTCCAAATGTTCCTAGTGAAAATAAATAAATGCTTCGAGTTAGTTTTTGAATTTTTGTAAATAGTTTTTATTAAATTTCTAAAATGTCTTGAATATTCAATTTTTAGGTTATATTACAATTAAATTTGTTGTGGCCTGTTAACATTTATGAACTCATTACGCGCTATAAATTCAAAGAGTTTGTTATATTTTATTTCTGCACTATACAAAAAAAAAAGTATATATATCTAAGTATATATTTATATATATATGTATATATATGTATGTATATAATAGTAGGACTTTATAAATCTTACAGTTGCAGTTACATTTACAAATACTACTACGTAATATGTATATATATATATAAAAAAATGTTAAATTCTGCCTAAAATTTGAACACTAATTATTTATTGGTTTAAATATTTATTTACATATTAATTTATTTTATTTGCATTGTAATTTGAAATATGTTTTAAGTAATTTTTTTTTGTTTTGTTTTTTTTTCTTCTTTTAAATATTATTTTTCATTATTTACAGAACGTCTGGTAATTTAGTTTTTTTTTAATAGTAATCATAGTTAATTTATTTTAAAGCTAAACAAAAAAAACTTTATACTAGAACTAATGTTTTATAAGTATTATCGACTTTTGTGCAAAAAAAAAAAAGAAAAAAAAATCTTATGGATTAATGGCCCGCAGCTTTTGAGCTGCAGGAAAAAAAAGTAGTTTGTTTTAGTTTTTACACGAATGATATTTGTTGTTAACACTTTGTTGCACATGCATTCCAAATGTTATTGTTATTATTGGCCAAGAATTCTTCAATCACTTGCTACTCTCAGCCTGGCCATGCCACAAGTTTTGATCTCAAAGAGAGAGAGAGAGAGATAGCGAAAGAGAGAGTTAGGGACACGTTGTTTAATTATTATTGCACCAATTTTGTTTGTTTTGTTCGAATTCTCAACCCAAACTGCCCCCCACATCAATCCTGGCCTAAAGTCCACATTTTATTGTCCAGTATTCGAGTTACCAGTCATAGTTTATCTTTCTTTCTTTTGTATGTTTTTTTTTTGTAGTTGCTGCCTGTCTATCTGTTAGCCAACTCGAATCCAGGCACCTAGCAATATTAGGGCCACCAGGCAGCGCGCTGCGCATGAGGATGGGCGTGTGCATGGGCGTGGGCATGAAGTCCTGCAGCAGCGGCAGCTGCTGCATGTTGATAGGCAGCGGCACCATTGAGTGCCACCAGATGATGGGCAGCAGCGGCATTCTGCATGGCGGTGGCAGTATTAACACAATCCTGGGACAACTTGGACCCATCTCCGAGACAGGGTTTGCCATTGCGCACCAGGACGGGGACGGCAACTCTTCTGGGAGAGGGCAGGGCCGATGGATGATGTGGATGTGTGGCATGACCATGTAACAGTCCTGGATGCTCGTATCCCTTCTCGTTCTGTGCTCTCTTGGTCTTGTAGCGATGATTCTGGAACCAGATCTTCACCTGTGTCGGTGTCAAGCGTATCAAGCTGGCCAAATGTTCACGCTCCGGAGCACTTAGATACCGCTGTTGGCGGAACCGTCTTTCCAACTCATAGGTTTGAGCTTTGGTGAAAAGGACACGACGTTTGCGTTTCTTGTTGGGCATCCCGTCAGCGTTAACTCCACCTCCACCGCTGCCATCCGCATCGTCCACATCGTCGATGTCCTCCTCAATGCCATCCTCATTCAGACTATCATCATGGGCACTTCCACTTCCACCGCCCGTATCATGCTTCAGGCTATTGTTATTATTATTATTGTTGTTGTTATTAGTGCTATTATTGTTGTTGTTATGCAACGCATGCGCTGCTGAACTGCCACCAGCTGCCCCTGTGGCATGCAACGTATGCAACGCATCGCCCACAGACAAGGCATCACTGTCCGCCGATCGACTGTAACTCTTGTAATCTCCAGAGAGAGCAGGAGAAGTTTGGCAATTGGATCCTATGTAGGTGTAGGACACCTCTGACGTCACCGGGGATGTGCTATCCGGACTAGCTGGCTGTTGAGTGCCTGCAAGAGAGAGAACAAGAGAAAGAGACAAAATGTTAGTTACATTGAATAATAGACTTAAATAAATTTTAATTTCAGCATTCTTATTTTAAGTCTATCCATTATCACTTTATTCTTAGTTACACTATACGAAAATGAAAATACTGTAAAAAAGTTATATTCCAGTTATCTAACTATTTTTCTTTGGGCAGTCTATTTGATTTGATCCTTTTCTGAATCTTTACTGGTAATACAAAAAATAATTAAATTGTTTCAAATTATATATATTATATATTGGGTCTAATTTCAAAACAATACTTAATGAATTAAATAAAATAATGCAAGAAAAATAAAAAAAATAAATACATATAAAAACTAGATACATTCTACAGCAATGAAATGATTCAAATTATAAAACATATCGAGGTGATCTTGTTTGATAAACGAGCTACATTCGTTTTGTACAGTGTAAAGCCAGAGTCAATTTGTCACCAATTTGGATAAAATTAATGCGAAGGCACACACCACACACACAGACACACACACACGCACACCCCAATCCTGATGAGCAGGCAAAAATTGGCAGCGGTGCTAAATGAAAAGTCAGTGGGTAAACAGGACAACCGCCAACGACTCGCACAATTGGATTATAACAGGGAGAGAAAAAGATGGGAGAGTGGTAGACAGAGAGAGGGGAACTGATCGGGGTGGCCAGATGCGCATGTTACCCTGCAATAACCAAAACCGAACCATACCGAAACTCAACTAATAACGTCAATTAGAGGGCCAGGCCATTGACAAGGCTCGATCGATCGCAACTGCATAGACTACCTGAATATATGTACATATATCCTGCCCTTCGGTTTCGGGGCAACCCTGCAGAGTTACACCTTTTTGGCAATTGCTGTGTTGCCTTCTGACCTTCGTAGTGTTGCCTTTTTTGGTACTGTCATTGTTTGCCGAGATGAGACAGTACACGAAAAACACCAAAATGCTAATGAAAATACATTAAGGTTGGAATAAACTGGGAGACAATGGGTTTGTGACACAAAAGCCAAACCTCAAACAGAGCTGCCTTCTAATGGTCGCCCTGCCCCTGACTTTTTCCCTCAGGTCCCTCTCAGTCACTCTCGGAACATCCTGCTCCCTTTCTTCCGGTTTTTGTCTGGGTTCTTTTTTATTTTTTTTTGCAATGCACGCCCACTTTACATATAAGGATACAATTCCTTTGATTTATCGGTAAGGAGGCGGCCACTTTTGTGTATGATCACTGTGATCTATGTTCAATTTTAATACCAGTTAAAGGCACAAATGCTCCTCACATTCCGTCACAATTGACTAAACAACACCAGTAACCTGTCCAGTCCCCACTTAGACCCACACCCAAGCCAATCTACAGTCCTGTAGAATCGTCCTCACCATGACAACTCAACAAATTAATAACTTAATATAATCAAAACGACTTGGCTTACAGCTGTGAAATTTCCCAAAAAAAAAAAAAACGGCAAACAGGCAACAATTATAATTTGTAGCTGAGCACCATATCAACAGAAGAGACAAAAAAAAAACTTGGGAATAATAAAAAAATATAATGGAAAGGCCATGCAAAAGCAGCAGAAATAAAGGACGAAACGGAAGTGCGTGCCATAAATTTTCAGGCTTATATGAAAGGAATGACTGAAAAATGTTATGTCTGCAACAACAACGAAACGCAGGGGGCGACATCATATAAAAAACAAAAGGAAGAAAAAAAAATCGAAAACGAAAAAAAAAAAATACAAAATAAAATAACAAAATTAATCCTCAAGTGTGAAGCGCATACAAACTATTAGTCAAGATTAGGTTGGGTGCAGTTTCTATGGAATGTGAAATGTGAAATGGGAAATGGTATTGAATCACCAAAAAGGGTGGTTCCAGGCCACTTCGCGTTTCAAGCACCTGAATCGACACATATCGCATCTAACACTACAATAACCTAACGTAACGTCTGTGAGGCAAAACGGGGCGTGGCATGGTCACAGCACAGCACAGCCCAAGGGTTTTAGCCCTCATCGAAAGGGCTTCCCAAAGTGACTGTGTTCATATGCAAACACAGCTGCCTTTTGTGAGGCAATTATTAAACAATATTATTAGGCGGTTGCTCTCGAGTTTCCGTTCTCTTCTCTTCCCCTCTTCCCCTCTCCTTCTCTCTTCTTCTATGCATTTTTCCTGATAGCGTCACCCTTCAACCATCCAAAAGATTCTTTAGACCAAGTGCTTGAACTTGAGCTTAAACTGCGAAAAGCCTTATGCTAACAAATTGAGTCTAGTATCTTATTAATTAGTAAATCTCGCTAGTTCAAAGATCATAGCTCATAAATTGCTCTCGATTTATCCCTTCTGTTCTTGTTTTTTTTTTTGCAAGCAAGCCCCAAGCTAGGAAATTGAGATCATCAAATATCAGGAGAATCTATATGAGTTACCTTAAATACATAAATTGCTATTATTCTGGACATTCAGCTAATATTTTTATCTGTCTGAGCTCAGACTCCCACTTCTGAAACTTTTCTGAGTTTAATCAATTTTAATTAGTTATAAGTAATACTTAATTTAAATGTATGAATCCTAATTTATCTACAATAGAACTGAAAATTAAGCCAACATAATCTTTATTAAATACTTATAGAATTTTGTGGACCTCATCTGTCGTAATAATAACATGTACATATAATATGGAAAATTTAATCTTCTACAGAAAACAATATTATTTAAAGTTACCCCCATTTTGAGCTAAATCTAAGCCATAAGAAAACGAAATATTATCTGATAAAAATCTTAACAGTTAAATAAAAGAGGAAATTAAGTGAAATTATATAAAATGTAACTCTTTGTTAAATTGGCTTTAATAATTTGTAATCTATCGATCAGTTGATAATCTCAGTAGATTGAAGTTAACTCTAATGTCTAAGTTCAAGGAAGTGCTTCAGTTTTGAATTGTAAACTCCAAAAGAAGAATTAAATGAACTCTCTATCTTCAAGCCCTTAGTAATCTTAGTAGAGCCCCCATCTTAAGTTAAATCCAAAATCTATAATCGAAAATCATAAAACTTACCATATAGCTCATTCTCTTTGATCCATGCGCTGCGTCCCGAATGGGAGAGCATTGTCTGGGCCATGTGATGATAGGAGGACATCTCATCGAAGCTGCCGGCAAAGTTCTTTGGCAGATATTGTCCTGCGGCAACAGCTGCGGCAGCCGCTGCATTGTGACTGGCCAGCAGATGGGCAGCGGCTTGGGCAGAGGCGGCATGGGCATGGGCGCCCACATGGGGCAAAGGGGGTTGAGCACCGCCAGCACTTTGATGATGGGACAAGGGAAGCGGTGCCACTGGTTGTTGATGATGCGGATGTTGATGCAGATGCGGATGGTGTTGCTGGTGCTGCTGATGTTGCTGCTGTTGGTGGTGATGTTGCTGATGGAGATGGGACGCACTATGCTCCGTGGTATGATGATCTCCATGAACTGTGCCTGCCACATGCTCATCTCCTCCACTGCTGGGTGGTGGCAGGGCTGAGCTTGGAGTTGGCGACAAAGCCGTTGGCGTTGGATGACCATGACCATTGCTAGACTCTGCTCCAAGATCCGTACTATGACTATGGGTGTGATGGACTGCAGCAGCTGCTGCTGCCGCTGCACTCTTCAGTTCCGAACCATCCAGATTGAGTATGTCCGATATATGAAAACCGGAACGTTGCGAGGATGGCACCTTGGCATCAAAGAGGCTGCAAAATAAGGAAGAGAGACAAAGAGCAGCGTTTTAGTTAGTTGTCGATTCACTCTCTCACAGTCTACAGTCCACAATCGATATCCGACATCCGGTGTCGTTACATGAATGGCCAGAAAATTATCACAATGGATAGGAGACCCTTCTACCTGTGCCACATTCGGCGGCAAGTACCTGATGCCTTTGACTGACATTGTCAAGAAATTGCACAGACCTCGATTTTTCACACTTGCTCGGAATTAACTTTGATTAAGTGCAGCCAAATCGCTGGATTATTGACACCTAGTCCCAGTGCCTCTCCCTATTCCAATTCCAATCTGTAGTCTTAGTTGCTGTCTCAGGACTTGGACATAAGCTGAGAGGCTAATGCAAATTTGATTTTCCACTAATACCATCAACAATTAAACGCAAAGCCGCTTTTGTTTGTCGATCTACCTGTCGATCGTCTGGGTTTTGGGTCTGGCTAACAGGCTAAATGTTTTTCGGCCACATGTTGGCGCAACTAAAAAGCGTTCTTGCTTCCGGTTTTTCCATGCTCAAATTTTCCCAAATGAGTGTGTGTGTGTGTGTGTGTGCACACGAAATTCCCACGCGCTCAGGTCCTTGTTAGAACATACACGGGGCATTCCCCGCATCTCGATATGGAATTCCCTTTGCACTCGTCCTGGCCTTCGCCCAGACAGTGTGACGCCGTCAACTTGTGTCTGCTGCACACATGTTGCCAGATTGGGGTTTCCCTGCAACACACCTATGGGAATTTCTCACTTCGAGTTTTTCTAAGCCAGACTGAACAGAACCGAGCAGAACAGAACAGGCCAAAAACACTTGAGCTGCAATCTCATCTCCCACTTCAATGCCAGGAACAGATCTTGAGTATGATCATGTACCAGCCTCGACAAATCTGCTACTCTGTGTGTTTGCTCTGGGGGAATTACGTGGTCAGGATTTGGGTAATTTTTAATTTACTTGGTAGGCTGTTAACGGGGCAAGTGTGCGGAGAGTAAGTGACTTGATTGGATTGTCCTGGCTCAGTTGATCAGTAGCTGGATTAGAAGGCAAAGTCCATTAACAAAACGGGGCCTAAAACAACTCAGTCGCTCTAGGATCAGTAAAACAAAAAGTACCAGTAGTTATCACCACTGAGTTGAGAGGAATTTGGAAGACGTTACCCTCACCGTAAAAATAACGAATATGTTTTCAACAGTATCCCAAGTATTATAAATATAATATTTAAAATAAAGTGGAGTTCAAGTTTCTAAGAAACTTTCCCAAATATATTAAAATAAGTTGAAAATTACTAGTATCAGCAAAAAATGTATATTAACACAGATCCTTGATAGTTAGATTATCTCACCGTAAAAATAACGAATATGTTTTCAACAGTATCCCAAGTATTATAAATATAATATTTAAAATAAAGTGGAGTTCAAGTTTCTAAGAAACTTTCCCAAATATATTAAAATAAGTTGAAAATTACTAGTATCAGCAAAAAATGTATATTAACACAGATCCTTGATAGTTAGATTATCTTATCAAGTTTGTCTCCTATAGAGCTGTTATTGTGTTGTCGAGCTTAAAGCACAACAAATGTAAATATGGGAAGCATTAAGGTTAAAATTCGCTTCAAATTCGTATATAAATAAAAAGTAAGTGAAGTACTATACATAAGATCTTTTACCTGATTAGAAATATCAATTATAGGATTTGTATTTTAATCGAATATGTTCTAAAATTATATTTATGTTAATATTAACTTAAGCTTTGATTTTGTCGACTTGTGAAGTTTAAAAATCTCTATAAAAAAGATTTATAGAAATCCTTAAATTTGCCACAGTATAGTTTACTGATAGTCCTGCTAAACACGTCAAAAAGTGTAACAGTTGAAGAGAGGGGAAGAAAGTGATCGAGAGAGAAAAAGTAGAACCAACACAGCAAAAAAACATGCCAAATTCCAAGTTAAAAGTTCTCAATTCCAGCTGAATTTTTTAAGTACGTATTTAGGATATATTTGTTAAATTAATACTTATATGTATAAACTATATATTAGATATTTGATTCAACTACAAAAATTCGGATAAAAGCCCCGATAGGTAAAATATATGTTGAGAGTGAAATAAAGAACCCTATTTAAATCAACTATTGCGTACTTGAATATCACCCAAGTTTGAGAACCATTTAGGTTGATTTTTACTTGGAAATTCCCGGATTTAATTTCCTCTCTAACCGATCTTTTAACCAGAGATCATCTTGGTTTCATTTTTCTTACCCTGGCAAAGCGTTGCGCAGAGCCGCCGGATAGAAGGCGGCGGGTAGCAGGGCATGACTCCAAGGTGGCAGCAATATGGGTGACCAGGGCAGGAAGGGAGCTGCAGCAGCAGCTGCCACTGCCGCCGATGAGGGTACCATGAGGCTACTCATGCTATGGAGACCGGGAAATCCGCTAAATGCTGCCGCTCCCGTTGGGATGCGAAGGTGTTCGGCGGCTGTCATATTGGTGGCACCGCTTGTTGGTGTTGTTGTCGGCACTGTTGTGCTGGCGGTGCTAATGATCTTGGATGTGGCACGTTCCAACGATGGCGTTGAGGTGCGTAACGGACGCTTGGGCGTTGTGGGCGTGCCAGGACTAACGGTGGCTGCACTCTGTGGCGAGGCAGGCAAACTTCCGGCACTACCCAAACCGCTGCTATTGCCGCTACTGTTGGTTGCCTCCCTCTGATCCCGGACACGTTCCCGCTCCCGTTCCTTGTGCTTGGACGGTGTGCGTTCCAGCGTAGGTTGACTGTGTGTCGTCATGTCTGTTGCCTTTGTGGGCGTTGTGGGCGTGGGCGTCACACTGGGGCTTACTCTTGTTGTTGTTGTTGCTGTCGCTGTTGCTGTTGGCGGTGTCGCGTTGCCAGATTTGCGTCGCTGCTGCGCGGGCAACGGCGTTGGCGACGGCGTGGATTTGCGTTTCTCCGCCACTTTGCGGCCGTTTAATTAACAAGTGTTCACACGTGCAAAAAAAAAAAAAAGAGTGTAGAAAACACAAACACACAATTTCACAACACTGGCTTAAGAAAAAAACACTTTGAATGTGTCGCTTTTAATCATAATATGTGTATTTGACACTGAGGATGCTGCATTTAATATTGAAATTTGATTTTCGATTACGTATACGTTTAGGTTTACGATAATGTTAGGAGAGTTTTTCAATTTTCAATTGCAATTTCAATTACAATTTCGATCTTGATCTCGATCTCGAATCTCGTGCTCGGATTGCGTTGTCAGCCGCACTCTAAACATTCCAAACTGAAGTGTCATCAACAACTAACGAGACATCAAGAACTCGACACGAGTCCAAGCAGCCAACGGCACAAAAGTACCAAAAACTACACACACACACACACCTATACAGAGAGAGACACAGACACACATACATATAGAGAGACAGAATTGTATATGGCGCATCCATCCACCATTGGGTGTATATAGACTCACACACACTCTCTTGTAGAGAGGCTCTCTATTGTTTAGTCTCGGCGCGTTCGTCGCATTTTCACTAAGTGGCTTCTTATGTCCTTTTCAACAAGGATACTACACGACGGCAGCAGCAGCAGCAGCAGCAGCAACAGCAGCAGCACCAGCAGCAGCAGCAGCAGCAGCAGCAACAGCAACAGCAACTGTTGTGAGTGGCTCATTCAACCACCAACAACAACCACCACCATTTATGCTGTTATCCTTGTGCTGAACAAGGAGAGCCTTAGGCATGTGTTAAGCCTGCCATCTCGCTTGCACTCGCCCAACATTAGCTCAGCCAACGAGTGCCCACTTGAGCCGCCTCTCTATGCCCTCTCTCACACACTCACAGGCGAGTGTGTCTCTGTGTGTATGTGTGAGAGCTGCCATTGTACGGCTCGAGTAGTGGACCCTGTAGGTAAGGGCCTGGCCTGGACCAGTCAGACTAGTCGCCGCATCTCTGAACCTTTTTTCCTTTTTCTTGTCATTCCCATTCATGGTTCAATTGGGTTTACTGGCCAGCTCTAACATTGGCAATGGAGTCCTGAGTCCACTGTCCTGAGTCCTGCTTCGTCTTGCACTTGATGTTGTCAACAATTGCCGCGTCATTATATTGTATTTATCATTATCATCTCTCCAGTTACTCCCGCCTTGCCCCTATGGCGATTACTATGCGTGTGTGCAAGCCACCAATTTTTTTATGGACCTTTCCTATGGTACAGCTAAGTCTATTGTTCAGATCAAGAGAATGCAATAACTGTATTTCATATACTTAGTAATCTCACTTTGGACAACATTTAAAACATTTACACAGCTTTAAAAAAGTATTTATTAATAACAAATAAATATTTATTTATTATAGATACATTTGTAAAACATTTTTATAAATTCCCTTACATGACAATTAATCTTAATTAGGTAATAAAATCCTTGTCATTTGATAATAAACATTAACAACAACAACATTAATGAATAATCGAACAATTTAAACTGCAGCGGAAGTTCAACAACAGTTGAACAATATTATTGTAAATATAAGATTTTTTTGATTCTGTAATAATCTAGATTTAACGATACCTCGGGTTGATCAAGAATTTAAATTCGGTTTAGGCTATGACTTATGTACATCATGATATTCCTTATATTCATATTCTAATATGTTTTAGGATTTACTTAAGAGTACTTGATACTCCATCAATCGAAAATGTATCAAAATTTATATTAATACACAATAAATAATAATGATTTCTGATATAAAGTTAATCTTGGGATCTCAATCCGAGTACGAAACACATTTTTTAAGTACGCTTCTTCATTTCACAATCAGCATAAATAGTTATACACATTTTAAGTCATTTGCATTTGATCCATAATTTTTCAAATAAGCCCTTAATACATACCCTTTAAATTAAAGCTATAATCAGGAATTTATGACTTGAAATTTAGTATGATTTTATATCCCAATGATATTTTCACACAATTATTGAATTCTATTCATTTTACCTCAAACTATCTTTCACTTAGTTAACTGAAACTTTAACTTGACATTGAATAAACGGGCTATAATATTAAAAATTCATATATTGCATACTTTAGTGTTAATAAGTAAGTAATATCACTCAATTAAAGTTATTTTATATCGCTGAGTATATCCTTACAGTTTCTCAACGATCATAAAATTCGAAAAAACAAGGTGGCATTTTTAGGAATACATCTCACATTAGCTAGGTTTAAGCTTGACTAATTATTTATTAATGCAAATTTCATCCAATTGTATAAATAGTTACTAATGCAAAATACATTATTCAAATATCTCTTTGTTTATTAAAATCTCGGGAATGCAATCTTACAATATGCCATGTTATTTCCCAGGCGCTCTATACGTATTTACTGTTCTATCTCATTCATATAAATAATATATCTAAAGTATTCAGTTGTTTCAATATTTGGAAATATGTATAGTATTCTCGTCATGTATCACAGTATTTAGTTGAGTGTTTTGTTCGATTTGTTAGCAACTATCTTAAATTTATGTTAAAGTTGAGTATCAACTCGAACTAGTTGTCGTGACTTGCCAAGCACTTGAGGGCACAGCCGGAACATTGGAAATTCGATTTCACGAGTAAACCTATAATTATTTCAGAACCAGCAAAGCTCTATATATGTACATATGCTTCATATACATAAACATATATGTAGTATGAATATGTATGTGCTTGTCTAATATTGCTGAAACACACCCAACAGAGAGACAGGTTATGGAGACTGGGGACTATGGAGGGTTTGCTGAAAGGAACATAATCAAAACGACCATTAGCTAACTTGAACAATGCCGAGAGGAGTTATGGGAGATGAACGAGAAGGGAGGTAAAAAAGTTTTAGCAATTGAAAAAATAACATGTCAGAGATTGCGTGCAAGGGCTGCCATATATGTATGTAGATACATACTTCTACTATATGGAGATATAAGTATGGGGAATACTACTATATACGGGTTGTATAAGTATAAAGATGGAGGGTCTCTTTACATAACCAGCAGCTCCATCCATCCATCCACATACATACATATATGCCACATGAGAGGACAGTGGCACTCTATGGTCGTTCATGGCTTGGATTACAAATGAAAATGGGAAAAATGGAAATGGAAAAACACGCGCACACCTTACCACACACACTACTTATACACTACAGACTATAGACTTTCCATACACGCCTCGGGGAAATTACGTGTAATGCCGTCGGCGTCGACGTCGCTGTCACTGTCGCTGTCCGTTGTTCTTGGCAGCGGTTTTTTCCTCTTTTTTTTTTTGAACTGTAAAAGTGGGCGTTTACCACTCGGCCAATCGCAGTGATGCGTGAGCGAGATAGCTAGAGTAGTGCATGGCGCACTTGCGCGCATGTTATGGGAAAATTTCCCAAAAGGATAACGGTGCTAAGGGAAATTTTTGTACAACACATCGCACGCCCCTTTTTTGATTCTTCTTCTAAATACATAGAGAGCAGAGTGTTTGTGTGTGTGTGTGTGTGTGATGGCCATTGTTATGCGCTTAATGATGATGTTGCATTTAACAATAGCAGCAACAATAGCAACAACAACAACAACAACAGTAACATAAAGAACAACTACAACAAGTCCTAGAGTAAAAGCCTTTCAACGCTGGCTGCGACGTCGCTGCCTTTCTTGTTGTTGTAGTTTTTTAGCTTCCGCAGGAAGTTTAAGTAGCCAGTCAGCAACAACAATAACTCTCACAACAACAGCAACAACAACAGCAATAATACATGAATGACTCTTATACATTGGCAAATGTATCTTGTATCTGTATCTGTATCTGTAACTGGCATTCAAATTACATGCAAATTCAATTGAATTTCTCGCACAAAACTCGTTTGGTTCCTCTTCCGTTCGGTTCACTTCACATACATTTATTTATTTATTTATTTTCATTTTCATTTACCATTTTTTTTTAGCACTTCAAACTACTTTACTGACTTGTTGTCGTTGTTGTTGTTGTTATTACGCTTCTTGTTGTTTTGCTTGGCTCTTGCCCATTTGTATTTTTGTTTAGGGTTAAGTAGCTCAATTCAATTGCCTCATGTTGTTGTCATTGTCCCCTCTGTTTTTATTATTTTTTGTTTTCTATTTTTGTTAGTCAAAGGATCTTTTTTGGGTTTTACTTTTGAATTAAATTGTATCTAATTTATTTGTATTGCATTTGAGACTATTTAAGTGGGATTTGCTTTGGGTTCTGTAATCAATTACTAGTTTTATAAATCGAATGATATTTATAGTATTTTCTATAATTAATTAAAATGTAATTACCTTACTGGCACAAATATTCAAACTCTTATCGCTACGGATTTTTGATCATTTCTTATTATTTTTATAAGCAAACTAAGTTACATCTGCCTTTATCTTCCTTGCTTATATCCTTGTTTATATCAGATTTAAATCAATTATATTTGTACAAATATTAGAAAGCTCACTATCTTTAGTTTTATATGATTCACAATTTGGTGTGAAAGTATATACAACTTGACAGATACTGTCTCGGAAATCTTACTAGATGCTTAAATTAGTTAATAATACATTTTAACAAATAAATAAATAAATTCCCAAAGCAGTTATATTTTATTTATGTTATCTACTATACAATTAATCTAACTAATTAAATTTACACGAGGTTGCTTTTTACCCATTTTAATTTGTCTTTTTATTGAATTTTCCCCATTAAATATGGAACTCAAAATTAATATTTATCAATGATGAATTGAATGAAACGAATATAAAATGTTGTTTAATCTTGAAAAGGCTCTATCTCTCATATCATATCCAATATATAGATCTTACTAATACAATTAAATTTTGGTTTTAAACAACTTCCGTTCATTGAAACGTTGTATAAATCCTTTAACAGCTCGTGTTGATTATTAATTGAGATTATTTCTAATCTTCTATCAGAGTCTTGCAATATAAGTATGTACTACATGTTTAAATACTTGTAGAAGTAAATTGCATGTTCTTTTTTAAGTACACACTTTAATAATCAAGATTCAATTACCAACAGCTTATAGTTCCCTTTGATTTGATACTTGTACTTTAATGATAAGCAGTCAATTTATCATACTGTATGATAAACTCTTTAGCTAAGAGCTGGCTCAACCAATTGCTAACCAATCTAGCAGCTTGTTGGATTGGCAGCTGTTTCATGGTAAGCTCGAACAGTGTCCCAATCCCAATCCCAATCCCAGAAACTCAAACTGAAGTGTGACAATGCGTAGGCCACTCAAACGAGCCGTATCCGAGAGATACAATTAACAACAATAACCCGGGAATAGTGAGTGCTAATGTTGTTGATGGTATTGTTGCTGTTACTGTTGCTGTTGCTGTTACTGGTGGTGATATTTCTGTGGATCGGCTTTTCAATAACTATACAAATGCAATAAAATATGTTGAATGTCAGGGCTAAAACCGCGCGACAGTTTTCTCGGTCATTTTTAGGGGCGGGCGGGCTAACAACCCCAATTAAACGCTTCGTTGCGGCGGCTGCTGCTGCATTAGGCGTAAAAATTAGATCCCTGCACAATATACAATATATATATGTATGTACATATATATGTCTGCATGTACAAATGTGTGGCAAGGGCACGCGGAACTGTGGAAGAGTTTTTGGCAAAAGGTGTTTGCTTTGCGACATGCAGGGAATGCTAACTACGAGATACTTTTCAGCCATGACAGACAGAGTGCACACCTTTACACATACAAATGTACATGTATGCACACTGACACACTCACACACTCACACATTTATAGAGACACTTAGTCTCTCGTTCATTCAATGCTCGTTTATAGCACACAGCAGCAGCTCACAGTCCGCTCATCCATTGTCATCCATTTTAATTTACCTTCCGGTTTTTCCTTTCGTTTCATTTTATCTGCTCTCGCTCTTTTTTGCTTTCTCTCTTCACTTCTTCTCTTGTTCTTCTGCTAGTCCCTCCACCACCAGAGATAGTTCCCCTCGTCCGCCTCGTGTTGTCAATTGACGGCCATGACAATTTTTTGGGTTCCAGATTCGTTGCGCGGAAGTGATTTACCCAAAAACTGACTTTGTTCCAAGGAGTTTCGAATAGGCGGAAGTGCCTCATTCAGGGTTCACCTTTTACGCAATCTCATACCCATCCATAGTTATATAGTTACATAGTTACATGGCCGGCCCATTTGATTGATCTTCGGTTTGTTTAACAAGCCGGCCTCCGGTCAGTTTCTGGCGTGATCTCTGTAACCATCCAGCCTCTTTTGTTATAACTATCTTATTGATTCCTGGCAATCTGTTGTTGTTGCCAATTTTGAATGGGCGTTACTTCTGTTCCATTCAGTTCTATTCTATCTACCCTACTTGAGGCTATTGATCTGATTTTCAAGCTGAATCTGTGTAAATACAGCTGGAAGCTGTGACTCTATGTGCAGCTGGAAAACATCTTAAACAATCAAGAATCCCCATATTTATAAAGCGTCTTTAAATTATGCTTAAATATTTGATATATGGAATAAAATCTGTGAAACACAAATATTGCCTTTGCTAAGGAAACTTATGTAAAGTTGTAAAGCTAATTGTGCGTGATGTAATGACTGTAATTTCTTACATACATATGTGAAAACATCTTTGGTGAAATCGCACGGATAAAACACAATTTAAATCAAATTCTTATGTATTTGATAATGAAAAGTTTTTCAACATAATAAACTTTCTTAAAACAACACTTAACTAGGCGCAAGCAAATTGCTTTATAATTTGGCTTAATCATTAAATAAATTCAGAGTATTAAATCACGATTCAGGATTGGAAAAGATCCAAGAAACTTATGTGTCTTAAAACCATTAGTACAGATTGTCTTGCCCGAATGGTGTTTATTAATAGGCAATGATAATCTAAAATTATCTGGATGGAATGATGATATCACGGCATCAAACCATAGTTCAAAACAATTAACAAATAATTCAAATTTATCAAATGTTTTTGATTTTGTTAAGTATATGAAATCAGTAGATAAATCAGGTAAGAACGCTCTAAGGCCCTCAGAAAACCTAACACGTCTTTGCACACATATTCATACTATACATAAAAATATGCCAAGATTCAAGGCTACACTTTTACTATTGCTCTTAATTTCCTTATAATTCAAGGCTCAATTGAATATTTGATTCTGATTATTATGAGTTTGTAATCAATTATCATTTGCCTAGCATTTCTCTTCAGTTTTCAGAGACTCTTTGGCAAATGGCACAAATCGGCTTAAAGAACTTTCACACCATTGTCATTATCGTGTGTAGAGAGTTGGAAGTAAGCCAAGGAACCCAATCAAAATTCAATCCGAAATGCAAAACGATTTGATGCGTTCAGCTTACAAAATTTAGATAAATTACTTCCTACTTTGAGATGCCCCTTCCAGTCTCTCTCTCTTGTTTTTTTTTTTTTTTTTTTTGATTTGCGCAGCCGTCGGCTAATGCCATTTCATGGCTTTTATTGAAAGGACATCGACGTTGTCTCATTGACAACATGAATTGAGAATTGAGAAACGGATGTTGTGTACTCCAAACGGAGGGCTCTTTAGTTGGATTTCGAGTCAATGAAAACGCTAAACGATTGAAGGCAGACAGCGCCAGACAAAAGGCGGGACAAGCTCATTGACTAATAAAAAAAAGAAGAACAACACACAAAAAAATACACACATAGGTATGTATGATTGGCTTTGTGTGTCTGTGTCTGTGTGTGTGTGTGTGAGAGCCGGCTGTGAGGATCTAATTGTAAGTGCCAGAGAGTCATAAAGCAAAGGTCCAAAACCCGAACTTGACAAATGGGTTTGCGATGTGTTGTGTCCCACTGTGCCATTGCCAGCAGTTATCTCAGTCGGTCAGTTAGTCAGTAATTCAGTCAGTTGGTTAGTCTGTTAGCCAGTTTCCAGTTTGCCAGTTTGTCAGTTTGTCAGTCATGCATGCGGCTGTCTCTAACTTCCTCTGCGCACTTCCTACTTCCTTCACAGCTTGACGCATTTACAAGATACACATTTGCAATTTATTTCAAATGCCAAACAATTTCAATTGCAATATTTCTGAATGAATGGCACAGCGGCCTCTGGCAAAAGCATTTTACACACTTTACACACACGCACACACACACACCTTGCCCATTTTTGTGGTATTGTCTTTGGATCGAAAAACCCGTGAACCGTACTCTATGAGAAAAAATAGATTTCATACTCTTGCAAAGACCTGTAATCAACATTCGACATATGGGAGCTATGTGATATATCAGTTCGATCTTAAGCCAAATTTGGTCAGGTTGTTTAAAACCATCTAAAGCACATAACATGTGACATTGGTTAAGATATCTCAAGATATAAACAAGTTTCTAATAGTTAATTTTTACAAGTACAAATTTTCTTCGATTTTGGATTGATTTGTACAAAAAATTGAAACGTCTCAGAATCTGATTTGAAGTGTTTTTTTTATACTATTTATGATATAATTTGTTTAATGACTTAATATGTTGTTCTCTTAAAATCAAACATATTTTTAAAATTGACTTTAGAGGGCACTTCTTGAAGAGAAAGACATCCTGATTGAATATGGGCTAGTATTTTCCAAGAAATAGTAGTCTGAACCTTTCGTAAGGGTCTGATAATTTTTACAAGTCAAACTTTTCTTGATGATTTTTTCAAAGTGATAAAAAAGGCTATTTTTGGCTATCTATTAGGTCTTGTATGTGTATTTATTGTGCGTTTTGTTAGCCATTTAAGGCCGTAAGCTTTTGACACATTCAAGCAATGCCAAATGTAGGTACGAAAAGTATCTTTTGGCCTGGTGCCAAGCGAGTTTCCTCTGCTTCTCCCCATTTGCATGTTACAATTGCAGTTGCAGTGGCCGTGTGACACTTCAGCCAATCACATGCTTCATTATAGGCCCATCAAATGGTAAAAAAAAAGAGAAAGAACTGTAGGTAGGACTCCGCCGTACTCCTCGGTGATGATTCCGGACTTGGGACATATATGCCCCAAGTACGAGTACGAGTACTAGATGCAAATTTCATTGTGTTATTTTCGCATTCGCATGGCGCATGCGATGTTCCTTTGTCTGACTAACTGACTGACTGCCTGACAAACTGGCATTAAATGTCACAAAGTCACGCGTCGAGTCAACTCGACTCGAAAGCACTGCAACATTTTGTTAAATGTATCAATTTCTGATTTAGCCCAAACTGTCGCCGTTTTGTCCAACTTTTTGGCAACGTTGCCAATGCCGCTTGACATGCCGTTCAGCCAGACACACAGACAGAGAGACAGACAGAGGGACAGACAGACAGACAGAATACCAACAGCAACAGCTACAGACAGAACTATAATAGCAACAACAATGACAGACTGTTATGGCAAGTGGACGCTTTGACAGCGTCGTTTTAGCCTGGCTAAAAACAGAAAAAAAGAAGCGAGAAAAAAATGTTGTGCAAGTGACAGTTTCAGGCAACATCGCGTTGTCCAGGGTTGTCGAGCATCTTCAACTAATTACACGTTATACAATATGCGATTGCCAACAATCCTCTTTCTAAAGTATTACCATTAGCTAAATTCAGCTCTACCCAAGTCTAGATAGTAGAATTACTAACTCTTTGGTTAGTGGTAATACCATCCTTATTATTTTGAGCAACTCGACAACTCTGCATGCCTTGCCAAAAGAATAAAATATAAAGCAAAACAGCACGACTTAACGTTAATATTTGCCTTAAAAAATATTGGAAAAAAAGAGAAACAATTTGGGGAAAAAAATATAATACAAATGATCCCGCGTAAGGGGCGTATTAAACGCATTCAAAACATGCAACATGCCACACTTGTGTACCCTACCATTTAACAGGGTAGTTCAACAGACTGTTTTACTATGACAAAAGTTGTCAAATATTTTTCCTTTAAAAAATCAGTCTAGTTTTTTTTAAAAGTTTATGGGACCATTAGTTTTAAGAAACTAGTTTAGTTATTTTCTGAATATACAAAAACATTTTTTAACCATTTTCAGAGAACCTTTTAAAAAATTTCAATTATTTATCTTCTTTATAACACTGCATTAGAATAATTATTTAAATTTCCAATATCTTTCTTACAACAATTTAAATGCGCTTCATTAAGGTTATTTCAGGTAAAGTTCATTGAAGGTTTAAAAAATTAAGAAATAAAATTACAGCTATAAATAATTAATTTGTTTTATGTTTTACAAATTATTGTTCAATTATTACTATTATTAATTACAATTAATACTTTTTAGCTGAATATTAAGCTTATAGAGCTGTAAAGAAATAATTGGAAACTTACAGAAGTAGTTATATATTATATTAAATGTTTGTGCTAATATTTAGTTTTATAAAAGGAATTCAAGTTTTTAAAAAAGAAAATTACTACCTGGGAACTATAATTGAATTAAACTGTCATTTTCAAAATAAACTTGTGAAGGATCGTGTTGATAAGCGCCTTCAGATCGATTAATTTTATTTGATCTATTGTGTTATGAAATCTTAAGAGGGTATTCCCGATTCGTTGCTGCCGACGGACAACATTTCGAAATACGTGTTGGCTATTCGTGTGTATTTTTGTTTACTTCCTGGCTCATCCGACGACTCTGACGACAACGACATCGACATCGACATGTGCACACATTCCCAGGCATTCAAAGCTTTCGATTTTTGGAGTACGTTCAACTTGACTGGCTGCGTTTCCGAATTGCGTTTAGTAACGCTACTCTCAACATTATTTGGTATAAGTTAAAGATGTGTCTCTGTGTGTGTGTGTTACTCTTTTTTTTTATTTTTTGTTTTTGTTTTATTAATAAAACTATAGTATCATCAAATAAAATTATGTTTTCGAACTTCATATTTCAGGGCTCTAGACAAGTGTATAGCGTGTCCTTTTCTACTCCAAAAACAAGTGCGCATACTAAAAAGGGTAAACGACAACCTGGCGAGAAGAAGGTAACTGGTTTCATATTTATTTTAATTTTTCCTTTGTTGGAGCAAGAGTTGGGCTTTGCTGTTTGACTGGATGGTTTTTGAGGAACTAACATAAGAAGTGTTTACATTACGCTGTGAGTTTCTCAACAGCATTTGTTCTGTTCTCTAATTGCCCTTCTTCATACTTGTTAGGGTATCTCAGCGTTGGACACTCTCTTGAATTTTTCTTTAAATAAAAGACACCGCACAATTTGTGGGATAACATGAACATAAATATACAAATTGCTTTGAATACTTATATAAATATTTTTAAGCCACAGAGAGAAAACAACAAACAACTCGTCAATGGCACTTCCTTAATTAAAATTGTGTTAGGATTTAAAAAATTGCCAACAATGGCGAATAGAAAATGAAATTGCGAAAGATCCTGCCGAACAACCTGTACGAAGCGCAAACCTGTGATCAGGGGAAATCCATAGTTTGCTCCAGCCCAGGAAATATTCTATATATGTACATTGGCCAAAAACCATCAATGAAATCCAAGATGAATAACAACAGCCACAACAGCAACAACAGCAACAAAAATAGTATAAGAATAAAATACAAATAAATAGAATTGCTTTTATTTGGCAAACAGTATTATCCGAGATAAGCCGAGGGTTCGATGCAACGATTATGGACAAACCCAATTAAAGTACAAATTTGTGAAACTCAAATGTGAGTGAGTGAGTGAGTGAGTGAATGAGTGAGGACTCACACACAAATCTCTCTCTTTCTCTCACATCTCTCACTTTTCTGGTGTGCTGGTGTTGTTGGGTGTGTGTGATTTTCCAAACGATTTCACTAAACATGTGTTTTGGTTTTCAAAGTGCAGCCGTAAAAACCCCGTCGTTGTGCCAAAAATGCAAAAGGTGACAAAGTGGAAATAATGCGCATTGTTAAGTGTGTCCCTCACCGTTGGCTATTAGTTGTTGGCTGTTGCTTGTTGTTGGTTGTTGGCTGTTTGGTTGAGTGACACCTTTTGCCACAGGGCTTATCACACATGCCCCGTCAGTCTCCTAGTCAGTCCAGTCAGTCAGCTAGCTAGCCAGCGATCCTGGCCTAGTCCATTGAATGATCGTCACAATGCCGTAACATTGGCTTAGGCCAACGCACTTTCTACATATTCATATACAATCATCTCTTTGTATTTGTGTATGTACGTGTGTGTGTATGTGAGTGCGAAAATCAGGGGCTTAAGACGGTCGATATAGCAAGTAGTCGGCATCAGAACCATTTCATTATGTTATGCCATTAAATTTGTTAATACTCTCACTGAATTGATCCTTTTAAACCAGGTCTACTCTTGGTCTCTCAGTCTCTTCTCGTTTTGGCCCTTGTCTTGACATGTGTTTTCTTTACTGATTTAAAATCAAATTGTTTTTAATTGCCGCAACGATTTCTTGGAAATGTTTTGACAGTTTTACTTGTCAAAGGCATCTAGAATTGTGCGGTACCAAAAAATATACATATGTATACCCATATTTATATATATTTTAATGTATATATAACATATCTTGATATAGATCAGATTGAATATTTATTAAAGTTGAAAGAAATTTCATTGAGAGATAATAAGATAACCATATTTATGTTTATTCAAGTTAATTGATTATATGAAGCGCTCATCAATATCGATTCGTAGTTAATCCAAGAAATAATAAAGCGCCCAACAATATGATAAATACAATAAAATTCGTGTAAAGCATCGAAAATACTTAATATTTAAATAAGCACTTGTTTTGGACTTATTTAATTCGGACTGGGATAATTAATGTAATAATATTGAGTAGTTAAATATTAATTGTATTTTCAGATTCAGAAATTAAATAAGAGCTCCTTTTAGAACTTTTGTAAAATGCAATAAAAGCAATTGAATATCGATTGTGATAATACAAGTTTTAGCCTAGTTTAAAAATGTTCCGTCTCTATTAGAAATAAGTAGAGGGAGACTGTGTCAAGGACTTGATTAAAACATAAATATTGATAGCAGATTCTTTTTGTATGTCATGGGGTTAAAAGGTAAATGCCGTCGGCATATTTCAATGCGTATATATTTTACTTTGGACAAATTATAAACACAGTTGTTATTAATATTATCCAGTTGTTACAAAAGGTTAACGATGAAAATGCGAAAACGTATAGGGAAATGGGAAATGGCGTTGGTCCAATTTGTTTTTGGTACTCACTCGTACTGTTTGTTGTATTCATAATCCGGTTGCATGCAATAATCCTGTTGATATATATTATTTGTATAATAGCCGCAATCCTCGAAGTAACCACAATTTGGATTATAATTGCTCATAATTAAAGCCGTTGACGTTGTTGTACTTTGCGTGTTTTGCCAGTAGGCCAACAGTAGGATAAAGCAACAAAATTCAAATAAAAAAAATGAACCGGAAAAAAAATTTGTATTACTTTCAATTGAAGGCTTAGCACTTGGCCAGGTCTAGTGGGTGGCTGGTGGTTGGTGGTTGGGTGGTTGGGTGGTTGTTGGTTGGTGTTGTTATTGTTGGTAGGCGGTTGTCGGCGCCTACTTCAATCATACATTGAATCAATTATTTTTTAAGCTGGCGGCAATTATTTGCACGATTCGGTGAATCGTTGGATCGATTTTTAATGCGCGATCACTTTATAATTTGTGTACAATAACTAAGTAATAACTAACAACAAATAATAACAATTAAGTGTTCACAGTTTAGTCACGTCGCGTCACGATTGCCTTTGATTTGATTTGATTTGATTTGCTTTGATTTATTATTTAATTCAAATACTAATTCATTTATGACATTTGTACAACTTTTATGGCTTATGCATGCAATTGCCTTTGGGTTTTCCTCTCTTTTTTTTTTTGGGCTTATTTTGGTTTTATCGCACGCCACTTGACTTGGGTTAATGGTTAACGGTAGCGACGGCTCTTTTTGGCTTGTTTTGGTCGTGGTAGTGTTGGTGGTGATGATGGTGTTTTGTGTTTTTTTTTTCGGGCTCGTTACATTTTCTTAGTGGTGCCGGAGTGTTGTATCGAGCGGTGCGCGCGCTTTTGACTGTCGATTGCGATTTCAATAAGCCATAAAAATGCCATCAGGCACCACCAGCGAGCGAGCGGACGCGATCCACTTACGCACTCGCTGATATGACTAACTAGGCTAAAACAACTTGGCCAATAATGCAGATGCGCATGCGTTCTCTCTCCCACTCACACACATACACACACACACACACACAGACTTGTCCTCTCACTCGCTGAGTGGCTCTCTCTCACACAAATTCGCGATTAATGTGACGATCGTCAACGATCAACGATCAACGATCAAGCGATCAACGAGTAATTTAACATCGGGAGAATGTTCTGCAATTTCCTTTTGAGGCTCTGCGTCAACTGACACTGATGAACTTGGGGGCCAGGCGTACTGCCTGTGCCTTACTTCAAGTTGATCCACAGAGAGACGGAGAAACAGTGAGAGACAGAGACAGAGAAAAAGATAGAAAGAGAGAGAGAGAGTGTGTGCTGAAGTGGCGCAACGTTCGACACTTTAAATGCTACAACAATCACTTATTAAAGTCAAATAGGTATTAAACAAAAAGGTAGAAAAAACTGAGTTAAACAAATATAAATAAAGTACACAAGAACATCGACGTATCGATAATGTATCAGTGTGTACATGTGTGTGTGTGTATTTTACAGATATGGCAGGCATGAATATGAATACGAGTACGAATACAAATACGAATACGAATACGAATATAAATATGAATATGTTGAGTCCCCATCTCAATCACAGACATGTCGCTGCTGCTGCTGCTGCTGCAGTGGCACAGTGGTACCACATGGACAAAATTATTACACAAATACCCCAAATAATTTTAAAAATTTCTTTTTTTAAATAAAATTATTATTCAAGTCTTTGTATTATACTAAAAAGTCTCTTATTTAAAGGCTTATCTTTCCATTAAATTATTTGCAAATTAAAACAATAAGTATTAAGTAATGAATATACAAAGCTTATAATATTTTATATAATACATATATTTGATTTAGTTGATGACCAAGTACAAGAGATAATATTCGATAACATTTGGTTGTGATATTATAAATAAAGCTATATTTAAAATAAGTTAATCCATCAAATTATCCCCTTAAATACTGCAATAAATGAAGATTTTCAGTTAAAATAATAGAACCTGTTCTGTATACGTACATATATACAATGTTTGAAGTCCAAAAATATAAATACATGCACCACTGTATGAGTAACTTCAACCAGTGCCCAGAATATACACCTTTGGCTTTTCCACATCAGAGTTCGAATAAGGTAAAATAATGCCAAACAATATTATTATTATGACGATTATGTGGCGCATATGTTTGTTGACAAACAAGAGCGGGACAACAACGGGAATACGAATACCAGTACGAGTATGAGTACTCGTAAAACTCCCGGAGGTCCCGAGGTTCGATGGATTGTCCGACGGATTGATGGCCGCACCAGACTGCAATTGCCACTGCTCTATAGAGAGCTGTAGAGCTATAGAGATATATAGACCTATAGGGTAGCTTCTACAACAGTCACTTACCACAACTTTATTTGTACAAAACTCGTCGCGATATCAGTTGTGATACGGGGCGCTGTGATAGTGCCCCATACAAGCTGGAACAACCTACATACGAGGCATAAGCGGGAAAAAACAGTAAGCACATACCGACCATAAGGTAGTCATCACATTTGTTTGCTTGTTGTAGTTGTTGTCATATCATGAGTATTAAAATTTTGATATGTACTTACGATCAATGATTATGATTTAGCTCTACTTGGAGCTGTACTTGTGAGTTGTCTTTGGGTTTTGTGGTGCAGCTTATCGGGTTAACCGGTAGCCCTGTTTTTTTTTTGTTTTTTTTTTTTGTTCATATTCATTTTGTAGGGGCAATGCAACACAATCTCTGGTTGTTATCGCGTTGTTCACATACAAACAGATATACCTGATATACTCACTATATATGTATGTAGCTTTGTTTGTATGCATTCAGTTGAGTACGGCCCCCAAAAGCAGGCAATTGCTATATCAAAGTAAGAGTACTATTGTGGTCTCTGTTTTACCTACAGGTTAAAGTGTTGCTATTCAGCTATCATACTCAATGCGATTCTTATCACCAAACTGTCTACATCTGACCTCTTCTCTCCGAGAGCTACTGTCTAGCCTCCTTCTCTTGTAAGTTTATAAGTTCGCGACTTGACGTCTACTTGCGATCGGATTTTACCAAAATCATAAATAAGAATATGAATACCCATTAATGAACATGACTTGCCTCTTAATATCTCTTAAAGTGGTTCACTTCCTTTCTAAGTAGAACCGATCCAATCTGATCAGATTGAGTCTGCATAGAGCCTTAAGATGATGACATCCTTGATAGGACTATGCAACCGTTACTAAATCTTTGGCCCCAGATAAAAAGAACTAATATACAAATTTTCGTAATACACAACATTAATATATATATATATCAAAGCTGACTTTAAAAATCTTTACATTTTTTAAAACTAATGAATATATACTATATAGTAATAAATCAGACACAGTCTTAAATATAAATTAATAATTTTACAGCTATTCGTTTTTCATGTTTTCTCTTATTATAATTCTCTAACCGAAAATCTTGTAATACTCGCAATTTGGACAAATGTTACATAGTTTTGTCTGGTCGTTGGGCTCTTGCGCTTTATCAGCTCACTCTCATTGCTTGGCAAGTGTTAACTAATTTAAAACAGAACCTCAAGTGCATTTCAAAGTTGTTCTGCCATGACTACTATCTGTAGAATTGTATCTGTACCTTTATCTGTATCTGTTAGTACATGGTGTGCACATTCTGTAAGTGCATTGTTTGTCATTTGTCATGTTGACGACAGTGGCCACTTGGAATACAAAATGCACTTTGGAAAGTTTGTAAGCCAACCAGCCAACTAAAGATATAAATAGAATGACGAAGTTCTTATACCCTATCTGTAGAGTTTGATTTGATTTGATAAATGATGTATACATATTATTGCATATTTTCAGCTTACAAATGTTGGATGTATTTTGTTACTAAACAATTTTCATAGATACGAAGGTTGCCTGAAAAATGTCCAATCTTGACATGAAGCGGATACTAACCTTGTGTTTATGCATCTTTCGAAAAGATCTCAATCAAATCCTAGCCATATCGATAGTATTGTTATTGTTTAAAAATCGATTGAATAAGTTGAAATTGCTTCTGAGCAACACAAAGAATTTAAATGAACTCCAGATTACTTGTAATAAGTAGCTGTGAGCAAAATATCTGTTCAAATAAATATGGTTAAATAGTTAGCTTTCAGCCGTCATAGTGTGGTTTATTCTATTGGAACACATAATTACTGTACCCACTGTAATGTGAGGGAAACAATGCATTTATCACGCTGCACTTTTGGCTTAATGTCGTGATCTTTATCTATTTCTATGCCGTGCTCCACATTGCTGCTACACATCGATCATTTGTGTGTTTAGCTGGAGTAGTTGAGCCACCCAACCAACCACCTTGCCACCTTGCCACCTAACTACCTAACCACCCAGCCACCCAATGGCAGCTGCGCTTTACCCCGTACATCGTCTATCGACTATCGTCTCTCTCTTGTTTGGCCCGACTGTCGTTTGGGCTCATATATCAAAATGTACGTCAATTTTCATGCTTTGGACACTTGATAGACTGAAGTGCTTTACATTGATTTCACGTATACTCATACAGTTTCAAGTGATTTATTGTAAAGGCTTGTTCGTGCACTCCAAGTTGAAACTCATAATGAGCACACATCATAATCAACGTAAGCACTGCGGCATAGAAATCACCTCATTAAGTGGCAAATGCCACACCCACTCCCACTCCCCTGTTGGGGACAATTGCCATCCACAGTACAGCCAGATAATTGTGATTGTTCTATCTATTACCTGCGATTAATGCCAACTTTTGAAGGACGTTCTGCATTGGCCAAGGGCCTCTTCAATTTTCAATCATTGCGTCAACTGCAAAAATTATCAATTGATAACCTTTAATTAAACACTTTTCCAGTCAAAGCCAAGAAATTGAATGGTGAAACCGCTTGAGCCCTATTAAATGGTAATTCTTGTACTAGTTGTTAAATGAATTACTTTTTGACTCTGTTCCTCTTTCATTCTGAAGATACTCAAAGAGCGATGTGATTTTCTATGACTATTGGCAAAGTTTTACCCAATACGAAGAAATAACTTAACTTCAAATATTCAAACCTTTTATTATATTAAAGCTGACAATATTAGATGGAGTTGTTTATCTATTAAATTTACAATAATGAATAATTTATTTGATTACCCAAAGAGTCTTTCAAAAAAACTCAAGCTAATTGGCAAGTTAATCTAATTTATTAGAGTACCTCGCTGTCGGCCATTATCAGAGTATTTTACAATTGGTAATCGACTGAATTACCACAAAGCCGATTAAAATATTCGCGTTCACGCCAAACATTTTGCTTTCTTGGCCGTCAATTATCAAAGATTGTTATGATATATGACCGACCTAATAAACAGGAAATTGAAAACAAAAAGAAACCTATTAAATAAATCATAATAATCTGTATAGCAGGAGGCATTATTAAAATACATTAATGAGGTTATCAGCGCTATAACTGAGGGGTTTAGTCTCAAAAAGAGAGAGAAAGAAAGAGAGAGATGAAGAGAGACAGAGAAGGAAAGAGTGGGAGAAACAGAGAGCATGAGTGGAAAAGAGACGGCCAGAGTACTTGACACGCATTTGTGGAAATTGTTTTTCTGTTATTTTATTTTATTTATGCAAAATATTTCGAAAAGGAACACAAAAATTCAAAATTAAATTATATATGATTATACAATGAAAATTGTTTTATTTGCCATTTTGGTTTTTTTGTTTTGTTTTATTTGGTTTCTTTTGCTTACGTTTTATGTTTGGTTTTGTTTTGCATTTTTTGTTTTTTTGTTTTTTTTTTTGTTGTGAAACATTTTACAATTGTTATGCATAATTTGTCATGGCTTTTGTGTTTCGCATGTTGCTGCATTTTCCTCAATGTTGCATTCTTGTCTGTTGACAACATTTGAAAAGTTGTTTCCAATTACAATTTTCATTTCTGCATGGCGCAATGTTTACACTTTCCACTTTAATAATAATATATATAGCGTACAATTATTGTTGCAATTACAATTGTCTTGAGTACATTTAATATTTAAATTTTTATACGTTTCCATTTCGAACCTATGCAAAAATCATAGTTGACAAAAAGAATTACACATTTCTTAGTTTTGTTTTTCATTTTTATTTCCCTTCTTTTGTTTCGTTTTTTCATTTTTATGATGAGACTACGACAAAAACACATGCGACTTATTACACGTTTTTCTTATATTTTTGTGTGTTGTTGTTTTGTTTTGTTTTATTTTTTTTTTCGATTTTTTGTGTCTTTTTTTTTTAGTATTTTGTTAATGTTTGCTTTTAAATTTTGTGTAAAGTTTCTTTTATGATATTTTGTTTTTGTTTTTTTATTTTTTATTTTATGTTTAATTTTATTTACGCAGGACGGGGTTTATTTCTTACACATTTGCATTTTCGCTTTCATTTTTCTCTTCTCTTTATTTTCCTTCTTTTTGCTTCACTAAGTGTAAATATCAATTGTTTTTTTTTGTTTTTATTTATTTTTTTTAATTTTTTATATATGTATATATTTTGTCATTTTATATATTAATGAATAAATTAAAAAATATTCAAGCTTTGACTAGTTAGATTTTTTGGTTTTTTACGTTTGTGTGTTGTTGTTCTTGTTGTAGTTGTGTGTCTTGTTGTTGTTGTAGTTGTAATACTCTAATGTCATGTGCATGTGGATGTGTGAGTATGTCTGTGTGTGAGTGTAAGTGTGAAAGTGCAGCCACCGCATAAGTATTTCTGGACTACGGCCATTTTTGAAAGTTCTCAATTTTTTTTATTGGGCTATTGCTGCTGCTCCGATCTAAAACTATTGATCTTCGGGACTGACTATGATATAATATATATACTAATTTTCGAGTCGTGTTAAACGATAAGGTAAAAACAAAAACAGTTATTATAGCGGTTAGTATGGAGTTTTTTTTTTTTGGTTTTGTTTTGCTTGGAGCCTAGAAAAGCTTTACTATATATGTATAATATAAGTACCTATGCCTTGAAGCATGTTTTTCAATGTTCGCGCAGTTAAGTAGTTAGAGAGAGGTTATGAAATATGTGTCACAGCAATATTTTGCGGGGTGGTATAGGCCTGAGTAATGCAACCGAATGCAATTGAAACATGATAATATAGCACAAAGAAAGAATAAAGCCAATGAAATGTGGAAATCGGTT
Organism: Drosophila neotestacea; assembly: GCA_035044365.1. Classification (NCBI taxonomy): domain Eukaryota; kingdom Metazoa; phylum Arthropoda; class Insecta; order Diptera; family Drosophilidae; genus Drosophila; species Drosophila neotestacea. The sequence goes on from JAWNMD010000799.1 coordinate 2,088,865, forward strand.
CGAAATAATTTAACTTGAATATCAACATCAAGTGCCTGTTAAAGACAGAGAGAGTATATACTCGTTTATAATTGTGGCTTTTATTTTTTTTGTTTTGCTAAATATATATTTCATATACATTCACATACATATATGTATATATATATTTATATATATATGTGTATATAATTATTGATTTATTCGTATAGGTATACAAATAAGGTTACAAACTTTGGTTTATAGCAAAAAATGTACTACAAATTACATTTATATAAATTGGATTTGCTCGTGTCTTTATCTGAGTATCTGTTTATGAGTATATGTGTACGTGTACGTGTACATGTGAGTGTGAATGTGAGTGTGTATCATTTTATTAAATAACAGAACTTCTCGAATCTGAAAGCATTTGGCATACACTTGTTAAATATTTGCCAAGCAATCGAGCTGAAAAATTAAACTAGCAATTTCAATCGGTTTATCTGTCCGTCTGTCTTTCTGTCTGACCCAATGTCGATTGCTTTGTTTCAGTCCGTCAATATGTCTATTGTTTGTCCATCTGCCAACCTGTCTTTAGCTGCTTTTCCATATATACACATATACATACATGTATATATAAATATACATATGTATATATTTATATATTTACTTAAATTGCCAGTAATTGTTTTGATGCAACCATTGTGCAATCAAGTTTTGAAGTGCAACTGAAGAGCAACTTGGGGTGAACCCTGATACTCGAACGAGTATTCGTTTGTACAGTATGATATTGACTCAGTGTAGTCAGTAATTCGTGTGCAAATAGTTGGCAAAACTAACTTCAGTTCAACGATTTGTCTAATTTAACAAAATCATTTGATATGAATATAAATACAACACAATAACAATTTGCTGCATACTCCCAGGGGTTCATATATATGTATGTAAGTGTGTGTGTGTGTGTGTGTGTTGGTGTATATGTGAGTGTGTAAAGTGCTTGTTGCGTGTGTGAAAAGAACAAAAACCAGTTACAAAAATGTTGAGAAAATGTTCTAAAAGAGCTTTTGCAATAAGTTTTGCGATTTAATTATCTTATTTTCATTATTTTGTTTTTTTTTGTTTTTGTTGGCTTTGCATTTGTTGCTTAATTTGCTGCTTTTGTTAATATTATTTAGTTGCCTTACTAGCTGAGTTTTTGCTTTTTAATTCATTTGTTTTGGGTGTTGTGTATAGATACATAAATACATTTATGGACATTTTTGCGTTTGCGTTTTTTGCGTTTTTCATATCATTTTCTTTTATTTAAATATATTGTTAATATATATATATATATATATATATTGGTATATATATATATATATATATGTATATACTGTTGGTTTTTGTTTGCCATATATATAGCTGTATATGTGTATATATATATGTTTATATATATAGATTAGTACGCGTAGGTAGCTCTTAGGTTCACATGTGTCTGTGTCGCTCTGTGTGTGTGTATTTGTTATGTGTTGTGTGTTTGCTTGCTTACGTATTTTACTTATGCGTTTATGGTTTTTAGCATCTACTAATTTTTAGCTTGCAGAGCAGATTCTCATTAATTTTTATTGGGCTTTTATTTGTAGCAATTCTTTAGTTTTTACCAAAAGAATTTCGCTTGCGGCGCTGAAAAGTATGCTACGCTTTTTGTATCGCTTGTCATTTTTAGCGTGAGTCGCCATTTTGCGTGAATATGTGTGAGAGTGTATGTGAGTGTGTGTCTGTGTGTGAGTGTGCGTTGTGAATGTCTTGACAATTTATTTACTAGGAATACAATTTTCATATATTTGTTTGCTGTTTCTCAAATTTGAAAAAATCTGCAATTGCAATTGTTAGACTTGAATGTTGCATGTTGCATGTTGCATGTTGCGCTGTGTTTAATGCCTTTTACATATAATTTATTTGAATTGTCATTACATTTCAATTTTTTAGTTTCTTTAACTTCTTAATACATTCTAAACAAGAACAACGCAGTACGAAACAGTAAGGAAACTATTCATTTTTTTGACTTTTTTGGGTTTCTCGTACAATTTTCATTTTTGTTAGCAAATTTTATTTTAACTTTCTCACTAATTGTATGCATGTATGTGTGTGTGCTGTATATGTGTGTGAGAGTGTGGATAACAAATGAAGTGTTCCTTCTTCTGTATTGTGTGTTTATTTTTGTGTCTTTGCTGCACGGTTTCAAGAACTTTGCGCATTTATCTGTTTACATTTTCATATGAAGCAATTTTCTTACGTTCAGAGTGTGAGAAAGGGAGAGAGCTAGAGAGAGATGTTTGTTTGTTTGTTTACTGCATTGCATTTTTTGTTTTTTTTTTTTTGTTAAACATTTAAATACTTAAATTTAATTGCTTGCATTATATTTTTGCCTTTCATTTAATTTAATATATAGATGCATTACATTTCACGTACGTTGCGGAACTGCGCTCCTTTAGACGAAAAAAAAAGTTGTTTCTTATTTTGTTTTATGTTAATTTCATTTACGTTTTGTATTACTTAATCTTCATTTTTTGGGTTTCTTTGTTTTATTGATGTGCCATGCTCTTTGCTTTGCTTTGCTGTTCATTTCTTTTGCCTTTCCTTAGGTGCATGCATTTTGTTGTTGTTGTTATTGTTATTTTGTTTTTGTATTTCTTTTCTCTAGTTATTTACTCTTTCACTTCGAAATATTTGTAGGTCGGATTCTCGTACCCATTAATCTGCATATTGGGCACAACTTTCTCCTCCTGTACGATGGGATGATGTGTGGTCACATTCTGTGTGTTCGAAAGAGAAAGATGTTAAGTATACGTCTTACAAAACATAAATATAGTATTTGAATACGGCATTCGATTGGGGATGCTTCACAAAAGAGAACAAAAGATAGTAATCGACGTCTGTAATTTACTTTTAATTTCTCCATTTATTTGAGAATGCTTTAATTTGGGATTGTATTGAGTTTTGGTAGAGAACTTGATGAATTTAGCTGCAAAGTTCTCTTAAGGTGAGATATCTTAGGATATTGCTTGTAGACAAGAAGGAATTATGTATAGAATGTATAATGTAATACCTTATTTTGGAACTTTACTTTTTAAACATGTTAAAATATCTATATTTTTTGTTGCGCGTGTTAAATGAATATGAAAAGGTTTGGAAAACAATTCAATTTAAATCGGCGTCTGTATTTAATGTTTGGGGATAACTATTTTAAATTTAATGCTGACAGTTAGAAGTGTTATACTATGGAGCCCTCAACTGTTATACGACTATCAATCTCATTTCGCTTCACAGAGCATCTATCGATTGGAGTTTTCTTCATACCTGATCCACCTCAATAAAGCCCTGCGCATGCGGCGAGCGTGATGTTCGCCACTTGGCAACGGCCACGCCCACAAAAACGGCTGCCATTAGGGCGATGCCGGCGAAAGAGAGCGTAAAATAGACATTGCGCCCCTCCTTAGCCGCGTGCGCGTGCGAGAATTCGCGTCGCAGCGAGAAGCTCTGTAATGAGAATGAGAGAGGATAAGCTTTAGGCAGATGCGGCGTAAAACTTGAACGCCTCAGCTCAAATACCGATTCACGATGGCCCAGATCGTGGGTCATGAAGTGTTGCACTTGCGGCTCAGCCTCCTGATGGGCCACAGCGGCAGCCACATCCTCAACCGCGCGTTGCACGGCATCATCATCTACCGTTGGCAATACGGTCTGCACCTTTGTGCTGGGTAAACATAACAGGATGAGAGTGAGAAAGAGAGAGAGAGAGAGAAAGAGTAGGTTAGTTTTCGCAATTTTCAGAATTTACGAGAGAAAGAGAACTAACCTGACCGTAGCCTCAGCATACTCGGCATCAGCCAGCTCCTTCTCGCTCTTTGTAGTGTCCAGATTGAGATTGGATGCGGTTACCAGACCACCACCTCCTTCCATGCTCATCTCCTTGCTATTGATGCTCTTGTCCAGCAATTGTTGCTGCTGCTGCTGCTGTTGTTGCTGCTGTGACTGTTGCTGAGATTGCTGCTGTTGCTGCTCAGCCGCCTGCGACTTGAGCATATCATCGACCTTCTTAGCCTCCATACGTAACTTCTCCTCTCGCAACTTCTCACGCTCAGCAGCACGTTGTTCCTTACGTTGCTTTTCGGCTAAACGAAGACGCTCCTTTTCGGCGACTTTACGCTCAATCTCAATGCGATACTTGTCCAGGATTCCCGCCTCTGCCTCCTCGCTCATGCCAAGGGATGAGCCGGGAATATCATCCTTACTACGCAATGCCAATATGTAATCGTTCATTAGCTGGGCAATCTTGGCCGATAATTCGGGATAACGCTTGAGCATGGTCATCGACTGGTTCACTGCACGATCAATATCAATCAGACGTTCAAGAGTCCTTGGTCTCTCTGAGGCAGCCGCCTCGAGGCCACCTGGTCCGCCGGAGTTCAAGAGATGCCGATAATGGGCAAGAGCATGGGCTCGATCCTTGTGGAGGGCTCGCAACAATTTCTGCAGACACTTCTCGACATGGTGGGCCTGCAATTGAGCGAATAATGGTATATAGAATACTAGACTATCCTAAGCAGTGTTGCCGTTCCTCATTTAAAAGCCGACGAGAACTTTGGTAAAGAGATTTCATACCCTTGCAGACACATGTATTCAACATTCGACTATGTTGTTTTAAATTTGTTTTCCAACTAGTAAAAGGTTTAGTTTAGTTTCAATTAAGAGGGCAATTCATATTGAAAAAGACATTTTGCTTGAAAATCGGTTCAGTATTCTAAAATTTATGGTGGTCTTTACCCTTTGAGCACTTTGTACCTGTTTAAGGTCCGACAACTTTTACAAGTCAAACAAAGCAAAGTAAACCAATTAGGGTCGTTACTCATCTAGTCTAACAAATATTGTGTTCTCTTATTTGCAAGCTTATCTAGATGGTAAGCTTGTCCGCTTGGAAAAGCGGTCTTAATGGTCCTAGTGGAAATACCACCAGAATGGCAACACTGATCGGTGATCCGTAATCCGAAGATACACTCACATTTGGTGGCTGCTCCGTGAGGGCTTGAGTATAACAGGTCATGGCTTCGCGCTTCCTTTGATTGATGTGGGCCAGGACACGTTGTTGGTGCATTGCGGCCAGTTGATGCTTCTCGGCGTTGCCTTCTTCCTCGAGTGCCTGAACAGAAGTCTAAAATTACATTCCCATATAAAGACGTATTGCACACCAAGAGAGAAAGATTATCAGCATAAGTTTGAAATTTTCATTTGTTTCATTTATCGATTGCGATTTCGATTGCGATTACGATTACGATTAACAATTGCAACGATTTTGCATTTCAAGTACAGTTACGTTTTTTTTCTTTCGCTAAATTGTACATATTTCATGACTATAACTTGCAGTTGTCGTTAGTTAAGTTAAGTGTGGGTGTGTTTGGATATGTGTAGGTGTGAGTGTGTTGGGTTTGTGTGAGTGTGTGTGTGTGTGTGTGTGTGTGTGTGCGCAAGGGGGCGTGGCAGGTGGGTAGGAGTTGGATGACTCGTTCGGAAAGTGCTGCTGACGTAACACAATGCTGTGCAGAGAGAGCGAGAGTGAGCGAGAGCGAGAGAGCGAAAAGAAGAGAATAAGTATCGATTTATGAATGAATTGTGGGGATTATGAATAATCCAAAATAGATGTAGTTACGAATACTTATGAATGGAGTTTGGAATGAAGTTCATCATGGAGTTCATCATACTGAATCAAGGTCGGATACTAAGTTCATAAGAGCTATGCGAGCAGTGTAAATATATATATGCATACTTATCAATATATATATTATAGTATAGGCAGATCAATATTTTTAATTGCTTAGTTTAATTTATATAGATATTTAAGCGCAGCAATTAAGGCAAAATATATATTTTTGTAGTTAGCATTTAAGCAGCATTTATGCCAAGTATATAATTATAGGTATTATACACAGAGTAGGACAGAGAAAGAGAGAGAGAGACTGTGTGTGAGAGTGACGTAGATAGAGTCATTCATATGTTCTTAAGTTTGTTATTTTGTTGTTGCTTGTTTAATGTTGTTGTTCTTTGTTAGCACTAATTGGTTAGAAAGAAATGAAAAGGCGTCGAAAACTAAAGGGTATTACGAGTACATTATAAAGCCAATCAGTTCAACTACTAAAGCACTTTATTTTTTAGTTAGTATGTATATTGGAAATAAAAAGAGTATTTAATTCCATTGTTTGTTTGTTTGTTTGTTTGATTGTTGTTTCTGTTTTCTGTTTGTTTCTGTTTGAGTTTTGCTTTCGTTATATTACGAGTATGATTAATAAATCATTATGCTTGTTATTGTTGTTACTGTTATTTGTTATTTGTTATTATTATGATTACAATCTGATGCCTCTTTCGCTCCCATTTGCCATACATGGATACACAAAAGTAGAGAGAAATTACAGCTACATACACATACACAGAACTACAGAGAGTTAAATCATATATATTTACATATATAGTTCAGGCAGAAATCGTAAGTACATATGCATATAAAGTGTATATATACGCATTGAAATTATAGATAGATAGATAGATACATTCAACGATTAGGAAGAAGAGATAGGTGCATGATAATTGGTGTTCAAACTCAAAGCAAATGATAAGCCAAAAAAAATAATGATTACTATAATGATAATGATAATGTTATTGATATTGATTATGATTAGGTTGAGATTATAGATTGATAGTAAGTGGTTCAGTATAGGCTATAGCTACTTGAAGGGTGCACAGTTGCCAGACTATACCCCCTCCCACAAACACAGACACACACACATAGTACATATTCATACATATCGAGCCCTAATCGCAAATATGAACATTTTCAATTTGGTGTCTAAAATCTTAATAGTTGTGTACAAAAATAATACATTTTTAATTTCAAAATAAAACTATGCTTTTTGCTTTTGGAGAAATTTCCGCAAAAGCTACAGATTGGGTATTTATTGTACTTCTTTACATACTGATTAAATTTGGTAAAAATCGGACTACTACTTTATATAGCTACCATACCTATGCATAGGAGCGATCGGTCAAAAGTTAACTTTTAGTAAGGAAAACTTTGTTGTTCTTTAATATATCTCAACAAAGCTTGTATATTGTGTAATTGGTATTTTTTCAAATATCCTGACAAAATTTGTTTACGATCGGATTACTGTATCATATAGCTGCCATAGGAATGATCGATACAAAATCAACCTTACGTATGAAAAACTGGTTTGTTCTTAAAGTTATATCCACAGAACTCACGGATATTGTACTTAATTAAGTTTTATAAATTCCTACCTGATTAGGCTTAAATCTGACCATTATATCATGTAGTTTTCGCTCAGGATATGAAAAATTCACTTAATCATTGATATTAAAGCTGTATTGGCTAATTCTAGTATCTACACTCTAAGTTACATAAAAAGAACTTAAGCAAATTCCTCAAAACTAAAAGAACTAAACTTTTTTTGTTCTTGGTTATGATATTTTTGCGGATATGACTCGATATGTAGGTAGGGTATATATAAATATATACATAGGCAATTAGTTGAGAGAGAGAGAGAGAAAGATAGTGCGAGTGTGTGATAGAGACAGAGTTAGAGAGAAGATAAAATAAATCTGATTGGAATATGGGGTATATGTAAATGGAGGGAATAGGGTATATACGGAATGGGTTGCAGGGACTATCAACTACAGGGGTAAGGGAAATTGGTTTGGGGGTAGGTTGGGTTGGGGAAACAAACCTGGAAGCGTGCCGTCATGCGTTGCTTGAAACTTTGTGCTGCCTTGGGATCGGCTAGACGCATATCCTGATATTTTTCCTCAAGATCAGACCAGTCCTTCATGACACGTGTGACCTTCTCGCGATGGGATTCCTCAAGGCGCTGTTGGGCTTCCTTTGTTTAGAATACGTTTTGTTTTTTGTTGGATAAATAAACCTGCGCCCTCAACGTAAACACTTACTTTCTGACTTACTTTGTAGCTCTGATGCTCGTAGTGGGGATCAAAGTGGGTGAAATATGGATCCGAAGTGGGTTGAGCTGTCGATGGTGGTGCGCCGACTGCGACGCCAGCAATGGCAGCGGCAGCAGCAGCCGATGAGGCAGCAGCAGCAGCGGCAGCAGCAGCAGCAGCAGCAGCGGATAATTGTGGTGTGGTTGTGGCAAGTTCCGGTTTCTGTTGTTGCTTATTATTTCCAGCCTGTTCACCAGCTGTAAGACTGACTGGGGACGAGGACATGGCCATGGACGGAGCTTTGAGAGAGGGCATTGGAGGAGGCTTTGCACCACTGGAGCTGCCATTTTGATCCCAAGCATCAGCAATACCAGCCACATCACTATCAGATCCAGCACCATCCTCTTCATAATTATCACTATCCTCACCACTATCATATTCAGCATTAATATCATCGAGAGCACCACTATTCGCATCACTTGCTGCTCCAGTGCCACCAACTGTTGCTGCCTCATCGGCAACCATTTCATCCTCTTCGTCATCGCCCATCAGATCATCCTCATCGTCCAGTTCATCATCATTACCATCCTTTGAATAGTTGGAATCATTGCTGTCATCATCCTCATTCACACTGAGTTCATCATTTGCTCCATTATTATTATTATTGTTGTTGTTGTTGTTGATATTATTATTGTTGTTGAGCTGTGCTGGTGGCATCACAGGCATATCGGTCTTCTTAACGCGAATCTCATCGGCTAAAGAATTCAGAAAGTGTGTGTTAGTAAGTTTTAGTTCGGTCTTCAAGTACCTTTAACTACTCACTCTTGAAGTGCTTGGGGCAACAGACAAACTCAACCCCAGAGAACAGAGAAATGCCACAGGGTAACAACATGGCAAAGCTTCGCATTTGCATTCCCCGCTCCTGGCAAGCAGCTGCTCCAGTTTGATTCCATCTGACAAATGGCCAACAGCGTGATGCATTATGGATGTGGTCAAAGAGGCATCCCTCTGGCACCAACAACGCGTCCGATTGGAATGGTCCTTCTGAAGCCAAACGAGTTGCCAATCGTTTCGAATAGGTATATAGGTGTTTACATATGTGTATATATTTGTTATAGAAACCAGATGGTTCACATTTATGGCAACTGTTCAAGTGATCAAAGTTTATCTCGTACTTACCCAGGCATCGGAATGGTTTGATCCAACGATGGGCTCCCTTACACTTGGCTGAATTCAATGCACCCTGTCGACACCAGCCTCCAATCTTCTGATAATGCGACGACTCCACAATATTGGTAATGTCTCGATTGGGATAAGCCTAAAAGAAACAAAAAGGGGGAGAATGTTGAATATAATGCCAGTAAATGAGATAGAACTATGAGTTTTTTTCAGCGATACGTTAATGATACAATGGGAAAAATATTACTCTAAAATTCAATTATAAAACTCTTGATATTAACTTAAATGTTCTAAGGATGTATACAATGAGTTGAAATATTTCATTTAAGTGCAAATATTACACATTTATATAAAAACCGCCCTTTAAGTGTAGTAGTCGCTAAATAAAATTTATCTTTAAAGATATCTTAAATTTTCTGAAGTTAATTAAAACAATTCACTTGGTTTGCTCGTCAATGTTTTTACTTTTAATTTGAGACTGAGAAGTCATTATTACTAATTGAAAAACATTAATTAGGAAGACTCAAAGATTTCTTGCCTGATTATTTGCAACAATTGTCTTCAATATATAGAACGTATAACAGAATTTTTGTAATTTGTGCAAAAGTTTAATTTTGTTAAACTTTCTATGCAATAAATTCTACCTAAAATTAGTTTAGAATTAGTTTCTCAGTATATCTCAGGTTTATTCTGCTTTGTTGCTCTGTATGAAATTCAGTTAACTAGCCATTTAAGAAGCTGTTGATTTTTCCTTTGGGAAAATGTATGTCAAAGACTAATAATAACTAAGTACATTAAATAATGCTAATGTTTATTCGTCTGTATATATGTATGTGTATGTGCTATTTTCACTGGTGCTAAGCAACTACAATGAAATTATCATCTTGATTGAGTTGTTTCAAGTGACATCTGCTTGTTGTCAAGTATGCGAATGTGTGTGTAAGTGTGTTTGTGTGTGAGTGTGTGTGCGTGAAGGCACTTCAAGACATGTAAATTGAGTGCACCCAAAAGCCTTGGTTTGGATTTTGACGCCTGACTTTTGCACACACACATACACAAATAGTCAAATTGGGGCAATCGTCATACGCACACTTGTACACACAGCACACCCACACTCACTCACTCACATACACACACACACAGAGAGAGAGAAAAGAGTGGCTTTGAGTGGGCATCAAAGTTTTCAATTCGTTTTGTTCCATTGTTGTGCGAAGCACTTGGCGTATGCGTAATGTGCGCATTTAACTCTCAAGGATCTATTGGGGAGAGTCTTGACATTTTGCGTTCTCGCTTCAAATGTTGATTATCAAACAAGCAGCTTCTATATTTTTTATATTTCTTTTTATCGAGTATCTGTATGTATATCCCTATAACATAACCTCATTTGCAACTTTAGCTGTATCTGTAGCCGTAACTTTATCTGGAAGCTGTATCCGCAAGTTGTCCGTTGTCTATAAATATTCATTGTGTGCGTTCTCCCCGCTCTCTGTCTCCTCTGGGGAATATCGTTGAGCGTAAGCGGTTAAATCATTAGATATTTATAGGTTCCAGTTTCATTGTCTGCGCTTGCTTAGCCAAGCATTTGATGCGTTTTTGTTTGGCCAACGAGCAGTAAAACTTTAATTGGCCGCCCGGTTTGATTGACTGGCTAAATGACTGACTAACTGAATGGCCTAATAAAATATCGCACACAGTGCCACGTGCCACACACACACACACACACACACACACACACATGCGTCCACACATGTGAGCCTTATATGTATATGTGTATGTGTATGTCTGTGTGCACTACATTTGTTTCAAACAATTATGTGCCGAGTGGCATACACACAAACACACACACAGAGAGAACTAGAGAGAGACGGCTCATGAAAATGAGGCCTTTTTAAATGTTGTTTGAGTGTTTCGTTGCAAATAGTACACACACATTTACACACACACACACGCATTTATACATACTATACGTATACATAATATGAGTGCAAATGCTACGATCCGCTTGCTGAGGCCAGACACTGAGACCCCTAACATTCCCATTCCCCTTTGCTTTGCCTATCCTTCACCCCCTTCTTGCACCCCTCCACTCCTACTCTCAAACATCTTTTTGGCGTCCACTAGGCTCACAGCCCCGACTATATATATATATATATATGTATGTATAGTATACGATGTATTGCCATAGCTGTTGGCAACCGGGCTAAATAAAACATTAAAAGCACAAAATAATGATGCTGATGCATGTCAAGTCAAACTGAAAACCGAAACCCCAAAGGCCTTCCCCCCTTATCCGACCCCAAGCTGAACAGTGTACACTGTACAGCTGAAAATAAAACAAGTCTCCACAAGGCCTCATGCTGTGTGCCCATACACACAGCAAAGTATATAAAACGCATAAAAGGCACTGTGGCATTCACTTCAAATACGTTAAGTATGCAGCATAAATTCCAAAGTTTCAACATATTTTGGGGTCTTTATTAAGAGTTGTTGGTATTTCAATTACTAAAGAAAATGGATCAATTAAATGCAAATGGTTTAACACTTTTTCTTAATTGCCAGATAATGTACAGAAACGAATTCTTGTGTAATAATTATCGCATTCATATTTTTGTAACAATATTATAATAGTAATCGGTTTAAGGAATTTTCTTTCAGTTTAAGAAAGATTGATTTGATTGCCGCCTGTGTAATTGTTTGTGTTAACATATTATGCATATATGACAACTTTTTACGCAGCATATAGGCGTTGTAAGAATAAGGTTCAGTTTTGTCCTAAATAAATATCTGAATGATATATATCAAAATCAAAGATATCTAAGTTTAATTGAACTATGAAATGGGCCTAAGAGTGTAGGATACTTTTAAAATTGTTCATGTATAATACATATAACAGTCAAGTAATTGTTTAGATACAAATATTTCACATGTTAAATTTAGCATTTCGGGTTTTTGATTCTTATTTAACTATAGTTGCTAAAAATAATAGATATAGATATTTTAATAATAAAATAACAAATATAGTTATTATTTTTTTAGCTTTAACTGATAATTTATATTGATTAATGCTTGAGATGCAAAGTATAACTCAGAAGTAATTAATTCTGTGTAAGTAAATCAATTAAAATGTAATTATTATATATACATCGGTAATTTTAATAATAAAACTTGTAATTATTAAAGTCTGTGGTACAGATAGGTATACTGATATAATTACAGTGAGAGCAATCAGTTGACAGTGGTTTGATCTGCTGACCCACTGTGCGTTCTGTGTTTTGGGTGCGTGTGAATTGATATACGAGTATCCCCTTTCACCTTCTGTCTCCCCCTTTCCGCTTTGTTGCCGTTTAAAGGGAAATGTAAAAACGCACATCATCAGCAGAGGCAGCAACAACAACAGCGATGACGACGACGTCATTTACAGAAAAGCTTCTGCCTGACCAGCGCCTTTTTTCTGTGGTTGTTGTTGTTGTTGTTGTTGTTGCTGCCTGCGGTTGACTGTGAGTCCACCATTTGTTTGGTCGTTGGAGTATATAAACGTGCCAACCGAATGCGCAAACCAACACATACAAACACACACACACACATACAGAATCACTTTCACAAGTACACATGTAGAGAGAGAGAGGGAGAGAGTAAGGAAAAGGGAGGGAAAAACTCGAGCTCTGGGCCTGACTGGGCTCATGGGTGTTCTGGCTAAAGCCCAGCACATACATATACGCACACACACACACACACAACCGCCTCCTCCCTCAGCTCAGGTCGTCTCATCGCGTCTCTCGGTTCGTCCTGACTAGGCTCGTACTGGGGCTCGACTGGGCTTGGCTTGGTTTTAGCTTGGCCTGGCTAAAATGTGTTCGTTCTACTTGGCTTAATCAAAACATATTCAACCGAGCGTGATGCTGTTTAAGTGCTTCGCTCGAGAGAGCTTGCCACAAATATACACGCAGCGCAACTTATTGTAACAAAATTTGATTCTTTTGTTTCCACAAGCACACACACACACACACACACACACAGCACACACAGCACACACCGCACACACATACACAAGTGACTTGCATATGTATGCGAGGGTAAAATGAAAAGCAAATTTAATTGTATAAAATTAGAAAAAAAGCGCGGCTCCCAGAGCGTCTGTTCCTGTGTGTGTGCGCTAATGACAGACAAACAATTAAACTTGACATTTCGCTATTGTCCCTTAACAACAAACACACACACACACAGCAAAAGCGTGTTGTTGCTATTGTTAACCATACATGTGCTTATCCTTGAGCAATACAATTAGACAAGTTTCAATAACAATAGAAAAAGCATCAAAAACAACAGTTAAAACAAAACATTTAAAAACAATATGGCGTCCCACATATTGAACTCACAAAATGGCGGGCATTGTTCTTGTTGTTGTTGTTGTTGTTGTTGTTGTTGTTGTTGTTATTGTTCTTAGGGTCATCCTCAACAACCGCAAAGTTTGTCCTTGAAAGATCCGTTTTATTTTTGGACTCACTTCGTTAAAATATGTCGGATGCATACATACATCGGCAGTGTTCAAGTGCGTCAAGACAGACACGCACACACCCACACACACCTGTACAGACACGCACATACACACAATTAGATATTTATTTATGTAAATAACGTAAGCGATATTAAAAGAAAGGTTTTTAATGCAACCAACTCTATAAGTCCTAAACTCATTTACTATATATCTGACGTATTAAAAATATTTTCTATTATTATCTTTATAATACCTTAAGTAGACTTAAATTCTAGTTTCATATGTCGCACTAAAAATATTTTTAAAAATAGAAAGAAAGTTCTATTCAGTAATACTTATTTGATTTGTTTTTTATAAATCTGAACTATTCATATTTCACTTCATATGAATTTTAAATGCACATGCAACTAATGGAAACTTGGCGAAACTTGAGACTGATTTTTCATAATAATGTTTTATAAGTAAGCTAAGTTACCCATTAAGTATTATGAAATCTACTATGGATAAAATGCGTAGTAGATTTTACGAGTAGATTTTTTAAAAGTTAAATTTTCACTTATGTCGTTTTACTTTTGTTCGATTTCTAACCAGTTGAAATGGAAGAGAAACACAACAGTTTAACAATGTGACAGCTTTTTGTGAATTTATTGACTGTTAAAATGATTCTTTTTTCAAATTTGTGCAGCAATTTGACAGTCAATTTAAGCTTGAGCGGACAATATTAAATTGGAATTTGTACAATACGCCATTCTCATTTTTTGTCGAGCATCTATGATTGGTCGACATCCATGCATTCTGATTTACAAATTTGTTTGAATTCTGCTGAATAATATAATTTTTTGTTTTGTTATTTACGAATTGATTAATTTTTGGAATTAATTTTTATTCAACTGTTTCCCACTGAAGCACTGACGATTTAAATGTATTGAAATGACAGCGATGATTGCCAAGCGCTCAGCCGTTAAGTCAGTTGGTCAGTCATAAAAATAAATATAATTTTTTTATATGGAGCATTTCGAAAATAAGGTCAACCAAAAATAAGTTAGTATTTTTTGATTTAATGAGTTAATCATGATCGATAGCACAGTTACAAAGTATCAGTTTTCTGAATTATTGTTAATTTTATTATGTAAAATATTCTTGTTTGAAATAATAATGATGTAAATACATATGCACACATTATTTTTAAAATATTCCAGCAATGAGTGCTTTTGAACCTGCATTATTATTTTACTTTATATTATTGAAGTATGTATTTTAAAAGGACTGTTTATGATAACCCTTGACAACGGTTTACTATCAAAAATAAATTTAAATTAATTTTACACATTGCCAAGGGCTGCAAACATTAAAAAAAATCTATTTCTATATGTACTTAACATTTTTTTAATTTAATATTTGGTTCAAATTAGTTTCAATTCAATAAAAACCAGAAGGCAAAAAACGTTGCATACCGGGAGGCGCAAGTTTATTGCGATGCCTGCAGTTGACATTTTGATGTTTGGTTTTGTTTTGGTGGGCGTGCGAGTGTGGAATGTGGGCGGGGCACACCCCAAGTGCTTGTCAATGCATACAAAATGCAAACAATCGACTTGTGCGTGTGTGTGTGAGGAGCTGCAGTCGAGCGCGTTATTGAAAATGATTTTTTAATGTGGCATTGAAATGAGGCCACAGGCCTCCACCTTCACTAAGCTACCTCCTTTAACAGTTGAGCCTCCCCCGAACCTCTTTTCTCATCAATTGCTGCTTCCGTTCCCTCCTTCTACGTGCATGTACTGGCAAATAATTTTGTGGTAACTTGCTATTTGCATTTTCCTGGGTTTTTGTTTTTCTTTCTGCTTTTTAATTTTATTTTTTATTTTTCAAGTGCGCGGTTTGAGGTCCACAGGGGCGTGGCCCGGGCCCCTAAAGGCATTTGTTTGCACACGCCGCTGAGCTTGTTGTTATTTAAGTTTTTACCGTTACAGGCAGAGCTAGTGCCACGCCCACACCATCATCACTCAACGCTGACGCCTCTCACGCACACTTGAATTGAGTTTAAAAAGTCGGCTTTATATGTAATTTTAGTTAACTCAACGCTGACGTTAGTTAGTTACTCATACCAGCAGTTGTTAGTTGCTCACCCAATGCCCTGTGGCCACCAGTGACCGTTGTCCCAGACCCTCCCTCTCTCCCTCCCTCCAGTCCCCACTACCTTGTCTATCAAACGTGCCTTGCCCTTCGGCGTATCCCTGCCGCCTTGCTCTCTGGGTACTCGGCCTTCGCGCGTGTTTGGGCCTCTACGCGTTGACATTGAAATTGTAAAAATAATTTTCCCTACACCATGTACCTTTCACACACAGACACACACACACATATATACATATATACTTACACCCTCCCACATGCATACATACATACATACATAGATAAAGTAGCTGACACACAAATACTACGCATACATGGAAAACAATAAGGGCAAAAAAGGCTAAATGTTATGTTGTTTCCATTTGTTTTCTGTTGTTGTTGTGGTTGTTGTTGTTGCTGTTGTTTTTGCTGTTGCTGTTGCTGTTACTGTTGTGGCTTTGCAAAGAATTTTTGTTGTTTTTGTTACGTTAGTTCAAACTTTTGTGTCACAAAGTCATTTCTGTCAAATAAGCAAAGCAAACACATTATAAGTTGCCTGTCTCTGTGGGTGACTGCGTATGTGGTATTTTTGTGAGTGTGTGTGTTTGTAGTGTGTGCTTGTATCTGTGCATGAGCGTTATTTAAAGTTCGCTTTGACAAGCGCTGTTGACCAGACGACGCGTTCAGTCTCGCTTTTTAACTTGACATCCTTAAACATTGCGTATGCGTCATGTTGGCAGTAAAGGCAGCAACAAAATGTATCAAAATGTTAAAATAGTTCTCTCAAGAACCTTTTAAGGCTCTGAATTATTTTGAATAAATTAACAACTAAGTTTTTCCATCAATTAATCATTAACCTAAATAATTTTATTACTGCATATTGCTAAATATATTTTATGTTTCGTAATTTATTTTAATTTATTCAATTAGCTAAAATCTTTTTTCCTGTATAGCATTTTTAATTTAAATAATCTTTTGTAGACCAACACATGTTTATACAAGTATAATATATCTAAAGATTGAATATGTTTGCGCATTTCTTTATATTTAAACATCTCTGTGGGACAAATTAATCGATTAAACCTTAACGGTAAGTAACTGTTTTAAAAACTGTTTTAAAACCTGCTGTAACCATAATAATTTGTCATGGTTTTAGTGGACGCAGCTCGTTTAAGTTCCTGAAATACAATTGGTTTACCCAAAAACTGATGAGTCCAACGTTTTGCCCATCGGCCAAATGCCATCATCCAT
The DNA here is from genome assembly GCA_035044365.1 of Drosophila neotestacea. Taxonomy (NCBI): domain Eukaryota; kingdom Metazoa; phylum Arthropoda; class Insecta; order Diptera; family Drosophilidae; genus Drosophila; species Drosophila neotestacea. Next base: position 2,105,834 of record JAWNMD010000799.1, read on the forward strand.
TGCCAGTTTCTATTCCCCCCACTCAGTTCACTTTGCTGGTTCTCAGTCGCAGTCCCAGTCCCAGTCCCAGTCCACATACTTATGTATATGTACATGCAATACATCACCTTTAATGGGCATTATGTGTTAGCAAGCATTTAGTCCTAAATGCCCGGTAACGTTACAAACAATTGAATTAAGACTGGGCCGCTGCACAATTGTTCCTCGCACTCGTGTTCCACACTCCACACAGCATCCACCCACTAATGGGTAAGCAGCCCCACAGCACCACCGCATCACAGTCCAAATGAGCCGACAACCCACCGCTGGGCCACTTGCTCGGTGCTGTGTAATTTTGCAGCCATTTAAGGACATGGCTCTTGGCTGACTCAGGCTAAGTCCCAGACCCATTTGTTAGTTGTGGCCTAATGTATGTATGTTAAAGTGTATGAGTCCATGGCTATCTGTCTGTATGCCTATCTCTATCTATCTCTCTCTCTCTCTCTCTCTCTCTCTCTCTCTCTCTCTCACTCTTTCTCTCTCTGTCGGTCTGTGTATTGGGTAACTATATTTAGCTATAAGTATACACATATACCATAGGTGAAAGAGGGTCTGTTTGTAGTGTGATTTGTATGGCTCGCTGGTTTGCTGAGTAAACGCGACTAAACTACTTTTTGCCAGCTCACTGGCTTTCAATGGCCATGCGGCATTTAATTATAAACATTTCATAAATATACTTATATGTATATGGAACAAGAACAAAGTCCACAACAGAAGCACATTAGCTATGTCCTTTAACACCGTTTGGAGCAGAAACTCACCGTGTTCTGTGGCTCAACAATTTGTTGGCAACTTGAGTCAAGTGCCAATTGCAAAACAGCAATAGAGAATGCAATTGATTCCCTCTCTCTATCTTCCTCTCTCTCTCTCTCTCTCTCTCTCTCTCTCTTTCTCACATTTTTTCTCATTCATCTTTCAGGCAACTTAATGTTTATATAGACGATATTTCCCTCTGTACGTTCATTTGCGTTAAAAGTACTTTGATTGATTGCGAATACGAGTAATTAGCGCTTTGAATGCAACACTCACTATTCAGTTCAAACTACTCACTTTCAAATGTAGTTGGCGATTAACATCTGTGCTATAACAGCACACAAAGCGGAATTCCATAGAATAAAGAGTTTTATGTATCAACGAAGCTAAACTAGATAACGATATGTTTTTTCTTAGCCAAATCTGAAACAGTTTATGGAGTGTCAGTAGCCTGGCCATAAACACGTCAGTCAATGCTGATATAAATCAACAATTTAGTCGTCATTTTATCTTAATGTTTGCATCTGCTAGCTTTGTTTTAATTGTTCTCGCATCAAATTAGACTGTTAATATATGTGTGTGTAGTATTTAAAGCTGACTCCCTGACTCTGAGCAGTCATTAAAGCAAGTAAATTGCATTTTGAAACATAAATCGCATCTAAATTCAATTAACTGCATTAACTTCCCAGAGTCAGTCAGAGGTCAATGTAAGGAGTAAAGACAGAGGCAGAGGCAGAGGCAGAGGCAGAGACAGAGACGTAACAACTGGACATCCCCCATATAAATGTAAGCTCATTTGTCGCAAAATCTCATTAACCGAGTGGAGCTGACTGAGTTCAGGCTTGTGGAGCAGAAGGAGACGATGGGGAAAGGGAATACATAGGAGGGACACGCGGTCGCCATCATGTCGTTAATTAGGAAGGTTTTGTAATTGAATACAGTGAACCGTTATGATGTTACCAGATACTGACTGTATCTTTTCAAATGTATGTATGTATCTGTGTTCGTATAAGTGTGTGTGGGATATGTGTATCAATTTTGCTTACCAATAAGTCATTTGTAATGTACAGTGCTTTAGCATTTTTTATTGATTTAAATGGAGTCACAGAAGTTCAGCTTACAATATAAACATAAATATTCCAGTTAATGTGGTTGAAATTATTTAATCAACGACATTGTAAAAAGTCAATTATTTGATAGAACTACTGTTCAAATAAGCTGATTAAATGATTGGTAATTAAAAGCAATATTTAAAAATATCAATAAAGTAGAATAGCCCATTAAATTATCGAACACGATTCCACATAAAAGAATCCTGATAGTTATCTCTTACTTATTTGTTAAGTTGATTAAGCAAAAAGAATGAAAATATAGGCAGCGATTCTATGTTGAAGTTAAATTTTGAAATAATGTTGATAATTATATCGCTCTAATATAACAAGCAGCACGTAATGAACAATAAATTGCATTTCATCAATCATCTAGTGTCCGCAATATTCTATAGGAACATTCTATGGATAGACATTTGCATGGAATAAATCAAAATATTTATTAATTCGCTTCTGTTGGCGGTCTGAGCATTTGCTGGATATGTTTACAAAATGCCAAAAATCAATGCTTGTTCAATGCAAATGAGTACAGTGCCCAGCAACAGCTTGTACCGCAACCCAAAAACACCCATCGTGTTATTATGGAATATGTAATTTAACTCATTACTGAAACCGAAACAACAAACAAATGCCAACAGCAAACAGCAAATAAAACAACGAACACTGACAATATGATAACAACAACTAAAGTCTGAAATATGTATATAGAAGAAGCAGCAAAGGTTTCTCGACACCAAATGCCGCAAAGCAAATAAATGCCGCATTTCAGCCAAAATCCCAATCCCAACCCCAACCCCAACCCCATCGAATGGTGATGGTGTCCAGGGACATTTGCAGACCATGGCATATTTAACTGGATTCCAGATTCCAGAGGGTTTTTGGTCGCGTTAAAGCAGTTGCAAATTAATTAATTTCCATTTGAATTGCAAACAGAGAAATAAAAAAAATAATGCGAACCAAATGAAAAATAAAAACCAACATTTAAATATGCACATACTTAAATATGTTATGCTGCACTTGGCACTTGGCTGGGCCCCAAAAAGCGCAACCAGTTCAACAATTCACAAACAACAACAACAACATAAATAAATACCAACAACAGCAACAACAACTATAAAGGACAACAACAGGTTTTATTTAATTAATTTCTTTTTCGCGACCGCCGTCAAAAATTTTGAACGACTGTTGAAAAAAAAGTGTAGCACACTTTTGTGCGGCTTGATTTATTTTGCCAGCAAACAGCATTTTGGCCAAAAGGGGTAAAAGAGAGAAAGAAAGTGTGAGAGGGAGGGACAGGGAAAGTAAGAGAGTGAGAGTGAGAGTGAGTAGAGAAGAGAAGGGGCGTAAATGCGAATGGAATGGAGTAAAGCGTAGAGGACATGAATGTGCGGCCTTCCGTATTTTTTTTTTTTTTGTATGTATGTATGTGTATATGTATGTGTGTGCGAGAATTAAGTGAGCGTAAACTCTATGTGCGTATATACATACTATACACTATATGTGAATGTTTGTGTGTGCATTGGTTTGTGTTTGGGCAGCGAATGCTGCTGCTGTTTTTGCTGCTCTTTGCACTAAAAATAGCCAAATTAAAAGCGAGCAAATGTTTAAGAAAATCTACGGCACATACACGCACGCACCCAAACACACACATAGCATACACAGAGCAGTACTCAGGCTCGCCCTGAATGCAATTTACTTGCCACGTCGCATCAGCATCAATTTGGCTTTGCCCCACGCTTGACATTAATGGCGACCAAAGCTCTGAGCTCCAATCCGCTCTTTCATATACCCTACAAATTGCTTAAAAGGTGGATAATCCAATTGCCAACCAGACGACGAACTGAAAAACTCACCCCAACTTTAGTCAAAAGTGCCTATCTGTCTGTTTTTTCCTTTTTGATTTAACTGAATTGAACGCCATTTACAGAACTGTTTCGCATCAATATGAAAAAATGTTAAATGAATAAAAAATATGTATGAAATATAATTGACAGACGTAAAGGAAATCATACTTTTTTTGGCGAATTAATTAAATATATTGGGAAATAACTGAATATTTAAAGTGTAAACTAAAAGAAGCCAAACAGCGGATCATTTTAATTAATATTTGACTTTTGCTGGGTATTTTGTAGTCAATTACTTTCAACTCTCAACTGTGGTTATTTTCCTTTTTAATTTTTGGGCACTCGTTAGTGGAGACTGCAGTTCAAGGCTATTGAGGCTGTATTCGAATCCAAAGGTAAACAAAATGCACGGATTGAAAATTGCGCGTACGTGAAACGCAGCAAATGCAACCTTTGACTAGGACACGGATTGGCGTTTGTCTACAGTACTTCTCTGTACTCTCCCTTCCCCTACACTTTTAGCATCCCCATGTGTTGTCCTCGTGCAGACGAGTTTTGTTGCCAACATAAGCTATCACGAACAACAGTCGAATTTTCTCGATAATTATGGCATCTTCAGCAAAACGCACTATGTTCATTGTGCGTTGCGCATACGCCACGTGCTACGGTTTTTGGACTAATCAGCCTAGTGCTGAGTGCGGCCTAGCAATGGTAAGTACTACATAATGGACTGCTAACAATGTATGTTGCCATTTCATAACCTGACTTTAGTTCAACTGCAAACTGAACACTGCTTAACAAATATAAACGATAATTTTAAAATCAACCGATAAAATAAGATTGTAAAAAAACTAAGTATATAATTATTGTTTTCTGTTTGTTTTTTAAGAAATTATAAATGAGCTTATAAAATATATATCTTTATTTTAATTGAATATGATAAACCATAAATTACTAATATAATAAATACAGTTTATATTAAGTATTTTATATATATTTTGCAAAATTAAAAGATTATAGGATTAAATAATATTCTGCATTTGAGCAGTTAAGTAATATGCGATTATAATCGCATTATTATTATAGATAATTAATTATCTATTTTATGGCTGCCCAAAATTCCTTTCTTCTAACTTTATTTGTTACACTATTTCGTTATGATCTTAATTACAGCATAACAAATATAACAAGTAATATCCTTACTTAAGAGTTGCATTTGTTTAGAATTGAAAGTAAATCAGTTATATTATAAGTTCTTAATAAGTTGATTTAAATTTCACACAAATTTAAGTTATTTTTGTATTGTTTTTTATGTTGTCTTGATATTGTTATTATGGTGAGTATATGACATTTTTATTACACTTTAAAAGTGAGAGGAAGAAAGTGTGAGAGTGGCAATGGTATCAAAAACAGGTTCCCATAAATTAAGCATAATAAATAAATTAACGTAATTATAAAATACGCTCAAAATAAACGTAAATTGCAGGCTGACAACATTTCAGCGAAGGGCGATGCAAAATAAAATGCAAATGAGAGGCCAATAAAATATGTGCCACAGTCACAACCACAGCCACATCTACCATCAACCATCATATGAGTACCTTATTTATGGCCGCATATGTGTGGATGTGAGTGTGCATGTGCATGTGTGTGTGTGTGTGTGTGTAATTTGATTTATGTTGTGGCAAAATGACAGCAACAGCAGCGGCAGTGGCAGCACCAGGTCGCAACAAATTTGCGTGTCAAAATCAAATGCGACAGCTTTGACATCCCGCAAGGCTCATTAGAAGTATCCTTATAATGATAAGGATGTGCCTTAGACTTTTGGCACAAACAGACAGACAAACAGACAGTCAGACAAACAGACATATTGTCAGACAGACAGTTGTATTTTAACGTTGACAGTTAGCCTTGAACCAGCTTCATAATACTTATGACTAATAGATGTGTTCAATCTACAGAAACAAGCTCAAAACAAATTCAAGGACTAAACTAGCGTGAAATATAATAAAAGTAGCAATCATGAGCAGTCCATTGAATGAAATTTTCTTCTTTCATCAACCTGGATACAACCATTATTCACTTAAATATTTACGATGTTTTTTGAGACGCATTTCGATTTGTGCTGTTTGAATATAAAAGAATACATTTAAATCAAAACATATTGAATCTCACAATTTTGTGAGCTCCGCAAATGCATTTGAGCTCAATCGAAGATAAATTATAATATCACAAATACTTCCTTCAATCAAAATGAATTTTCTTAAACTGTTGTCAAATAGCTTTCAAAAGAGGTTTTAATCAGCCAAAATGTGAAAGCAAATTTTATGACACACATTGCCACACACATTTTTTCTTACGAAGAGTATTTTTTTAAATTTAAATTTACAAAGAGAAAGAGGCAGAAATAAAGATTAAATTGAATTGAATTGGTTATTGCCTATCAATGAATACAGAACAAAACTCAGAAATTGAATAGAAAGATAACTTTACCTCCTGTAGATTTGGAAAATGATTGCACATAACAGGAAGTCTGTGCAAATTGTTATGCACATTATTGAAATCTTTTTAGGACGTAATCAATCGATTGCCATTTGTGATTAAATTCCTGTTGATCCTTCTGGGTGTATAGATAGGAAACTTTACATCCAATTGCAAACAAATCAGTTTTGCAATAACATGTACGTTTACATACACACAAACACACATTGACGTTGACGTAAATGCAATTTTGCATTCATTTTCATATTTTCCATATTCATATGGTTGTGATGACTTGCCATTTACATTGTTCAAAGGTCAGAAATGGAAATTTGATCAACTTATTGTGTTCAGCCTCTGTTGTTTGATTTTATTTATTTTCTCATCACAATTTAATAAACAATGTCGTCTGTGTCAATCACTAGAGGCATGGTATAATATTATGGAAAATGGGAAACGTGGGAAACAAAGGAAAGTCAAGGACGCGGACTACGCTTCATCCAGAGCTCTCTTTGACATTTGGTCGCAACTCAAACCCGAATGCATTGTCATATTTATAGACTATTGTTGAGTGCTTCCTGCTGCACAGGCAATTGAAAAAAAAGAAGCAAAAACGAACGCTACATTAGCCAGTGAAAGGCAAAGAAATTTAATTAAAAAAGCCAAAGGCAGGCAGGCAGGCAGGCGTCATTGCCAATGGCATGCCAATTTATGATGGCGATGGCGATGGCGATGGCGCACACGGCGTATGCGTTATGTGTGATGGGGCCCCAACAGACTTCGTGTTGAATAAACTGCCGCGAATGGGGAAGAGGGGGAAATGAAAAGAGGAGAAGCAGAGAAGCAGAGAAGTAGTATGCGGCAGAGCGTATGCAAAAAGGAAAAAAGCAAAAATTAATGGAAAATTAATTAAGTGTCGTTTAATGTTGTCTCAATGTAAACGCTTTCAACGCAGCACAAATTAAATTGTTGATGCCACACACCCAGCAACCAGCAACCAGCAGCCAACAACCAGCAGCCAACAGCCAGCATCGAACTGCCAGTTCCAGTTATCGTTCTTCTCTTTGGCCTCTTTTTCTCTCTCTCTCTCTCTCTCTCTGTCTCTCTCTCGCTCTGGTGCAACCAATGCCCTTATAGCCAGGCTCTGATTCGCTGTTGCTATTGCTGACTCTTTTGATTTATTGCCTTTCATGTTGTTGCATTTTGAGTGGCACGTTGCCTGTAGAAGAGAAGATGGTTACCAGGCCAGCCTGGGCTGTGGTTCACGTTGCGGTGGCTGTTGCTGCTGTTGTTGCTGCTGCTGCTGCTGCTGCTTGTGGCTAGCCACTTGAGCGTTAGCCAGGCCATAAAATTACATTTTGTCATGGGGGGGCGTATGCGCAATCCCTGCGCACTTTTCATATGCAAAGTAAATGCAATAGTGAATGCAAATAGCAATTTTCATGCGGCTTCAATTCAATCAGCTACACATTATGAACACTTTTGCCGTTTTCAGTAACATTTCCCTTGCCATTTATTCCCTATACTTGCCGTCGTTTTACTCTGTATTTTTTATTTTTTTCATTTTTTTTGTAGACTTACCTTCTTGCAGTAATCAAGCAAATCCATTTTATCACGCAAACATGTGGCGCCCGTTGTCTTCTTGCTGAGGTCCGTCACCCAACGTCCCTCCTCGGATAGATATTGCGGCTGATAGATTTGTCCGGCTTCACAAAGCACGGCTATCTGTGGCTCCCAGCGCGGCGAGGCGGCCTGTAAAATAGATGAGAATGCAAATGGAAACGGGATTAGATGAGAATATTTATTGCATTGGTTTCGTTTTCCCTTTTCAAAGCGCACTCAAAAGTGATATAAATACGAGAATGTGTGTATGTATATATTAAATGTTGATTTCGTTTGCTGTGTGTATTCAAGTGAGATTCTTGATGAGTTTGAGTACACACACACTCACACTCACTTTCACAGACACACACACACTCTCTGGCCCATCGATATGACAAACAAATTGATTCATGTCACGTTTGTTGCATCAGCCATAACCAGCTGTCAGCTATAATACATATGTGTCTCCCTCAATCTCTCTTAGTGTCCAGTGTTGATGCTTTAATTGCTAAGCAAACACAGTTGAGAGCATGTTTCAAAAAAACATAATCTGCGCACAGTGTGCAATAAATGTAATTGTCCAGCTACTGATTTAACATTGAGTTCTACAAAAGTTTACTTAAGTAAGACCTAAATAATTCGCATCTATCTCTTTCATTTATTTATATTCTATTTAAATCAGATAGTATCCATTTATCATTTAGTTTCTAGAAAGTTTAAATAAATGCATCTCTTTAATTGCTATTTAATCTTTTAATTCTTTTGTCTACTTTAATCAGCTTTCAACTACTGCAAAGTCATACATTCTGAATTGTTACTGATTTTGCATTGCTTGCAACACTGTGCGTATGCGTAATGTGGCATAGACTACTCGTAGCATAGCCAAACAAGACATTAATCATACGCCACATTGTGCAAGTGAGACCTGCTGCCGTTTTGGGCGTGTCTGAGCGATAAAAAATGATGATGCTAGATCACATTTGGCTAAGGATATGAGAGTGTGATACAGATTCAAAAGCAGAAGCAGCAAAAGCAGCTGCAGCAGCAGCAGACATGCCACATGTGGCAATCAAGTGAGACAACTGAACTCATTAGGCGGACGTTTATGTATATAGACTGAAGGGGTGAGGGATCAAGTAAACCTCAACGATGTCTTAAATGGTTCATTACAGATGCCATTGGCAGGCATCTCGACAGTCAAGAACCAGTTGGCAGTTTGATGAATGACCATTTGAATTATGCATAGACAAGCAGGAAAACGGCATCAATTGATGAATTGATTGAATGATTTCGCTCTGATTTCATACAGTTACTTTATGGTCCTTATACAGTACACAGTATCTCGATCAATGGCTTAACTGATATCATAAAATCGCATTCATCCAGCCACTTTGTGAGTGTGCTTCAACTCTCAATCACCTGGCTTTTGTTTTCCACACTTCTTTGATTTTTATTTCTAATGGCGCTTTTAGCGGCACACACACACACACACACACGCACACATGCACATACAAACACACCTACACATTGTTAACCGTTTGTTTGCTTGTGTTTGCCATTTTTCTTTTTGTGCTTTGTTTCTTTGAAAATTCCGCGTTTTTTTTGTTTTTATGTTAGTTGCTGTTCCCATTTCGGGTAACTATGGTAACAAACGGATTAATAGCCTATCTGTCCGTCCGTCCGTCTGTTTGTCAGTTTGTCAGTTCATTTATGCGTCAGTTTTTCCAGCTATTCTTTTATCCATCTATAGCCAAGGCTTGGATGCGTAATTGTTTCTGCTGCTGCTGCTGCTGCTGCTGGAAATTTCCATTAGTTGCTGCCATTGTTTGACATCAGGCTGATAAGCTGCAGTTCATGTTTTTGCCAAACTGAAATGCATTCGCAGCCATTCAAACATTTTGCATTCATTCATTCTGTCAGTCAGTGTGAGTGACTGAATGATTCATTCACTGCTGAATACCGCTCGGCTCGAATTGCTTTCGGCCTGAACACAACTCTAAACAAAGCTCTTTAGTCAACAACTATCTTTCTAATGAAGGCCCAACAGCACAAGTCTAAAGTTAGTTAACGGTAAAAGGGGCTAATAAGTTTGTATAAAGCATATATATATATTTAATCAGCATCAACAGTAACATAGCTCAGACTATATGTCCGTATCAACACTAAAATCCCAGACTCTATTAAAGCTAGAACATTCAGATTTAAAGGCAATACTTCTTTCATATCAAGTATCTTTGAATTTAATTTTTGGTCCGTTAATAAACAGAGAAAATATTTAAGAAGGACTTGTTAACGAACTACCGATTAAATATAGCTGAAACGAATTCTTTTGACTTTATTTACTACATGTTTAATTAATTATATGTATTTTGTAATGGGCATCGACCAGCAGGAGTTGAAATCCAGAATGTACATGTAAATAGTTATTATTATTACTTGTTTCAAATGCAAAAGCTGTGCTCAATTTCAATATAACAGCGAATTCAATGCCTTCAATATAAATACATTTCAATAAAACTGGAATTGAAATGGATTTGAGAATAGGGATACAAATAGACATATTTTCCAAATTTGCAACATAATCAAAGGACTTTTTGCTTAGTCTTTCAATTATCCTTTTCTATGGCAAATGAATTAGCCGTATCAAAAAACACTTTTAACTCGATCATGTTGTTATTGAGCAAGATGTCAGGTAATATGACCAGTCTCTAAGCTCTTTGGTAAACTTTAAACAGTTGAGACAAACATGCTTCCTTTTATCCTTGATCTGTGTTCACTGATACTTATGATTTCATCATCATGTTGTTTCGAAAACTCCCCACAGCAATATGACATTTTGTTGTTGCTGTTGTTGTTGATGTTGATGTTGCTGTTATCATGGCAACACGAAAATTGAGTTGCCCCAACTGCCTGTGGTAGCAGTGGGAAAAGGAGGCAAATGTGTCTAGGAAGGGGTATGTAAACTCCATTATCAAAATGCATTTGACGAACATAACGTAGCTGCACATAAGCTACATTAAAGAAGACTTTATTCCGTAAGTCCTGCCCCTATTTCTATCCGTATTCCTGCCCCTGTTCCTTTCCCTATGCCTGCTCCTGTTCCTATCCCTATCATAGTCCCAGTCTCTTTCTATATTTCTACCCTGCTAATAAATATAATAATAGCGTGCGCCCTGAGCATGTGTGAGCATGTCGAGAAATAGGGCTCCAGTTCCAGTTTCTGTCCCTGCTCCTACATTTGATCCTACTCCTGAATCTACTTCTACTTTTGCTCCTACTCCTCTTCATACTCCTGCTCCTGTGCCTACCTCTGTTGCTTTTCCTGCTGTCAGACTGTGCTGCCTTGTCAGTCAACCATTCATCCATCCATCCACACACCAATTGCCATTATTCATGTGCCTGTCTCTCTGTCTCTGTCTCTGTCCCTCCATGTGTGTATGAGTGTGTGTGTAGTGTGTGTGTGTGTTGTGTGTGCGCTCAACTATTTCAAAAGTAATTAAGTTGGCAAAAAGGCGGCAACAACGTCGTTCTGCAACGTTCAACGTCGCCTTCTTGTTTGTGACGTTGCTGCATTTTTCCAGGCAATCTAATAATTCACAAAACAAAACATACACACAGGCACACACTCACACACACACACACACACATCTGGATTTACATATGCCTGTTCTTGTTGTTGTTGTTGCTGTGTTGTTTGCATGCGAAAAATTCGTTGGCCCGAGTTGTTGGCTTGGTTGGGCTTTTGCCTTTTCAACGTCATTATTGCAATCAGTTTTGGCCAGGCCTGGCAATACTTGTTATTGTGGCTGTTGTTGCTATTGTTTACGGTGACACCATGGCATATGCCAACAAACAACAGCAACAACAACAACAACAGCAATAACAACAACGGTGTTGCAATTGCAGTAGTCAAAATCAGTAGGCGGCATATTTAATAATGTTGCTGCCTGGGCAACGCAATCTGCCAACACAAAAATAAGCCATCGCACACAAACACAACCCAACCCTTACTATATATGTATATATATATATATATATATATATATATATGTATATACAATTTAATATACACATACATATATATACACACATGCATATTCACATGCTATAATTTGGCTCACATTTCGACTTGTTTCAAGTTAAGTTAATAAAGTGATGAACTGGTTGTAACGGGTATGAATTAGGAATTAATTTATCAGCTTATTTAAACAAAAAATAAAGCTTTTCTAAATGACCTCTCATATTTCTTATTGTTTCACAAAATAACCTCAGCCATGTTTTTATTCCATGTTATCAATTCTAAGCTTTTCTTAGAAAAAAAGTCTTCTTCGAATCTCTAGCAACCCAATAGCAACGTAAAATCATTATTCTATGCTTTTAAAATCCTTTTTAAATTTAATCAAAATGAATTGTACATGTATACATTTTTTTTAAGAAATCTTCTACAACTACTAAAAAATAGTTAGTTATTTAAATGAAAAACTTATTTAATTAAGAAATATTAATGTTATTAGTAAAATGATATTTTATATCATTGATTATTTGGTCTTAAAAGCCGTCAGATATATAAAATTTGATTTAAATAGAAATAAAATCTGATATATGATATCAATTAAATTCTATAAACATTTTCACTTGCAGCGTAAAAGTATGCAGCACATTTCACTGCATTTGAAAGAGTTTGCTCAACCGGAAATGGCAAAATATAAACACACACAACCACACGTGCACAGATTCATGCCAGTACGCACATAGACACGCCCAATTGTCATGAAACAAACGGATCTTTGGCCAGCGTGTGGCAAGTGGCAAGTGGCAAGTGGCAAGCGGCGTATAATCAAGCATTCAAGTATTAGAGATGCATATGTGGAGTGTGGCATGAAACTCAATGCCTGACCAGAGCTTTTGATGGACTTGTGTTTGCGACGCCAAGGTTGCCAATCATCGGAAATGAGTTGGCAACAATTTGCTGTCGGCATTTGCAAGGGGTAAACAAATGAGAGTGAGTCATTCATTGGCAGGCGACAATCCAAATCGAAATTAAGCAAACGCATACACGCACACTATATGTGTATGTGTGTGTGTGTGTGTGTATAGGCACATGCAACGCAGCGGAAGCGGAAACGGATGTTGCAACGGGCGCCTGGCCAAAGGCAACGGCAATTGCAATTTTCAAAGTCTGCAGGCCAACAATGTTGCCAGAGTCAGAGTCAGCCACGCCCACTTCGCCCTTTCCACTATCCTTGCCCCTTGCCCTTCTCCCCCACTCCTGTTGTTGCTGCTGTCGCTGGCAATCAAAGCATGTGTCGTGTGTTTTTGCGCGAGGCAAAAAGGCAAAAATGTAATCAAACGCAAGCCTGTGAACCCTTTTTGATGGGCGTATAGGCAGAGGCAGAGTCACAAACACAGGTGTGGGCGTGGCAAACTGGATACGCTCCTGTTTAAGCTCCAGTTCGAGTTCGAGTTGGAGTTGGGTAGAAAAGAACAGTCAGCTTTTGGGTTAGAGTTCAGGTTCGCAGTACGTTTTAGATGACAGTGACAAGGCGACAGGGCGTCGAATGCTTGTCAGCCATTTTCCAAATAGGCCTTCACAGGACATTCCAAAAATGTTGCGGTCACTTTGAAGGACCTGACACTGTAGGGGTTCACAAGGGTTCCACATGACATGGCAACAAAATATCCACAACAGCCAGCAATTCATGCATTCAAATTAACAAGTATTTCCACTCAATATATCAATTTATCAATTATATGCATGGGAGTCTATAAATAGATGATTGTACCAGTATTTGTTAGCAACCACAACTGGAGGGATCAATTTTTGATAAATTGCAACTCCTATGGCGAATTTTTAAATCTGTTCCATAAACAAACCGATTTATAACTTTCTACAGCATTTTTAATGGCTTTCATTGATTAAAAGGATACGTGTACAATGCAAATTTGCTATATTTTACAACACTGAAAAGCACTCCCAAATGACAACAGAATGTTTTAGTAAGTTGAAAGTAAATTTGCAATTGTACAATTCTTATTTGAGCTAAGTTTTCTGAAGAATAAATGAATGAATTAAGCAAAAATATTAAGATAATATAGACATTTAACGACACTAAAAAAACAACCTTTTAGAGGTAAACAAATTAGTTAGCAGTTGATTAGTTAAGACTCCCTAAGTTTAAGTAAAGTTTGTAAATTTGAAACAAATTTTAATTTACATATTTGTAATGACTGCGCAGATTTCCTTTTCACAAACAAGAGGATTTCATATTTCCTGCAATCTCGGATATTTTATCCATCATTAAGTATAAATATACATTTTTTGTACAACAATTGTTCATGTTTATTCTTTGGAAAAATGAGAAAATGAAAATCATATAAACTTGTTGTTGAAAAGAGGGTATTAAAGTTAAAACATGTTTTTTAAAGAAGTAACTACAGCACATTACGAGTATTTCCCGCGTTCACAGAATTCTGAGATAATCCCAAAAGCAAGCAGAGCATAATGATATAAAAGTAATTTTTAAGTAGTTTGGATCAGGTACGTTTATATTTTTCACAAGAGTTTCAGCTCTCAGTTCGCCGTAACACAGGATGGACAACAAGATTTATGAAATTGTTGATGGAAATTTCTATTAATATTCAGAAAGCTATTAAAAAGTTACTCGGAAAAATGAGGCAAACTCTGACCCTTGTTCCAAGGACAAATTCCAAGAATTTTGTGGCTCAAATAAATTGGAGAATGGAAGTTTACAAGTTTTGTATTTACGGCAAAGTTGCAAAACGTTATATAAGCATTTTGAGTTCGATTCGGGGAATCGATTGCCACAATAGTCAACTTAAATGTGACGCTCTTTTCAATTTATTTATAGACTTTAAAAAGTCACAGACATTTCCCCAACCCAAACCAACCCACACCATATCCAACTGGGTAGGAGTCGTCAACTGTCCGGGGGAGGGACGGTATTCGTGGAAAAGCACGCCAAAGAGAATAGAAGTAAAAGCAAACTGGGCAATAAGTACATGCTACTTATAATGCGGCAGTGACAACGGGCAGAAACACAATTATGTTAATGTTTACTCGACCGTAATTAACTCAAATTTATGATATTTTAATTTCGCCACAGCGACTGAGACAGAGAGAGAGAGAGAGGGAGAGAGAGAGGGATAGAGAGACGATGGGGGACGGGGTGGGCGTGGCGCCTGGACCGGCGACAGGCGACACTTGAGAGCGTGCAAAAGTTGAAAACGTTCAAAAGCAAAGCGCAAAACCAAAAGAAGCACAAAAGAAATTGCGTTATAATAACACACGTAATAAGTTTTTCCTTTCTTTTTTCCCATTTTCCATTTCGCATTTCACATCGTCGCTCAGCGGCCGGAACCAGAGCCAGAGACAAATACAATTTTAATGCGAGCGCGTTAAGCAAAGAAGAAAAAAAAACAACAAGAATACTGTCTATATACTATTATCAAAGATTGAATACCCTTTAAAGACGATTAACTCAAGTGAACACAGAGTGATGTTCTGATTTCATATCTCAAATATCGAACTAAAATACAAACTGTAAAATAGATTTTTATGGGAAATGTTCTAAATTAAAAGGCAATCTTAAGTATGTATAACATTGGTTCAAATTAGAGATTGTCAATAAATATCAAATTAAAACTATGTCAATTATTATAACGATTTGTCACGATTACCATCGGAACAGTATTGCATAAGAACTGTTATAAATACAACTGTTTATCCAGCAAAACAACATGAATACACAAGTCCGAATTTGGGTTATCTGTCATAAACAGTTTTTCAAAAGTGACAGCCATTTTGAATCGTGTCGATCAGAAAGATATATATACATATGTATGTATGTGTAAACATATGTGTACATACTTATAACTATACACACATTACTGGGGAGTCGGAAGTGCCTGTTTTTATGGTAAGAGTATGGAGAACAGTGAAAAACGAAAAATTTATTGTTTGCCAAAGTCGCTGAAGAGGGCGACTCAAAGTGCACAGAGTCGCCCCAAAAAAAAAAACAGTAAATGTATGCGAAAAAGGCGGAAAAAAGTAAGCAAAAAAGTGGGAGAAAGAATGGAAATTATGTTGTGCATGTTAAATGCGGACAGGCATGAAAACAACACGTAGCAAATGCAAGACAAATAGTGAAAAATAGCCAACAAAATGGGCAGAGAATGGACGGTAACGGAGGGAGAGGTGTATGGGTATGTATGTAAGTATATGTGTATGTTTGTGTTTGTATTTGTGTGTGAGTGTGTGTGTGTGTGTCATGATGTGGGTGGGCTAGTATTTTTTGTGACTAACTGTGGGTGAAATGGCGTGTCTCGTTTGGTTGGGATTAAAGTAAGTCAAAGTTGAAAGTTTTGGCCAATGAGTTTGCACTACAAACACACACACACACACACACGCACACATATACCTAATCAGTCTAAAACATTCACACACACACATCCATACATACAGACGTACACGTACACACACTGTCACACTGTGACTATTATTTATGACTTTTCTACGTTTTTGCTTTTCTGTGCATTTTTCGCTTTTTGGCATTTAATTTTTTGTGTGTTGCGGCTCAATTTCAAGTGTCAAAGCATACTAGTGTATGTAGTTGTGTTGTTGTGTTGTTGTCCTGCCACTTGATGACTCAGCATGTCACACACAAGCACACACACCCATACACATACACGCATACACCCTGCAATTGCGTAGGTTGCTTGGTTGCTTGGTTGTGTTGGGGTTTATGGTTTGCCTCTGGCATTTGCCATTAAATTTCAGCGCTTTGTCTCTGTCCTGTTTGTAGTACAATCCGATTCGGAGCAGGCATTCATTGTACACTCACACACACACACACACACACACACACACACACACACACACATACACTCACACTTGTGCGTGCACATACTTTTGCGTGCCTGTGTCGCAATGGAATGCTTGAGTTCAGAGGCATATTGAGGAGATCTGCTTGAGGGGAGACAAACATGAAACACGAGACTAAAGCAAATGGTTGGGTTGGAAAATGTTTGAAAACTGCAAACTCCAAAAACTGAAAAAAAAAAAAAATATAGCTTGAAAACTGAAACTTTGCCAAAAACTTTTGTGCCAAGTAAAATCCGAAAAATGCTGCTTCTTCTTCTTTCACTTCTTCAGTGCGTGTGTGCGTGTGTGTGTGTGTGGTATGCAGGTAAGTCAGACAAGTGATTGCTTTGACAGAGCACATACATACTCATACACTCATACACTCACACATGCAAATTTAAATTAATTTTCTGACTAGCGCCTGCAAGTATGCAACAATTTTTTCGGCAACTTTGTTGCTTGTCTCAATATGTGTGTGTGTGTTTTTTTATGTCTGTACTCACTGTTTTTCTAATTGACGTTGCAAAAAGCAGTTTTAATTACATTTGCTGACATTGCTTTAGGTGAGGGCAGGGGTATTAGATGTTCATGTCACCTGCCTGCTGATACTTGCCTCATTTTATAGTAGATATATATTTTTTATGCTTCTCATAACCAGCTTGTCACCAGCAGCAGCACCAGCACCAGCAGCACCAGCAACTAAGTTACATCATCATGATCATTATGTTCATTGCGTATGCCCTGGATAGCAGTTTATCATAGACACGTTGGCATTTCAATTACATTTTTATCAGTCAACTGCATTTCCCACTTGCAGCTATCACTGCGCTCATCTAATTGATTTTGCATAGCCTTCTAGACAGCACCAAGGAAAATGCGAAAATGGGAAAATGGAAGCAGGCAGCAACAGCAGCAGCAACAGCAGCAGCAGCAGCAGCAGCAGCAACTCTTCAATTATCCAACTTTGGCCAAATGAAATTACCCAAGTCCTGTTGAGCCATTTTTTCAGTCTCAAAAACTGTCCCCATTTCGGAATCCTCTTTGATTCTGACTTCTATTTGCCCAGTCTCTACAGATTATATGGGTTATCCTCTGCTAACCTCATCTATCTCCACACTCTCTCTTTGCTTCTTCTCCCTTTTGCAATTGAGATGATATTTCAGTTCGTTATTTGTCGATTTGGCGCAGGTCACCAACACACCAAATTGCCTCTCGATTTCCTTTCACCTCTCTATCCCTCTTCTTACTCTATTTTCTCTATCGTTTTCTCAGTTTTTTTTTCTTCTTTACGTAACACACTTTTGAGCTAATTGAGTGTGATTCGAATGGCCGAGGATATGCGCAGTGCTAGATGGAATTTTCATGTGCGTTTAATGTCCTATAAAGTCCTCTGATGATGATGAAGGAAACGTGCTAATGATGCTGTCGCAGTACAATAATAATGAGCTATCGATTGATTCTTACATCACAATCGAATTATTCACTTATATCGAAAGCTAAGTGGACTTTGTTCTTTGCTTGACTGAAGTTTATAAGGCAAAGATTAGAATTGTTTCTTTTGTCGCATTTTCTTTTTTTTACTAAATCTTAAGACAATATTGAAAGTTTTATGTGGTAAGTATATTTGAGTTATTTCTCTTTAAACAATTTGTTACTCTTGATAAATTTGATCATGTTTATGAGAAGATAGTATGGAAAGGTAAAATAGAGAAACTCTCAACTGTGACGATCCTAGTTCTACAATTGTAAAGCCTAACATGTAGTTATAAATTATACACAATTATTATTTAAAATTAAACAAATATTACAAAAGGGAAATTCTAAATCTTCGCATTCAAAGATATATTACATTCATAGTAGAAATTGTGTCTTTTAATGGATTCGCCAATTGATAAATTAAATTTAAGAGAAAGGAGTAATTAAAATGGAGTAGATTAAAGAATTTAAGAAAATTTAATCCAAATTATTCTTAAGCAAAAATCAATCAAATTGCAGTTGAAACCAGAGCTGTCTTTAGTCTGGAACTGTAACTTATGAAGTCTCGATGAATCGTTTCTTTATTTCGTAATCAAAATTCATGATTGTTTGTTGAACTGTATGATTGTACAACTCAAGATTAATCATTAAATAATGAGTAAATCATTAAAAAGTTTGAGTTCAACTTTATAATGCCATCTGTTTAATAAAAGTTATAAAATGTTTTTTGGAACACAGTTGGAACACTCCATTATATGTATGTATACCTGTTGTTCGGCTGAAAAATGATTAACTGACCATATAAACTGCCCAAATTCACAGGCATAAAAATGGCAAAAAAAAAAGAAAAAAGAAGTACAACAGAGAAAGAAAACAACTGTAAATTAAGTCTGGTAGATATTAATGCTGAATCAGCAAACCAATCAGCAAAATTACGTAACGAAAATGCTCCGGGTGCGGTTTAGAGTTGGTTATGGATCCTGTTCCGGATACGTACGGGCGGGGTAACCATGACCACGTCCATATATATGTATATATAGTCTATGGGATATATACATGGAGCATTAATGGCCCTAAAACGTTTTGAACATTTCAATGCATTGCATTAAAATTGGGGCTAACAAAATTTTAAGCTGGCCACAAATTGTTGGGGCTTAAGCGCTGTTGGCCCAAAACAAAAGCGTTTCATAATAAATATGATTAATTTTACAGGCTCAACTCGGCTATCTAAGCATAAACATATATATATATATATGGTATATATATGTATATACAGATATATGTGTGTGGTACAGTTAACCACAAAAGGGGGCAGAAAATGCAAGCGAAAAGTGGTCGAAAAATGAAATTTGAAATCAACAAATTTATGAAAACTAAGTGGCATACGATGCGATCCGGTCGTGCCATTAAACAATAACAAAATTAAAAATAATATAATGAAAAGCTGAAGAAGAAATGGGCAGAGAAGAAAGAGATAGTGATACAGAAAGAGAGAGAGAGAGAAGCAAAAATTACTGTATGCTTTTGGACCATGACGAGGCATTGCAATTCAATTAAGTGTAAAAACTAATTAAGTGACTCTGCGATGGATCGAGGCCTGGAAAAACGATGCTTTTAAGGCCCCCATTTTGGAAGGCAGCTGTATAAGTGTGTGTGTGTTGGTGAGAGTTTGTATATGTTGCATACTTTTTGGTAAAACTTTGGCGTGCGTCAAAAATAAATTGAAACCGGAAGCAGCCACATACACACTTACATAGTGAAAGAGATAGAGTGAAAGAGAGAGAGAGAGAGGAGAGGGAGAGAGAGAGTGTGTGTGTTAGAGTGAGAGAGCAGCTCGTGCGTGTTTCAAGATGGCGACTTTGACAACACTTGGGCCTAATGGCAGTCTGACAGTCAGGCAACAAAAACTTTGCCCTGACAGCGACTAATTCTCATTCAGTTGATGCACACACACACACACACACACACATATGTATACAAATCCAAATCCATTTCCATATACGCTTTTCCCTTCTCCCTCCTTTCTCTCTCTTCACGCTCTACACTCATTTTCATTTTAATCGCAAGCGTAAGCCAAATGAAAAGCTTTTTCAATTTATTTTCTCACATCTCTTGCC
The DNA here is from genome assembly GCA_035044365.1 of Drosophila neotestacea. Lineage (NCBI taxonomy): Eukaryota > Metazoa > Arthropoda > Insecta > Diptera > Drosophilidae > Drosophila > Drosophila neotestacea. The sequence goes on from JAWNMD010000799.1 coordinate 2,126,136, forward strand.
TTACCTACATACAATATAGAGAGCTGAGAGCAGAGAAGCCGTTGTAAACCTTTGATGCTTAATCATTTGGCATGGCTGAGGAGCAGTTTTCTCGACTTTAGCTTCAAGCTGCTGCCACACTTAATATCCTGTATACAACAGCAACAACAACAACAACAACAACAACATCAACAATGGGGTAAACAAAATGAAACTGTTGAGAATTTGTATGCAAACGTTTGGCATAATTTATGCTCTTTACAATATTAAAGCGGATTGCTGGATATTGAGAACAGAAAAAGGAAAGGGAAAAGTTTCCTGGAAAAAACTATAAATGTTATAAGCCTTAATTGCTTTTCTCCATGTTGAAAAATCATAAATTAAATAAAAAATAATGTTTTAATATCGATACCCATCCCTAGTTCCTTTTAACGTCTATTGCCCTGTAGTCAAAGTCAAAGTCGAACTTCCAGCTACTAATTGCATAGCACCCGCCATTCACAAGATGATGATGATGCAGTTCAGCTCAAGTTGAAAGATAGAAAAGCTGGACACCGGAGCATAGAAGTTGGATAAAGGGAAACGGAAGCAGAAATAGAAACAGACAGAAGCCATTGCAGTGGCTTTGATAAACGGTGATTTAAGCTTTAAGCATTTTACGCTCATTATCTAGAAAAGGAAGGAGAGAGAGGTGCTCAGCCATGTCAGTAGATAAAAGCTGTTAAAAGCCATGATTGAATTGCCGTGCAGTGGGTCGAGTTAGTTCATTAAATCAGCTTTCGCTTAAGACTTTGGCCAATGTATCTGTAAACTGTAGTAGTTTCTATTTAACTGTATCTGTGTATCTGTTTATCTGCATCTGTATCTGTTTATCTGTAGCTATATCTGTTTATCTGTTCGTCTGTTGCCTTTGCATTTTGTTTGCTATTTCGATTTTTCCTTCACTTTGCCAACCTTTTACTCTGTGTGCACTGCTTGCGTTTTTCTCATTATCTCTGTGAAGTGAAGTCAATGAATTACACACATACAGACACTCACACACACACACACACATATTGACTGAGTGTAGGGTAGATAAATGCTGCTTACGTGCATAAATTACAAACAGACTGGCGAAACGAACGCAAAAAAAACAAAAATAAAACAACCTCAACTGGCACATGGGGCGTATGCGCAATTTGGCAAAAATGTCGACAGCGACAAGGTGTTGGCAGTAAGACAAAGAGAGTGTGAGAGTGCGAGTAAGTGAGTAAGTGAGTGAGTGAGTGAGTGAGTGAGTGAGTGAGCCATATAGACATGCAACTTTGTTGCAAGACACATTGGGGCAAAAGGTGCCACGAAGATTACACGCGGTGCAAAGGCCACAAAACTTCTGCCATTGAATTTCGTATCGAATTAACTTGCAAAGCACTACAAGAGCTTACCATAGGGGTGAAAAGGAGGTCAGGGGTTGTCTCCCAGGCGTCTTAATTAAGTGTAAAAAGTGCACATGAAGCAAGAGCGTCAACATCACATAATAAACGAGCAACGAACCGAACAATGGGATAATTTCTTAATTCAAATTTAAACTTAGAGTCAATCAGATTATTCAAGCTACTAGGTATATGACAGATCTTGAAAACAGCAACAAAGTTTTGCTCCTTCACATGATATCGTTTTCCATCAGTTATGTCTATAAAAGTATTTCAACTTTTCAAGTTAAGATCACGAGTTTAAAAACAATAAATAATACCAAATTCCATTAATCATAGAAGCTTTTTTTTAAACCAAAATCTTTAATTATCAAAATCAACTCAACTGAAATACAATTTAGTTGATATTGCTTTGATACATACCCAACAAATAGTTATATACAGGATATTTATCAATATTATATATTTTTAAAATCAATTATAATGCTCAATGATTTTTATTAAGGAATTATCTCAACTCATTTAAATTGCTACTAAATTTCTGTTGCGATTTTTGTTAGCAAATTATATGATTCTCTATTTATAAATTGCCATGTTCGTTGATCTCTACCATAGCAATTTAAAAATCGATATTCATAGATAAATTATATTTGCAAAATCAATTACTTGCCATGTTCGTTGATTTTGTGCCCATTGTGCCAGGAAGTTGGCGTCGTTTTGCATTCTTGGGTTGTTGGGTTCTATGTATGTTAATGGGTCGTCAAAGGGGCGTTTGGTGGGCGGAGTCAACTTTACCATCTTAAGTCTGAAAACAGACACCTCCATCTCCACCTCTAGTCACACACACATACACACACACACACAATCACACTCACACACAGACCATATAAAGGCAAAATGATGATGATGGAGTGCAATTACTTGAGGCGGAAGTGACAGAAGTTGCTGCGTCTTCGACAGGAACAGAGGAACTGAGTTTGAAGGGAACGAAACAGGAAATGGAGAGGTGAATGGAGGATGGCAGGGTCGAGGATCGAGAGGTGGCAGAAGCCAAAGTGCGCCAACCAAATGAACTTTAATTAAATTCTTTATATGCACGCTTGTGCGTAACTTTTTTTGCTGCTTCTTCGCACAATGTCATTATAAAATGGCATCTGCTCTGAATGGCAAAAGAAAATAGAGCGAAATAGAACTGCACTGAAGTAGAGCAAAGTACTCGGAGTGTGAAGTGAAGTGCTCTGGTTTAAAGATATTGTTTTTGGTAACATGGTAACAACTCAACAACACTTGGCCAATCCCAACTGACTGACCGACCCCATCAACAGTTGCACGTTCCAAGGTGTGGCAAATAAGTAAATTAAAATTGCACCTTTTATTTTTGTTGTTGTTGTTGTTGTTGTGAACTTTGCAGTGAACTTTTACACCTGCTTGCAGAAACTTTTAGTGCATCTTTCTTGCGCCTTTGCACAAAGGTCACAGAAAAGTTTTTCGTTTTTAATTTCTGTACTTTTCTGTCGTTCTTATACCCATTAATTGTTTGAAAAGGGGTAGATAAATAAGCTGACATAGAGTAGAAACCTATGCATCTAAACATAAACTTTTTACGATGGAGAAGTATAATTTTCTCTAGCCATCTAGAGGTTAAATTGTTGATCCACTCTTAATTAGGACTCATTCCTGATCCCCTTATTGGATAATAAATGAGCTTAAGAGTGTAGCCATATTCAATGTACATTTTATTTATCTTTAAGTCTACTTTAAGGAAAGAATAAAATTGCCATTGTTCAACTTCTCCATCTTAGAGAAAAGTTGGAAAAGTTCTCCCACCCGCTTTAAATGAATATGTAACAAATAGCATTTACATTATCAAAGGAAAACATTGCTTCCACTTTGTTATATATTTTTGCTTTGCATTATAAATGTTTCGCAAGGCTGTCATCCCAACCAACTCTGAAGTTTTTAAAGAATGCAGTTCAAATGCTTACATCTCAATATACTCGTACATATGTATTATACACATATACATACATAGTAGTATATAAAAATAGCTAAGAAACATTCTCCAGTCACTTATACAACTGTCTACAAGGTATTCAATTGTCGAGCATTCTCTCGACTACAACATTTTTGCTTGTCATTTGAAACATTTATTTTTTGTCAGCTGGACGCCATTTTGTTTCCTTATTTAAACGCTCTTTACCGTTATAGTTATTTTTTACTCGTTTTTCCTCTCATTTCTACAGTTAATATTTGTGCATATTTAGCAAAAAGTTGCAAAAAATATCATTAAAAAAAAATAGAGGAAGGGAATAAAAGAGAGGAGAACTTAAAAATTAGTACAATTAAGTTTAATTGACGTAATTTTTAGTGACGCCAACACCAGAAGGGCACTATGTAGACCCGGCTTGGGTTGGGGCAGTTGGGGAACTGTTCTAAAACTGTTGGACCGGGGAGAACAGGACTGGGATTGGGGCATTAACAAGTTCATAATGGCGAAATATGCAATTTGAGCTGTGCGCCTTAACAACAGTTGGACACTTGAATGGCACCCAATTACAAAGTGTGCAAAGTTATCCGATAGGAATGGTGTGTGTTCCGGAAGGGAAGGGTTTAGGGTTTATAGAGGACTAGCTGTAAAGAGATGGGGAGACAACTAACAATAAGTGTCGTACAATGATATAATATGAGCGATGCCATAGCAAAGTAGTGATTTTTGTTTTGTTATCACGTTTTATAGCAGCAAGTTCTTTGATAAACATGACAAAGGGAGTAGAAGAAAGAGAGAAAGGCTGAAAGAGGAGAACAATATTGAAGGGAAGGTGGCAAGAGTACATTATTTATGAACAAAAGGAAAATATAATGCCTTATGATAGAAGCTATAAAAGCAACCAAATCGATACTTCCACATATACTATATATACTTAAATCGATCTATATTTAGATAAAATTTAGTAAATGTTGCTATAATTCCCTCAGCATAGTTGATATTATTAGGGAATTTCCTACAGCTGCTGATTTATACTTATAATGACATAAGAAGTTGAACAGAAAGTAAAACAAGAGACTATTAATTTTAAAACAAAGTATATCAAAGGGGAACTCCTCTTCTAAAAATAAAAACATGTTAAAACTCAACTAAAACTACAATAGATTTGTTTAAATTGATAATTAGCCTAGCTTGTTGCGTTTATCGATAACAAATTTCAATTGGTACAGACTGTTAGGGTTGACAGCCTCTCTCAGTGGTTCTTAATGTTCTTGTGTTCGCAATGGCCTTTGACTTGGTCTTTTGTGTTTGTGTTTGTATTTGTCTGTTGTCTTTTGTCTTTTGTTATTCTTGTTCTTGTCTTTGTTGTTGTTGTTGCTTTTCGGTGCGCAGTTTCATTCATTACAAAGCTCAAATTGGCTTTGTTGTGACTTCTTCATCTGACTGCGGCTTCTGTACTGTTTTTTTCTTGTTGTAATCTGCACAAAGTCTGCATTGCTTCAAAATCCATAAGAAAAACACAAGCAAAGATACATATTTATATATACATATATATGTATGTATATATAAGGAGACACACATAGATATATTTAGATATATTCTTGTGGGAAGACAACAACCCCAAACCCTTAAACCAACGCGTAATTTCCTTTGCTCGTTGTTGCTTTTTCTTTTTTTTTAGCTGCTGCTCGCTTTATGAATACTCCAAGAAGGAGGAATATGGGGGATTGGGGATAAAGGGGCGTGGGCGTTGATGGGCGTGCCGTTTGGTACACCCGAAAGGAAGTTTACTTTGTCGCAGTGTCATTTATTTTGGCATTTTTGCCACTGACGTTTGTCGCTGCTGTTGCCTCTGCTTTTGACTCGTTGCTGTTGTTGTTGTTGTGGTTGTTGTGGCTGTTGTTGCTTTTGTTGTTGTTGCTGCTGTTGCTGCTTTCGTTGTCATCATCATAATCGTTAGTTTGGCCTTTCAGTCGCACTCATTGCGACTCCCAAGTCACATTCCTTCCCGCTTTCGAGTTAAGAAGAAAACCCCAAAATGTTTCTTCAACTTGTGTCTGACTCTGTATATATGTATCTGTATTTGTGTAAATGTGTATGTCTGGGTGTGTGTGTGTCTGTTTTGCGTGTGATTGTGTGCGTTTTTATGACTCTTATCTGCTTTGTTGTTCCAGCAACCAGGCTGACACTTTGGCTGCCAACACTCCTTTCCCGCCCCTTCACCAAAGCTCAGCTCAGCTTTGTCATCAGGCACAGTGTCCACCTCCCTCCTCCTTTCCAAAAAAGCCCTTATATGCCCTCTGCACCCTTCGCAAATCTCCTTGTGCCCCACACTTGTATTTTCCACTTTTGCATTGCATATTTCAAGGCGCAATTTTTCGTGTCAATAAAATAAAATCGATATTTTCCATGTCGCGTCGTTTTGCCAGTAGTTACATTGTTGTTGTTGTTGTTGTTGTTGTTTGTTGTTGCTATTGTTGTTGTTTTTTTTGGTTGTTGTTTTTGTTCGTTGCTGTTATATCAATTCAAAGAGTTCAACAACTTTGTGCCACATACACGAAATTTGCCCGCAATGAAGTCGCAATTTTGTCTGGCAGTGACAGCCGCTTGACCTGAACCAACTTCAAAATACACACATACACACACACACACTAGCAAAAACAATGTCAAACAGGTGTGTGTATGTGTGTGTGTGTTATAGACATGGACATGACCCTTTGAACAGAACCCTTTGGGCTACGTAAGTCAAAGCCCTATAAATAGATGAGCCTAAGCTCCAAATACCACAACAATGCCAGATACAGTGAAATGTCTTTGTGAAGAACTACATGAAAGTTAAAGATAGTATTATAATATAAAGAAAAAAAAATTCATATGTGTAACTATATAACCCTAACCCTATTTTCATTGATATTTTGAATTTTAATTAATTATTTGAAGCAATCGGTTTCTGATCTAGTTCCAGAAACTCAAATATCCGAACCGAACCAGTTGTGTGAAGTTCCGTTCAGAATTAGTTTGCAGCCATGGTAATACATTTATTTATTTTTTATTATTTTATTCAAATAATTGTTTGAAAAACATTTAATGAAGACATTTATTCCAACAATGTTTCACTGTACAAATTCAAATACTAACGCAAGTAAATTGTATTAATTTCTTAATTAAGACAGCAACAGCAACAACAAGCTCGCATTGAACATTTCACTGGTCCACATTCCACAACAGGAACAACAATAACAGCTTTAACAACAACAACAACAACAACAAGAGAAGTAGCAGCTGCAAAGTGCGCACAAATTAAAAGCGTATAAAAGTAAATTTGAAGCGTATTTAAAATAAACAACAACAGCAACCGCAGCCAAAACCAAGCCACGCAACAACATCAGCAACAGCAACAGCAACAGCACCAACAGCAGCAACTACAACAGTAACAGTAACAGCAACAACAATAACTGTAACAGCCCCACGCAACGCAGTTATACAATGACCCCCAACTGCTGGGGTGGCTAACTGCCCAAGGGATGATGAGAGGGAGGGTGTTGTTAAGAGGAGTAGCTGCGGCGTCTATGTGTGTGTGTATCTGTGTGTGTGACGCTTTCGTCGCTATGCAAAAGGGCCACGTAACTGTCAGCGTTGAATGCCTGAAGCAACAAAACACACACACTCACACACACACACACCCAAGCAGGACATTGCAACAGCAACAACAAAGCTCTATAAAATTTTCAGCTAACGTAAAATGCTAGAATACCAACAACAACTACAACAACAGAAACAACAACGTTAACAAAATCCCGTAGCGCCTTGAATGAATGCTTGAAATTGGTTTTTTGTATTACAAGCGCTGCCAGCAGAAAAGTATACTATAAAATATTTCACAAGCTCGCAAACACACACACACACAAATACCAAAAAGGGCTGGGGGAGGGGCAGACAGGTAACCCGAAATAAATTCGAAATAATTTGTGTAAAATAGACGAAGCAAACTTAAAGGTGGAGGCAGCAGTAGCTGGAGCCAAAGTTTTCGAGCAGTGTTGCCATTTTAGCTTATTTAATGCAAGTTCTAGCTTATTTTATAGCGTTAAAATGTTTTCTTTAACTCAATAAAAAACATGAAAGAGACTTAGATGAAAGTTGCTTTTGTAAAAAACCATTTAAAATGTATTTAATGCTTATTCAGCTTTATGTTTTAACAAATCTTTTATAATAAAAATTCAAATATTATTACTATTGCGTAGTTTTTTATTTTAAATCAAAAAGTGGACATTTTTTAATCATCAAAGGTTTTTTATTTTACTACTTTTATTGTAAGCAAAATGGTTACTTAAAAATCTTATTAAATCATCTCATGAGAGATTTAAATTATTTTCTAGGCTTTTTATTCTGTTTTTTTTTAGTTTTTGTTTTAAGCTAGCTTTTTTAACAACGAATATTCTGGCAACACTATTGGTGAGTTGCTGTCGTGGTCAAACTGTGAGGTGTATGGTGAAAGTGCCGGCGGCATCGAGAACCTACCACAAATTGTAACTTTAACTAAAAACCCACCACTAGCCATGCCGTCTTACCTACAAGGCTGTCCAAAATGTATTTCACAACAAGGCTAAATGAATGAGATAGAGTGAAAATGAGAGAGAGAGAGAGAAAGTAGGAGAGGTAGTGAGAGAAGGGAGAGATAGGGAGAAAGAGAGAGAGTGTGTAAGCTGAAGCCCTGGAGGCTCATAAGCAGGCACAGATAAAGCGCTGGCATTAGCAACTCTTGAGAAAGTTCGGCTGCGCCAAAGGCACTGAGGTAAGTATACACACACAAAGACACACACTCACACACACACACACAGCTACACGCATTTATATATATAATATGTGTATACATTTAATAACTCAATAACTGCCTGACTGACTAACTGACACTCACAAGGACATTCATTTGCATTCATATTTCATGCACATGGCATTTGCACTTTGATTTAACCGAACACACAACCTCCTCCCTCCCTCCTTCCCTACCACCCTTGTCTTTTATAGTCCAAAAGTAGTCCCTTGAAATGGATTTTCATTTCATTGACTTCATACAAGATTTCGTTCAAGCCATAAAACTTTAGTAACAAACTGAAAACTGGCTAAAACTTTCGTATTTTATTTTATTTTTTTGCCTGTGCTAAGATGAAACGAGTCAAAGGTTAACCTTAACCCCTTTCCCTTTCCCTATCCCTTTCCTTACCCCACTTTACGCCTGCTAACAAATAAACTCGTTTCAATTATGGCACAAGTGGAAGTGGAAAGAGCCCAAAAAGATCATAAACTAAAAGCGGGAAATCCCGTTTCCGTGTGCACATTACAATATCTCATTCTCTACTTGCCTTTTCTTTGCTTTATGTTGTTTCTGTTCTTCTTCATTTTCTTGTATTTATTGTTGTTGTTACTGTTGTTGTTGTTGTTGTTGTTGCTATGCCATTGCCACATTTCACATTTCACTTTGCCGTTTTTGAACCATTCACAATAAACATGAGAAATATTTTCCTGCCCAAAAATTATTTCTGCTTTGTAATTTCCTATGCTTCGAGCGGGGTACAAAGGAAAAGGTCAGAGAAAAAAAAGGAAATCAAGTCAAATGCAAATAGGCGAAATAACTAAACAGAAAGCAGAAGGCAACAAAAACAACAATAACAACAACAACAGCCACAATACAACTAAGCAACATGGCGAATCGTGCGAAACGATGCCTCGAAATAAAAGGCCAAATTTAAATTAAAAAGACGTCGACATAAACATTTTGCCAACAGACACACACACACACACACACACCCTTCACACACATTGCCACAGGCCAAAGTCTTTTCGTAAGCTGCCGTTTCCTTGGCTTAGGTCACTGTAAACCATCAACAACAACTGTGACAACATAAACAACAACAATAAATAGTAGTTAAAGGTAGAGACAGACACAGTGGGTCAAAATGGTGGGTTAAATATTGCCAAACAATAATGTACATAACATATTATAACTAAAATATAACTTTCTTCCCTTACCATTCAATTTATTTATAACATAAGGCTTTCTTGGCGCCCTAAAGATTTCAAGATATAGCAATCCAATTGTAGTCAAGAACACTATACTATTTGTGACATAAGACATTGATTGAAATGTAAAACAAGACAAATTATATTGAAAAAGCCATCCTGTTTAAAAATCGGTTTAGTTTTTTCAAAGTTATAGATACATAATAAAGTGTAAGACAAACATTTCTTCAAAACCTACCTATGATCTCAGTTAACCAACTAACAGATATTTTAATGTAAAAAGTAAATTAAAAACATCTTTTACTTTGAATTTAAGTAGACAATAAAAAAGATGGGCCTTAGAGAGCTAAATGATTAGTATCAATTATCGATAAGTATGCATTAGCAATCGATAACCAGCTAAAACGTATTTAATGTTCAACATTAAACTTTAATACGCCTTCACTATTGAATGGATGACAAAACTGAGTACGGTACAGTTTGCACAAAGCATAGACTGAAAGAGAAGTAGGCGATTGGTCGAGTGGGCGTGGTGGTTGCGGTTGATGGAGCAATGGAGCGATAGAGCGATAGAGTGATGGGGTTAGTCTGTTAAACGGACCAATCTATGAGTGCTAACCACTTAATTTTCCGTATCATTGAGATGGCATATTAAAAAGGATTGCCAATAAGTACTTCACAATTTTCTCCATCTCTATCTCACACTCTCTTTCCCTCACACACACCCATACGTATATATAACACACTTGTTTATTTCTTTTGGCAAACAAATTAACTTAACTGTCAACCGCAAAATCACAACAGATGCAGTCGACACTCAATCACTGTGCGTGTATTTGTGACGCTTCAAGTGTTACGTGTGTGTGTGTGAGCGTGCGTGTGTGTGTGAGGGAAAACTAAAGCGTCTACCGACCCCATGCAATATATGTATGTGTGTGTAAAGGGTTGTATTGCTGGCGATAAAAAACACTTTTTATGCCTTTGGCCTGAGCTCATAATATGACAGCGCGTTCAGTTTTCAGTTGCCCATTACTTCCTCTTTCCTTTCCCCTTTCCCCTTTCACTTCAGTTTTCCTCTTTACCAGGCAGGGACGAACACTCAATATCAATAGCGCTTTATTTACGTTAAAAATCATGCTCTATACATATACAACCAATTTTGTAGCATACTTTCGAGCGCTCACTAAAATAAAAATCCAAATATTTCTTCTTGTTGTTGCTGTTGTTGTTTCTGTTGCTGGCTTTTGCTTTTTGCCTATATTCACAAAAAGTATTTTATTTTTGGCGCTTTATTTATTTGCCAATACGTCAGTCCCCCCCTCCACCAAACACACACACTCACACACACACAATACAGAGGCTGCTGCGAAGAGGAATTCTAGGGGAAAAACTGGGCGAGGGTGCAGTCTTTGATTTGGACAGCTTTCGAGTGGTTTCTAAAAAAAACGAGTAGCAAAAAACAACGAACAAAGAAATTGAATGGAAACGCCCCCCATTCAAATACTTCCCCAGACTCTCGTACCCGTGACCCAAGAGGCTTTCGATTTTAGTAAATTTATGATGCTGCTAGCTGGTAGATCATGTATATATGTACATACCCACACACATATATATATTTGGAAGTGTGTTTGTGTGTGTGTGTAGGTGTTTTTGGGGAGTGCACATGACCCTGGCGACAGAAGTTGTTTGCTGCTTGGTTGCTCATACGACACGTTCAACCATAATCCAGGGCACAACAACATTTAATAATAATAAAATGAAACTCTTCAATGACAGACACAGCTATAAAGAAAGAGAGAGAGAGAAAGAGAGTGCAGATTGTGTGTGTATGTGTGTGTGTGTATGTGTGGGGGGGGAGAAATGTTGAATGTCATCAAATTTAACGCCTGACTTGTCCTCAAGTGCCCAAAAGTAGCCAAAAAGTTGCTCCCTACGCGTATTTATATAAAAGAAGATGAAATTCGATTGGTGTGCGTATGTATGCTTATACACAGGGTTATATCATACAGTTATCGATAGGCACTTATCGATAATGCACGCGAGCTTTAACAGACGCCGCATTAATCAATCGAGCGCACAAATCAGCGCTTAAGTGGCAATTGAGTTTTATGGCCAACCACCCTATGCTGGCCCCTCCCTACCCCCTTGCCACCTTTACTTGTCGTTGTCACATGTGTTTGCTCGCTAGAGGGCGCCAGCATATACTCCCCATATAACATCTAAGTAGATATATAGTAGTAAGAGTAGACAACGTTAAAAATGTCATTACTTTGGCTCTGATGCTGTAACACTAACAATTTGTCTTTGGCCAGAATGGTGCAAGTGGTGCATGGGGTGCATGGGGTGCAAGTGGTGCAAAGGGGGGCGTGGTGGGTCAGTGGAGGGGGTTATGCTGCGTCTACTTTAGTCATTGTCGCATACAAGCGGCACATAATGTGCCATGCCACGCGTTGCATGCCGCATGCCGAGACATGGCGATATTTTCCTCATTGTTGTTGTGTCTGTGCCACACTTGAAATATTTAAACGATAAAATGTGTGTGTGTGTGTGTGTGTGTGTGTGTGTGTGTGTGTGTGTGCACTGTGTACTTGTGCCTAATAGAACCCAAGTGACAAAGGCATAAAACACACATACATGCATGAACAGAGAAGTAGAGACACAGAGGCAGAGAGAGAAAAGAGGAGATGAGTTGTATAATGGCTAGCTAGAGAGGGACAGAGGGAGAGAGTGAGAGAGAGAGGGAGGTGGAGATGTCGTCTCGTTGTTTGGGCTTTGGCCATTAACTTTTTGCCACAGCTGTGCATAGCTGGCAAATTTTTAGCCACAAACAGCAGAGTTTAATAGAGCCGCCCACGCAGTCAACTCACTTGCATGCTAACAACGACAACAACCACAGCAATGTCAACGACAACAACAAGAACAACAACAACAACAACGTTAATGGGTAGCTAAAACTACAACAACAACAAAACAACGATGCCAAATATTGCGAGTATGTGAGCAGTGTTGTCATTTACGCAATTTTTTGCTATGGTTTTTGTTATTCAAAAAGGAAATGAACTAGAAATCTGGCAGTGTTTAAAAATGATTAGATTGTCAATATATTTTTGGAATATGTTTATAAATGAAATTCTTAGCAGAAAGCAGCAGAAAAACAAGATATTTTAAACTAGACTTTGTCTCCAAAAGCTAGCGAACTTATAAAAAAAAGCTATCAACAAACATTTTTGAATAGTCTTGTTAAGAATAATAATGAGTATTTAAATAAATAAAATGTGTGCATATTATAATATATGGTTTTATACATCGAAAATCGTTTGTGAATAATGAATTATGGACTTAATGAAAATCTCACATAATGTAATATTTTTGTAGCCAGTTTTAGCTACTTTTTGTTATAAAATGTGCTATTTTAGCGTTTGAAATTCCAACAACACTGCATGTGAGTGCATGAGTGTGTGAGTGTGTGTATGTATGTGCGTGTGTGGCATGGTAACAAACACAATTACAGTTGACACCAAACACAAACACACGCACACACACACACACACACACACACACACACACATACACATAGATAAACAGAACTCGCAGCTATTATGCGCCGCAACGCATACAACATTATTTTATTAAGTGCGAGGCAAAACGAAAGGCAAAGAACGCGGGGAAGGAGGAGAAGAAGGATAACAATGTGCGTTGGCTCGTTTTGGACATGGCTGGTTATGTGTCAGCCAAGTGCCAAGTGCCAAACCACAAAGTCAACAGGGGAAACAGAAAGAAAGGGGAAGAACAAGAAGAAGACACGCGTCATGCGACACTGCAAATGCCAGAGGCGACATATGCACACACTTTTACACACACAAACACACACACTCATACGCAAGCCCATATATCCTTATATGGATATTTACATTCCTCAGAGCTATGCTTGAAAATCTGTTTCAATTTTTTTGTTTGTCGTTGTTGTCTTTTTTTGGCAGAGTTGTTTCTGTGGTGAATCGAGCTGGTTCTAAAGACAGATAGAAAGAAAGAGAGGGAGAGAGAGAGACAAAGAGAGAGACGGAGCACCAGCTAAATCAGTCAGAGTCAAATTAGACTTGTGGCTAGTACACTAAAACAGAGATGACTTTAAACGAGTTTGGGGCTTAAGAACATTAATCACACTCACTATACTTAAAATACCAAACGAATGAATGAATGAATTCATGAATGCTATGTAAATGTTAGCATTTTTGAAGTCGCATTCATACCAAATTTACAGTTTACACTTGGCGATGACAGTTGCCGCAGCTTCTTGTGTTTTGACAAGTGTTTTTGTGACTTCTCTATATTAAGACATTGACCCAATACTCTGTATTCAAAAATATATAAATAGCATTTCCCATCAAAAATATAGCATTTTATATGAAAATTAATTGTATTATTTTGGAAACTTACAGCAGAATATTTGAAGCATTCAGAAAACTATTCCTTAAATATATTTTGCTACTACCAATCCCTAAAAAGTTACGACAATTAAAAGAAATGCATAAGAATGAGCAATAAAAGCTGAACAATGTCACTGGAAATAATTAAGGTACCCACTTATAAAGAAATACACTAAGTAAACTATTTGTGTTCTTTCATATTCTACGATGTTTCTAGTTATAATACCGAGTCGATGGTTTGTCATTTGCAATCGATATCGCATTTAAGCAAACCTAACTTAACGTTAAATGGCATTAATGACCCAAAAGCAATAAAAAAAAGGGAGATATGAATACAAATTTCTGATTTATTGTCTTTGTCGTCCTTGTTGTTGTTCTTGTCTGCAATAAATTGATTTTCAATTGTGCATAGTGTTATTCGTTCTCCCTCTACCTCTTCTTTTGTCTCTCTCTCTCTCTGTGTGTCTGTCTGTCTATCTGTCAAGCTGTCTGTCTATCTGTCTGTCTATCTGACTGTCTGCCTGTTAGTCTATCTGTCTGTCTTCGTATATAAATTTCATTATCTGCAAACGCGGTCGTAAAATTTGACATCAAGTCAATTTTTGTAGCACAAACCCAACTCCCTCCATTTCTCCTTTCTCCGTCCATCTTTTACCCTGTCCATATGAGGCACCAATATTCTTATTTTTTCTTTGTCGTATTCATTTTTGCTCATCCCTTGCAATATATATTTTGACCCTGTAGTTAAAAAAGTACAAAGGGTCCATTACGTATTTGAAAAACGAAATGTGTCTTGATTAGTTTAACAACAAATGAATTAGATATTAATTTTCTACAGTTAATAAATAATTACGATTAAAATTGTATTTATGATCATAGATTTTTTGCTTTATCTGTAAGTACAGCGCTTTAGATAGTCGAGCATACCCCAATATACTCTCTTGCTATATTTTTTGTTGGGTGTACGAGTATTTTGAATGAATGTGCAAATAAAATTTAATTTAATAGCAAATTTTATGTCACAAATATTGCGCTTCACTTGAAACTGCCATCATGATCCACACACCCACACACCCACACACACACACACACACACAGAGAGAGACAACCCGGATACACACATGGTGTGCTTTACCCATTTTTATGACCCTCAAATGGTTCGAAACTCGCTTCTCTTCGATTTGAGAAGCGACTCACGCCCTTCTCAGAGACTTCCACCTAGAATTCCCGTTGTGCTGATAGCCAAATGGGATTTGGGGAATACGCCAGTCTCTTTCTCTCTCTCACACACTCTCACTATCTTTCTCTAGAGGAAAGGAGATGGCGATGGCCAACGGCATTCGTATTAATGTGTCAAACTGAAGTTGGAATTGGGATTGGCCTTTGATTTCGATTTCGATTTTGGTTTCGGTTTTGGTTTTGGTTTTTGTTTGGCATTGTTTCGAGGCCAAGTGAAGTCTAATTGAAAGTAGACTGTGGAGTCTGGATAACTTCCCTGGAGGCTGATAAGGTAAAGAGTCCAACACAAAACTCAAATCCAATCCCATCCAATTTCAAAATCCAATTCAAGCATCAAATGAATCCATTTCGTTGGATTTTTAATGGCATTTGCTTAACGCACTTCAGCACGAAACTTCATTACAAGAATTTATTTATTCTAATGAAAGGAGAGCGAAATAAAATGAGAGACTGAGGGAGAGAGAGAGAGAGAGGAGGGAGAGAGTGAGAGAGTAAAAGAGAAGGCAAGGAGTAGAAAACCCAAGCAAGCGAAAACTATGCCAATTGAAAAATAAGCCAAACGAGAGAAGGCAAAAAAGTGGAAAATGAATGGAAATGGAATTGGGCGTGGGAGTGAAACGTAGAAAGAGGGAGTAGGAAAAAGGAAAGCAGCATAGTCCAAAAATGCAATATTGCGATTTTATAACACAAATTGCTTATAATCACCCAAAAACAACAGCAACAACATCGTCAGAAAAAAGCGAAAAGAAAAAAAAAAAGCCAAAACGGAAATGCACGTTGTAATGGCCTGGAAGTGGGCGTACAAGGCGTGGCCCTGGGCAGTTCACAGCCAGCCAGAGTAAGTGGGGAAAGTGGAAAAGTAGGAGTAGGAGTAGGGGGGCGTGGCATAGCAGCAGCTGCTGCGTTAACTGCTCCACGGGTTGCCCATTTTGCATGGGAATGGCATAAAAATCATATTTCCGTTTTATTATTTGCTGTTAATGAAAATGCAAATAAAATTGGATTTTCCGTGCCGTACAAAAAGTCAGCTAAATAAAAAGTTGTTGCTCTTGCTAAAGTGATGACAGAGGGGACGGGGGACGGCGGACGAGGGCTGCTTCAAATGTATTTCCTGGCGCACATTTCAAATAAACATTTTGGTTATGATCATCATCATCATTTTTTGTTCCTACCATTATTTACCCATGTTTTTCCAGTTAAAGGCAAAAATTTTAAAAGCCAACGAAATTTATTTCTATTGCTGTATTGTGTGTGTGTGTGTGTGTGTGTGTGTTTAGAATTAATTGGGTCACGTAATTAGCAGCTTGTTTGTATGCTTTGTGTGTGTGTCTGTGTTACGTAGAAATTTGATTATTTGCATTTAAGTGAAGCATTTTTTAATGGAGAAAAACCTGGCCAACAACTTGTCCAACAAACCTGACAACCTGAATTGGGGAATTGAAAAGGCTCCCAAATCCCAAATCGACTTGAAAATGCTTCGAATTACACGATACAACGGAAATGTGCTTTCCCACCTTGTGGTATTTTCATTCTGGCATTTTCATTTCCTGTGCCTCCGAAAAGAGGCGCCATTCAATTGGAAGCTGTGGCAAATACCCGATAAGAATAAATTACCAAAATACTTTTTGTATTTCTATGACAGCAGATGAATCAAATATAATCAAAATTTGCATGAAGTCTAAGACACGTTTCGTCAACCTTGCGATAAATATTATAAGATATTTGTCGTGTTGTTCAATTACGATTCCATTCCATTTCGTTTCGTTGTGGCCATAAGTTGTCAGCACCCTGCTGACAAGTTGGCAGACCTCTTTAAAAAGATGACCTGATTGATAAAAAAAGGAAATCTGATTCACACTGCATTTAAATTACATTTCAATTTGTTACAGCAGAGCTGCTAGACTGTTGCTGTTTTCTTAATGACAGAAAGCAGCAAAGTTTCCATTTTCAATTTAAACATTTATCGTGCAGATAAACTGTGTGTTAAGTGTTAGTTACAAATATTTTGTAATTTATTTATATTAATCTACTTTGAAAAATCATAAAAATTACAGCAAAATTTAAAATTGAAAGTGTAAAGATCAGTTCTGTAATAAAAAAGAAGAATTGAAATGTAGTTATTATTTCATAAAATTTTAATTGAGGTCAAGAAATAATATATTTTTTGGTACTTAAATTTTCCACATTTAACTAGGTTACGTTTTTTTATATTTCATTATATTAAACTCATTGCTCTTATTTGCGATCCCTGATCACTAGTCACTATATAGAAATATTATATTACACAGAATTTCTTCATAAGTATTAAGTTGTGCAACAGGATTGGGCAAAAGGATACAGATCAAATCTGACTTGAATGTTGTGCAATATGTGGAATGGAGTATTCTCCACATTAGAATTATGCACATATGAAAGTATTTGATTGTTCATTCGAAATAGAAGACAATGTGAAAGAAAATTAGATAAAAGTGTTACATTTGTATGCAAGAGGTTAATAATTCATTCATTTATTCATTCATTCATTTATTCTTATGCGCCACATCGTTTATCTACTATTCTGTTATTTATCTGGAACTAAAGAAAATGCGACCATTTCCTAGCCAACTCTCGTGTGGTGGGCAAACACTTCAACTCGACACATGGCTAATGACACCATCGATAATGATGCCATTCGGCATTTGGTATTCACTACTCGCTATTCACTATTCACTATTCGCTATTCTCTATTCGCCGTTTGCCATTTACCAATCTGACAAAAGCTTTGGCAAAACAATTCGCCTGGAAAAGTCAAGACGAGCTTCATTTTCAACCGTATGCAACGGATTGTCTTTCAACTAGGAGTTGGAGTACGAGTACGAGTACGAGTACTGCTTCCCACTTGAGTGAGCTCTATTTTCCTCTGTCTATTTTCCTCCTATTCCTACCTCTGTGGCTGCTGCTCTCCTTTGCTTTGTGAAGGGACGTGACTTCGTGTGAGGCGATTGAAAAGTGCCATGCGACTCAAATGAAATCAGCAAACGAACTACTGAATATGCCAAAGACTTTGGAGGGACTTTGGCGGTACTCTGAGACAGGACACACCCACTACAAACCACTCGAACAAATAATGTATAGGAATGAGAATTGAGGTGTGGAGGGGGTCACAACAAGGAAAGTCGTTCAGGCTCAGTCAACAAAATGCCAAATTCAAGCACCTGCCACAATTTCAGCTTGGCACGTTGTCGCTGACGCTTCACGTTCCGAGCACCGATTTGGCATCTTCCTCTCGGATTCCTTATACCTTATTCCTATTACATACGTATGTGTGTATATATGTATAACATTACACACACACAAACATATATATATATATATATATATATACATATATAAAAATATATATATATATATTGGCTGTGCCAAGACGTGCAATACAAACAAACCAAAGATGAGCCAAAACCATCCAAAGCAGGGCGAACTTTTATTTTTCAACTTCGCCAGGCTCCTTTCTATTTGTCCTCAGGCTCTTCAGACTCCTCTGGCTCTTTTGATTCCTCTGGCTGCTCTGGCTCCTCAGGCTGAGGCTATCAATGACGCCTCGGCCTTGCCGTCTCCGTGCTCCTACTTCTGTTTGCATTAGTTAAAGCCGCCTCGCTGGAGTTTCGTGCACCCTTTTTTTTTTGTTGGCCCGGAAAATGGCGACGCGGCATTCGCTTTCTCTTTCTCTCCTTCACTTCCACTCATTCTCTCTATCTCGCTCATTCTGTAACAGGGCTTTTGCGTTGCCGATTTGCTTTTTATGTCTTTCATTTTATACTTGTCTCTATGTGTATTTTTCTCGGCTTTCTTCGCTTTTCCCGTCTACATATTTTTGCACCTTTTGCTTTTGCTTTGCTGCTTCGTTTGCTATTCATTCTGCTTCATTTGCTCAATTGTGTGAGTCATCAGCATAATCATCTACCATCTTCTTCATCATTATCATTATCATCTTTCTCAATGTCCTGTATCCGTCTCCTATATTGCACATATCCTTTGTGGTTAGGCTTAGGGCTTAAACTAACTGAAGAGTCGTCACCTTGCGGTCTCCGCAGGATAAGTGTTGTTGACCCATGTGGCATCTGGCATGTGGCATGGCCATGTGGCAACTATATGAATATACCTATCTAGCAGGTCCAACACTTAACCTTAATTCCATGCCTCTGGCTAAGGCCTAAGGCCTGAATTGTTGCCGCTATCTGCCATCACTTTTTTTTGTGGCTCCGACTTTCGCTTTGGCTATCAATAGCGGCCCAGAAGCCAACGAATGACATTAGCCTAAAACAAAGGGGGGATGGGGAGGGGACAGTGAAAGAGGGGGTGGGGCAATATGCAGCTTTGTCAACGTTGAAATGAGCAAAATGCATAATCGAAAAAATCATTGAAGCGTTAACGCTTTGTAACTGAATATGGGTATGGGCACGATGGATAAGGGACAACCAGGGAATCAGAGGGGAAGAGGGAAGGAAAAAGGATGAGAATAGGAAGAATGCCACGACCACAAAGTCAGGATGAAACCCCAGTTGAACCGCTGGACATGCTAACATAAAACCAAAGCTGCACAAGCCAAGTGACAGCAGGAAAAACAAAAACAACAGAGATGAAAGATTGTAAGAAAAAAAAATAGAAAAGAAGGAAACAAAGAAAGGAAAAAGAAAGGGAAAAGAAATGGCGGAACGAATCCCAAACCAAACGAAACGAAACGAATCGAGGCGAACTCTGTGTTGAGTTTAGTTTAGTCGAGTCGAGTTGAGTTCAGTTGAGGATTCGAAACATGGCTGAAGGACACAGCAAACAAAGCCAAAGGCAGGCAAAAGGATTTCAGTTGTGGCACGGGAAATTGAAAGGAAGTGGGGTCAGTGCACAGTCTATCTGTCTGTGTGGATGTGAATGTGATGGTGAATGTGTGGGCTATGACACCACAACTAATGAATGTGCACGAACAGAGCAAACGACAACAATCGAGGACGAGAGCGAGGACGAGGACGAGAACGAGGAGCGAGGATAGTGAGTCAGTGAGGCAGTAAACGACAACGACAACGACAACGCTGACCAAGTTGTTTGGCATTGCCAAGCCTGACAAATGCTGAAGGATTCCGGGGGTGGCCCAATAGAGGGCGCAACTGTAAAGGGGATATACAGGGTTTACAGGGGGTAGTTCGATTCGTGATGGCATTGCATACTCAGTGCTCAGTACTCAGTACTCGGTACAGTGGTAAGTGCATGCAATGAATGCGAATGTCCACCCATGATTAAATGCAAGCACAGATATAGATAACAACAACAACCACCCACCCAGAACAACAACCACCCACAACAACAGCAACACCAACACCAACTACTTCAGCTACAGGGCACGCACAAAGCATTAACTGCATTCGAGTTTTTATGACCACAACCCTTGGGAGCCACTGTGATGACCCCCCACAGTAAAACCCTTGGGAATGGTCAGTCAGTCGATGAAATGCATTCGATTGAACACTGGGCTACATCATTAGTGGATGACATGGCGGTGCTGAGAGTATCACAGGCTTTCGAAAAAATATATGTGTACACATGTGTACTTGGGACAATGGAATGGGCGAAAAATTAAAAATAGTATAGGAAAATCTCAGAAGTCTAGGAAATTGCAATCAAACAGACCTATTATATCAACATTTAATGTAGAAATAAATGTCAAATTCTATATCAGATAACATTTAAGTAAGCCCATGAAAAACGGACCTGAATCATAATTTTTTTAAATATTCAGTATTAAAATTTTAAAATATTTAATATTTAAATAATTGCAAAAACAAAATAGGATTAAATACAGGAAAATTTCAGGAACAAAATGGAGATTAGTCTAATGTTGTATGGAATGCAAAAATCTATCAAGTTATATACATACAAACAAATCTCTAATTACAAGAAATGTTTTTAGTATTTCAGAATAAAAGCAATCTATTCTTTCAAATGGTAAAATATATGTTAAGAGATTTAATAACATTTCGAACTTATTCAACTCAACTAAATTAATTTTCAAGTTAAATAAAAACTTATTCATTTTAAAAGTAATAATGTATAACATAAAATATGCCAATAATTAAAATACATTTTGGTAAAATTTGAATTCGGTTTCAGAAATTGATATTTCAGAAACATTGAAACATTTCCTTCGGTTGTTCTCGTCAAATAGAGATTTGTGGAACATACCTAACAAATTAGAAATAATTATAATCTGTCATTCAGTTTGAATGAAGTATGTAGATAAGAAGTACAGAAAATCTGGTGCTTAATTCATGAGATGTCATATCAATCGAATCGAAAGTCGAGCGAAAGGCTTAAAATGCAAAATTGTTAAACCGTTTCAAGTTTGGCTGTTTGGCTAAGTGGGCTTAAATGGAGACCCTCCACCGCAGACTCCCCTCTCGCTTGAGTTCCATTGTCCATCCCCTGTTAGCTGAGTTAAGTCGAGCTGCTGTAAACATGGCTTAAGGGTAGCTAAAGTTGAGCGACCAGCGAATTGACAACTTACTGGTCTGCCAGTTGGTAGTTACCAATTGCCAGTTGCCAGTTAACCAGTTGTTGGCCCGACAATGAAATGGCCAAAGCGCAGTTATCTATCCCCCCTGCTCCCTACATGGCAACCCCCAGTGGCTTGGCACGCTCGTAACTATAAGGGCTTAAATATATGTGACTAGACTTTTGTATGGGTTGTGCACAACAAGGAACGGGATTCAGGACGATATCGACTGATATGGTTGTTGGGTTTATTTTTATTTTTTATTTTTATTTTTTTGAGTTGTTGGACATATTGCACATTGTGCTTGGTCGCTTCCACTTCGTGACTGTCTGCATGGCGCATGAGTCAGACACGCGTCCTTTGAAACAAAATACAAAAGAAGAAAAGGAATAACTGAGAAAAAAAATACGTAAAATCCCCAGCAAAGGAAAAGAAACAAGCGAAAGCAATGTGAATGAAACGAATGTAAGCAACCACCGAGAACAACAACAACAACAACAACAGCAACAACGATGATGTTGGGCTGATAACATGGACTGAAAAATGTTGACGGGTCGCTGACGAGCTGAGTGTGTAAGCTGAGCATGTGGATATATGGATAGGAGGGCAAGGATATGAATGAAGGGGGATACGGGGGTGCATATCCAACTGCAACTGCAACTGAATGTAGTTGTATGAGGTGACTCTGACTGTGACTGTGACAGCCACAGGCCTCTGCCCTGGGTCACTCATAAATTGTTGGCAACAACAGCAACAGCAACAGCAACTTGCATGAATAGCGGTATTAAAGTATCAGGCAACACACAGAGAAGGAAAACATGCTCGACTTTGTCAGACCCTGGATTCAATACATTAATTCAATGAATAAGTTCAATAAAATAAGAATTTAAAATGTACAGCATAAGAATCAAAATATGAAATAGATTAATAACATTTACACATTCTGATTAGTGCACTAAGTTATAAAGAACTCTTTGAACTTAAGATGATGACAAATATACCATTGAATCAAACTCCCCCCACGCCCCCCCTTCATACTTTGTATGAATCTTGTTTGTTAAATAACAAAAGGGTTTGTTGTCCGATTACTTTATGGGGTCTATCACACCTCCTTCTACCTGTTACAATGTACGAATGACCCTTTGTCTTTTTTTATGTACAGGGTCTTAAAACAGATTCAAGAGGGACGAGGGAAACAAAGCAAATTGCAGGCTGCATACAAAGCAACGGGAGCATAGGAAGACACAAGTCCAAGCACCTGCAACGTACAACGTGCAACGTGCAACGTGCAACTTGCAACCAGAGGCAGGCTAGCTTATAAAGCAGCTTAAGCTAAATCCAAACTCCCCTTCGCATGCCTCTTCTCCATTTCTCCTTGCCTTCGTTAAGTGCTTGTGTGGTATCCTGTCAGTCTGTCCAACCGGTTTTATACCCCTTGTGGGAGATTTTCTCGTTCTCGTTCTCTTTATATCTGTATGTGTATGAATTTGATAAGGTTTTTGTTTTTCTTTTTTCTGTCTTAAATTGCAAGTTCTCAACAACATGTGTGTGTGTGTGTGTGGGTGTAGTCCTGTCCTGTATTGTCCTTGCTGGACAAATAGCTTTGAGTTACCTAAGTGCAGTAAAATTGATAAGGCAAAGCACGTCAATGCCAGCTGTAGAAAACAAATTGTATTTCAAATTCATTTGAATAAAGGCATTCGTTGAGTGTATGTGTGTGGGTGTGTGTTTATTGAATGTTTTGACCAACTGATCAACTGCCACAAATGCCACAAGCCAGCTAAGCAGGTGAGTGTGTCACTGCACATATCAAAAAATCTGAATATTATTTTAAAGAAAAATGCTACACAGAAAAATCATTCTAAATTTCAAGTTTACAACTCTTTTAAATAATATACTTTTTAAATAAAAAGATAAATAAATTATTCTATATTTCAAGCACACAAATTCTTGATCAAATGACAAGGAAACAGCACTTAAATAGGCAAATAAGCTTAAAATATTCGATGCAATTACAAAAATCTCAGTACAACTCTGAAAGTGAAAATATGTATGTACTAAGAGTTACATGAAAACCGTACTTGAGTCAAGTATTTTGTTCCCGAAATTTGGTTTGTCTGTATAGTATTATGGTTGTATTTTTATGTATTCAAAATCAAAGTTCCATAGTGAGATTGTCTTAAGCTAAATTCTTTACTCTATGAAATTAGGTATAAAATATTGCGGTCAATATAAGTAACAAATATTAAGGACAATTTGCTTTAATGTCCATATATATAAGGTCTCAAGTAAATATCCGAATGAATATCATTGTATTTTAATAGTTTTCTGATGCACTATATGTATGTACATGTATTATTATTAATGTGTATTATTATTATTATTAATTTTTTTTTGTATAGAGACACTTGCTGACTGTATAAGCTTTTTGAATGTTTTGACCAACTGATCAAGTACCCCAAAAATAAAGCTTAGCAATTGAGTGAGTCAGTAAGAAAGTTAAAAGACTTCCCTTATCTTCACTTGCCACAATTCGTTGACTTGTATTCATTGCATTAAATCAAAAGTTTTAAGCGATATCATTAGTTAAGGGGTTTATATCTTTCCTCTTTCTTTTTGAGTATATACACTCCCCCCACAGGTGGGATTGTGGGGCTGCTACTTTCATATGCAAATTGGTTGGGTGCGTGTTGTGTAAGTGTTGTGCCTGCTTTTGGGCTACCAAAACAAAGCCAAAAAGAACCGAGGAAAAAAACTGTTCAATTAAGCCAATATTTGCGCACACTCGCGTACGCTCGGTGAGTGTGTAAGTGTGTGTGTGTGTGTGCGAGTGTGTAAGAGTGTGTGCGAGGACACTAGCAAGCAAACGGCGAGACCTAAAGCCAGAGTCTCTTTTGCCGTGGCACGTTTTTCGAAGCATACTTTGCGGGGTCCGATTAGACCAGGCCCAGTATAAGTATGTGTGTGTGCCTCTGTTTCTGTATGTCTGTGTATCTGTGTGTGTAAAGTTGCGATAGGATTTCGGCTGTATATGACTCACCTGCACTGTGCCAAGAAGCACGACGGCGGCCCAAAGGCTCCGCAGCAACAAATTACGACGCAGCGAGGCGCACATTTTTAGCACTTTTTGGCTTTTGTCGCGCTTTGTCCAATTGTTTTCTCTCGCTTTTCTTTTGCTCTTTTTTGGAAACGTTTCTTATTTAACTTATTTCTTTCGTTTTTTTTATATGAGTTTGTTTTTTTATTTTTTGGTTAATTTTTTGGTTGGTTTCGTTTGCACTTTGGCTGTGTCTTTGCTTCGGTCTATTGACTTGGCTTTAACTTGTTTGCTTTGGCTACAACAGACAACAACAACGACAACAACAAGAAAAATAGCAATGTTAATAATAATTATAATAACAATTATTAGAAAATACAAAGAGAGAGGTTGTTAATAAATAGAGCACTAGTGTGTTGTTGTTGCTGTTGCCCCAAAGTGTTTCCTTTGCGCTGTCCCCAAAAACTATGCAACGAAAAGCGTCAACTATTAAGTGTACACATGTGTGTGTGCGTAGTAGTATTTGATTGTAGAACGTAGTAGAAGCTACTGTGAGAACGGGAGAGCAAAAACGCGTGAGAGAGAGGAGGAGAGGTAGAGAGTTGCTGGTAGGGTAGAACGAGCAAACATACGCCTGAGCGTATGCTATGGCCCCATCAGTATTCGTTACTCACAACTCGCTATTTGGTAAACCGTTACTCATTACTCGTTACTCGTTACATGTCAGTGTGTACTCGTCGCTATTATATGTTATAAGTCATGAAGCATTCACTAAACTAAACCAAGTTAAACGTATTTCCCAACTACCAACAACCTATTGGCAGATAATCAATTCAGGAAAAACCCCATAGACATGCCTTTCCAATCGGTTGAACTTGGGAAAACTATTTTCATTATAAACATTTCAAGGAGTACGAGTAATCGTAGGATAGAAAACAGCTGCAGTCAGTTTTGTTCGAGTGTTTAAGCTTTTCCCTAGGTCCACACCCCGCCAACATTTCACAAATATCTTCACTCTTCCCCTACCACCCACTTTCACTCTCTCTCTCCCTCTCTCTTTTAATCGCTCTCTCGCTCTGCTCTGACTGTGTCTCTCCCACTCTGGTCACACATTCTAGATTGTAGAACAACTGCGCACGCACAATTGCAAAGCAATCACACAAACACACACACAAGCGTACACACACACGCACAACACTTCGCTCTTTCTCTCTGTCTCTTACTCCCCACGCATTCTCGCATTGCGCAAAGGACACAATAAAAAATAAATGGAAGATGGAATTTACAGTTGGAGGCAGCACAAATATTGGAAACTCTTTTACGTTCATTTGCATTTAACACAATAATAACAATGTTATTTTAAATCATTTCTTTTTGCTTGTTTTGCACTTAGTTTTTCATTTATGTTTCTTTCATTGCTTTCGACACGCACACGAAAAAAAAACATAACCAAATAGAACAACAATTTTAACGCCGACACTTTAAGAACAGCAAAAAAAAAAACGGTGAGCAGGACTCTCTCTGTGTGGTATACAACAACAACTTGTACTCTCTCTGCCACTCTCTCAATTGCCTCTCTCCTCTCTCTCGGAACCAGGTTGACAACCTTGTGCTGTTCAGTCACAGTTATGGTTCGAATGCGCCAGGAAACTTGAAGAGTACCTTGCGCTGCGAACGCTCACAAACGACTGCAAGTGACGCTGACTGCATGGATAACTCGTTGCCTCTCAGGCATATCGATAACTTAGTTGCGGACTCGGACTTTGTTCTCGGATTCGGTACTTTGAACTCGTCATCGGGCTCGACCTCGAGCTGAAGCTCGACTGTGACACAACTGGGCATGCGCTTGTCAAGAAATCAATATCAACTGCGAAACGACAAATGCAACCTGCCACAATGGGGTGGCTTTCACAATGAAGCTGTGAGTGAGTGTGTGAGAGTGTAAGTGTGTGGGATTGTGTGTATGACTGTTTGTGTGAATGCCTAAGTGTAGCTTTAACGGCAGCAGCAGGTGCTATGTGCTTTCAGGGATGCAGTTCGAAAAGCTCAGTGTCTACAGCAGTTCCAGTTCAAGTTCCACTTAAAGTCTAGCGATAACACTTATCGAAATGCTTGAATATAAATTCAAATTAAAATTGTTGTATTAGGTCTATTTATTTAATATTTAAAACTAAATATATGCCATAAATTAATTATTAGAGTTATAGTTTATTATTGTTAAGAGCTTTGATTAAATTTCAAATCTACTTAGTAATTAAAATTGTTCTATCAAAGAAAAATGCATGAAATCGATTTGGAATTTATTTATTTATTGCAAAATATATACCAATAACTTATAGATTTCCAGAAGCTCGGAAAAAATTTATAGCCGTCGATATTTGTAACTTCGAAAACTTAGAACCAAACAAAAAAAAATGCATAATTCTTTGGAATTGGTAACTGCTAAAGTACACATATACCAAAAGGAGATTAAGTTTTTGAAATTCGCAGCCCTACAAATCAATAATATATTCGAAAATATGATAATATCTTTTGTGAAATATATTCGAGAACGAACTAACACATTACTGAGCTTTTACAAGTACATAGAAAGCTCAGGGTTGTTCAACTAGCTTGCTTTACTCGTACGGCGGGTGTGTGTCATAGCTAAAGATCTATCGTTAAGCCAATTTTTCGTTAAGTAACTACATTTTTTTTGGGTACGTAAGTTTCAATGGTCAAAAGTTTTCAACATTGCCAAGAAATGTGTCCAAATAAAAGTTTCGAAAAGTTTTTTTATACCAAAGCCATTAAAATTTAAAAAGAGGGTATAATTATAATGTACGCATGTGACCAGCTTACGGAGGCATATCCGACCCTAGGACGTATATTTTTTTGTTTTAAATGTTTATAAATAAATACACTACAAATTAAAATATCATATAGAAGAGATCTTTTACAGGAAAAATTAAATCTTGAAATGTTATTTACTTCCAAATCTCAGGTCTTTAACTTCTGACTACATGATCTTTATGACCAAATTTAATTTTAATAAATATCATATTTGTTATTATTATGTATTTACAGTCAATTTAATGTGTGTATGTCTATATTTATACCATTTTAAAGTATACAATCTTCAGTAGAATCAAAAAAAAGAAAAATTAATATTAAAACAAAAAAAATTAGATGTATAATAACAAGGTACTATGAGTGATTTAACAATAAATATTCATAGGCATAGTCGAAGACGAGCAGCATGATGGCACCACCGGGACCGAGACGCATTATCTTGGGTACCAGACCCTTGTAGAGGGCACGGAATCCCTCCTCTTTGTATACAATTCCTATTGAGCTAAAGGTACCACGATACTTGATCTGGTTGGCCACTGGCTGTGGTCCCTGGATGCGGGACTTGGCGACATCAAAGGGTATATTGAAGAAACAGGCAAGGGTGCCGGCCGTGAAGCCAATGGTGACCTTGCGTAAGAACTCCGAGGTGCTATCCTTAAACTCGGGCACCACATTCTTCACACTGTGGTAGAAGCCGAAGTAAACCATGTTGAAGACACCGTTGCGGCCCATTGTTGCAGTCACTCCTTTGTTGAGTCCCCTTAATCCGAAACCGTCGCGATTTACAATCTCCCGGGCCACTGCAAACGTGCTTATCATTTTCTTTTGGCGATTTGCCTGCTGTGCCACCTTGACTACCTCAAAAGGATTCACTGCAATGGCCTCCAGTGTGCCCGCCGTCAATCCTGCCAGGGAAAATGTCAGTGGCGTCGGTGTTGGTGAGCCGAACTGAAAGAATTGCTTCGTCTGCTCGAATACCAGAAACTTAATGGCTCGCTTGGGAGTTTCAGCCAGAATGGGCGGCATAAGACCCTTCCAATACGATGTAAAACCCTCCTGTCGGTACATCTTGGCAAAGCAGTCAAAAACGCCATTATAGGTTCCCTGCGAAAAAGATATGGGCATAAGATTAAATATCAATACAAGTATAAAAAGAAAAGTAGATCGGTTTAAAACGAGAATGAAAGTTAATCATCGATAGGTGTATAGTTTGTTAGTAGCTAGCTGAACTTATTTAATCTGTACATATAGTCCATTGACCCTTGGGACTGGCAACTTTGCAAGTCAATATTTTCACCAAGATTATTTACAAAATAATAAAACTTCTCAGAATCGAATTTGTAGTTTTGGTATATACTAATTTGTGCACCAGGAGTATCCACTGTATACAATGCTATCCTTGCTGTGTTAACAGGGTATCAACTAGTAAGTACACTCTCAGTTGCTCATTTTCTATTTGTGCTTTCCATGAAAATTGGCAGCTTTTCGGTACATTGAAAACTGCGTGCATTGTGCTCAATATTTTGGACAGTGTGCTAATTTGAATCATTTGTTGTGCATATGTGTGTGTTTAATTTTGCATTTTTTAGCTATTTTAATATTACGCTATAAATTAGTTAAAATCTCTTGGCAGAAAGAAATGAAATGAAAAGTAGAGCAGTTCGAATATAAAACAA
The DNA here is from genome assembly GCA_035044365.1 of Drosophila neotestacea. Taxonomy (NCBI): domain Eukaryota; kingdom Metazoa; phylum Arthropoda; class Insecta; order Diptera; family Drosophilidae; genus Drosophila; species Drosophila neotestacea. The sequence continues at coordinate 2,155,263 of JAWNMD010000799.1, forward strand.
TGTTAACATCTAACGTAATATTTATGTTTAGCTCAAGATGTTCAAAAAACGAATAAGACTTTTCTAAATGCATTTTAAAAAGCTTAAGACAAGTTTTAAAAAGACATGATAAAAAGAAGTAACCCAGAACTTTTACTACACATCGTTATATGTATGTAAAATTATTATTAATTATTGTAATGAGTTTTAAGGCGACAAATCAGCTGATAACTAAAGTATATGTACATTTTAAAAGAATACATTTTTGGTAATGATATCTATCGATAAGACAAGTAAGCACGACAACCGTGCTGATAATTTAGACAAACAGATGTCAATTTGTATATATAGACTCACTCATCAGCTGTGAGTTTGTTTTGGGCTATCTAAATATATATTTAATTGTGTGTTCGTCTAGCACGCATTTCAAAAGAAAGAAAGAATTCGAATTGACCTTGTCATGACCTTTCCAAATATTTATGCTATCAGCTGGTTAGCCATCCACCCTCCTAACTCACTTTCTCATGCTGTTGTCATGTTGTCTAGTGTGGTCATAAAAGCTGCTCAGTCTTATCAACGCCTTGAGTCTTATAGCTGTTATACTATCTACCATATAAGAGTGTGTGTCGTTGATATCAGTCTGGGAGGGCTAAGGGAAAAAACCACTTGAGCCGAACCTCTTGAAAGCTGTGTGCCAGCTCTCATCGGGGTAAGCTTTCTCTGGCTTTCCAAGCTCCTCTGTTGACATTCTCTGAAAGCTGGCATAACAAAATAACACTAGCTGATTGTTAATTGAACTTGCATGACTGCAATGAGTATGACTGAATATGGGAAACACTCACCTCGGCTGTAGCTGCACTTGCCGGAGTACACTGGATCTGCATGCGAGTCTTGACCACGTCTAGGGGCTGCATGATGCACACCTCAAGGAATCCGGCGGAACCTCCAGCGAGCACCTGGAAGGCAGCTCGTCTTGCGGGCGATATATCGTGAGTATTGCTCATATTATTTGATTGTATTTGCTGCCAAAAAAAGGTTAGTTTTTAATTGTTAAATGTACAAATAAATGTATACACAGATATATGTATATCTAAATTTGCATACGGCTTTGTATGTAAAGTTTTATTTCTAAGTCTCTGGCCAAAGCACAATCCAGAGCAATATTTGACGAGCTGAAAACACGTACAATTATTATGGGGAAGCTTTAGTCAATGCTCACTTGGACACCTAATAATTTGTTCCGATTTCGATTTCGATTGAACAAAAATGAATGAACAAAAACAAAGATAAACAAATTCCACGCTCCCCAAAAACGCAGCCGCCGCGCGTCTCGACAACTCAATTCGCACTGAACCCGACCAGGCAAATTGAATTCTGCAGCAGCAGCAGCAGAAGCAGCGATACGAGCCAGACCTCAGGGTCTGGAATCGGGGAGTGAGAGATATGAGGGGGTATATACAGAATTGCTGGTAGAGCTTTCATTGCCGCAGCTGGCGACAAATGAGAGTGGCGCGTGCTGGAAAAGCTTCCTGTTGCCGGTCATTGCTAGTAGCCGAGCCGAGCAGAGCCAAACAGATCAGCCAAAAGCCAAAAGCTTTCGATCATCAGCAACAACTTCGTCACCACGTCTCATGGCATGTTGTTATACCTGTTCCTCTTATAGTAAAAGGGTATACTATGTTGCAACGGGTACTTCCTAAGAATTTTAAATATTTTTGTAGGAATTATAAAATTTAAAGAAACCAAAATCGGGGCTTAAACAAATTTTAACTAAGAGAATTATTCAGACTACAAAAATTAGGAAATTAAATAAATATATGTACATAATAACATAATTCAAAAAATATTTATTTTAATATCAACTTTTCCGAATTTATGCTTTCTCAATTTATGTTTTTTTTACATACCGCAATAGGTATGTAGATCGTCATTATTTAAAAAGCAATATATGACTTAATTGAGTATCGGGTATTTCTTATTCGGGGACTCAACTTAAGCGTTCTTACTTGCTTGTTCTTTTCTTTATCGTCTTACTTATGTTCATTTTTTTAATTTTTGATGGTTGTGACCCAGCTCTGCAAAAGCTTTAATACGATTCCAGCTGGAAGCTCTTGCTTCCAAGGGGTGAGGACTGTGGACGGGTTGGTATACATATGTACATACATATTTATTTATGTATCGATTGATATAGGAATACTGTAAAAGATTAAACGTACAGCAATATAAACCTGAAGAGGCTAATTTAACCTAGCAATTAGAAACAATTTGTCTAATTATTTCTTCTTATCAAATCAATACTCTGGACTCCACAGTCTGGAGTCTAGGCCATATCATACCATATCTTTATTGTTATTTGCTTTTTGTATGCTCTTAATTTGCTTCTTACTTACGAATCTAGTACACGATTGGGCAATAATGTATAACATTCAAATTATATTTAACGTATGGAAAAGATTTTAAATTTAAAAAAAATTTGTTTTAAAATATTCAAAGGTTTCTCTTAAAATTAAATTAATTGCATCTAAAATTAATCTCAACATCATCTAAGTTTCATCTTAATTCGTGTAAAATTAATCTTTAATTCATATAAAGCACCATTTATTTTGGTTTAAATTAAGAGCACCAATATTAAAGAAACAGAAAATCGGTTAAGGACTTTCCAAGCTATGGTGTCTGATAACTTTTACATGTCCTTTTATTGAAGTTTCCTACGATAATGGTTTTATCAGACGGCTAATCTACAATATCATCGAAATCAAAGCTTTTAGCTGTGTCAAGCGTGGGGGTAAAATATGTATAGAAAAAGCACAAAAGAATCGATTGACATTTGTATAAGTGTCTTGGCACAAGTGTATCCGTATCTGTATTTATCTCTATATATGTGAATATTTGCATCTGAAGCTGCATCTATACCTGTATCTGGCAGATGCATCTGCTCATCTGGCTCTTGATTAGTTTATTGTTTAGTGTTCATAGTTCGCCGTATGCGGCGCATCAATCAGTTTGAGAAGAAAGAAGGAAAACAAAAAACAAAAACAAAAAAAAGATATAAAAATATGAGTGTCAGGTAAGAGCGTATCTGTGGTATTTGTCAGATAGATTGAGGACAACTTTCATTTGCATAAAATGCATTCTATAACAAATTGACAGAACAAATTGTTGGTGTCAAAAATGCGACGCCAGATACGGGTTTTCAGTCGGGCCTTTAAATTCTATGATTTAGATGCCATGTAAGTCTTTGAGAATGAGTGTGTGTGTGTGTGAGTGTGTGTGTATCTTATGACTGTCCAAATATTTCTAGTTGTTAATTATAGGCACGAGTTAGCGTGAGTGATAGATGTGTGGAATTTACGATAGATAGATAAAGAATTACATAGATCTTAAGTTGCATCTATCACACGCTCTTCAATGCAGTCTCTTCTGGACTCTTGCAACTCTATGTTAAGGGCGAATTTAAAACGCATTAGAGTCTATTAAAAACGCATAAGGCCAAGGGACATGCGTTCTTCCATTATCAATCTAATTATGTTGTTAAGTCACGCAATTGAGCAGTTTATAGAAAAGGAATTGACTTACAATCGCACAATGAAACTACATAGATAAATATACTATAAATTACCGCCTAAACATAGCACTTAATACTCGATATGAATGAATGAAAATCGTTTTCAATTCTTTCACGCAACAATTTCTGTAGATTAAAGAGAGAGCCAGAGCTCGGGATTCAATATATAGTATGTAGAACCCGGTGCCTTCTTGATATGTAGAAGGAATACCGGAGGCAGCGGGCATCATGTAATCTAGGAAAATGATTTTTTTTTTTTTTTTGTAATTAGTCGGCGGAACAGGGACCAGCAGATAGCGCCGATTGATCGATCAAAGCTACGATACAGGCTAATAAATCATTTTTCCATTCTTATTTTCCATTTCCATTTTCATTTTCCATTTGCTGAGAGACCTTGCTGCAGTACCGCAACCAAAGTGAGAACTCACGACCGCCCGTGGCCGTCCAATTGTCTGTCAAAGGCTATTAACCTCATTTTGGCGCGGAGGTTCCACTTGAATGTGGTCATTTTGGTTCCCTCGGTCTCAGTCTCTGTCTCTCAGTCTTCTCTCCCCCTCTCTTTTTCTCACTCGCTCTCGTTCTTTGTTTCTCTGCTGTAAGTTGTCCAAATTGTTTTTCCAAACACAAAAAAAAAAAAATTGGAAGCGGAGCGCCAAATGTTAAACAAAAGACCAGCAAGCACTTTTAGTTCTAGCCGTCAAATTGACGGAACGTCGGACCCTCCCGATAAACGTCAACAGGCACATTCCCATCAAAACTGAAGTCGGTTTGCATCGGTTCCATGTTTTGATGAGGCAATGTATGGCAGCCAAAATATTAGAACATGTCAGAGATTGAATAGACCACAAGAGCCATAGCAACCAGCAACCACAACAAACCAATGCAACCACAAGAAAGAAAAAAAAAACAAATCAGTTAGAGTGTTTTGATTAATGCCAGTTTTGACAGCTGTCCATGTCAAGTTTCCCCTTTGGATCCCTCGGTCTTAGAATACAATACAGGTTCAGGAACTGCAGTCAAGTGCTAGGCAAAGAACTAACTTGTTTTTGAGTCAACGTAGAGATCGAATTGAAGCCAATAAAATACTCAACATTAGCTTGAGCTCTACGAGTAAATAAAAAATTATATTTATATTTATTTATTAAATTTAGAATTAACAAAAACAATTGTTTTAATATATAAAGTAAAAACTGACTCCAATTTAAAATATATATGTATACATATGGTGACAAATCGCACTCTAACAATCAGATTTGTAGAGAAACGTTCTTATAGCCCAGTTTAAGATTGCTTATGAAACGTTGGCAAGTTAAGAGTACCGGAATACTTGTTGTATAGTGCTAGTGGAACAGCTGTTATTAGCACCACAGCAAATGACAAATGTTGGCCGTGGTACTCGCTGAACACTAAGCATGAAGAAGATGGCCTGAAACCACTTGAGCCACTGACTTGTAACCAGCACGGACTAGTGAACTTTTTGACCCGTTGAGAACAAGTTGGGCGATATTTGCAGGTCAGCAAATGAAAGTATGAGTAACCGCAACCCAAAAAATCTAAATTTGATGGGTCTTATAAAGACCGTGGTGGACAACACTCCGGTGGCCAGTCAATTGGGCGACTTGCATGCGAATGGACTTTGGTTGGACCTTAGCGTTGCTTCGTCTCCTTGGCGCTGTACAATGGAGCTGGACGTGGAGCCCAGTAAGAGCACCGTATTCCCCATCATATAGCTATCTGAATGCGGCCCAACGACCACTTTGGATACTTGAGGATGAGCAAATGAAGCGACATCGTGTAGATAGATCAGAAGAGGATTATAGCACTACAACCGGGGCTACAACTCTTATGCGGATAAGGCAGAATCGAGTGCTCCAGCCTCCGCCCATTAGAATTGTGGTGCGACCAGACGCAGCTCCACCACCATCACCTCCTCCTTTTCCACCGCTGATACCATCGCACCACTCTCCACGACGTGTAGTGTTGCCACATCGCCTGCAGATGCCGAGCCACTACGTTCAACAGGGCCGTCAGACAAAGTCAATATTCGGACGACAACCGAGGACGGAACTGCGACGCCGCCAGCCTCAGTCGTTGCCCATTTTTGACAATGCACCTGGAGACAACGCCTTGTCAGCAACTAGTTATCCCATCTTTGTCTATAATGGCACCAAAGGTGAGCTGCTGGTCAATACGATGCTGAGTGCCCAAAGGTATCCAATGCAGGAACCGGTACCTGGCCAAATTCTCTATCCGCCTTCGACGCCTATGTTTCGACCTAAGCCAATTGTGGAGCGCTTCCGTGTGCCTGGTCAGAAGGAGTTGCTTAACCTGACGCTGATTCCCTTCTACGCACATGAGGCTATTACCTTGGCGCCAATAACAACAACAACGACGATAACACTCACAGATTCAACCACATACACCACGCCAACTGTGACTCCTGTTTCGGATCCTCAAGCATCATTTTTGGCAGCTGAAACTGATCACACTGAGTTACCCACTCTTGCTCCTACACCCTATAATACAGCCGGTACTGCTTCAGCTCCTGTGCCACCTTCACTGACTACACCCTTGACGAGACCTTACGAAACCCAATTGCCACCTAACAAGCGTCGGAGAAATCCTAAAAAAACTAAGCACTATAATGCCTATCGTTCTCCCCAAGAGGTGATACAGCGACAGCCAGTGCTCCGTGGCTCTCCAGCTCTACCAGCACCCAACAATCATCGCCATCACCAGGTGGAGTCCAATGAATTCTCTGCCAACCCGCCAAAGGACTTGGAAAACACGTTACTTGAGGAGGAGGAGGTGCTGGATTCTGAGTTGGAGGAGCCTGGCGAAGAGCTGGAAATGGAAGAACAGCAACAACACGCTAAGAGTACTAGTAGCAGCAGTACCAGCTCCCTACAGATTGTCTACATGGACGAGAGCCTCGAGTCACCCACCGACACTTTAGACAGTACCACAGAGGTACCCCCTCTGCACCGCCAAAGTTCTCGTTATTCCATGAAACGTGAGTACTTTGCCTTTCCCGTGTACACTTTGGGTAAACTGCTACAGGATCCGAGTAGCGATAATATCAAAATGGGTCACATTGTAGAACTGGACAACTCCTCAGAGCATGGGGAGACTTGGTTCATCTTAAATTCACTGTGAGTTCTTTAACTTTATTCGATTCTCTGCAAACTTATGCATTTCTTCCTATAGCTATAAAGGACCCCATCGCAATGGGCAAAATAACAACCAGAGCAAGTATTTCACCTCAAAGTACATACAGAATCTCAAGGGAAGCAGAAGGTAGTGCTACCAAAGTTCCGTTGATTGATGTGATTATCTTAGAATAATACTAATATAATTAATTTTTTTTATAGATTTAAGTATTAAACGATTGTTACAAAATCTGACGATCCTATGGTTTTTTTTTATCAATGTTCTGATATTGACTGATATACTATTGCAAAAATGTTCCCAAAGAGTACAGTAAATTTTGGTAGAATTCTAAATAATTAGACTTCAAAATAGGTTTAGTTTCATATAAAGTAACCTTTCTTTCGTTGCGTATTCATGAATATGTCCCTAACTGATCATGTCATGATCACCTGAAATGCCTATTAAATGCCTGCTTAACGACACGTGAGCTTCTCAGCACTGCCATTAAAACTGCAGTCACATTAACACCTCAATGGCTCTATCTACACTTACATACAGATATATTGTCTGACTTCAGTAAAAGTATTTCATGGGAGTATGTGGTCCATTGATACGCTATTGATTGCCATAAAAAATGGCAATAAATTTCATTCTGGAGACAAAGGAGACGCTGTGCTCCCAAAGGTTTATCGAGAAAGTTGCCATAAAAACAAGATTTAATGGCCAAGCGAGTCAATTCGATTGCATAGACGTCTATATAAAATACTGGGCCCTTTAGTTATATAAGTGAGCTGTATGCAAAAAGAATCACAGCACTCTACATCAACAAAATCTTCTTTGACCCAAATTCCAAAATAAAAAGAAAATTCAAATATCAAAGTGTATAACGAAGAAATAATAAAACGAAGGGCTGCAGTCGAAGAAGCCCAACTGTAAGAGACCCTGTACCTAGTCTGTAAAAAGCTTACACTTCCAAACATAAATTATAATTATGTGTCACGTACTAAACATGTCTTTATGTCTATGTAATTAAAAAATAAAAATAAACAAATACACATAGAATATATCCGCAAAATATAATGATAAAAAAAGAAAGTTTTTAACAAACAACTATGCACACCGCTTTTAACAATCTTTAGTGACCATTTATAATTATTAGATACAGAGAATACAAATTTCAAATATACAAACTAAAATTAAATTACTTACAAATAAAACCGAAAGATAGTCATATACACATGTTTATGGCTAATTCAATGGGTTGTGGCCCTTATGAACAAAAAAAAAATAACACAAGTCCACGATAGAACCCACTCCCGTGACCCCGTCATTCGTTCAATCATTTTGTCAATGATGTTGCTTTCTATTCTAAACGCACGTTCATTATTATTATTGATTTCCCAACTTATTTTTTCGCTCTTACGACTTTTGAAGATTCTTTAGACCTGCAATTAATTTTCTCGCGTTGTTCTATCCCCCTTCCATGATCCCCAAGAACCTCCCCATCCCAACCTATGAAACAAAAGGCAGACGCGCGCCATGGCATCTTTCATGTTTAACGAACATTGCTCTGGGGCAGACCCAGCAGATGCAGCGCTCCGTTGCAGACCAAGACTCATACCGAAGTCAAGTCTGTGATGTAGACAATTGAATCCCCGGCCCTTGGGACTGTCTACAGTCTTCGGTATAAAAGCTTGGCCTATTGCTGTTTTTGGGTTTAGAACAAATGCAGCTGAGCTCGCGTGCGGACAATCCGACTTTACTGAACAGATTAAGTTTAGTGTTTTTTTTTTTGGTTTATTTATAATATTCAAAAGTCATCGAGGATCATCGCTTTTACTAATACAAATTCAATTCAAGGATAACCAAGTGAAGTGTAGTGAGGTGTATTAGAGTCACACGTAAAAATGTGGAAATACTTTGTGGTATGTGTTTAACCAACGATCCCAAGGACACAAAGTGTATTAAATTTGTAAATGACATTTGAATATAATACAAATTTTTACATAATAAATAAAATTTCAAACTTGATAAAACAATGCCAATGGAAATAAAAATCCATTTTTACGGAGCTGCAAAAATAAATACGTTCTTCAATTTTGAAAAAAAAAATATTTTTTTTATGTGTTCTTTAAAAATTGAACATATTCCAAAAAATATTTGCTGTAAAATTTAAGAATATTGAGTTTATTTGCTTGGTAGATGACGAAAGAGTCATTCTGTTTGGAAATCGGTTTAGTTTTTCAAAAATTATGGTGAATCTAAATTGGTCAAATGACTTGTCTGACAAATTTTGCAAGTCAATTTTTTTCATCACTTTTACCATTTTTCACAAGCAAATTAAAGGCTTAAGAAACATATTTAAAGTGTTGTTTTATACTAGTTTTGGCGCAAGGAGTTGATTTAAAGTAAAAACTCGAAATAAACGAATTTGAAATTTGTTTTTTTCTCAAAATTTATATTTCCAAACAGTTTGAGAAAACAAATTTTGTAAAACGTTGTATTTTTAAATGTAGAACCAATTTATAGATAATTTTATGATAGTAACAACATTCCGCATCAAGATTGGTCTGGTTTTGAATTGGTTTTTTTTGAAGTTATGTAAGTTTGAAGTTTGTTAAGCTACAATTTGAGCTCCTTATTTCCTTCATTGAAATATTGAAATTCGTAATTGTTTTTGTGTCCGAAATATATTTTCTACAGAGAACGCATCGATAGAAGTAGTAGTATATTAATGTAACCTGGAAAAGTAATCAAAGCTACTTTTAAACTAGCCAGATTTATTTAATTCAGTTGCAACTACAAAGCTGCGAAGTCTAGCTATTTAATAGCTAGATTGACAACATTGGCTTGGTGAGTGCGGTCGTCGAGAGTGACCAACGGTTCTTTCGTTACTTGCCGTCTTCTTATCAGTCCACAATTTTGCTAGCGAGCGAAGCTCACAATACATGAGAGCGGGCATCGAGAGAGAGCGTTGGATCTTTCGTTGCTTTTCATCCACTTCTTTATTCGTTTTTCTGCCGGGCAGCTTTAATGCGCCTTTGACTTTCGAAGAATGAAGACGTGTGGAGCGTTAAGCTCTGTGCATTCCATAATTGCATGTTTTGTACATGTTTTTTTTAACCATGAGCCCATTAAAAATATGTAAGCCGAACGAGTTTTTTTGATTCTTTGTTAATGTGTAAAACAGGAATATGCAACCTTTTAATTTAATTATGTATGTATATTAGAGTGCATCGACTTTTTTCTCAAAAAAAAAAAAAAATGGTACCCCATATTCATAATCTACGGCCAATTCTAATATGTTTTCACCAAGAAACCATAGTTCTAAAATCAATTCCTAGTCCGCGCTTTTCAAGTTGGACATTTGTATATGTAACATTTTGTAACAAATATTAAACTTTAAAAGCGCGGATTCGGAATTGATTTTAGAACTATGGTTCCACTATGGTCCACTGTCTTACTTAGGTTCTTACACTAAGTAATTAGGGAGCTGCACATATATTATTACATATCGATGCATCAATTCTTCTATTTCAATTTATTTTTATTTTAAGAGGTAACAATTATCGAATTTTTTTGTTATAGCTAGCAGGTATTCAACCTGTAACCGTTGATCGATTTCACCGATTGAAATTTGTAACCGTAACTGAAACCGGAATCGAAAAAATTATATTGTTCCGAAACCGATAAACTGAAGTTCTTCAAACCGATTCAGGAATAACGGTTTGTTTCTGTTTGGGCCAGCCACCAAAATTCAGTGCATTTTATAATTTTGAATCGAATTTAAATATTAGCTTGAATGTAATTTAAACTAGTATGAGTTTTCGTATTCTTTATTTCTAAGTTATCATTGAATTGTAGCAATAATATAGATTTAGATTCTGTATTCTGTAAATGGCAATCGAAAGCGACAGACGTATGTCGGCTTTTAATAAATAAAATATCGCCAACATAATTTAATTGAAGTTAAATAATTTTTGTTAAATAATAAATAATAAAGGATATAAATGATAAAGGATGGACAAAATATTTAGCATATTTGCAGTTATTAATAATAGCCTCACTCTGATCATAATTTTCGTTCGGTACTTAGCAAAAGAGACTTATTGTCAAAAGTAAGCTATGTAAATATATCAAAAGTATATATGCCGACTAGTGTATTTTAAAGACTTATAATGGCACCTAATTTTGATAATTTTTCTATATATTTGTAGCTAATCGTTAGTCTGTGCAGTATTCCCCTGCAGAGCAGTGCCTTCTGGTGGCCCAAATCGACGACGTAAGCTTGAAGTTTTTAGTTGGTTATCTTTTCCGCTAATGTTGTTTTCCCTTTTATCACCCATAGCGAAACGCCCCGAGCCCAGATGCTGCAACAGATCCCGCTTACCTATTTTCGCACTTACACATACCAGCCGTTGACGGGCGAAACATTTGGAGTGCCGTTGTTTGGATTTGGAGCTGCACAGACCCCACTGTTGACCGGGCGTCATTACGATCCGTATGCGTTGACCAGCTATGGGGCAGCGCGGCGTCATGATGCTGCAGTTTCCGGTCATAAGTCGGATGTAACACCACCCGCAATAGGCGGGACTAGCAGTGGAAATACTTTAGCTAGCACAACGCCAGCACCAACTACAACGACAACCTCGACAACTACAACAACCACTCCGGCGCCAACAACTACAACCACAACAACGACAACAAGCAGCACAACTAGTGCTCCCCCACCCAGTAGCACAACAGAAGAAGCATCATCCTCATCGCTGCGATATGGTACCTACAATCCAGAGTATCCCACCTACACTCGCCGGGTCAACAATTTGTATAATGCCCGACCGCAATATCCGTATCCAGACTATTTTAATTATCAACCACAGAGCACGATGTCTGAGAAGAGCGGTACACGAATTCAGTTTGTGCCCTGCATGTGTCCAGTCAGCATGCCCAGCATATCCAGTCTATCGGGAATGGGCCTGAACAGTGCAACCAGCACGGACAGGGACCGACCCACGGGAGTGTCTATTAACAGTCCCGCTGGGGTTGTTACTGCTGGAAATGTAGATGTTTCGCCCGTGGAGCACAACATTGTCAGCGTACAGGGACGGCACATGGAAAGGGAGGAAATTGAGTCGGAGGAAGACGCAGATACGGATGCCTCCTCTGCCTCATCTGAGGATAGCGATAATGAACCTCATAATACCACGCCCACCGTTGAGTCCAACAGTCTGGTTTAGTTACGCTAACCTGTTACGCCCATAATAGTATTAAAGCACGCCTAGACTGATTTGTGCAACTCTCTTGGGAGACCAGTTCGAACGACAGTTTGGCATATTCCCCAGCCTAATGCTACTCAATTTTTTTTCTTTTACTATCAATAACACAATAAAACAAAATGACAAATAAATAATAATACAACTAACGAGTCGTTTATTTTCTTAATATTTCAATCGGTGATGTGTTGTTTTAAGACCCTGTACTTTAAGAAAGTACAAATGGGTACATAACGTTTGTGCAAATAGGCGTAACAAGCAGAAGGAGGCGTGACAGACCCCATATAGTATATATATTCTTGATCAGCATCAACAGTTGAGTCGATATAGCAATGTCTGTCTGTACGTTTGTCTGTCTGTCACTTTTTTGAATACCTAGATCTCAGATACTATAAGAGCTAGAGACACCAAATTTGGCATGTACTTCTACTACGACAATTTAAAGTACGTGAAAATGTAAGACCTTATAGCGTGCGGAAGGTATAATCATTTTTATAACTCTAAAGCTTGTCTCAAGCTATTATTAAAAAATTGTCTTATTTCATCTATTGCCAATAAAACTACATTTAAAATACAAATATTCAATTTCGTTGACAATAATTATTATATTTTTTATTGGAAACTTAGAGTTCCTTGAAAAACTAGTCAAATAGTCTTTATTTGTTCTACATTAAACTTCTAAAACATATTTTAGTATAATTTTCACACTTGAAGTTAAAACACAAAATTTAAATATAGCAAAAAATAATACTTTTCAAATTCGATACAATGAACAGCAGTCTTACCGAAGAACAAGTGATGCAGTATTTGCGAGAAAAGATGGAACCCATACCATATAAGGAACTGGAACTGCAAGCAGCAGTCAAATAAGTTGAAGGATATCCTTCGTTCATCGGTAGAATCAGGATCAATGATGCATTTCCACAATCACTTCTGGTCTGCAACATTGCCAGATGATTTGGAGGGTTACATGGATGAAAACTCTTTGTTGAACTTGTCACGAGGCCCAAGCGTCAGGAGTTCGACAACCCTGTTGCTTGCGAGCAGACTAATCCACAAGGAGATATTGCAAAGGATGTTGCAAATAAAAAAATAGGCTACAAGAGTCATATCAAAACACTCTTTAAAAATGTTTATGAATTACTAAATCGATAAATAAAAGGCACAAGTAATGTATCAACTAATAATCAAATATTACCAACGATCATAATTAACTTAATCAACTTCTTTCATCCTTTCTATCAAATACTCATTTAGCTTCCTTTGTGAAACCTAGCTGCAGGACAACTTCTATTCGTTCCCACTCTACTTCTGTATCCATTTTCACATTAATATATTGTGGTCAATTTGATCGCAATTTTGTAGATAAACCTTTCAAAGCACCTCTGAGCCTAATACAATTTACAAGTTTTAATTGTCTATCTACGCTGTAAGTCGAAATTCCTGCCTCTCGTTTTTGGCCAACACCAAAAAACATTTCCACGCAATTAAACCCAAAACAATTTGAGTAGAAATTTGCTTAATCCAACCGAAATACACACACACTCAAACAACCACGCTCTCACACACATGTGAGCCTATAATTTGATTTTGTATTTTTTTTAATGCTTGAACGCCTTTTGCAATATGCCAGGCGTAATATTCCCCATACTCCCCTTTATTCCCCATTTCCATAAGCAACGAAGTCGATTTTATTTAGATTTATGCTAGCGCCTTAATTTTTGGTACATATAATAAACACTATTGTCCAAACCTGTCCATTCAAATCGGATGATAAACGCGGATGTTATTCAACTAACAATGTTACAGACATAATCCTTTTAAGTTAGTTAACTTTATTTTCAGTTTATAGAATAGTTTTTATCACACAATTCATGTTTAATCTGTTATTATGGAATCGTCTTTAGCCTGTTACACATGTTAAATAATAACAGAATAATAATATTAATAATAATAATAAAAAAGCTATATATATATAAACAGCTGTATACTGAGCCATTTGCTCCTTGCTATTCAATTAGTAAGTTCTAGTGCTGCATCGTTGTTGTTGATTTGTGTCTTAATGTCACACCAGGCCTTTTAGCCGTCAAAAAACAAAGTTTATAATAGACAATGTTAAATTTTTTAACTCAAGCATATGCAACTCTATTTATACATTAACTGTGTATTAATATACATGAGTATCTACTTTTGAATTTAATAAGTGGGTTTTATTTCAAGTCAATGATAATTGGACTGAATTGTAAATTTGCATTTCGATTTGAATGTCAAGGACGCCAGTTGGCAGGTATCACAAGCTCCTGGATTTCGATTTCCAATAATACATACAAGTGTTTGTCAGCAGCAGACCTGTTGAATTATATATTATTAATACCAATTTACTACTGGCTGTTGTTAAACCAAGTAATTTTGTATTTAAATAACAAAAGAAACAAGATGGTAGATGCAACTAGATTAGGCTGATTCTAATTAAGACAGAAGTTATTTTCCGTGTTGTGCAAATCTTATTTTTGATTCGTTTCCCCATCTTCTTGACAACGAAATAGTTAGTTGCCGAAAAAACCTAACCGATTTCCGAGCGGGATGTCTTTTTAAACATAATTCCAAGAGACAAAATATGTATTTGATAAATGGCAATATTGTTTTATTAGTCATTTGATATGCCAAGTATGCTTGAATAATTGTACTCAGTATAAGGATAAGTACACGCACTTTATGAGAAGCGGTTAATGTGTTTGACAGAACTTGCATCAAGTATACGACCCATGGGGTGGTGTGTCGACCAGCTGTCAGCTAATTCAAGAGCAATTTGCATAAATAGTTGGATAGTAAGTCGATTGGTATAAAAGGCAACTGTCGAGCGATGGACAGTCAAAAGTGTCGGACAAGATGTTGATCATAGACTCGACGCGTGCTTTTAAACCTCTGTGGCTTATGTGGCGTATCTTAGGACTGCATCCGCCCGTTGGAGATACATTTTTGGCACGGCATTACACAGTCTATAGGATTTCCATCAATTTTCTTTCGAACTTTTGTTTTCCGATTACATTCTATATTCCAATTATGATGAGTAGCTCCCTGATCGAGTTCTGTGACGCCTTTTATTCAAGCACCTTGATAGCGATCGGTCAGTTAAAATTCGGCAATACCTGGTTGATCCTAAAGCGATTAAAGAAAATGCATTTGATTTTGAATCATCTTGATAAGCGGCTGCAGAATGAACAGGAGCAGAACATCATATCTAGTCATATCAGGCAAACGAATAAAGCCCTTATTTGGATCATAGGTTTGTTTGGTACAATCCTGGTGACTACAACGTTATTCGTAGTATGTACACCGGGTCAGACGTTGACCTTCTCGACCTGGTATCCATGGAATTGGAAGAGCTCTACTAGCGCCTATTGGTGGACAGTCGCCTTTCAAATAACCAGCGTCTATTTCTTAAGTATTTTGGCTGTCAATAATAATACCTATCCGATGGTCTACATGGTCATAGTTGCTGGACATTACAAGGCGTTGGCTTTACGGATCTCAATGCTGGGTCACAACAATGAACAACCGGCGGAGGCTTATAAAAAACTAATTGACTGCATAGAGGATCAGAAGACATTATTCTTGTAAGTTATCCCATTTCCCTTAAAGTCGAAAATTAATACCGAAACAAATATCAGTTTCGGTTTTAATCCTGTTTCCAACTACATACACTAGGCAAACATTTTTACCTTTTTTTTTTAAATAATTTTTCTAATTTTCTAAAAATATATATTTGTTAAACCATTGATTTAAATTAAAAACAGATCTATTCATTAGCTTTCGGGATCTGCAAAATCAGATGTGTTGTTCTCGAAAAATTATAAAAAATTCAATTAAAAAAAAACTGCTAAAAAAACCATGTAAAGCTTTTTTTTAAAACTAAGCCTAGTGCTATTATTGATATTAAGTCTTTTCTTTTTTTTAGATTGGTCAATACATTAGAGAGTGCGTTATCATCCGTCCTTTTCTTTCAATTCGCCGCAACAGCTTTGTCTTTGTGTACACTAACCTTCTACAGTTCCATCATTGAGATGAATGCTATAAAGTTTTTGAATCTATTCTTTATATTTAACGCCGTTATCTTTGAAACCTACATCGTATGCTACGCCGCTGAGGAAGTTGCCGAAGGTGCAGAGCAGGTGTGTCATGCGATTTATGATTGCAATTGGTTTGATCAGTCCAAAAAGTTCCGACACACTCTGCTTTTAATGCTTAAGCGTTCCCAGCGTCCTGCAATAATTATGTCAGCCCGATTGTTGCCTGTGCGTATGGAAACCCTTTTAGCGGTATGTAAAGCTTTCCATAAATCATACAAAAATAATCAATATATACATTAACTACATAGGGATGGGCATTGAAAAACAAAAAAGAAATTGATGATAAGCTATTAAAATAATAATATTTATTTAACATATCGACGCATTTCCGCAAATGTATCGTATGTCAAAAAACCAAATTTTACGGGGAGCGGTTTTTATTTTTATTTGTGCTTAGGCATACATATAAGTTGTCATAATATATAGAATATAGTACTTATATAAGAACTTAACATCCCTAACATTTCTCAACTGACAATTATGGTCCGTTTTGTATCATGTCCCTTCGTTATTCAAGTTTCCTGTACAGAAATTTCAACTGGTTTTTGAATTTTTCAAGAATTAATTTTAAGTTTCTTTTTTTCAAATTTTTCAAATTAAGAATCACAACAAAACCGTATTGTAAATGATTTTGTTGTTTGTTGCCAGACTACTACAAATGAATATATTTCAAAAAATTTTTATCAATTGTTTTACCATCTACATAAAATTTAATATTTTTATATTTATTTTTCTGCTTGCAGGTTGTGAAAACGGCTTATTCAATGTTCACGCTTCTAACCACGCTTCAAAACAATTCGTAGATTTGAATTGCAACTGTAGCCGAGAAAATACCTCCAATCAAATTGAAAATGCTTATTGAATCCAATATTAACCCGCACAGAGAAAAGAGGAAGAGAGAGAGAGCACGGCTTTTCATTATGTTATGACTGGCAGTGTTCCGTGTCCATGAATATGGCGTGCCGAGTGCTTTAGCTTTTTGTTTTGACAGAAACTGGTCACACTCTGTAGAATTGCGGCCCTGTGACTTTTATGAGCCTCTGAACTGACACTGCAAAGGAGCCCAAAGGCTACCATGGACTTTTGAAGCACTTATATTATGTATAATCCTGCAGCTCATTATTAAATGAATTTACAGAAAATTAAAACAACAAACAAAAAAAAAAGAGAAGAGGAGAGGAGAAAAACCAAATGTGTATGTAGCATTAAGAGTTTTGAAACTTGCACCACAGTTGCCACACCTGCTTTAGTTTTTAATAGGCATTCGCTCTCCCCGATTTTCCGTTTGTGACCAAATCAGAGTTTACATATTCAGCTTAATCATATTTACAGAAATGTTTACAATTAAATTACAGCACGCTTAAAAAATTCCACTGGGAGTACATATCTATACATACTTATGAATGTGATTTTGAACTAATACTTAGGTTTATGCTTATTTTTTTTTTTTTAATTGTGAATACAATTCAACTGTTTAATAGGTTGTGGAATCTACAATGTAGATGGCTTACAATTTTCTTAGCTTACAATATAAGCTACTTTGCTGATCCACTGGCTGCTCGGTATAGATCATTTGGGGTTGCTGATAGATTCGCTGCAACTGAAACTGTGGTTGCGACTGATAGATAATTGGCTGATAGAGGGAAGAAGTTGTTGGTCCACCTTTGAAATATAGACCTTGAGATTGCGACTGTTGTTGCTGTTTCTGCTGCTGTTGATCTTGCTTCTTGATGGTGCTGTTGTAGTTGCTGTGCGGCAGCGAGCAATACACTGGCTGGTATTTGAAGATACTGCTGACCATAGGGGGGTGTTAAAGTTGGACCAGAAACTTGGGGTCCACTGTTAGAATCCGTTTGATGATAATACGGATGCATAATTGGATGACTTGCAGCAGCAGACACCATAAAGCATATATATATTATCTTGATCAGCATCAACAGCCGAGTCGATATAGCCATATTAGTATGTCCGTCTGTCTGTCCATTTTTGTTTCACCTAGGTCTTAGAAACTTTAAGAGCTAGAGACACCAAACTTGGTATTTAGGCTCATCTATACCTTGTTCTATCAAGTACGTTTCTGAAGTCTAATCCGTCCTGAAAATTTCATTTGGATCGGACAATAAACGAGGAAGTTATTCAGCTAACAATGTAACACAGCGTCAGGCAAAAAGAAGAGACACTTGCTCTTCAACGTACAGAGTTTGCAGTGTGTTTGCCGCCCCTCAAGGCACACGCCCAGAACAACAATATCCTAAACAACCCACAACAAGCTACAACTTCGATGCCATACTTATAATATATTAATCCCAGATTAACTGTAAAACAAAAAAACTTAACGATATGTCACATTCAGCATTCAATGTATTTTTAAATAACTATGTTAGGCTGTTAACAGTGCACTGTTAATAATTTGTAATTAAGGGTTTAGAGTGCATATTGGTTCCATGCTATTCCGAATGTAAACTGTGATTTTTTCCGTGCATATTTGTTAAATTTAAGACCCTTAGTAAATATTACATCATTATATGTATCATCTCTTATAAAAAAAAAGGGAATCAAAGTTAAAAAAAACACATTTATAACATAAATAATGAAATATATCTGACTGACAACACGGCGAATTCGAACCCCGTACCCTTATTGATTCAGTTGTCAAACACTAACAAAAGTAAATTAAAAACCAAAATGTAAATAGATTTTGTAACGCATACGTAACAGTACCCAAAAAGTGTTGCATACTTCAAGTTCTGTTTTTTACAGTTTTAAGCTTACAATTCCCAATTAGATTAAGCGTAGACTTGGCTAATAGCTGAACATTTTCAACAAAATGTTGGCACTGGAAAAAAGGTTCAGTTGCTGGTTGGTTTCTTTTCGGTTTTTTTTTCTCTTGGTTTTTTTTGTCGTTTTTTTTTTTGGTTATTTTTAAATTGTGCTTAAAGAAGTTTTCAAATATTGTTTCGCTCAACAGAAGCCTCACTCATTATACGAATTGATTCGCTGTAGCTGTATAATTACAGGTGCTCTCCTCTATGAGGTCTTCGAAATTAGTGGACATTATTTTCTCAATTTTCTGATAATGAGTCCAAGTGGATGGTGACCCCCCCAACGGAACAACTTTGCTTTTTTCTTGGCTATAATATAAATTAAATAAGTACATATGTATGTACATACCAATTGTATTTTATATAATGTGTACCTATACTTCCGTTTCAAAGTCTCTAACTTTTTCTTTATGTCCATTGCTTGAACACACGCTCCATATGCCGTCATTGTATTCGCCATCTCGGCAAATATATGCATATTCTTCCTTTGCCCGCGCAACTCATCGATTCTCTCTCCCCAAATATCAATGAGCACAGACTCCAGGTACTCAGTTTACTTTTTCCGCTGTCCAGTCTGAAAACCCTATTATAGACTTAGAATTCACCAAAGAGAGTGCACTGCCTCACAGTCTAATTGTGGCATCTTACAAACGCAGTTGCAATTAAAAATGAATAGTAATATTCAATATAATTCATATACCAAAGCCGTAAAATGTCTTTTAAAATTCACGATCTTTTTGGGATCTTAATAATGTAAAAGACAAAAATGAGTTCGTATCAACTGCGATGAGTAGACTTGATGTGCAAAAGGAAAATATCCGTGAGGCTGCCTCGATTCAAAACAAACTTCAGACTCCCTGAAGAAGGCAATATAATTGCCGAAACGCGTAGGAGGAAAGTTTTTAATGATGAGAAAAATAAATTGTTATTCAAAACATACGTCCCAGAGAACAGTTTCACACAATGCTTAAATACAGACCAATATCATAAACACAGTCGCGTTTAGTACAAGCTAAAGACGTCATGGACTGAAGTGCATGGCAAAACTGAAGCCTTCAACACAAAGTATAGGAATTGGCTGGAAGAGAAAGACCCGCCAAATCAATAGGAGAATGTTTAGAATATATAAGGAAAAGGAAACTCCTGGATGCTACTGGGCACCCCTCGGAAGCATTGACCATGCAGTATAGAAGGGAACAGGAAAGTGTCAAATCGGGTATTACAAAAGCAGTGAGATTGGCAAGTCCATCCCGACTTAAAAGGATTAAAGCCAGTATTCCCACTCCACCAAACACGGATATCAGCCTCTTCACGCCTGCTGAGGGTTTCGTTCTATATCTGGATCTGGGTCTTTCAAGGGAGAAGTACGGTATTCTGTTCACATTCTTCCGAGCTATACAAAAATAGGCTTAGCAAACAAAGTGGGCAGTTCCACCGAATGTAGGAGTTACTAATACACCAGTTAAGTTAGTTAACTTTATTTTCAGTTTATAGAATAGTTTTTATCACACAATTCATGTTTAATCTGTTATTATGGAATCGTCTTTAACCTGTTACACATGTTAAATAATAACAGAATAATAATATTAATAATAATAATAAAAAAGCTATATATATATAAACAGCTGTATACTGAGCTATTTGCACCTTGCTATTCAATTATTAAGTTCTAGTGCTGTATTGTTGTTGTTGATTTGTGTCTTAATGTCACACCAGGCCTTTTAGCCGTCAAAAAAACAAAGTTTATAATAGACAATGTTAAATTTGTTAACTCAAGCATATGCAACTCTATTTATACGTTAACTGTATATTAATATACATGAGTATCTACTTTTGAATTTAATAAGTGGGTTTTATTTCAAGTCAATGATAATTGGACTGAATTGTAAATTTGCAATTCGATTTGAATGTTAAGGACGCCAGTTGGCAGGTATCACAAGCTCCTGGATTTCGATTTCCAATAATACATGCAAGTGTTTGTCAGCAGCAGACCTGTTGAATTATATATTACTAATTCCCAATTCACTACTGGCTGTTGTTAAACCAAGTAATTTTGTATTTAAATAACAAAAGAAACAAGATGGTAGATGCAACTAGATTAGGCTGATCCTAATCAAGACAGAAGCTATTTTCCGTGTTCTGCAAATCTTATTTTTGATTCGTTTCCCCATCTTCTTGACAACGAAATAGTTAGTTGCCGAAAGAACGTAACCGATTTCCGAGCGGGATGTCTTTTTAAACATGATTCCAAGAGACAAAATATGTATTTGATAAATGGCAATATTGTTTTATTAGTCATTTGATATGCCAAGTAAACTGCTTGAATAATTGTACTCAGTATAAGGATAAGTGCACGCACTTTATGAGAAGCGGTTCATGGGTTTGACAGAACTTGCGTTAAGTATACGACCCATGGGGTGGAGCAATTTGCATAAATAGTTGGATAGTAAGTCGATTGGTATAAAAGGCAACTGTCGAACGATGGACAGTCAAAAGTGTCGGACAAGATGTTGATCATAGACTCGACGCGTGCTTTTAAACCTCTGTGGCTTATGTGGCGTATCTTAGGACTGCATCCGCCCGTTGGAGATACATTTTTGGCACGGCATTACACAGCCTATAGGATTTCCACCAATTTTCTTTCGAACTTTTGTTTTCCGATTACATTCTATATTCCAATTATGATGAGTAGCTCCCTGATCGAGCTCTGTAACGCCATCTATACAAGCGCCTTGGTAGCGGTAGGTCAGTTGAAACTCGGCAATACCTGGTTGATACTAAAGCGATTGAAAGAAATGCATTTGATTTTGAATCATCTTGATAAGCGGGTGCAGAATGAACAGGAGCGGAACATCATATCTAGTCATATCAGGACAACGAATCGAGGCTTCATTTCGATCATAGGTTTGTTTGGTACAATCCTGGTGACTACAACGTTATTCGTAGTATGTACACCGGATCAGACGTTGGCTTTCTCGACCTGGTATCCATGGAATTGGCAGAGCTCTACTAGCGCCTATTGGTGGACAGTCGCCTTTCAACTATTCAGCATCTATGTCTTAAGTGCAGTGGCTGTCATTAATAATACCTATCCGATGGTCTACATGGTCATAGTTGCTGGACATTACAGGGCGTTGGCTTTACGGATCTCAATGCTGGGTCACAACAATGAACAACCGGCGGAGGCTTATAAAAAACTAATTGACTGCATAGAGGATCAGAAGACATTATTCTTGTAAGTTACCCCATTTGTGCTTTTTATGATAGATATGAACCCAAAGATTAAATCTATCATGGGTATAGTTTTTTTTTTAATTTTTGAAAATTTGAGTGTTTTTTTGGGGTAAATCGTAAAATCTTCAATTAGTGATATCTTAAATGAAGTCTGATTAATGCCTTTAGCCAGCAGAATTTGAAATTAAAAGGGTACTTATTTGGGTCTAATTTTCCTTTAAATTAAAAAAATTGTAAAAAAAAATTTTTTTTTATTATTTGTTAAGCTATTGATTTAAACACTGCATTAATGATTAGTAGATCTATTCATCAGCTTTTAGAATCTGCAAAATCAGATGCGTCGTTCTCGGGATATGATAAAAAATGTAATAACCCAAAAAAAAACGCTAAAAAACATCTATATATACAAAAAAAAATTAAAACTACACCTGAGAACATCTTTAAAATTGATTTTCGGCCATATGTATAAAAAATGTGATTTTTGCCAGGGGGAGTTTTTGCTGTTACCTAGTACTAATATTCAAATTGAGTTTTTTCTTTCTTTTTTTTAGATTGGTCAATACATTAGAGAGTGTGTTATCATCCGTCCTTTTCTTTCAATTCGCCGCAACAGCTTTGTCTTTGTGTACTCTAACCTTCTACAGTTCCATCATTGAGAGGAATGCTACAAAGTTTTTGAATCTATTCTTTATATTTAACGCCGTTATCTTTGAAACCTACATCGTATGCTACGCCGCTGAGGAAGTTGCCGAAGGTGCAGAGCAGGTGTGTCATGCGATTTATGATTGCAATTGGTTTGATCAGTCCAAAAAGTTCCGACACACTCTGCTTTTAATGCTTAAGCGTTCCCAGCGTCCTGCAATAATTATGTCAGCCCGATTGTTGCCTGTGCGTATGGAAACCCTTTTAGCGGTATGTAAAGCTATCCATAATTCATACAAAAATAATCAATATATACATTAACTACATAGGGATGGGCATTGAAAAACAAAAAAGAAATTGATGATAAGCTATTAAAATAATAATATTTATTTAACATATCGACGCATTTCCGCAAATGTATTGTATGTCAAAAAACCAAATTTCACGGGGAGCGGTTTTTATTTTTATTTGTGCTTAGGCATACATATAAGTTGTCATAATATATAGAATATAGTACTTATATAAGAACTTAACATCCCTAACATTTCTCAACTGACAATTATGGTCCGTTTTGTATCATGTCCCTTCGTTATTCAAGTTTCCTGTACAGAAATTTCAACTGATTTTTGAATTTTTCAAGAATTAATTTTAAGTTTCTTTTTGTTTTGGGTTTCAGGTTGAAAGATATCAAAATTAAGAATCACAACAAAACCGTATTGTAAATGATTTTGTTGTTTGTTGCCAGACTACTACAAATGAATATATTTCAATAATTTCTTATCAATTGTTTTACCATCTGCATAAAATTGAATATTCTTATATTTATTTTTCTGCTTGCAGGTTGTGAAAACGGCTTATTCAATGTTCACGCTTCTAACCACGCTTCAAAACAATTCGTAGATTTGAATTGCAACTGTAGCCGAGAAAATACCTGCAATCAAATTGAAAATGCTTATTGAATCCAATATTAACCCGCACAGAGAGAAGAGGAAGAAAGAGAGAAAGACAGAGCACGGCTTTTCATTATGTTATGACTGGCAGTGTTCCGTGTCCATGAATATGGCGTGCCGAGTGCTTTAGCTTTTTGTTTTGACAGAAACTGGTCACACTCTGTAGAATTGCGGCCCTGTGACTTTTATGAGCCTCTGAACTGACACTGCAAAGGAGCACAAAGGCTACCATGGACTTTTGAAGCACTTATATTATGTATAATCCTGCAGCTCATTATTAAATGAATTTAAAGAAAATTAAAACAAACAAAAAAAAGAGAGAAGAGGAGAGGAGAGGAGAAAAACCAAATGTGTATGTAGCATTAAGAGTTTTGAAACTTGCACCACAGTTGCCACACCTGCTTTAGTTTTTAATAGGCATTCGCTCTCCCCGATTTTCCGTTTGTGACCAAATCAGAGTTTACATATTCAGCTTAATCATATTTACAGAAATGTTTACAATTAAATTACAGCACGCTTAAAAAATTCCACTGGGAGTACATATCTATACATACTTATGAATGTGATTTTGAACTAATACTTAGGTTTATGCTTATTTTTTTTTTTAATTGTGAATACAATTCAACTGTTTAATAGGTTGTGGAATCTACAATGTAGATGGCTTACAATTTTCTTAGCTTACAATATAAGCTACTTTGCTGATCCACTGGCTGCTCGGTATAGATCATTTGGGGTTGCTGATAGATTCGCTGCAACTGAAACTGTGGTTGCGACTGATAGATAATTGGCTGATAGAGGGAAGAAGTTGTTGGTCCACCTTTGAAATACAGACCTTGAGATTGCGACTGTTGTTGCTGCTGTTGCTGCTGCTGTTGATCTTGCTTCTTGATGGTGCTGTTGTAGTTGCTGTGCGGCAGCGAGCAAGACACTGGCTGGTATTTGAAGATACTGCTGACCATAGGGGGGTGTTAAAGTTGGACCAGAAACTTGGGGTCCACTGTTGGAATCCGTTTGATGATAATACGGATGCATAATTGGATGACTTGCAGCAGCAGACACCATAAAGCATATATATATTATCTTGATCAGCATCAACAGCCGAGTCGATATAGCCATATTAGTATGTCCGTCTGTCTGTCCATTTTTGTTTCACCTAGGTCTCAGAAACTATAAGAGCTAGAGACACCAAACTTGGTATTTAGGCTCATCTATACCTTGTTCTATCAAGTACGTTTCTGAAGTCTAATCCGTCCTGAAAATTTCATTTGGATCGGACAATAAACGAGGAAGTTATTCAGCTAACAATGTAACACAGCGTCAGGCAAAAAGAAGAAGAGACACTTGCTCTTCAACGTACAGAGTTTGCAGTGTGTTTGCCGCCCCTCAAGGCACACGCCCAGAACAACAATATCCTAAACAACCCACAACAAGCTACAACTTCGATGCCATACTTATAATAATATATTAATCCCGGATTAACTGTAAAACAAAAAAACTTAACGATATGTCACATTCAGCATTCAATGTATTTTTAAATAACTATGTTAGGCTGTTAACAGTGCACTGTTAATAATTTGTAATTAAGGGTTTAGAGTGCATATTGGTTCCATGCTATTCCGAATGTAAACTGTGATTTTTTCCGTGCATATTTGTTAAATTTAAGACCCTTAGTAGATATTACAACATTATATGTATCATCTCTTATAAAAAAAAAGGGAATCAAAGTTAAAAAAAACACACTTATGACATAAATAATGAAATATATCTGACTGACAACACGGCGAATGCGAACCCTGTACCCTTATTGATTCAGTTGTCAAACACTAACAAAAAGTAAATTAAAAACCAAAATGTAAATAGATTTTGTAACGCATACGTAACAGGACCCAAAAAGTGTTGCATACTTCAAGTTCTGTTTTTTACAGTTTTAAGCTTACAATTCCCAATTAGATTAAGCGTAGACTTGGCTAATAGCTGAACATTTTCAACAAAATGTTGGCACTGGAAAAAAGGTTCAGTTGCTGGTTGGTTTCTTTTCGGTTTTTTTTTCTCTTGGTTTTTTTTGTCGATTTTTTTTTGGTTATTTTTAAATTGTGCTTAAAGAAGTTTTCAAATATTGTTTCGCTCAACAGAAGCCTCACTCATTATACGAATTGATTCGCTGTAGCTGTATAATTACAGGTGCTCTCCTCTATGAGGTCTTCGAAATTAGTGGACATTATTTTCTCAATTTTCTGATAATGAGTCCAAGTGGATGGTGACCCCCCCAACGGAACAACTTTGCTTTTTTCTTGGCTATAATATAAATTAAATAAGTACATATGTATGTACATACCAATTGTATTTTATATAATGTGTACCTATACTTCCGTTTCAAAGTCTCTAACTTTTTCTTTATGTCCATTGCTTGAACACACGCTCCATATGCCGTCATTGTATTCGCCATCTCGGCAAATATATGCATATTCTTCCTTTGCCCGCGCAACTCATCGATTCTCTCTCCCCAAATATCAATGAGCACAGACTCCAGGTACTCAGTTTACTTTTTCCGCTGTCCAGTCTGAAAACCCTATTATAGACTTAGAATTCACCAAAGAGAGTGCACTGCCTCACAGTCTAATTGTGGCATCTTACAAACGCAGTTGCAATTAAAAATGAATAGTAATATTCAATATAATTCATATACCAAAGCCGTAAAATGTCTTTTAAAATTCACGATCTTTTTGGGATCTTAATAATGTAAAAGACAAAAATGAGTTCGTATCAACTGCGATGAGTAGACTTGATGTGCAAAAGGAAAATATCCGTGAGGCTGCCTCGATTCAAAACAAACTTCAGACTCCCTGAAGAAGGCAATATAATTGCCGAAACGCGTAGGAGGAAAGTTTTTAATGATGAGAAAAATAAATTGTTATTCAAAACACACGTCCCAGAGAACAGTTTCACACAATGCTTAAATACAGACCAATATCATAAACACAGTCGCGTTTAGTACAAGCTAAAGACGTAATGGACTGAAGTGCATGGCAAAACTGAAGCCTTCAACACAAAGTATAGGAATTGGCTGGAAGAGAAAGACCCGCCAAATCAATAGGAGAATGTTTAGAATATATAAGGAAAAGGAAACTCCTGGATGCTACTGGGCACCCCTCGGAAGCATTGACCATGCAGTATAGAAGGGAACAGGAAAGTGTCAAATCGGGTATTACAAAAGCAGTGAGATTGGCAAGTCCATCCCGACTTAAAAGGATTAAAGCCAGTATTCCCACTCCACCAAACACGGATATCAGCCTCTTCACGCCTGCTGAGGGTTTCGTTCTATATCTGGATCTGGGTCTTTCAAGGGAGAAGTACGGTATTCTGTTCACATTCTTCCGAGCTATACAAAAATAGGCTTAGCAAACAAAGTGGGCAGTTCCACCGAATGTAGGAGTTACTAATACACCAGTTAAGTTAGTTAACTTTATTTTCAGTTTATAGAATAGTTTTTATCACACAATTCATGTTTAATCTGTTATTATGGAATCGTCTTTAACCTGTTACACATGTTAAATAATAACAGAATAATAATATTAATAATAATAATAAAAAAGCTATATATATATAAACAGCTGTATACTGAGCTATTTGCACCTTGCTATTCAATTATTAAGTTCTAGTGCTGTATTGTTGTTGTTGATTTGTGTCTTAATGTCACACCAGGCCTTTTAGCCGTCAAAAAACAAAGTTTATAATAGACAATGTTAAATTTTTTAACTCAAGCATATGCAACTCTATTTATACGTTAACTGTGTATTAATATACATGAGTATCTACTTTTGAATTTAATAAGTGGGTTTTATTTCAAGTCAATGATAATTGGACTGAATTGTAAATTTGCATTTCGATTTGAATGTCAAGGACGCCAGTTGGCAGGTATCACAAGCCCCTGGATTTCGATTTCCAATAATACATGCAAGTGTTTGTCAGCAGCAGACCTGTTGAATTATATATTACTAATTCCCAATTCACTACTGGCTGTTGTTAAACCAAGTAATTTTGTATTTAAATAACAAAAGAAACAAGATGGTAGATGCAACTAGATTAGGCTGATCCTAATCAAGACAGAAGCTATTTTCCGTGTTCTGCAAATCTTATTTTTGATTCGTTTCCCCATCTTCTTGACAACGAAATAGTTAGTTGCCGAAAGAACGTAACCGATTTCCGAGCGGGATGTCTTTTTAAACATGATTCCAAGAGACAAAATATGTATTTGATAAATGGCAATATTGTTTTAATAGTCATTTGATATGCCAAGTAAACTGCTTGAATAATTGTACTCAGTATAGAGGATAAGTACACGCACTTTATGAGAAGCGGTTCATGGGTTTGACAGAACTTGCGTTAAGTATACGACCCATGGGGTGGAGCAATTTGCATAAATAGTTGGATAGTAAGTCGATTGGTATAAAAGGCAACTGTCGAACGATGGACAGTCAAAAGTGTCGGACAAGATGTTGATCATAGACTCGACGCGTGCTTTTAAACCTCTGTGGCTTATGTGGCGTATCTTAGGACTGCATCCGCCCGTTGGAGATACATTTTTGGCACGGCATTACACAGCCTATAGGATTTCCACCAATTTTCTTTCGAACTTTTGTTTTCCGATTACATTCTATATTCCAATTATGATGAGTAGCTCCCTGATCGAGCTCTGTAACGCCATCTATACAAGCGCCTTGGTAGCGGTAGGTCAGTTGAAACTCGGCAATACCTGGTTGATACTAAAGCGATTGAAAGAAATGCATTTGATTTTGAATCATCTTGATAAGCGGGTGCAGAATGAACAGGAGCGGGACATCATATCTAGTCATATCAGGACAACGAATCGAGGCTTCATTTCGATCATAGGTTTGTTTGGTACAATCCTGGTGACTACAACGTTATTCGTAGTATGTACACCGGATCAGACGTTGGCTTTCTCGACCTGGTATCCATGGAATTGGCAGAGCTCTACTAGCGCCTATTGGTGGACAGTCGCCTTTCAACTATTCAGCATCTATGTCTTAAGTGCAGTGGCTGTCATTAATAATACCTATCCGATGGTCTACATGGTCATAGTTGCTGGACATTACAGGGCGTTGGCTTTACGGATCTCAATGCTGGGTCACAACAATGAACAACCGGCGGAGGCTTATAAAAAACTAATTGACTGCATAGAGGATCAGAAGACATTATTCTTGTAAGTTACCCCATTTGTGCTTTTTATGATAGATATGAACCCAAAGATTAAATCTATCATGGGTATAGTTTTTTTTTTTAATTTTTGAAAATTGGAGTGTTTTTTTGGGGTAAATCGTAAAATC
Source organism: Drosophila neotestacea (assembly GCA_035044365.1). Taxonomy (NCBI): domain Eukaryota; kingdom Metazoa; phylum Arthropoda; class Insecta; order Diptera; family Drosophilidae; genus Drosophila; species Drosophila neotestacea. Next base: position 2,184,353 of record JAWNMD010000799.1, read on the forward strand.
TTCAATTAGTGATATCTTAAATGAAGTCTGATTAATGCCTTTAGCCAGCAGAATTTGAAATTAAAAGGGTACTTATTTGGGTCTAATTTTCCTTTAAATTAAAAAAATTGAAAAAAAAAAATTTTTTTTTATTATTTGTTAAGCTATTGATTTAAACACTGCATTAATGATTAGTAGATCTATTCATCAGCTTTTAGAATCTGCAAAATCAGATGCGTCGTTCTCGGGATATGATAAAAAATGTAATAACCCAAAAAAAAACGCTAAAAAACATCTATATATACAAAAAAAAATTAAAACTACACCTGAGAACATCTTTAAAATTGATTTTCGGCCATATGTATAAAAAATGTGATTTTTGCCAGGGGGAGTTTTTGCTGTTACCTAGTACTAATATTCAAATTGAGTTTTTTCTTTCTTTTTTTTAGATTGGTCAATACATTAGAGAGTGTGTTATCATCCGTCCTTTTCTTTCAATTCGCCGCAACAGCCTTTGTCTTTGTGTACTCTAACCTTCTACAGTTCCATCATTGAGAGGAATGCTACAAAGTTTTTGAATCTATTCTTTATATTTAACGCCGTTATCTTTGAAACCTACATCGTATGCTACGCCGCTGAGGAAGTTGCCGAAGGTGCAGAGCAGGTGTGTCATGCGATTTATGATTGCAATTGGTTTGATCAGTCCAAAAAGTTCCGACACACTCTGCTTTTAATGCTTAAACGTTCCCAGCGTCCTGCAATAATTATGTCAGCCCGATTGTTGCCCGTGCGTATGGAAACCCTTTTAGCGGTATGTAAAGCTATCCATAATTCATACAAAAATAATCAATATATACATTAACTACATGGGGATGGGCATTGAAAAACAAAACAAAATGATGATTAGCTTCTAAAATAATAATATTTATTTAACATATCGACGCATTTCCGTATGTATCCTATGTCAAAAAACCAAATTTTACGGGGAACGGTTTTTCTTTTTATTTGTGCTTAGGCATACATATAAGTTGTCATAATATATAGATTATAACTTTTATAAGAACTTAACATCCCTAACATTTCTCAACTGACAATTATGGTCCGTTTTGTATCATGTCCCTTCGTTATTCAAGTTTCCTGTACAGAAATTTCAACTGGTCTTTGAATTTTTCAAGAATTAATTTTAATTTTCATTTTGTTTTGGGTTTCAGGTTGAAAGATCTCAAAATTTAGAATCACAACAAAACCGTAGTGTAAATGATTTTGTTGTTTGTTGCCAGACTACTACAAATGAATATATTTCAATACATAATTTGTTATCAATTGTTTTACCATCTGCATTAAATTTAATATTCTTATATTTATTTTTATGCTTGCAGGTCGTGAAAACGGCTTATTCAATGTTCACGCTTCTAACCACGCTTCAAAACAATTCGTAGATTTGAATTGCAACTGTAGCCGAGAAAATACCTGCAATCAAATTGAAAATGCTTATTGAATCCAATATTAACCCGCACAGAGAGAAGAGGAAGAAAGAGAGAAAGACAGAGCACGGCTTTTCATTATGTTATGACTGGCAGTGTTCCGTGTCCATGAATATGGCGTGCCGAGTGCTTTAGCTTTTTGTTTTGACAGAAACTGGTCACACTCTGTAGAATTGCGGCCCTGTGACTTTTATGAGCCTCTGAACTGACACTGCAAAGGAGCACAAAGGCTACCATGGACTTTTGAAGCACTTATATTATGTATAATCCTGCAGCTCATTATTAAATGAATTTACAGAAAATTAAAACAAACAAACAAAAAGAAAAAAGAGAAGAGGAGAGGAGAAAAACCAAATGTGTATGTAGCATTAAGAGTTTTGACACTTGCACCACAGTTGCCACACCTGCTTTAGTTTTTAATAGGCATTCGCTCTCCCCGATTTTCCGTTTGTGACCAAATCAGAGTTTACATATTCAGCTTAATCATATTTACAGAAATGTTTTCAATTAAATTACAGCACGCTTAAAAAATTCTACTGGGAGTACATATCTATACATACTTATGAATGTGATTTTGAACTAATACTTAGGTTTATGCTTTTTTTCTTAATTGTGAATATATTCAACTGTTTAATAGGTTGTAGAATCTACAATGTAGATGGCTTACAATTTTCTTAGCTTACAATATAAGCTACTTTGCTGACCCACTGGCTGCTCGGTATAGATCATTTGGGGTTCCTGATAGATTCGCTGCAACTGAAACTGTGGTTGCGACTGATAGATAATTGGCTGATAGAGGGAAGAAGTTGTTGGTCCACCTTTGAAATATAGACCTTGAGATTGTGACTGTTGTTTCTGCTGTTGATCTTGCTTCTTGATGGTGCTGTTGTAGTTGCTGTGCGGCAGCGAGCAAGACACTGGCTGGTATTTGAAGATACTGCTGACCATAGGGTGGTGTTGAAGTGGGACCAGAAACTTGGGGTCCACTGTTGGAATCCGTTTGATGATAATACGGTCGATACATGCCTTGTACCCTGTACCCTTATTGATTCAGTTGTCAAACATTAACAAAAGTAAATCAAAAACCAAAATGTAAATAGATTTTGTAACGTATACGTAACAGGACCCAAAAAGTGTTGCATACTTCAAGTTCTGTTTTTTACAGTTTTAAGCTTACAATTCCCAATTAGTTTAAGCGTAGACTTGGCTAATAGCTGAATATTTTCAACAAAATATTGGCACTGGAAAAAAGGTTCAGTTGCTGGTTGGTTTCTTTTCGGTTTTTTTTTCTCTTGGTTTTTTTGTCATTTTTTGGTTATTTTTAAATTGTGCTTAAAGAAGTTTTCAAATATTGTTTCGCTCAACAGAAGCCTCACTCATTATACGAATTGATTCGCTGTAGCTGTATAATGACAGGTGCTCTCCTCTATGAGGTCTTCGAAATTAGTGGACATTATTTTCTCAATTTTCTGATAATGAGTCCAAGTGGATGGTGACCCCCCCAACGGAACAACTTTGCTTTTTTCTTGGCTATAATATAAATTAAATAAGTACATATGTATGTACATACCAATTGTATTTTGTATAATGTGTACCTATACTTCCGTTTCAAAGTCTCTAACTTTTACTTTATGTCCATTGCTTGAACACACGCTCCATATGCCGTCATTGTATTCGCCATTTCGGCAAATATATGCATATTCTTCCTTTGCCCGCGCAACTCATCGATTCTCTCTCCCCAAATATCAATGAGCACAGACTCCAGGTACTCAGTCCACTTTTTCCGCTGTCCAGTCTGAAAGCCCTATTATAGACTTAGAATTCACCAAAGAGAGTGCACTGCCTCACAGTCTAATTGTGGCATCTTACAAACACAGTTGCAATTAAAAATGAATAGTAATTTTCAATATATGTAATTCATATACCAAAGCCGTAAAATGTTTTTTAAAATTCACGATCTTTTTGGGATCTTTATAATGTAAAAGACAAAAATGAGTTCGTATCAACTGCGATGAGTAGACTTGATGTGCAAGAGGAAAATATCCTTGAGGCTGCCTCGATTCAAAACAAACTTCAGACTCCCTGAAGAAGGCAATATAATTGCCGAAACGCGTAGGATGAAAGTTTTTAATGATGAAAAAAATAAAATGTTTTTCAAAACGAAACACATCGGCCTTTTCAAGTCGCCCAGAGGACAGTTTCACACAATGCTTAAATACAGACCAATATCATAAACACAGTCGCGTTTAGTACAAGCTAAAGACGTAATGGACTGAAGTGCATGACAAAACTGAAGCCTTCAACACAAAGTATAGGAATTGGCTGGAAGAGAAAGACCCGCCAAATCAATAGGAGAATGTTTAGAATATATAAGGAAAAGGAAACTCCTGGATGCTACTGGGCACCCCTCGGAAGCATTGACCATGCAGTATAGAAGGGAACAGGAAAGTGTCAAATCGGGTATTACAAAAGCAGTGAGATTGGCAAGTCCATCCCGACTTAAAAGGATTAAAGCCAGTATTCCCACTCCACCAAACACGGATATCAGCCTCTTCACGCCTGCTGAGGGTTTCGTTCTATATCTGGATCTGGGTCTTTCAAGGGAGAAGTACGGTATTCTGTTCACATTCTTCCGAGCTATACAAAAATAGGCTTAGCAAACAAAGTGGGCAGTTCCACCGAATGTAGGAGTTACTAATACACCAGTCCAAGTAAAGTTAGAGGATGGATGGACCACACTGCTTGCCGAATTATTGAAAGTATGCCTGAGGATAAGGAAAATGTGGGGATGCGATGGATCATCCGGTCAAAGCATCTACAAACAGAAAATCGTTACAGTTCCAGTGAAACAGAGGACCTCGGCAATATATTTTCCATTGCTACCAAAGAGGACTTAATTCATTTAAACAAATTGATTGAGCTTAGCTATAGGAAGAGTTAGAGGTGTGAAAACAACCTCGGATGGTACCACAAACCCTGTAATCGATCGCAAGCAGAAGGCTAATGAGGAGTTGAACAAGACACTCAAGGAGAAGAATCAACAGCATCGTGATCAACTAAATCAACATAAGACAAATGTGAAAGCAAAGAGACATTGAACAGCTGATGATTTCAAAGAGGACCTTGGCAATATATTTTCCATTGCTACCAAAGAGGACTTAATTCATTTAAACACATTAATTGAGCTTAGCTATAGGAAGAGTTAGAGGTGTGAAAATAACCTCGAATGTTACCACAAACCCTGTAATCGATCGAAAGCAGAAGGCTAATGAGGAGTTGAACAAGACACTCAAGGAGAAGAATCAACAGCATCGTGATCAACTAAATCAACATAAGACGAATGTGAAAGCAAAGAGACATTGCACAGCTGATGATTTCAAAGGGAATGCTCCAATAATAGGGAAATTGCTAACATTCAGGAGCTCCACATAAAAACAGAAGATGGAAGGACAATTGCAATCCGCTACAAATTCTTCCTCATCATGTTTGACGGCAAAGTATTGAATACAATTACAAATACAGCTTCAACAAGCTCATGTGCAGTATGCAGTCAAAAAGCCTTTCAAAATAATATGTAGCTCTTTAAATATATAAAAATTTAAAAAAAAAAAAAAAAACAATAACCAAATTAAGCACAATTTAAAAAAAAAAATAACCAAATTAAACACAATTTAAAAAAAAAAAAAACAATGCCAAAAAAAAACATCAAAAAGAAACCAACCAGCAACTGAACTTTTTTTCCAGTGCCAACATTTTGTAGAAAATGTTCAGCTATTAGCCAAGTCTGCGCTTAAACTGTTTGGGAATTGTAAGCTAAAAACTGTAAAAAAACAGAACTTGAAGTATGCAACACTTTTTGGGTACCGTTACATATACGTAACGTTTCGTTGTACTACTAGCTGTTCCGACTTTTACAATTACAATAAGGTTTTACGAATACTAGTCGGAAAGTTGTTTCTGTCCCACTTAATAGTTTATCCGAGTGTTGATACCGTATGCAAATAACTCTGCCCTGTTCTTCGAAGATCGACGGTCTAAATGAATTAAAATTTAGTATATTTTTAATAAGACTTTGATTTTTTAAATAAATAAGTTTAAATTCCAGGCTGTGATTTTGCTGCTGCTGCTTTTCATTAGGTTTTATTTGTACGAGTTTCCTAAATGTTGTGACTGCTGACGAGCAGGCCTAAGTTGCCACATCATGGTCCTCTTTTTCATCTACCTAAGTGTCAATGAAATCTATGCACATGGATGTCTCCTGAGGCGAGATATGCCTATCCGATTTGGATATGGATGTGGATGATAATATGGATGCAGCCGATGACATTGTCACTATATGTGGCATTAAAAATTCACATGCATTTGGAACACAATTTGCAAGATTATTATTAAATTTACAGTTGTCAGTGTTATTATTATGGTTAATAGTCGGCGTCGACAATTTTGTAAGTAGATTTACTCAGAGGGCTACCTCTCGTTACGTTATTTAATATTGAACTTTGAAGTTAAAAACAAATTTGTGCGCACATGTTAAATGGAGGAAAGTACTGCGACGTCAATGATCTTACGTCTCACTCTCGGTCTTACTCGTGTCATGGTTATCGATCAATATATGGAAAACAAATTTGATTAACAATAAAAACAAAATTGATTATTGTTTTGTTACCAACTGCTGTACTACATAATTTGTTTACCTAATAATAATCAAAACAAAACCCATTAAGTATATACATACATTACTAATCAATATCAACAGAATATGAATGAACGCATAGAAATCTCAATATATATTTTCATCAGATATGGTTTGGTCATCTTTAATTATTGTTTGTTTATATGCACTTTGGCCGAACGTTTCATCAGATCTGGACTTATTTTAACAAATTTTCACATTTTAGGACATTCATCTCCTCTTTTTTATATTTGGGCTTACTGGATCTTTTTGAGGTTACCGGGACTATTAGCAACCTTTTTTGAGCTGTATTTGAGCTCCTCATTGAAGTTATACTTATTTTGAATGCTTCTTTCATCACAAAAATCTAAATATATTTGGAAAAAAATCTTGGCTAACTCCTATTTCTAAATTTAGGTAATTATACGTATAAAATTTTATTAAGCACAGAATTTAAAACTATACAATGAAATTATTTCAAACAATTAAATATAATCTGTTAAAATAAAATAGCGTAAGTGTCGGGTATACAGAAACTATAATTGATTCACATTTGTTGCGAGGATTACAAAATAGAGAAAAAAACCCAATCAGAGCAATAGATCTGACATTAACTTAGACATTGGCTTATTTACAAGAGTCCTTCTCTCTGAAACAATTTGAAACTTCTTTATTGAATTGAATAAAAATTTATGCACCTGAAATTTTAAAGTAATTATAATCGAAATGCGTACTGGTTATTTTAGGAACAACAACGCATGAACTAGCATCCAAAAAATCTTGTGTGCATTCCCTATTGATACGGGTTATTTTTGCTATAGGCGCTGAGACACAGAGGGGAAGAGAATTAAAAAGATAGAGAACAAGATGATGGAAGGCGCGAACACTTGTCGTAAACAAAAACAAATAAATGATGATGAAGATGATGTTTGTATGTATATGTAGATGTCTGAAAAGAATGCGAGCAATGATAAGAGCTGAGCCGGTATATTCTGAGCGATCGAGGCGATCGAGTATTGACGTCAATGGCGAAATGAAATCCTGGTGGAAAAGTCAAACAACTAACAAACCGGTAAACACCTTTGCCTTTGGACTTTGGACTTAAAGTCTGAATCCGAATTCGAATCGGAGACTGAAAGCGAATCCACAACACGCTCTGATCACTGATAAGGCCTCCCCCCAGACATTGGCACCACCTGCAATGCCTCCCACCAATCGAGAGCTTGACACACTTTAAAATGCCGATTGGCAAAGCGATAAGACTCATTAATTGGACAGTCAGTCATACCCTCATATTTAAGTCTGTCACATTCCTAATCTCTAAGTTCATGTTGCTAGTACAGTACTCTTTCCCTGTTTTCTCTCAGCTTTCAAAAAGTATGGAAAATGAAAGAATGAGAAAAAAGCCGTTACGAGTCGTAGTTCATACACATAAGAAATTTCTGGCTGCGGTCCCACGACTTTGATCTTTCGCTGTTTGTCTTATCATGAAAAAAAAAATGCATAAAGAGTGAACGGTCGTACTTTGCCTCTGTGCATTGCCATACACTGCAAGAAATGGGATGCAAGAGAGGCGATGCTTATCTCTTAGGGCTGCCCCTGGTAGCAGCGACGCACAGTAGAGCGCTTTGACATTTCACGTTGCAAAACTAGTCACATACCTGGAATAAACGGGATTCTATCACCTACTCGATGGTTTTCACCTTTTATTTTTATTCATTCAATACCATGTATTCTTACTCGTTGCATTTAAGTTCATTAGTAAAAAATTATAGTATTTTACTTTTTTCAAGTCCAAATAACAGCTGCCATTAATTTTTTTGAGCTTCCACAAGACTACATTCATTCAAAGTACACTCCATGTTAATTAATTAAATTTTAAAAAAATAATTTAGCTCAATAAATTTCCAATTTTTTAAATCTCTTAATTTTTTTTTGAATATGATATAGCATGTCACTAATTTTCACAGCTATATTAACAGTTAATAGTTGAATTCGCCTCATTGCGCGAAATGATGAAGCGCAGTCAAAGTAAGGGGCAGCGATATTACTATAAAAATATAAAAACAAATAAATTTACATTGAATTTACCTAAATTATAAAAGTAACCCATCTTTAAACTATAACCCATTATCTATCAAACTGCATTCAACTTTTTCCTTCACTCTTCTTTATTTTGTTATTTTTGAGAAGTAAGTGTCGTGAAGGGGCCACTGTGCAACGCATAGCGCATTCAACGACGGGCCGAAGCTTAACTTGAGTCTTCGGACAGCTGCCGATCGATCGATCAAAGCGATGCGATGGGCATAAAAATTGCGTAGCTCGCAGCTGATCGGCTCAGTGCTGTTGCGGTCGTCAAATGTACCACACAACGGAGATTAGCGAATAAACGGTTATTGCAACAGAACGTGAAAGTCAAAGTTAACGGGAACAAGAACGAGAAGGAAAACAAACGGATTGATCTGAGTAGCAAAAAGAAGCGTGCAAAGTTTAAGCACACGTATACTTAATGAAGACATAGAGACTAATGATAATAAAATAAACGAAGTGAACAAACGTCAAGTGGACAAGCAGACAGATAGAGGGACAGGTGTGCGATAAGATTAACTTAAATCAAATTAATTAAAAAAGAAAACAAAAACTACAACAAAACTATCTACTCAATAGCCATAAATCGTATAACTAACTACTTCAGTTAATCCCTATTCATATTTTAAAAAAGTATATGTAGTATGTGCATATAACCATAATCAAATAGTGGTGTGAAGTGAACGTGAACTGAAGTCGCTCGTTTAGTTCTTGGCTAAAATGTAGACTGTCTGCAACACAGCAGCAACAACAGCGACAGCACCAGCAACACAAACAAAAACAACAACAATAAGTAGCGAGAAAAAGCAACAACAAGAATCATTGCAAGATGTATGTGGCAAACACCACAGGCGGCCTAATGCTGCAAACCATGCTCTACTTGGCAAATCACACAAGCCGTGCGGCAGTCAACACGCTAATCGATATGCCCCCAGCGCCCAAAAGTGGTAAGTGATCTGGAATTTGGAGCTATTACTCAGATTGGTTAACAATTATTCAGTGGCCCGACCAATTGCAGTTTATAGGACATTAAAATGTAGTATAAAGTTCCGTTTTCTTTTAAAGGGTAACTGGAATATTACTCAAAGTCTGCATAGATCGGTTGAAATAGAATTCAAGTTAGGAATGTGTATCGATATTTTAAAATATTTTCAATTTGTGAGTTTAAAACATTTAAATAAATATTAAAATATTTTATTTAAAAAAAAAAATTTCATTTGGAAACTGGAAAAATTTACAAATAGGATTTAAATAATATTTTATTTCTAGTACCATTTATTTTTTTAACGACGACCAACAGCAGTCGACAAAAAATAAATACCCATATGAAATGGTTAAATATATATATTAAATTTATTATTTTTAATATATTTTGCTCATTATCAATATGGTTATTGAGACAAATATTTAATTAATAACTTTATAAACTTTAAAAACTTTATCGAAATAGATTTGTTTGCAACATGAATATTTTACAAAATAGATTTATTACATTATAATGACAGTGAATATTTTACAAAACAGATTTTTTACAATCTATGAACTACTTATTGCATGGTACTATGTAATATATCTATGTATATATTTTGTGTGTATTGCTATGCGTAATGGTTCTATAGTGCATTTTGTAAAAGTAGCACTCATTTTGAATAGATTAAATATGCCATGTTAAACTTGCTTGTACCAGGTAAATTGAAAGTTTTTCTGCATTCATTAGTCAAACGAGTCAAGACTTTGGCCCCAAAGTCCCGTCTCTGTTGAAGTCTAAGAGCATCTTAAGTGATCGGTTGTGCAAACAAATTCTGGTTTCAAGAGTTCATTCAACTTGTATTGCAATCGTGACTTAACTGTTTTGGCTAGATCGTTCAGTTGAGAGCTATAACTAAAGCTCATACCACTTTTAGATCAGAGGCCAGTATAAAGCACTTTGCAAATTTGGATACTTATTCGATTATCCATTGACGACGGGTCTGGCACACACACGCCTATTTAATTGAAAACTTCCGATATAAATAAAAATAAGACGATAAGCAATATGACAATGGCACCACAACAGTTAATAATAAATCAAAAAAAAAATCAATAACTATGACGTTATTGATCAGCCGAGCGGAAGACAGAAGGCGACTTCTGGTTGCCACGCAACGTTGAACAATCGATGAAGGCTATCGATATACTCTATAAGTTTCTGGAAGGAAATACCCCTTAGAAATGTTTGTCTATATTGCTTGTCAACTGTTGATGCACTTGAGCGAACAGTCAATAACATGAACAATGACTGCTTAACAGAATAAATATTATAGGAATTGTATAACAGCATCTTGGCATTACTGACAACTGTTGTAACAGAGTTTTTTATTTATCAGAATAATTAATCACCTTGATTTATCACAGATCTGTTAGTAAAAGCGGCCCACAAATGTTTAGCGATATATTAAATAGAACTTTAGAGAACTTAGTCTAATCATACTTATTTTCCATTTCCAGACATCAACGAAGTGAAATGCTTTGGAGTCTACGGCTGTTTTCCGATCAACGGACCCTGGAATACTGTGACCCGAACGATCAGTGTACATCCACAGAAACCATCAGAGATTGAACCACACTTTACACTGCACACAAGACGTCAAATGGATCAGCCAAAGTATATTGATCTCAATGATCCGTACAGTGTGCAAGGATTGGGAATTAATAGAAGGGGCAAGATATATTTGATTGTCCATGGATATTTGGAGCAGGGTGACATACCCTGGATGGTGGAAATGGCCAAGGCACTAATGGATCACTGTCCGGAGAATGACTGCAGTGTTATTTTGATTGATTGGGGCGGCGGTGCGAGTCCTCCATATGTTCAGGCGGTGGCCAACACACGTCTGGTGGGTGCCATTACGGCACATGTGATTCACATGCTGTACGAGGAGTTGCATCTACCCAATCTGGATAAAGTTCATATTATTGGTCACTCTCTTGGTGCCCATTTATCCGGCTATGCGGGCTCCCATTTGCAGCGTGACTTTGGCATAAAATTGGGTCGCATCACTGGCTTGGATCCGGCGGCTCCTCTGTTCACCGACACCGATACTATTGTGCGTTTGGATCGCTCCGATGCTCACTTTGTGGACATTTTACACACGGATGCGAATCCGCTAATGAAAGGCGGTCTAGGTATCATTCAGCGTCTGGGCCACGTGGACTTTTATCCAAATGGTGGCTTTGACAATCCTGGCTGCGACAAGAAGCTGCAGGATGTAATGAAGAATAATCGGAAGGCGACATTATTCCTTACCATGCAGGAGTTCCTCGGTTGCAATCACATACGCAGCGAGCAATACTTCACGGAAAGCATCGTGAGCAAGTGCCCCTTCATGGGTATTACCTGTGACTCCTTCGATGTAAGTAAAATGATATCTTTATTTTTATCAACACTTTGCAAAAGAACAAACATAATTTCCATTTAAAATTGTATATTTTCTTATCAATAGCAACCTTTTCATATAAAAATATTTAAAAATAAGTTTAAAGTTTCGACCTGAGAAGAATTAATAACTGAAATGCAAAGACTATACCTTTTATTATTAAAATCTAATATACAAGTTAAAAAGTAATTTTTATTTAAAACTTGCTGTGATAGAAATTGTAAAGCTTTTAATACCTATTAATATATTATTATCAGTTGTAATTAAATTTAAAAATCATTTTATTAGTACAATTTTGAAAATAGTATAATTCATATATTAAAATTAACAAAAAAAAAAACGGTTATATTATGATTTTAATTTAATTATTATTTCGTTATTTTGTGTAGTTCAGAAATTCATCATAAAAAATTGAAAAGTTATGGTTTATCCTGGTAACTTCATCCAAATAATCTTTTTATTAGCTTTGATTTGTGTGAAAAACCCATCTTTAATTTAAGACCCATTGGCTGCTTGACTAATCCTCGATTTTCTTTCTTTCCATAGAGTTTCAAGGATGCCAAATGCACCAGCTGTGATGAGCCTGGACGGCATTGCATGCGCATGGGCTTCCATAGTGCGGAGGATTACAAGGAGCAACAGTCAAGGGGTCTCATTAGCCCGCAGGATCCTCCGCCAGTATTCTATTTAATGACTGGAGAGCGAAAACCTTTCTGTCGGTTGCACTACAAGATCACAGTGCGTGTGTCCAGTCACGATGAGAGCACACTACATGGAGGCGAGATTGGCACGCTCTCTATTCGATTGCATGGCGAGCACAACCAGAAGAGCACCGAACGGATGGATTTCTCTCCGAAGCCAATGTACTTTGAGCCAGGATTCGATTATACGGCCCTGCTTCCCGGCAAGGATCTGCAAGATCCTGGACATGCGACTGTCTTTTGGGAGTATCAGACGAATTTTCTCAATCCGCTCACATGGCGTCTGCTTTCGTCACCACGCATTTATCTAGAGTATATACTCATCGAGTCCATGGAATCGAGTGATACCTATTTGAAGCTTTGTCCCCTCCACGAGAGCGCCATTCTCTCTGGCACGGAAAACGTGCTCCATCCACACTTCTGCAAGGAATAGCCGAGACAGCAACCAATCATCTAGCAACTAACCAAAAGCTTTGCTGTGACATGCCCCATAATAGAAGGCAACACATTTTTGCGCTTAGCCCAGACAACAACTACCATCACCACTATCCCAAAGCAATGGTCGTCTTTGCCAACAGTGGGAACACATTCAGCAACTGTTCCCACTCTTTTACCTGCCCCTGCACCAAATTTACTGCAAAGGCGCAACAAAAAAAGGCATTTTGTATTTAATTATAGTATTTGATGATAAAAATAATATGAAATTTATAAGTACCTATCATAATTTAAAGCACGGGGAGAGCGCAATGTTATTTATATGTATGTGTTATGTATATGTATACGTAATTGTTATTTATATAATATTTGCTTTAATTACCTATTTTTTTTTTTAGTCTATAAAATATTTTTTCTTATAATATTTATGAATATTTGCAAATAAACAAAATGGAAAAAAATAATGATTTGACTATTTATACTGAAAATTAAGTCGAATAAAAGTTGGGAGATGCAATTACAATAGATTTAAATATGTATGTCGGTCCCATTTTTTTAGATTTTAGTTAAACTGTTTAACAATCTGCGAAATTAATAAACAATACTATATAATTTATTGTAATTTGATATCAGTATTCAAAAAGGAATCATATATAGGACGGAAAAGGGTATTCAAATTTAGTTGCTGTAAGTCTATCTAAACTATATTAGATCTTGATCTATAAAGCTATAGTTATTAATTGGGTATCATATACTCGTATTACTATGGAAATCAATTCCAACATTGATTTAAACATTTATTCAAGAATCCTATTACTTTGCATAGCATTTACTTTACTAAATCTGTGATGGAAAATCGGAATATTTAACACAGACCACATATTTAATATATTACAAAATAAGAAAAATAATATGGGAAAGCCATTTAGCATCCTATATCTAAAATACTCTATAGACTTTTAATAAGTAGTTGAGTTTATAAAACTAAAATTTGTATATTGGTACTCAATTCTGATGTTCTGATACAAGTTAAGACAAGTAGAAATCTTTCTAGCAGATAGTTTTTTCTTACAGAAAATGCTGAATTTAGTTAAGTAGCAATTTCATTTCATTTTATTTTATTCTATTATTTTGTTATATATTAGTATGTTGTGGCCCTAAAATCTACTGATAGTTTGGTAATCTTCTGAGTGTAACTTTAACTTTTCATTCCCAGTTTATATTGAAAGTTTCAATATTTATCAAAATCATTAAAATATTTAAATGATTCAAATATTTCAAATATGCAGTTGAAAGAATTTCTTCGTTTTGGTTTCAGTTACAATCTTTAGATTCTAATGAATTCTACAGATACAGATACAGATACACACTCATATGTAGAAATACGCATAAATTTCATGTCATGGATCCTTTTGCTGTGTGGTTCTTCTAAGTTCTTGTTGTTGGGGCCGTTGTCAACTGTTGTTGTTGTTGTTGTTCTTGTTAATAATTTAAATGCTTATCTCGGCAAATGTATCTATCGCATGCGTGTGTATCTTTTACATATAATTGATATTATCTGCATTTGATTTGACTTGTTTTTGTTTTCTTTTTTGCTTTTTTTTCGTTTTTCTACACATTTTGTTTTATTTTTCTTCATTTCTGTCGTTTGTCTTTTATGGTTCGAACACATTCCACAGGTTGGTGGCACCTGGAGAGAGAGAGAGAGAGAGAGAGAGACTCAAGGTCTGTTTCCATAAATACGAGCATGGGCCAGTTGATGATCATGTTGACAATCTTGAGCCGAGGTTTGTATCATTCTGAGTTTTTGGGTTTCTTGGAATTGAAATTGGATTTCGATTTTGGAATCATTTGAGAACCTTTTCATGTTGCAAGATGTTTCCTCCTCCTCCCCTCGATCCAATAATATGCATTCATTAATAATGTTTATCGATGTTGATTGTGCCTCAAAGTGTCACAGTCTGTCCCGTTGTGCCACACACACTCGCACACACACCCTGTCACACGCCCACAGAAATTAGCATTTGGTGCACTTAAAAAGCGAATCCTTTCGTCTTTTTTAAATTGCCTGCAGCTGTGGGGCATGCAACGACCTCTTGGTTCCATCTTAATTAGTTGCTCACCTTCCCCCTCCTGCCCGTGACATGCCTCTGTGTCGCATAAATCAGAATCTTCCTAAAGTAAAGCGCCGGCTGAGCGACATCAAATGAAACTCAAATCAAAATGTCATAACTTCCACTAGACGAGACACAAGCGACAATACGTCAACATGCCCCACGCTCAACAAAGCACCCTTTCACCCCCCTCTACTTGCTACTCACGGTAGCGCCTCCGTCCGTTTAATTAGTCCC
Source organism: Drosophila neotestacea (assembly GCA_035044365.1). Lineage (NCBI taxonomy): Eukaryota > Metazoa > Arthropoda > Insecta > Diptera > Drosophilidae > Drosophila > Drosophila neotestacea. The sequence continues at coordinate 2,199,479 of JAWNMD010000799.1, forward strand.
CGTCCACCCGTCTCCCTCCCCTTCCTAGATCGTCATCCGCGTCGGCGTTGCAAACAAATCACATAATTATGATTGAGCGCAGCCTCCGCCACCGCCAACTCTTTTGCTCTATACACTTACGACTCATCACTCTTTCCCTCTCCTTTCTTCGTGCAACGCTCAACCCCCCCACCCCCCATTGGGGCATCTGTGGCGCAGTTTTGGGGCTTTCTTTATGGCGCGTGCATATAAATAAATCTGTCCGGCTCACAGCTGCCGTAATTGAATGCAAATGCCCATCCAAAAATACGTAGCATCTATTGCAGCATCTTCTTCTCTCTTTTCCTCCCCTTTCCTTCCCTCTTTTCTTCCCCTAATCATCATCTGCCAGCAGGCCGAAAGGCGACAATCTGCTGTAAATTATCATGTGTAGGTGCCAGTCTATCCCTCTTCATCTCCCAACCCATTTCCATTCCCATTCCCAATCGCAATCTCAATCCCAATTCCGTAACCATTCCCCATTCCAGAGATGCTCCATTGTGTTTGCTGACGATGCGTGGAAAACTAATTTTCCAATCCCAGCCCCCTGTAGTTCTTTCCTATCCCAATCCCAATCCAAACTCCGACTCCGACTCATACTCCTGCTTTTCCTGTGTCGTTTATCTTGCGCACATTTTGATATTCATAATTTGTGGCGTGTGCTCCGGAATACTTCTTGTGTCATGTTGTTAAATTGCACCACGTGTTTTTGATAATGACGACATAATTATGCCAGTCCCTTCGGCCTGGATCCCATCTCCATCTTCATCTTTAACATGCATATCTCTAAGAAATATTTAAAACAGGATATGGATCTTCTAAAGGAATGTTACAAATTTATATTACTTTTAATTGTAGGCATGTTTAAAGTTTATATTTAATATGCACAAATGATTAAAAGTAAATACAAATATAAATCAAGGATAATATCTTTGAATAACTATAAAAAAATGAGTAAAATGTACAACAAAATATGTATTTTATATGTAAATCGATAAATTTTAAATTGGCAAATATTGTAAGGTAAACTTTATTTTTTTTAAATTAAACAAAATTCAGTTTACTTGGAATTTAAGTAGATTGAAAATGATGATGAAAAGTCAACCCGCTATGAAATCGGGTTCAGTATTATATTATTTATAAAAAAAAATTAGAATCAACCTTAAAGTATTTTCTTATACTAATTTGGGCACCAGGAGTCGATTAAAAATAAAAAATCAAGATTAAAAATGTTGAAAAAAATTGTTTATTCAGAAAATGTTATCTAAAATTCCAAGAAAGTAAAAATATGGATTTTCGAAAAATAACTGTTTTTAAATGTAGAATCAATTGATAGATTAAACTTTCCGTTTTAAAGTCAGTCTGATTTTGACAAAGCTATGCAAATTTAAAGTCTATTAGACTTTAAGGATTGGTAACTTCACAAGTTCATTTTATAATAGGGCTAGTTCCTCAAATTGTTATTCTACTAATATATTTTGTTTTAAGCATTAAAATTACATAACACTAGTCTGATAAGTTATCAGTGAAAACTTTTAGAACTTTTAACTGCATGTTTTTAACAGCATTACATTAACATCTGTCCTGTGAATACTCAACTATAAAACAAAACACACTGCTTAAAGAAGCCTCCCCTTTTAGGTATACATTACATTTATATTGAAAGGCTTGTGAGGTATGTCATTTACAGGGAACTGGTTCATATGAGAAGGACTTACAAGTAAATAATACAAAGAAACCGCTCGCGGTCATATAGAGGACTAATTTAAATATCATTAGTAAACAATTAAAACAAAGGAAGGCAACAACAAAAGGACGTTAACAATGCGGCATTATCGCAAGTCGCCTGTCAACGCGTGCCACGCCCACTTTGGATAATAAAAGAGGTGGCAGAGGGGGATAGAGGAGGAAGGAAGAAAGGGTTGCTTAAATGTCACATGACAAAAATTTTACAGAGAATAGAGAGAGCTGCGAGTGGAGACAGAAATCAAAGGACATTTTTGTTTGGCTTTAGGAAAAGTTGTGACAGGTCAAAGGATTGTGAAAAAAGGACGATGAAAAAGGGAACTGGGAACTATAACTCGATTCAGCTGCCTTTTTTATACCCTGTTTTGTTAATTGCATTTCAAATATAATTTGTCAAAACACAAGCTGCTTCCAGGAACTCTCTTTCTCCTCCTGAGGAGCAGGAGCAGGAGCTGAAGCAGGAACAGGAGCAGGAGCAGAAACATAAACGTGCCTTATCAGCAGCCGGGGGCGTGCAGCCTGCGGTAATTCACATGGTCCACATGGCCAAGAGGAGGAGGCTATGCTTATATATGTTGCCACGTGCCACGGCTGGTTGCAAGTTGCTCACTTTACCATCAGCAGAAGGAGCAGAAGCAGCAGCAGCAAAAGCAGCAACAATCATCGACCGCAGTCACCTGATGCTGTTTTTCCCATGCCCAAGAACTCTGGCTACTGCTGCCGCTGCTGCCACGCCCACTCCACTATACAGTGTTGTGAATGAGATGGGCGTTTGTTCTTGGGGGAGGGAATAATGGTATGATGGCATGGAATGTATATACGTATTGGTAATATGATCCTGCGTGCTTGAGCATAATTTGTTATTTTGGCTATCACATTATGTTTCCCTTTCTCTCAGTCCCTTTTTAGATTATACTATTGCGCATTCAGCAAGTACTCGTATCTGGATATATTCCCACCTCTCTCCCTCTCCCTTCGTTTCTCTCTCTCTCTCTCTTATTACATCTTTTGTCAGCTTTGAGAATCGGTTGCCAAAGCGAAAAATATCGATTACATTCGCTGAAAACTTTTTGTCCGTCTTCCGTGACAAGCTGGGATACTACAACAACCTGGAGAATCCATTGGAACCATTGGAGAGAGACCCGAAAGCATAACCATAAATAAGGGTAATAAAAATGATGCTCAGTTGTCGCTGCAGCTGCTGATACCCATAACAAGCTTACAAGCTCTCCTTCTTTCTACCTCCTTCCTGTCCGTGTTGTCCTGGCTAAAAGCAACAAATAAATTCTTTTTTGGCGATCCGACAATGTCCAATACTCATAACATTAACTCACAGTCCGTACACAGAACCACTGCAACTTTTAATGAGCCTCATTTTGATCACGATCCCATGGATTCCCTGCCTAAAATACCCTTAGTGCCATTTTGGGAGCAAACTTGGCGAAGAAGATATTTCTGAGCACTCTACGAATATAGATACGTTTTTGTTAACCTCAAATAGTTAGTAATTATTAGCCAAATCTATTGATTACATTCTATTCTATTTAATTATACAGGATTTCCAATAGCGAACTTACCTCTTATATCTGATGAGAATAAGGTTATAGTTAACTTATTAAATTTCCTTAAATTTCTTCGATTTCTTAGTAATGATAGTCAGTTATGATAATACATATATCATATTATTAAAATTTCAGCAACGTTGTTATTATAATTTTTAAATCCAAAGTCATAGAAAACTATGAAAACAGCTATGTCAAATAGATTTTACGAATTCTACACATATTTTAAACGAATTTTAAATTATAAACATGGATTAGGAATGTGGGTAAAATTAACCTCTCATTACTATCTTTATGACTTTCTTTTTTAATCGCTTCCAGTGGGGATATCAAAAAATCCCGTCTTATTGCACGATAATTATGTCTGAGCTATGTTGTGTGAAAATTTCAGCTCAATATCTTGAACCGTTTAGCCTACAGTGTGATGTCTCGTCAGTGAATCAGTGAATCAGGACAAAGAGTTTTATATATTTAGATTGAGCAGTGGGTAATTGTAGTTGTATTTGAAAGTCCTTACCTTGTAGGAACATACACACATTCTTCTGATTTATATATAAACTCATTTTAAACCATATCTTTATCTGAGGACCAATATAAAAAATGCGTATGTAAATTGCCTTGGGCTATTTAAAAATTTATTGCATTCAACTGTATCTTAAGCAATCTAAATACAATCTTAAATTTATAGAAGAAAAAAAATCAACAGGAAGTCGAACTTATAAAGCAAGACACATACATATAGTACTTATAATAAGGATAAAAAGTATTTAATAAATGTTTTCATAATTATTAATTGATTTTTAACAACTTTCGTTGAAATATTTTGTTGCTCTCACAATCAGTCAGATTTGGAAGAAGAAACGAATATACACATTAATAAATCGGTATATGTTTTTCTGTACATATTCTGTGAATATATATATATATATGTAGAATCATATGTATGTATGTGTTTAATATTTAGTTTTATCGTATACAATTACCTATGCATGGGTATTTATTACTTACAATGAGTACTTAACTGTGTAAAGTACTCAATTTACGAGTCTATGCCCAATTCTTACCCTCTCTCTATCTCTTTCTCTCTTTCTCTCATATTCTCTCTCTTTCAGTCATCTCTCACAGTTGAGCGGACATGCAAAGGAAGCCGCCAAATGTTCTTTTTTTTCTTTCCTTTTTTTTTCTTTTTTGCAGTGTTTGTTTTGTTTTGTTTTGCATTTGGCTTTGCTTTGTTTTGTTGTTGTTGCTGCCATTGTTTTGCCATAAGGCACAGGCAAAGAGGAGCATGAGAAACATGTCGAAAGCGGAGAGTTATTAAAAACAATATTCGCTGGATAAGCAACCAGGCATGCAAAGGGAATGCCAGGCATTAAGAAGAGTAAGAGGACGAAGAAGTAGAAGTAGAAGAAGCAGCAGCAGGCGGAAAAAAGAGTCGAATTTTGTGTGTATTTTTCTTTATTAGACCCTGTTCTTTAAAAAAAAGTAAGAAAGGTCTATTGAGTTTGTCAAAAACCCATATTGTATATTTATGCAGAGTATTCCAGCATATTTGACCGACAACAACTTTGACAACAATTAGTTTTTAGTGCTTAATTAAGATATTTTATATAATTAAATATCAACATCATTTTGTTCTACTTCAGTCTAAAAATTGTTTAAGTAACCTTCCTTTAAATATGGCTTAGAAATCCTTCCGATTAAAAGATAATTTCATTTTAAAGTTGTAATATGTAAGTGTAGTGGACCAAATAAGCTGCGATAAGTAGACACATATATTCTTAATCGGATCTCAGAGGCTATAAAAGCTAGAGATCCTAAACTTGGTCATCAGGTTCTTCTAAATCTTACCCAAATTAAGTATGTTTAAGAATTCTCTCCTCTTCAGCCCACTCAAATTTAAATTACACATAACATTTTGTAAGAGTTCAGAATTTGTCCTACAATTGTAACTTAATCCGCCAACAAGCTCGAAAGATATTTAAGAAACATTTTTGATTATTTGCTGTTACAACGCACAATGCTTGCCGTTTTTTTTAAAGAATAAGTACAGGGTCAACAACAGTCGAGCTTGCTGCGCTGTAGCCTTTATGGATTTGTTTTTTTTTTTGCTGGATTTGAGGAGTGGGCAAAAGTGCGGCTTATCTCGCATCTTTGCATTAACACTTCGGGTTTCGCTGTTTGCTATTGTTGTTGCTATGCACACACATACACACGTACAGACAAAGATACACAGACACACAGATACACTCACACATACACATGGCACACAAAATGGCAGCCACTGAGGGCAGTCGCTTATCAGATCAACGCAATCGTCGCACTGTGACAATGAAAATTTAGCACCTTGAATCATACACATAAAGATACACACACTTACACATCTCTCTCTCATACACACTCTCTCTCTCTCTCTCTCTCTCTCTAACTATCTTTGAGATAGAGAACTTACAACTTTTCAAAGGCATTGGCATTAGTGAGCATCTCACGAGTTAAACGCCAGACTTGTTTGGCCGCCTGCTCAAGGGCGCTTGGGGATTTGCCCTTGAACATGTCGAGACTGGGTAGAAAATAGTGGGGACATCGACGATATTGGAGGCATGAGATTAACTGCAAGAATATACCATTCAGTCGATCCGCAATGCAACTCTCGTCCCACTCAAAGTCACGCGGATGCTTCTCACACTCGTAGAGCAGCAGATTCTTCAGATGATAGGCGCTGATCGGATTCCCGGGCAATTCCAAGTGACGGTCACGCAGAGTTTTCAGTATGCTCAAGCAGCGACGACGGCAGCCACCTTTGAAGATACATCAGTTTTTCAAATTGGAATAGATCGCACAAAATCTCACTTGCAACAGTTTCCTTCTTTCCCCACACAGTGGGCAGGAAGCAACAATAGATTTGATACAAAAATGTAGACAAAAATAACAAAGATTTACTAATGGAAAATATTTTTGTTCTTTTGGAAAAACAAATTTAGACGAAATCTGAAAACTAGGTTTTAATTGTATATGTCTATACTAAATAAAAATATAAATAAAAGGAGGTGCTAGTTGCTCCTTCTTCAAATAAAATCACATATGAAATATTGCGATGGAAAAATTCTACAACTTTTTAACTAGCTGAGATCAAACAATTTGAAACTTGAAGTATATATTTTCTTTACTTTAAAGGAAATTTTGATATCAAACTCTAATTTTAACCACCCGTTAAAGGCACACTTTTCTTAGTTTCGATATAAAAAATACTGTAAATATTAAAAAAAATTAAAAAATAAATTCCTGAACATGATTTTTCATTAATAAACTTTCTCAAATAATACCTCATTGTCAATTGTTGTCAACATTTTTATCGCACCTATTGTCGCTTCCTGACCATCGTATTCAGACAATCACCTACCTTGCAACAGTCGATTCTCAGCTTCAAAGAAGCTGAGCACCCAGGCATCTCCTTCCATGCTGGCCGCATTGTTGTTCTTATTCTGCATGATGATGCTCTCCTTGGATAGAAGATCAAAGCCTTCGGTTTTGACCTCGGCGACAATGTTTGGATGTGGCCAGGGTATGTGAGGCATGGGCCAATGTGCTGCTGAACGTGGCCAGATGCCGGAACATTTAAATGCCGGCGTTATTTGAACCACAAAGCGTTCCCTGATCCTCAACTTCACCTCTGTTGTATCGCCAATCATCTTGACCATGTCCCGATAGATGCTCTTGTCACACGCCTGTGCCACCAATGTCTGGAAACGTGCCCGAATCTTACGTGATGATAGATAACCCGATGCTGTAATGAATTCCACCCACAATGACATGGATCTCTTGCGTCCATCGCTTAGCTTGAGAACCGCACAGCCCGGCAGGGTGCCATCATCCACAAAATTAAACACGCCCATCTGGTTAAGGTAGAGCACAATCTCAAACTCATTGGGCGAGATCACTTCTACACCCTCAAACCTAAAATATGAAGACATTATCATCGTTACAGTTGTGGGCCAGTTAATTGATCTTAAAGCTAGAATGGATCATGTGGATCCAACAATTGAATATGCGTAATTCAGTCGACTGACGGCTGTCATCGCCCCACTGTGTGGCCCTCGAGCTGCCAACAGATCAATATAACAATATCACAAGATATTTTCCATCGCATGAAACATGCAACGTCATTGCTGTCAAGTCATGCTCCTCTGATCGACCCATATCGATTGCAACATCACGTGGCAATGACAGTCTTATGTTTAGTTATAAGCAAATATTATGAATTCAGATTGTCTTTGAAATGAATAATTACGAATAACCCCAACACAATCTATCAGTTTGAAAATCACTCCTCGTTCACTTTATCCTTAACCAAGTTATCCATTCTTCAAATATGTCAAATAGACTTATTGATTACAATTTAGAACTTAACAAATCCCATCGGCTAAGCTTAGTTTGTTAAAAACTCTTACAACTAGATCAGTCAGCTATATTTATTTATTGTTAATTTTTTTGTAATATTCTTATATACGCCATTCAATCTTATCTTAATGTAAGCAATCTATTCCAACTTAAATATATGTGGAATATGAGTCAATGCTCAAAAACTATTTCAAAGACTACTATGTATTGTTTTTTAAATTTAAATGAGTCCCTCTTAAACAATTTACTTGAGTTCTGAAGACTCTGCTCTAATAATTCAGATATATATTACGTATACGAATTACGCATCTATAAGTATTTTACTGAAGAAGAAGATATTAATGATAAAACGATCATTATTTGAATAATCTACACATTTGCTTCTCTGCTGCCTTGTAGGTATATTATATTTTATATTTGTGGAAGTTATTCCCAGGGAGAATATAGTAAGTAGCTTAGATGTGTACTCCAAGTACTCATTGTAATGCAAAAATAACCAATCTTTTGAGTTATCGAAGTTATCCCTAGACTGGGACGATGATATTTTCATTCAGAACATGTTTATATTCAAAACAGTATTAATTGAACTAGTAATATCCAAGTTAAATAAATCCAATCAGGTGTCAAAAGTTGGATAAACTTCGATTTTCCTAGGCAGAGTAAGAAATTCTTGATTGATTTCGCTTAGTGTGGGTTTTATACAGATTTTGTACTTGAGTTAAATACTTTTGACCTACATATTTACAGATATTAATTTTTGATTCGCATCTAGCCTTAATTTGAAAATACATACTTGAAATATTCAAACTGCTATCAAGAACTTTAAGCTAGAAATTTACAATAATCGACTCTGCTTTTGGGTACTCACCTGCCATTGCACTCAACCAAACTGGATATGAAACGCGGCTCCTGTAGTTCCACCTCCTTGAGAATATCCTGTACAATTTTACAGATCTCTCGAATAGCCGTCGCCGTTTTAAAGATGCGTGCCTGGACGCGTTCGGCACAAAATCGATTCATTTGGTAAATGATTCGCGTCTGGGCGGCCATCATGTCCGGCGGCACCAACATATTGATAATATAGATGGGCACTTGATTCCTGAATTGGTATCTGGACTGACGTCTCGCGGTCTGGTTTAGTCGGCCTCTGATCTGTTCTGATCTGATCAAAGAATCGACCGCTGGCCGTGACCTCAAGGCGTATGCCAATTATGCGACTTTGAAGAGGCTCGAAATCGGAAATGGAAACTGAATCGGAGTGGGAGTGGGAAGGGAAAACACACAACACAAAGGAACAATTCAATTGTGAGTTACGTTGACAGGTCGTTTGGCAACAATGGGTTGCAAGTGGAGCACAACACAAAAATATTTTGTTTTATTTTGTTGTTGTTTTTTTTTTGGGATTCGTTTTTTTGTTTGTTTTGTTTTTGGTGTGTTATATTGTGTTGGATTGGAATCGCGGATGCGTATCTGACAGATATTGTATCTGTATCGGTATCTGTATCTGTTGCTGCATCTACTAGCCGAAATCTGGGCGGATTAAGCCGCGTTATACGGATGCGTTATGCGTTATGCGTTATTGCGAGTCGGAGTCGTTGTTGTCTTCGAATGCCTGGCAACGATTCCAAAAACAACCGATACCGATACCGATTCATATGAAAAGATACACGCAACCGATGTCGAAGTCGACGTCGTCGTTGTCCGTGTCCGTCGTCTTCGTCGTCAGCGTTGTAAATCTCGCGGATATTTACAGCTTTGGCAGATAAAACGCTCTCGACCAAAGATACACAAACACACACACACACAGATACACACACTGCAAAAATAAAAGTGCAGCTCGTGTTTGTGTGTGAGTGTGTGTGTGTGTGCGTGTGTGTATCCGCCATCTCATGAATGGAGTGTGATTACACCCACAAATGCATTTGCACATACAGATTCTGATACTAACGCAGATGCAAATGCAGATACAGATACAACGACTGCAGATACACTGATACAGATGCAGATACAGTTGCAGATGCAGAGATACAGATACAGATGCAACTGTCAAAGTGTCACGTGACAGAGGCCGTGTCATTGTCGCTCAGTCTCGTGCCAAGCATTGCAAGCAGTAGCAGCAAAAAATCTTGAAGATATTGTATCTGTATCTGTGAGAAAAAAAAGAAATACTCAAAGAGGAAAAAACAACAAACAGTAAGTTCAAAGCAAACAAAGCGGCGCTGACTAATCACACACACTGTTTGCAGCCAATGTGAAAGTATCTGCTGGCGTGTGTGTGTATCTGTATCTGTATCTATGTATCTTTTGAATCTACAGCGTGTCAGTATCTATGTGAGCGAGCCCTGGCATTGGCTGAAGCAAGCTCCGCCCAGTCACAGATACAGATACACACACAAGCACAGATACAGATACACAGAGCGGACTTTGAGCACTTTGCAAAGAGCCGACGGCCTGTCATTCCGCCGGACAGACGTTGTTACGCCGCGGTGCGCTCTTTGAAGTATAAGACTTCTCTTTCACTCCCTCACTCTCTCTCTCTCTCTCTCGCTCTAGCTGTAAACCTGCAGAGCAAGAGGAGTGTGTGTGTGTGTAAATTTAATTTGTTAAATACATTTTGTGCCAGACGCCGTCGTACACGAATTGTGTGCAATAATTTATCTGAAATGTGCACTCATTTAGCAACGAGCAACGAGCAACCCTCGTCCAAAGAGACAACAACAACAACAACAACAATAGCAACAACAACGACAAACGACGACGATATCTTTATATCTCACGGATACACGAACACACAAAAGTTTTACATTTCACAGATACTCGGAGTAGCAAGCACATGCAACCAACAACAGCCACAAAGATACAGATACATTCATAAATATGTCGCCTGGATTAATGTGCCAGTTGGCAATTTTTGACAGCGTTGTTCCAACCAAACGACCGCCGTCTGCCCAACCCGGCTAAAATCCAGCTAAAAACATTATATTATCCTACCCATATACAATTGTACCTAAGTATATTGTAGTAATATGTACATAAAAGTACTTGCATAATGTGGTTAAAGATACTACTCCACATTAAATAACCATAGACAAACTTAGCTACTTACATAGGAATTTTAATAAGAAGTATAATATAGAAATACTAGAGTCTTATCGTAGTTAAAGAGTCGACTAGACATTTTAGGCAAGTTATCCTACCTCGATACAAGTTGAACTATGTAGAAATATTATGTATATATATTTTCATTTATGTATATCAGAAACAAGTCAAATGGCTGCTTTAACTGTGAAAAGTCTAGTTAAAGAGTCGACTCGACATTAAAGACAAGTGTTCCGCATTGTCATCTCAACGGCAGACATCTCTATAGATCAAAGCATTCGTCAAATTAGTTTTGTATCTATCAATTAGACGAAATTCCTTTTCATTTGGCACTAATTCAAAACGATGGAAACACAAACAGTCGACGAACAGCGCATAAAACATGAAATACATGAATAAACAGAAAGACCACATGAAAAAAATGACAAAAAGAATATACAAATGGGAAATTGTTTATACTCACTAATCAGTAAACATATAAAGATTTTCTTTTTATTATTGAATAAATCTTTCCACTTGTATTTCAATTGTCAAACATCGTTGGCGCCAAAGTAATGCAACTTAAGTATTTAATCGAAAGTGGATATGAAACGTCTTTTATTTTCAATATAAAATTAAATCTAATATTTATTGAAATTTGTTTAATTATTTTGTTAATAGAATTCAGACATATTGTGCAGACACAATACAAAACAAATACAAAATATTACGGTAATTATAACGATTTATTACGATTGTTTCTTTAAGTTGTATTTTAATTCAACATGAGATCAGATCATTATATTGTAAATTTATAAAGTTTGAAAAGATTTATTATAATATTCGCTTTTATATCTTTGGAAAGAGATCTTAAACCTATTTGAAAACAGGAACTATTTAGCTGTTAGAATTCTGTTTGAGATATCCAAATGATTAAGTTGTTTAACGATCAATTAGTTATAAAGATTAATGTGCAGAGATATACATATTTTCTCCGAGAATTATGAACGTCTGTTTAAACTGGTATGAAACGATCTCTAATGCATAGGATACAAACTTTCACTACGTATTCAAAGCATAATAAATGTTTAGATAGATATTTAAGAAGATTGTATTCCAATAGAAGTTTATCAATAATTACATGTGTATATAATGTATGGTATTTACAAAGAGGATTCTTCTTGATAGAAGATTTGATTTGAAAATTTTACAAGATCTCTATTAGTTATGCCGGAATATCATTGAATATTATCAGAGTTGTCAGCTGAAAATCAATAGACCCCTCATTGCGGACTCGGATATACGAATTTACTTCAGTTTTGGGGGAAGTGGATCAATGAAGGATCCAGACCAGGTGGAAAAGGTGGCATTTGGTTTGTTTGGTTTGTTTTAGCGCGGGATTTTTACAGATCGGGAGAGACGAGCGATGATTTCAGATAGACGCATATCTGCATAAATTTGAAACAAAGGGCGACAGACGGACACAAAAAGAGAACCAAATGGTAAAAAGTGGAAACAAGCATGTACTATAAATTTGTATGAGTGTGTCTCTCTCTCTCTCTCTGTGTGTGTGTGTGTGTGTGTGTGTATGTTTTTCCCGTATTTATATATCTCTTAGATCTTGAAGAAATTTGAATATAATTTATGTGCAATCGTCGCGTTTTTCGGTTGGTTTATTTGCTTGCTTGCTTGTTGCCCGTCTTTTCCCCTCTTCCACGTGTCCCCTGTCCCTCTGTTGCTCTCCCGATCCCTGTACCCAGTCCCCGGGTATAGTCTGGTTCGGGTTCGTTCCCAAATGAAGAACGATCCATCCATCTAAACGTTTGTCACTTGCTGCGTTGTCGCCGCAACGTTTGTCTTTTTGCTGCTCCGCCAGCTCTGCTCCTTCGTCTCTTTTGTCTTTACCTTGTTGTTCTTCATATTGTTGTTATTTTTGTAGTTTTTTCGGTTTTTGTTTTTGTTTTTGTTAAAAAGCGTCACCGACACCGTCGTCGCCCGCGTCCGTCGTCCATTGACCATCAACGCAGTCGTTTATCTTGTAGATATATCAGTCTGTCCAGCTGAGAACCGCTGCTCAACTTCTCAACTGGCTAGTCAACTGCCCCAAGTTTCTATGGAAAAGAACAATAACACAATTTCACATGCATCCCCATCTGAGAATATTACTCATGTTGACCATCTCAGCATACATATATTACAAACATATACTATAACTATCTTCTCTCAATTCCACAAATCAATTTGCAAAACTTTGCAACAATCTATTGTCACAAATTTAATGAATAGCAGTGGAAATATGTTTTATCACTTAGAGTTAATTTGTATTTGACCCTGAAAATTCTGAAAATCTGACTATTAATTTGAAACTGTTTTGTTTGATTTGTTAACTATTGAGATATTAGTTTCAGTTGGCAGAAAGTCCCTTTCCATATTAAAGTTTATAGTCATAATTGTTGTACAAATAAAAGAGTTAACTTAGCTTTAATTTTTAGAAAAGTCTGTATAGCAAAATTAATCTTTTATAGATATTTTAGACATGATATTTCTTACCCTTAGATAAGCTTTTTTTGCTAAGGAACTATCAAAATAATTTTGAAAAGGCACTATTTCTATTTTCTTTTTTTTTTTTGATTGACTTGAAACTAGAATTAATAGTTATTAAACAATCTAACATATCTAAATATGAGTCACACAAAAACTTTGATATTTTGCTAACCCTAATGCATATGATGTATAAAAAGGTCTAGTTTTATCAATGGAATTTTCTTGAAGACAATTCTGTCGCTCTTTTGATAACATTATGTTAGTGATCTGTTTCGTTAACATAATCAGTGGTATGTGAAATGTTAATTGACATGTCATTTATATGTATACTTATGTTATGCAGATAAATCACAAGTTTATCTACTCGTAACTCATTCACTTACCACACAGGCACATGCATTGAATTTATAAGGCCCTAGTTCTTTACTCTTCTCTTTCTCTATCGATTTCTCTCTTTCCCATGTCTTGCTCAATTTCTCTGTCCTTCTCTGTCTCTCTAACTGACGGCTATTCCTGGCAAAAAGGCAATCACTAAGCGGATTTGCGTTAAAATTCAGAGCCATTAAACCCGTTTATTATAGATGTTGCAAATATTGGTGGTGGTGGTGTTGGTTTTTTTGTTATTGCTTTTTTTTTCGTGGTACACCTTACTCTACAAATACACATACAAACATACAACAATAACATCCGTAAGCCTTGCGCTTTTTGCTTAAGTACAGGTGACATTTGACTACTTTATTGAATTATGACAGGGAACAAATCAGCGACACGAATCCTCAGCCACATTCACATCCAATCACATCCTTATACATTGTATGGCCCCCAAAGCGGTCAATCTGTTTCTTTTCTTTTCTTTCTTTTTTTTACTTTTTTGTTGGTTATGAGTTTGTCTGGGCGCAGTCTGTCTTTCCATCTCTATCCTCTGTCACTGCCTCATTACGCATGCGACGCGTTGTCCAAGTCTCTGAGACAAAGACTGAAACTGAGATTGCGACTGAGACTGAGACTGAGACTGAGACTGAAAACTTAGCGAGGAATTGAACATTGCCTAGTAGCGTACATGTGTTTCGCGATCCTCTGTTTGGAATACTAATTACGAGTGCATTGAATGAGCCAAATGGTCAGATCACTTCCATTTTTCCCCACTTTTCCCTTCTAACCTCTTAACTTACAATATTGACGACAAGTGCACGCTAATCACGCAATGCTCGAACCCGGGAATGGAGCCCAGAGACCCTGTCATTTTGTTTAACGTTAATTTTCAATAATATCATAATTTATCGTTACAGCCCACTATCTCACTCTCTCACTCTGTCTTTGACTCTTTTCTGATATCAGACGAATTCTCATTTCAGACACGTACTTGAAAATCGATCTCAATTTCGTAGTTCAGATATCACGCGGGCTCAGAGAGATGTTTCAACCTTTTTTCCAGGCTTGGGCACGCCACGTTCCACATAGTCCAGTGATCAGTCCCAATCCTATACTCATTCCCATTCCGATTCCCATTCCCATTGCCCTTTGTATACACTTATATGGCCAATATATATGAGTTGACCAGGTTGGCGGCCCTTTTCAAGCTGCAATGATCACGTTGACATTTCGCTTGAACGATTGCGGGTGTACGGGGTGAGAGAGGGGTATTTCTCTCCCTCTCTCTGGGATAGGGTTTAGGGACCAGTCATTGGGACTGGAACTCAGACTGAGACTGAGACTCGGGGGCTGTTGACATGTCGCTGGTTGTGATTGATTTAGGGCTCGTTGGCTGCTTTTTGTTTTCCGCTGAAGCGCAGCCGTTTGAACCCATTGTTTTTAACCAAAAATGGGCGTACGATTGTCACAAAAGAAGACGACAATACTAACAACAATAACAACAACAACAACAACAACAACATACACAACAACAACCATAACATGAACAGCAGCAACAAAAACATTAGCATTATGTTCATAATGGTTAAGTATTGCAATTGGACTTCAACATTTGATTGTGCTAGGCATTCAGTTCCATTATTATTTGATATGTTACTGCTGTATTATTTTGATAAACGATAGTAGACTTTATTCCTAACAATTTACCAATATATTTGACAGTTTTCAACAAGAAATCCTTATTTATTAGCTAAAAAACAATAAATATCGACAGCATTGTAACATCTCTTGCATAGTTTTGGAATACTTTGAGAATACTCATCCGCAAAAAACTAATTAGACAACCCAAGGTGAATTTAACTATAGAATATTCTACAACATAACATCTTTCAACAAAATTAATTATATTTTAATGCAATTAACATAGTTGTCCACCTTTTTCTCTAATATTATATTCGAATATCTTAGCTAGTGATCTGTGTTAAAGTTTAATGCAAGCAATCGATTTTTTTGCATAAAAAATATTCATGTTTTTTATACATTACCAATTGAAGCTAATTTATAACCGACTACTTCTTTACCCTCCACTCAAAGCCATGAAGGGTTTCTCTCTTTTCACTTAATTATAAAGGTTTAACTATATTCTGCAATTGCATGAAATGTACTAAAAGAAATGTATATTTTTAATTAATAATTTTTTATTCAGAGAAAATATTATAAGGTCATTATAAAAATAAAGACATACAAGCTAAATAAAATGTATTTTCTTATATCTTGTAACTCTCAAACAATATCAAAAACGATCGTCAAATAATGCCAGACATATAAGAAAGATTATTAATCTAAAAGCTCTTGAAATAAATAAGCAAAGTTTTTTATAGAAAATGAATAAGATGATTTGTAACACTCAAAATCTATAAGGAATTTGCATAGTATACAGGGTATAATTATGTTTAACACACTTCAATGACCTAAAGCTTTTTTTTATGTCGATAGGTGATTTTGATTTCTTGATATGATTGCTCTGATTTCTGGTAAAGTTCTAGTAAAGTTTACGGTATAGTTACTCCAAATACATTTATACATAATTACAGCACACCATGTAGAAGCAGAGCAGTTGTTGTTGTCGTTGTTATTCATGGGTATTCATGGGTATTCACAGTTGTTGCTGTTGTTGCTTCTCAACCAGAGAGGCAGCCACATTTGTAGCTCGCGGCGCTTGTGGCTCACCGTATTAAATTAATATTTGCTTTTTGTCAAAAGGCTATAATCAAGCACCCTGGCGATGACAGGCTAAGAGGCTCTAATTACAGCTTCTTACCCTGATGTACTGGCCACACAGGTCGTGGCTCACTTGGCTCGCGTTTTCCGCGATCACTGTTCACGGCTCACGCAAAGTAACGATCCTGATAACTGGTAACTGGTTGCTGGTTACTGGTTACTGGTTGTTGGTTGCTGGTTACTGCCTTCAACTTCATTTCATTTATGCTAAGTGGCAAGCGCCGACGCAACATCACATTGTGGCAGGCAGCAGCTCATCTCGGGTAAGGTTTAATGCAATCCTCCCCGATCCTCGGACCCTTGGATCCCTGCTTGCCTGCCACTGCAGTTTGATTGAAGCCCGCAAATTAAAATGACCAGCCAGCCGAGGTTTTAAAGTTGAGGCCCGAATGCAATTCTCACGATTTGGCAGACCCGCGTCATTTGTTCTTCATTTGTGTTCGCCAGCGTCTCATCATCATCGTGTAAAGCTGTTCATTTGGTTATATGCAATACACAAGTTCCTAAATCTCAAATCCCAAATCCCCAAAACCAAGCCACAAGATTTCAGTCCGGTTTCAAGCAACGAGCTGATCAAATTAACCATTTAAATAAAACATTTGTTTTGATTTTCGCTTTAGAATGCGTTTGCAAGTGTGGGGAAATTGAGAGGAAGATATACGGTATGAGAGGAAGGAATACGGAGATTGTGATGCCGGTTGACAGCCGTGCACAAATCTTGTTGTTGGTAGCTGGTTCCAGCCTCCATAATGATCATGATCATGGGGCCTGGTCAAATGCAAAGCTACTCAATCTTTGAGAACTTTAATTCCAGATTATCACAGCATTTACTCGTACTTAAAGTGCTTTCAGCTCAGCCTCTCCTAGGGATGGGTATCGATATTTGGATAAAAAATTAAAATCTTAAATTGGAAAAATTAATAGCTTAAACTTTAAATTAGCTATGTAAATGATATTTCATTTTGTATACCTACCTATTACTAATATCTTTTTTTCGATATCGATATGAAGAAAACATATTAAATAAAAAACTATATGATCTTTAATTGAAAAA
The DNA here is from genome assembly GCA_035044365.1 of Drosophila neotestacea. Lineage (NCBI taxonomy): Eukaryota > Metazoa > Arthropoda > Insecta > Diptera > Drosophilidae > Drosophila > Drosophila neotestacea. Next base: position 2,217,029 of record JAWNMD010000799.1, read on the forward strand.
AATAAAGAAAAAGATTTTAAATGAGCTATTAATGTATATTATTTTTAATACCTGTTATTAATATTTTTACTAATATCGATATCGATATGGAAAAAGTAAGTATAGTTATTAAAAACTAGATGTTTTGTAATTTAAATGAATGGCGAATTTTAAATTAAATTTTTACCTATTTACAAGTTTAATTTTTGTCAACTTATTTCATTTGACGTTAAATAAACAAAAATGTACAAATATTTTAAAGTCTCGATAGTCATCCCAACTCTCTCTCTCTCTATCTGTCTCTCTCTTTGTCTCTCCCCCTTCTTGTTTCTCTCTTTCTCTCTGTAGTTTTTCAATAAAATATAATACATATATGGCGTATTGTTTATAACAAATTGTGTGTTCAAAATGTGATTATGAGATGTTCATAAAAATTTGCTTCTGGCCATTAAATGAATATAAATTGCATCGAATTCATTAAGACACGAACCAGAAACAGAAACAGAACCAGAACCACAACCAAAACAAGAACAAGAACAAGAGTTGGCTAACAAATTGGCCCCAACTGACAACTGCTGATGATGATGCCAATGGACAGGCGACACTGACAGGCTCAAGGGGGGTCTGGGAGGTGTAGGAACATATAGTGGAGCATAGAGAAGTGAGGGGGAATTATCATTTATTAATTGTTCTTTAATTTGTGTGGGAAGCAACGCATCAATGACATTTCCCCTGCCTCCCTCCCTCCCTCTCATGACACAAAATTTAAGAGAACAAAAAAAAGACGACAAGTCAAAAACCAAATATTTTTAACAAACAACCAACAACAACAATAACGATAAGAGCAGAAATATAAAAGCAACCGCAAACAACAACAAATAATAAATTTTTGGGCATATTAAAATGCAAATGAAATCCAATAAACAACAACTCATTAAAAGCGCAACTAACCGGCTAACGACCCGATCTCAAATTTTTGGTTCCAATCTTCTTTATCAAGCCAAACCAATCAAACGACATGAGCTCTAATCGGTTATAGCCGATTTTATAATTATAGAAAAAGGCGCACACGACAGTTGAAGCCCTTCCTTAACTTGGCCTGATCAGTTTCCAAAAGAACAAAGATATATAACGTTAAAGATAGTATATTATTGTTATACTTATATAAAAAACAGATCACTTTTAAACAAGCTTCAGTTTGAATCGATTGATTAGACCGGGCAGAAAAAGAGCTACTAGAGATTAATAGAAGTTTCACTTTTAAGCCTAATTGTAAGTTTAGAAAAGATTTAAATAAAAATCAAAGTCTTTGAAGCTGTCTCAATTTCTCTCAAATGAAATAGAATCTAAAAGTGTGATAGATAGTTAGTGAGCTATACTGTCTACAACTATCAAACTTATCTACAATACGTGTTTCACATAAGAAGTTGTGATCTTGTTAAGTCTACAACTTCAGTTATGAGTTCATTGATAAATATAGATTACTTATTTAAATATCATAAAAATAAATAACATTTAAGATAGTATATTTTGGATTTACTTTATATAAAGAACAGATCACTTATAAACAAACTTCAGTTTGAATTTATTGACTAGATCGGTCTGGAAAATAGGTTCTTTATTTGTGGAAATTAATAGAAGTTTCACTTTTAAGCCTTATTGTAAGTTTAGAAAAGGTTTCAAGAAAAAATCAAAGTATTTGAAGCTTTCTCAAGAACTTAACAAAAACCGATCGATGAATAATGAAAATGAATCTACAAGAGTGATAGATAGTTAGTGAGCTATACTGTCTACAACTATCAAACCTATCCACAATACGTGTTTCACATAAGAAATTGTGATCTTGTTAAGTCTACAACTTCAGTAAAGAGTTCATTTATTATAATAAATTACGTATTTAAATATCATAAGAATTCCATCAAAACAGTTGATATTGCTCACTTATTGATATTTTTGATGAAATTTTAAATAATGAAAACCAAAATCCGAAACGTGCAAACATAAATTAACTGAAAGCAATAAAACATACAACATCAGAGTATGTACAAGAATTGTAAACATGGAAATTCAAGAAAAAAGCAAACAGCAATCAAAATTTGAATTATTTTGGAATAAGAAGAAAGTAAGAAAGTACACGACTGATACATATGCTGACCTTTGTGTTTCATTTAACAAGCCTATTGATAATAATAAAATCTATAAATAAAGGAGAATAATCTAAATGTTTCTTTAAATTTTGTTACTGTAAATAAAAAACCTTTTAATCTAAGAAGATTTCTGCTTAATAAAATTTAGGAAACATTTAAATTGTTGCAAACAATTATAAAAGTTAAATTAAAAGTTAAAATTAAAAAAATTGTAAATTTGTTTATAGGAATACTTTTATTAAAAGAACAAACCCTTTAGCCGTTAATTTTTTTATTTAAACAATTTCTTTTTTTAAAACTTATATCCAGAACTTTAAACCAAGCCAACTTAACATGAATGTTTAAAATAAAGTCGCCTTACCATATATATGTTTATTTGCTGTAAGTTTCGCTTGTACAGGGTATTTAGAAATCAGATAATAAGCAGAACGAAAAGTAAAATAATTTAATTTATGAATGGCATTAAATTAAATTTGACTGTTATGTCTGTTGCTTGAAACTGAAACTCACACGTGATCTAAATGTTGTATGCACCATTGGTCGCCAATCGTCCATTGGGATGGTTGTTATTTTGGACTTGGCCAGAAGCCTGAGTCAGGCTCAAAGTGGGCCGCCTCGTCTGTTTATGGCCATAACCAAAGACTGGCAATGAATTGCCAATAATTTTGCGACAATTGATGTAAAGTTTATTGGGTTTGTTAGCTGTCTGCGAAATTTCTTTAATGTCCCATTAAAATTCAGAACGTGTCGACTACAAACCCGACTGTCAGTCGCTTTGACATTTTCAATGGCCAAAACTGTCCATAAGCATGGCTCAGTGACTTCTAGATATCGACCTATAAATTTGTATTGACCAAAACTGTTGAAATTGGCACACGACACGACACACGAGGAACATCAAAGTAGCGACAAAATCCAGATTCAATCCCAGACCCGGACCCAAAACCAAATCTTAAAACATTATTTAGATGTTAATGTTTAAATTAAAAATATATATATTATAACAATAGTAAGTAGCTGTATATTTAACCGCAAGCCAATGTTAATAAACAGAAGGCAGCTGTTGACTTTTGTACAAATGATCCGATTCCATAGAAATATCGAATCCCAAAATAAATAAAAACTCATTTGGAATTTGTTGAAAAAAACTTAGGTTTTTATTGACTAAACTCACAATAAATGCAAACACAAATAAATAATTAAAACGAAAAAAAAATTGATTTCAACCGCACTTCGCAGAGTTAATTCTTAACTTAAACTAAATACTTTAGCTAATTTTGTTTGCCGCCTGGCAAAATTGTTTGCAATCTAAAAAAATTTGTAGTAGTTATACTTAGTTTACTTAGGCGCTGTTAATGTATAGTATATATACATATATATACATATATGTATGCATATAGTTTTGTGCGTTTTTATAATCTTGTTAAACTTGTACATAAGATTATACATATGGTAGATCTAAGTATGTGGGTATTTGTATACGTATTTGTATGTGTACTTGAATTAATTAAATATAGGAAACTCTTTAAGCGGCGTATACTTTTCGAAAGCACCTAAGAACTAAATTTACAATCTAATGAAATATCAAATAGTATTTGGGTTAAAATTTCTGAATTACCTCTCTGAGCGTTACCCCCATTCGCTTCTACCCCCTTTCTACCATCTAATTGTAATTGGGCCACATTATGCGGCTTTTGTTTTCAGCTCGTTTCCCTCGAAAAAAAATTAAAATAAAATGAAACCAAACATTGAACATAATTCAAATCAAAACGAAAAAGAAAACATAATATTAACAAAATGATAAGAAAAACCATCTCTCTACTTGCTTAGGCACACCCTACAACTCCTCCAGGCATCGCACATTGGTTAACATGATGCGTGTGAGACGCCAGACCTGCTTGGCAGCATTCTCGAGAGCACCTGGAGACTTGCCCTTGAAGAGATCCATATTGGGCAGGAAGTAGTGCGGACAGCGCCGACATTGCAGACATGAGATCAGTTGTAGAAATATGCCATTGATGCGATCCGCAATGCAATTCTCCTCCCATTCCATCTCCCTGGGATGCTTCTCGCATTCGTATAGCAGCAAGGTTTTCAGATGATACGATGTTACGGGATTTCCCGGCAGGTCCAGATGACGATCCCGTAATGTCTTCAATATGCTAAGGCAACGACGGCGACTGGCACCTAAAAACAGAAATAAGAGAGTGGGTTAAGAATCTCATTAGTCAGATATAAAATTCAGTCAATACTTTAGTAAGGTTTTACTATATCTATAACTTTCCTAATCTTTCAGATTATTGATTTTTAAACTGCTCAACATTTTCAAAATTTAACTAATGCAAATATTTAAAATCAGAACCTATCAAGTTAATAGACTTTGTTTGGTCAGGTTTAGCATATTTCAAGTGAAGCAAAGTTTCCTTCAGAAACAATATTTAATAAACAAATTTGTAAAATCTATTTAATTATAATTTAAACAATCGAATTTATTGTTACCCAATAGATTCAGTTAAATCATACAGAATTGTACTAATTAGATAGATATAGATATTTAGCGAATTACAAACATAAATAACTACAGTTTTCACAGATTACAAAATCTTCCAAATATGTTACTATAGAAATTTCTTAAAAATATACTGAATTTCTAGCTGATCTAACATTTTAGCACACTACACAATATCCATTATTTTTAACAATTATAAAAAACAACTGAATCAATCACAATATCATTTGTTATCGAAAGGTTTCAGAATCTATTAAGTCAATAATAGAATAATCTAAATACTTTAATTAAAGTTCTTTAATTTCCTATGTTTCGACATAATAGATTTCAACATATCTCATTTATTATTTTGGACATTGATTAATTTCAATTATGTCCGATTACTCATTTTAATAGCACTCAAGTGTCCAAAGAATTGTGAACAAAAACCAACATTTATATTATTTGATAAGTGCTACTTCTATAAGGTTAATTGTTCGACTGACTGATTAGTTAGTGTCTTACAAGCTTTGTCTTTAATTTGCTGCTAATTGACACTATTTATATGAAAATGAAAAATAGTATCTCAAAAACACTTTATTTTTGCTTTTCTTGAAGGTGCTAATAATATGAAGTCGGATCGGTAACTAGGCCTCGAACCGGTTTGATTGATCAACCTACGCACATGTCAACCAGCACATAAATCATGGACATGGAGTGTCAGACGTGCTAATCTCGACCTGCTCCGATAATCACGGTTGGAGTACGTTTATATTTTTAGTTTTTAAACGAATATTGTCCGTTTATATAGAGGTGAGGCTACATAATTTAATCAACGTTAGAATTTACTTCTAGAAAGTGCATTTTACTTGGGACTAGAAACTTGAATTACGGTTAATATCTGATAAATCGACTAAAATGCTTAAATTATTTTAAAAACATTAACATCAAACTTTTAAGAAATTTATGTTTATGGAAATGTAAGCTTTATCATATGGAATCTTAACTAATTGATATAGGCACCGCAATTTTACTATCTACAATCTATTAGCAAACGGAAATTTGCATTTCCATTATAAACTAGGAGATAAGCTAAGCGAAATCAGGTAAAATTCATTGGAATGTTTAAAAATATTAGCTTATGGAAGTTCATACTTCATCTGTAATTCTTTAGTAGAATTTTAAAGAATCTTTTAAAATGTACTAGCACAATCTTGATGAGTTCATAAACGTGTTTTAAAGTAAGTACAGCCAACAGATTTTCACACTGTATTCAGAGAAAAAATTTCAGGAGAATTGAGAAATTTATGAAAATCTTGTAGAATTCCTAGAATTACACTCCAAGTAGCTAACTGATTTTGGCACTGCATTTACACATAATTCTTCAGCAGTGAAGAAGTTCCTTACACGAAATCTCGAAGAATTCGTAGAAATGCAAGACTACCATAACTCGTAAGTGAAGATAGCTTACAGCTTACATCTTTAGCAGAATTGTGTTTAGTTTCGTTTCGAGGAAATCACATGTATAGGGTGTAGAATCTGGAAGAATGCAAGTGCTATAAGATAGCAATAACGATAACGACGTTGTAATGGATACAGTCACATTGACAGTTAGTCGGTCGACGATCGCAGCTAAGTTATTATGCATTAAATTAAATGTCAAGTCGATCGGATCGACTAAGATCGAATGAGAGTTCGGGTTAAGATTGGTAGAAAAGAAAGAAAGACGGAGAGGGCAACGAGGCACACACAATCGCTGTGAGGACTGGAGATTTGATTTTTTTGATTTCGATTCCGAATTGGAGCTTGTGATTTTTAGTTTCGCTTGTGGTTTAATTTCTATATTCGCTTTGTCGTCTCTGGTGGTTTTTTTTTTGTTTCCTTTTGTTTTTGCTTTTGTTTTGGTAGTTTTATTTATTTATTTTTTATTCTGCTTTTTTTTTGGGTAGCTTCTTGCTGACTGCGCGCCGTTGTTTTATTTATTTGTTGACTTTATCTAATCGCCGAGATTTAAAATATTTATAAAATCGTTTAGAAATTTATTTATGGCTCAGGCATTGGCATTGTTGATATCTACAGCTACGGACCCCAAACCCGTTTTTTTTTTTTCGGACCAAACGACTGACTAACAGGCTACCTTATAGCTATGGCAGCGACTCCGACTCCGACTGCGTTTATCTTACAGAGATCAACGGATTTGTGCGCGTGGGGAGCAAAGGGAGATATGAGGGTAAAAAAAACGTGTAGAAGAGGGAGGGGAGGTTAGCTCAATAGTTTAGTTTGTTCAGTCAGTGCAGCAATCGTCGCCGTGAACAGATTTATGATCGTTACTAGCCATACGGGCCCGTATCTCATTTCTTATCGCACTCCCAGATAAACGATGGATGCGTTTTCGATCCGATCCACAAGGTAGGTGCTTGAAACTAAATCGCTCGATCTGCTGCTTAAATGATTGTGAATTGATTGCGAATCGATTGTAAATCGATGGTGAAATTATTGCACGAATATTCATTATTTTTAAACTATGATCAATGATCGCCATTGAAAGTGTACATACATACATAGATATGATCAGGCATTATGATCGACTAGCGCATACCTTATCAAATGCATCTCGAACGTATGTATGTACTATGTATGTATGTAGTCGCCAATGGTCTTTGCCTGCCACACCGATACGGGTATCTGCCCCCAACGATCTTGTGGCATACTGATCGTGTGTCGTTTGGTCAGACCAAATGCTTAATTTACAAGCAATTATATCAAGCTACAGTCGCTGATTTGTTGGAAATAAATCAATTAAATTTAAGTGTGTCACTGATTGTAAAAACGTTAGCTACACATATACAATTTGACAGTTTGCTACAAATACTCGTACTAACAAATTCTAGATTAATTTACAATCGTATAACATTTATTTTCGTGGCTAGGTTTAATGGGGTATTGGGTTTACTTAACTAAAAGTTTTGGACCTATGTCTTGTACTCTCATGACAGTTTTAAATATCCAGTTATTGCTGAATCATTTAATAGAACTTTCTATCTAATAAGTTTTATTTGTGAATTGTTTAAAATAGGTGGTTTTTAATTATTATAGAACTTTTATATATTGTAATGACACATTTACTTTTATTTATCCTATGTTAAGAAATCAGCCATTAAGTTTCAAAATATTCTTACAGTAATACTGTCTTAATTAAATTATGCTCAGATTGATTTAGGAAGTATTTTGGTTATAATTATGGAGGTTAGAAAAATATTTGAAATCCAATAAATATTTAAAAACCTAAAGACTTTTCTTCCTTTCAGAATTATATGTATGTGCATTTTAATAGATCTTTCTATACTAAAAAAGTAATATCTTAATTTTGGTACAAAGATATTTGATTGTGAGCTTTAGATTGAGAATAAATATTTTCCAATTATAAAATTCCTTCTCTAAAAGATATAGCAGATATTAGGCAACATTTATTAATATGGATTTATCTTAAAATTCCCTGAATTGATTGAGGCAGACTGTTAAGGGGGATATGAGAATCGATTGTTTCGCCGACGGCAATTTGAAACTGAGAACTATGTTACAAGAAAAGTTCTATATGTAGTTGAAAACTCACCTTGCAAGAGTCGATTTTCGGCGTCTGTAAAGCTAAGCACCCAGGCATCACCCTCCATGGCGGAGTTCTTGCCTTGGAGTGCAATACACTCCTTAGAGAGCATATCGAAGCCCTCAGTCTTAACCTCTGCAACAATATTGGGATGCGGCCAGGGTATGCCGGGCAGCGGCCAATGGGAGGCTGAGCGTGGCCAGAGTCCGGCACACTTAAAGGCGGGCGTAATTTGCACAATAATGCGCTCCCTGATCCTCAGCTTTACCTCGGTAGTGTCGGCGATCATCTTGACGATGTCGCGGTAAGCGCACTTGTCACAGGCCTGTGCCACTAGCGTTTGGAACCTAGAGCGGATCTTTCTCGCAGATAGATAGCCCGAAGCTGTGATGAACTCCACCCAGAGGGACATTGAACGCTTTCGTCCATCGCTTAGTTTGAGAACCGCACACCCGGGTAGGGTGCCGTCATCTACGAAATTGAGCACTCCCATCTGATTGAGGTAGATGATAATTTCGAACTCTGTGGGTGAGATCACTTCCAGGCCCTCGAATCGGCCGTTGTAGTCATTCAGGGAGGATATGAAGCGGGGCTCCTGCACCTCGACCTCCTTGAGCACATCCTGAACAATGCGACAGACCTCCTGGATCTGTTTGTGAATCTGGGCTTTTCGCACCTGCACACGATCCGCACAATATTTGTTCATTTGATAGACCATCTTGGACTGTGCCGCGATCATGTCCGACGGCACCAGCATTATTGACCCGGGCGACGACGTCGTGATAATGATGTTTTTCCCACGTTGAAGATGATAATTTATATATCAATTTGTTTTTTGCGATGAGCTAGGAACTTGTATAGGCAACTGTTTACGTTTAGGTTTCAATATCTTTTCGAACAGAACTGTTCTATCATGTTTTGCATTCACTTTTCTTATAAACTACTTTCTTTGCTTTTCTTTCAAATGCACTTCAAAAAAATAAAGTTGTATCACAAAATGCAATTTTGTGGATTTTTCTTGTTGTTCTTCACACGTAGCGAACGACGGCGACGGGAATTGGCTTTTCTCTATCACGTAACACGCGAAGATTCACAGTTGGATTTCGAGATCGATATCGAGTTCCAATTCGATTTGGAATTAATTTCGCACTCGTCGGTGTCGCAGTCACAGTAACAGTAACAGTCGCAGTCGCAGTCACCTCGTGTCGCGTGTACTCGCGCCATCAACTCCAAGACATTGACTGATTTCGTATGGCGTGCACGCCGCAAGAAAAGTATCTCTGCCAGCCCAAAAACCAGCCACAGTCGCAGCCGCAGCCACAGACGCAGCCGCAGCGCTGCCAAATTCTCCATCTCCCCACATTCTCGCAGACAGCTCCAGCATGCGAGTGCGACCGAAATAGCACGAAACACATTTATACACAGACCCAATGCCTTCTCTTTTTGCGCATACGCTCTCTCACCTCTGGCATTCGAGAGAGCGAACATAATGGCTGAGCATGTATGTGTATGTGAGAGTATGTGTGTATGTGCTTGCGTTTGCCTTTATGTTGTTTTTACTGCTTGTTTAATGCTCTTTTCATTGTTTGTTTGTTTGCTTAATAAAGCGTTATAATGGCGACCAGCTGCAGCTAAGAGAGCGCACTCTGAGAGAGAGAGCGCAATGCTTTGATATTTGCAAATACTTTTACTAACACACATGCAGACATACATTAATAAAGAAATACCCTCGAATGCAAATGCAACCCCTTTAATGTTTTCATTTGCCTTTGTTGCTGTTGGACTCTTAGCTCCGCCTCTTTTTCGCTCACACACCCATACACACACAGCCGGCAAGCGACATTCACATAGATAATCACAAATACAGTAACAGAGGCAGCGACAGCAACAGCGACAGAGACTTTGCTCTTTACCAACAACATTTTGTGTGTATTTCATGGGGTTGTTTTGTTGTTGTGGGTGGTTGGACACTGGATGGAGTTACCAAATAAACATAGTATTACATACTTGACATTTATTTTAATAAATGAATGCCATAATAGGAAGCTTGGCTTGATTTCGTTCTAAAATATGCTGTTGTTGTTCACTTTATAGAGTACAATTTCATTTGATTAAATAAGTAAACAAATTCATATATTGTAAATGTAATACTTTATAGAGAATTTTTAATTTGAAGGAGTTACCAGTTGAATATTTTCTATTAGAAAACATGGATTCATTCTTAAATAACATGTCCTGACATTATAAATAATTAGTTATAAATATGCGGAATGCTTAAAAAGAATTGTTACTAGCTTTTATTCCCTAATAAATTATTTAAATTTATATAATACATATAATGAGATTTTTACGAGTATAATGATTTCTTACACTGATAGAAAACATGGTCTTTAAAATCATGAAGATTTCTAAAATTAAGAACTGTTTTTAAAAAAACATAATTTAAAAAAAAAGATTGCAAAAGAACACAACTTTAAAATCAAGAACTGGGTTCCAATTGGAAGATATTAGGCTCTCTAACTATTTTATAGACGTTATGGTTTTAAAATAAATATTTTCTCAGACTAAGAACATTTTGGTCCAAACAAAATATGAGTTACATATGAAATGCTTGTTATTGAAAAAACAAAATAAGCTTTCCGATTTTGTAGACTCCTTTTTTCATCAGTGTAGCATTGTGAGAAGAAAAGTGAGACAGAGAGTGAGAGAGAGAGAGAAAGACCAAGAAATGTGGTTCTACGTTTTATTCTAATGTCATTACCAGAAGCAGCGTCCACGAGCTTTTCCTATTCGTGTCCCGAATTAATGCATATCTAATGTGATTAATGACCGTTTAACACGAGCTGCTAACGTGGCTAAATGGATCTGGCTGGGGCCTTGTGGGTGGCGTCTAACAGCCATAAAAAAGCAAAGAGCACAATAGAAAAGTGAGCGAAACAAAATAAGTAAGAGACAGTAAGACCAAGAGAGTGAGAGAGAGAACAAAGAAAAGAGAGGGGAAGATGGTGTCATATCTTGGTTTTTATGGCCAGCTTGGCTACATTAAGTTCCACTTTAGAGAGTGGCAAACAAATTATTATGTATAATTCAGTTTGAACTGTGTGCCGGAACCTGCATTAAGATAAAGCTAATTAACACCTCAGCCCTAGGGTCTTCGACAAGCACCGACTATAGGGACTATGTATTACGACCCTAAAAGGTGCGTCTATAACTTTAAAACTAAGATGTTTTTCCACAATGCGTCTATCATTTTCTTTGTCTGACTACATGCGATAAGCGAATGCGAATGGAGTTGGTACAGCAACTGGAAATGAAATAAGGGAATGGGATTGGAATTGGGATTCGGAATGGGATTGGGAACCTTGTCGTCGTCGTTGCATGTCATCGACTATGGAAATGAGGAGCTGATAATGTGCGAGAAAAATGCACTGGGAATCAATTTAATGGCCGCGTAAATGTGGAAAATTATCAAAGGGACACGAACTTAATTGCGGCCATTATCGGGTTTTATGGCATATAAATTGGAAATGAATTATGCAAACGGCCACATTTGTTCGTAACCAGCGATCTTCAATCCAAAGATCTTCATTAGTGTCTCAAGGTCAACAAAAAAGGGCTCGATCCGTTGCTCCCCACATTGTTAAGTGTAAGGTTAGCTTGAAAGAAATAGGGATCGATCGATAAGATTTATGCAAGTCACGAAAAGAGTGAAAGAGAGAGAGAGAGAGAGAGAGACAGAGAGAGAAAGAGATATCAATACTTCGATTCTTGATCATTGCTAAGAGATCCGTTAAGTTGACTGCACGGTAGTCGTCTCTTTAATTAAATTGTGTATGTTTTGTGTCCCGGTTAGCGACAACTTCATTCGCGGCGGTTTCCTTTATCAGCTGCACGAGATCAGCAATGATGAGCTCCTGGTGCTGGTGCTGGTACTGGTACTGGTACTACTGAAACAGGGTTCCTCCATATGGCATTGGGACACATACACATACGCTTTATGGTTCGGACTGACCAAATGAGCAAATGGCGGAAAATTAAGTTCGCTGTGGCAGCAACAACATCAGCAACATCAGAGACAACTGCAACATTCAGACCCAGATCGAGACAGAGAGAAAGACAGAGTGAGAGAGAGAAAGAGAGAGATTGCAATCGCTGGCAGCTCAGCAACATCCCTTTGCTCCTCCTGCTGCTGCTGCTGGACACCAACAGTTGCAGCTGCCGCTTCAGCTGCAACATGGACACGACACGGTCCCCTTTGCCACATGTGTGTCCCACTTTCTGTCCCAACTACTTGGCTACTATTTTGTGGTGACACTTGGACGTCGACATGTTCATTTGTGTTCTCAACTTGGGGAAGAAGCATTAATGGAAGCAGTGAGCAGTAAGAGCTCGTCGAAGTTTTCCTATTTTCATAACAATGCAAATTTTGTAAATATGTTTTGTTTGCTTCCCTTGCTCCACTGCTTTTCTGATCGCAATTAATCACACTTCTAATATACTCGATATCAAAAATAATGAAAATTATACAAATAACTGGACAATTAATACATACTACTAACAACTATTTACATTTCATGTTTGCCACAATTGAAATTATTTAGTAATGCACATTTTTCAGGTAAAAAACCTTCTCGATTCTTATTCAGTTTATCAATTATTTTGTTTATTTTTTTCTATTAACTCCATTAAAATTTTTTAACACAAAATAAATAGTAGAGCCGTTATTATACATACTTATATTCAAATTAATATTAATTCAACGTAATTTTCTTTTATTTATTTTTTCAACTTTCAAATCTTTTAACATTTTTTGTTTAAGGAATTACTAAGAATATGGCAGATTTTTAAATTGAATTGTTTTGTTAAGTGTTTTTTGATATGTTCTAAATAAGCTAAATTATTAATTTGCCACAAAAATTATTCCGTCTAAAGATCCAATTTACATGAATTTATTCCCAAATGACATTTTTGGAATGCTTAAAAGTCTTTAAACACAATAATATGATTAATATACTGTTTTATGTGTGTATTTGTATGATGATTTTCATATCAATCTAAAATTTGAACAGATTTTGTGCTATACTATTTTGAAATTTGTATAATCCTTTAATTTGAGTGTGGATGTTAAGGAAGTGGCTTATTAGTCGGCTCTCAGCTACTCAGTTGTGTGTTGACATTGACGAGATACAATGATACAAATTCTGAGAATAAGAATCTGAGAATCTAGAATCTTGAAAGTCAAAAGCAGTAGCAATCACAAGTCTCAGTAGACCTTAATTAGGGCACTGCCCGAAATGCCACCTTAGACCGACTTATTGACAATTCGTGTAGAAAGTAAGTATAAGAATAAATGTAAAGGAGATGAAGAATTTGAGAGCAATACAAATGTCAGATCTTATGCGAACCCATTTCAAGTGCATGGACCATAAGATGCTGCACACGATCATCGATCATTTTCCGATTGAGCTGGCCGAGCTCTGATAATCTCCAGGTCTGCCAGCACGCATTGCATTTCTGTGTGCAGTCGAGTTTGTCATTTGATATGATGGCAACGTTGACAGCAGCACCGAAGATGAAGACGACGGTTGGACGATTGGATGGTTGGATGGTTGGATGGTTGGATGGCGCTTTAACAGGCCAACTGATGACATCTGACCTCCTACTCCATGTTGTCGGCAACCGTTGTTGTTGTTGTTGTTGATGTTGCTGTTGTTGCATGTGGCATGTGCAAAGGTCAGCTGGTTGCAAGCTGCCAGATTCCAGGCAAACGACGAGTCAGACAGACAGTCAAACAGTCAGAGAGGGCATTGGCATTAGCATTTACCTGTGTGTCTCTCTTCTGCATGTTATATTTGTATCTGTATCTGTATCTGTGTATGTGTGTGTGTGTTTGTATCTGTATCTGTGCGTGTGTCCAAGTGGCGCCTGCATCCCGTCGCGCGTTGTCTGCATATGCGGAATATGCGTGAGCGTCGAAGGGGCACGAGAAATGAAAACAAGCCAGCGAATCAAGCTTGGATCGTTGGACAACCGATTGCCATAGCCATAGCCAAAGTTAAAGTTAAAGTTAAAGTTAAAGTCAAAGCCAAAAGCCCTGGCCACTCTCTCCACAGTCTCGAATCTCCAGTCGCCAGTCACCAGCAACCAGTCACTGGTCCCAACTGTCCAGACGGCAGCATAACATTCAAATCAGTACCAAGTTTCAGCTGAGAACTGCAATAAAAACTAGGGTTGTAAATAATTCGAAATTAATCGAAGATCTGGAATGTTTGATTCTTCGATTAATCAGGGTAGAAATATCGATTAATCGTTATTTGTAAGGACGTCATACGACGTAAAATATTACTTACCAATAAATAAAACCATTAAAATAATTCTTTTGCAAATTGAATAAAAAACGTAGGTCTAAGAAAAAATGAAAGTTCAATTATAATACTACAACTTAAATTACGTTATTTTAAATGCTTCCCAGAATCAAGAAATAAAATTACAATAATCTAAAATTTACAAAAATTCCATTTAAAATTGTATATTTTGTAAAACTTAAATTTAACTTGTGCTTGCTTTAATATAAAAATTAAATTGTGTAATATTTGTGGAATATAATATGGTCAGAATTGTTTTACGATATTTAATAAAATATAAATGTATATTTAATACTGCAATACATCGATTGACTGCAACTAAAACAATGATTCGATTAATTGAATTGAATATTTACAACCCTAATGGTAACTATAGCAAAAGTCTGTTTCATTTGGAGCCCAGACTGTGACTCCGACTTCGACTCCGACTTCGACTAAGATCCACCGCAGTTGCCCCCCACCTGTGATGCACACACATAAAATTCAGCGACATGCGGTTAAATATGCTTAAGTTTTTCCGCGGACAACTTGAAATTAAGTATATGCCACAGAGAGCACTTGAGCAGACACTCCAAATCGTTTGCAAGCTGATGCCTGTCGCTGTTGCACCTTCTGCTCCTGTTGCACCTCTTTCTCCTCTTGTATCCCCTTGCTCCACCCACCAGTAATGAGTCTCTGCGCCAGGCCCCAATCCCAAGTCCCATGCAGTTACCTTAATTTATATATTGTTTGGTCTGTGGAAATATCAACGCATTCGTGTAAACGCAGCTCCTTATCCATTTATTATGGCCATTAGGCTTTGTACCTTCTTCAGTACCCCCTAAACTCTACCAGTTGCTGTTGCTCCAACTAACCAATCCCAAGTTTAACCAGTCTTAATCTCAGTAGTGGCTCTGATTGCTCCTGCTCCAGTTTACATAGCGACATTTGATTAATTCTCATTCCTGACATGGTAGGAATTTGGCTTGTCATCGAAGTGTAATCAGTACTCTGGTTAACTCAGATTAGGTTAAGTTGGGTTACCACATCTGTCAGGACTATCATTTATCCTATCCAAATGAAGACACATAATGGTAATGAAATGCTGGCGGGTATTAAATACAAAATTGGAGTTCTTCTGGCAACTGAATACAAAAACTTTATACACATAATTATAATGATTTTAAGATGGTAATTGTTAATGCTGAATAGTTAAAAATAAAATTTAAAAACATTTAAGAGAACTCATTGAAACCCTTGTCTACTTTCTATAAACTTAAATAAATAAAAATGTTAATTTTGTTATTGTATTTTTATAATATATTTAAGATAATATAAAGATCGTTTTGTATATTGCTTTATTAAATAAGTGTAAACTCAGAGTAGTCAACAAAAAAAATTATTAAAATAAAGCTTTAAAAACAAATTAAAACTAAATTTGTATTAGTCAAAGTATAATTATAAATAAGACAGCCAGTACTTTTTAATTAAGTTAATAGTTGTAATTAAATACTATAAGCTAACTGTATATAAAAAAATATATAAGACATTAGTCTTCTCCGGTAACTACAGAATTATTCTGATTATAAATATTATTCTTGTATAATCTACATTCTTAAATACTCTACAGAGAAAATTTTTGTAAATAATAGATTTTAAATTACATATATTGGTTCGTTAGAAAATGTACAATCAGCTTTTTAAATATAATAGTTTACCTTACGACTATAAACACGTTTTAAGGTGATGCCAAAATATGTTGGTTTTCAAACTCATGACAAACTCGATGAGAAGCTGCAGAATAAAATCATTTCGTTTATTCCCTTTGATCAACTGGTCAACAGGTTCCCTGTCTGTCTGTCTGTCTGTTTTATCGTGTCCGTATTTAAATTATGGCAGTGAAATCGTTGAGAGTCTCTAGAGAATTGCGATGTTTGCTTCATTTGTTCCTCTTATATTAATGCATAATGGTGCATTTGGTCGCCAAGGATCGTGGATATCCGAGTACAAGTATGTAAATGGCAGATCCCAACATGGCATGGATGAGCCATTAGCCATTAGTCGCTTGTTAATCTCTGTTGATGGGGAAGAGAAAGAGAGACATTCTCGGAGGTAACTAAGTATGTGAAACTGGGCGCCTCGATAAGCGAAAAGGCGCCCATAAACATGAATTTGCTATTATTGCCCCAAATGGAGATAGAAGAGAAGTAAAGAGAAGTGAAGTGAAGAGAGACAGTGACAGAGACAGAGACAGAGACAGAGACAGAGAAGGAGAAGCACTTTGTGTTTGTTATCCGTGCTGATTAAATGGCCAAAAGTATTTGGTTATTCAATTAAGGATCAATCGAATATCCATCAATGTCGCCATCAGAAAAAAAACGGAATGCTCGAGACTTTATTTGTAATCTCTTGCCCGATCTCAGAATTCCCACTGTAAACTTGGCGAATTTATGGCCATAAAAACATGTCACAATCTCCAACTGCACTGCCTCCGCTCGTATTCTAAAAGTGTTTATTTTGATGGCCACCACAGTCGGGCGCTAATTAGGATGTGTTGCAGGTTCCACTCCACTCCACACTGTGCCACAGTGCCACAGTGCCACAAGTTGCAGAGGCAGACTCTAAGATCCAAGATCAGGTCCATGTTCAAGTCTGAGTGGGACTTCTCGTATCATTAAAATCAAAATCAAAATCATGCAAACGTTTAACAACGCTACAAAAAATGTCGCATCGACGATCAGCGAATAAGGCAGGAGCATGGAGGGAGGAAGAGAGAGGGAAAGGTAGGGGAATGAGGTGCACTGGCTCATAAAAACGCGCCGTTACAAGCAGTTGGCACTTGGCAGTTGGCAGTTGGCTCGTAAACTTCATTAAATGATGGCCAAGATTTTCACTGGAAAGTTAGCATTTGTTTTGGCTGCTTACTTTTCCTCCTCCTCCATCCTTTTCCGTCTTCATCTTTATTCCAGAAATGGCTCACAATTTGTAATTGAATGCATGTAAATTGATTTCATCTGCCAACAGCCATAATATCAAACACTTTATTGCTCAACCAAGCGCCCAAATGCCACCTGAAACTATATAAATTTAACGCGCTGACAAGACGCACATCCCACAGTCAGAGAGGGTAAGAGAGAGAGACAGAAAGGGAGAAAAAGAGAAAAGAATAACTCGTAAGTGATGCGTATGTGCTAAATATTATCAGCAAGTACACTTTAGGCCATTAGCAGGCCATTTAAAAGACGGCTCCGGACATTGCGACGACTCGCAATGAGATAATTTTGTGAGAGCTGAACGCGTTGCTATCTTGAATTATGTCAGTTTTGTAATTTTATGCGAATCTTGTTAATTGTGCATAAGGTTTTCTGCATGCCACTCCGATGCAATCGTCTGTCTCCTCTTTCCCCTTTTTGGCCCAGACTGTCTCTTCCCTTTGTCACGCTCACAACACGCACGCAACAGGCACGCAAACGAAAGACTTAGGCAACGAACTCAGCTCGCGACCGACAGCTGCATTACGACCATGAAATGACAACAAAAACTGTCAACAAAAAAAAAATGAAGAAAGAGAGGGAGAGTGAGAGAACAAGTTGAAATCCCAATCAAAATATTCAGCAAAAGTTTAACAAATTAATTGAAATCGATATTCAAACACATTTATTAGCAAAAACGGAATTTCATGAAATATCAAATATATATTAATAAGGAAAAAACACAATACAAGCTTCCTAGTTCAAATCATCATAAAGCATAGAGATGATAAAGTGGTTTACTAAATATTTATAGTTTCGGCGACAAAAATCGCATTTATTTAATTGGTTTTTTATAAACATTATATAAATAAAATTGCACGAAACACTTATTGTTGTTATTTTTAAAATCAGATTTGAAACTGAATTTAAATTGAGATAATTGAGTTTTTACATTATTTATACATGCTTTATCGTGATTGGCAACAGTCCAAAACAAATCATCTTAATGAAGCCAATACAGAAATTTGAGTTATAAAGGAAAATAACTTTTGATAATCGATTTAATGAATAAAATCGACTTGTGGAAGTTTAAGTAAAGTTATGACCGTATCATTCATTTATTTATTAATTTGAATTTAAAAATAAAATAAGAAAATAAAATTCATGTGGACAACAAATTTAAATTACATATATTAAATTAAAAGGATTTGTTAAATAAAAACTTAATTTTTAAAAAAAATATGAATAGTCATTCTCACTTACTTTTCACTTTTCGAATCAATTTGAAATGCCTTAGAGCTTGAAAAGTCAAAAATTCAATTTACAACACTGCATTCGAATCTTTTTTTTTTCATTTTATACTTGCTATACTTTTATTGTTTTTTCTTTGTTGCTTCTTTGTGGCGGAGTCTTCAAAATCGCATAAATTGCGGTTATTAACGCGCGCTTAGGCCACAACTCATGTCAGAATGTATCAATGGATCCCATATGGAGAATATTTATATTTCAGTGTAGCTTTCGACGCTGAGCGCCAGGCAAAAAAAAAAAAAACCAATAAAGACTCCACCGGGCTTCGGGCACCGTTCTGAACTGCACTGCTTGGGATAAATTATTTCGGGACAAGCAAAATATCACTTCGATTAATTCAAACAAAGGCGAACGCCAAAGCAGCACCGCCTCAACTCCAACTCCAACTTCAACTCCAACTCAGACTCCAAGTCGAAGACTTAAAACTTGGTTAGCCGCACCCAATGCAAATAGAGTTGGCATATCGACAACCAGGTGAATTGAAAATCGAAGTCATGCAAAGGATTTACAAAACGCAGTCGTCCTCTTGTTTATTTGGAATTGAGCTTAATTTGGACATGATAAGTTGCTCGGGTGGCTTTACCAGTTATAGTCGGCTACCTTTCAAGTCTCTTCGATCATTGCAATCGAATTGATGTTTTACTTGCAAATCCTGGTGCATTACCCGAGGGAGGACACTACAGACAAACCTGAGTACTTTGTATTGAGTATTGAATTCTTTATTGTATTCAAATTTGAAGTTGGAACCCCAGGCAATAGATGCATAAATAGATAGATTTTTTAAAATATATGAGTACTAAGAATTGAAAGTTTTTCTGCCTTAACTATCATCATTAAGTGATTTCTTTTGGATTTGTTGAGTGGACAAATCTGATAGAATTTATAGTTTGAATTACATGTCATTGTAAGTTGGTTTGAATTAGGTTCAAAGCAAGGCTAAAATAAAATCAATTTAATTGTATTAATAAATTATTTCAATTGTAAAAATAAATTAAAAAATAAAGCTTTGCATCGTAGCTAATTATCCTTCTACATCAACTTGTCTAGCATTGTATAAATTTAAAAGATTTAATAAGGTTCACAATAAGGCAATAACAAAATTCAAATTTTATAGTATTATGAAACTAGCTAATCTTAGACTTAATAGACTGATATTAAGAATCAAGTACAATTATTTAAAGATAAGACACTCTATATAGACAATAACTTATCAAGTATTCATGAGAGAAAAGTATAGAACAGACACACAAAATATACTAAAATAAATATATTTAATTAGATATTGAAATACAGATCCAAAGAAACTAATACTACAATCCGACTGGAGTTTATTATAATAATTTAGATAAAGTTAGGAGCTGTTTACTTTGTATATCGTCTACTATATCATCATAAACGATCTACAGTTGGCCCAGTGAGTTCTTGGAGCGCCTCTTCACAGCAAAAGTGTCTTAAATTGCATACCCGAAACACATGAAAAACAAGCAATTTAGAGCAATTTCGATTAAAATCAATATTTACAAGTCACGAGCGCCATGGAGCGTCATATGCCTGGGTGGTTAAGGTCCTAGATGGATAAGGGGAAGTTGAAGAAGGAAATCGGGGAATTGGGGATTGGGGGACAAGCCAGGCGGCTGTATTGCGCCCCAAAATTACGAATTTAAACATGAAATGTTATAAATAATGTGACGATGACAGAGACGGAGACAACACACACCACAGACCAAGTCAAATGGCCAATGATTGATTGAAAGATACCCTACAAACAGTTTACAGCTTTCTTTTTCTGTCGTATAATGATAATCGATGACATCTCAAGTATTTTCATTAAGTAACTTTGTTATACATTTAAATTAATTATGGACTGATGGCTCATCTAAGATACAATACTATATAATTAGCATAAATAAATAAATAAAATCAAAACAAATAAAATGTTCATATAAATTATGGAATAAAATAGCATTTAATATGTAAATAGTAAATTATTTTATTATTTTATAAATATTATAAAGAATAAGCTCTTGTTAATGACCAGTTAATTAATTTAAACCAATTCTTGTTGCGCTTGGAAATATTAAGAAACAAAAATAGAAGTTATCTTTGTTATGCCCTACTAGTTATTTAAAGGGTATTAAAAAGGCAAGCGTGAGTGTCTACCAAAGTAAGCAGTCTGAAAGAGAAGAGAGAAAAAGAACCTATGTCCAAGACTTGTGAGTCTTTCGTGCTGCGATCTGAAATAAACAAGGCAGTTGCCCCCAAGGCGCGTTGTTGGTAGGAAGAAGGGATACTGAATAGGGGATAGGGGAAAGAAAAGGGAAAAGGAACAGAGGAAAGGTAAAGAGGAAAGGGAACTGGAAGAAGCTGCATTTTGTCGATTCGATGGAGTCGGTGTCAGTCGTTGGCTTGTCCTAAAGAGCTGTTGATGTGTCCAGTCCCTGGCTGGACTTAAGGCTGGTTAGCTTGTTTGGTATTGTTGCTGTTGCTTGGCTCGTTCGTTGGTGTCTGGTGTTGTTGGTTTGCTTTGGTAATCACCTTTTGTTATAAACACTGTAATTAGGGCTTCATTAAAAGGGTGGTCCCCGCTTGTCTTCGCCTGGCAGCCAAGAACGTTGATTGAAAACGTCCCGTTCCGTCCGCGTATTCGTCCGATAATGTCCGTCCGGTACCGATCCGGTCCGGCTCCGTTCAGTTCAGCTCAGTTCAGTTCGGTCCGGTAGGGCTTTACCTGCTCAGCACTGAACGGTCGGTCGGTGTATGTAGCGCCGATCAACAAGCCAGCCACGCCCACAGCGCACGCCTCATAAATAATAAGTGAAATGTGTGCGTGCGGGCTAACAATCTGAGCCTCAACCCGCATCAAGTCACAGTGGTACCAAAACGTCAATCTTCAGCTACCGTTCTAGCAGTAAAGAGGTCGCTTCAATACACAGTTTAATTTTTTTAAACTGATTAAAATGATTTTTACTCACAAATTGAATATTCATAGATTTCTTTCAAGTATCTGTCACGGTTACAGTGGTACCAAAGCGACAAACTTCAGCTATCGTTCTATGTAGTAGAAGAAGAGCTGGTTTCTGTACAAAATTGCATTTAATTGTTTTTCTTAACTGATTGAAATTGTTTTCCACTCACAATTTAAATAATGATGAGCTTTGTTCAATTAAATGTTATTTGCTTTGAACACACTGTGCACTATTTGGACCACAGAGCAAAACAAATAGCAAGATCAACATAATTATAGTATGCACAAAGTGTTTTTTAAGAAAGGGCGGACAGTTGCAGCGCAGTTTATTCACCTGCCGTCCCACTGAAACCACTTGAACCACCTGAACCACTTGAACCACTCGGCCCCACACGAACCCACCACAACGTAAAAATTTCACGCCTTGCAGCTATTTGCAAATATCTAAAAGGGCAACAAAAATATACACAAAAAGAAGTACTTAAAGACCTAAATAAGAACTTTGACTTTTTGTCAGACTCGAAGTCGTATTTGCTTTGATAAACGCCAAGCACTTTATCATTTGAGGCGCAATAATTAAAATGCCATCAGGTTCATTTGTGACGTCACACACTAGATGTTTAAACAGCAGCTGAGTCATCTACCTGCATAAAAAATTGATCGCTTGATCGAGATGCGATAAGGTCACCAAATGGAAAACTGTCACCGAATCAGCATATGATTTATAGTGCGGCAACAACCTGTCTACAGTCTTTGGAAGATGCTCTTCAAGCTGGGCCTAAGATGCAACTGATAGCAGTTGAGAGTAAAGAGGGTAGAAGGTAAAGTCTAGAGGATAGAGGATAGAAGATAAAGTCTGCAGGATAGAAGGTTTCTTTTTAGCTTGTGTCCTTAGTATCTGTTTGGAAGTAAATTTGACTTTATGTTATAAACAGATCAGAGAATTGAGAAGAGAATCTAGAGTGAGTTGAATCTGTGGAATATTTTATTTTTTAGACATGTAAAATAGAGTAGAGCATAGAGCAAGTTGTATCTTCTGCGGTATTTTGGTAGCTTTTCCTATAATATTTGTAGATATAAATAGAGCTTATTAAATATAGCAAGGTTATAGCTAAAACTGATAACCTAACTTAGGATAAATAAAGCTTGGTTGATATTTTGTTATGAAAGTTACAGTTTAAACGGGTATTCTCTTTTAATACGCTTAAAAATCGTATGTAATTAAAATGAGAGTACTGAATATTATTTAAAGAAGTATTTTTAATTTTGGTCCACGTTTTCTTAAGCACGATCTTGTATACTTTAATGGAAGGTTCAATTATCGTATAGTTAATACTAAACGGAAAAATAAATTAAACATTTATATAAGTAAAAATAAATCAGAGGGGCTAATTAGATTGAAAAAGAACTATATTTGTGAATCTCTAATGCTTTTTTTTTAAATCATTGGCACTCTCTTTATCGTTGAGGATGTAACTTGTTGCCTCAATAATTAATAAACACCGTTAAAAACAATTTTTAACACTGCCAGGATTTAAGATATGAAACTTAGTGATCTATAATTTAAATTTGAACATTACTTACTTTCAGATCACATATTATTCGAAAGAGGGTATTTGTTATTCGGTGTAAGTTTGATTTAAAATTCATTTTTGCCTTTTGTCAGCGCATTTGTTGTGCTCATTATGAATGTAGTTGTTATTGTTGCCTTTGTTGTTGCTTTCTTTTTGTTTGGCTGGAAACTCAGCGGGAAACTTGGCTGATGACCCACCGTTAACCATTGATAAGCGTTGCGACAACGGCTGGCGCCTGATCCAATGATGATAATGATCTTAGTGATCATCATCTTTGAATTGGAGTTGAAATTGGAATTGAAGTTGGTATTGGTATTGGAATTGGAATTGGAATTCGAATTGGGCTGACCGAACAATGTGTCATTTTAATGTTTGTTCAAAGATGATTTTTATTATGCTCAATGGGCATAACCGTAGGCGGTTGCCTCAATTCTGTGGTTTGCCCCTTGCCACTTGCCACAGCCACTTGCCACTTGCCCCTTGCCGAGTCGTAAACATTTATTGGTTACGGCTCATTTGGAAACGCACAAACAAATAAACAAACTGACTGAGAAGCACCTGCTTAAAGTCAGTGTATCTATAGATCTGTCGATCGAAAGATCTTTCGATTGCTGGATCGTGGATAGTTGACCGTCTGATCGTCTGATCGACAAATCGCCTGGCATCCTTTCACTTTTAATGAACTTAATGAACAGTCGCATAAATCATCGTTTGAAAACCCACAAATGTCGTATGGTTGTCATGCTCATTAATAGACACTAGGGGACACCATCCAGAGCCCTTTGGGTACCCCTACCCAAGAGTACCTACTATATACTTAAGAGCCGGTAGCGTTAGGGACCAGTTCACGCTTCTCGCCAACGACAACATTGTGAATCGAATGCTATTAATCTATTGTCACGAAGCATCGGGAAATTAACTTGCCACATCATTTCTTAGATACTTGGTAATGTTCTTTTCTTCATTGTCATTTCTTTTATTTCATTAGTTGAAGACTGCTCCCGTTGTGAGTAGTTCCTCAGCAGGTGCCATCATGCAAAATACCAACTTACCAGCTTACGAGTGCTTCTCAAAGACAAAGACTCTTATACCAAGTACCTTTAAATGATTATATAACGTGCTCGTCCTTTTCGAAATTTACACTATGGTTTAATTAAGCGTTTCTATACTGTTTTCGGAATAATTCAAAATATTTGTTGACTTCAATCAAAAATTAAAAAAAAGAAAAAAAATCCAACAAAAAAAACGCAAGCAAGCTGGTTTTAGGTGACACAAAAACCAAATCTCAATTCTCGAAACAATTGTTTAAACTTTAAAGATCTATAACGAACTCTGAGTTTATTGAATAAAATTTAATTATTATTTGTAAATTATTAAAAAGATACTTATAATGTAAATTTTGTAATAAAATTATTCATTTTTTAAAATATGCCACTAATTTGTAATTTTTCTGAAATTTAAATTCGTCCTATAAATGAAATCTCTCAGTTTTCTGTTTCACCTACAGTTTAGTTTAAGAGGTTTGAAAACCAGCTGTGAATCCAAATCTCTGAGATTTCTGTGGCACTCCCGATTGTTTTTCGATGAAAATTGAATTTCAAATTTTACTCACTATTTTAAATTGTTATTATACAAATCAATAATAAAACTTACTATGTAATTAAATTATTATAATAAAAGTTTTAGTTAAAAATGTAACTATTTTGAAGAATATTGTAAACTTTCAACCAACCAACAGCAAAACTTAAGAGAACTCAAAAAGATCTTCGGGAATGGAAAACAGAACGGTATCTTGAGTATCGTGTTCTATTGTTGGACTTCTGTAGAGGCATTATTTCATTTATTAGAACAGCTGTGGCAATAACAACAGCAACGCCCCTCTAAACCTAGACAAAGGACCAGCAGAGGGAGTGAGAGACATAAGGAGAGAATAAGTGAAGGAGAGAGAAGGATACAGGCGGCACAAAGGCTGACAATGGGCCATTGTGGCAGCATCAAAAAGTGGCAAATGCGAGTTGCTCTGCAATTGTTTGAGGCATGTCGCTTATCGGGCTTGTTAATCAGTTTACATCAGGCTCACTGACTTTCCTCAATACCCTAAGAGAACCGCTTTCCCTGCCGCTGCCCTTTTCCGCTTTTCCTGCACAACCGTCTGTTGTACATAGTATCTTATCGCGATTTGCGATTGCGATTGCGATTACGATTGCCTGCCCTATGTCCTCTGTCCTCTGCCAAAGGCCGAACTTGAACTTTGGTTTTGAGTTACCATCAAAATGATGTTCAGATTTGACACGTGATTAGGAAACATCAAAATTCGAGCAACTCGAGAATTTCATAGTTGTTGCCGTACAAGATTTTATGTTTATCTATCAATTTGTTCAGCTCTGACCGCAGTTATGTGACTTTGCTGTAGTCATTAGTTAAGCACCCTATAGAGAAGACATTATTTAAGATCAAAACTCACAAGTTTCAATATATAAGTTAAAAGTGAAGAAAATTGAATTTAGTTGAAGTCGGTTTTCATGTCAAAGAGGGGACTTATTAGAATTAAGAGGATCAAATCGTGGTGAAAAATATATTCCGCTTGAAAATCGGTTCAGTATTTTCAAAGTGATGGTGGTCTGAACTCTTTGAACAGGAAGGAACTCTTTCTTGTAAGGAGTAATAAATTAACACTTAAATTTCAAATTGCTATAAAAATCATAATAAAACAATGTTATCTTCTAAGCATAGTTATTAGCTTAATTTAGTTAGCTTTAGCTGGAATAATTATTTGGTATTGCAGCAGTTGGAGACCTTTTGGCACCGGGAATGGATTGGTTATGTCCCATATATGGTTTTATACACACAATGGGCCAAGTTGAGTTGTATCGGGGCGTAAAGCGACATGTTCTTGTTCCACTTAACGATACGCCTCACATACCATACACACAGATACACAGGTACACACACGCACACGCGCACACACAGATACACTTTGCTGGTACTACTGGTACTCCTGATATTGCTACTGGTTCCTTTTTACTTTTAACCGTGCATTTTAAGCACAACCCATTGCATTGTTATTGTGGTTCCTGCTGTTGTTTGTGTGTTGTTGTTTTTACTGTTGTTGTTGTTGTTGTTGTTGTTGTTGTTGTTTCGTGTCGTGTTTATTTGCCGTAATATTTGTTGTGTGTGTGTGTTGTGAATGAATGTACGAGGCGAATTTGTTTGTTTTATGGCCGCATAAAATTTAATGCTGCATAAAGTTATCGCCTAACGAGCTCAATGGGCGCAACGACAACAACTACATACATATAGTATTCTGATCAGACACCCTGTGTATACATATACGACTGGTACACCCTATAATACTCCCATGTCCACAGTCCATCCAGAGTCTTTCTTCCTCGACAAACGACAAACGTCTTGCGAGCAATTTTAATTTGCGATGCATTCTCACTGCTTTGCAGCTATTTTCAGGCAAGTTTTTAGCCTTTTTTGCGCCTCTTACTTTTTTTTTGAAATCTTTTTTTGCCTGACAATTGGCGTGTTGTAATTTGAGCGTAATTCACGTAAACAGCAAATTCCAGAGACACAGCCGAGACGAGATGTTGTTCATGCCGCAGTGTGGCACAGTGGCGTCGTTTGAAGGGAGAAGCATCCAATGTTGCTTCTTTTAGTTGTTGCAATCCTAAAATAAATATAACTCTTCATTTAAATCTTAAAACACGTAGGAAAGTTAATATTATCTCTATATTTTAATTAAATTTCAAAAATTAAACGCATAAAAGGTTATCTAGATGAAAGAAACAGGCCCAGTTAATATTGAATGTGGTATCCTGGAAGCAGGTTAAACTTCTACTATCAATTTTTATTATACACATAAAAAATTACTTAAGTCTGCAATTTGTATTTGAAAAACTATAATGGTTACAGTCCCTGCAAAAAACCTAATATAATAAAGAGAAAAGATTGAAGTACTTGTCAAATATTTGATGAAATTACAAATTAAGCATCCCCTTCTAATTCTGATCTATCATCATGTAACTATTCTTGCATTTCAGCTGAAGCATAATCACTCTATACACAACTCCCCTTATACCATATGTAATTATTTTTAAGGTAACGCCTCTGGGCAATCGCTGTGTTGGGCAGTCAATTTACTTGACACCTCACGTTCATCAATGAACAACAACAGAAGGTAGCCTCCTGATTGTCACTTGCATCTCTCACTCATTCACTCATTCACTCACTCAGTCAGTCAGTCAGTCAGTTAGTCAGTTAGTCAGTCGGTCAGTCCGTCATTTGGTCCAGACGCTAGGGACAACATATCAATCTGTTGCTGTCAATGTGTGCGTAATTATTCCAGCAATTTGTTGCTGTGCCAATTGCAACTGCATTCCAACAACCAACATCATCTCTCCCACTCTAAATCTACCTTTCTCTATCGCTCTTCTTTCATGGGACAACATCTCTTCATACTCTGCAGCACTTATCAGCTAATTTTCAATATGATCACATTGTTTCCATTTTCACTGTTGTCGGCGATTTCAACAAAATCGCGCGATTTCTTTTAAAGAAGAGTATTTTCATATCTCTCTCATTAAATCTCTAACTCTCTCTCTCTCTCTCTATTTCTACCTCTTCACACTCTCTCTTTCTTTTTTACATTTTTTTAAATTATCATTTCTTTTCTTATAGCTTATTTCTTATTATTATTTGTGAATTTGAAACTGAGAACACAACAATCCTTTTTTATCTAGTTCATATTCCTTAACTTTTTCTCTTTCTCCCTCCCTCTCTCTCTCTCTTTCTTTTCCTATGATTAGCTTTTAAAATCTCTTAGCTGCAAAAACTTTCCTTTTTGCTCTACACTCTCCCTTTCTTTATCACTCTTCTTTCTTCAATTTTCTAATTCTTATTGCTTTTAAAAAGGCAATCTTAACGAAATGCGTTTTTAATCCTAGCAATCCTAAAGCTGCGATTACATAAATGGGAACTTGCCTTAAAAAACATATCTCTTCCCCATTGGCTTCTCCCTCTCTTGATATCTCTCTCTTTTGGTTGACAAAGTGTGTTGTCAAGTGGCAATTGTGGAACCGCTTTAAGGAACACTCCAAGTATTTCAATCCCTTCATTTTTGTTTTTTTTTTGCTCGTTTCTTGTTGTGAAATGTGCGAAATTTATTGCCAGCAATTTGGTTGCATGTCATTGCAGGGCCGGGACTTGGCAATATTACGACGTAGCAATAATTAAAAGCGGAAACGCGCTGATAAATGGAACGCGTGCGATCGTTGCGACATGCAGCATGTGGCATGCAACGAGCCAAGGAGGTGGGGGTGGTATTATGGGGTCTACTTTTGGGGCGTATATCATTAGCGACTAATGCAACTAATCCATCAATTGTTTCACTCCCGATCTTTCAGAATCAACTTGAAGTTGATCTTTTTGTAGAGCGAGAGAGAGGGAGAGAGAGAGAGAGAGAGAGAGAGTTTAAGTGGTGCAGTGGCTAATTGATGATGTGAACGTCATATATCAAAATAGCACCTGGTCGATCAAAAATACAGGTAGCCAGGCTGGTCAGTTGGTCAGGTAGCACAAAGCCGATTCATATTGGGTCACTAAGACTTGACTTAGCTTGTGGCAAGACACAGAGGGGCACGCGCTATAGTCATTTATCATGCAACGACTTCAACTCGATCTTCAACTCAACTCAACTCAACTCCGATTCCCACTCTGATCCCCAACTGAGCCTACCTTTTATATGGTTATTATGGGCGCCTCTTATATTGACATTTTGGCAACGCCCTCTCTCATTAGCCAACAACAGCCCCGACTAAGGTTAGCGACTACAACCTAACCCATTAAAAACCCAAAACTCTTATGATTTATGCAGATTTCCCCCTATCCCTCTCCCTCTCTCGCACTTTCTCTTCCTATCCTTATCTGGTGTTAAATGTTTATACGATCCATAGAGATTAACCTGAGAGAGAGACAAAAAGAGGGAACTGTCCTCAGTTCCCACACAATCGAATATATTTGTTTTTAGTTGCGATTTTATGACCCTGGCGCCATGTATTCCATTTAATGGGACTAGAGGAAGATGGGGACTGGAGGGGTCCCTGTTGTTAGCCATAAAGATTTAATTATGGCCCATAAAGATGCAGGACATATTCTAAAGCTTAAATGTCCAAAATAAAGTCATAAAATGCATATAACAAAACGAAATGAAGTCGTTTCAAAACCATTCAAAGATCATTAAAAAAAAATGAAACTGGCGACAATCCGAAGATTACTTTATGCTCCTCTGAGACAATAGAAAGCTTTGAGCTGATGTTAGGATCGGTTTAGATCAATATGAAATTTGTTGATGCCCATCTATCGATAGAAATTGAAGCGTGAAAGTAAAATCTTCAAAGAGAATACAGCAAAAAAAAAGGGTTAGACCTTAAACAGATCCTTGGGTTCTTAGCCGTTTCCTATGAAAGCAGCGAAGACGACCCAAAAAAAAAAAGCCAAATCCCAACTGAATGTTGAAGTCTTGTTATCATTTTAATCCGCAGGCAACTCATCGAAGCCAACGCAGTTTGTTTTTTTTATTCCTCTGAATGAAATTCAAAACCAAAATGCAGCAGCCTCCAGACACACTCCGTAAGCAGCTTCAGGACCCCAATCCCAATGTTGAACATACCCTGTAATCGTTAAATACACAAAACGGGTACAATATATTTTCGATAAGGTATGCCTAAAAGAAAAATTATAGCCCATTGTTATAGCTAAAAATAGAGAAGTTTATCCAAGCATCGAATTTAGAAGTGATTTCTCATTTAGAATACTCTCTTATGTCTTTTGCTTTATAGGAACTTATATATATCCCTTCTTTTCTAATTTCCTGAATGTAATTTCTATATATTTATAATAAAAGATTTTTTGGTAAACTTAGATTTCTTCAACAATATTATTAGAAGAGAAGAACCCAGAGAAAACTTGAAGTCGCAAAGGTTTAACAGTCTGTGGCTCAAACTAAAAATTAGCTATTCACTACAGAGTATCAGGCAGTCAATCACACTACCTTTAACCGTACTTATTCGTTCTTTGTTGGATTGCATCAAGCGTGAAAATACCGCGAAATTCCCTTTGTCTCTTCACTCTTTATATGGTTTCTCCCGCTTGTCTTTGCCGCTCTTTGGTTTCTATTCGAGCCGAAAATGACAATCGACTGCAGGCTTTATTATCATTATTTTTATCATTATTATTATTATTATTATTATTATTATTAATTCTTGTTGTCTTTTTCAGCTTCAGTTTTCGTATTCTTTTCTGTATTCTCACAAAATTATCAAAATGTAAACAAAAAATAAGCGTTAACATGGCAACAATGATATCCTGTGGAGACTTTGAAATATTGTTATTATACCTTGTTCTTTATGGCGCTGTTCATTTGGTTGCCATCGTCTTTACTGTTATTGTTGTTATTGTTATTATTATAATCATTAGAGTTTACTGTCTTCCCCACAAATTTTTAGAATGTCCGAAAAGATTCTGCTATTGATTATCATCTAATTTAATACGACAATTTTCACTATGAAGCAAGTTTTATTCCCTAGAAGACTCACTAAGAACAAAGGCTAGATTTGACTTCAAAAAAGCCTAGATTTGACATTAAATCTGCTACTAACTATCTATTACAATAACTAAATGCTCATCGTCGAACAATTTCTTTAAAGTTTTTATAAGAAAAGAAAGTTCTAATAACTAAATAATAATAAGTAAATAGTTTGATAAGTAAGACATTTACTGCAGAAATTCAGGTAAAAGATTCAAGCTGATTCATTAAATATAAATAATTAAATTCCATTAAATACTTATGTTATTAAGAGAATTCAAGAATCATTATTAAAAACATTAGTCGGCCCTAATAATGAATTAATATCTTAAAAAATATAATAAGTTTTAATAAATTTTGTACGAATAAGTCTTATAAACTAACTGAAACAATGCAATTAAATGACAGACATTAGATTGTCGATTGTTGTTGTTGATAAAAAGTTGAATTTTTGAATTTAGAATCAATTAATAGATGAAAATATAACTAAAAATCGAGTAAGATTTGACATTCTTCACAATCCTCTGTCGCTAATTGAGCACATTTATCTATGGTATTTCCGGTACTTCCGGCATTACCAGTTCCGCCTCCGACTCCAACTACAAGTCCAACTCCAACTCCAACTCCAACTGCAAGTGTCAAAATGCGCAACCTCATCAGCGTCAACAGTTTTAGCCATCTAATCAGAGATTAAAAAGTCCGTCCCCATTTTGAGTACTCTACGCCCACTGATTGTTTCCTTCCTTTGCTCTTAACGCTTCCTCATCCTCATCCTCGTCATTTTTCTCATTTTCCCCTTCATCCCTCACTTGTGTAATGTTTGTTGTGTTGTGTCAAAATGCAAAATTCAATTGCTTAACCCATTGTTGAGCACAGCAGGAGTTGAAAAGCTGAGATGAGAGAAGGATGAGGACGAGTGTAGCAGTAATTTAGGAAAAATTGACATAAAAATCCATTTGTCAGCCCCTTCAGATTAAAATCAAGGATTTAAAATGTAATTTGATTCATGGGTTAGTCAAGAGTCCTTTTTGGGCCAAAGGGAATGCGATCAAAAGAGCAAAGTGTGACCCCAGAAAAATCACACAAAAACCAGAACCCAACAGTAGACTAACCGGGAACTGGGAAGTGGGAACCCTGAAACCGGGAACAAGGAACCAGGAACCAAGCATGATTGCAAGGACAACACCAATAAATGACAACAAACACACCCCCAGCGAACAAATTGGAAAGGGATGCTATATTATATGGGTATGGGATGGAATCGGATTGCTGACTCTGGTCTGATCGGGAGAGAGCTAAAGCTGAAGCAGGAGTTTGTACACAGAAAAGAAAAATCCATTCTTAAATCAAGTTTAAAATACTTGAATGTAGCTAAAACTTATTAAGTATGTATTCAGAGTTGAATTGAAAAACTAAGCTTGTTTTAATTATATGTTTTAAGTACACATTTAAGAATATTCGAAATTGAATTATTAAAGCCAGAATTTAAGAGTAAAGTACTAAATTTGGAATTGTAAAACTCAAATATTTCAAGTCTCGTATATTTTCTTTCTGTGTACTGTTCTGTTTTTTGGGGTTGCTCTGACGAAACGGAAGAGTGATTTTAACGCGACTCCTGGCGGTCAGAAGAAGGATATGCGAAGGATGCGAGGGTGCAACGATTCTCCTGAGTGCTATTTTATGCTGAAGTGTGCCAGACACAAACCAACTGCTGTACCCTGTACTCTGTACCCTGTACCCCAACCAGCACCCACTAACCAGTACCAGTACCAGTACCAGTTGCTGGTTATTTCCAGAGGAAGCGGCTGCGACGGCGCCGCCTTCGAGTGTAGTTAGTCAGTATTCGTTTTTTTGGGGGGAGATGAGCGGGCAGGAGAGTGATGAGGGGAGAGGGGTTTGTGCAACCGGTTGAGTCCATTAATCATTTTCTAATTTGTGGAATGCAGAGTGTGGCAGAGTGGAATGTCTCTCTGGCCTGGAGGGTCGTTCTCTCTGGTCCCCACGGGGAACTGGGTTACTTTTTCATGTTGTTACTGTTGTTGTTGCTATTATCAATGTTGTTGTTGTTGCTGGTTTTCTCTTGACACTCAAAATGAAATTTTCACATCTGTAATTTGTTAAGTGCGTTTGTTATTTCATAGAATTATTTCACTTTTATGGGTTAAGTGCTTTTTGAATTATGTTACTTGCCTCCGCCGACATCCTTGGGATTGCCTATGCGGCTATTAGGCAACTCTGGCAGGAAATATGCGTAGACAGTTTACATAAATTAGTTGTCTGGGAATTGACTGGCTGCCTGAGGCCCGACTTTTCTCCCCCAATGGGAGCTCTAATTATGTTATCGCAGAACTTCTTCCGAGCTGACTCCTATAATTGCATTGCCTAAGAAGAATCCTGAAGTAAATATTACCCCTAACTTGAGGTAATTAAACACTTTTATAGTTACAGACTTCAGACTTTTAGACAACAGAGTCTTTTAGAGTTTGAAGAAGGTAGGGCTATAGTTAAAAAGACCTTCTAGCTTAACAATACATTCTCATTCGAATATTATTAGATTTTACAAACTTATTTTTTACTTTAAAAAACTCTCAAAATATTGGAGGAGATTTGTTAAGGTAGCTTAGAACGTATCGTTTTGGTTCACAAAAAGATTTTTGGAAACTTTGAATTCAAGTATGTATTTTAAACTTTAAATAAATGTACTATAACAAATTTTTTCAAATTGAATTTCCATATTTAAACGACTCTATCAATTATATTATATTAAACAAAAAAATGCAATTGTTAATTCTTTAAAATAATTTACTTTATGATTATGATTTTCAAATTCTTTTTCATTTAATAACTGCACTTTTAAAAAAACTTCAATTTATTTAAATATTTTTCAAATCAAAACTTATTTTAAAATAACGATGTGGTTCGGGCTATAGTTTTATAATTTGAAAGGTTTGGCTTACGATTCTTGTCCTTCTTCTTTTGCACCTTTTTTGGAAGTCCTAACTAGTTTTACAAAAACGTCTGAATCTATAGAGTCCCTTAAATGTTAACCACTACCGTTTCCCAGTTGTACATTAAGGAACCTGACTCATTCGTAGTGATAGTAAAGCAGTCACATCTTAATCTCATCAGGGCATTCAACCCCATCAAGTGCGTAGTTTCCAAAAAAAGAAGCTCTTCCACTTCATAAATTTTTGCCCTATAGCTGAATTTTAAGTTGATTTCGCTTGATTACTTCATTTGGGACAACAAAAAGAAGTAATGGCAAAAATATTGTCATTGATTTAGCGACAAGTGAATATTTGCGCATTTGTGTTGTCTCCTGCTCCTGGTTCTTTCCCTTCTACTTCCCCTTCTCCATTCTCCCCATCTCCATCTGCATCAAAGGACACTTCCGATTACCGATTGTCGATTGTCGAGGGTGTCATTTGGTAATTGTTACAAGCTGCCGCATATTTGGACAGCAAGCGACGCACTCAAAACAAACAAATGATGCAAGTCGAGTAAAGAACTGAACAGGATCAACCCTCAAAGGTTGCAGGACATTTGTAAGCGGATACATAGAAAAGACCACAAGACACTCACACACTCTCTCTCACCCACTAGAAAGAATCAGACACAGCGGGGTGTGTGTGTGTGTGTGTGTGTGTGGGGCACAAATGAGAGAAGGGAGGGGAGGGGTGTGGCACGAGTAGCATCAACTGCAAATGTCATTAGTTTACAGTTGTCTGATTTCATTTCCAATATTGTGATCGATGATGACATCCTCTCTCTCATTGCCAAGTGCAGAGAGAAAATCCTACGGGAAAGGGCAGAGGAAAATTATGTACTCTTACATAATGTTTTCATTATTTTCATTGCAAGTACAAGTTTATCTCACTTAAATAAGAATGAATCAAACTAACAAAAAATATCTGAATGAGTTAATACTAAATGTACATTATCAAATGGGATATCCTGGAAAAGGCTTAGTTTTTAATTTCCATTTTAACTGGATACATATCTTATATATTTGTTGGTTTTCCGATATTTCCGATTTTCTCTAAATTCTGTCTCCTTTTTGTTCGTCTTCCTCTTTATTTACCTTTAATCATAATTTTAATATTGTTTAAACGATCAGAATTTAACGACTTCTCACATATTTATTTAATATATTTATTATTCATCTTTACATTTTGTCCTCTCTGTTCACATTATGTCCACACTATATACATTCATCCGATTCTTAAAGTTTCTTAAAACAAAGGAAAGCTCGAAAAGGCCTTAAGGCAGACACCTTAGGATTGTATTCTTTATATTTAAAAACTTGTAATTCTCATACTTAAAATCAAGTGTGAGTTTTAATTAATGTTTATAATAAAATAACTTGTATTTTATTTATAATATTATTTAGTTTACCATTTTTATCTAAGAAACTACAATATTTACGTTCCCTTGTAGATACTTCTATCAATTAAATTCTACAGATATTAAAGCTCTTATCATATAAGAACTATATATGTAGAAACTAGAAACTCTAAAGTGCTGAATGCTCTTTAATGTGGGGCAGTTGCAACAACTTTATGATCTGATCCCCAAAATGGCCCTCAAATGAACCGCAACATGTTGAAGCCGCCTACAGGCAACTTTAAAAATCTGAAAAACTGACGACATCTGTTCAAGTTGTTGCTGCTGTAGCTGCTGGCTGCAACTGTTGCTGCTGTTGGGACAAGTGACGCCAACAACAGGGCAGCCAGTCGATATGATTTGTGATTTACAACAGGTTTCAATTAACCAAAAACCACTGCAAGGCGCCCAAAACGCTTTACACTCCTCTGCTCTGCCCTCCTTGCTTCTATGAAATGGGCCGAAAAAGTTGAGGGAGTACTTATACCCTAACAGTGGGTATGTTCATATTATCATTAAGTTCTTTGAACATGAATAGTTTACTTTAGCGATACAATTTAAGTATATACAGTCAAGTTTCTCTAACTTGAATACGAGTTAAATAACTTTCTATTTTAATATTTTCTCCAATTGTTAATTCATGTATTTATATTTTAATTTGATATAGGAAATATTTATACACACATCTAGTATGTTTATATTCCATAAATCAGTTTCTTCAGAGTGCACAGTTTTCATTTACACTTCAAAATTATATAGAAACGATCAAATATTTAACAGATATATTATATAAAGGGAATTTGTTTGTAATACAAACTTTGTGTTTAAAATAATAAGATACCACTTAATTTGATTAAAAATACGTTGCTATAAAGTAAGGCAGCTATGAGTATCAGTATGTATTATTTATTTCTCAGAAGTGTCATTTTTTGTAAAAAAAAGACACTTTATAATATCAATTAATTCATTAATATATCATATCATAAAAATTTAAAAGACGTTCCTTTAAGCTTGTTAAAATAAAGTTGAATGCACAGTTAGGGTATATTATGTGCGGTTATTCAAAGCTAAATGCATTCTCTAATAGATATATTTTAGTTTTTTTGCATTTGGGAACAACGAGCAGCTGAGAGGCGTTGACAGGCACATAAATAAAGGACGTTTAAGTATCAAGTAATGCTAGACGAATAGTTTGATTTCTCTACGATAGAGAGAGGGAACAAGAGAGAGAGAGAGAGGGGACTATGTAAGCGGAGATGTTGCTGCTGCTGCTGCCACAGTCCCCCAGGGGCAGCAACAATGTCAAGAGGCAGTTGCAGTTGCCAGTTTCTAGTTTCTAGTTGCAGTTGCATTTGCCGAGCGACTAATTGAAGACAAGGCGGCAACGCTGGCGGCATAAATTAGAGAACGAGAAAAAGTCAATGGCAGAAGAGGAAGAACAGATAAAGAACAAGAACAACAAGAGTGCCATTAAGTGGATTGAGTGGGAGGCAGGGAAGGGGGCAGGGGGTTAGTGGCTGAATGCCTGATGGATTGTTAAATGTGTATGAAA
Organism: Drosophila neotestacea; assembly: GCA_035044365.1. Classification (NCBI taxonomy): domain Eukaryota; kingdom Metazoa; phylum Arthropoda; class Insecta; order Diptera; family Drosophilidae; genus Drosophila; species Drosophila neotestacea. The sequence goes on from JAWNMD010000799.1 coordinate 2,253,933, forward strand.
TGTCGCCGCGACATATTTCAATTAAAATGTGACTGCAAGAATTCTTTCTTTCTTTCTCTCTCTCCTACACTTTCTTTCACTCTCTGTGCCGCCTCTCTTGCGCTTTAGCATTTACTATATCTCACTCTACTTAATCTTTGGGCTCATTAAATTCAAATGGAATTTGGTTAAGACCAACATAATCCGCTCATAAACATTTATTTTGTTGCCCACCTTTGGCCAGGGACTTCCCCCTTTTGCTTTTTCCTCAGTCTCTGCCTGTCGCTCTCTCTCGCTCTCTCTCTGTCTCTGTCACTGTCGCTGCATTATAAATCACAAGCTGTTTGAAGGATTTCCTAACCTGCCACTGCTCATCCCCATACCAAAGTCAGCACGTGATTCTGTAGCTCACTTAAGACTCGAATCGAATTGCGATGTTGAATCCGAATCCGAATCTGAACTCAAAACCGAATACAAAAAACAACTGGCCAATTTTTTTTTGTTTTGTACCAGTCAAAAATCTAATTTCAAGCACCAGAGAGCACCCAGTAAAGCCAGTTAAAATGGAGGTTGGAGCTGTTGTATGTGGTCCCAAGGCCGTGGTGAATTCATCTGTCTGTTCCACATCGTTTGCTTAACGATTTTCCCAACATTTTCTGTTGTCAATTTGATGTCTTAATGCCCACCCGACCCTATAGTAGTCTAGTAACCCCTCCCCTACCCTGTATAGAACACCAGACTGAACCACCCTAGATGGCAGCATCATTCCCATACTTCAGTCGCCTGGGCATACAATTTTAATCAAATGGATTTGTTTCTATTTTCTATCTAATTTTCCCCAGTGCACCCCAAAAATAGAAACCTCCCCCGCCTCCACCTACACATCCACCTTCTCCTCTCACTCTCAGTTTCGTTTCTATGTAGACTTTCGGCATTTTTAAGAGGCGACAACAGGGCCACATTATTTATTAGCTTTTTTAGCTGAGCTCTTGAGGTATTAACTGGCCTAGGTGCAACAATAATTCAAGATTCTCCAGTTCCTAGATCTTCAAAGAATCAAATACTCCCGAATGCAAGATAAATGGGTTATATGTACATATGAATGTACGAATCTATCTTGACTTTAAAGAAATCCATTATTAACTGTATATTAAAAAGTTCCATATCATAATGATTTTATTATGTTACATCAAAATTATTTCATTTATTTTTATTAAAATAATAAATGTTTAGTCCCAGTATTAAGTTAGACACTCTGCCTTAGCATAGCACACTAAATTCAAAATACTGGGAACACTGTTTACTTAGTTTAGTGATGACACAAACCAATGCGCATTAAAAATTTAGACTGAAAGTATGCAAAACTCCTACTAATATTCTAGACTCCAACCTTAGCTTATAACACAATCATTTTATTTAGAAAGCTCGGAAACTAATATTTCCACAAAGTCAAAAGCAATATGACTAGCAACCCAAAAGTGCACTGATGTCGCTTAGAAGATATCAATATCCTTTCATTGTGTGATGTAATTTGCTGTGTAATGTATACACACATGTATACATATTTATATGTAAAGTATACAAATGTATTTGTAAAGTATATAAATGTAAATGTAAAGTATACATATGTTTATGCAAAGTACATATACACATATGTATATGTGTAATGCATACATATGGATGTGTTATGTATACACACGTATATGTAATGCATACACATGTATATGTAATGTATACACATTTAATTTACTTAATTTGCGTGCATCAACAATATAAATAAAAGTGAATAAAATAAAATGGTTTGAATATCCGCGCCAAACGAAAATCTAGAAACGGACACTGTACAGCACTGCACGGCTCTACACAGCGCCGCTCTAGGGAATACTATGGTTGTCTCGTTTTAATACAGTGCAATAAGCAGCTGGCACGCGCAGCAGCTTGTATGCAGTGTTGCCAACGCCTCTACACAAAAAAGGGATGGTTGAGCCCAAAAAAAAGACAGAAAACGGATAGAAATTTTTTTTAAGGACAGAAAAATAGGACAAATGTTTTCTTATAGTAAAATAATATTTTATTAAACATATTAAATGAAAAATACCGTCGAATATGCATTTTAAATGGCCACTGCAATATATGGCAGTCAATTAATTTAATTTTCCTTTAGTTCGTATAATATGTCATCGAGAGAGCCATTGTCATCATCAGTCTCTTGTGTATATGATGCATTCGTTCTGATTTGATTTATGTAACTATCAGGAACTTGATAATTATGACAACATGAACCAATTCGACGTAATCCGAACCTAGAAGACATTTTTTTATTTTCTCGATCCTTGCCATCTCGGCACAACCAATTTTTTAAACTTGGTTCAAATAACCACGATTCGCGGAATTTTTGTTTATATACCTCGTTCGGCATTTTGTAACTTTTAAGCTCGATTTCTAAATTCGATACGTTTGATTTCGATTACACACAATAAATTAGGGATACATAATGCATTGCTCTCTGAAATGCTTATCGATGTCTACAAATTAAAATGAAAGCGATGCCACATAGTTGTAATTGAAAAATTGTTCGATCGACTTAGAACAATTAAAAAAGGATGAATTAAAGGATAAAATAAAATAAAAAAGGCATTTTTTAAGGATAGGGGACGTTTTAAAAATTTTCCGGCAATCGCAGTTTTAAAAGGGACAAATCTGTCCGGAAAAGGACAAATTGGCAACACTGCTTGTATGGAATCGGACAACTTATATGTCCCAATATCTCGAAAACCGAGCCGAAAATTAAAAAAGTTTGTTTAATTTTTTCGTCTTATTTCGACGTGTCCATCATCATATCTTGGCCCGCGATATCGGACTCTTGCCGTTTTTATACCCTTGCAGAGGGTATTATAATTTTGTCACGAAATGTGTAACGCATTGAAGGAGGCCTCACAGACCCCATAAAGTATATATATTCTTGATCAGGGCGAAGAGCTGAGTCGATATAGCCATGTTCGTCTGTCCGTCTGTCTGTTTCTATGCAAACTAGTCCCTCAGTTTTGAAGCTATCTTGATGAAACTTGGTACAGATCCGTCTTTTTGCTACACGCAGTACATATGTCGGAGCCGGCCGGATCGGATAACTATATCATATAGCTGCCATAGGAACGATCGGCTCGAAATCAATATCTATTATGAAAACTTTTTTGTTTCTCAAGATATCTCAACCAAACTCACAGATTGTGTGTTTCATAGAGTTTCATATCATCCTTACCAAATTTGGTTCACATCGGACAACTATATCATATAGCTGCAATAGGAACGATCGGTAATCAATATTTAGTATGAAAAACTTTTTTGTTTCTTAAAATAACATAACTTAACACACAGATTGTGTGTTTGGTATAGTTTCAAACAGCCTAAAAAAATTTGGTGCAAATCAGATTACTATATCATATAGCTGCCATATGAACGATTGGTTCGAAATCACCATTGTAAAAATCGGAAAGCTTATGCAAATCTCTGCTTGCGCTATATTTAATGTTAAAATTCTTTGAACAGGTGTGACGTCATAACGTCTGTTATTAGGAACCAAGGATTGGTAAATGTTTTCAGTAGTGTGGCGCCATCTTTTGTCTATTTGCGATACATAAATACTCCACCTATGGTTTTGTTTTGAAAGTAGACTTGTGCCGTTTCACAACATTACAGTGTCAAGTCGCTTTTGTTGGCAGTCGGTTTTTTATACTCGTTTGTTGCAGGCGTGCAGCTCGGCATTTTTTTTGTTCGATTTAATTATTTTCTTGACGCGCTTGAAATTCAATTGTGGTTCGTTCAACTGACGCGAAGTGATTTTAAGTGTACTTCATAAAATTTGTTTACACATGAATTCTACGTGTGAATCGTTGGCAAATCAAAAATTATAAACAAAAGCACCAAAATGGCATTGAACAGCAACGAAAGAGAAGAAAAGTGAAAAGCAATTTTTCTGCTACGCTTGAGAACCGAAACGAAACGAAACACAACAACAATTGTGAGACACAAACGCAGACGAAGACGAAGAAGCAAATAGCTAAAGAGAAGTAGAGAAAAGATCATGCGTGCTTGACGACGACAAACGGTAGTGACAAATGCGGCAGGGGGAGGGGTGATAACTAGTGCCAAACAATGCAAGACAGACAGCAATAGCAACAAAAACAAGAAGAAGAAGAAGAAGCAAGAAGAGCAGCAACACCAACAGTATTTGTATTTCCACATAATTGACAACGAGCGCCTGCAAACGCAAACGTGAGCATTGCACGAGAGCATAAAAAATAATACAAAAACAACAAAACCTAAGAAACCCCAGCCACAAGAGACAAGAGAGCAAGAAAATTAGACGAAGCAACAAATAAGATATACAAGAAGAAGAAGAAGAAGAACAACGTTCAGCTCTGGCATCCAAAATATGTATGTGTGTGTTTGTGTAAGTGCAAGTTTGTCTTGAAAGCTCTGCACTTTCCGCGATTTTAAGCTTTGAGCGAAGGAGAAGGATAAAGACTTGACAAAAACAGTGATAGATTTGACGTAAAAACTCACACAGTATGAAAAGCTTTTGGCTATTGCTGCTGATATTGCAGCTTACCAATATCATCTACAGCCAAGAAGAAGCAGTGTCCACAACATCCACCCCAACAGTCGCCACTGGTCGGACACCCCCGCCGACTGTTTTGCTCAACAAATGTTGCCACCCAGGTGAATTTTTAAATGCCACAACACGAACCTGCATTGCAGGTGCCTCAGAACGTGGTTGGGTGCCACTTGTGTTTATGGTGCAACAACGACGCTTCTTTACACCCTACGGCGAGAAGCCGCGCTTTATGAAATTCCTGCCAAATGTGCAGCCCCATTGCCAGGAGCAGATCCAAGAGTTGGAGCTTTTTAGCACCCGGCAGTCAAATGTATATCTTTTTCCCAATGGCACCATGACGGTGCGAGAACGTGCAGTTTTTGTGGAACCCATCAACTATTGTGTGGATCTGGATGTGGCCCTAGTCTGCCTTAATAAAGAGCCACCGCTTCCAGTAGAGGACAAGGAACGCATGCCAGGCGATGAAGTCTCAACAGATGCTCAGAATGGTTCCAAGACCACGTTGCGCATGCGCAAATGCTGTGGCCAACGTGGCTTCTACGACAGCAGCGTCAAGAACTGCAACTTAAGAACTCCGACTATGTCAGCTACGGACGGACAGCTACAATTGGATCCTCAATTGACCCTGGGCAGCTATCAAACCATCTATGGGCTGCCAGAGTGTCAAAGTAATAATGGAAGTGGTTACGCCATCGCCGGCGATTGGCGTGAGGCGACTCTGAATCGTAGTACAGGCTCCTTACAGATGGCGCACACGAATCTCAGTGCATTGCAGTATTGTCTGGAACATACGGAGAAACCGGGAGAGGTCAAGATTATTGCTTGCACTCAACACTTTGGCCTGGACAACACGCACAACAACAACAATGTGCACTATGTGGATGATGGTGGCATAGAGAAGGCGGTCTTGGATGTGGGCATCATTATATCGATTGTATTCCTGGCTGCCACATTAGTGGCAGGTTACATGTTGCCAGCGGTGCATCATGCCCTTCACTGGCGTTGCCAGATCTATTATGTGTTCTGTCTATTGCTGGGCAAGATCCTCCTTGCCATCGAACAGTTGAGCACGGCTTTGGTCCCCGGTACAGCTAGCTGTCTCCTTTTGGCCATGGGCATGCAGTTCTTCTTCTTGTCCGCCTTCTTTTGGCTCAACACGATGTGCTTTAACATATGGTGGACATTCCGGGACTTTCGGCCCAGTTCCCTAGAACGTAACCAGGAAACATTACGTCTACGCCTCTATTCCGCCTATGCGTGGGGCGTGCCACTTTTGATATGCGCCATTGCCGCTTGTGTGGATCAATTGCCGGAGACGGAGACATCGCTTCTACGTCCGGGATTTGGTCAACTCTATTGCTGGTTCGACAATCATTCCTTGGCCATTTTCGCCTACTTTTATGGACCAGTTGGTCTTCTACTCTGCGCCAACATAATGCTTTTCATCTCGACAACGCATCAGTTGACCTGCGGACTGTGGAAGCGAGATGATGTCAAGTCCACGTCAGAGAAGTCAGCATTGGGCAGAGTGTGTCTGAAGCTAGTCGTTGTTATGGGTGTCACTTGGATATTGGATATCATCTCGTGGCTGGTCGGTGGTCCACATGGTGTCTGGTTGATCACGGATCTTATAAATGCCCTACAGGGTGTCTTCATTTTCATTGTTGTCGGCTGTCAGCCGCAGGTGTGGACCGCCTGCAAACGGATCTGTTGCCCCAGATTGACGCACGATATTACAAATACCACAAATGGTGTACAGCACTCGAGTAGCTCCCAGGGATTACCCTCCATGGCCGGTTGTGGCACCGAGTTCACCCAGAATACCTCTATGAACATAACGACAACAACTCTTGCCCCATCCAGCCCTAGTCTAGACGAACCCACTCCGATTTCTCCAAGTTCTCCTCCACCTTCCACCTGTGCTGCAACAGCAACAATTACTAAAATACCGATGGAGACTATTTGCTAAGGTAAGTGTTTGCTCTAAATGATAAGATTATGCTATGTTATGTTATGTTATGGGTAAACATTCGCAGGTAAACCTGTAATCCAGACACACCTAAGATAAACACCTTATTCACACATACATACTTATAGCGATGATACCCGAAGTTGAGGCACTTTCTCTACAAACATTCTTGAAATTGAGAACTTGACACAACAAATGATAATCCCAACTTCAATTGGATGCTTCTTGATTGTTTGTAGAGCTCTAAGATAACATATTTCAGCTTTCTGTTGATCCCAAGCAAACTTTAAACTTTAAGCCAACTTGATTACAAACATTTTTAGGCCAGTTTAAATTTTATCTAGAGATATTTTTGAATTTAACATTAGTAGTGTAGACTTTTTAAAATTATATCGAGGCCTGTCTTAATTGTGCAGATTTGTTGAACTAATTGTAAGTACTATTATTTGCGATATCTGTAAGATTGTACAAGTGTACTTCAATTACTTGACTTGATACCAAGTTTTTAGTGTGGCTTCTTGGCTACAATTAGTCATGAGCCACATTGGTATTACTCACACTCACTTGGTCTGTGGCATCTTCAGTTAGTTTTCTTAGCAATCTACTTGAAAGCACAATGAAAACGTGGTAACAAAGTAACATGACTAGTAATTATATGGAATAGAAGAATGAAAGACTAGGGCTTCCATGGCTTCTTTCATTGACACCTTTAAGACATTGAGTCAACAAAAGTCCAACTATTGATGTCAATAAAAGTTCTTGCTACTTTCTTCTTGCTCTTCGTGGTAAGTTCACAATAATTTCGCCATTTTGCCAAATGTGGGGATTTTCCAACACTGCGGGATAAGGCGCCGCGGCGCCTGACAAATGTTTTTGGCATGTTAGGGACTATTTGATGTTTCTACCAGGTTTCATTGTTCAATTTTCCGTTCTTTCCATTTTCCCAAATGGGTTTTGGGTATATACTCATTGCCGTGTTGCATGCATATTTATCTATGTGTATGTGTGTGTGTGTGTGTCCATTTTCATAGCATTGTTTAATTGCTTTACGACCATGCGCCAAGTTAACAGTTTTGTCTTATACTTGGACTGTTTCTTGTTCTTCTTCATCTTCTTCTTCAAGCCACTTGAGAATGCCATAAAAATGTGAAATGTTTTTCAACGTTTTTTCCGTGGAAAACATCGTCGACTCAGCAGTCGCCTAGACGCCGTTCGCTATTCGGACATTTCCTGTAGATTTCCACATGGCCATAAAATAATCAACGCAACCCTTGACACACAGACTAAATGTGTGTTTGTGTGTGTGTGTGTGGTTGCTTGGCAGCCTCTTGATGCCACAAAATGAAATACCGCCTGAAGCATTCGAAAAACCATTTAAATGTACATATGTACATATGTGTGTACATTTTCATATTGATAGAGAGATCGAAGAAATGGACACACTGTGCACACTGTCTGTGATAAGCAGCGACTTTTCCCACCTCTCTTCATTAATGACACATTTTGTAACAACAAAACACAACACAACCCAACGAAATTGAAATTGAAATCGAAATGAAAATGATGCAAACTGCGTCATGGACTGGACAGAAACAGATGGCAAAGTAAACATCAGGGAATATCAGCGGGATGGACAGAGGGGAAATCGATCTGTTTACGATGCATCAATAATCATCAATGACTGCGTGTATGTGTATGTATGTGTGTGAGGTTTTACCAAAATCTTTCTGACTAAACACCTCTCCTCCTCTTTCCATATTGCCCATGGGCCATTAACGCATTGTTACGTAAGCGAATTTTTAAGCAATGCCAACAAAAACGCCTCTAAAAAAAAATTAAAAACATAAACAAGAAAGAAAAAAAACCCGGCTCAAAAACTGTGCCGGGTCAAGTTGTGTTAACGTTATACATATTACAAGTGGAATATCTACATATTTACACACATACTGAAGCACTCTGTCTTACCAAGCACATGGTCACACACACTCCACACTCCACTCCATTCCACTTCACTCTATGCCACAACGAGGCAGCAACTCTTTCAACTCAGACCCTCAGACTGTGAGACAGTGTGGCATAGAATATAGAATTCTTTAATTAACATGTCGCACAGTGTGACATGCCAGAGGAATGTGTTTATTAACTCATTTCGTGCTTAGAGTATATAAAGAGAATCACAGTTGTTAAATGTTATTAGATTAGAATAAAGAATTCAACTCACTTTAAATTTACCAATAGTATTTATAGATATTATTACAGTTGATTTACATAATAATCTTACATAATCTGACATTAAATGTGATTAGATTGGATTCATACATTTTTAAGTATAAAAATATCCTAATTAAACATATTAAGTTGATCCACAGAGAGTTTACTTAATCTAAAATAATATAACTAGAATGAAATAATACATTTCAAATTGCACTCCTTTAAAATTAATTTATCACAGTTGATTCTAAGCTGAAATTACCTCTGAAGATACGTACTATATATCTGCTATTATTTTTTATTAGCCACATAAACAAAGTCTGGACAAAGAAATGGGTTTCTGTCAAAACTTAGTTTAAGATATCATATAAAAAAAATTGATTAAGTTCATAAATTTTGTTCCAAGTTTAACTTTCAAATACATTTTAAACAATTATGAAGCATATTTTTGGGATCATCTAAAAATTAGATAAGATTAAACGATACAAAAGTTCTCAATTTAATACTCACCAAAGAAAAGAAGTTTTCCTATAATACGTTTAAAAAATTGAGTTTTGAAATACTTTGTATATCTTTTATCGTTTCTCACCTTGGCACTTTGGTTGTCAGTTGTCAGTTGTCAGTTGTCAGTTGTCAGCTATTGCTGTTTACTGTAATCAAATGTTATTGCATTGTTTACTATAGACTACTAGAAATATTTAAAGATTGCTCAGTTCTTTGTTTATATCTAATGGTGTTTGTAAACAATTTCCTAGATATTCTGATTTCCTTAGTCAAGTGTGAATGTGTTATATTTGTATAGATTTTCAAAATTTTCTAACTAAATTTGACTACACATTTTGTTATACATTGGCCCCACTGTGCATCCGCAAATGCGTGCAGTTTTTATCCCTGTCTGTGGCTGTGTCTTTCTGTACAGCTGTCTGTGAATCTGGTTGCAATTTCTTTTCTTTTGTATAATCCCAGGGCAACGTGTCACCGTCACGCTCAGCCGTGCAACAGCCGTGCAACTTGCAACTTGCTGCATGCAGCTTGCAGTCGATCTACAGATCATGGAGTTGAGCTCTATGGGATCACAAAGGGAGGGGAGGGGAGATGGAGAACGGGAAATGGCATCTTTCGTCAACCGGTACGCGCATATCGACATGATTTCTTGTCTGAGCCAAAATGTGTGTATCTCATGAATACGAATACGAATACAGCGTATGCGAATGTGAATGCGAATGTGAATATGAATGTACGAGTATCCGGAGTGCGAGTGTGGATCCAGTGTACTTTGAGTACTGCTTTTGTCAAATTAGCAAAACAACAGCAGAAATGCGAAACGTTCCACATTCACATAGATACACACACACACACACACACATTCATTCGAGGGCAGCTCATTAATTGAGTTTAGCGGCAATTTTAATTTTTACGTTCTGCAGTTTCTCAAGTTATAATTGCAATGTGGCCCATTTACATTTTACGCAAAGCGGTTTCAATGCCCTTACTAAAAAAACCATTATACTTTTAATGCCCATTAAAGACAATTATATTCTCTCGACAATATGTAGCTTAAAATATACTTCTTAACTTTTGCATTGATATTTTGTTTAAAGCTAACATCTCCAAGAGTTTAAAGAGTAATGAAACTTCGTTTTGCTGCAACAATTTGATTTTTCCGTTTTTAATTTGCGACTCAACCAGTTGAAGTTGCTTCTGCCTTTGTTTTTGCGAGGGTGGATTTAATTAAATACATATACGCATATCAAGTAAATTACTTGCTCATCTGTATTAAAAAAAGTTTATTAGTTAATTAGCTTGACATGCATTCTTACAATTTGTTGGAATGCGTACCATTTACGCTAGTTCTTACCATACAGTTCATAGTAAATAATCAGTTAAGTGCAAAGCAATTAAGACTTAATCAAAGTATAATTAACATAGCAGTTGTAAGCTTCAAGACCATTTTCTATGCTTTCTACGCTAGAAGCGAATGTTCGCTTGACTAAATGCAAAATATTATTAGCATTCATTTTGTAGTGAATGGCAAAGGCCTTAAGTAAATGTTGTAATTAGCATTTACTAAAAAACACATTCACTTGCACAGTGGAAGTAAACAAACAGATTAACAGATTATAATTATCTCAGAGGAAACTTTTGTTTAAATCTTTTTGTTTGATCAACAAAAATTAGATGGAAACTAATTTTGTTTTTATGCATCAAAGGGGGGACTCTTATTTCAAGATCGAAAATATAAGTGTGAACGGCAGTCCACAGTGATTTATTGTCATTCCTTGGCTTCATTAAGTTTAAGATCTACCCTCGCATTTACGTTGATATGTCTGTAATCATTTGTTGCCCTTTTGTTTCTTAACATTTTGCAGAAAACTGAGACGAGCGACAATGCGAAAGTAAACCGAGTCCTACAACAACAACAACAACAACAGCAGCAGCAGAAACAACCACAACAATGACAATGAAATGGGCCGACAACAACCACAACCAGTTAGACTTGCGCAATAGTAACCACAACAATAGCAACAACAACAACAATGAGTAAATTCAACATTCAAGCACGCGCATTGACCGAACAACAACAACTGCCCATCCCAGTCCAGCTGGCCAAGCTTATTTTTTAATGTAAGTGTATATTAAGTAAGTGTGTGTATATGTCTGTATTTTAAAAATCACTTTTTAACCAACCTCACAAAAGACATGAACAATCACTTACGTATGTACATATGTACCATGCACACATACATACATATGCAGATGTTATAGTATTTAAGCTGAAGAAAAGCTTTAATTTGTGAATATAACGGTGTGCAATGCTATGTAGTGTGAGAGGGCATTGGGAAAGAGAGTGCAAGAGAGAGAGATAGTGCCGGAGTGCATAGGCCGAATGTGATATTCTAATTGAAAAGACAAGACAAGAGTCAGTGTTGCAAAACACTGCAAACGGAATGCAGTCTGCGTAGGCGGCAAGGAATTTACCACAACTACAACTTCAACTACAACTACAACTGCAACTACAACAAAATGGCAGACAAAGTGTTGCCATTGTTCAAAGACTTTCAAATGCCAATACACAATGTACATAAGTACATGAATACACAGCAATGTGCTTTCTAAGTTTGTGTGTGTGTGTGTGTCTATTTTGTTTATGCAAACGTCAGCAACACCCAACAGCAACAATAGCTTCAACATCAGCGATAGTCACAAGGAATTTATTGTTGAGGCATTTTTTTCTTAGTTAGATTTTTATTATACATATGTATGTATGTATTTCTTCTCTACTTGACTGCTTCTTCTGCATTTGCCTTTGCCTTTGCCTCTTCTGATGTGTTTTTGTTTTTAAGTGCCTTACGCTGCCTGCCACTGATGCTTGTCAGCCACAAAACATTCGAGTGTGAGAAATCGGCAACATTTAAATTAGCTGATTCTAATTTGGATTGCGGCTGGGCTGCATTTCACGTCATCACACGTATCCACACATGCATAGATAGATAGGACCAGTGTTGTCAGAAATTCAAAGTCTAATAAAAAAGTCTAATTTGAACCCAAGAAAAAGTAGTTAGAAATAGCCTTTAATAAAAAAGTTATAATAACAAATATACAATTTTAAATGGAAATTTTTTCTCTTTTTTGGTAGCTTAAAAAATCCAAAAATTTTGTTTAATATTTATAATAAAAAAATTCTAATTTTAGGTTGATAGTAAAATTGAAAAATTTTCTTTTCATTATATTCTATCGACTACATCTTTATTTTTATGATTTTTAAATTTATTTGGCCTATGCGCAATTTAAGCAACACATTCCAGTCAGTAGTATTTTCCTCTTTCTGCAATATTGAAGTATAAAATTGATTTAATTTCTTCAGTATATTGAAGACAAAATAATTGTTTAAAACATTTCTAGCTTATGGTAAATTTCTTAATGTAGCTACTTCATGGCTAAAATAGCAGCACAGCATAAGATACAGGCATACATATAGGTGTCCATGTACGAGTATTGGTGTGTCGCTGTTTTCCTTCATTTCGATTGCTCAATAATTTCGGAAATTCTTTCCAGCATTTTTATGATCTTTTAAGTGAGGTTTTTTTCGACTTTGGAATGAAATAAATAAATAAAATACATTTTTGGATGTTTAAATTTTCAATTAGTAAGTTTTCTAGTGCATACATACATATGAACATACTATACAGACTTTTATACATATGTATACAAGTAAATTCCATATGTGGTTTAGTTTGAGCTATATCGTCTTGAACATTATGCTGAATGGAGTAGCTACGAAACTATCGATAAGATATTATAAATGAGAATTACGTGACTTTTATACTAAAGTTAAATATCGAATTAAAGACCCATTTACAAAAGATTGGTCTTTGTGTAAATGCAAATTTACTAATGATACTTTTTTGATGAGACTTTCACGATAGTAGTGTCGATAGTTTTTGCATCTTTTCCTGTCTGTGAGGTAATCATGGTTCTTTCTACCAGAAATGATGTTTGTACACTTTGAAATTTAATTGCCTTTTTTACGTTCTTTCTTTTCCTTTGTTATATGGTCATGAGCTTAGCAGATACAATCTCTACTGATTCCCCTTTGCCATAAACTTTCTGTCTGTCCATTAATTACTAACTTTTTTTGTAGCTTTAGTCTTGCTTTCATGTTCACCTTCAATACGCTTGACCACTGACATGAGGTCTAAAAGGCTTTGCAAATCTTCTGGGATAGGTTAGAATGTTTAGCACAAAGCATCGAAACAATACGTATTTCAGGTTAAAAAAAAGAAGCTTTTAATCGTTATTCAGGTCATATTCTCGATTGTTCCTTGCCTGATATTTAGTGGCATCTGGCAAAACAAGAATCATGGCAGATTATTTTGACTAAAATGTTTTCCGCATCATTTCCACTTCAACTTTAATCATTGTTGTCTATTTGTTAGTGTATTTCTTGGAATGGTTCACTAATAAGATTATTTAGATTGCCTCGCATTTTTTAAATTTTTGTTTATTAAAGCTTCGTTATTGGCAATTCTTGGTATTTTACCTTCAAACTTAAACCATTTGGCTCAAAAGTGGAATATTATTCAGTTAATCCTGTTGTTTCTTTATCAGAAAGATACGCCTCATATTTAAAAGTGCTTTCTATTTAGTTTTATTAAAAACGTTAACAGAACATTCGAAACTTGCACAGATGTTCAATTTAAAATTATGAATAATCAAAATGAGATTCTTTAAAGAGCCCTAGGGATTTTTGGGAGCATTATTTTTATATCATGACATTGTTGAATACTAAATAAATTGAAAAACATCACAAGAGGCCAATGGCTTGTTTTTTCTCTTTGTGTTGAGATCAATTTATGAAATGATTTCATTGTAAAGAGATCTGTTTAATATGAAATACAAATTATTGTATTTCTTGACTTTTAGATATGAACTTGTAGTTTATTGTTTTGGTCGAAAAGGGAACCACATTATTTACTTAATTATTATTTATTATTTGCAAAGAAGAGGTCCCCCTCTGAGACCTGCTGTGATGAGCTCTATAATTTATTTATTATTTATGGTACTTAGTTAATTTGGGATTTCTTTTATGTGTGTGTGTAGTATGTTTGTATCTATGATTGAATTCAAATCCAATACCTGCATGTACTCAATTGATTCATATTAACAAATTAATTTCTTTTTTTCTTACAGTTCATTCGTCTTTGTGGGCAGCACAATAGGATCCTGATTGGGAACAGCGTTTCTTCCAGAAACTGAAGATCTGGGGTTGGGGTGTAAACACCAAAAGTTTATTTACTTAGGGCACACCTCTGTCTCTGTGTGTGTGTGTGTGTTTGGGTGTGTGTGTGTGTGTAATTGTGTGTTTTGTTTTCGGCGCGTACAAAAGCGCGCGTTTAATTAAACAAACATTGAGCTGGTTAATAGTTTACTTTGATATACACACACAGTCACACAAATAAAAATAAAAATACACACATATGCATGTGTATGTATGCGTTTGCATTTACATTTATCATCAAAAGTTCAACGCAACAAAACTGATCAAGGTTAAATGGCCTAAAAAGGCAACAACACATAAATGAGAAATAGAAGCACAAAAAGTAAACAAATAAAAAAAGATGCCAATAAGAAAGCACGTTTAATTAACCGGACACACACACACACACATGGATCTGTGGAAAGACGCAATATGCCGTTATCTAGTTAGCGTTGCCACACCTGCTGAAACTGCATGTAGACTTTGAAAAATGTATTTTAAAAAACTCAATTTTTTTTTTGCAAAACACAGAAACTAAAAGCAGTACAATTATTAATTTTTTTAATGACATTTTAATTTATTTGCCTTTGTTTTTTTTAACTATATTGTGCGTTTAACGTATGTCTAAAAACAAAAAGAAAATGCGTTTTGAAAACCAACAAAAAAAAAACAAAAAAAAAAAGAAATCAAAGAAGAAACTAATTTTATTTTAAGAGCATTGTATTATGATAGTTATTATTATACCTATATGTATGTACTTCCAAAGTGTTCAGGCCAAAAGTAATATTTCCCCTTATTTGTTATACTATAACGAGAATGTACGGTTCAAGAAATTTGTCTGTGTCTTATTGTGATTGTATATAATTAAAGTATATATGTATTTTTGAAATCTTTTTCAAGCAACCACAACGAATATGAAATTCTAACTGACTGAGGCAAAAGGCAGCGAATATATATACTAATTATGTATTTTTACTTATTATATACATACATATATTATATTTATATACATAAATATCCATAAGTATCAGGCATACTATTTTTGATACTACTGCAGTCAGCGATTAATTGTATATATATATAAGTAGTAAATATTTATATAGATATTTGTATTTTAAATGAACAATTGAAATTGATTATTGAAATTTCATAACCCTACTTGAATACTAAAATGCATTAATGCATATTATCACCCCATATATCGTATAAGCATGTATTATATCTGATCAACGAATATTGACTAAGTTTACATATTAGTTTATAACAATATAGATAGTCCCTAGTTTGTAAAGAATGTGTTTTTAAAGAAAAGAAAAAATATGCCCTGTTTTTTTACTTCTTGTAATGAAACTGTTTAAGTATTCAATTATTAGATCGAACAATTGAAAATGAAAAGTCTGCAGTCCTTTGGAAAAATTTCTTAGTCATCCGCACTCCCATCGAAAGATATTAAAGGGAAGCAATGCGAATATATGTATATATATTTTATATATATTCTACGAATATCTTTTATGATAATTTATGGAGCGCTTGTTTATAAGGCGTTCCCAATCATTGTGCGTGTGCGTTTTTTTAAATTAATTTTCCCTTTTTTTTCTTAAATTTTAATTTATTGCGCACAACATTTAATGCGGAAAAATTGTCGGAAATTGGGCAATTAAACGAAATCGAATCTGAAAACTCAGCAAACAATTTGTGCAGCCACACGTTTTATATGTATATGTACCTATATAGGCTAAGTATTGCTGGGTGTATTATCTAGTACATCGTGATGTGTTAACTTGAGCTGGCAACTATAATATGTATTTTATTTATATCATATTTATATTTATCATCAAACATCACCGTACAATAAAATCTATGAACAAAAACTTGAAACAAAATTCTTTTTCTCACAATCAGTTAACTGGGATTGAGATTGGGATATGGAGAGTCTTAAGACTTTTAGCCCAATTTTGGCTTAAGCTTAAAATTTGTCATCTTTCGCTTTGCTTTTGTATTTAAATGAGCTACAGGTGTGGCAATTTTGTGACGTAATTATTAACCTTTATCGCAATGCGAACAGTGCAAAAACCGGTTACAAAATGCTTCAAATGCTTTAGCAAGCGACATCATTTATAAAAATAAAGCTTACTGTAATGCACCAATAAGAGAAAATAAAACCTAACGGATATACTCTATAAGGAAATATTGAACAGTAATGATATTAGATGATACTCTCTCGAAATAAGAGTATCATTTTATGCGGATATAGAGCTTAGATGTAAGTCTGATACTCTAAGTTAAGATGATACTACTAAATAATTACTATTTAAAATACTATATTGTGTATCATCTTAGCATTTTATGCGGATAGAGTATATAAAAGTAGTTGTGGGAAAATTTCGACAGTCTTTCAAATGGTCTGTGTAATTGTGTATGTATTTGTGTAATAGATATATATATATGTTAGATTTATATACATAAATTTAGATTAAAAGTCATATACGAATACCACATTATATGTGCTGAAATGTGCAGTGGAAACAGTTTTAAAGGCATAGTACTTAAAAGACAACAATTTTCACATTAATAACAAGAAATGCATCTACAATTTGTCCTATGTAGTACGTTTAGGTTAGATACATATAAAAGATACAACATATAAGGCAAAACAAGGCTCACATTGCCAATGAGGAAGGGAATCCCCAATTGCGAATATGTTCCTTCACGACTCCCGACTAAAGTATATAAATGTCCAGTGCCTCCGCTAGCTAATCAACCAGGTACTCGATGCGATGCGGAGATCCGCTCCGCTTTTGGGCAACAAATGTGCCGGATATGCCGGCAATGCTAGTGACTCCTCGAATTCCAGTGCTGCAGAAATAGATGAGCAAATATTGTTCGCCATGGCGTAGGTCAACGTCATCAGCAATTTCCAGACGCACAATTTCCGAGTTGGCCTCCTGCTGTCGTCGTAGCCGCTGACGATTGCGAAGATGGTGATGCCGACTGCGATGTTGCGGCGCCGGAGCTGGTGTTTCAAAGTATTCCAGTCCAGGATGGGAATCGGATGAATTCGGGGAT
Organism: Drosophila neotestacea; assembly: GCA_035044365.1. Classification (NCBI taxonomy): domain Eukaryota; kingdom Metazoa; phylum Arthropoda; class Insecta; order Diptera; family Drosophilidae; genus Drosophila; species Drosophila neotestacea. The sequence continues at coordinate 2,271,531 of JAWNMD010000799.1, forward strand.
TCAGCCTGGTTCACATACTCATAGGCCACATAATCTGCCAAGCTGGCATAGTCTGTGGCATATATGGCGATCCAGTCGTTGGGACCCTCCTCAAACTCCGGCTGCTTGCGATACTCCACGGTATTCTCACTGCCAATGTTCCAAACGCTAATAGCTGAGAATGTGACACCTGGTGCCCGGTAATTGGGATAGAGTTTGATTGTAAAATCACTGGTAACTGGCTTGTGATCGCTTATATTGTAGGCCGGATGGGATTTATAGGAGCATTGCTCAATGGCTAGCTGCATGCCCGGTTGTCGGTTTAAAGGTTGCACCGCATACATGATCCGATCCGTCCACGCCGGACGACGTTTCATGTCGTACTCGGAGGTGCCTTCCTTGAACTTAAATGTGGGTGGAAAGGCGGGTAGTCTCTCGTGCAGCACTTGAAATGCCTGCTGTGACTTTTCCCGCACCTGGTAGAGTTGGTCCCGCTGTATGAGCTCCTCGTGCTTCTTCTCATCACCCAAAGCGTCACGGACTTCGGTGGCAGAATCGCTGCCCTGCAGCCGAAAGTTGAGGTCACCAAACCAAAAGACATAATCATGATCATAGATCTCCCGATATCGCTTCACATGGTAATGATGATTCTCCAGAATCTGCTTGTAGTCTTCAATGCGTTCGTCCAGCTGATGATCGTGGGCAGCCAAGTGAGCCACAACAAAGGATATACCACAGCCATAGAGTGAGAAGCGAATGCTTACAGCTCCCTTATTGCCCCAAATGCCACCAAATCCGGTGCGCGTGAACTCTGCTTCCATATCTTTTATATGCTCAATATGCGGACGACGTACAAACATGGTCAAGAGCAATCCCTGCATTTGCTCCGTCTTAACAGCCACATAATTGTAAAAGCGTAGCAGCTTCTTAGCCTTGTGTGTCCATGGATCCTCCTTGAAGAGACCCAACACCTGTTGCTGCGGCTGTGCGTTCACCTCCTGCAGTCCAATTGCATAAATATCTGGTAGATAGTCAGCTGCATCTCCACTGGCATCATCATGAAGTCCAAGAAGCTGACGCAATGATATGTTATCGGGGAATCGACTGCCCACATTCCAGGTGACCACATAGACTCGATAAGTTTCCAGCTGTTGTCGCGCATTTGACTCCGCTTTGCGCGAGGCTGATGCCGCTGGTGTCGCTGAGGTCGTCGCTGTTGTTGCTTCTGTGTTGCTCATGCTAAACACATAGATACGCACACACACACACATAAACAAATAAAGAAAATCTTGTTAGTGTCTTCAACCGTATGGCTAAAAGTTAACTTACATTAATGAGTTGTTGTTGTTAACAATTTGGTGTCGTAATTGGCAATCGGTATATTTGCTTTATTGGTGCAATTGTTGTTTTGATTAGCGTTGGTTACTCGCGTCTGCTATGTAGTAATCAGCGAACAGACGCTCAGTGCATAGTTAATAAAGCGTAAGCACCTACAAGAGCCCGTTTTTTTGAAAAGCAAGGCCGATTTAGTCATAAACAGCTGTTTTCTATTCAACGTACACTCAACTATCGTTTTAGCTATCGATGGTCCGATTAATCGATAAGGTGTTGTGTGCTGTTCGATTTTATGAACATTTTCCAGCACCACTGTTCAACACTGATCTCAGTTTTGGGTTTGTTTTTGTTTTTGTGACACACATTCATTTTTTGTTTTATTGATGCACAATTGATAAGCGCCAATAAAGTACATACCTATACACATATACATACATAAATCAATTCTGCAATGAACAGACGATTAACGTTTGCGTTTAATTGAATATAAACCGCCGACACACGGCATTACGACCACGGAATATAAAAGGCGAGCAAAAAAAATAAAAAACTAAATTTGGTTCTGATTTTTTAGTTTTCTCTTTTCACACATTGACGTCGTTGGCAACCGTTGCCGTTGTTTGTTGTTGTCGCTGCTGCTGTTGCTGCTGGTATTAATTGTTGTTGCTGTTGGTGTTATGTAAATTCACCAAAAGCCAAATGTGCGAACAGCAGCAGCATCCTTGAGTATTCAAAACGTGTTGTCAGCAACAACAACGCGAGAGCAACTGGATTTCTCACTGCGATCTGCAAAGTCACGCGATCTGTGAGCTTTTAATTTTCACTTAGACAGCGAGCAAACAAAAATTTATTGGCCAGCCCCCAAAATAAACGTGCCATTTAGATGTGTGCGTGTGTTAATTTGTTTGTGTCGCATTTTGCTTTTTAATTAATGGAATTAATAAATTAATCATTTGATTTACTTTACAGCTAAATAATGCCACAGCAACAGGCAGTCACACCTGCAGCAGCGGCCGCTGCTGCTGCTCTAAGTACAGCCACAGCCACAGCTAGTGGGCCCAACTCAGATGTCAACAACGCGGCGTCCACTACAGGAGGAGCAGTTTCATCATCCACAGCTAATCCCGGCTCAAGTGGTCGCCATCAGTTGCGTCCAGTGAAATATGATTATGCGGATTCATTTGCCTGCACCTACGTTGTATCTGTTGTTGCCGCATCCATAGCTGAGTTGGCCACATATCCGCTAGATCTTACTAAAACCCGACTACAGATCCAAGGAGAGGCGGCCAGTGTGGCCGCAGCTTTAAAAAGAAATGTAAGTAATATGATTTGGTATTAACTAATCCTGATTGTTGTTTGTTGTTACTGTTGTGTGTTGGTCTCGTGCATGCTACATAGCTTTAAACCTGGCTTATAATTGTTATACCCTTGCAGTTGGCTATAATAAATAACCCATCATTTAATCTAACATACTCTAACCACATCCGTGCGTCTGCCTATAAAAATACCATACTATTTCAAAAACGCTTTTACAAATTTAAACCCCTTCCAGTTTGGTGAAGTTCGATACCATTATTTTTCCGATTGCTTACGATGAAAACAACATATCGAGATTTGAATTGAACAATTTTAGATGTATAGGCTCGGCTGCAAGGGTATTAAACTCTTCGGTGCTTCGAAGATAACTCCTGCTTTTGTTGAATTTCATTGCTGTTAAAGCAAGATTAACATCTCGGTATTATTTTGGTTAGCAATGTCTCTTATCGGCTAACTGATAAGCTCTAATATATGTACAGTTTTCAATTTGGAGTTATAATGTTTTTTGTTTATATTGATTTTGGGGTGTGTCAATCTAACCAAAGAGATAGGAATACAGATTAAGATCAGGTGACTTGTGATTCATGCTGTACTAGTTTTAAACGCCAAAATACATTGCCTATGTATATTTCATGATCCCCAGTTTCCCGTTTCCATTTCCCATTATTCCCATCTCTCTGTGCGTGTTTTAAATGTGAAACTTGTTACCATGCATATGCAAAAATGTATGTATAGTATAGGTATTTATGTTCTATTATGAACCACATATTATGTAACCACCAACCCCCCATATTACCAGATGCAATATCGCGGCATGGTCGCCACCGCCTTTGGCATTGTACGTGAGGAGGGCGCTCTCAAATTGTGGCAGGGCGTGACGCCGGCGCTCTACAGACACGTCGTCTATAGGTGGGCAAAATATAAAAAAACAAATATCAAATCAATCAACATCTAATCATGTACAATACACACGTTCGTGTGGGTATAAGTAGCATCTAGCTATGAGTAGCAATCCTGGACTGCGATTGCCACTTGACACTTGCCACTTGCCACTACTGCCATATAAGAAGGCCTCTAAATAAAATGCCAACCAGCCAACAACTAATCTCGTATCCTCCTCGACAGTGGTGTGCGCATCTGTAGCTATGATCTGATGCGCAAGGAGTTCACCCAGAATGGCACCCAGGCCTTACCTGTATGGAAATCGGCTCTCTGTGGTGTCACCGCCGGTGCCGTTGCCCAATGGCTGGCCTCACCCGCTGATCTGGTCAAGGTCCAAATACAAATGGAGGGACGACGGCGTCTGATGGGCGAGGCACCCCGTGTTCATAGTGCGGCGCACGCTTTCCGTCAAATTGTGAATCGAGGCGGAGTCAAGGGTCTGTGGAAAGGTAGCATACCGAATGTCCAACGAGCTGCGCTTGTCAATCTGGGCGATCTCACCACATATGACACCATTAAGCATCTGATCATGAATCGTCTCCATATGCCCGATTGCCATACGGTCCATGTACTTGCCTCCATCTGCGCTGGTTTCGTAGCAGCCATCATGGGCACCCCGGCGGATGTGGTTAAAACGAGGATTATGAATCAGCCAACCGATGAACTGGGACGGTACGTATATAACATTGTTGGCAATTCAGTCATGTCCTTTTTATAAAACTACTTTAGCCGGAAAACTATCCTATTTCATACATTCTAAAATTGAAGAGTCCCGTACTGTTTATCCTTTTTCTTAATTTTTTTCCTTACTTTTCAATTTTGTGTTTGTTAACGAGTAGTATATTTAACTTAATTACTATTCTATTTGAAATTTTTTTAATTTCTATACAGTGGTTTGCTCTATCGTGGTTCTGTGGATTGCTTGCGACAAACTGTGGGCAAGGAAGGATTCGTGGCGCTCTACAAGGGATTCCTGCCTTGTTGGATACGCATGGCACCCTGGTCGCTTACCTTCTGGTTATCATTCGAGCAGATACGCAAAATGATTGGAGCCTCCGGTTATTGATTTGTTAGCTGTGATGTTAACTCATCAAATGTTTCATGTTGGCGGGAGTTAAAAAGAAAGAGAATCAAAACCAATTGCAATCGATATTTTAAATAGAACACACACAAAATTGTATGTTAATTCTACATTGCTTTGTCCGGCAAAGTAAACAAGTGCTATTTTAAATTAGTACAACTAACCTAAGACTGTTTCCATCACCACAGCACAAACCTCATTGTCTTGAAGCTAGTTTCTTACTGATCCTTACGACATGGGATATAACACATTAAAGGATTGACAATACTCACAAAACGGATTGCAGGTCACTCTGTGAATTTTTGTAAAACAGAATATGGAACAAAGCTAGTTAAACCAGAAAAAACTAGGGATCTTAGACTGAGAATATGCTCGATAAAGTTGTTTGCTATATGAACATTATTGTTTTTATCATAAAAAGAGTTAACTGATTTTACCTCGGCATATATTACAATTGTTAATTGCTATTTTTTGAAATGCTTAATTCAATTAAAAACGGTCTCGAACTGTTTTCTTTAAGAACTTGATTTTTCACAGGGTGATTTGAGTATAAATACATTTTTATATGCAATTAATCAGAGTCCATTGGAAAACTAAACTGTAATCGACCACAACTTGTGGGCCAATATTAAAAAAAATTCTTAATGATTGTATTAAAAATCGAAAATAAATGATTAAGAACTTTGCAAATATTTAACTGCCATAAAGCTGACAAGAATATTTAAACTGTTATCGTTAGAAAGTACGATGAAATATATTTCGATAAATAACGAAAAGACAACTCGTCAAGCTACTTCTTGTAGTCGGTCATTACGGTATTTAAAGCTCTGGTCACACTGCCACCGACGGGCATTATTTCGTGTAGCGTATTTAATACAAATACGATTAACAATACGATTTTAAAACAGTCCCAAAATGTTATTCAAATCAGTTATACCGCTTGCCATTTGCGCCTTAAGCTTGTCACCATTTTTGGTAGCAGCCGCAACCGATGAGGAGCCAAAGCAAACAGATGAAAAGCAATTTGCCGTCGAACTGGACCCGGAAACATTTGACGAGGTTATCGGTGCCGGCAATGTCTTTGTGAAGTTCTTTGCGCCATGGTAAGCAAAATTCCAGAAACCTATTAAAAATATAAAATAAAAATTGGCAAGTCAGCAGATATAAATTTTCTTTTTCGGTCATTGCCGGCAAATAGTTAAAATTATCACTTATGTTGGTTGGCATAAAAAGCGCAGCCACGCAATCTTTAAAACATCTGTACATACATATGTACAAATGTATGTATGTATGTATGTAAATTTGGAACATGTGTACAAACATTTTTCCTTGTTGACACACACTTATTAACCAAATAATTAACAATGGTGATATACTTTCTTTTGGGAGCAACAACTGTTATTTTAGTGTCATTGACGTAGCAGTAATTAATTCTTTATTTCTTTAGTTTTGAAATTGTACACGTATTTATGATAAGGACGCTCCAAACGGTCAAAGGGGCTTTGTTTGAGAAAAGTCAAGAACCACAATTGATTGACAAATACTACAAGAGCATTAAGTACACAGTCATTGTACACTTTGCTACATATGTACATATACTAAAATATACTAAGTTGAGCGAGGCGTCGTCTTATCAGTTTACAATATAATACCCATATATCATGTTCGGACAACAAACTCTTTGAATTTCAAATTGACAACCTCACATGCGTTTCAACACGTCAGATCTAATTCTTATCCATTCAAGTTTCACTTTACTTAAGCCCGGGAACCCCTTCTCAAAAAACGGGAAGTATACGTGTCTAACCTTTCTAAAGCAGGGACTGTAATCATTATAAGTTCTATTCTAGAAATTACAAAATAATGCTTTCTTATGGATTGACTTCAACAATAATGATTAATTTTGAGTTAAGCTTTACAACTGAACAAATTATCAATGTTTTTTTATAAAAAACTAAACAAGTTTTAGGCCCATTTTTTCAATGTCTATATATGTAAGGTCTCAATTAGCTATCCGAATGATAAACTAATGTCAAATGTCAAAGATATGTATCAAATAAAGCTTTTACGGACATTGAAAAAATGGGCCTAAAAGTATAAACTCTTAAACAATCCACATATGCTTATTTCTTCAGTCTATCTTTAAGCCTAACTTAATAGCCCACCCTTTGACCTACTCTTTAGATTTAGCTTTTAGTTTGGAAATGCTTTACAAATTAAACTTAACTGATTACTTTTATTGGTTGATAAGAATTAGCTTATCTACATCTAAAAAGAAATATACTTTATTGTTGACTTTTGTAGGTGTGGCCATTGCAAGCGGTTACATCCATTGTGGGAGCAGTTGGCTGAGATAATGAATATTGAGGATCCTAAGGTGACAATTGCCAAGGTGGATTGTACCAAGCATCAAACACTCTGCGCTGATCATCAAGTGACCGGTTATCCAACACTGCGTCTCTTCAAGCTCGGCGAGAAGGAGTCTGTTAAGTTCAAGGGTACACGGGATTTGCCAGCGATAACAGATTTCATTAACCAAGAGCTTAACACACCCGCTGAGGAAGATTTAAGTGAACAGAATGCTCTAAATGGCGGAGAAGCAAATCCAAATGCTGGTAAAGTTGTTGATCTGACTGAGGATACGTTTGCCAAGCATGTGTCCAGTGGCAATCACTTTGTCAAATTCTTTGCACCCTGGTGCAGTCATTGCCAGGTAATTTTGATTCACAAATTCTTAATCTATTTAATCACTAATTTATATATATAATATTTACAGCGTCTGGCGCCTACCTGGGAGGAATTGGCCAAGGAACTCATTAAGGAGACAGGCGCAACGATTTCCAAAGTCGATTGCACACAATATCGTTCCATTTGCCAGGACTTTGAGGTCAAGGGATATCCCACATTGCTGTGGATCGAAGATGGCAAGAAGATTGAAAAATACGCAGGTGCCCGCGACTTAGAAACACTGAAGGGCTATGTTGAGAAAATGATTGGTGCACCCAGCGGAGGCAATAATGATCTTAAAGATGCCGCAAAAGACGCGGCAAAAGATGAGGCTAAAAAGCAGGCTGTGTTGCAGTTAAATGGCAATACAGAATTTGAAAAGGCAACAGCCGAGGGCATTGCGTTTATTAAATTCTATGCACCATGGTGTGGTCATTGCCAAAAGCTGCAGCCCACTTGGGAGCAGCTGGCAACTGACTCGGCATCCAGCGATTCCAACATTGTTGTAGCTAAGGTGGATTGCACATCGCCAGACAATAAACAGATCTGCATAGACCAGCAAGTTGAGGGCTATCCAACGTTGTTCCTCTACAAGAATGGCAAGCGTCAGAATGAGTATGAGGGCAGCCGGTCATTGCCGGAGTTGCAGGCATATATCAAGAAATTCATCGGACATGATGAGCTTTGAACTGTGTCCAATCATCAAATAATGAACAAAATCACATATACATACGAATGTCATCGCCAAAGTAACATAAATCCTTTATGTTCGAGCCAGCTCCTCTCTCAGCCCCTGTGAGGATATTGTTTGATATAGTCGTGCCATTTGGAACGAGTAGTCATCCATTATAAAAAAAAAAAATCAACAAAAAAAACCAAATGTTTCATGCAAATTTAATTTAATATGTTTCTCGATAAATCTTTTTGTTTCTGATCCATTTGTTCTTTATAATTTAGAAAAAGTTTTGTTCATATGTGCCAAATATCTAGCAAAGAATCAATTACAGTTTGAATTTAATGGGCTTAAAGTAGAACAATTTATAAAATTGTTGCTATTTATGTAATGGAAAGCAAGAATACGAATATTTTAACAGATATCTGGCATGTTTGATCTCAACTTTAGATTTCCACATTTAAAACAGACTTTAGTTTAAATCAAATTTTGTAATTATATATAGCTCAAACAAAATCAATAAATACCTATTTGGGAATGGAATGTTTTTGCAGATTTTAATTAAATATTGTAGACAAGTACAAATTCATATAAATTTATAGTTGAACGAAACAATAATAAACTTATATATTGTAATCAATATAAATAATAAGAAACTTTTAAAATAAATTTTGGCAGAGAATTCGCACCCAATCAATTTACAATATAAAGAAGACCTATCCTAAAATCTTACAAAATAACAAAAAATATATGTATAGAAAACTCCCAGTAAACGTCATAATGGTATAATAAAATAATGGTAAATAAATTTATTTTCTATGAACTTCACATCCATATTTAAGTTCCACACAAAAGGTAAATGGATAAGCCGTTAACTTTATTGAAAAAGCTACTCGACTCCAACAGATAAACATTTCTTTTGTATTGATATTCTGCTTAAACAAATCAAGTGCCAGTTTGTGTCCAATTGGAATTTGTATAACATACAATTTATGAAAATAAAAATCAAAACTCGATTTGAAAATGAATCTGCCTTTAAAAAACTTTCATTATTGAAAATACAAATTAAAACTAGGTTTGAAAATTCGTCCGCTATTAATAAATACCGCTTTATACCAATAGCACTTACTTGGCGTTTTTACCTTTAAGTCGAACGGTCACACAGTCCGAAACGCAATTTGTTGTTTTCTATTACAAGAAGGAAATTGATGTTTAACGAATTGGGCATGTCCTCCACAGCTGTTGGTGCACAAGTGATGTAGTAGATTCAAGTCTAGTCAGTGTTGAAAGATTAATTCAATAGGAGTTGGACAGTGTAACAACAAGTGATTTTTTTCAACTGACACTGACTCTAAACTGCGAAGGCGTGCAAAGTTTTTTATGAACGCAAACAGTAACGGAGCTGGTGGTGGTGCTGCTGGTGGTGGTGGTGGTGTTGGTGTTGCTGGTGTAGGTGTAGGTGTTGGTGGTGCAGCTGGTGTTGGTGCTGGCGGTGCTGCAGCTGGTGGTGCTGGTGCCGCCAATGGTGCTGCTGGTGGTGCCGTCGGTGGAGCTGCAGCTGTAGGTGGAGCAGGTGCAGCTGGTGATGCTGCTGGAGGAGCTAATGGAGGTAACGCTCCCAATGCCACAAACGGAGCTGAGGGCACCACAAATCTCAACGACGATCAGGATGCCAAGCGACGTAAATGCTTGGAAACGGACGAAGCACAGGATGGCGCTAGCACCGTGAGTATGCAGATATTTATTAAATATACATACATACATATGTATGTATATACATAATCCAATTCTCAATTTATCGATAACGTGTGCATCCCTAGATGATCGATGCGAATAGCGTGCTTAATAAGATTGCCCATCTCTATGCGGATCAATTGATGTCGGATATTGTCCTTCTTGTGGATGGCAAAGAGTATCCTGCCCATCGAGTCATACTATGTGCCAGCAGCGATGTATTTCAAGTGATGCTCATGAATCCGGAGTGGAATGAGAGCAGCAAGCATGTTATTGAGCTTCACGAGGAGGCCTGCTGCTCGGCGGTGTTTCCCCAATTTATTAAATATTTGTATGTTGGCCACATTGAGGTCACACTCCAAGCCGTAATGCCGATGTTGGCATTGTCCGACAAATACAATGTGCGAGATCTCATCGAACTATGTGTGGGCTATATGATGAAGCAAGTGGCAAAGGCAGCGACCAGTGGTTACCTTGTCTCTTGGCTACAGTATACCCTCTCATTTACGCCCACGCACAATGATCTCACCGAGACGTTGAAGCGATTTCTCAAATGGAATCTGGGAATGGTGGCCGAGTCAAAGGATTTCGTTGATATGGATCCGGCCATATTACAGCTGCTTCTTCAGCAGAATGATCTTGTTATCACCAGTGAGTACAAATTGTTTACCATATTGCAGACGTGGCTGCTGCATCGGCGTGAGCTTATCGAGGCCACGCCCGGTCTTAGTGTGGAGAAGAAGGTCAGCAGCTTCATGGAGATTATCGAGCAGACTGTCATCCATATACGCTTTGGCATGATGACGCCAAGGGAATTGGCTCATCTATTGATTGTCCCACTGATTGAGTACCACAAAGAGTTTCTCGTGGAGCGCATTGCCATTGGCATGAGCTATCAATCGGGCCAGGAAGATCGTGTGCGTGAGATTCGCAGCTCTGAAGGTGGAGAGCTGCAATTTACTCCAAGACTCTACTGGAATGATACGTGGAGCGTGCTCATTGAGGTCCCCAACTTTGATGAGATTGAGCATTATAAAAACTATGTAACCTGCTTTTTTTCGCAACGTCATATCGCCGAGACTGAAGACGGTGAGCTCTTGAATAAGAACTTATGTTTTAAGGATTCTCCGAGCTCTCCTATCATTACTAACTCTTCTTTTTTAATGCTTTTCTTAGATTCTTGCATGACTTGGGAAATAGAATTCTTTCCGCGTGGCGTCAAGTACAATAAGGCCAAAATGGTTTGTGGCGAGGATGTGCCCGGATGCTCACTTAACACGGTGCGACTGCGAGTCACCTGCAACAATCAGAATATTGAGGAGGAACGTTTCAAGGTGCGTAATTCATATAATAAATTGCAACTGGAAATTCATTTAGGATTCGAATCGACAGATTGCTGTGCTCATCGTTGGCGTACAAAACAAAATTCCGCATATCCGGACAGTGGTAGAGCGTACGGAATATTTTTCGGATGAGGCGCGAGTTATCAATTTGGATAATTTGTTGCCCTACGAGGAGCTTGAGCATACATCACCCTACTTGAGCCCTCATCTGACTGGCACTCAGCGTAATACACTTTCCCTGCACGTGGTTATAACGCCAATGGATGCACATACCTGTCGCGATACGCCGCCATTTCAGTTTTAAGTTGAAACAACCAATTAACCATAATCCGATAACCTGATATACTGATAACCTGATAACCCCATTACCATACCCATAGCAAGCAAACTAAGATACATATGTATATCCATAAATAGTGAGTTTAAGCTGACCCGAAATCTGGTTTAATTGTTGACAATTGTTGTTAATCAAAATCAACAAATCAAAACAATTGTCATAAAGCAGCATATCGATAGTTAAAAAAACAGACCTCGAATCAACTCAAATTCACTATTTTCAAAATAGTAAGGTTGCCAATTAACAAAAGAAAAATGCCATTTAAATGGTTTACTAGTTTTGTTGTTTTGCAACTGCAGATATTTATATGTGTAATATCCTGAATATCCCGATTGGCATGTTAGAATTTAATTGTTTGTCCAAGATCAGTAATCTCGATGTCATTTTTACCTGATCTTGGCGAATTTACATGCTTTTGAAATGTATTCTATATACTTATGTGTGTGTTTGCATCGTAGCTCTACTTTATTTCTTCTATCCATCTTTGTAACAAAAAAAGAGAATATCCGAAATGAAGCACAGCCTTCCGTTCTGCTGCTAAAAGACATTTAACATTTACTGCAATATTATGTACTCTGCTTTCTTTATTCTAACTATTATGATTATTATTTGTATTTATATTCTTATTTTTTTTTGACTTGAGCTTAAGTTAAGCAAAAATTGTAGCAAAAAGCCATTTATTTGATTCTGTATTTGGAATTGGTAAAAGGATCATTTACAAACAAATTTATTTAGCAATTTCAATTGATCGAGCGTGTGACTACGATTATATAGTAAGTATGACTATGGAAAGGAATTTTTCTAATAAACGTTAATTTGTATAGAAAACAATGCGAGTCTTTGACTAGGTTTCGGTCAGGTATGAGTATATCGGAAGACTTTATTTTTTCGGTTTATCAGCAAATGCTTATGTACTATTTAAGATAAGTAACACTTACCTATACTATACATATGTAAGACTTATTTGCAACTGACGTTGACGTAAAAATAACCTTTACCATTTGAAAGAAAGATACTAGTGTTTCTTCATCTACATACATACAACATACATATATCTGTATGAGTATCTTTATATTTGTATAACTGTATATAAGATATTATTCTTAAGTGAAGTCATTTTGTTTAGCTTAACTCCTTGACTTATTTCTTGTTTTTTGTAAATATTATCAGGCAGGTCTTAACTAACTTTTGTTATAACATACACCTAAATCTTCATAAACCATAAGCTTCTCCGTAATAGATAAATACTTATGTAGATTGCTGGGTTGAAAGTGCAAATTACTGTCCATACATATGAAGAGTGTGGCCGATGCGGAAAGACTAATAAAGCGAAAGAGAAAGAGAGGGAGAGAGAGAGAGCCTATGGTTTGCAAATGTATGTAAATGTTGACACAAAAAGGCATCTATAATTGCGCTTGAAGTTAAACTGATTATACAAACAGATATATATGTATATATGTATCAATTATCATATAATCTTATATCATAATCCCGATTGTTGTTAAATGTCAGAATACGGTTTCTTATAACCGATTCTCACGGGAGAATAAAACTATGTGTACCAACTTCAATAACAACTTGTCTTGTCATTTATTTCTTGGCGACCACAAATTTCAGGGGTATATGAACCTAAGATCTGTGCAGATGTTGTAAAATCATGCGTTGGCTGACCTTGAGAACAACTCAAAGCAGTTGTTAAAGTTTTTGATCTTAGCACATAGAAACTAAATCACTTAATCTGTAGTACTTATATGTGGTATACATACTTAGTATATAAAAACATTTAGTTATTTATTTTGGAATCATCCAAAACTGCTGGCATCTGTTGACTGTATACCGCGCAGCACCACCAATAACCACAACATCCGCATCCACATGCTATAAAGAGTGGGTGTGCCTTAACCCAGTGCCGCTGACTTGCATAAATTTATAGAGTTACTGTTTCTAAGTTTACCTAAGCGGTTATTAATGTTTTACAGCTCAGTTAACCCCTGATAGTTGCCTGATATCTTATTTTAATACCCTGTACTCATGATGTGGGGTCTTATAAGCATACACACAAGTATGATATCATTGCCTAATTATAGGAGTTAATATTATTTCGCATCTCTTCTGAAAAATAATCCAAGTGATTAAAAATCTTTGAGGTTTATGGTGACTGGTCCAAAGATTTTCCAGATTTCAAATGTAATTTCTATGATTAATTGATCTGTAAATTGAATCGGCAAGTCAACAAAAATTAGAAACAACATTTTTATATTAAAATTGTTTAGAAAATATCTTTTTTCTGTCTGTCAAAGCTTAAAAACTTATTTAGGTAACTATCTTCTACAAACTTCAAGGAAAGGGTCGAAGCCAATATTGTAAAAGATACAGCCCAAGTATTTCATAAAAATATAATTTTCAATATGCTTTAAATTCTTCAAGTTCTATTACAGTCTGAAAAAGTAGTGGGTATCTAAAAGTCGGAAAAACCCGAATACTTTATATTTTGTTTTGTGTTTCAGCATTAAAGTTATATAACCATGGCTATACATACATCTAACGTTTTACAGAACCCAATTGAAATCGTGCTTTTCAATGATAGTACCCGAGTGTTAAGCATTAATTGAAGATAAATGTTGGTAAAAGAGACCGAGTGCAGACTCAATGTGGGCCAGTTGAATTTTGGCAGTGCCAGAAGACGCATCAGTATCTCCAGAATCTGCGCTAACTTTTATCCAAATTAATCTGATCTGAATTTGAAGCTAATTTGAATTCGTTATAATATTTTTTAACGTGTCAAAGTTTTAAAACTACAAGTAAATGGATAATCCCGGCTATATAATCGACTGCGATCGCCAGTTTGGTGAGTTTTATAGCAATTGATATAATTGGAAATTATCGTATCTTAGATCATTCGTGGGTTCCGATTCTTAAGACAACCACGTTTATTAGAATATTTATTTGGCTGTGAATCAAGTGAAAGTAAAAACAAAACTGAAAGTCGAAACAGAATTGATAACTTGTATCATACATGTTTCTATTACATGGGACCCATTTAATTGTTTGAATAATGACTGGGCTAAAATGTGTTATAAGGGAGCAATTAAGCCGATTTTATCTTTAGTATCCATAGAGGCTGAATTTTTATACCTCTGGCTATAAAAATGTCTTAAAAATTGAGGGTATTATAAAGTGGTACCCATTTATGTAATATGTGATCCAATTAAGTGAATATATATACTCTTATACTTCACATTTCGGTATTATTTTATTTGAACATCATCTGTGTTCGGATAACATTTCCCAAAAAAGTTCCAATGTTAGGCAGTTTGTTTTTGTTAGATATTGTAGCACTACAAAATAAAAGTAAAGTCCATTAAACTATTTTGTTTGTTTATTTTGCTCTATGCTTTATTATTGCCAAAATGAGTTTTGTTTATCATTTTCTAAGTACACGGTATTCATATATATGTATGTTATATGCATATAGTATCCATCAGATACAGGATTCAATTCAATGTCATAAAGCCATATACTTAGTTATGTGGTACATATAGATATATCTGCCTATTTATTTCGTTAACTCAATTGTCATGTGTAAACTGTAAAATGTGTGGAGTGTATCTGATTGTGAGATTTATTTCATTTCTCATTCAATCTGTTAAGGTTTCTCATGCGGATGCAGTTCCTTTATCATATGAATGGGGTGCCACAGCAGTTTGCAATTTAATGTAGGGTATATATTCATATATATGTAGTATGCATATGTATATATCTAGTACATTTATATGACCAAGTTCTGTTTAAACGCGAATTTCGCAGAGCATGCAGAAATGTGCTTGCAATTGCCATGCAATAAAAAATAATAAAATTAACAAAAAAAATCTGCGACAAATTGCAACATTTTCAAGTACTTTCTCTCTAAATACGAAAAAGTTCAAGATTAAAGAACATTTGAGATGAACGCGTGTCGTGCGTGTCACGCTCAAAAATTATAATTTACAATAAAAGATTGAACAATTTAAAATCCCAAAGGATTTAACCAAATATGAAAAGCATTTTAAAAATCTAACGTACATTTAATTTGATCTTTTTGAGATAATTTCTAATAATATTTTCACACGTAGATACATATTTCGTGCTATTCACAAAAATTTCTATAAAATGAATGGTGGAACATTCGAAAATCTAATAAAATTTAAATAAATATATTTAACATTTGAAAATTTTCTATTTCCACTTTATGATCATTATTCCACTTCGTGCTATTCACAAAAATTTCTATATAAAAAAATGATCGAGCAATTTGAAAATCTATTTAAATTTAACTGAATTTCGATTCGTTTAAGATGGTATTTTAATATTGTTATTAATCACATTTTCATTTATTTGTTTTGTATTCAAATATTTAAAAAATCAACAAAATTGTATCGAATATGTGTATACGTAATATTTATAATTTCTATATAGTTGTCGAGTGCCGTGCACTTCGCTTATGTATGTACAAATACCATATAACTGATATATACTCAATCTGATCAATCTAACAATAATATGCAAGTATACTCGACTATATGTATATATATATTTATGTATACTTGTAACATGCAGTTTTCAAGCCGAACCCGCTCTCATAATAATATTCATGCCGATGCTGATGCTGATGCCGTGAGTTGGTGTGAGTTTATTGTTTGCAATTATTGTGTATTATTGGATATACTAAAGTTAACTAATTATTTATTGTATTATAGTTGGTGTAGCATTCGCTAGCTGCCTTAAAGCAGTGTCCTAGGTGGGGTGTTGTTGCTTGCCGCTGTGAGTGACGCTCTATTTGGAGTGGGTCCCGTATAGGTACATATGTATACAAGTACCTAGCTATCGTTGAACTATCGTTTAACTATCGTATGCAGTGGTATTAGTTAATCTAATTGTTTTTTTAGTAATGCGCTCGCTGTGTGCCTCTGCCTATAATGTCTGTATTTGGTGTGTCTATAAGTATAGTATGTATGTATCTATGTATGTAATGCTCCTCTATATAGTATAGTATCTGATATATTGGTATCAATTGTATTGAAGTTGTTGTAGTAGTATGTGTATTGCATTGCATCGCGTATACGTATAGTATTGTACTAGGTGCATATCAGAGATGGAGATCCTTTGAGCACAATTTCTCATTTCTTTCTCATTTTTAAATGATACCCTACCGATTGTATCGTTAGGATAGATCGAATTAATTTAATCTGAAAGTATTGATAGTTTCTGGAACTATTTCTCATCATTTGAAATGATGAAATCAGCTTTCGACTCATTGAATGAATCAGTCGACGCTAGTGATGAAAGCAGATTCATTCATTCAGCCAGTTGAATTCGTCATTGAGAACTATCTCTGATATATGAATTATCTTTGTATCTGAGATGATATCTGATATCTGGCATCTGATGCTTCTGCAGTGCAAGTTTGGTATTTTTCATTTATATTCGGGATAGTATTAAGTATTGTAGTGGTATATAGTAGTATATGTTTGTGGCTATGTCTGTGTGATATGACAGAGTCCGAGTCTGAATTCCGTATTGGGAAATTCCCTCATCTGGCTCCAGGATTGCCAGATGCCTAAAGTAACTGTACCTACTGTACATACAAATCTTTGGCCAACTATTTAATGTAAAATTTTTGTAAAAAAAAAAAAAAAAAAAAACTAAATAAGAACAATGAAATGTTTCATTGATGCCGGCGAGGGTTTTTACTTCTCAAAGATTAGCTCGCCGGTAAGGAACGGATTGAGGTATGTCTGCGCATCGTAGCCGGAAACTGTGGCCGTGGTGGTGCGACGACGCGCCTGCGCACCACCTCCGCCTCCACGCCTCTCGCCATGCACATGACTGTGACTATGATGAGCCGGACGCTTCTCGCTGTTGCTGGGACTCAGGATCAGCGGTATGGGCATTGAGGTATATAGTTGCAACGGCTGTTGCAAGATGGTACCTGCTTGAGGATTAAGTGGCGTATCCATATAGCCGTGTGGTGCCGCTGCCGTTGGCTGATCCCCCAAGGCAAAGGCCGATGATGGTGTAGTGCTCACAGATAGCCCAGTAGGACCTGCCAGCTTCTTTAGACTAGCGCCAGCTCGCGCTCTATGATGCTTATAGTGGCCACGGTGGGTCTTGCGCTTCATGTGTGGCATGCCACTCATATCCGCTGGTGGTGATGTATCCAACACTATGGGCATGTGGTGACCGGATGAAACGGATGCCACGTCCATGCCATTGGGCGGTACCAATGCTGATTCCAATCGAAAGGCTCCAGAATCGCTATTGTTGTTGTTACTATTGTTGTTGTTGTTGTTGGATGACGATCCAAGTGATTTTTTGAGTGGATCCCGAGAATGTGGATGTGAATGCGCCTGTATAATGGTTGCTGTGGCAAATACCTCCTGGAAACGATTGCTCGCCTCCAACTGTTGCAATTGTAGATGTTGCTTCTGCAGAAACTGCTGTCGTTGTTGTTGTAAATGATTCAGGATACGGTACTGATCGAGGATGTGCTTATAGAACTGCTCCGCGGTGACTTCCGATGAGTTTAGTAGGCGAATCGCTATTTTTTCGGGTATCACAATTTTGTCTATATTCCATCCACGTCATCCAATGTCATGTAAATAAATTGAATAAAATGTTTGGAAATTAATTACTATTACATGAATCAAGTACGGATCTGTAAATAAAGGTATATAGAATTGTTTCAGTTTTCATTTTCAGTTAGGTTTTTCCAAAGTCCTTTTCTTTTTTCAGACTAAGTTAAAAAAGTGAAAAGCAGAAATTTCTACTTAAATTAATAGAATTAACGTTTTAGGAAAATATGTAAAAGTTCTTCTACGTTTAATCATTTGGAATTATAGCCAACATTTTAATCCACCACGTCCATCTTGAGTTATTAAAATATTATATGCAACATTGGCTAATGGTGATATAAAAAATAGAATTTGTTGCTTCGAAATAAGGTTTAATCTTTTAATATTTTCTCATTTTAATTTTATTTAAACTATTGCCCAAAAAAGAAATTACTCCCTTTGGGAGTCACACAATTATTTTCTATGCGGCAAGTGCATAGTTTATTGTAAATAACTTTCTTATAACAATGTCTATAAAATTGTATGGATAATTTCACACTAACAACTTTCGCATATTTCTAAATGATGTTGTTAAGCAGGCAGAGCAAATACAATGGTGTTTGAGGTGTGTGTTTGTGTGAGTATGTGACTGTTATGGGTACTCGTAAAAAGTATTTCAAATATTCGGCATGCTTCTTGTTGATGAACCAATTTCATGGTTAGTGACAATGCGTTTATTGAACCGCAAATGCCATGCAAGCAGATTGCACAAATACGTTCACACAGATACACAGATACACTCTTATACATTTATGTATGTGCGTGCAGTAGTGTGTGCATGAGATAGCCCATTGACCTAATTTCGAGTTGATTTACAAAACTGAAAAACGACAACAACAACACACACACACACACACACACACACACACAACTTCTGACGCCCTTCCGGTATGAGCAGGACCACCCAACGCAACCACCCTGAACCACCTCGAGCCGACACGTTCCGAGCCGTTACCGTTATTGTTAGCCCCATTGAGTAAAGCCTGGAGAAGAGAGAGATAGAGAGCTTGAGTTGGGGGGAGGGGGCTTTTGGGAAGGGGTGGATGCAATTTAACAGTAGCCTAGTTCCAGCTAGTAGTCTGTGTGTCCCAGTTTGATTTAGCTATCCGTGTCCGGCCCCTAATGGGCCCAGCAGTTGACCACATTCAACCACAAATAGTACAAATGCCGCACACTCTCCAACAACACCCCTTTCCCCGGTTTGATTGGATTGGAGGAGTCGTTGCGTTAGTTAAGGACAGTTACGGGTACACAGAAAGAAAAAAACAATATTCTACACAATGTATCTTTAAAATTCTTGACTCTAACATAAATTAATAGTGGAAATTTATATGAATTATATGCGGAATCAGGCTGCGACGTACTTAAATTAAAGCGCAAATTTAAAATGCTTAATCTTAGCTTTAATTTTTTGAAGTTCGTATTCAGAATAAAACTGTTAAATTAAAAATATACCCCACAGGGGTACACTAACCAAAGAATTACTGCTAGAATCCTTATTCAAATGCTAACTAAAGGATTCGTTCTTTAATCCTAACCCTAAATCTTTGGTTAGTGTAAGTTCCAAGTCTAACTAACGAATTACTTCTTTAATCATAATTCCAAATTTATGGTTAGTGTAAGAATCAAATGGCAATGTTCAGCACTTAAAGATGAAAATAAAACTAAGATCTTTCATTTAAAAACAATTTTCTTACAAAAACTCCCATATTCAAAATTTCAACTAAGGGTGAAATAAAGAACCCTACTGAAAGCAAGTATTTTGTAAAACTTTTCTGGATTGGAATAATTTTATTCCGAATATTTCTTTTTTTCCGTGTAGTTACGGAATGTTACGGAATGTTATGAAAATTACAGACTGCAGACTCAAGCGACTTTTTTGGTTTTTTGAATTTTCTTTGACTTACCGCACTGATTGGCCTTGGTAACAAAGGGTCGGATGGTTGGATCCCATATGAATATATAATATAGTGACAGCATGATGGCCGCCAATGAGACGCACAAGACATAGACGGCTACCGTTAGGATGCGTATGACCTTACGATTGCTCTGCTGTGGTTGATAGCAACGGCTTATTGTCTCCGTGGGCGGCAGTTTCACTTTCTCCTCAAGCGAATTGACTTTGGAATTCATTTTCGCTTTTATTTATTTATCTTTGTGGTGTCTTCTACTTATTTGTTATTCTTATTGTTGTTATTGTTGTTGTTGTTAACTTTTTAAATTTTGTTCGTTTTGTTTGCTTTTGATTCTCAATATGTTCGATTTCAATTCAATTCGATATTTGATTGTGCTTCTTATTTATTTTTTGATTTGTGTATTTTGCACTTTCCTTTTTGATATGTTCAGCTTTGTTGTTGTTGTTGTGGTTGTTATTGTTCTTACTGGCAGTGCACCATTTAGTCTAAATGTTGTTTTTTTTTTGTTATTAAATTTATATGTACATAAATGCAATGTTTCTTGTAGTTGTTATTTTTTTTGCTGCCGCTGCTGCTGCTTATTATTGTATTCTTTTGTTGTTATTGTGACGCGTCGTTCTCTTAAATTTGTTTACAGTTGAAAGTTGAAAGTTTAAAGCTTACAAGTTTAAAGTTGCAAAGACCACAGTGCTGTGCATAAATACGCTGCCAACCGACGCGTCGAGCAAATGCAAGCGAAATGACGCCCCAACGCAAAAAGCTTCAACCCAAGAGCAGAGCCTTTCTGCTCTGTCGCTGCCGCTGCCGCTGCCGCTGCCACTGACACTGCTGTTGCCTCTGTTGTTGCTGCTGCTGCTGCTGCTGCTGCTGCTAGCAATGCCTTTGGCTCCTGCATCAACAATCGGGCATCAACAGTCGGGCACCATCATCGGGCAACGGTTAAACTTTTGTTCGGGCTTTGCCTTCGTTTTCTCTCTCCTTCTTCTCCTTGTTGCGCTCTCTGTTCACGTCGCCCTCCCTCTCTCTCTCTCTCCCTCCCTCTCTCTGCGATCCTCAGCCTTTAATTCGCTGCTGCATTTTTTTTTCGGTATTTTCGCATATAATTTCATTCATAAAATGCCTGTTTACTCCGCTGCTTGCCGTCTACAGCTGCTGCTGTGTGTTTGTTGTTGATTTCCATTTACATACCACATTCTTTTTCTTTTTTTTGTTGACTCAAAAACGCTGCGTCGGCGTTAGCGTCAGCGTCAGTGTCAGGCGTTAGCGTTAGCGGCTGGTTGCGGTCCATTGGCTGTCGTGTTGTTGTTTTAACTGCAGCTGGCACGCGCTGATGCCATTTCAAATAAACAGTCCAGGGCACAAAGGTTACAACAGCGGTTGAGGCAACGGCAATCCCACTCGGACTCATGATGCCCATGTGATGAACAAAACCTGTGCAGCTTTCATAATGAAATACTTATATATAGTAGGTGGAGTATTATCCCTACAGCTACTCAGATTTGTTCAGATTGCAAATCTGTTTAGAATTAAGATTTGTTCATTGTGCAAAATCCCAGCAGCAGAAGTCCTTTGCGGGATTTGCGAAATAAATTCAAACCCAAACGGTGTCAAAAGTTGGGTGAACTCGATTTTTCTTAAACTGAGTACGAAATATATGATTTAACTACAGTTTTTTAGCTCTTAATTAATACTTAATTACTATTTGTTTTAAAAAATATTTGCTTTAACAAGTATTACAAATTGAAAATATTCAACATTTTAACTATCAGAGTTCCTATCTTGAGATATTTGAATGTATTGCCATTTGAAGAGTTCTGCATATACATATATACGGAGTTTATTTCTCCGAGAAAAACCATAAATTTCAACAGCAGGGAACAATCTTAGTTATATGCCGAATCAAGCAGTGACAGCTCTGCAAAACGCTCTTCGACCAATCTGTACAGTTTTCTGTGCAATAAGTCCGACGGTTTAGTGAAAAGTCAAATGCAATGGCTAATGCAGCGGGAATCACGTCGGCACGTCTTGCAGCCTGTCCCTGCATTATGTGTCAAGACCGTGAAGTCCGCCCACGCTCAGTCAGTCAGTCCGTCTGTCCACTTAATGACTCAGCGGTCAGCGTTTTTCTGGATTGCACGCGGAAATGCAAATGCGCGCCTGATTTTTTCCCCAAATATGAAAAAGACGTAATATTTCAAAAACAAATTTTAAAATAACATCAATCAATATACGTATATGTATGTGGAAAATAAAATCATGGCCAAACAATTTTGAATTGGAATTTGCAATTTGCATTGCAGTTGCAGTTGCATCTTCATTCCTAATGTTCGTTTCGCGTGACCGTGCCCAGGCGCAACCTTCGCAGAAGGCGTCGCGAAGGACACCAGAGGGCAGCTTTTTTTGTTTGTTTTTTGTTTTTGCACTTTGCTTGGCCAACTTTCGCTATTCGTTGTGTCCTGGCACCTACCTGCACCTTCGTTCGCAAGCGCCATGCGCTGCTTTATTGCTTTTTAATACCCTGTAAGCAGAGCTTTTCAATAAGATATGCTCGATGGAAGAGGAACTATTGCATGTAACAGGTAGACAAAGTTGAACTTTGAAATTAGCTCTTTTAAATAGGAAAAGCTTTTACACCGATACAGAACATTTACAATTTAAAAGCTCTTTCTAAGGAAATTTTAATGAAATAATTGAACGTATTCGAGCTTAAACATCTAAACATTCCACAGTAAGCTTTGACAGCTTAAGCTCTTACACATACAAAGCCAGAAGCTTTCTCACCCGGGGAAAAATTAATGAAAAATTGGGATAAATTGGTTGACTCTTACAAAAGTTGTATTAAGTTAATTTAATTAATATTAGCATTGGGCTATTTTTAGATTTTCAAGGTAACTGAAACTCATTCTGAATCATTTATTTATAAATCACACTGTACATGCTATGTATTTCTCACATTCCTTTAACCTTTCGTTAGGTGCCTAGTTTTTTAATACAGGGTATTAGCTTTTCGTAAATTTATTCAAAGGCAACACTCTTACTTGTTTTCTATTTCGATTCGGCAATCGTTCGTTTCTGGTCGCTCGTTTTTTGTTGGCTGGAGGTTAATAATCTGCAACTAGGTCACTAGGACAACGAAGAGAATGCAACTGAAAGCTGAGAGCGAAATAGAGAAAGAGAGAGATAGATAAAGAGAAAGAGACTGTTAGCAAGGCACAGAGCGAGAGAGAATGTACACGGGCATCGGCTTGGACTCCGAGCGATTTGCAACGTTGGCCATTGATTTTGTTGTATAAGCTTTACTCACACAGACATTCATCAAGTTGGCTCGCTAGAATGTAGGCCAACACACATACACGCCCAGTTGCAGTGCTTGCACCCTCATTCTACCCCCAACCCCCTAACACTCAACCCCCTAACACCCAGCACCGACCCTTAAGGGCAGTTATAAGAGTAGCGACTGCAACATTGTTTTAAAATGGCCCTCAAGGAATCTTCGTTGCCGTCGCAGGTGGCGCGCCGCTTTCGCAGCCTTCTTGGCCACAAAACAAAACAAAAACAACACAAACAGTAATGCCAGCAACAACAACAAGAATGTGAAATATAAGTTATCCTGAAATCGAAATCTAGCCTAGTAAACATTTGCACGTAATACAGTTAAATGATAATTTAAAGAGAAAACATTTGCCAAACATTTAAACCGGTTAGCAGTCGAAAGTGAACGATTCGCAGATACCCAGTACTTTGGCATGGGTAAACAGTGCGTATGATTTTATACATAAAAACTCTTTCAAGATTGTATAGCTTCTATGTGTCCTTTCTGAGCAATTTCAGTATTTTCTACAAATTAATAGTCGAAAGTGAACGATTCGCAGATACCCTGTACTTTGGCATGGGTAAACAGTGCGTATGATTTTATACATAAAAACTCTTTCAAGATTGTATAGCTTCTATGTGTCCTGTCTGAACAATTTCAGTATCTTATACAAATTAATAGTCGAAAGTGAACGATTCGCAGATACCCAGTATTTTAGTATGGGTAAACAGTGCGTATGATTTTATACATAAGAACTCTTGCAAGATTGTATAGCTTCTATATGTCCTGTCTGAGCAATTTCAGTATTTTATATAAATTTGTAGTCGAAAGTGAACGATTCGCAGATACCCAGTACTTTAGTATGGGTAAACAGTGCGTATGATTTTATACATAAGAACTCTTTCAAGATTGTATAACTTCTAAAAGTCCTTTCTGAGCAATTTCAGTATTTTATACAAATTTATAGTCGAAAGCGAACGATTCGCAGATACCCAGTACCTTAGTATGGGTAAACAGTGCGTATGATTTTATACATAAAAACACTTTCAAGATTGTATAGCTTCTATAAGTCCTGTCTGAACAATTTCAGTATCTTATACAAATTTATAGTCGAAAGCGAACGATTCGCAGATACCCAGTACCTTAGTATGGGTAAACAGTGCGTATGATTTTATACATAAAAACACTTTCAAGATTGTATAGCTTCTATAAGTCCTGTCTGAACAATTTCAGTATCTTATACAAATTTATAGTCGAAAGCGAACGATTCGCAGATACCCAGTACCTTAGTATGGGTAAACAGTGCGTATGATTTTATACATAAAAACACTTTCAAGATTGTATAGCTTCTATGTATCCTTTCTGAACAATATCAGTATTTTATACAAATTTATAGTCGAAAGTGAATTGTTCACAGATTCCTAGTACCTTAGTATGGGTAAACAGTGCGTATGATTTTATATGTGCTTAAATAAAATCATACGCACTGTTTACCAAAACTCTTTCAACTGATATATAGTACATATATTTAGATTGTTAAACTTTTATGTGCACTATCTGATTGTTTTGAATTTTTATGAGAGGTAACAAGACGTGCCAAAGTTCTCTTTTATAAGACGTAGGAAAATAAACGTGATTTGACGGAAATTTAAAAATAGAATTGATAACACATTCTTCTACAAAAAAACTCATATACATATCTAAGTTGTTTTGTGAATACGTTTAATATCTGAATCTTTTTACCAATAGTGCGTTTGTTGGTCAAAAATCTTTTAACTTATTCTCTGTACAGTTGTAGCTTATCTGTTGTTCAAACCTACATATTCATATTTCAACTTTAGGTATTTTCTGAAATCTGTGACTTTCCATAAGCTAGTATACTTTTCAGAGTTAGACAAAGTTAGATAAAGATATTCTCTTTAAAAGTAATCAAGTATGCTCCACTACTTACCGTCGTAGTGGACACTGCTGCAGTTTTGAAATTCTTAGTTAGTAAAAGAATTAGCCAAAGGCTGGGGGCTTCTTTTGACCCTTGAAAACGGGCGGCATGCGGGATTCCCAGAAAAAGATGTGATAGATGGATAAAAAGAAGCCCAGACAACAGAGACCGCACAGATAAATAACGATGACAAAGTAGCGGGCAAAGCGTTCCGAGCACGTTGGCTCGGCAAAAACAATTTCATCCAGCTGCGGAGATTTTGGGATATAAGAGTAGGCAGATCGTCGGGGTGTTCCACTGCTGGCAAGGCGAACAGTCTTAGAGCTGGGAATTGAAATGGTGGGTTGCTCATCCTCATCCCTAACATTGGAGCCGATAAGATTCACAATTTTTGCCAAATTGGCAGCCGCTGCCGCTGAGCTAGCCTCGGATGACATTTTTGGATTTAGGAAGTTCCTAATCTCTGTTTGGATCTAGATTTTAAACACTTGTCACCTGGCTGATGGCCCAACTTGCTTTGCGGTGCACCGATTACTGATTTCATTACATTGACGCTGACGTCGATTAAATCAAAATCGGATGGCGATGTGGATGACGCAAGCCAGACCATCGGAGGAGGGTAGGGTAGGTAGGGTCTATAGGACGGTTGCCCATTCATGTATTTTGTGGGCGATCCAACTCTGCGATTTAGTGGAACGTGCAAAAGCGGATTAGTTTTGTGCGTGTCTGTCAACTTTTTTTTATATCAGACCCCAGATCCAGATGCCACCCCCGACCGTTCACATGGTATTTCATTACGGCCCCAAATTAATCCCGGTTCTTGATAGAAAGCTAGGCCCGATAGGCCCTGACCTAAGGCAATACACACTCTTACCCAAAATGGTTCCGATGTTATGATAGGTCTCTCTCTCTCACTCGCTCACTCGCTCACTCGCTCTCGCCCTCTGTCCTTCTAGCCAATTGGATGCGTATGCTTGAATATGGGAAGTGGCGGCATTCGAGAATCCCAAATGAATAGATAGTATACGGCCAGAGTTAGACCCATACCACTGACACCGCCCATATAGAGAAATAGTGTGAGGAGCCGGAAGGTTTTCGATTCAAAAAAGTCATTGGACTTTGGCACTTCAATCTCTTCGTCCTTCGCTTCCTTGACCACGGCGGCTAGATTCGTTAGATTAGCCATGTCGTAGATTAGGAAAAAAAGTACAGTAAAATAAAACCGTATCCGCTTTAGATTTTATTTAAAACGTGGCACTAAAACCAACGAAGCAAAAATCCGTTAAAATCTGCCGTCTTCCACGGCTCTGTGTCTCTAGAAGCGTACTGAATGTTGACGGACTTTGACGATTGTCTGGTGCCCAGCCACATTTTCCGTATTTATTGCCATGTTTTTCTCTATGTTGATTTGTTTTGCGGTTTCTTTATTGTGGCTGTTATTCTTGTTGTTTCGGTCGAGCGATTTTAACATATCGAGGTCCGTTTAGGTCACATTCGAGTGACGCGTTCTCTGGATAGCGTCTTGGCCGATACGTTAATAAGATTCGACCCCATACTATCTATTTAGGTAGCCTTACCTCCCTATTTACCATTATTTTTTTTTAAACTATGCAACCTATCTAACCGATCTACCCCTTTTCGACCATCACATCACGTGCGCACTTCTTTAGCCACTTGACCTGGTTTGATTTGTTGTCAACGTCGTGTCGTCGTTTGTTTTTGTTGTTAATTTGTTGTTCTCTCTATTCTTCTCTGCTTCATATGCAATGACTGCACCCTATAAAAGTCACAACAAAGGGTCTTCCCAGTCCATGGGAGGCACCAAAACACCGGGAAGTTAATATTGGCCAAGGCTCAAGGATCTTCATAAGATCGATATTAACAGTTTAATTTTCAGCTAACTGTTTCGTCTTCCTTTTCATCATTTCCCTAACTAGAAAGCACTAATACTGGAAAGGACTTCTCCCCTATTTGAAGGATAAAATGGAGCAATATATACACAGAAAAAAGTTTGCAATTTGCGTAAACATCGGTCCATAATAGGGTATAAAAGTGAAAAGTTTGGTGATCTCTTAATTACTTAAACAAAGTAAGAAATACATACTTGATTTAAGTATGATTTTTTATTCGTTCTTGGCAAGTATTTTACCTATCGGAGGCGCTATAAAAATGTTAGTCTTAATCAAAATTGCTTAGGTTTATATGTCTCAATTTAACGATTTTATCCTAAATACGTAATTATAAAATGCAAGCTAAAATCAAGTACTAATTTTAAACTATAATTTTTGAATGATGTGTCTTTTCTGTGTACCTATATTTTTGGCTCTGTCTGTTGTAGGGTACAAACTAGTCGAAGAGTCACAAATGCGGTTCACCAATGAGGCATTGGCAAATCCAATTAGACATGAGCTCGTATGTTTTGGGTGTAGGGTTATGGTTGCTTTTAGGGTGTTGCAGGTGGGATGTTTTGACTCACCTGATTGTGTGGCACCTGGTTCAGTGGTATTCATGCACTTTCTGTACTGGGTGACCGCCAATTGAGACGGGAAACTTGAGATGTATGTCCGGCATGCCGGAGTCAAAAAAGATAAGATAGTAGAAGGCCAGGGCCATGCCCAATCCACTGATTCCACTTAAATAGATGAAAATCGAGATCAGACGAAAAGTTTTCGATTCGAAGAATGCAGGGTTAGGTTGCTCCTTGGGCAGCTGGACTTCGTCCGTCAATGATTCCGTTGTCTTGGCTGATGTCGCCATTGCGAATGCGGTTCGGTGCTGGTCCGTTGCTGGTCTTATTGCATTTCCAATTATGCAAATGAGTATATGAATTTAATTCAAGCTGACATCTTGATTGACTTTGATTGACGCCGATTACACTTATACTTACACACACACACACTTGTGTACATCTTTTAAAATGTTTCACAGGCATCGTTGAAAAATGCAAACCCGCTCAGAAAGAATACAGCTTCGAGGAGGCAATCACGTTGACAGGTGTCGGCAGGTTTCACCTTAAGCTGCTGCTCATCTGTGGACTGTGTTTCATGGCCGTCATGGTTGAGATTATGGGCGTTAGCCTGATAATGCCGTTGGTCAAATGTGATCTCCTGTCGACGCTCGAACAGCAGGGTATGCTAGCCTCAGCCGGTTTCCTTGGCGTCGTACTGAGTTCCCATGCAATGGGCTTCCTAGCTGATACCTGGGGACGTGTCCACACATTGCGTTATGCGATGATGTTCAGCGCCATTAGCTCCATCATTTCAGCATTTTCAGTTAACATCTGGATGTTGATTGTCTGTCGATTCCTTACGGGTTTCTTCATCTCGGGCGGACAGGCATGTGTCTTCAGTCTATGTGGCGAGTTCCATGGGAACAAGTCGAGGGTTCGGCACGTAACTCTGCTCTCTTGTTTCATGTGCATTGCCATGATGTATGCACCAGGTAAGTGAGAACATCAATCACATCTTGACGATATCCTTAAAGAGTCTAGATAAATTTAACATAAGCCTTTCCTTAATGGAAAGTTTATCTGGACTGTAAGGTTGTCGATAACTTGAGAACACGTCCCTTAGGATAACTTTATTTATTTTTCCATTGACAGCTGTGGCCATTGGTATTCTTCCTATGGAGTTCGATGCATCCCTCTTTGGGATGGAGATAACCTCTTGGCGAGTTTTCATAATTGCTGATGTGTCCATAACGGTCTTGGCCTTATGCGGACTCTTTATGTTGCCGGAGACACCAAAGTATCAGCTGGTACAGGGTAAAGTCGAAGAGGCATTGGAAACACTGCGTAATATTTATGCCCAGAACTCGGGAAGATCCACCTCCGATTATCCAGTGGAGCGTTTGGCCCAACAGAGCGGAGGTGCCAGTCTGTCCAGTGTCCACGGCTTTTGGGATGCAGTGCGTCTCATCTGGCAGCAGACAGTGCCACTTTTCTATAGGTCACGGGTTGTGCATACACTAAATATCTGTTTAATACAGTTTGTGATCTATGGAATTGCCCAGGGCATCTTCATGTGGTTCCCCACTATACTCAATGAACTGGGCAAGGAGACAGCACAAGGTTCGCTCCTCTGTACTGTACTACAAGGTTTCAACTCACCTCAGGATGTGCCTGCTGATGATATCTGCATTGCAAAACCTGATATCACCACCTACCAGGTGATGATCACCATTGGCGCTGCCTTTACGATCATTTATCTGATATTCGCGTATACCATTGATTTGATTGGCAAACGGAATCTACTGAGTAAGTAATCCATAAAAATCGAACTTTAAAATAGAAAAAATGAAGTGTATTTAAAAATGAGTTTAGTTAGAACTAAGAGGGTGAATCATGGTGGTCTGAACTAAACGAACACCTTGTACCTCTTCATAGACATCCTGAAATTGAATCTAAAGATTAATTACTTACTTAAGTAAATGTAGATCACTGATTATGATCAGTTGGGATTACTTTGAATTCTTGATCCTCTTGCTAATTGGTCGTGGTCTCTTTTGCAGTTGGATGGATGATGTTGACATTGATCTGTCTAGTGTTGTTACACTATGTAACAGAGTTTGCACCGCTGGTTATTGCCCTGACCTTGGTAATGGCAATTGGTAATTGTGGCGGCATCGTTAGCACCATGGCAATGGAATTTTATCCGACTCAGATCAATGCGATGGGCATGTGCTTTATCATGATGATAGGTCGCCTGGGGGCCGTTGTGGGTAGTAATCTGATGGGAAGACTGCTATTCAGCAGCTGTGACACCACCTTTTGGTTCCTGCTTGGTTTGGTCCTGGTGCTCACCTGTATGTCATACTTTCTTCCGGATCGATCCAGGTCCAAAGACAAATCGCCAACGTCGTCTACGACTGAAATTAATTCTAAGTAAACTGTTTCAAATTATAGCTAGAATTCTAATTTCTTTTTTTTTTTTTTGGTTAATTTGTAAGTATTGAATTAAGTGTGAACATCAAATATAATTTAAATTGAAAAATTATAATAAGAGCTAAGATTAAAAATAAAGAAAATACTTTAATTTAGTGGGATCTTTTCTTTATATAATTCTAAGCTAATTGCTACCTACAATATCAATATGTATAAAAATAATCAATTGAAAGTAAGTTTTAATATACAAAAATTTCCAGATGTTGCTCTAAATTTTTACAGCTTTTTTAGATACATGAAAAATACAAATACTTAAATTTAGTGGCCTTCTTTTAATATCTAAGTTTAAGCCAATTTAAATTGAAATATCCATGATAATAGTGAAACAATTGACAATATATTATTTTCGAATTCAATTCAATTCATAAAAAGTTCCTTAATACATATTTTTCAGAGTTTAAGATACATGAAATATCACTGATAAAATGGAAATCTGTCAGAATTGCGACCTTGCTCTGGTTTTCGCAACATTTTTACTTGTTTTGCTGTACATTTGTATATCTTATGAAGAATCTGCAAAGTAAAACAAAGTAAAAAAAAAAAGAAAAAACTAGATGACTTTTAGATAGAACGGGAACGTGAATGGGAACGTGAATGGAAACGGGAATGGCAATGGGAATAGAAATAGGAATGGGAATGGGAATGGAAATGGGAACGGGAACAAGAGCAATTGCATTGGAAATGGATTAAGTAAATGTTTGTGCTCATTTCTATAGTTGTTGTTGTCATTGTTGTTGTCAATGTTGTTGTTATTGTTGTTGTTATTGTTGTTGTTGCTGCTGCTGTTGTTGTTGCTGTTGTTGTCAATGTTGTTGTCGTTTTGCCGATAGCTGTTGTGGCTGCATTAACATTCTTGGCATTGCCTGTTGTCGGGGAAAGAGGCAGGAGTAAACTCAGGGGCAAGACGAGGAGGAGCAGATGAAGGGTCTTCTTGAGTCGCCACTAAACGCATTCCAAGTGCCGTCTGCATCTGCAATCGTAAGTACGCTTTTTATTTATTCAGTGAACGGTGTTTGCTCCGCCGGCTGGCAACAGTCTGAGCCGTCTATAGAGTCTAGAGTCTTGAGTCTTGAGTCTAGAGTCTGATCCACCGCCATAGTCAGAGCCAGAGTTAGAAATAGAGTTAGAGTTAGAGATAGAGTTAGAGTCAAAGACTGAGTTAAAGCTGCCAATCATAAATACGAGTACGTAACACACAAGTTGTCACAGACTCTGCCTTCAACTGGCATCAAACCATCAACCATCTACCATCTACCATCAACCATCAGGCATGAGCTATTGGCCATGGCCCATACCACATAGACTTGCCTAACTGCGCATTTGTCGACTTATATGGCATAGACAGATAACCACATAACAACTGCTAGTCCCACTGCTAGTCCCATTGCAAGCACCACTGTCCAGTGTCCACTGTCCCCAGTCCCCAGTCCACTGTCCAGTGTGACAGTGTAGTGCCAGTTCCATTAGACAGTCCCGTTTACGCGACTCTCTTTCTAGATTCATCGACTACTCTTATGTGTATGTGTATGTGCTTGTTTATGTATGTATGTATATGTAACCGACTACCAAACGGAGTAAATTAGCCCACACCCACCGACCAACTGGATTCAGCACACCACAATTGTCTTCCGGCTCACATATGGCTCAAAACAGTACCATATTGTACTAGTTCCATCCAGTTCTAGTTACATTTAACGGTCAATCTAAAAATCACAAGTTATTACGCTAAAGAGTTGCCCAGCGTCAAGCTGAATTTAATTTATTATTATTATATGTATGATGACTTTACATAGAAGAAGAGAGTCTGTGATCTCCTTAAATAAAACTATGCAACAATTTTTAGCTTTTTTTCTTGTCCCCAACCAAAAACTACATTTTATGATATTAAATAAAATTTTTTTTAAATTTTACTACTTTTTTAAAGATTTTTTTTGTGATCATACACTTTTGATAATATCTCGAGAACGGCACAACAAGTGTTAAATACATTACAGATTTCAAAAACTTTTCCATGTATTTACATATCATTATTACATAGTTTTGAATTTAAATCAATAAGTAGTTTAATTTCAGTCAGGAGTCAAAAATATTGACAAAAAACATACCTAGATGTAAAGTGTTGCTACTTCGCTTTCTCACCATCGATTTCAGTAAGCAATACCTTAAACGACGCCTAATTAATGCCTTTAGCCCTCAATATTTGAAAATAAGAATGAAATATTTTTTTCTAATTTTCCTTAAATTTTAAAATCAAAAAATTATACAAATAGCTTTAAAATTAATTTTTCTGTAATTTTAAAGATATAAGTATCAGTATAAGCAACTGAAAAGCAATTGTTGGTGTCCTCAAAAAGCAACCATTGCTTTCAAATGTGAAAAAATTATTCAAACCTTTAATTAAACTTGAATTTTATTAAATTCAATTTAAATAATTAATGCAAATTAGCACTTGGAACAGTTGTTTACAAAAGCAATTGTCGGCAAAAGAGCTAGAGCTTTGTGGAGCATCCGTATATTTGTTAAGCTATGGATTTAAATTAAATAAAACAGAGAATCATCGGACTCCTTAAATACTTGAACTAAGTATTGGGCTAAAGTTGAAGACATGCATTATAAATATGACAAATTATAATATAGAAGAAAAGAATCTTTGATCTCCCTAAGTAATTAGTTAGAATAAATATTGTATGTATGTCATGTTATCTCATCATTTGTGTTCTCTAAAGAATTTTAAGTAATTTAAATCAATTTGTCTTCTTAATTTTTTTAAATCTTATTTTTAATAGTTTAATTTTATTTTAGTTTCAAAAAAAGCAAGAATAATTTCCATTTAAAAAAGTATATTATTTTTATAATAAAATAATAATTTGCTATATTATTCCTTTTTTTAAAAGTGGACGAAGTTAGGATAACAAAATTTTTAAGCCGTTCAAAGATAGATTACTTTATTTGTATTGTAAAAATAGAACAAAAATTAAAGGATTCCAGATATATTATTAATACAAGTTCTAAAATATTTCTTGTTCCTATATTTAATCAAGCAAGTTTATCTTCTCTTCAGATTAAACTCAATCACAAAATAGCCCAAATAATTAACGAATAGTTTATATGAAGTTATACTGCCAGTCGATTCCGATTTCTAAAAATATATCTGCATATGATAATACTCGCTGGAGAAACTGTTTAAAGA
Organism: Drosophila neotestacea; assembly: GCA_035044365.1. Classification (NCBI taxonomy): domain Eukaryota; kingdom Metazoa; phylum Arthropoda; class Insecta; order Diptera; family Drosophilidae; genus Drosophila; species Drosophila neotestacea. The sequence continues at coordinate 2,304,949 of JAWNMD010000799.1, forward strand.
TTATGTATATATTAATGGGTAAGCAAGAAAGGCATATGTATAAAAAAAAGTACTTAACTCTTTGATTTCTTTTTCTCATTTGGAGTTACTGTTTTTAAAAAGCAGACTATCTGTCTGTTAAGCTGTACATATCTAATCTATGCTTGATTCATTGTATCTGTGGGCTGCCCTCGTGTCGCCAGTGGGCCATGATTACTTTCACGGGCGTGGCATGGTTGTGTGGCAACCAGCAACCAGCAACAGCCTCAGTCTCAGCCTCAGTGTGGGCAACAGCTTCAACTAATGTCGCGGCAATTAAGTGGCAGCAACTGTCGTTCATCAATCATTTGGGCATTTGGCTGGGATTCGAAGTATGTTGACCCGAAAATGGCCTCAAATTAGCGGTAAATTTGGGTGTGCATAAATGTGTGTGTGTGTTTGTAAGTTAAGAGACCCTACAATTGGTAAATAAATGGGTAGATACATAGGTGAGGCAGAGACAAGTGGCGCTCATCTACGTTGATGGACTGCTAACCGACAGCAACAATGACAACTGAACGTGCCGTGAAATAAAATTAAAGATAAAAGTCGCACGTCCAAATGGAGCAGCATCTTCTGGTTAAGAAAACGGCAAAAATAGTTAAATAGTCGACTTAGGCAAATTGGCACGAGGCGACGGCAATGGCAATGCCAATGGAAACAGCAATAGCAACAGCCAGAGCAACATCAACATCAACAGCAACAGCAACATCAATGTCCAGGACCAATAAGAGTGCGTTGAGGAATTACAATGATGACAACAGCTGCAGAAAAAACCAATGCCAAAGTGTGCCGGTCGACATTGCTATGCCAGTCATAGAACCAGGCGACGTTAATAGATTTACACGCCAACTGAAACAAGAAAATGATAGACCAACAACAACAACACCAGTAACACCAACACCAGCACAAACACCAACAACACACGGCAGCAACTGTTGCTGATGATGCCAAATTCAAAAAGTGGACTGCGCATGCGTGGAATGGGAATGAGAACAGCGCCGTGTCTAAGAAACATTTTTAGCTCGGGGTAACATTTTAGACAGTACTAAATTTTTATCTCGAGCTTTTACTTTTAATCAACTTCTGATATTTACAAAAGTATTGAATTTCATTCCTTTTATTTTTACTTCCGGTTTGAAAGACAAGAAACTAAGCCAAATTTAACGCGGATTCTGCATACAAAAATAGTTAAGATTCAAATATGAACTATTTTTCGAAAAGAATCCCAGAACAACAGATTCTTTCAATATTTGAATCAGTTCCTATTTCCCAAAATTGTATTTTGATTCGTGCCTCTCTTTTGTAAAATATCAAATATCATACCATAAGGTTAACGGATCTAAACATAGCTTGCCATTTAATTATAATTACTAATTATCATAATTTGATTTATAAATTGATTCTGTATATTAAAATAGTAATTATTTAAAATAAATAGTATTTTTAAGTTTTCATACAAATTACAGGCAATAACTTAGTGTATGTATTAGCAGTCGGGGCAGGCGCCCCTTTGGGCCCCCTCTTTTGCCACTGCTGTGGTATGGAATCAAACTGTAGAAGCACAAATACTTGTACTGAGATACTACATAGTCAGACAGACAGTCAGAGAAACAGATTATGATGACGAGTACGACGACTGGTCAATGTTGTGGTTGCAGTGGCAACAATGTTGCCTTGTTGCCACAGTTATCCACCTCGTCATCTACAGCTAATGAAGCGAACGGGTATTCTGTTTATACGTATCGCATAACAAGATACATATATCAAAGTTAAGCTTTACAATTTGATTTATAAACAAACCATTATCTCAATGTGCTGACTACGGTATGGCAACTCTGTTTAAGTAAAAGTACACAATTTGTAGGTTAACATCCAGGTTATCAATTAGTTTGCTACTTAAGTATCTGGCGACATTTAAAATTTATTAAAATATTAGCAGAAGATTATTACAAAAAAAAAGTTATTAGCTTATAGTTGTAGTCTTATAAAATATAAAAAATTAATTGAATATTGTTGTTACAGCTTGAATAACATATTCGTTTGCAAATGATAAACATACCATATTTCATGGGATTGTAAAGCTATTAAATTCTTAGAGCTAATAAAAGACACTAGAAAAAACATAATTATTATACTCTATTTATGTGTGTCATGGCAACAAGTGTTGCCACCTATCTTAACATTAGGAAGAAGGGGGAACGAAAAATACAAAATGGAAGTTGCATACACGCAGTTCGTAACGGGCATTTACAGGGATATGGGAATATCGTGATCCATACGTATGTACATATGTATGTATGTTTGTAAGTATGTAAGTTTATATGTGTGTATGTGTGTGTGTGTCGCATAAACAAGGTAGGTGATGACGACGCTTATAGAAAGATGAAAACGCAGACGACGTCGACGCCCGCCAAGTCAAACGTTATTTAATCAGAATCGTAAAGGCAAAGGCACAGATAGGCGGACAGACAGGCGCGCACACACACACACACACGCACACACACACACACACCACACACACAAGCAAGTCTCAGCAGTGTCTGTAGCAAAACTGCGAAACAGCAACAACGACAGGTGCCTAGCAGCGACAGAGCACAGTGGATCCCTTTTGTGGAGAGAGCGATCAAATATTATTCCAAGAGAGGTGCAATAAAGTGCACTAAAATATAATAACGATTTCTTTAATGATCCTTTTTTGAAAAAAATCCATATAATGAAATTCTCTCTGTACAACTTTAGCAACCGGCCCTCACAGCAATATCTAAATTGCAGCTAATTCGTACTCTTTCTTTAATCCTCAAATTTGGTACTATTACAAATTAAAATTGAATAAAATAAAAAAATAAAACCACATTTAAAGAAAGTTTATCAGCTTATGTTCAAAATTCACCATTTTTAAAATTGTACTTACACTTTACTTATTTTAAAGTTAAGCTTCACACACTGACAACTCAAAAGTAATAAATAATTATTGGGTGAGGACGTGCCCTTCAGATCAGTATTACCAGCATTTGAACGGAACGAAGGGATTTGAAATAAATAAAATGTGGTAGAAATGCACCCAAATGGTTCTAGAATATTTCTTTAATTTAAAAATCTTTTTAATGCAGGATAGTGCAGAAAAGGCTAAGATGGTAACTGTTTAAAAGGAAGTGGTGACAACTTCATTCATATTAGAGATGAACAGTATATTCATTTATAATTTTTGAATTTTTTTCATATGACAGGACCCACTGTGCAGAGGCTGCTGAAGCGACAGCGGTTTGGCTGAAAGAAAAATGCAGCAAGAAATAAAAGCTGGCATGCGAACGCGACTGCAGCAGCAGAAGCAGCAGCAGCAGCAGCCGCCGCGACGGCCAATCAATTCTGAGAAATGAAAACGCCGTCTTCGGCATCGTCGTTGTTGTTGTTGGTGTTGCTGGCACAATTGTGCGATGGCTGGCAGTTGCAGGCAAAGCAAAAGCTACAGCTACAGCCACAGCTACACATAAACATAAAAGAATGCGAAGAAATGCAAAATGCAAACACCACGAGCCACTTTCCAAATGCATTCATGATGTTTACCGTTGAAATGCGCCCAGTTACCAGTGTGAGTGTGCAAACGAGACAGAGAGAGAGAGAGAGAGAGGGACAGACAGCATCTGTAGACTGAGATACCGGGAGAGAGAGAGAAGTTGAAGTAGCAATCTCCACAGCAGCAGCAGCAGCAACAACAACAGAGACTGTAAAGCAGTCCACAACAACAAATGAGGAGAAAAGCACAAGCAAAGCAACAACAACATAAAGTCCACTCCACACACACACACACACATACAGGTGGTGACAGCAGGGTTGCCACTTCCGTTGATTTATATCAGGTGCAAGATCAGTCTTTGTTTTATTTAGATTAAAACTATGTAAAGTGCAAAGCTATTTATTGTAATTATTTCATGTTCCAAAAGAACATAAATAAGTTCCATTTGAAATGGTATATTTTTGTTATAAATATTAAATAATATAGTATAAATAGAAAATACTTCATTTTAATAAATCAAATATAAATTCCATATTAAATAATACCAGGAAAATAATGGGAACTTCGTAATTAATAATTTTTAAATATATATACATAAATATAACAGATACGATTTGGAAATAATACGATCTATATTTTTATGAGTTTTATTTACTAAACTTTATTTATATAGAGAATTTGTTTTTAAAGTATATATAATCACTTTGGTAAATACTAATTGACATATTTTTAGCCTTAACTATATTTCATTTAAAGTAATCGACCAATTGCATTTTTCAATAAAACTTTGGCAACTCTGTTAAGCAGTAACAACAACAAATTAGACAATTCCAAAAGCTGTGACGCGACGCGTCGCGGGGTGCTTAAAATTCAAGTTCAAGTGCGTCGTGTTGGCGTCGACAGCGCTGTCACTAAAAATGATCCTGTAAGAAGGAGCTTTTGACTGACGTTCCTACTATTACCATTTCCATTTGTGGCGCCCAATTGTCAAATGATTCTGTTGTATTTGTCCATCTAATCAGCCCAACTGAAGAGAAGCAACAAGTGCTAATTGGAGCCTGTGTCTCTGTTTCCAGTCAGTACAAGTGTTCGACTTCTAAGCTGTTGCTGTTGTTGCTGCTGCTGGTGGTGCTGCTGCTGCGACTGTTGCTGCTGTGCTCATTTGTGCAGTTGGCGTCGCGCCGCGTCGCCTCGATATCGTTGAGAGAGCGCCGGCGCAGCCAGTCACAGGCGGCTGGCTCTGCTTCTGTCTCAGTCGCAGTCTCTGCTATCTATGTGTGAGTGTGTGTGTATTCTGTCTTTGTCTGTCTGTCTGTGTGTATCTTGAATTTCTTCTTCTGTTCCCGACAGTTACATTACGAGGCCAAAGAAAGTATCTTGGTTGGTTCGCGTGTATTTCGCGTTCGTCGCTCGACGAGTTAACACGTCTTTGGCTCGCTTGGCGCATCTCATACAGAATCCAATTTAGATTCCGAGTCCGAGTTCGAATTCGTATTTAAATCTGAATCTGAATCCGAATTCCGAATCCCGCATCCGAATTCCGCTCGGATCGTGAACGTGTCTCGTTTTTGTCTCGTGTGTTCAGTGTCAGTGTATAAAAAAAAAATAAAAAATTCTGTTATTTTTTTGTTGTTGTTCTTTTCGCAATTACCGTTATACGCACCCATAGACACCAGCAAGAGATCGCAGTGAAGTGAGTGTCGTTGTTGTTGTTGTTTTTGTTATTATTGCTGTTGTTGTTATTGTTGTTGTAACTATTTTTTTGCTAGACATAGTATAAACCTAAAGTAAGCCCCTAAGTGCCCATTAAACGATCGTAAAACTCAGAAAATTCCATTTCCATTGTGATTATAATTTTTATATTTTTTGTTTGTTTGTTTTTTTTTTATTTGCTGTGCTAAACTATTGAACTAAAAATGTGCGCTAAGTGATTCCAATTGGACTTCAACCAGTCAAATAGGACACGAGCAACAACAACAACAGCAGCAGTAGCAACAAGAAGTAGAAGAAGCAGAAGTAGATGAAGATGAAGCGCCAGCAGCTGCAGCTGTAAATACCGCTGCAACTGCGCAGCAGAGCCGATTAACCAGCCTCGGACTTGGCATTTCATGCTTTCTAATTTTTTCCAATTAGCACAAAAGCTGTGCTCTCTCTGGCCAATTGAGAATCGAAATCAAAATCAAAGACAAAGTTTTTCCCATTGCGGATGCAAAGCTTTTCGCATTACCAGTGCTGTGAAAACGTATTAAGAATCATTATAGTACACAAATCAAAACAATGTGTCAAAAAAAAATGACTTGTCATAAGTCTCCCTCTCTCACCAACCGTTACTCTTGTTACTTATTGACAATAAGCCCAATGCCATTCACATTCCCACACACAATTACATACATATGTATGTATGTATGTATAAACTTACATGCACCTGTATGACTGTCTGTTCTTTTTGACGCTGTCTCCGGCTTTCGTTGCCATTGATCCAAATACAAGACAGAGGAGAGGAAAAAGAAAAGACAGAGAGGAAGGGAGGGAGTGACACACTCACATACACATGTGTCAAATGGCAACTAATCACTAATCAGTTGCCATCATCATCAACATCAACATCAACTTGGACTTTTCAACTTTTCAATGTGAAAAATACTTTATGATATCCCCCAACCCCGACCCCGACCCCAAACTTCATACTACACTCCCCAAGCTCCATTCCCGTAAGCAGCATTTCTCCAGAGTTGAGAGTTGCTTGATGGTTGCTTGGCTGGTTCTTATTTACGTTACGTGTTATGCAGCGGTCTGCCGATTTCACTTCACATCTTCTTTAACGTACTTGCACGTTCCTCTTCTGTTTCTGACTCCTCCTCTTCTTCTTCGTCTTCTTCTTCTTCATCATCATCTCATTTTTGACGTTATTTTGTTATTTATTTGTTTTTTTTTGTTTTTGGTATATATTTATTTTGTATGCACTTGCTGGACGCGCACAGCTTGTAGATTTAGTCAGAGAGCAAATAAATCGTTGACAATACAGACACAGAAACAACTCACGCACGCTCTCTCATCAACACACTCACTAACACACGCACACGCGTAAACGTAAACGTTAACCTAAACGTATCACGTTAAAGTTCTCATTAAGTGGAGCTTTGAAGGAGTTGAAGAACGACAGCGTAAACGAGAGCGAGAGCGAGGAAGAGTTAAACACGAGGACTTTTGCTTTATACCGGTAAGTGCAAACTTTCAAGTATACAGACACACATATACAAATATATACACTGCACTTGTGCATGGGAAAAGAAAGAATGCATGCATGTACACATGTACATTGTACATATGTATGTATGTTTGTGAAACGGAACTCTGTGAATTGAATGAGAGTTAAAGCCTCAGTCTATGTTTGTTTGTAGTTGTACATATATATCGTGATATGCCATTGTCAAAAAGAGCACACATGCAAGAGCATTTACTATCTGTACATCCTGTTTTAAAAAAAATATCTATGTAAGTTGCACGACAGCTTTCAAATTTTGGTAATAGTAGAAACACTGTAAACTATTAATTAAAGATATTATAGTAAAAAATAAATGAAGTGAGGCTAAAAGGGAGTGTGAATATTTTACAAAAAGATATTAAGATAAATAGAATTGAGCTATTAGCTATCATATCGATAGTTGATAGTACTGAACTGTAACTATTTAAATAAATCAAAGTGGTGATTCAAAAAAAAAGTTTGAATAATTAAACTGAAATTATATAGATTTTTGGGTGAATCAAATTCTCAACGAAACATATTATTTAGAATATTTAAATTGATATGCATGTGTAAAAGTTTCAAGGATAAGCGATATCAACATTTCAATGCTGATACCATTTACATAATTTCAAGTTGGAATATTTAACTAAATAGTATGAATGATAAGAGAATATTTAAAAATATTAAACAAACGCTAGAACAGATAAACCAAAATTTGGCTTTGATGGTTGTCGTATACTTAATATGTGAAATCGGTATTTTTAGAGGAGTAAAAGGAAGTTTGTATATTTAAACTGATACCATATTTGTCAAAATCAATAATCGAACGAAAAATCTCTAAACTATTACTATTTAAATGCACTTTAACCTAATTTTGGGTTTGATCATTTCCGTATACTTAATATTTTTGATCAGTGTTGCAATTAGGCATTAATGAAGCTAATGAGTTCACATATCAATCAATGGCAATCTAATCATTTAGCAAACAATACCACATGATAGATGGATGGCACACACAGAAAGAGAGAAAGAGAGAGAGAGATACAAGAAGAGAGCGGTGTTAAATGCATTTGATCCGTCTTGGAGCGCATTAAATACACCGTTAACTACTTCGAATTCTAATCAAGCTGATGCGACAAACCAAAGAACGCCGCACGGTGGCACAATAAACTCAATTCCTCGCGCCAGTTTAAAAAAAAACCAAGAAGAAGAAAAAACAAACACACAGACGGACACACACACACACACATAGACACATTAAGAGAGACAGGTAACAAACACGCGACTTGGCCATAAATGCAATGCCAAGTTGCAAGTTGTTGTTTTTGTTGCTGTTGTTGTTGTTGTTGTGGCTGTTGCTGTTGTCGTTGTCGCATCTGTTGCAAGTTGGCAAACGGAGATCAACAACAGCAACTACAACGGCAGTCGACAGTCCCCATCTCCAACTGCATACATACATATGCAAGTGTGTGTGTGTGTGTGCTGGCCTCAAATCATTTGCTTTACAACATGGGACACCCTAAGAAGACGTGACGCGTCTACATTCAAGTCTCTGGTCTGTCTAAGTCATGGACAGTGTTGCCAACTTTTGAGACGCCAGAGTTTGTTGAGTTAAAATCGAAATAATGCTAAATTTGCATCAAACAAATCTGGCAAAAAAAACCAATGTTTTTTTCATATGTATTAAAATAGGTTCATCAATTTTCAGTATTAATTAAATCTCGAATTACTGATAAATATAATTAAAAAAAAAACGCAAATCACTAAATTTTTCCCTGCTTGTTTTTTATTTTTTCATTAACGATTAAAAGTTTAACTGTCAAAAAAAGCTAAATTTTTCAACAAAAAAAATCTTTGCACGTCTATTACTATTTTTCATAAATTTCTAACTACTTAAATCCAATATCCTCTCAAAGTTCGTCAGAAAAATGTCAAACCAAACAAATTGAAGTTTTTAAACAAATTGGGTTAATATTATAGAGTGTAACAGAACTTCCACAGCTGTCGCTGATATAGTCTATAGGTGTTATAGCTGAACATTGTTGAACATAACAGATGATGATAAATTTGATCAAATTGATGATCATAAGGTGTCAATATTAAGCGTTCAAATATAAGTACGTTATATGTACATATATATTTGTTTTGAAGTACATTTTCGAGTAGATGTATGAAAAAAGCCATAGCTTTTATGGCAACACTGGTTATGAATCGTACACGTACTATTTGATCTATGTGCAAACATGCCCATTTTTCTCCCTCTCTTCTTTTCTTCTTGGTTCTTTATTTTTATGGGAGGAACTCATAGATCTTTTGCATCTGGTGATGGTTGCTATTTTGAATTCATTTGAATTTCATTCATTGTTTGACATCTTTCTTTCTTTCTTTCTTTCTGTGACTTTCGTATCGGCAATAAACAACTTCCACATCAACTTGTCGGTGTCTCCTTTGGCCCCTCTGTCTATCTGCCACCTACCACATTTTGACCCTTCTTTCCCCTTTCTGATGACGCATAATTTATAAGCTAATTCGATTTGGCCATTTCGCCTGCCTATTGGCATCTTTTCATCAACAGTTTGTTGTGAGAATACAGACAGACAGATACACAGATACAATAACAGCGAAAGATGCAGATACAAATCCAGCTACAGATACATCAACATGCGATGCCTTTCTACGAAAAATGTTAATTTGGCGTTCAACAAGTTTTTTTCTTTCTTTTACAATTCGAACATAACTTTTTTTTGTTCTTCTTCGTCGACGTCTTCAATTTTGGAAATCTTCACCGGCGTCTAACTGTTCTTTTTGCCTTTCTACGGTGCACACCTCAACAAAAAAAATGCTGTTACCAACTCACTTCTCACTTCTCAGATATGCCCCTCATCTCATCTTACTGCATTCCAATAATGAAATGAAAATCTCTTCAGACGCCTTCTCCCTGAATCTCAATGTACCCAATGAAAAGGGAGAGTGAAGTTACCTTTAAAATACAACACATCTTAAGATTTCAATTGATATGGGATTAGAAAGAAAATATACTTTAAAGATATAATATATTAGTAAATGATAGTGAACTAAAACTCGTATCTATAGAATTATATGTTGAAAGTAAAATATCTTTGAAGCCGAACTTTTGAAATAGGAAAACTAAAGTTTACTTGTTATATATATTTAACTATATATAGAATGAAAATTAATTTTAAGCTATTTAAATTGTGTACGATAGATCAGTTTTCTAACTAAAGAAAAGAAGTAAGTTGGTCTTAGAGTTGTCCAATTAAATAATTCAACTCAATAACACAATTTTGTGATGGTGTAGCTAAATTCTTAGTTAACTAACTGAAAAATACACAACTTTCTGAAAAATGCATAGAACTTAATTTTAAACTTGTAGAAAATCTAAATATTTGAATGTAACTGGATATTTAAATGTAACAGCTTAACTTACATTCATTTAGCCAAGCGTAAATGGTCAGCCAAATTTGGTTACAGAATTTTAGTTAAGGCTCTAATAAAATTTCTTGAGCTTTTTAACTGATAAGCAACTTGATTGCAAGTGGCAACTCTTTAAAGTTGAGTTGAAACTGTTTTCTTCATTAAGGGTAGACAGCTTCATTTGCAATCGCTTGGGACACAAAGTTAGTTGACTTCTCTGACAAATCGAAATAAAGTCAAATGAAATAAAACAAAAGACCCTTCCCAGTTGTACGAGTCGCAATTCCCAAAGCATTATGTGGCTGCAACTGTTGCAGCTGTTGTAGATGTTGCAGATGTTGCTGCTGTTGTCGGGCAATTTGACACGTTCTCATGTCTTAACAAACGCCCATTTTGAATATTAGAAACGATGTGCCTCCCACTCTTCTCTCTGTCTCTTTCTCTGTGTCTTTCTCTGTGTCTTTCTCTCTCTTTTCCAGCAAGCCATTTGCACCTTATCCTAAGGGGAGTGGAAATTTGTTGTGCTTGGAATTTTGCCACTTTTATAGAGAGCACTGCCCCAAATAACCGGATATAGATAGAGATAAAGCTATAGATACAGATACTAAGTGCAGATACATTGCCTTCACACAGTAACGAAAAAAAGTCTTTTAAGACATACAGCCTGTCTTATTTATCATGACTGTAAAATCGTTTTTAGCGTAAGAAATACATTTATTTTTTTAGAACTGTCAAACTTTTACTTATTTAAGTTAAAGATATTTCAATAATTATAGAGTAAAAATGTGCAATTCTTAATGGAAATGATTTTTATTCACTTGGAAGCAACACAAAAGAGAATAATATATTGAGTACAATAATAAAAGATAAAATAGCTATATATTTTATGAATTTGTTTTCATGTAAACTTAATTTTTGGTTTTCTAATCTCACAATGAAAAAATACTTTAATTAGCTGAATGTATCATAAGCTACAATATTAATTATTTTACTATATCGAAAGTTCGTCTTAAATTTAAAGTGACAACTTTTGAATTATAAAATGTGACTGTAAATGGACTGTAAAGCTTAAAATTATTAAGTTCTTTAACTTATACGACTTTAAGTCCACTGGCATTTTTATTCTTATTTCCACAAAGAGCAGAGCTAAACAGTTATCAGTGAACAGTACCCAGTACTTAATAGTACACAGTACCCTATGTATACCCATTACCCAGTACCCATTACCCACTAAGTATTACAAAGAGTTTTAGTGCTATTAACAATACCAGTTCGGGTGGCTAGTTTAGAAACCAGTTTAATTAAAATTGGGTGCAAAAGAAAGTGAACCATTTGGGAATGTATTTCATTTGATTTTATTTTTTATTATTTTTCTTATATATGTATATATATATATATTTTTTTTCTACTTATAGCATGTGCGTATTATGATGATGATTATAATTAACAATAATATGGTTATTGTGTTGCACTTTTCATTGTGCAGCACAGCTCAAAGAAGGCGACTCGTTAAAACCAGAAAATGCCATCAAAAAAAGTTTTGTTTGGTGGTTTACCGTTTAACTGATTATGTGTGTATGTGTGTGTGTATGTTGGAAAAACGCTACGATTCGAAAGTGGTCTTCGAATAGCAATTTTCCCAAGCCAAACCGCCCAAATGGCTTTTGATATTTGGCTCAATTTATTGGCCTGTACAATGGAGTGAGCTCTTGGCCAGTTGGCAGCGGGATAAAAGAGGCTGTGTGGTAGTGGCAGAGGGAGGCGGGGCTAAAATGAAAATGAAAAGTGAAAACTGTGCACATACTATAGTAAATTGTGCGACAATTTTTGTTGTTGTTGTTTTGTTTTGCTTTTCCATTTCATTTGATCGATACGCGGTACGTAAATGCGGCTTTAATGAAAATTAACTAAATTGGGCGGCAAGTTGCAAGTTGCAAGGCTCTGATCAGTGAGCGTGGCAAGTTGCTGGTTGCTACTTGATAGTTGCTAGTTGCTGGTTACTGGCAGCTGGTTATTGTTGGGGTCTGGTTGCAGAGTGTGGCAAGTGGAAAGCCTCATCATTTTCAAATCCTCATTCAAAATGCGATACTGTTAATTGCAACGCGGCTGTGTGGCAGCAACAGTTGTTGCTGCTGCCAGCCTGCCTGCTTGCTATTACCATTAATTAAGCGTTAGCGGAGCGTGCAACATGCGCAGCAACAGCCGGTGTTGCCAGCCAGCAATGCCACCATGCCACCAACCAAATGCCACCATGCCGCACTTTCTTTGGCTTACATATTTAGACCTCAGACGGCAGACAGCCGCTCAGACTTGGCTCAGCTTTTAAGTAGATCCCGGCCACTTAATTGGGCGCCACGGCGTGGCAACAGCTCGAGGCTGCAGTCGACTTGCCGTTTTGGGGGGCAAGGGGTTGGTGCTGGTGCACATGCAAAACAGTTAGACGAGCTGTGGCACGAGTTTGATTTCTGAATCTCTTACCTCGAATCTTGATCTTGATCTTGATCTTGGTAACAAACAGCTGACTGACCGCTAACTCATATGACGGCAAGTTCTTTACCGTTTTAGCCAAATGTTAAAATGGACAAACAGCTAACGAATGTGGTCTACAAGTTCCTCTAATTAGCTAAAACATTAGAGCCACAAAAAAAAAACAAATAGAAGATAGAAATAGAAGCAAAGAGTGAAAACGGCCAAAACGAATGACGACAAACAAAAAAAAGAGAAATTAATTGGGCTCAAATTAAAGACAAATACAAACAAAATTTATACAGACAATTTACCGTTGTTAAATCGCATTTCTATTGATTGTTGTTGTTGTTGCTGCTGCTGCTGCTACTGTGATTGTTGTTGTTGTTGTTGTTGTTGGACTCTTTCCAACGTATTTCAATTTACAGTTCTGCGAGAGATTCTGACCGCATTTTTGCGCTTGAATTCAAAGACATCAACAATAACAACAATTCCAGCTTAACAATAGCTTGCTCTTTAAATTGTTTGTATCTGTATCTGTATCTTTAGCTGTATATTTGTATCTGTATCTTTAGCTGTGTATTCGTATCTGTATTTGTATCTGCACCTGCCCATCCGTCATTTGGCTTTGTATTTATAAACTGAAACTCACTCAATTGATTGAAAGCAACTCCAACAATAATTTCGATTTCATTTTCACCTGTGCTAACGTTGTTATTGCTATTATTATTAGTTGTTGTTGTTGTTGCTGCGGTAAAAGTGTGCAAATACAAGAAATGGAATGGAAACAAAAAATAAATAAATATAACTACGGCAATCATAAAAGAGAAAAAGAATTAAAGTTAAGATTTTCTGTTTTCTTTTGTTATTTATGATTATTGCTTTGTGGATGACTGTTGTGGGTTGGGACTGGGTGATTGACGGGGCTTGATTGATTGATTGATTCATGCCAATGTCGGCGTCTTTCAACCCGCTCACCAGCCACTTGCCACTTGCCGCACAAGCAGTGAAAGTGCACCTCACCTCCAGCGTATTTACAACATACAACAAAAACGAATTGAACCACCTGATTACAGTTAGTTTCTTCAGCTGTGAGAATTTAAATATGTATGGCTAAAATCTACAGCTGATTACGGACAGCGGACAGCGGACAAACGGGTCTCATATCTTTCCGACAAAGTTCAGCATGGTTTCTAGTTGCATTAATTATAAATGTAACAGGAAAATAAAAGTTATCTTTGACACACAGAAGATACCCTTGAAGAGGGTTAATTTAATATAAAGTTGGCTTGATTTGTAACCCAATAGAAAATAGGGTTTATCTTCATTTATTAACTTGCTAGTTAAAGTCAACTAATTGTATGATAAGTTGACTAGAGTATTTGGAAGTTAAAACTGAAATTATAATTTATTTAACGCTTTATATTAATAATTAAAATAAATAGAATAGGAGAAAGGATTAAAAGAAATCAATAAATAAAAAAAGACGCTATAAGATTAATAACAATGTATTAGTATAAGTATAAATACTCACATAAGTAGAATAATTTTGTATCCCAGTAGAAATCAAAATATGTTGTTTATATAAAGTAATTAATTATTATTGATGTATTATCAACTAAACATAGTTAGTTTGGAGCCTAGCTTGCTAGTTTATTCGGCAATTGAATAAGATTTATTGTTTTGCTTAAGTTTTCTTTATTTTGTTTATAGCACATTTGTTAAGTAAATTCTCACAGCAACAAGAAGATGAATTGCTTTGGTAGCTCACGGTTTTGGGTGATTCACGTGATGTGGCAACTGTAAAGTGGGAGTTGAACTCTGATCCAAGCCACTTGCCCCCCTTTAATCCAATCTCTGGATTACGGTTTTTAGGTCCAGTGAAACTATCAGCAATATCATTTATCGTGCTTCAAAGGTTAAATGCAACCTTAAGCCAATTGGGAGTCGAGGAAACTGGCCTTGATCATGATTGACCCAATGGGTCACTTAAGTTTTGTGTGAGACTCCCGGTTGGATTTATGATCCGTGTAACTGTTCTTTAGCTTATCTGAAGACCCCTTTATTGAATTAATTCACTTGAGAGCAGGATAACATTAAAAGCTACAATAATTTATAGATTTCTTGTGTTATTGCAGCAAACTATTTATCAACATTGAAAAACTTCCTTTAGCTACAGCCAATTAATTCTGAGTTTGTTTTTAACTTGTAGATTAAATATTTAATTAAAAAGAAATGCACAGTGGTGCAAATATACAACGATAATTGTCTTAACTTAAAGCATTCAAAATCTTACTGTTGTGATATAAAGACTGTTCATTATCAATAATCTACTTATTACCAGGGGTGTTCCACAAAGCAACCCAAAAGCAACTGAATAGCAATTTTTGGTGTCCCCAAGCAAGCAACCATTGCTTTCAAATGTACAACATTTTATTAAAATCTTTAAATAAACTTAAATTTTATTGAAATCAATTTAAATAATTAATAAAAAATAACAGTTGTTTACAAAAGCAATTGTCGGCAAAAGATCTAAAGTTTTGTGGAACACCCCTGTATATATTTTGAGGTTGGTCAGTTAGACACCACCTTATTATCTTTTATCAATCTGTTTATCTATGATTTGTTATGAAATAATCGCACTTTTGATAACTGTAAACCAAACAATTGATAGTTAATTGGTTTTATGAATTTATAGCGTCATTCTGATAACATATTATACAATAGAACTAAAGACAAGTACACAGATTGTTTTGAGCAGAAGAAAATGCTAGAAAGAATTGAATTCATTCTTTCTTTGGTATACATATTATTTTTAGTAAATTTGTTTAACTGTTTTGCTAAAGTATTGAAATTACGTAACTTTGCGAATCAGATCATATTATATGTTAGCTGTGGCACGTGCCACAAGCCACAAGCCACATAGTAAATTGACGAATGCCGCAAACATAAACCACATAATTATACTGATCAATGTAATGATTATGTTTAACATGATGACTAACAGTCTATATTTTTTCTATATATTTACAGATATAGGCACAGCGGCCACATCGCCAATATGTGGAGCCCACAAAAAGGTCCTACACGGCTGTGGGACCTTAGACTTAGTAGCTGTATATTTATTTTACATTTAATGGTGAGTCAAAAAAGAAATTCAGAATCAATTACAAATCCATCTGTTAATTTCTACTTGAAACAGGGAAAACACCTGTAATATTTTTAAAAGTTTATGTTTACAAATATATTAATTACTTTTCTTGCCTCTCCAAACATGATATCTTATCTTTTGTGGGTACAAACTTGAATTATGATAAGGTTAAGACCACACCATATGATAGCAAGCAGTAGCTTTTGAATGTCTGTCTGACGAACTTATCAAACACTCATTCAAATTGATTTCATAACTAAGTATATAAAAAGGTTAAAGTCTTTAGAATCTGTTTGAATTGTATAATATTTGTTTTATCAGGTCTTGAAACAATTGGAATAGTAGAAATATATTTTATACCTCAGTTTAGATTGAATTATAATAAGTTTATATGCTGATATATGTCAGATATAGAAAATATATTTTATAAAAGTCGGATCAGTTATATTGGTGTAGACAACATCTCTTCTATATAATGCAAATATAGTATACACTTAAATGTCTACTCTAAAATTTCTCAGAGTAAATCATTATAAGTACATATTACGAGTCATGCAATGATATAACTTTTATGAAAACTTCCATAAGTAAAACCTTTTGTGCTTACTAATTGACAGACTAACTGATTGGGCTAAACAGCTGTTGTTTTCAAACTTATTTTTTTCTTTAGTCGATTAACCTTTATAGTTATTGAACACTAACTGATAGTATTTGATTTGTTTTTTTGTTATCGGTTACCTATACAGTTGAAAATATTAACCATATATGTGACAGTATAGTGTTATACATTATTTATTCTTGTTATTTGTTATTGAAAAAAAATTGTTACAGTTTGTAGAATAATACTAAATATAGAACTTGATAGTTATAGTATATAAGTAGAAGAAAGCTCTTGGGATTGTTCTTAGGTCGTAAAATGTTCTCCGGAATGAGTTTAGAATTTCTCACCCACGGGCTTGATGGTCAGCTCGTGAATTTGGACATTTGGTGGTGTCTGGATGCAGTAGGAGACCGCATCGGCGACATCCTCGGAACGAAGGAGAGGAAATTCACCAACTTTCTTGAAAGCCTCCTTATCAATAATTTCGGTATCGACAGCGCCGGGACTAATGCTCTGCGGGGGAAGTAGACAAAGATAGAGTTCCTTGAGTATATGAATTGGAATAAAGACAATCATATGGTGCTTACTGTGATCTTTGTTTTGGTGCCCTTGTTAAGGAACTCCTGACGCAAAACCTCTGTCAGGGCAGTGATCGCATGTTTGGAGGGTGCATACATGTTTAATCCAACACCTGGTAGAATTGGGACACGGTGTCCACAAATGCTGTTGACAATGACCACATGACCATCGTTAATATTGCGACGATGCATGGATTGGAATGCCTCCCGGGTGCACCAGGACACGCCTAGGACATTAGTGTCCAGAATAGCACGCAAATCGGCGCTATTTCCCTCGCCAGTAACTGTCGTCTGACGGGCAATACCGGCATTATTGACCAGCACATCAGCGCCCCCTAGGGTCTCATCGATCCAAGCAAATGTCTCGATCACCTGCTGCTCATCGCTCACATCGCATTTGTGGTAATGGAAGCGAGCCGCCTGATCCGCTGGAAGTGAAGCTTTAATCTCTTCCAGACGATTTTCACGGCGTGCCAAACCGACAACAACCATGCCCTTGGCCACCAGATCTTTGCAACATGCCGCCCCAATGCCAGAGCTGGCACCTGTTACAACAGCAACGCGATTTGACCAACGATTCATTTTTTATGTTTAATTTTTTATTTGTTTAACAAATAATTGACGACAATTAATAGTTATTTATGGTTGTTGCTTTCGATTCATCAACATACAAACTGAGCGTGAACCCACTGTGCCAGGCTTTTATATAGCTTTTACCAACAAAGCTTAACTGAGTAGTTACATTTGTTGCCTCTCTCTCTCTGTCTCTCTCTCTGCAAAAGTTCAAAGTCATGGTGATGCTACTGTTGTTGTCCAAAGTGTCCACTTAGAACAGCAGTCAAGAGTCAAAGCGATCTCTTTATTTTCGTTAAATTCTCTCACTCTCTCTCGCTCTCTCCTGTTTACTTAAGCTGCCGAAAAGCTCTTTTACTGCTAATTGGTAAGAGCGAATCAGCAATATATTTAATTTATGGCAAAGCTCTCACCATATGTGAGAGAGTAAATTTGGCATAGACTAGCGTAGGGTATGATCAATTAGTAGTTAGCTGTATATTATGTATACGTATATTAATCAGATTACTACATTTTTCTAAAACTTAAACTACGCATAACTAAACTCTTGTATTGGGCTTTATAATTTATCTACAACTTTAACTATTTATAGTTATACTCCTTTTTAGGGCATTAAAAGTTTGATTTTACCATAAAAATCAACATCTACTTTGACAATTTTTTTGTTTCTTGCAATGCTTAGCCAAACTTACAGAATTGGAATTGGTTCATATATCCTGATCAAATTTGTTGTTAATCGGATTACTATATCATAAAGTTTCCATATGAAATTTGAGCTAAAGTTCAGTATACTTAAGTTTAATTAAAGAGGGTATTTCATCTTCGTCGTACACAGAATTATATTTGTTTCTTCGTTGATTATCGCATGTCATGCTTGTAGAGCGTAAAAAAACGTTGATTTATTTATATTTAATTGGTTGTGTTTCAAGTTTAAACATAGACTAATATTGTGAAATAAAAATAAAACAAATATTAGCGTATAACAGCGGGAATCTATATTTAGAATTTATACTTTAGTGCGAATTTTCAAAGCTTTGTTTGCATTTACTAATTGAAATGATGTTGAGGAGATTTGTTTAAGTTATACAATTAAATGTATTTAAGCTGTATGTATGAAATTATAATAAACACATTTAATTATTAGATGTGTGTGTATATTAAGCTGGTTTTATTTTAATATACGCCCTTAAATTGAATTATCTACTATCATGTTTATAGTAGTGCCACTTAACTTGTAAAAAAAATGTTTTGCAAAATCGTTAGACTTTGACCGATAAGTTTTGTTAAATGTACATCTATTTATGTGTACAGTGTACACTATAGCTTATAATTCCATACTTAGCTATCGTATTTATGCATTTGTTAAAGTTGTATGAATGGCTCAAAATCTTTAAGTAAACTGCAGTAATAATTACAATTTTAATTAAATTCAAATTAATTGGATTGACGTATGTTTTTTTAAGTTTACCATTTATATAGAAGTTTATCAAAATATTTTTAAAATACAGCTATAACAGTACTAAAGTACAAGCTAAAATTCCTTAAAAATGGTTGAAATTTCAAAATCATAACAGAGCTTTGTAAAATATGGTTCTAGTTACTTAAATCAAGATAAATTGTTGTTGAAAATAAGATTAATATGAATTGTTCTATACATCACTTTATATTGATTAGTTGAAGATTTATGTAGTGTATAATTTCAAATAACTAAAATTGATCTAATAATATAAAACCTTATATAATATATGGCATATTGTTAAATTCTGATCGATGATATGTTTGTATATATATTTGTCATATACAAAACTGAGTTTAGTTAAATTTCGTTTCTAAAGAATGACTGTGAATAAGCTGTTAAAAAACATTTAAAAAAAATGTGACAGCTTCTCTTGTCAGCCGACAGCTGTTGTTTATTTACACTTTGTGAGTTGTGTTGGATAGTGTAAGTTAGTTACAGTGGATGCAGCAGACAATTTGGCACCGTCTCTAGGCAATTCTTTGATATCTGCTCAGCTGTCGCTCAATGGAAGCCAAAGGCATTGTGTGTATTTAGATATTAGATAGAGAGAAAGAGAGAGAGAGAGAGAGAGAGAGAGAGAGAGAGAGAGAGAGAGAGAGAGAGTGGAGATTGAGAAGAAAAGAGAGGGTATTTTGAATGCTTGTTTGCATGACAAGTGGAGCAACTTTTACTGTTGCAAGTGCAACAAGAAATTCCATTTGCAATTTGGCCAACACAACAACTGCGACTGCGACAGCGACTGCGACTGCGACTT
This sequence comes from Drosophila neotestacea, assembly GCA_035044365.1. Classification (NCBI taxonomy): domain Eukaryota; kingdom Metazoa; phylum Arthropoda; class Insecta; order Diptera; family Drosophilidae; genus Drosophila; species Drosophila neotestacea. Next base: position 2,324,808 of record JAWNMD010000799.1, read on the forward strand.
TAACTGGTCAGTTCATTTAAGCCAAAAGCCAGCCGCCTTGGTCGAGATGCCCCGGAATCCGGCTCAGTTGGTCTCGCTTGCCTGCCACATTTGGCAAGGCAGCTTTGGGGCAAGTATGCAAATGGCTTACCCAGCCAGACCTATCCAGATTCCAGATAGACTAGTTGTCTATGCCTCAGCCAAAGCTGCACTTGCAGCTGCCCAATGCCCCATGCCACATGCCTCATGCCACATGCCTCATACCTCAACTTGCCAGCTTCCACCTCTTCCGATGTGCAATGGAATTTGCTTTCTCATTGGTAACTAAAAAATCAAGCGGCTTTTCGTTTTTATTGGTAACATGTTTGGCTGGCCAACAAGTGTAATTAAAATAAATAAAGTGATTAGCATTGAGAGGCAGCCTCAAGGCCATCAACAGACGACCCTTTATCAGAAGAGCGGAAGGAAGCTAGAGGAAAGAGAGGAACGGAGGAAGGAGTGAGGAGTGACGAGTGACGAGTGTGGAGTGACTAAAGAATGCAACCAACCAACTTAACTAACTAACTAACTTACCAATCTTGCTGCTTGTTAATTTAGTACGCGAATTCCAAGCCAGATTCGTTACACCACAAGGAGTGGAGAGATCTGTGGTTAGAGAGGACGAGACTGAGATTCATTCCAGTTCAAAAGATGCTGTGGCAGTTACTGCTGAATGGTGGATGGTGGATAGTGGATGGTGGATGGTGTCTGGTGGGGCAGGTGCAGCCTGCAGCTGCAGGTGTCAAGTTTGCCTGTGGGAATTGCGTTAATTAGAAATTATAACGGTCTACACATCGTTGGCAGCATCTCAGCTAAGAGATCAACATGTGAAAATTGAGGATCATGGTATAAAAAAAAATAAACGTTTCGCTATGAGTAGATATAACTTATTCCAAGATGTTTTTATTTTCAAAGTTTTAATTACATTTTCGTAGCTGGACGCGTTGTGAAGATCCGATCTTGGAATTATAAAGATCTTAAGAAAAAGCGACCATGCGAATTGAATCCCAACTCAAATTATTTCAAGATCTTTTTGTTTAAACAAGTTGGAATCACATTTTAATAACTGGATGAGTAGAGAAGATCTGCATAGATAACTAGTTTAAAGTCTTGCCATCCATTGCTCTCAAGTTTTTAGTTCGAAACTTGGCTTCATTTATGGAGATCCATATTATATGCAATTATGTTAAAGAAAATTAATTATAGCCAGTGTTTTATGGAATCTAAAAGTTTAGATATAGGACTTGGTTTCTATTCAGACAGATTTCATTAAGCAATATCATAATAACTTGCTTTCTCTCCTTCTTTATCTCTTTTTAATTTTTTTAATTAATTCCCTTCCAAATTTTAATCAATTTTCTTTTTTTCTGCTTACAGTTTAGTTTAGTCATAGCTGGTAATGAACTGTGGCCAATGGAACGGCCCGATGGTATGCCAAACATAGTTTCACTGGAGGTCATGTGTGGTAAGGATCACATGGATGTGCATTTGACCTTCTCCCATCCCTTTGAAGGCATTGTTAGCTCTAAAGGTGGGTATCTAAATATATATTTGAATGATGTATGTAATTAATGAATCTCTCTCCGAAACTCTTAGGACAACACAGTGATCCACGTTGTGTGTATGTGCCACCATCGACGGGCAAGACGTTCTTCTCGTTCCGCATCTCGTACTCCCGCTGTGGCACCAAACCGGATCTCAATGGCCAGTTCTACGAGAATACGGTAAGTGGCATAAATTGATGCGTATTGAATGTAGACTGAGAATGGGAAACGATCGTATTCGAGTGGGTCAAGTGATCAATGATCGTTGATCAGTAGGATCAGGGCACGTTGAAGATCGCTTGAAGAGAGTAAACAAAGCAAAAGAAGATCGTTGAAGAGAGTAAACAAAGTTATAGAGATGGAAGAAAACTTTAAAACGATCACTGATCAGTAGGAACAGGGCTCGGTGATCTGCAGAGAGTAAACAAAGTTTAAGAGATGGAAGAAAACTGTAAAACGATCACTGATCGCTTTCCCACATTCAAGTTGCACATTCACCTGCTCGAGGCCTTTCCACTTGGGCCATTTACTTAACCCTGATCACTGATCACTGACAAACCACTAAATGGTATATTTTGAAACCGCAGGTAGTCGTGCAGTATGACAAGGATCTGCTGGAGGTCTGGGACGAGGCAAAACGTTTGCGATGCGAATGGTTCAATGACTATGAGAAGACTGCCTCCAAGCCGCCGATGGTAATTGCCGATTTGGATGTAATTCAACTCGACTTTCGCGGTAAGTAGGGCGACATCGGAGGGAATGGGGAGGTCAGAAAAAAGGGAAGCAAGAAGAAGCCCTTGGCCATTTTGCACTTTTCAATTATTTGCAACCGCAAAATAACATTTGCTTTCAAACCTGTCAGGCGATAATGTTGATTGTTGGATGGAGATACAACATGGCAAGGGACCCTGGGCACCTCCAGTTAGTGGCATAGTTCCACTAGGATCCACACTTACCCTTGTTGTGGCCATCAATGACTATCGTGGTAAGTGAACGCCCAGTAGGGATGTGTATCAAGCTCCAAGAAATTCCTTTCTTTCTCAATTCACTAAATAAATTGTAAATTTCTTCTGTTTGCAGGTGAATTTGATATGCGGGTCAAGTCGTGTGTGGCATCGGATGGATCTGGACATGTCATCAATCTGTCCGATGAATTTGGCTGTGTCCTCCGACCCAAGATGATATCCCGTTTCCTCAAGGCACGTGCTCCCGATGAGCGTGCCACGGTCATCACTTATGCCTTCTTCCATGCTTTCAAATTCCCGGATGCCCTTAGTGTGCACATCAAATGCAAGGTGGAGATCTGTCGTCATGGCTGCTTGGATCACTGTCAGAATACTGCTGGTGGAGATGGTCTGGGTCCGGCTATTGGCAACGCCCATGAGCGGAAGGATGTTCACATGACGGACACGGTCGGAAGCAGTAGCAATGATCTTCTCAGGGATTTGGCTCTGCCACCAGCATCGATGGGACATGGACCGCAGTCGGGACAACATGGTATGGGCAGCATGGGCATGAGCAACCTGGGCAACATGGGCAACCTGGGTAACATGGGCAACATGGGCCTGGATCATGACATTTTCTACGAGGACATTATACACGATCATAAGCAGACCATGGGCGGTGGAGGAGGAGGTGGAGGAGATCTGTACGAGGAGAAGAGTGTTAATTTACAACCACGACCTGTACACGAAAGTCCCGAAGAGGAGGCCGATCTTTCGGATCTCTTTGGAGATGATGACATCGGGGATATGGATGGCGAGGGTGAGCGTTATTTGGGCCTTAAGAAGAGCGGCAAATTCCCACATGGACCACGGCAGCTGGAGGCACAGAAGCGCATGGGAGTACCCATGGCTGGACCTAGATCACTGGAGCCCAAATCTGATGATGATGTGCCACGACCAGTTTACCGCCCACAGGCGGAGGCACTGAAAAAGTCACGCGAGGATCACATCGATCTGGATGAGCCGATAGCCGACAGCTCTGATGCGGATGACTCACAAAAATCCTCATCAACACAGGCGCCGACGTCGCGACGTCGTCGTCGTTCCCTGGTCATATCCGATCGGAAGGTGCGTAGTGCCGATGTTGGCGTTAGCGGACTCTACGATGTGATCTCCGAGGCGGATCTGGCCTTTTCACCGGATTCTAAACAGGAGGCAGTCACCGTATTCCAGGGCAAAATCAGTGAGGAGGTCGTCTATGGCATTTGTATGCCCGTGCCTGGATTCAGTATACTCTTCATTGTGGTCATCTCGGCGACAATTGTTTCGGCACTAATTGCCGGATCGTTGCTTTATCGCTATCAGTTGCAGAAGGAGGCACTCGAGAAGCAGACACCCATGCCTGTGCCTGGTACTCTTGCCTCCTGGATGACGTTGCGACTTTTCCGCATGCGACATCTACAACAGCAACAGCAACAACAGCAGCAGCAACAACAACAGCGGCAACCACAACAGACTCCCAGTACTGTGACTGGCCATGAAACGGTGCAGTGAATTCTTTCTGAATTCTGACCCCTGAATTTCCTCATCCCTAACTGCAGAATTTAGTTTTTTTTTTTCGTAATTTGATTTATTTGATTGTTGTTTGGGAAAGTAGTTGAAAGTAAAGAGCAAGCAACAAACAGAAAATATCCAACTGACTGGCAAGTTATACTTGCAACTCTTCCATTTCACATATAGAAAAAACAAAAAAGAAAAGAAAAGTAAAAAAAGGATAGAAGCAGAAGCAAAAAGACGAATGGCATTCGTTAGTTTTAAACTCGTTAGTTATTTCTCTCGTCAGCTACGCGGGCATTATGGCAATACTTGGAGGCAATTAGTGGGTCCTTAAAAAACACCCAACTCTGTTCCGGTAGAGAGATGCGTTGGATGTCCCGGTCCACAATTTGGTGCTGAATAATTAATTATTTATTTATTTATTATTATACATACTACAAGTAATGATTATTGACTACGTCCTTACCATATATTTTTTTTTGTTTTGCTTCTGGGTGCATTTAGTCGTTAAATTCAATCGAAATACAAATTACAATAGAAATGATGATGATGATAATGATGATCCGGTATTCATACATACAAGTATATCAACAGCGCACATGACTAACGTTAGGAATAACTTAACTTATTATTTAACTTATTTACTTACTCTATAGGAACTTATCTTAAGTGGCGGCTCACATGGAAAATTCAAATGTTTTTTTTTATTAGAAAATCTTGAATAATTTTTGATTAATACAAAGAATTTATTCGTAAAGTCATTCGAATGCGGCGTTTAGCAAATTTTAAGTGAAATTTTTAGTTAAATTACATCTAAATTCGTATAGGTCAGATATACAGGTTTTTACTCTGATATATTTGGTAATTTCTTTAAAGAAAGAAAAAACAAACCATTTCTTAATATTTCACCAGATTTCTGATCTATGTGAATTTAGATTAACATACTTACCATATACTAATATATCTAGTAAATTGTCGTTAGAATGAAATGGAATGGACACAACAAAAAAACAAAAAACAAACATAAAAAACAAAAACAAAATATAAAAAATAAAAACACAACAAATGCAAATCGGTTGTCAAGGCCAAATAATTTATACAATTCTATATAATTTTTTTTTATACTCGTAAAGCTAAAGAAAAATCAAAACACTGCAAATTGTAATGAAGAAAATGCAAAAAAAAACAAAATAAATATTTATAGATAATTTTAAATATATTAAAATGATAAATGAATTGTCTTTTAATTGTCGTAACTGGGAATACCTATGAAATGAGTTCATTCTAATTAGAGAATTTGACCCCATTTAATTTTTTTTGGAACAGCCTCTTTTATAACATACATATATGTATGTATAAAGAAAATGATTTGTCTTTCTACCTCTCACCTATTAGCATTGAAATACTTACTTCTTCTATGTTGTTAGTGCATTGATGTGTAGATTGGATACTTAAAATTGACTTGGCTTTTAAATAAAGTCTTTAGACCTTATTCACTTTAAGTTGAATGCAGTAAGTCATCTATATATTTTATTTATACTATTTGGCTTAATGATTCATTTAAGCTTTCAAAACATAAATTTCTGTTAATTTTTAGATCGAAAACTTTAACGCCGAGCAAATTTGAAAAAAGTACTGCATATATTTAGGCTGTTGGGTTCATTTTACAATGTTAACATTTCGTTAACTTTTAAATATTTATATTAAAAAATAAAGACATTTCTATTCATCAACTTGATAAAGCAATCAATAGTTTTTGTTGCCACCTTGTTAATTTCTGTTGAAAGATCTGGTAAGTTTTTCTATCAATTTTAAACTTATGATTTCAAATAAAAATAATGCAAAGTATTTTATAATTTTCGTTTATTGATTCGATCATACATAAGTACAATGTAGCTAATATTATGTGTGTCTCGTACATTCCGTAAATAAATAGATTGTTATTTGATATAAGGTTATGTGAGTACTCATACTTATTTTATGAATCTAAATTTTAGCGGTCAAGTTTCCAACAATTTAATATTATTAACGATTTATTGAACAAATTTTTTTCGTCTTAATTTCTTCCTCAATTGGCAGGAATTACATTAATAAAAAAAAAACAAAAAAAAATACAAATAAATAAATACTTGTAATAAATAATAGAAGGAGTTCGGGATAGTTACTAGTTGGTAAATAAATAAATATATAAATATAAATTAGATGCGCTCCATTGGAAATGTAACAATTATAAATAACAAGGCGCTTCAAGGATCAAAAGATCAAAAGCTCAAAGGATCAAAGGATCATAGAATCGAATCGGCCAGAAGTAGAACGGAGCTTAGACTAAGTTTAAAGCACTTAAAATATTTAGTGACTAATTGAAATATACACATAACTAATGCATGTATATGGTATATGTAAGTGTAATGTGTAAATATTATTAAAAGAGAGTCTAAAGAGAATACTAAATAAGTGAAAGAACAAAAAATTAAAATGAAATAAAGACAGTGCGGCGTTGCCAGATTGGTAGCTGTATAACAGCGACAGAGTTGCCAGATTGGTCAATTCGTATAAACTGTAAAAGCATTGGCTTAGCACCGATTTCAAATAGAATCTAGACTTAAACTAAAGCATTTTATTATGTGATCTCTTTACTTCTTTCAAGTATGACTACCACCAAGTGTGAGTGAGACTGAGAAACAGAGTGCAAGAGTGCAATGAGAAAGAAAGAGAGGTTGAGAGATAGGGGCTGATCGTGTAAGATTTAAATGTGAAAGTGAAATAATTGGTAACCCAGTGTGAACGGCATGAGCTACATAATTAAATAAATAATTTGTGTCAAAAATTAAACTAATGAATAGCAATTAGCGATACGATTGGAAACTCCTTTTGCCTAACCTAACAAGTGTCGGGAGGAGGACATGGTACAGGAGATAGGATTTAGGATCTAGGATATGGGATGTAGGAGAAAACTCTAATATGTTGGCTGTTGTGCTCATGAAAGCGCCCGCTTCTTGGAGAGCGTCCCCTGCAGCGCTTCAGATGGCGCCGGCAGATGGATGACGGGAATTGGAGTTGCCGTCAGTTGAGGATTCGTAAAGGCAACCGCACGCTCCTTGGCGGCAAAGGACGAAAATGGCCGCAGACGTACATAGAGCACCGCTGAAATCAGGCATGATGTGACCAGTATACCCAGTAGGACAATTAGTGTTATGGCAAATCCAGGCGTTGTCATACAGATGAGTCCCTCCTCCCGAACCGGGAATACCATGGTCTGGGCCGCTGTATTACCAATGTTACCAAGTCCGAGGCCACTGCTGTTGTTCCCACCATTCTGCTCCTCAATGGCAAAGGTTAAATCTCCAGAGGATACAACCTTGATGATCCGATTGAGTCCTACTTGCTCAGTGGGCGTGGTCACGGCTCTTGCCCTACGCTGAACACGTCTCTCGTCCCGTCTCTTGCCAATGGCACTGGCCACATGATAGGCATCCACATGGAGCTGAGGTGGTGGTCCATACTGGGACTCGGGACCCACCTGCAGATGGTGGACATCCTGTAGATTCGTCTCGGCACTACATTGATCCGGACAATGGTAACGACAGATCTGTATGGTACACTGGAAATGCACCTCCATCGAATCGGGGAACTTGAAGGCCTGGAAGTGAGCATAGGACAGCACCGAGGCGGATGCCCCAAAGTTCTTGATCTTGGTGAAGCGGGACATTAGCTTGGGTCGAGTGACGCATCCACGTTGATCCACCAGTTGGATGGGAGCACGTTTACCATCATGGGCCACACAGTTCCTCACCAGCATATCGAATTTGGAGTCATCATCCTTGATGGCCAGCACCATGGTCATGGTTTGTCCAATTTTAACCAGACCGGATACCTCCGAAGCCCACGGTCCCTTGCCCACCTGAATTTGCATCCAACAGCCGACATTATCACCAGCAAAGTCAGCCCTAACCACATCCAGCATATCCACTGGGAAGGGACGGAAGGTAACACTCTTCTCATACTGATCATGCCAAGTGCAACGAAGTTTGCGAGCCTGATCCCAAACCTCCTGCACCTGAGGATCATACTGGATGACAATAATATTCTCAAAGTATGTACCAGCACCGGCTCCACCTCCTCCACCCGACTCGTGACCATAGCCTTGATTATAATTATCCGTATTTCCCGCAGTTCCACACTCATGGAGTCCAATGTCAAAGCTGGCCGAGCTGCGACCCAAACCCGAAGGAAGATGGACACAGTTCATGTTGCTGTAGTGTCCCTTGGAGAAGACGATGCCATTGAAGGGTTTGTCGAACTGTACAAACACCTTCATGCCGTTCTTCTCACACTTCACATCCAGCGAGACAATCTTGGGCATATCCTGAACAGGTGACGCCCAAATCTCATTGTTGCTGGATGCACCAACGCTCAGATCCGGCATCGATTGCACCTGTACCTGTTGCACCTGTTGCTGCAACTGCACCTGTGGTGGCGGTGGTGGTCTCTGAGCTGGCGGTGGTGGTCCCTTGTAGAATTGAGCAGCTGGTGGTGGTGGTGGTCCAAAAGGTTGGCCAAAGCTCATCGGTATATTCTGGTGATTGTTGCCTTTGGAGGAAGAGTAAGGAGATTACATATAATAATGATTTAGAATTGTTTATTATTTTTATTTCCCAAAAAGATAAAGTCAATAGATTCGATAACGGTTATTTTCTATTCCTTTTTATTATACATAGATAGATAATGGATACTTACTTCTCAGACTTAGGCCAACAGGTGGTGCTGGTGGTGGTCCATTGTGTTGATAATGCACTTGTACCTTTGGCACCGACACGGATTGCTGTTGCTGCTGCTGCTGCTGTTGTTGTTGTTGTTGTTGTTGGTGCTGCTGCTGTAGTTGCTGTTGCTGTTGTTCCTGTTCCGATTCAAGCGCCATCTGATCCACCTCATTGTCATGGTCGGAGATACCCAATGTGAGCTCATCATTGCCAACTCCAGAGCCGACTGCCTTCACCACCTCAACATCATCCGCCCAGATTAAAACGAGCTGCAAAATGGGTCGCACATAAAATGTATAAGGTGAAGAGGGGGATGGAGAAAGAGAACGAGAACGAGAAGAAAAGAAGAGAGTAGTTCGCATTAATAAGGTGCTGCCACACAACATGCCAAGAATCTAAACTAAGTACAATGGGAGCACAAACATGTCGCATGCCAATTGCCAACTGCCAACAACAGTTGGCGAATTGCGGATGCGACTTGTGATTCAATTGCATAAGGCAAAAAAAAGAAAAAAGAAACAAAAAAGAAAAATAAAGAAAAGAGAAATATATATAAATAATAAAGAAGAAAAGAGAAAAAAAAACAGAAACAGAAACAGAAAAAGCTACGTAAAGTGTAACAATTTCACTTTTTTGCCATCGGCATCGACATCACCATCGGCATCGGCAGCTTCAAGTGACCCAATTGCCTCATCCGAGATCCGCCTTTTGGCCAACGATGTCAAGGCTAGAACCGGAGAGACAAAGTTAAAGCCAAAGCCACTGCCAAAGACAGCTGCCATTGACAATCTCTTGCCAAGTAATTACATCTAATTATGCGCATTTAATCGATCAATTAAATTGATAATTATCGTCAATCGCAGAGACTGCATAATGTATAATAATAATGAAATTTCAAAACTAAACTCAAGACTATTATACTTCAAATTCTTTATAATCTAAAGATGTTCCGACTGTTTTCATCTATAAGAGCCAGATTTTTATAAAGAGCAGAACTTTTCGGAACCATAAACTAACTCTTTGGTGAAGAAGAAGTTCGTTTCAAGAAAGTCCTTACAAAATTTGTGAAGAACTCGTTAAAAATTCTTCCGTTTGTGTCTTCTTAAGAAACTAGTCAACAATATAAACTAAACTAGCTAATCTGGCAAATTTCAACAGTATAACTCATTACTTTCTTTACGAAATTCGATCGGCAATTTTGGTTCTTTAAATATACGTTATAGAATAATTACTAAAGTTATACATAAATACTAAAGTAACACATAAATCATTAATATCTCAATTTTAATTTTCTAACGATTGCGGTAGTTAAAACTAATATAAGATTGTTTTCCGTTTGTATCATAATTAGTTTTGTCTAATTTGCACCACTGTAAATCCACAAGATACGAGATATATGATTACTCAAAAGAAGATTGAGAGATAATATGATGTATACCAAATTTGACCTGCTTGAAACATATAGACTATAAGTTACAATTAAGTTAAAAAATATAAGTAAAGAGTTTTTACTAATTTGTACCTTTGTAAATCAACAAATTTAAGAAATACCGATAATTATAATTATAGTACGACAATATTAAGTATACGGTATGATGAATACCAAATTTAATGGTCTGAAAACGCATCAATTTATGGGTTACATTTAGTTAACTAAATAAACTAATAACTAATTTTAATCTTCTATTAATCCACCTATACAAGTAATAAAATTATTGATGTTAATATTAAGTATACGGTATCAGTGTCTGTAAGTTAGATTTAGTTAAATGAAGAGACAAGTGCATGGTGAACATTTAGCAGACACTGCGAGACTGCAAGTGAGAAGGCTAACTGACCAGCTGGCCCAATCCCAAACTAAGTATCTTATTTGGCCAATCTGTGCCGCAGCCAAAACAACTTTCTCCCAGGCAGCATCAGCATCCAGCATGAGGATGTCACATAATCAGCGCAATTTCGTTCGCTGTGGCATCCTGCGCCAATCCTGTTTAGGTAGAAAGTGATGTGCCCAGGCGGCAGACGACAGTATCAAATACACACACACACTGACTCAAAGATAAATTGGCAAACGAGTTCCGAAAACAAATTCTAAAAATACTATAAAAAAAAGAGAGAAAAAATTTGCATGCAACATCTAGAGGAGACGTGATTTGGAGCGGCCAACGGGTGATGATACCAACAGGCCATGAATAACAACGAGACTGGAGATTAGAGACAAAGCAAGGGGCATAGCTAGTGACGAAAGCAGAGGGGCAGTTTTAGCGGGCGGAGAAGCTGATGAGACTAGGGATGGGTATCGATTTTTTAACTCTTTTTATAAGTAGTTTTGCTTATTCACGTTTATTTAAATACGAAAAATAAAAATTACGATTTTAGATTGTTCATTAAAAGAAATTTAAGTCAAATAGTGAGTGTTCAAAATTACATATTATTTTAATACCACATTTAACTTCTTATATATTTGAACTTTTCAAATTTAGAATTTTAACAAATTTCAGATATCGATGCCCATCCCTAGATGTGACAAGGTGAGACGAGACTTTGGTTTCATTTCGATTTTAGATTTTTGATGCGCACGTGATCCGGTTCCGCAATGCGAAAAAGAACGCAGAGAAGAGTGGAGAAGAGAAGAGAGTAGAAGAAGCATGCCACAGTGGCAGGGAATAATATGTGTTGGAGAAGGTGTGGTGTGGTGTGGTATGGAGTAGGCCAGGCCAGGCCAACTCAGCTCAGCTCAGCTCAGCTCAGCTCAGCTCCTTTGCCTGTTTTTGCAGCATTAATGTGAAATGTGTGCCAAGTTTTCCTTTTTGGCGACGGAGCAGCAGGCAACATGCAACGTGCAACAAATCGTGAGGCGCTTGTTGTTGCTGTTGTTGTTCTTGTTGTTGTTGTTGCAAGCGGCAGCTGCTAATGCGACAACTAATGATGCGACAGACATTCAGCCGGAGATGGAGACGGAACCAAAAAGCTAAAACTCTACCTGATGCCGGCTGTAGTTGTTGTTGTTGCTGCTGTTGTTGTTGCTGTTGTTGTTTTTGTTGCCGTTCATCTTGACCTCGACCAATGCTGAAATGTCGAGTTGCCTGTCTGGCACTGAGTCTGAGTCTAACTCGATGCTGCAGTTGCAAGTAGGCAGCCAGGGAGGGAGGGAGCAGGTTGCAAGTCTGGCACCGCACCAAATCGAGAGAAAGTAAACGCGAAAAAGCGTCGACAGCAGCAACAGCAACAGCAACAACAACAACAACTAGATGCCGCCAGCTAGCTTCTCTGTCCAGAGAATGTGAATCTTTATTTTATTTTCTTGCTTTTTGGCAAGCAGACAAAAGCTGGGCAAGATCTGGTCGGGGTTCAAAGGTGAACCCCTTGGTGAAAAAAGGAAGAGTTTTGCAGCAGTTGCTATTATGGTTGCCGCTGCTGCTGCCGCTGCTGCTGCTGCTGCTGCTGCTGCTGCTGCTGCTGCTGCTGCTGCTGCTGCTGTTGTCGTGCAGCCAAGGAAAGGGAAATCATCTTCGAGCACATTGGAAAATTGTGTCATAGCTGTGGAACGTGGGACGCCCACATACTAAGCCAAAAACAAAAAAACTACTAAAAAACACAGCTAATTGAAGACTTTCTAACAAAGATTTGTGACAATGACATTCTTTCTGACATGCAAAGTCGCCTTAATCTCTAATCTTTAATCTATAGACTATTACAATTATGAAGTGACCTTAAATAAGTAATAGGTACTTTAAATGCAAAATCTTTATATTATATTAACTAGGTTTCCATATCTTCTAAATGAAGACAGCTTATAATGTTTTTAGAAATTAATCCGACAAACAAAACTCGAGTTATAAGTCAAGAATTCGCATAGTTTTAAGTCCCTAAGTAATATAATATTATTTAATTATTTCAGTTCTATTTTGACTAGTTTATTGATAAGCTGCAGAAACTAAAATTAATTGAATTATAAGATGGGATATTTCTTTAATTCTTAGCTCTACTGTATATTTTAATTTAACATACATATAATATATAATATAATTTATTTTAAATAACTTTAATCAAATTGTTCTCCCTCATTCTACTTTTATTTCAAAAACCTTCTATTACTTAAGCTTGAACTCTTTTTCTTATAACAATTTATCTTCATATCCTTAAATGCGCAAAATCGTTATTTTAAAATGACTTTTTCTAGCTTATTGTGTGTAAAAATGATATAGAAGGATATTCTATGATTGTCTAGGTTCTTTTTTTAAGATAACTAATTCTACCCAGTATTTCAATAAAACTGAGATCTTAAGATTCAGAGATTAAAATAGTTTGCTTAATATGATGATAAAAATAGACCAAATAACTACTTATTACACTTAAGTAGTTTCATAAATAAGCATAACTAATCAAATAAGTAGTTTAGTTTAAAACCGAATATGCCAAATCTTTGGCAACTCTTGGATTGATTTAATCTATGCTATCTAGTGTCGATTATTATTATTATTATCTCTAGTGGATTATCATTGATTGGCATGTCTCGAAAGCTCTTTCACTTGTGCCTATCGATTATTATCGAATTGATGAGTTGGAAATTAAGCTTAAATTAATTTTAATTATGTATGTATGTATGTGAGCGTATGAAGATAAAAGCTTAAGCTCCTAAGTTGTTAAGTTGTTAGATTGTTGAGGTTGTTTAGTTGTTTGGTTTGGTTGTTTATCTCACCTGTAGTGAAAGGATGGCAACAATAAGCGGCAACCAAATCTGTTTGATCCCAAGACGATGACGATGGCGATGATTTTGACAACGCAATTGTTGTTGTTTAATGTTTGGATGTTGTTGTTGTTGTTGTTGTAGTTGTTGCGGTTGTTGCTGTTTATGCATTTGCTGCGAGTGCTGCTGTTGTCGTTGCATGTTGTTGCTGATGTTGTGGTTATTGTTGTTAAAGTTGGTAAATATTGCAATTAATATGTTGCTGTTGCTGTTGCTATTGCTATTGTTGTTGTTGTCATGTGCGCGCTTTTGTTGTTACCTGCAATAGTTTGTTGTTGGAAAAAGCAAATGAAATGTGGCAAGTAGAAGTTGCACTTGGGCAGAAACAACAGCAACAGCAACAGCACAAGTTAAAGAAGAGGAAAATAGAAGATGATGATGTTGAAACACTAGAAAGTGTTTACTTTGTTGCTTTTACATGCACTCAAATAGTGATTATTATTATTAATGTTGTTGCTGTTGCTGTTGTTGCTGTTGTTGCTGGTTGTTAGCATTATTATTTATTGTTGTCGTTTTCGCTTTCAGGAGTGTCCGGTTTCTAAATGTGTGAGTTTCTGTGTCTTTGCCAGTTAATTATAATTTATTGATATTGTTGTAGTTAAATTGCTGCTTGACTGATTGACTGATTGAGTGCTTTACTGATTGACTGATTGATGTGACAATTCTCTTTAGGTTTCCCCTCTCAAAACCTTCAATCCACCCACAAAGAAACTTAGTTGTCCATTTGGCAACTGAAACAATAACAGTGACAACGACAACGAGAACGACAAGTGACAGTGGCTACAAAAAAGATGTAGACAAAGCACTCTAATGACAACTTATTCACCTGTTGCCGAGAGGTGAAATGTGTTAATAGGTTCTTCCATAAGCGAAGTGGGTCAACGTCAACATGCCCAAGACAAATAGTGAGTAGAGCAATTAGAAGACTGCAGACTTGTAGACCGATCACTTGCAATAGGACCAGTAAAAAGTGACAGAGAGAGAGAGAGAAAATATAGAGTGATAGAGAGAGCAGAGAGGAAAACACTTGTAAGTATATAGCTGGAGAAATGTCAGTGGAAAGAAAAGGGAAAGAGTAGCTTTTATAAGCTAAAGCCCAATAGAAATTGTCAATATGGCAAATTTTTCAGTCAATCAATTGATGTTCTTTCTACGCTGTTTAAAATGAAAGTTAACTAAAAATAGCTTTAAATAAATAGAAAGATAACCACAAAATCTATATGAATGAATATTTTTAAAAGAAAGACAACTGAATTAACTGAAAAATCTATATGACTGATATACAAGTTGAGAGGATATACAAATATTTAAAAGAATGATAATTAACTTGAAAGAACGTTTAAAGAAGAATGTTTTAAACAAATAAATAAAGGACAACAAATATTTAAAAGAAAGATAATTGTTATGAAACAAAATAAATGAAAGCTTCAATTTATTAAATCTATATGAAAGATATTTTAGAACAACATGTCTAAAAGAAGAAAGCTAATTTAAAGGAAAGTAAGGTATGCTGAATATGAATAAATCATAAACTCTAAGGCCTATATAAAATATCTTTCAGAAGAGTTCTGAAATACCAAATGTTATTACTTTTAAAAAAGAAAACTGATAGAATTCAGAGTTCCTATAGCATTTACAATCTGCAATAGCTGATAATCTGATTATCATTCCAATGTAGCGCTAGGACTTACAGGTCGCTTATCAAATTATCAAGTGCTAATCAATGTCAATTAATGAAGTTATTGAAGTATTCTGTCGAGTGCTAAGTGACTGCATCCATCCATCATCTAACTATATATCAAGTGGCCCCAATATTTACTTAGCGGTTGCTTCTAGCGGCACTTACCTTCGCTTCGGACCAATTCCAAAAGCGCCGCAATTCCAATTTTGATGCAATGCTGACAAACAGGATGTGTGTTCGTTGTGGACTTTCGAAAGCAGTTGCTGTTTGTTGTTGTTGTTGTTGTTGTTGCTGTTGTTGTTATTGGTTCTTGTTGTAGGTTGTTGTTGGTTGTTGGTTGTTGATTGTTTTGTTGACAATGCGGCTGAAGTTCAGGTTGCACGCGGTGACAATTAACGACGTTGCACCCGCAGATACAACAAAGATATTCACACAGAAAATATTACCAAAAAATTACAAAAAAAAATGCCAACAAAAAAAAAATTAAAGGACACTTGTTGTTGTGACACACACTCACGCACACACATACACACACGTACACGTGTATGGAATTTGACACTTGGCCAAAAGAATTTGTTGGCTTATATGTATTTTGTTTTTAATGCTTGGTTTTCTTGTTATTGTTATGGTTTTAAATTCTTTTGATTTGTGTGTTTTCTGTTTGATTACAAGTATTACAAGTGGCAATTGTTAAGTTAAAGGCGATTTGCAGCACGAAGCAAGCGAAGTGGTTAAAAACGCGTCTGGTCCGCGCCGTGGGTAAGCGCCGAATGCTGCATCCACCTGCTTTCTCAAAGCGAAACACTTCGCATGCGCAACGGCGGCGACGACCACGAGGCAAGCAGCGCTGCCGACGTTGTTGCTGCTGCTGCTGCTGCTGCTGTTGATGGTTGCTGGTTGCTGGTTGCTGCTGCTGTCGACAGCGAAATTTCTTCTTTTCATTGATAGGCAGCACAACAAAAAAGTGAGACACACTCTGAGACACGAATACAAATACGGTAAGTCGCTTCGGGTATCGGTAACTTTGGTATCGTTTTCGGTATCGTTTTCGGGTATCGACTGCGGCTGCAACTACAACTACAACTAAAACTACAACTGCAACTGCTGCAAGAGCTCTGCCTTGTGGCATGCGTTTGTGGCGCGCTTCGGTTTCCCCATTCGTCTGTTTGTTTATACCTGAGACAGACAGCAATGGCAACTTTCAGTTGCAATGGTCAACAAGGCAGACGCGACAAGTCCTCAAACTGTTTGCACTTTCTACACACTTGCACCACTGACCCCTTGCCACACCACTGACCATTGTCACCAATTGTTGATGCCACACACGCATACGCATTCTGTACTTACTTTTTATTTCTTATATGTACATTATATTTTACCCATTGGCCTATTGAGAATTGATCAAGTTTTTACTAAGGTTTTTTTTATTATTTGATTAAGTATTTTTCTTAATTTTACCCACTGTCCTGTTTGAGGATCAATCAATTGAATTGATTAAGTCATACTTGAATTTGGCTGTTTCTCTTCTTCTTTTCTGTTTATCCTGTTGAGGATCAATCAAGTCCTTTGTTTTTCTGGTTTTTATTCTTTACTTTGAATTTTCTTTTAAATATTTAATTTTTTTTTAATCTATCTCTTTTTTGTCATTGAGAATCGCTCTTACTAAAATATTCTTCTTTCCTTTTCTCGAATTGTATTTTCTTTTATCTGTTTTTATTTATCTTTATTTGATATTTTCTTTTACCTATTGTTTTGTCTTTCGAGCCCCATTGACCCATTGAGAATCGATCAAGTTCAGTTCAAGCCATTATCTCGTGGGCGTCTTAGCACATGGAAGTTTCTTGGATGATACCTAGACTATTGGTGTTACCATTACCTCTAATGTTAGTCACAACTGCTGCTGCCTCTCATTATTTTGCTGCTCTTTTTTTTTATTTATTTTTTATTCATGGCATCGTCGTAATGCTTAATCGATTGTTCCACTTTTCCATAAAATATTTTTGCCAAGTGGCGTCGCATTTGGTTTTGCTTTGGCCAGCCAGCGACAATGGCTATGACGCTGTAGATCCTCCCTCCCCCCACCACTTTGACTCCTCTCTCTTTTCCTCTCTTTCTCCTTTTCTTTCTCTACTTTGCACTTGCTCTGGTTGCGTTGTTGCACACTGACAACAAAAGCAATCAATATTGACTGGTTAAAATTATTTTAAAAGAATTCAGTTTGTGTATTTACATAAATAAAGCTCCTTATTCTTACTGAAGCAAAAATCATTGTGCAGCCCAATCGGTAAGAGCTAATAAATCTTATTTCACAATAGACATTCAAGGATGGGACATTTTGTCGAAGCTTTCCAATTCTTATGCAAAGATACTTTCCTCTACAGCAACTTTATCATAATGATTAATCCCTTATAAAGAATCTGATTTACTCTCTCAATAGTCTGTTCAGAAAGTCTACATTTTTATTAAGATAAAACATCAAATAATTCTATCTATTGCATTGGATATGAAAATGTTAAAATTCTATATTTGTTAATATCTTCATTTTAAATATATATTTTATGGTGAGATTTAATAAATTTTAAAACTTATTGAATTGAAACATAATCATTAATTAATTGATTTGAAAAATTGACTAATAAATTGATAAAAAAAGGTTAAAAAAAACTGTAAATAAACTTTAGACACTGTATTTAATATTTTAAAAATTTTGTTGATTTAAATGTTGAACTGTCGCCTTTTGTTAACAGCGTAAATATGTTAATTTCTTACATTTCTGAAACACCGGCTTTTCGTTTGGTTGTTTACCTTGAAAGTAAGTGTCAATAAAATCTGTAGGGATTTGTAGAACACACCTGATGGGAATATGTGATGTTGAAAATCAAGATTAAATGAAATCAAAGTCAAGGTGTCAAGTAGTGAAACCGTTGTGGAATGCTTTGAAACCACTGTGCATGGTTGAGCGACGATTTCATCGCCATTTCAAGTCCAGTTGGCAGTTGGCAGATTTAGGAGCAGTGCCTCAATTCCTGTTTGCTAAATATGACCAAAATGACTTGTCTCGAAATTGGAGTAATTTCATCGCATCTTTCAAGCTGGTCACAAAAGCTGGTTACCAATCGGACTGACTGTGTTAGCCTTACATTTGGTTCCGCCTGAAATTGGCCATTTGAGCCAGTCACTGTGGATGTTGTTGCTGATGCTGTGGATGTTGTTGCTGATGCTGTTGCTGTTGCTGTCGTTGTTGCTGTCTATCGATGCACATTAAGTAACATGCGGACGCGTCTTTGGGTGAGTCGCGCCACAAAGTCTGCCAGTTGGTTGATCAATTATTTGCTGATCTGCTTTGCATGATCATTGATCGCTTAGTTAGAGATTCCTATGCGCCCCATTAAGCTTCAGCTTTAGCTTCGAATCTCAAATATCAAAGGCAACACGCCGCTAGGGCAACAACAAGAGGCAAGTGGCAAAGGGGCAAAAGGGGCAAGGGCTGTGGCACAATCGTTGTACCTGAAGCTGCTGTTGCTGCTGCTGTTGTTGCTGTTGTTGCTGCTGAGGCAAGTTCCCATTGCTGCCGCTTAATAGCTGGGCGCACGCCGCGCGCATCTTAAGTAAACGCTTACTGTCTTCCCTCTACTCCCTCCTCTTCCCCTCTACTCTCCCTCTACCCTTCTCCCCCTCACTCCTTTTGTGGTCCAGTAACCACTGCACGCCGTTGTCTCTCTGCTCAGATGTCTTATTAAAAGTATCTTGTTACTTTCACCGGCCGCAGACTTGAATTGCGCTTCAATTTCACACACATGGACACTGCAAAAGATAGACAGAGATAGCGAAAGAGAGACAGAGAGCGAGAGAAAGGGGAAGAGAGGGACAGTTGGTCAGTTGACTCGAACCAAATTTGGTGTTGCCCCAAGCGAAGGTCTCCCTGATTGTCGTCAACTTCATCATCTTTCATCTGCCGGCCGGCGATAGCGACTGACCGATCAGAGAAAGAGGAGGAAACAGAGCTAAAGACAGAGACAGACAGAAACAGAGAGAGAGAGAGAGAGAGAGAAAAGTCTGGTTAATTATACATAGGTATTTTCATTGACACAGAAGCAGGAAGTACTACATGTCACTACCAAATAATAACCATCTAATTAAAGATCACATTCGAAATACCATTTCAATTCATTGAAAGTAAAGCTTATCAATTCAACAAAATTTGGTAGGGTATAAAAAGTAAATAAAAAAAGAGATCATACTTGGTCTTATAATATTTAACTCGCATTTATTTATAAAGAAAACATCTTTTTACCTACATGAAACTCTTAAAAGTTTTAAAGTAAATTAAACTAATTTTTTAATTGAGGCCATTAAATAAAAGGCATAAAAATAAAATTTCGGAATTACTAATTATTGCATAGAACATATATTTAATTTATTTGACGGAAACTTAAAGCAGTTGTAAAGTAAATTAGAATTTAGAATAAAATAAGAATATATTGTTTAAATTAAGGTATAAAACATATTTTTAATAATTTTATTTAGTGTCCAAAACATTTATTTATTATACATAACGTCAATTTAAAGAAGCTGATCAAAAGTAAATTAGGATATAAAATAAACGAGATATGAGATTTAAATAAGGACACAAAATACATTTAAATATTATGATTATAATGTCTTATATAAGAAATGTATTTTATTTATTTAACATCAACCAATTCCTTAAGACTTTAAATAAATTTATGGCAGACAATTTTTGCTCGATTAGCAATCTAAAAAATAAACTATAGATCTGATAAATATGAAAATTTTTAAAGCTTACTTTTTGTCTGACTTTGCTCCGATTTGCAAAAGTAAAACTGGGTTTGTTTTAAAAATTTTATTACTTAAGGTAATACAAGAAATGTAATGGAACTTTTTAAGTAAAATCAAGATAATCACGAACACAGTTTAGAGAATAAAAAGAATATAAATTTAAACTGATTAATAAGGCAAATATTAATTGTTTACAAGTAAAGATCAACATTGGAAGAGAATCCAAGCAGCTCTTTTGCTCTTTCAACATTTCTATTAATCAATTGAGGTAGAGTATCATGGAATGTACCACAAAAAATAATACTAATAGTACAAAAAAATAGAAAACATGAAAAATAAAAGTAAATTGTAATAAATATAATTGTTGTGCTGTTTCATTTGTGATTCACATGATGAACAATTCATGTTGGGATTAAAGTTGAGATTTATGCGTTGGTCAATTGATGGCTTCATTTGCATAGAGCTAGATTCAGAGTTAGATGTTTGAGTTAGAGTTTGAGTTTGAGGCATGGCCAAAAGTTTTGGCTCCCACAGTTTGTGACGCCCTCGGCCACGCCCTCATGATAGCCAGTACAACAACAACAGCAACAACAGCATTAAATAAAGCATAAAGTCACAGACATCGCCCAGTAAATCCTCTTTGCACGCCAGTTTCTAGCCAGCTATTTGGGTCGCTCTCACAATTTATTAGTTTAGTTTTCATTGCATTGACACTCCATCATCGAGTGGCTTGTCGTTTGTCATCTGCCGCATTCAACTTGACGTTGCTGTTGTTGTTGTTGCTGCTGTTGTTGTTGTTGTTGTTGTTGAACTTGTTGTAGATATTGCTGCTGTAGTTGCTGGTGTTGCTGCTGTTGCAATAACCTTTGCGCTGGCTGCAATCGGTCGCATGTGTCCATTATTCTCGGGTTATAAGGTGGCAATGGCAACTGCAACTACAACTGCAACTGCAACAGCAACAGCGACCAAAGTGAAAACATCACAAACAAGAAACAAACTAACAACAACAACAACAACGACAACAACGACAAAGAAACAGTAGCAACATCTGCCATTAAGCAATGAGAAGACACTTTTTTTACTCAGTGTTGCAGTGTTGCAGGTTTTTAGAGTCTGTCGGGAGTTGGGAGTAGTCGGCTTTTGGCCCTTTAGAGAAGTTCAGTGGCAATGCGGCGGAAATGCAACCAAAGAATTGGGTTAAAGCTGTTGCCAGCGGAGATGCCACCATTGTTATTGTTGTCGCTGTTGCAGTTGTTGTTGTTGTTGCGGTTGTTGTTGATATTTGCTCATTTCATTTCATTTCGTTTCGCTTTTAACTGTCGTTGGGGCATGCGTGGTAAAAGCGTGTAGCTGCAACTCATCCCAACAGCCACATCATCAACGTATCACTTGCAACACCAGCAGCAGCAACAGTTGCAGCTAAGTTGCAGCTTAGAAAGCGGCAGCTGCTTCTCTTCCTCAACTTTTAAGCTTCTTCTGATAAAAAAACTCCTTAGAATCCCTGTGGATTGGTATGCGGAATGTGCAAATTTCTTGCCGCCTCACAGCCTCATAAATCACCAAAAAGCAAAAGCAAAAACAAAAACAAAAAACAAGAAAAGAAGACTCGTAAAGAGGCATGAGGCAAGTTCGCAAGTGCCACTTGCCGTGCGATCAATTTCACTTTCTCAACGAAAAAAAAAACAAAATATGTATAGCTGGTCCAAACACTAAAAGTCAATTAGCAGCTGTCCAAAAGATTCTTCTGTCGCTTCTCTCCAAAAAAAAAGGGGGTGGGGGGAAGAGGGTACTGAGAGGGAAGGGGTAGCTATCAATTATGGCTATTGTTGTTCTTGTCATGGCCCTCTTTTTTATTTTAGCAAACTGGGCGTGCACACATTCATTCACATACTTTTACTCACACTTCTACACACACTTGTACTCAACACACATGCTTCACTTGTAGCTAGAGGCGCCTCAATCTCTCTCTCTTTGTCACTCTTTGTCTCTCTTCCTCACTGCAGCAAGTGCCTCTTTTCTATTGATCTCGCAAATTAACGGAACTGAAGAGATCTGCAGATCTCATGAAACTAATGTTTCGTTACATTTTTGACATACATATTGCTATCTAAGTAATCATATCCATACATAGTTTACTCACAACTTACCAACCTCTCTAGTCTTTAAGTGGGGTTCCGGGTTCGCTGAAGATTTTTTGATACCTTAGACAAATAACAATATAAATTCGAGATTTTCTAAGATAGCATTTATGAGAAGGGAACACGACACCAGGGAATTATTATGTCCTTTACCTTGTTTACTCATTGCACTCAATTTAATAATTTTGGCTTGAAAAACAAATGTTAATTTTTGAAATAAATAAACTTCATATATTCAATAATTTCTATGATAAATATAGATATATATTTTAAAATTTGTGAAAGATCATTTAGTTCGGTTTACATATCGGCTTTAATATTAAGTATCCGACCCTTAATAACAAATATGTCAATTTGATTTAACCAATTACTTCAATTGTTATTTTTTCGAAATTATTTTGATTAGTAATTCAAAAACTTTTAACAATTTAAAATGTTTAATGTATTAAGTTAATAACAATACATGTAAGAACTATCAATTATATTATAGAAACTTCTACTTACTCATAATCTGCATACAATCTATAAAAGTTGATTTATTTCAGAACTAAACACGATTTAAAATAGGCCTAGTAATAAAAACTATTCTTAAACGATTCCTGAATAAAATCTATAGAACAAAAACAGTATAAAAGAACGGATCTGTTAATGGAAACAGATGCAGCTCATTTGAACAAAAAGTTCAAAATTTGAAAAAAATTAATAATATATTAATACTTAAAAAGTACTTTAAAATATGATTTGTGCAGTCGTTCACAAATTTGACTCTTAAGCTTGTACTCAAAACAATATTGTTTTAGAAAATGAAAACAATCAAACGCACTTTCCAAACGAAAACAAAACTCATAGATCAGCGAATAGCATCACGAAGTGAAATATTTGAAACGCCACAGACGTCCCAGACTGAGTTCCAGACCCAGACTCAGACTCAGACCCAGCCCCAAAAGCCAATCCCAGAGTCCGACTTAGACATAGTGTCAGACAAGACGTCAATAATTGTGAAATATTCAAACTGAAATGTGCCACGCATGCGCAAACAAATGAAATCGACTCGTGCTACAAGATGTGGCAGGCAAGATGAATGGTGCAACAGTTAGGGCACGCACAGCACACAGATGGATGTGTGTCGTCGCATAATTTAGTTGCACCTCAAGCAAAAACAACAACAACAACACCAACAACACCAACAACAACAACAAAACGTGCGCAAACGAAAGCGGATTCTACAAACTTTTAAACAAACAAAGAACACAATCAATAAACTTTATGAACTGACATTTAACTGTTAATAGATAGTTTTTAATAGAGAGTCTTACTGGTAACTCCTATAATACTTTTTAGCCCATTTTATCAACATCCATATAAGCTTTATTTGATAGATATCTTTGAATTTGACATAAGTTTATATACATTTTACGTCAGTTTATTATTCGGATAGTTAATTGAGACCATTGAAAAAATGGGCCTTAATCTACTGTTGGTACCCAAATTAGTATAAAACAACACTTAAGATATTATTTGTATACTTAATTCATTTTTTTTTGTTTATTTGATAAGCTTGTAATCTGTTAACTGTTTTGTTTGTAAAAATAGTTAGGTTCTTAAAATAAATTATGTATAAATTTTAATTGAAAATTAAATATTTTTTTTTCAAATTAAATTTCAAAAAACTGTATCTAAAGAAAACACAGGATTATGTCTGGCCAACAGTTCTTTATTGTATATCCGTTAATTTTTAAATTATATCCGTTAAAAATTAAAATTTTTGGATAAATTTGTACATTATTTCTGTAACTATTTTAATCACTCAAATAAGTTGATTTCAATGTATTCAATGGAAGTTAATTTATTTTACATAATAATATTGATATAATGTAATATATTAAATCTAAAAGGACAGTGTAGATATTTCGAATCCAAGTTTTTAACCTGTTTGAAATTGGTCACTTTTTGGTCACTTTTGGCATGAACTTTTATGAATTTTAAAATGAAAAACCTCATAATTAACTCAAATCGGGTTAGATTTGACAAAGTTATGCAATCTATGGTTATCTTAAATGATTATATTCTCATTCAGTTGGAGCTACAATTTGTTTTCAACTCTCTAGAGTCTAGACTCTTAAAAATATGATGTGCAGACAAAGTCATTGTCAAATTTTGCAAATGGAAATTGAAAAATAATGAATGAGAGCCACAATTATTACAATCATTATTATGGAAGAAACAATTTGAATACAGTTGCAGGCAGACTTATGAGGAGTCTATTCATATACGAAAGAAATACGAAGCGCCAATGGCGGTCAAAGATGATGATCAATCCGATGATGATGCACAGATGATGGTGCGGGATGGTGCGGAATGGTGCGGAATGGTGTTGCACAGTGAGCGATGTTCAGCCGCGACTTTTGGCTTTACGTTTGCCGCCTGCCAGCCAAACATCAATCAATTGCAAATAGAAAACAAATCTCCAATCAGTCGAATTGATCTTTCGGATTGCTCTTGGGGGCTGAGTGTCCGGGTATGGGTATTCAGTATTCAGTATTGAGTATCGAGTGTTCAGTATTCAGTATTCAATATTGAGTATTCAGTATTGTGAGTATTGGTTATTGGGTATGGTTATGGGTACGTGTGTGATGCTTCATGGCCCAGAGGGGACTTGGACGGGTTTTTGGGACATGCAATGTTGCGCTTGCGGGTGGCCCCACCTGCAAAATGAAGAGAGGCTGCGGGGCAGAGTCAACAACAATACCAACAACAACAACAACAACAACTTGGGATCTGTGGAATTGTGGATAGAGAAGAAGAAAGTGTTAAGTCCAATTTCAAAAATTCGCTGGTGAAATTTAAATCATTTTCAAATTTAATTACCGACAAATAAACGTTTGACATTCCGGGCGAGCCGCAGCCACCTGTTGCTCTTGCTGTTGTTGTTGTTGTTATTGGTGTTGCTGTTGGGCGTGGCGCGTACATTTCAAGCATTCAAGTGTAGCATCTCAACATCATCATGATCATCATCAAAGATCATCATGATCATTTACTTATTCTACGAATACGCACGAGCTTTTTCTCTTTTATGTCTGCAGGTCTTGTGATCATTGTTGTTGTTGTTGTTACTGCTGATGTTGTTGTTGTTGTTGTTATCCAAGAGATTGCCGTTGTCATTGCAGTCTTGGCATGTCCAAAACTTTAATGGCAAAACTCTTTTGGCTCATGGTGTGTTCATTGAGAAATCGGTCCACAGTGCACAGTATTTATCAGCTTCAATCCAATTCAACAAATCAAATGATATACATTTAACTCTTTCTCAATTAACAAGCATCTCGACTAAGGAATACCTTGTTAACTTGTACGTTATTCATTTTATAAACTTTCGATTGATTGCTAATGCAATAATATACATTTTTTTAAGAATTCGAATTAACATTTCTTACATACATTTCGTATACTTAATTAATCTTAGGCAAACAAATTGAAAACCAGAAAATACTATCTAAAAAGCTAATCAATACTCCGTAGCATAACTATGTATTTATACCGCTAGATCTAGTTGCAAATAAATTAAAACATTTTACCTTCAATATTTATATTTGATATAATATTTTTGTAAAAAATAAAAAATTGCCAAAATCAAACATTCATAACTTAATCAAAACTAAACAGATTTTAATGCAAAATGTCATTTTCATCTGTACTTGAATTGTCGATTGATCTTGTTATACAAAAATAATTAAGTTTTCAACAAATACATTTCATTTTAACACTTTTAAAAAGAATTCCTGACTCACAGGAAATAATAATTTTTAATTTGAAGTCACATGTACTTTACAATATATCGCCCCTTTGCCCGAAAACTTTTATAGTCTTGTATTTTAACATATTTATGTAGATTCATAAGAATTTAAGAAGTTGATAATGCATTAATGTGTTTTGGAAGGTGTATAAGGGCACTTTAGAGTTTTGTACAGGGTATCTACAAGTGAATCACTCTCCCCGCTTGGTTACTTTCCCATTATGTTGGGTTACTTTAAGTCCTCGTCTCGAGCCAAACTTAAGACACGAACACGCACGAACTTCAAGTTAACTCGTGCGTGCTCGTGTCACGAGACGCGCCCATCTGTAACGAGGAGCATAAATATGGGTTAGAGACTCGTCAACGCCCTTGGCGCATGCTTCAATTGCCAGTCATTTTCATTCATCTTCAACGAGTGGAGTGTAAATGTATGTTGCATACACACACACACACATGTGTATATACATATGTATGTATGTGTATCTACGTGTACATATGTGTGTATCTGTGCAAGATCAGGAGACATTTCTCGTTGGTCGTTTTCTCGCCTTTTTTGCACTGACCGCTCATTTCTTTTCTTTCTTTCTTTCTTTCTTTTTTTCTTTACTTCTTTTTTTGGCTCACATAAAAAAGCGGCTTTTCGTTTAAGTGCGTCGCGCCTGGATGAGACAGAGAATCAGAGAGAGAAAGAGAGTAAGAGAGAGAAAGAGAGATGTCTGTCTGTCTCTTGGCTGCGTCTGCATTTGCGTCTGCCTGCTGGCTGTAAAGATGACCGCTAAAGCCGGAACTGGCCATGGCCATGGCCAAGTGATGCCGTCGTTGTTGCAAGTTGCTGTTGCAACAACCACAGCGCCAGCACGACGAAAGTTTGCGCCGCTTTTGGGCTGGCCAACTGACTGACTAACTGACTGACCAAACCAGACAGAGACAGAGACGCAGTAGCCTGAAACAGAAACAGACGCAAACGCAAGTCAAACGCAGGCGGAAGACGAAAAGTGAAGACAGACTATTGTAGTAAAGTCATCAAATTTAGTAGAAAACCCCACGAATTTAAAGACCAAATTAAAAAACTTTATTTTTTACATATTATCCAAAAAGTAGAAAAGCAAACGGTAAAAAGAAAATAAGTAAAACCTAGAAGCATCCATCTGTCAAGGACCAAGACTGTCAGTCTTCAATAAGAATCTAGTTTTAAAAGTAAACATGATACAAAAATGATACAAAAGATTCCATAAAGAGTTCAACAAAAGCTTGAAAATTAAGATTTGTATTCCATTTTTATTAGAATGCTGCCAGATTTATATAATTTCTTGTTGTTTTTTTGTAATTTTTAGAATGTAACTTTTCAATTAAATTTTTATTTAAACTTAATCTTTCACTATTTAAACAAAATAAACGTTCACTAAAATTATTCGCATTATTTTTATAAAATGTATAACATTGTTTTTACTTAAATGTAATCTTAGATTTATTGAACAATGTATTTTTAAATTTATTACTTTTACATCAATTTATAACAACATTGTTTTTTCAACAACTTATTTTTATAATTGTTATTTTTACATAAATTAATAGCAACATAGCTTTCACTTAAATATAATCTTATGTCTATTAAACAATTTATTAAATAATAATCATTTTAACGTAAACTAATAACTACATTGTTTTTACTTAATTATTAGCTTTATTTTTATTAATTATTTTTATTTAAATTAGACAAAGCAGCGACGCAACAGTTCCGTCCGACGTAACCGTTACGACGCAGGCTTCCTTCGTTAAAAACAACGCTCCTCCACTCGTTAAGTGAGGAGCAACTCCTCCACTCGTTACGTATACGCAGGTTGAGGATGTCGTTGTGGATGTCAATGTCGCTGTCGCTGTCGATGTCGATGTCGATATGGATGTGAATGTGACTGAATGTTTATATGTATGTACGAATGTATGTGGATGTCGAATGGAGATGGCTGCGTGAAAATGCCGCCCAACGAGTTTCGCAATAAAGAGAAAGTGTCCAAGTCAGGCTGTTCTCGCGATCGTAAAGAATAAATTTGTGTTTCCTGTTTGCTGCATACCTTTTTTTTTTCTTTTTCTTTTTTTCTTTTTTTACAAGTCTGGATAAAAATTTCATCTTTATCAACACATCGCCGCCCCTTGTCCCGCCAGAGCCCAGCAAGTGCAGCGAGAAAGTTATATGTGTACGTTTTACATTTACGTTTTATATTTGTATGGAAGCCTCCAGGCAGGGCTTGGATTCCAATTTTGGGTTCCACTTGCAGTTGCAGTTAGAGTTGCAGTTGCAGTTGGAGTTGGGGGTATGGGAACCAGCGTTAAAGGGATCGCTTGGAACCGGACTGAGATCAATGTGCGACAGTGTCAAGTGAAAACTGACTAAATTGAAAAGTACAACGCAACTTGCTAAAACTCTCAACTCCAAATGAATCCAAAAATACAACTTGTCGCAGACTCTGGCATCCAAAGTGTTGTCGCACAGTGGTACACTTGCTATGGAAATATGCATAATTATTAATTACAAGTACGCATGTACAAAGTGCAGTTGTGCATAATTGTGAAATGTCACATTTATAATTACATTTGAATGTATGTTTTTATGGGGGTGTCTGATAATGAAACCTCTGAGCATGACGTTGGATGCTTGCTTGCATTTCAATATCAAAAAGCAAAAAGTCATAAGAAATGTACAATGTACATTCACACAAAGCTGACACTGTGCTCAACTGATTCGCTTTAGAAACTTAATCATTTAGACATTTCTGAAACATTTTTATAAACAAGCTATTTTGTATTGTTTTGTATAATACTCTGTATGAATGAAAATGTTTAGGTACATTATACTTTTATGTTATAATACAAACATTTACATTTAGTTAAATGAAAACATTTTTTTAATATTGCAAACTAAACCCTTTTATTAGGAAAGTGATCCGATATGGGTTCGAGTTTGGGCTCGAGGGCCAGGTATTTTAAAAGTTTTGGTTCATTTGGTCAATCGTATCCAATTATTGTCGCTCAGAAATACAAAGTTTTAATTATTAACTATTACTATGTAATTTGTTTTTATCTGATTGAACACATCATTACGATCATTGCACTGGAAATTAACACTTTTAATTCGAAAATAAGGATCTTTGGTGAACTTGAATTGTCAGTCGACCTAAGGTGTTCATATTTACTGTAATAAATGGTTACTTCTGTGTTGTTAAATCTAGCTATAGTATAGCTAAATAGTCAACACTCTCTATGCAATGGTGTGCGTGCGTTTTATTTTCAGCTACGATAATGAATAAGCGACAGCGCCAACAACGCACAGCGTTTTAATGAAATATACATAATTGTAAGTACATACATCTATGCATATTCTGTGTAATATACATGTATATATATGTACATATATAGTATAAGGCGTCTTATCCGCTAAAAGTCGAATCGCTGCTTGGAGCATCCGTTTGAGAAACCGAATAACAGTTCCATCAAGAACGCAGCGGCGATCGCGCGTCTAATCAAACGGTTAATTTACGGATAAAAATTACATTCTTTATCCTCACTCTTATCCAATATCCATATCGTGTAATTCTTCTGAGTGATGAGGTCATCGATACACTGGGCAGCACTGCTGCTCCTTGTACTGCTGATCCATCTAGCAGATGCTTGGATGAAGTACAACAGCTACACGGCAACTAGCAAAAAGCGGACGGATCTACGCCGGAAGTGTCCAAATGTAAGTTCAGCTGGCAAAGACAAAGAATTTGCAATGAGATTACATGTGGAAGCTATCATAAAAGTTAGACTGACTGAAATATCATTTCAAATACATTAACATTGGTATACTTAATATATCTAATAACTGTCTAAGGCGTATGCGTAACGTCTATGGTTTTAAACTAATAACATTTTAAAATTCAGAATATTTGCATTAAATACTCAGTCTCCCTTTCCTTGAAAGTTTAAATTGAGTTGATAAGATTTGAATAAACTTAAAGTATTTTAGTAAGACCTCCTTAATGTGACCCTGATAGGGACGAAAATTAAAGCGCTCTTTTGTTATTTAGCTAAGGATAACATATTTTAGGCATCGACAACTCAACTAAGCACTGCTAAGGAGCTCGTTTTGTAGATTGTGACACATCTTTTAAGTGATTCCCAGATTTTCAAAAAGAGAGATCGTATAATATTCAAAGACAATAGAACATAAAGTATGTACATATGTACATATTCAAATTTTGTGCATTTTCGCTCAGTGTAGATACTTCTATGTGATCTCATCAATATGCGAGTCACTCAGGCTCCCATTCAGAACGTCTGGGGCCAAAAGAAATGTGCGTACACTGATGCCAAAATCAATCACACTTTCTAAGTGACTGCTGCTCACTGTTGTTGGCATCGCTGTCGCAGTCACAGTCACAGTTTGACAGCGGTCAAGTGCATCCAGCAGTTGTTGTTGTTGTTGTAAAATCTACAGCCAAAAGCCACAAACAAATTGTACTAATGCACAAAGTGACACATGCAACTAGGCTTTGTGTTAATGTATGTGTGTGTGTGTGTGGCTTAATTTCATTTAGCACGCACTTGCCTCTAAATGAGTTTGCATGTCGTTTTTTATTTATTATACTATATGTTCATGTTTCATGTTAACTTTCTACATGCGCATCATTCTGTTGTGCACTCTGCCACTTTGCACCTTAACACCTGCACACCTGCCCCTTTTGCTACATGCCACATGCCACCCACAACAGGTGCGCGCCATACGTAACTTTGATCTGGAGCTGATGATGGGAAATTGGCATGTGGTGCAATATTATGCATCTACCGAGGAGCTTCCGGAATATGCCTGTATGCGCAGCAACTTTGCCTTCTCCAGCGAGGATCAGCATGTAAGACACATAAATCCAAATATTATTCTAAATATAATCGTTTCATCAATTGCAGATTACAATGAACTTTAGCTACATATTCGCTGAGGATCCATTGCGGGAAAAACTGCAGGGCAACATCACATGGTTAATACCGGACTTTGGAACACCTGGCCACTGGATGCACACAGAAGATATATGTAAGTTCACTATAGACATATAAGTACTAACTTAGAGAACAATAGCGATACTTAATATGATGTACCTGTAAACTTTCCCCCCAAAATGAGGACCCTTCTTTCAAAATCGAAAAAATTGCAATAAATAAGTTTAAATATTAAGTTTAAGGTTGAATAGTTGCAAAGAAATGGTGTTCTAAACTCTTCTAACACCTTGTATCGCAAAAATAACGTACATACTAACTTTCAGATGAGGGAATATACAATACCTACGTGCTGGATACAGATTATCAAAACTGGGGACTCTTAATGCACTGCGCCGAGAAGAAGAAGCATCCTCGATACTTGTCCGCTTTGTTGCTCTCACGGGAACCTACGCTGGGAGACAATGTCGTAACCTTTTTGAGGTAATTTACAACATTCACTTGGTGAAAGATTTTATGCGCTAATAATCGTAAAAATTTATAGAGAGAAATTGCCACGCTATGATATTGATTTATCTTTCATGTTTGCCATAAATCAAACTTCGTGCGAGCATCTGATGGAGTCCAGTAAAGACGATCCATTGGCTTATATTGTAAATGAACAGCAAACCGCTCAACACACTTTTAAAGTTATTAATAAACCTGACACTAATTAATCAATTTTTATGTCTTTATATTTACTATTCTTTGGCGCCAAAATGTAAATTAACGTGAAGTTGGCTGCGCGCAAATAAATGCTGCTTTACGTAACGCAAAATATACACGTTAACGTACGCTGTGCAACGCAACGCAACGTAAGCCATCAAGCTTTCGAAAAAGAAGCCTTATAATTTTTCTATGAGATTGGGACTCGGGATATTTTGTGCTGTAAAGTGCTGTAAGTATCAAGTTATAAAATTCAGAAACATTTGTTGGCAACGCTAACAAACAAGAGATGATCTTTTGGCATACGTAAATAAATGCGCCACCTTTTGTTGAGTTTGAGAAACAGCGACGCCACCCCTAAGGTTTCTCATCGGTAAGCCACTATCGATCTTTTTTTTAATATCGATAGCGTAGCATCGACTACCGTGATTCTTTTAATAAAACAAGTTTTTAAATTAACAAGCAAAGATTTTCAAATTAACCAATTTAATTATAAATTATATCAATTAAAGCAGGTACTTTTAGTATTGTTTTGCTTAAGTAGCCCTGCTTAGGGCTTAGTTCCTTCAAACGATGCCTAACAAATACAGGAATTTCAGGATATCTAAGGAAAATTTTACAACAACTCCATGCAAAATCTCAACTTTATTGGTTCGGTCGCATTTCTGAATCACAAAATTTTTTGCTATTTCATTCTGAAATTTATCCGTTTCTGGGTTTCCGAAGTTGCCACGCTTCAAAATGGTGGTAGCGCCATCTCTTGTTTGCTAGCTCCGCAAGCTGTCATGTTGTTTAATTTTAGAACTAGTCTTCTCAAGCAGAAAGAGCAGCAAAAAGCAAATGAGATTTTCGTATGCTGCGTTAAAAGTGGTGGAACAAAAAACATGCAGTTACTAAAACTATGCTCATACAGGAGCCAGCCGCAATAATAGTGCGTTAGTTAATAATATTAGAATTGTGCTGTTCTTGTGTTTGTGCGTGATAAGCATTAAGTTATCAAAGAATTCGCGCGTGTAACACAAAATTGCGCCAATAAGCAACGACGACGTTTCTGTCTGTTTCAATTTCTGTTTTATTATTGCATTCGCACGCATACATACATACATACATAAACGGAGGCAGCACACCAACAACAACAACAAACAAGAATCAACATCGTCTTCAAGTCAAATGTTTTGTTTCAGGTGAGCATATACAAAACATACATGCGTACATACAATAACAGGTACATAGCAAATGAAATGCAACAATTCCATAATACCAAAGTGTACTAAACAGTTTATATTGCATTGATTTGTTTTTGGCAATAATAAAAAATTGTAAATCGCTCACGCTCATACACAGTGCGTGCAACGCTACTATTGTGTGCTCCCTCGCACGCGTGCATCGTTTATGGCTACTCATTTGTTGTGTTTTGTTGTTGTTGCATTTTGACATTTGCTTGTAGTACTGAGGCTCCTCTTGAGTGTTTTTTTTTTTTGTGATGCCATTGTCAAAATACAGTTTGGCTCAGGAGTAAAATTACAGTTGCAATAGAGTGTTTACATAGTGTGCACAGTGTATGCAAATTGTATTAATAATTGCCTGTAATAATAATAATAATAAACATGTGTTTCGTTTCTCTCTCGCTCTCCCTCTTCTGCAGTGTAATTTTTGCAATTGCAGTTGCCATCAAGTGGCCATACAAAAAAGTGTAAACAAAACACTGAAGCTTAACCTTTAAGAAATCGGACTCCAGTCAACATGTCGCGCTGGGGAAAGAGCATCGTTGTCCCGCTGGACTCGCTCTGCAAGGAAAAGGAGAACACGAATCGGCCAACGGTGGCTCGCTCGGTGGGCACAGTGGGAAAGTGGGGTAAAATGGGTTTCACCTCAACCAGAACCTACACCCTCTCGGCACTACATCCCATGGCCGCAGCGGCGGCTGCTGCTGCGGCAGCAGCAAGTCCCGCCCAGAGTCCGGCCTCGACGCATGATCATGATCCCAATGATATGTCCGTTTCAGTGCCGGAGCCGCCAAAACCCAAAAAGTTCTTTAAATCACGCAATGCGGCACCACCAGAGGTGATAGCACAGATGATACAACAGTTGCCGCACTGCGTCGGCGCCACGTCACCAATGCGGGAGCAGGCGGCCATGACGCCGACCCATGAGCCCATTAAACTCAAGCTGGCGAAAGGCAACTCCGCAGAGCGGAAGCGCAAGTCGCCCAAAAAGAAAGTAGCTGCTACAGGTGCGGCTGCTTTAACGCCAGGTGCGTTCAGTGCCGCCGACAGAGGGGATAACTTAAGCATGGATGCATTAGATCAACTAGATATGGCTGGAGGTACATCGCCCACAACTGAGCCCAAGGGCAAGAAAAAGAAGGTCAAGGAGGAGAAGAAATTAAAGCCAGAAGCACCGCCATCACGAATATTGGGACGTGCCCGCAAGGCGGTCAACTACCGCGAGGTGGATGAGGATGAACGTTATCCCACGCCCACCAAAGATTTGATCATTCCCAAACCACGTGCAACAGATGCAACTACTACAGATGCCTCCAATGCAACAGCAGAAAACAGTCCAGCGCTTCCTCCACCGACAACGGCACCAAGTGCAACAGCTACAGCTTCAGCTGTCTCAGGATCAGCCACAGCATCTGCAGCGGCATCCGCATCAACGGCAACTTTGCCTCCATCTGCTTCCGCCTCATCGAGTGCTTCACGCACACCTGAACATCCGCCAATTGTATTGCGCATTTCCAAAGTAAGTATATGGAGCTTTATGATAAGTTCTTATTATTGGGAGAAAGAGCTTCAAAAGTATAAATTTAAAATGAGTTGCGAAACACAAAACGCATAAATTTTAAAATTATTAAACTTACTATCGATAGTTTGAAAATTATAGTTAATAGTTCAGAATTTGCAAAGTCTAAGGCCTATTTTCTCAACTTTAATTAATGTCTTACATAACGATATTAGATCAAAGTTGGCTACACTATAAAATAGGGTCTAGTTAACTAACTGAATGTACTTTGACTTCGAATGTATTACAAATATTGTCAAATTCAAAAAAATATTTTTCGCAGCTTAAATTCCATTATTATATTTAATTTATAGTCGCTTATCAAGACAAAAATATGTTATTTTTTCCGGCTTATTTTTATAGGTTTTTTGTACATTCTACATTTTAAAATTCGCTAAACGAAAAAAAGTTCAATGGCCAGTAGTTTTTTCTTTGTGCAATACATTTGCTTCCTTTGCATCGTGCTGATGTGACAAATTTAAATTCAGAGTATTCATGATATTAATTATTTAACATTGTTCTATTTTGCATTTAATTTTTTATTTGCCCGCTTAAACCACTGTGCATTTCGCTGAGCTCAGCGCTCTCGAGTAGAAACGCGCTCACTGGGCAAGAGAGAGAGTCGATCTCAATTGCGCTACCCTTACCTCTCTTTTTCGACGTTCTCTCTCTCTCGCGTACACGCCGTCTCTGTCATTTTGAACCGCTCTTTGAGTGATGTGTGGGAAAGAGAAAGCGACAACAACAACAACAACAACAGCAGCAACAACAAGAAGAAGAAGAAACGCAGTGTTAAATTACGCGCGCTTTTACATTAAATGGAGTTTTTTTCTCCATTTCTTTCATTTTGTCGTCTTGTGTGTTTTTTTCCCTTCATTTTCACTTCGCTGCTCTGCGTCGCTCGCAGTTGATGTTTATTTCTGTTCCGCGACGGTTGCTGTTGATGCCGTTAGAAAACGTTGTTATTATTGTTGTCCAAGTGTTAATTGCGGCTGAGAAAATAAACTATGTAGTGCACATACATACATACAAACATACATACATACATATTATGTATTAAACGTATACAAATGGAACTATTGTCATTTTCACTTCTTACAGGGCACTTCACGCTTAGTCAGCACGGATAGTGAGGAGCCTCCAAATAGTTCGCCTGCTCAGCATCAACAACAACAGTTTGATGACGATGACGCCATAGTTCCTCTTCCTGCAGCAAGTACGCCAAAAATAACGGTTAAACCGCTGCGACCACCAACAACAGCAGCGTCAGCGACAGCGGCTTCGGAGTTATCAAAGGACGCTGCAGCTGACAACAACAGTGAGAAGCAAGGAAATAATGCAACATCGCTTGTAGATCAAGAGGAGGACGAAGAAGAAGAGGAGGAGGAGGAAGAAGAAGAGGAAGAACCGCCCGAAATCAACTATTGTACCGTAAAAATATCACCAGATAAGCCGCCCAAAGAGCGACTGAAGTTGATAATTAAAACAGACGTTATACGTAACGCAATTGCTAAAGCTGCAGCTGCCGCAGCGGCAAAAGCTGCTGGTGAAGAGACGCGGAGTGAAAAGAAATCTAAGAGTAAAAAGCATAAGCATATGAAGCATGCGCTAGTCGAGCAACAACAAACTGTGGCAACAACAACAACAATAACAACAGTAGCAGCAGCGGGGATTCCCACTGTGAACAATCCCACAGAGTTTAAAACGCCCTCACCGCACTTGGCTTTAAGTGATCCTCACCAGCAGCAACAACATCCACCTCATCCACAACGTGGCTCTGTAATATCACCGACAACACGATCAGATCACGACTTTGATTCACAATCCTCTGTGCTGGGCAGCATCTCCTCCAAGGGAAACAGTACACCACAATTGTTGGCACAAGCAGTCCAGGAGGATAGCTGTGTGATCCGTAGTCGTGGATCTAGTGTTATTACCAGTGATCTGGAGACCAGTCAACATTCATCGTTGGTGGCGCCTCCCTCGGACATTGAATCGCGTCTGGAATCCATGATGATGACCATGGATGGTGGCAATAATTCAACGGCAAATGCAGCCGAACATGGACGTATTCCTCTGGTTGAGGAGCCACTCCAAGAGGATATACTAGCGGTATTGCGTGGTGATGTTGTGGCACGTCTAAATGGCACTGTGGATGCCACAACACCAGCAACGGAGGAGGCAGAAACAAAGTCAACGACAAAGCGCAATACACGTGGAAGAGCACGCAAGGCAATTAGTAACAATGCTGAGGAAATGCAGTTACTTATGGTAGTGGAAACACGTACAAGAACACGGGCAAAGCCGGGTGTCATGGAGACATCACCCACGGCTCCCACAGTCCCCACGGCAACCCCAAAGCGTGCCACACGTGGACGTGCCTCGAAGAAAACAGAATTAGCTGCAGCTGCAGCTGCAGCTGCGGCTGCAACTACTGACGAAATGGAAGTGGATCAATCCCCAGAAAAGTTGACAACAGAGGCAACTGTTACGGAGGCGACTCCAACTGAGTCTCTGCCACGACGTGGACGCGCACGTGCGAATAACAACAATTTGGCTAGCAATAATAACAATAATAATAATAATAATATTAACAAAATAGCTGCCAATTTGTCAGCCAAAGCTGAGGCCAGTAGATCAACAGATAATGGCGCTGGAGGCGCCGCAACACGCAGCTATGGACGCAAGCGTAAGAATCAACAGGTGACGCAAGTGCTGCAACCAGCCGAGACGGAGGGGGAAACGGAAACAGAGGCAACAGCCACAGCCACCACCACAACAACAGCGGAGCAACTGAAGCGTAAGCTGTTGGGTCAGTTGCAAGAGCACGAGGATGATGTGCAGCTGGAAGATACAAATCCCACACCCGCCAAGGTGCCACACACAGAATTGGATCCTGAACCCGATCCTGATCCCAACATGGATGAGCTATCAAATACCTCAAATGGCTCATCAATGCAACACGATGGATCCTCCTCATCACCGCCGCCACGTGATTTCAAATTTAAGGACAAGTTTAAGCGTACGCTCACCCTGGACACACAAGTGGCAGGAGCTGGAGGTGCAGCAGGAGCTGGAGCTGGAGCTGGAGCTGCTCCCTCTGGTAATGGTGCCGTTGGTTCCTCTGAAACAGCAACAAGCAGCAGTGCTCCAGCTGGCAATGAGGAGACACAGCGAGGAGCTGTCAAGCTGGTCATTTCCAAGAAGAAGGGCAGCATCTTCAAGAGTCGAGCCCTTGTACCCTCCGATCAGGCTGAACAGGCGACGGTTGCCAAGCGTCATCTGTACAAGCACAGCTGGGATGCGGCATTGGAGGCCAATGGTGCTGGCACTGGAAGTGATGCCAGCAATGCCTCTGCCTCCACAGCAGCGGGAAGTGGAGCCAAGGCAGATAGTCTGGCTACCAGCAAATCCTCGGCAGCCATCGATGCCATCTATGGCGACTTTGGTGATAGTAATTCCAACAATAATACCTGCAGTAGCTCGGCGCTACGGGGAGAGAGTCCCGCACTGGGAAAACTGGCACGTCAGGCAAAGCCTCAGCACAGTGCTCAATCCTCGGCAGCGACATCGGCAGATGCCTTCGATTTGGATCTGGAAACCAGTCCAGATGACATCGGAGGTGGAGGAGGTGGTGGTGGCTCTAACGAAAGAACGGGATTACGTGTGGATCGTAAGACAAAGGAGTATTATACGGTGGTCCGTAATGTAAAGACGGCCCATCAGATACAGGAGATTGGCGAGTATCAGGAGATGTATGACGATGTCGAATACATTCTCGATGCACTCCAGCCACACAATCCACCTCCAACACGCTGTCTATCTGCCCTCCAGCTGGCCACCAAGTGCATGACTCCTGCATTTCGTATGCATGTGCGTGCTCACGGTGTGGTCACCAAGTTCTTCAAGGTGAGTAGCGATTGATAACCAGGGATCCCCCCAAATAGAAGAGAAAAGAGAAGAAATCTATACAAATTCTGACTTATCCTCTTTTCCATTCGTTTCTACACAGGCGTTGTCCGATGCGAACAAGGATCTAAGCTTGGGTCTGTGCACCTCGGCCATTATGTACATACTGTCGCAGGAGGGCCTTAATATGGACTTGGATCGGGATTCGCTCGAGCTGATGATCAATTTGCTAGAGGCTGAGGGTGTGGGCGTGGCAGCGCCAACAGATCGAGCCAATTACGAGCGGAACAAGCTAAAGGTGCGGGAACTGTGCGAGGAGATCAAGGCGCAGGGCAAGGGTACCCATTTAAATGTTGAATCCATTACTGTGGGCACGTTGGCCATGGAAACGTTGCTATCGTTGACCTCAAAGCGTGCCGGAGAGTGGTTCAAGGAGGATCTACGTAAACTGGGTGGCCTGGAGCACATTATAAAGACGATATCGGACTTCTGTCAACCCATTATCTCCACAGCTGTCACTGACATGTCAATGATAGCTTGGCAGCCAGCACTGCTCGACAATATGCAAACTGTGGCACGTTGTTTGCGTGTCCTCGAGAATGTGACACAGCACAATGTGGACAATCAACGGTATATGCTCACTTATGCAAAGGGACGGGCCGTGGACACACTGTGTTTTCTGTATCGCCTCTGTGACCGCCAATTGATCCTGCATCCCTCAACGACAGAGCACAGTAGTAGCAAAGAGCATCCCGGTGTGGCAATGCGTGAACTCCTCATACCCGTCATGAAGGTCCTCATCAATCTGACGCACACATTTAATGAGGCGCAGCCTTCGCTAGGCGCTGAATTGCTTGGCAAGCGCAGCGATGTCATCGAGACGAGCTTCCACCTCTTGTTGCTGGCGTCCAACTACATTCCGGACCGCTGTGTCTTTGAGCTGAGTATTTTGGTGAGTATTCCGTGATTCATTTTGAAACAAATATAGTATCTTTTTCGATATGTTTCGAAACAATTAATTATCTAGAAGTTCCGCTTTTGGACTTCTCCATTCAGTTCCAATATAAGTTAATTAATAATGCAATATTTCAGTAT
The DNA here is from genome assembly GCA_035044365.1 of Drosophila neotestacea. NCBI lineage: Eukaryota > Metazoa > Arthropoda > Insecta > Diptera > Drosophilidae > Drosophila > Drosophila neotestacea. The sequence goes on from JAWNMD010000799.1 coordinate 2,364,251, forward strand.
TTCTAAATTCTAATCCTTAAGTATACAACTAATTAAATGAATTTGTTTATTTTTGTCCCAGGTGCTAACGCTACTCATCAATCTGTGCATGCACACGAAACCTAATCGGGCCACGTTAATGCAGGCACATGCCCCCGCCGAATATGTGGCTGACAATCCTCCGTCGGGTGATCAGGCAGTTACCGCGGTCCAGGCGCTCCTCGAGTATTTCTACAAGTGCGAGGAATTAGCCAGGTATGTATTTGATTGCCTCCTCTTTCTAAAAACTCATATTCTTAATGAATTCAAATATTATTTTCCTTATCAATTGCAGACTTGTGGAGAAGAACACGGATGCTTTCCTCGAGAGCAATGAAAAGGGCAAGAAGAAACAGGAGGAAGTCGAGGAGACAGTCAACAATCGTAAGTTTAATTTTATTTTGTTTATTTTTTAATATCTGATCTGATGTTGTTGAATAATAGAAATTCCTAAGAATTCTGATTTGATATAAACCCATAAAGAAACTTAATATCTTGCGTAAACAATGGAAAGATACAGATATAATGGCAGGTTGCAAGTTGCAACGCTAATTTCGTTGGAATTTGTTGACGCACAGTAAAGATCAAATTTATCAAGCCGTTTAGAACACAAGTTATTTGAAACTTTGGCAACGGAAATCATAACTTTATTACTATGATATTTTGATAAACATTATATATCTAATAACATATGTTACCTAACATGAAGATGGATTCAACTCGTTTATTATAACTTTGTGTATTGATTAAGAGCAATAGCCGTCTGTAGGTAAACTGGCATATAGATTTGTATTTATAATAGTTACACAGTTTCAGTTTCCTTTAAACATTGGTTGCCACGCTAACTTTAATTAACATTATTTATCAATTGCAGTTGTGCAACGCGCTGGCCACCACATGGAGCACACACTAAAGGGCAGCTATGCGGCCATACTCATTGGTAACCTGATCACTGACAACGAACAGTACGAGACCATCGTGCGACGTCAGTTGCGCGGCAATAGCTTTAAGGAAATCATTGGGGTGCTGGAGAAATATCACACCTTCATGAACCTGACATCCAGCGTAAGTATTGAATGAAAGTTCGTTTACTTATAGAAACTGTATCTTGACTTTTGTATTTGCAGTTGGAGGCAGCGTTTGTGGCTCATATGAAGTCAACCAAGAAGATAATTGACAACTTTAAGAAGCGCGATTATATCTATGAGCATGCTGAAGATCATGCAATGCCAATGCCCCTTAATCTGGAGACGACGACGCATCATCATGATCCAAATGATACTGTGCAACCGCAGGATGCAAATGCATCATCCACATCGCCATCGGGAATGCGCAGCACCACCAGCAACAGCAACACAAGCAGTGGCGGCAGCAGCACCACCAGCAGCAGCAGTAGCAGCATGCCACGTGTCTTTAAGACATACAGCAGTCACAGATAATTGCAAGACACTGAATATGAACATGAATATGAATATGAACATGAATAATGAATGCTGTCAAAGTAATTGCCTCCTCATGCGCCGCTGTTGCTGTCGCCCAAACACACTGAAAGCCTGCCACCAAAATAATTCTGTATATTGTAATTGTGTAATAGGAGTCAAATGCATAATGCAATCCTAATTATGTATGAATGTGTTTTGTATATCGATGTAGCCAAACACACACACACAACAACCACAACACCATCCCCCCCAAACTTAGACGCAGTGACAACAATCACTGTGCTGCTAGCAATTAGTTTAAGTGCTCTGCTCTGTTCAACTTTGGTTTAAAAACTTAGCGTTTGTATTCTATTGTATTCAACAAAAAGTGATATCAAATTTTCATGAGCATGGTCAGCGTTATAACTACAATCACCTACACAAACAAACAAACAAACAAACAAAAACACACACACACAGAGAGATAAAACAAAACACTCAATGATCCAAATTACTACTGATATGTGTACGTTATATAGTCATAAGCAATATTAGCAACTATTATTCTAATTACACATAAAATAATCAAGTGTACATATTGTTTATTCAACGATTTTATGAAGCGCAACCTAGGTTTTATTTAATGTTTCTATTTTTTATTATTTTATAACTAACTATTATTATTATATTATATATATATATACTTAAATTTTTTTTCGTATTTGTAGAACGCTCTTTATAGGCACACACATGTACATGTAAAAATAATATGATGGAATGGAGTGCAGGAAATAAGAAAATATATAGTTATTTTATTGCATAATTTAAGCAAAACTTTATCCATAAATAAATATGTATCTATGTATGTATTGTGTATGTTTAAAAGAAATGTCATATTTAGGCTTACAACTGAGATATAAAAACAGAGAAAAAAACAATTTTGGGAACAAAATATATATGTATTTATTTTTTGTTTTAAAATTGTCGATAATGTGAAAAATATAATAAGATACTATTACACACTATACATATAAATATTGTTCTTGCAGAAAAAGGAAATATTAAATAAAATTCAAATGAATTGCAGTCATATTATGAGTGGAATGATACATGTCTGGAGTTTTTACGAATGAAAAATCCGAGAAAACTTGAAAAAAATGCTGTAATTTAATTTAAATTCCGCGCCTAAATCGTATTTTACATTCCTTTGCAATGTTATTTAACAGTGCGTACTAAAAACATATGCTGCTAATTAACATAGCAGTTAAAGTGTCCCAGGAACTTGGCCTCCCCAGTAGATCTAGAAAATCGAGACATGTTTTAAAAGAAGCGGCTTAATTTTGTTAAATTTCGGATTAACTTATTTTGTTGATTAAAAATCGTTTTCCTGGTTAAAAAAATTAATTTTAGCTTTTTGCAATTTTGTTTGTGTTGTTAGCGCCGACGGCCATGTTGGGAACTACAAAGCGACACTATTGGGTATGTTGGAAACTAGAAAGCGCCACCCTGGGGTCATATTGGGAACTAGTCTGCGACGTTCACAACACATCTCTAAACAAGTCGGGAGAGAGAATTAAAGCGAGAATAAATGTAAAAAAATTGTTTTTTTTGTACGCATTATTGTAATTGACTAAATAGAGTGCGACAACAGTCGGGTGCATATTTCTTGTCAAGATTATAAGTTAAAGAAAATTAAAAAACAAACTAATTAAAAGACCAAGGAAGAGGGCAAAATAAACAAACGGATAAACAAAACACAACGCAACGAAGAGCAAAGAGCGAGGCCAGACAGTGTTCATTGAGTACAATAACAAATTGTGTAAGGAAGAGAGCGCTCAGAGCACGGACATAGCAAAGAAGGCGCCATGTCCAAGGTGCTTAGTCCACACAAGCAGCAACGCCCACGACCACGCCTCCATCCACATAGTGTGGATATGTCAGATGTGGACATGGTAGGCATGGATCTGGATACACTGGACTACACAAGCAGCAGTTCGATCATTGAGTTTCTGGCCAAGGAACAGGATTGCAGCATCGAACCTGCAGATACCGATAGCATATTCCAGGAGGTTAATCGTCTATCGGATAACACCGATATGCGTTCTGTGGATGAATTGCTGCTGGAAGCGGAGCGTCTCATACAACAACAGCTGCGACTTGGCGGAGGCGACGGAGACATCAATGGGATAAATAGTCCAGTTCAGCTTAAACCGAGTTCCCAATTGGATCGTCAGACGCCCTCGTCCTCGTCGCCACAATCGTTGTCATCGCCACAGAACAGCATAAGGCTAAACACACGGTATACGCGCTCCATTGAACATGCCAATATCAATGTGACCAAATCCAGTTCACAACCTAAATCGAGCAAACCAAAATCCGTATCCCCCAAGCAGGCCAAATCACAGGAGTTGCCATCGACAGTGCAGACGCCACAGGAGCTGACCAACAACAGTGGCAACTTTGTGGCGTTCGTTGATAACCTGCCCTCGGAATCGGTCATCTCCGAGGAGTCCACGCCCAAGGATATGCTTAACCACACCCACAATGGGGAGGCTATCGCTCAGCTGCAGCTGGAACAACTTGATAATACGGATGATGATGAAGACACGGTGAGTTGTTGTTATAATTTCGATAATATAATCAGCGAAATATCAAAGTTAGTATTAAGAAATGTTATAAATTCTCATATATTATTATCTCTATATGTATATTATTTTCATCACCGTCTGTATGAATAGTTAAATACAACGAGTTTAGTACTCTACTACATATATTCTATACCCCAAAGGTACATAGAGTCTATGGCTAATAAACTATATATTATTTTCATCAGGGTCTGTATGAATAGCTACCTACAACAAGTTTGATACTCTACTATATTCTATATCCTAACAATATTCTGGCTTTCCGTCCGTAAGGACATGTTAATCTCAGATACTACATATAAATAAAAGAGATAACAAAGTTGATATGCCGCTTCTCTATATTTTAAACGGATCAAGTTTGTTTTAGAATTTTACTAATTTTAACAAGAGAAATTAACAATTTCTTAAATTTATTGCTGGTGGATTTAAAATAAATCCATTTAACAACATAGCCTAGGACTCTTTTGTATGGGAGTGAATTATTTTCATATTTAATAGTCCTTGTTGTAACGTTACGTCGTTGGAATTTTGTGATTTTTATACCCTGTGGGATATATTAAGTTTGTTAACATTTGCTTCATCACACAATAACTAGTCTATAACTAGTCTTTTCTAGTTGACTGTTTCTAATCCTGCTGGTTAAGGTTTTTCCCTTTGAATCTTGGTTGCTAAAATAAAGGTTTAATACTTAACAGTGAATAAAACAATAAATTTCTTCAATTAAAAGTTGGACTTTTTTTTTTAATTTGTAATAAATTTATTTATAAATTATTTACTTTACATATGTACAATGTACACGCATACATAAATAGACATTCACTCAAACACACATACACACACTCGCCTAGAACTCTTGGACTAGACAATAGCCTGAGCAACCGTTTCGGCAACGGTCCAACCCTCCAGGGCAGTGTCCTTTATGTACTTCGGGGGCAGAACAAAGCCATAGGTTCCGCGATCGCGCAGCTCAACGGTGTAAACATACTTGACCCCAAGGGCAGCCCGACTCCAATCATCGGAGCCACCGCCGGCAATGCCGAGCACCTCGTGGGTAACGGAGGCACGATAGGATGTGCCCGTCTTTTGGGCAATACGATCCACGGCAGTGTCGGCCACGCTCTGAAGAACGCTAGCGTCTCTGATTTTGGCTGCCTTGTAGGCCCATGGATAGACGATCAATTGTCCATAGCTGTGGTACGTCAGATACGCCTCGAGATTATACTTGCGCTTGGAGAGAAATTCGGCGACCACTTTTGTTTCCAGCTCAGAGGCGGGAGATGTGCCGCGAAACGTGTCACTGCAGGGATTCGTCGAGGAGCCATATCCGTTCCAGCCAATGTCAAAATTACGATTTAAATCGACACCAAAACAGTTGGCACGTCTCGAAGGTGAACGATTCTTACGCCACAGACGATTCGTTGTACGGCTGTATTCATATCCATCTGGATTCATTACAGGCAAGAAGTACCAGGTTCTTTGTTTTATATGATCTGGTTGATTCTCCCAGTTGTGCATTATCTGATACAGGATGAACGTAACCGTTGCGGGACTAATCCATTCACGTGCGTGTATACCGCCGTCAATCCAGATCTTTTTGTATTCCCGCGGATTCTCCGAGATTCTGTGAAATACAAGACATAACGTATACTCTTAGGAGTTATTTGGAAGACTTTTTGAATATTACAATTGTTATTATTTAGTGTAATGTTGAGTTTAGTGGGAATTTTGAGGGCAAATCAAAATGAAAAAGACATTCAGCTTGGAAATCGGTTCAGTTTTGCCAAAGTTCAGATGATCTGAACTCTTTAAATACCTTGAACATTATAAGATACCGAAGATAACCTTTCATTCTTGTTTTAATTGGTAAACTTACCGCAAAACTTTAATATCGCGGCCCTCGACAGTCTGTCCAATGGTATAGAGTCGACAAATGGTGGGAAACTTGGCACGAATCTCTCGCATGAATGCATAGATGGTTTCCAGATCGTGATAATCCTTCCAGTGCATGCCGCTGCCATTTCGCGATGCCTTCTCTGTTGATTAAGATGCAAATTAGCTTTGGTTTTGAAACTCATTTTAGGTAACTCACTTGTGCGAAAACCTGGCTCTGATTGGGTACTATTTATACCATCCAGTTGCTCCTGATCGATCAACGCTTGGACATTGTCGGTCAGGACTTGTGGTTCCAGACGATGGGCACTTAGAAAACTGCGAGCTGCTTTCACATGCTCCTTGGCAATGGAAATGTCCAAAAATTTCGAGTTCTCTTTCCATATATTGCCGCCAAACTTTTGCTCCATCACCTGGCCAACTGGTATACTCTGTTGCATTGCCTCCGTAATGTTGTAGATGCGCCACAATTGTGTTTCGTCAAATCGCTCGGGAATTCCATTACCATACTCGATATTTTCTAATGGCAACGAACTGTTCAGTGATGTCAATGTTGCAGTTGCAGTTGTCATTGTCATTGTCATTGCCGCCAGCAGCATCATCGCTAGCCACATCAGTCCTATCTTAAGTGTCATCTTTGTAATAGTTATCAGTTGTCAGTTCAATGTCTGTGGAAAAATATCTTATCAGTTTTTGTTTTGTTGCAAAACGTTTAAGTAATTAATAGATTTCCCATTTCTAACTAAATGCAAACCCTCTAACAAGCTTTACTCTTCACTCTCCACTTGTATTGACCTTTGAAAGTTTAGAATTTCAATTTGTATCATAAAATCAATCGAAAGCAATCTAATGATGTCAGCATCTGTTAGTCAGAGTACTGAGAATCGTAAATCTCACAAATATGAAAATACATACTTACTATATTTTGATTTTATGATATGTGCAAAACCCCAATGAACCCGAGTTCAAGTTTTCTTAGCTATTTTGAATAAAGATCTAACTGATAATAATCAGGAAATTCAGCAGTTCTTTGTAATCATTAATCATTTCTTAAATTGTAATTGATTAATGATTAAAACCCTATCTGATTTGTCAGTCTATTACATACTTTCAAAATTCTAGAAAAACCTATGTACGCCTTTGTACGATACTTGTTTTTGTATACGATCATATATAGTTAAATTTGATATTTTTGATTGTTGAAAGTTTTCTGCAAAAACTAGTGGACAGGTATCATTATTACCAGCTGAATGCCACCAATGATCATTATCTCCGCTTGACTGTTCGATAAAACGATTTGAAATTTAAGCATTTAACCAATTTACTGTAAGTGGGTGTATTGGCCTTGGCCAAGAGTTGGCAGCAACGGCCAAGTTCAATGTTATAATCCGACTTGGCAATGAATTTCCAATGCGCCGAATGCAGTTTGTGGTTTTCGAAATCCACAGCCAAACACCTGTTTTGGAATTCTGTTTTAATCCCCTCTACTATATACTATAGACAATTTTTGAAATGTATAATAAATTCATTTGCATCATTTGTATGCATTCAACGATCGCGCAATCTAGAGGCAAATGATTATGTTTCTTTTTATTATTTTCCTCTTTTGTTCTTTTTTTTTTATTATTATTATTACTTTTATTTGAATATTATTTCAGAGCCAACATCTGAATTACGAGTGAACTAAATTTCTCAGTTTCAGTTTTTAATGTTTGTCTCTCGACTGGATATGAAAATAGAAAACGGCCAGTTTCGAAACTGTTGTCGCTTTTGGTTAGCACGCAATTGTGCTAATTTTCCCCAACGACCCGTTTAGGTTTTGTAGTTTTTGTTTATCTTTTTTTTTTGTTGGTTTTTCTGAGGTTTTTTTTAACTAAGTAGTGCAGAAAGCAGCCCAGAGAACTGGTTCTCGGACTAAACAAACATTTTCTGTTATTGTGGATGCGTGTGATAGAATCATGATGTATATAGTATCGTAATTGCCCCCGACCTTCGTGCCAATCACGTGTCCCCGATGATATCGCCAGCTCTCGCTATGATACGTTTTTTTTTATTTTGGAAACTGGAGCGACTGCACTTTTGCCTTGAGAGGCAAGTTGAAAAACTCGAAACTTGTTGCAATCGAAAATTATGCGTGTGGACTTTAAGTGAAATGTTAATGCGAAGTGTAAATGTAAATGTTAATGTGTTAATGTTAATAATGGTGTGAAAGGTAAACCAAGATGTAAATGTACATATGTACATATGCATGTATGAATATGTGAGTAAGTTTGTATAGATGCATCCGCATTGTCACACAGTTATACACTCATACACACTCTCATTTCATTTGTTTTCTTTTGCTTACATTTTATTTATTGTTGTCACTGGATGTTTTTTTGCTTCCTCTTGTTCTTCTTCACTGCTGCAGTTGCCGGTCAATGGTTGTTGTTGTTGCTGTTGCTGCTGCTACTGCTACTGCTGACACACCTCTCTGTTCTTTGCGTATGCGTAATTGTGTGTGATTGTTATTGTGATTGTGATTGTGACTGTGACTGGGACAGTGACTGTGACACTGGACAGGCCAGTGACTGTGCCAGACTAAATGCTGCCTTTGTGTGCGCTTCAATTTTTATATAAAGTCAAGCCAGGCAACAACTGTGCGAGGGCCGTTTCCCGATAAAAAAAAAGCCAAACTAAAAAAAAAACAACAAAAAAAAACACACGCTCACACACTAAATCAGAAAAAGAGACCGAACAACATATAAAAAAAACCAACGTTATACAGAATTACAACAGAAAGTGAAAAAAAAGACAATTTTGAAAAAAATTGCGCTGCTGGCTGACGACCGATCTTGGAGCGATCGGCGCGTACTGTGAATGAAATGACAACCGCAGCAGCGTCAGTCGCAGTCGCAGTCGCCACTCGCAGCTGCGTTGCCAGCGGCAGCGACGCGTCTCATTTGTAGGCAGCGCGAGAGAGTCACGCTTGGTATGATTAAAGCTTAATAACACAACAACCACAGCAACACCAACAATGTTCAAAAGTATGTTTATCTGTCTGCACATGTGCATGTGCATGATTTTGACTATGCAGTGCATGCAAAGAGAGTGAAAGAGCGGGGAGAGTGCTTACTGATGCTGCGCCCACGCCCTCTCCTGACAATGGAAGTCACCGACATTGGACTCTCTTTTGCTTTTGTGTTGTAACTCTGCTGGTGTCATTGTATCTGTACTTTGTGCGCTTTACCAAAAGCCCAATCTATTACTCACTCACATGCAAGCTCAAGAGAGAGAAAGAGAGAGAGAGGAACAGAGAGATAATATGCACTTTGCACCTGCACAGTTAAATTTAGTTTGGAAGCGACAATTAAGCTGTCAACTGATAGCTGCGTAACGCGTCGCCACAAATAGATGTTTATTTAAATATTTCATTAAAATATTTAAAATATAATTAGCGCCTCTAGTTCCCACATTCTTTGGATTAATTAGCACAAGTGTAGCCATAACATCAGTTTAGACTTTAGCTTATACATTGTATATGATCAATATACTTGTACAAGTGCTGGAAATCTAGCGATTTTTTGTATTTGGTGCTTAGCATTTCCTTAAATTATTCATTCAAATAATTTATTTTACATCATCTGTCGATAGTATCATTGATACACGCTTGTGCAAACTGACCTTCATGCCTCTCTTTATTGTTAAACTGATTTCCGTTTCGTTCTGATAACGTTTCTAATTACGTCTAATGACATGAGAATAATAAACAAAATACTTATATGCCCATTAATTAAAAAAAAAAAATTTAGTATAATAAACAAAAACATATTGTATAACAAATAGTGTTTATATTAGTTCATTTATTATACGAATTTAATTAAAATGCTATAATGATATAAACGAATGTTATGCAGAGTATTCGACATAAAGATACCCAGTGATGGTGTGTTTTTTTTTTTTTTTATTATATTAAATTGGATGTTTGACTTAATAAATAGAAGTACAATTCATTTTTAATCTTATGCTAGTCTCTGATTGAGCTCCCGGGCATTAATTTATCTTATATGAAATCTTTCTTTTCAAAAAGAAGGTTTAATTATGTACTAATAACTAAGTATAGTGGCGAGAAATTAAATCGCAAAAAAAAACAGTGATGGTGTGTTATATTAAATGAAGGCAGAATCAGCAACCAATCGGAAATAGTTATTGTGTTCATTCTTCAATTGAGAATACTATTTTCAGTATAGGAATTCTTACAGGGTATAATTCAATTTAATTCTATAGATTCAACAACAAAAATTCAACATAATTTCTGTTAGTCAGAATTGCCCGATGACTGCAGAAAACTGGGAATTTACCGACCAAACAAGTACAATGTATAAAACTCGACTTGCCACCTGTGTCTGAGAGGGTTTTTATGGAAGAGAGTGGAACAGAGAGAGATGCAAAGATAACATAACAGCTTTACATATGGATTGGGTGTACACTGTACATTGTTGAAAGATTAATTAACTACATTGTTGAAATCCCATTGGGTGTTTTACGTGGAGCTCTGGAATTTTATGTGTCGCTTATCCTCTTGTGAAAGTTTTCCTTTCTCCTGTGCCAAGAAACGTTCAAGTCATGCTTTCATTCTTTCGTTGATTCTTCAACTTCTTTCTTAAAAGTATTATCGCTATCAGCTCTCAGGATGTAGATTTCTTCTTCCTATCACATTTCTTATGATGTCTTAATTCCCCACAACATGCATACATACATACATACATATATAATAATATAGCTTATTATGATGTTTATGTAAATATGATTTTCGTATTTATGTTTATGCTTATGACGGAGCAATTTTTGACCCACTTGTCATATTTTTACTTTCTTTTGCCTTTAATGATGATAAACATGCCTCCCTCCATTTCGATTTTTTCTCTTCTGCTTCTTCTTTTCTTTAGGTTTAGCTTTAACATCTTCTTTTTCATCTACTTTTTGTATTTTGCGTATTGTTATTGCTGTGCCTGTATTGAAAAGATTTTCACTTTTTTGTGTTACCCTTTGAAACCGCAAACTATTAACTGCTACAGATCATGGTGCTATACAAATTCAAACAATCAGCATCCAAAGAGCCATTCAATTGTGGTTTTATTCTTAACCATCTCAGTGACTTGGCCAATTCAAAACAATAAAAGATGCCTCTTTGATTGTAGGGTGTGCTTTAGTCGAGCATTTGCAAACTGGATGAGTTCTCACCTGTTTTGGTAACGCGTTCAGCTTGTAAATCACTTTCTTTGCGGGCTTTGAGCTTTTGCTCCAAGCGTCGGGCCTTTCGCCTGCCCCGCATAATTTCTATATGCATGTAAATAAATGAGTATATATTTATTTTACCCGTCGCCGCATTTGTCTTTTACTGGTTTTCAAAACGCGATTGAAAGTGAAAGTTCCCGCAGACCAACTACAACTATCTTGCTGGCCACCTCTCCTAACATAATCTCTCTCGCTCTTATAACTTGCTCTCTTTGATACGAATAACGAATACTGCTTTCTATTTGGTCTTCATTGAGCATTCTGCTTCTTCTTCCCAATAAGTTCAAGCCATGGCAACAAAGTTTACATAATTCGAATGACAGATTGGAATTATGACAATTCCAAATTTGTATTGTTATTGATAACCTATGCACATAAGCAGTTAACATGAATCCATTTCGAAATATCTTTTTCCAGTTTCGTACTTCTTTACTGTGGGTTGTAGAAAAGGGGGTAAAGAGAGGATGGGGATTGATTGCAAGAAGTGCAAAAGTAGTTCTAAAATGGCGGCGATAGCAAAAAAGAATGGCGTGATCACCGTAAAACGCGCAGCTTCTGGGTGTCCCACGTTTGAGTGTAAAAGGGCCAAATAATAAAAAAGCCTAAAAGTATGCACCAAAAAAGTTATTCGACTTGATTCGCGCGCGTTTCAAGGAACAAAAAATTAAATAAAAATAAATTTTATTAAGTAACAAAAATGATAATTTTAAACAAATTAATGAAATTATTAATAAGATAAATTCAAGCGGATTCTTTTAATTATGTATCGTCTTTGTAGCTCCTTCAGATAAAGTCTAAAAAATCTAAAAAAAAATGCCAGCAAAGTTTAAAATTTTTTTATTGACTGTATTTTTATTAGGGTTAAAAAAAAGTAAATAAATAAATATTAATGCGTATAGTTAAATAAATTAATGGACATAACTAATAATCGTATAAGACCCCAACTGGGTTAGTCCTCACTGCAGCTGTTGCGCTATCGTCCTTAGAAATTCGAATGCCTCTTCGCCAGATTCGGGAATGTACTGCGGTGGCATTAGATAGCCATAACGACCCTGATCCTTTAGGTATACATTGTAGACAAACTGCGGCTCTATGCGATCCTGAACCCAATCAGCTGCGTTTCCTGGTCGAGCCAACTTCTGGCGATAGCTGCTTCCGAGACTATATTCGGCATGATTAAGTCGACGGAAATTGAGGATTGCTTGACGGGCAGTGTGACGCAATTCACGTTGATTTGTCGTGACAAAGTCAGCATCGCCCCATGGATAGGTTACCGCCTGTCCGTAGCCACCAAAGGAAACATACGCTCCCAAATATTCTCGCATGCCAAGCAGAAAATTGCGCATAGCACGCGTTTCTGGCTCGGAAAAGCTCTTGGCTCCATGGTACAGATTCTTGCAGGGATTTGACGTAGAGCCCGCCTCACCCCAACCATAGTCAAAGTTGCGGTCCAAGTTAACTCCATAACAGCCGCTTTCGCTGTCGTAGTTTCGATTCTTGGTCCACAGACGGTCTGTAAGACGTGAGTACTGATAACCATCGGGATTGGCCAATGGTAAAAAGTACCAGTCTATTTGACGCATAGATTTCTCCGCTCTACCCTGACCCCATAACCAGGTTAGTTTCGAGATGGCATAGGTGAGTGCGGCGGGACTAAGCCAATCCCGTGCCTGCATTCCGGCATCTACAAAGACGGCCCAGTTCTTTGGGTTGCCATTTGAGACCCTGTAGAGTATAGTAGAAATAACAGTATTAGAAACAGTAACAGCCGTAAATTGTATGGAATTTGCAAAGGCAACAGCAACTATGAAAGCAATATTTGCAGTAAATATTACTTTGCTTGCATGTTTAACATTAACAATAATAGTATTTATAACATTCTGAACCAAACTTAACCTAAATAACATTAACAGTAACAGTTAAATGAGCAATAAAAAGCAGAAGGAATAGTATATGTAACTGTAGCTGTACCTTTAAGATTAATAGTACTAGATAAATTAACAATAGCAGTCACTTTAACATCAGAACTATCACCAAATTAGTCAAAATAACAGTAACGGTAACCGTTGTAGTAGCATTAAAAGTAACGGCAGCAGTAACAGTCTCTGCAACATTAACAGCGACTGTTAACGTAACTGATTCTTTAACATTAACATAGTGTTAACCCTAACAATACACACCTTAACACTTCCAGAGGCCGTTTATTGCGTGTCAGGCCAATTTGTATAATTTCGGCGAGATCGGAGTGTGTTTCCAAAATGCTCTGCAAGAACTGTTGTATATCGCCTTGATCGTGATACCTTCGCCAGGTCAAAAGCGATCCTTCGGGGTTGAGCCAGGGCAGAGAATAGTTGGTGCCTAAGGTATCCGCCACATCGGCATCGTTGACCTCTGTGTAAGTCTCATCGATCGCGGTTTCGATGTCGTCGATCATAATATTGTAACTGAAGGCGGTCTTTTCCATGTATTTTTGTGCCGCCTCAACATTCTTATGCTCGACAAGTATATCGATACCATCCTGATTGACATTCCAGACTTCGCTGCCTGCAAGCAAATCAATTGAGGTGTCATGAGTAAGAAATTATACAGAGAGATACCATATAAATGGGGCAGTACCAAAATGACGAATAAAAGCACGCAATTTGATTTGACCCAGACGCGTTTCGTGTAACTTCCACAGCTGATAGCCGTAGTATCGACGGACGGAGACATCATTGCGATAGCGTCGATTGATCTGATATGTTGAGCCTGGTGATATAAAATCAAATCTTCGCAGATCTGTGGGTACAAGCCATTGCAGTCTCTCAAAGGTCGCCTCATATATTTCGCTGCTATTGAGCATCCAGAGATTGGGAAGTGTTGTCAGCTCTGGCACGGAAACACTTCGCAATAGAATAAACTGGGAGTTGACACAACCTGATGACAATAGCACAACTAGCAGACTCAATGCCAATATGAACATCATGCTGATCGTGCTACGCAAACAGAACTAATTCGATACTCTCATGTCGCTCTTGGCAGAAGGTCAAGATTATTGACTGGTCTCTTAAAGAATATTTGTTGTTGTTGGCCTATTGATTAATGCCAATTTTATGCGTAAAGACCTGGTTCTAGCCAGCTGGGTTAGCTTACTGTCTACCTGATCGCTGATCGTTGATAGCTGCCAATGGTTGGGCGTTAAATGTTTGACATGTTCCAATATTGTGTCTTCTATCTTGAAACCTTCAACCTGTTATTTTTGCTTCTTTTGGCTGCTTCTTGTTGGCCTAATCACCAGCATCGTCAGTCGGCCAAGAGGTCAACAGCCCAAACACGCACCGTGATCCTCACTTTTTCAATTCTAAGCCGATAGAACTTTTGTATTTTGACCGCCATTTACATAAATATGTCATTAGATCTTGGAGGAAAATAACAGGAAGTTCATCAATATATAAACCCTGTACTTCAAACGTACAAAGGGTGTATTAATTTTTTATAAATTATCAGAATTACAATTTTAGAGCTAGAGCTTTGTTTTTTGGTACATGTGATAGATGTTATACTCCGGATATATCCTAAAAATTTTATCACGTTCGGATAACTGGTTCGGATGCTATTCATTCATGAAACAATGTTGGGCCAGAGAGTTTGTTTGTTGGTGTGTGTATGTGATTTTTACAGGGTCTCTTACAGTCCGATTTGATCTATAAATTCGTGTGTGTCTTTAAGTATTCCTTAGGGTGCTTTACTTACCGAACTCTTCCACGAAATGATTGAACTGCGCATCCGGTAAGTTATCGGTACGCCTTCGTGTCCCATTAAAATTGAGCTTCCACAACTGAGCACCCCTGTAGCTAACGTAGTTCTCATCCAGTGCCGTTCGTAGTGCTGATCTTCGGCCATTGCCCGTTTGTTCCATGGGTCGCAAATACCTTAAGAGCTGAGTCACACCACCACCAAAGAAGGGTAATCTGACCAGGGCGTCTCTAGTGCGTGGATACGATAATAAATCGTAACGGTCAGCGGCTTTTGCCTCCATTGGATGCGTCCACGTGAGACATACACATAGCGCTATCCACGCTGCGTATGTGTAATGCATGTTGAATATCCTCGTATCACGTTGAATTCTACCTGTTACCTGTTACTTGATATCTGCTACCTGATACCTGTTGACCGTGTGGACGTTCGATTCAGTTTGGCATGTGGTTCGCTAAGAGACCACCAAATAACGGCCACTTTTGACCATCGTGTTCTCAATTCTGCAAGTTTTTGGGCCATTCAATGGGCCAAAATTAGCATAGCTTAAAATTGGTATTGTTGTTGTTCTTTGATTTGTTATTGTCAAACTTTTACTTTGCCTAAACTCTGTTATACATATGCATAGTATGGTTTTAACAATTCTGTTATACGTTACATGGTGAGTCATGAAAGTTTCGCAGAATCCCTCTCTCTTTCGCTATTCTTTGTTGTATGTCTTGGTGTTTGAAATAGGGTATTTATATTGGGTCTTTTTAAGTTATTGATCATTTTAAACTAACTAAGTTAAGATGATGGTTTATTACAACTACGGGCTCTGTTATTTTTGATTCTGTAATGATATTTTTTAAATGAAGTGTTAGTGCCAATCATTTTTAGTTAATTAGTTAGTTTAATTAAGATGAAGAGAACACATATACTTACATCGGAAAAAGACTTGCTTAGTATGATCAAAACTGTTGAAAATATTTGATCATTTGTATACCAATATAAATCAAAATGTATGTCGAACTTCAAGAAACACACATTCCTATGTATATCCATGTGTTTATAAAAAAGCTTCTTGAAATTGTTTAATTTTTCTTAAAAAGCTTAAGCTTTATAATTAATGATGCTTTGAAGTCTTTTCTAAGTTACTGCTGGGATCTATAACTTTTTTTAGCTTACTTTGAACAAGTCTCGTTAAGTGTTAATTATGTAGAATAAAATTGAACTCTATTAATCGATTCTCCAGTATTATTTTCCTTAAAGAAAAAGACATTTGTAATCTTTGATTTTTAATAAACATGTCTCAGTCTATTTTTATAAATGTTCAATTTGTCTAGTTACAAATAAATAAATAAATAAATAGTTTCGTATAAATAACATTAAAAAAAAGAATTGGACGAAAAAAAAAATGATTGAACTAAATCTAAAATGCAACTAATGTAAGCGGCGACGACTGCTCTTGCTTCTGCCATCATTGTGACGTCCTTGAGTTATAGCACGTGCCACAGTATCGGCGAAAGTGAAGCCATCCTTGGCATTAGACTGGATGAACTGGGCTGGCAGGACGAAGCCATAACGACCCGTATCACCCATCTCCACAGTGTAGGCATACTTAATACCCGCAATACCCTTGGCCCAATCGTCAGAGCCTCCGGCAGCAGGATAAAGTGTTGTGGCTGAAGATCCGACCGTGTACTTAACGCCCGAAGACTTGGTGATGATCTGTGTTAGAAGACAAATATGAAATGGGATGATAAACAGATAAATATATAGTTGAAATCAGTAGGATTATTACCGTGCCCGCTTGGCGTGCCACGCGATCCAAATCCGCGCGATCCTTAGTTAGTTGATAGTCATATCCCCATGGATATAGAATGTATTGACCATAGCTGTGGAATGATAAATATCCCTTGAAGGTGTCACGTGGATAACCGCTAATGAATTTGGAAATGTAGAAGGTCTCCGGCTCGGAGAAGGCCTTACTGCCCCGATATGTCTGTGAGCAGGGACTAGCCGAGGTTCCTTTGCCGCCCCACTTGTAGCCGAAGTTCCGGTTTAGATCAACGCCAGGACATTGACGTCCATGAGCACGCATATTCTTGCGCCAGAGACGATCCGTGGTATGGGAATATTCGTAACCATCGGGATTGGCCATTATGTGTATGTACCAGTCAACATCCGTGAGATACTTTGGAAGATTTTCCCAGTCTTCAATCAACTGGTTAGCAATGTAAGATACGGTTGCGGGACTGATCCATTCACGGGCATGCATGCCACCATCGATCCAGATGCCAGGATTACCAGGATTGCCATTTGAGATTCTGCAATATCATTCAGATAAAGTCCTCTTTAAATATTTTTATTATTGATAAATTAAACTTACTTGAGTATCTTCAGGGGTCGCTTCTCTACAGAGTAACCAATGATTTCCGTTGAGCAAATATCCGGATAGGTCTTGGCCATGTAGTCAATAAAACCATGAATGTCCTCCAAGCGATGATAGGCCTGCCAGGTTAGACGATGACCTGTACACACATGGAGAGAATATATAATAAATATATAAGTACATATATGCTATGGCAACCCAAACCCAAGTTCATTCAACCTAAACCCTTCGGTAGTGTCAAGTGGCAAAGAAAGTTGCAGCACGCGGCACCTTCAATGGCTCAATTGAACTTCCGCCCAAGGAAATTGCGTGTCTGTCTCTGTTTCTCTGTCTGTCTGTCTGTCGGTCTGTTATTGATTAAACAAGTGTCTTGCAAGTTTGCGCCCCTTTTTTTAAGTAAGTTTTTACTGCCCTTTTTCCTTTTACCCAGTGCGTGAGCATTCAAGTTCATTGTTATCCTTAAGTGCAGTGTAGCACCTTGCAACCCGGTGGCAAGAATGTCAAAACTGTCACTCAATATACTGTCTCGATGTCTCTTTCCTTGTCTTGTCTCCCACTTTCACTCCCTAAACTCTAAATCCTTCTCCTTGTTTTCATCTATTGTTTGTCCTGTCACTTTTCGCTTTATGACTTTTCACACGCCCTCCCCATTAGCTGCATTAAAAGCTCGTTTATGGCAACACCCACAAGGCGGTGGTAAGGAACCCTTGCTTGCAACACGCCTTTGCTTTTGCCTTTGCAACATTACTCACCCTTGCGATTCTGCAATTCAGCGATTTTCTCCGCTGGCGGATTCTCCACTTCGATGACCTGCTGCAAGTTATCGATAAGCACAATGCGCGATAAATTAGCGGCACGAATGTGACGCTCAGCAGCTGCCAGAACTTGGGGTTTCAGTAGATAGTCCACCTCCTGTTTGACCTCCTTCCACAGTTGTCCATCTGTTTGCATGTAAATAATAAAAGTTGTTAATGGCGATATTTAAAGTAAATACACATAGATTTTTGTAGTAAATTACTTATGGGTCTTAGCTCTATGTTAACTAAAATCTATTTTCATTATAAAATGAGTCCCTTTTGCAATTAGAAAAATTAAAAATATGTCAACGTAGTTTTGTACGATTATGATGCAAATTAATTAATTTGTAATTACAAATAAATTGATGATGTAAAATAAAACATAAGATCATCGATTCCTCGTGTTTGTTTCGTAGCAAGAGGCTTTTGACTTTAACTTACCATATTTAGACTGCAGTTCATCGGCCAGTTTCTTGTCCTTGTCCGTTTGGACCACAATACGCCACACCTGAGCACCATCATAGCGACGTAGATGAGCATTGAATGTTGATTCCGATGCGGATTCATTCAGTTGGGTCTTATGCATATCCTGTTCCTGTTGCATAAACGATGCATTCACATAGTTGAGCACACTGTCGACAACCTGAATTGGCTCCGATTCTTGGATTGGCATCTGTGGCAACACCATTGGAATTATGGTTGTCAATATGGATTGCTCTGGTTGTTTCTCTGGTTCAGCTTCTGGCTTTGGTTCGGCTTGAATTTCGGTTATTTCGGGTAATTCATCAGCTAAAATCTCGGGTTGTTTTTCCGTTTCCACTGGCTGTTCCGCAATGGTTTGCATAACTTCAGGTTCCTTCTCAATCATCTCGGTTTCCTTAGGTATTTCGGACTCAATGATAATTGCTGGTACTTCAGCTTCTCCCTCGTTTTGGATAGGTGTATTCAGAACTTCTATTTGAATAGGTTCGGGATCATTCAAAATCTCTTTTTCGACTACTTCGGGTTGTGTTTCAGGTTGAATTTCAGCCTCCGATTGAGCCTCGGATTCTGGTTGAGCCTCGGATGCTGGTTGAGTTTCAGCTACTGGTTGAATAACTGCCTCTGGTTGAACTTCTGCCTCTGGTTGAGTTTCTGCCTCTGGTTGAACCTCGGGTACTAGCTGAATCTCGGCATCTTGTTGAGTTTCAGCTTCTGGCTGTATGTCAGACTCTGGCTGAACCTCAGCTAAGATTTCAGTTTCGGGCTGGGATTCAGGTTGGATTTCAATTGGCATGGATTGTTCAGGTTGTGATTCCTCAGCTGGATCATTCTGCACTGCAACTGTGGCTTCATTGTCCACTAAGTTTGTTTCCTCTTGCAGTTTCTGCTCGGTTACCGTTTCCATTTCAATCTCTGGCAATGAAGTCTGTGTCTCAATCTCGCTAGGTTGTTCCTCTGGTTCAGCTGGAGTATCTTCTTGCTGGACAGCCTCAGGTTGCTGGTTGTTTTGTGATTCTTCTACTACATCAGAAGTGCTTAGTTCCTCGGGCAACATATCACTCATGATGGCGCTGAGACCTTCCTCAATAGATTGAAGCACTGTAGTCTCAGTGGTGTCCACTTCACTTTCAACAGCTGCATTATCTTCAATCTCTAACTTGGACTCTTCTTCTGCTGCCTGCTTCTCCGTTTCAACTGGTGATGCATTTTCCTCTGGCTTAGGTTGTGTTTCCACTTCATCTTGCTGTTCTTGTTCCTGTTGCGGTTGCTCATCCTGTGCTGGCTCTGCTGGAATACTTAGCAAGGCTTCTTCTGTGGCAACTGGAATGTCTTGCTGTTCCTCAGCGGGAATGGATGCAATTTCATCATCAGCTTGAACCTCCGGCTGTGACTCCTCATTCATCACAATTTGTGGTGCTTCTGTGGCTGTATCCACCACATTTTCAGCATTCTCCAACTGAACTTCTTGACTGATTGGTTGTTGTTCCACTGATTGCTCTACTCCCTCCACTGGCTGCTCCACAACGTGCTCCTCTATCAGCTCGGGCGAGGCAACTGCTGCCTCCGGCTCTGATTGAGATTCAGCTTGAAAGTCAGCTTGTTGTTCCGTCTGTGTCTCAACCATGGTTATATCACTGGGCAACTCTACAAGCTGCATTGCCGGCGTATCATCACTCTCCAGCATCAGCATGTCCGCATTCTCCGGCAATGTCTCCGACTCGGACTCGGCATCAATTGTATTGCGATGCACATGCTCCGTATCGTCCAATTGACTGGCAACCGACTCCGGCACCAACATGTACATATCCGTATTGCCATTAGCCGGAATTGCTGCCATCTTCATGTCATCGACAACAACAGAGGTGGCATCTAAGGCAGCTGTGGATTCTGGTGCTGGCAACTCATTCCTCTCAAGGGCCAAGCGATCCAATGACATGGATGCCGTTTGATGGACCATTAAAAGTAAAGCCAACAACATTGGCAACAACAATCGTTGTCGATGCATCCCTAATGTTGCTGTTGCTACCGCTGATGTTGCTGTTGTTTTGACTGGAAGTCTTGCTCTTGATCTCGCGTCGTACATCTTGGCGAGATCTAACACTAAACCGTAATGAGACATGTCCCATTGGTGGAGTGGCGCTTTTATACCAACGCTGGGAAAGTATTGCCATTTCATTTTCGATATTTTTCGCTGTGCTGGCGTTGACAGCGCCGTCGACAGCGACGTCGGCGTTAACAGTGGCTAGCTAAAAAGCTAAAGCTTTTTTTTTTAACAAAACTCTGTGTGTGAGTGTGTATCTGTGTGTGTGTGTGTGTGTGTGTGACAATCGTGTTATGTATGTAAATGCGACGATGTTCATTTCTTATGGTCACAACAGCAGCGACAAGTCCACAATGTCGTCGACATCAACTGCGACGTCGACGTCGACACCGACTGCGACTGCGACTGAGACGTCGACTGCGACGCTCTCTTCCTTGTGAGCGGACAGCGTGTTTGCCGCTTATCGGTTGCATGAATCTTCATAAATGCGACGGACGTTGTTGATGTTGTTGTTGTTGTTGTCTTTAAATCTCTTATGTTAATTTTCAAATCTGATTACAATCATAAAAACACCAACGCCGCCCGCTCTCGCTTTCTTTCAGGGATTGATTACAATAGCTTGTTGTTAATGCCACATCTCGCTTATGATAACACAATACGTAATCCCAATGATTTTAATCAGAATATCTATACTTGTAAATGATTTCGATTTCATAAACTATTTACATATTAATCTAGTATTTATTTGTGTTTCAAAATACGATATATGTATTTGGATATTTCTTATACATTTGTGTATATTCTAAAATAATGTTTATTCGTTGAGTGGGGAAAAATTGTATTATAGCCAGTATAGCTTTACTTTTCAACGATTACGATTTTATAAATTTATGTATTTATGTTAATTAGTTTAGTTTGTATTTATTTTTATCTGCTTTTTTCTACAAAAATCTTATACGGAATTGTTCAGTCTTTTTATACATTTTTGTACATTCTAGAATAATGTTCATCCGTGAAGTCCAAAAAATTACAAGATTACCTTTAAAATATCTATACTTTTCAACGATTTCTGTTTTGTAAATTGTTGTTTGTATTAATTAAAAACAATTTAATTTAATTTAAATCAATATTTCAATGTCTTCTCAAGATCTTATTTCACTAAATCAAAAATAATGATATAAAAGGTGTTGAATATCATTTAAAATTAAAAATATAAAAATCAGATCAAATTTAACTGAAATATGAATAACGAATCTGAATCCTGTATTGATTTTCCTCTACAAAATACTTAATATTTGCAGTATTTTTATATTTTATATTTATATTTTTATATAATGTTGTTGGTGTTAAGGCAAAAAGTAAATAAAATGAAATTTGATAAATATCTTTATGGTTTGTTGATCATATTGACAATTAACCCAGACCTCAAGTTAAGCAAATTGCATATACATACACATTATTATTTGTGTTAATTTGTATTAATTGAACAATTTTCAATTATTAAGATACAACAGTAATCAATAAATAAAAAAAACAGAAAAAAAATTGAGTGAGAAAATAATAATAATAAATATCGATCAAGATCTGATTAATTAGAATATCGGTAATTGTACACTTTAATACATTTCATGTTCAGATTTTCTTATGAATGAATATTTGCAATATGATACAAGTGCTACTTTTAAATTGTATTTGTTGTATATACATATGTACGTAAATATAGCATGATTATTTTCATAATTACAATCATTTTTGCACCACTTTCTATATGCACAAGTCCCCCTCAACCTCCCCCTGTCACCCTGTCGCACTGTTGCTCTGTAACTGCTGCCAGTGTCAGCGATCTTTTAATCAATTAGTCAAACTTGTTATCGATAACGAATCGATGTCGCCTGTGGAGAAGAAGTGTTAATTGCCGCGTGCCACTTGTAAATTGTAAATTGTAAATGTTAACTGGTAACTGTTAACTGTTAACTGTTCAATGTGGCACATTGTTATTGTTTATTGTTGGTTAAGCTATTGTTCAACTGCTCGTTGACTGCAATTGGTGAGGACACACCCGTATAAATCAGGGAATGACACATTTTTGTTGCTATCGAAGTTCTTGACGTGATCCATGATCTCGGCCCCCGCTTGGCTTTAAAAGTTTCCAATTTATACGCATTGACATGATTACTGAATAAATCACATACATGTATAGTAATAAAAACAACAATTGTTGTTGTTGTTATTGCTGTTGTTGCTGTTGTTGCTGTTATTACCCACGCTATGATCTTCTCTGCTCTCGATCTCGCTCTCTAATCAATCTCCTTTCACTTTATATTCACACACTCACACACACAGACACATATGACAAAGGTGTGCGTGTGTAAATTTTTATCAAATTACAATTGAGGAAGAGCGAGAGTTCAGATAATTGCAAAAGCGCCAATAGAGTTAACTCTCAAGTGATCAAAGTGAATTGAAGTCAAGTAGTGAAATTGTCCTTAATATTCATAAATACTCATTTATACACTCATATATAGTCATAAGTAGCCATTTGAAATTATCGTTTATTAACAAGTAATTCCAATTGAAGCGCAATCTTTTGACGGACTCTGTCTGCTGTCAGATCCAAAGATTTCACATGAAATCTTCCACTCAGATTCATTATTCGAATTAATCCATCATAAAAAAAGATAGTTAAGAATTATAATTAAATAATAATATATATTATTAGCTAATATCACATTTGTATATTCTACAATTTTATAAAGTTCATTTCTAGTTAATAATTAAATCTGTTTCAGTTTTCACTTTCGATAAGATTTTGCGATATTTTTAATAATTTTTTTATTTGTATATAATCTTTTTATTTCATCCTTTCGGTTTTAATTCCCGCAATTATACTTATGTTGATTTTAAAAGGAAAATTTGTAGGCCTGCAAAAATACCTACGATAAAAAAGTCATTCTTATATTTTGAGAGACTGCTTTTAAATTTTTGCTTTAAACGTTTTCCAACACTGTTCTGCTCAAAAGTATGCACCAATTTAACAGGAAAGGAAAAATCCTCAAGAATCCTTAAGAAAGTAAAGTAAAACAATTCAATTATATTAATAAACGGATACATTTATAGAGTTGAGCTAGGAAAACTATAGCTTAACATCACATGTATCCAAGAAAATCAAAAATAGTACATGGTATCTCTCTAATTCCTTTTAACTTATTAAACAGATATAAAGTTCACGAATTTTCAAAGCCTTTTTATATACTAGTACAGTTCTTGTTAATCATTTGAAGTACTCCATATTTCAGTTTATACAGAGTATCAAATTGTCTTTTTGCTGCACTCTGAATAACTCCGAATTCAACGGAATTACTGAAATGAAACTTTAAACGATAGTTTAAGAGAAGACGCTAATGAGAAATTTAAATGATTACGAATTAAGTAATTATGATTCACACGTGGTTTAAAGTAGCAGCTAAAAGATGATAAAGTAATGAAAGTCAAGGCCAACATTTAATCAGGGTAAAACATTCCGTCAGTTGCATTTAATCTAAATAATTGCAGAAAATCTCTTTATTCTACAATACATATGTTTATATATGTTTGGTATAGCTTTTAACTGTCTCCCTGGAATTCCGGATTTGCCAAAACATTCAAAATACATACAAGTATTTGAAAGTCAGGCATCCGCGTTCATCTTCATGAATGTTTTTAAAAAGAGGCTTCTTGACCCAAAATACGTCTCAATGAAATAATTTACAATATTTATGCACTTTTTTTTTGTTTGTTGTTATGGTACTTTTTGTCTTTGGTTGTTGTGTTGCTGCTGTTGCTGCTGTTGTTGTTGTTGTTTCTAGTTGTTGCTAGTTGCTTTCATGTGAAAATGAAATGGAAAGTGGGATTAGTTTGCAAAGTTTGTCCGAAACATAACAAAAACTAAGCACGTACATAAAGATCATTAACATACGTGTAAATACTAGTAAATGCCAAAATAAATACCAGTTGGGAGTAGACAATAAAATTAAAAAACGACAACAGAAAAAAGGCAAAAAAAATAACAAAATAACTGGGCTAGTAGTTGAGTTGTGTGAGGGAGAGGGAGTTCCCCGTTTAAAAATTTGACAGATGCCTTCCAGGTAGAATCTATCAGTGAGCTGAGCGATGAAAGCGAGAGTACTTATTTCAAGTGGAGCGAGTGGGCTACATAAAAAATAAAATACAAATAAATCAAAATCAAAATCAAAATAAAAATAAATATAAAAACCAATAGCTTTTGTAATGAGTCTTGAAAAGCGAAGCAACTTGGGCAATATACATACATACAATATCGGAGATGGTGGAGATGTGAGCGTGGGTGGAAACAAATGTTGGGGACAGAGGCACAAACTTTCTTCTTCAATGTTTCCGCTGTTTCATTGAGAGTGCATTGTTGTTATTGTTACTCTTACTCTTATTGTTGTTGCTGTTGTTGTTTTTGTTGTTGTTGTTGTTGTTCTTGTTAGTATTGGTGTTGCCTCTGCACACCCACATCATCATAATTATCTTTTTGTCGTAGTCTTTATCGTCATCGCTTACCCTTGTTAAATACTTACTTACATTCATACACATACGTCCACATATATATGTACATACATATGTATGAATGTAGTATGTGAAGCATGATATGAGGAACGTTTGCAAAGGCACGAATGAGCGCACAGTGGGACTGAAACATTAAAGAGTTTCATGTTAATTAAAGCAAGTCTGCCGGGCTATTTTTATTTATTGGAATAATTTTGAAATGAGAGCGGAATCCGAAACAGATTCTTAAAAAAGGTTCAGTTCCCAAATAATCAATTTCCGAGTTTTTTTTTACAATTTTTAATTGTAAATAAATAATAAAATTGGCTATTTTCAATTATTGGAATACATTTTGAATGATTGGCACCTAAATTCTGAATCCGAAACAGGTTCCTAAAAAAGGTTAAATTCGCAAAAATCAATTTCCGGTGCTTTTTTTTTTAAGCTACATTATGATAATATTAATTATAAATAAATAATAAAAAAGATTAGTTTTATTATACACTTTTATCAGTGATTTTCTTCAACATTTTGAAAGCTTGCGGCCTTGTACAAAACTTCTATTATATCTTTGTCTATCTTCTAAGTATACAAGACATAATATTTAAACCAGTTCTTATCAATGATTGCTAACGACTAAAAGTGTGGCCTACTTTTCTGTTCACAATTCAAAAATATTCGATATTTTTATTTAATTTGTCTTTTTATTTTTACAAAAAGTAAAAAGGAATCAAAATTTTAATATTTTTTTTCTCATTCTTATATGTTTGGCAAATTTAATATATATTTATGACGGATATACAGTTAGTCAAGAAATTTGTTTGATAATTATTAAATGACATTTGCTTATTGATTTTGAAATTAATAATGCTCAATAAATATTTTTATTCCCTTGTACTTTTTTTTTTATTTTAATTTTTTAAGAACCATAAGAAACTTTAAAACAATAAAATATGTGTACATTTTCTATTAACAAATTATATAATTTTAAATTTGTTAAAAAAATTTGTCAGAACAGTTATTTGACTGTTTCTATTATTTAATTAATATGCAGATACTTTATGTATGATTTGGAACCAGTGTGCAGCGGGTTGCGTAGTTGTTTCGACTGGTTTTGTTGTTTGTTGCCTGCCTGCCTACCTTTGTGCTTGATGGAATGGAAACGGACTAAGGGGGGTTTGGTTGGGGTTGAGGTTTTGGCTACGGTTCAGTTTTGGTTTCGGGATTGGGTTCGGGTTCGGCTCTGAAGGGGGAAGACGCATGGAAACTACGCGTGCAACACTGTGTCTCTATTGTTTGCCGGTGTTGCTGAGACTGTTGCTGGTTGTTATTGTTGTTGCTGTTGCTATTGTTGTTGTTGTTGCTATTGCTTTTGTTATTGTTGCTATTTTGCCGGCGTTGGCTGTTACCGTTAGCACAACACTTGACACACCCAAAGGCTCCGGCACTTGCCAGGCGCACTTTCACGAATGTCGAACCAAGTCAACTAATCCGTTTGTTATTGGCTCTGTTTTCCAGATGGAGGAGATAACTGAAGCAGAGGATTGTCCAGTTGGCAACTCTCGACGTAGTTCCAGCCAAACAACAGCCACAGGTACAGGTCCAGGCTCAACTTCAGCTTCAGCCAACAGATGCTACAAACCCATTGCTCCTATGGCCAGCTATTGTGAGAAGGCGGTGGGCAGTTCCCCAAAGCACCTGGTCAGCACATTAAGCTCACCCATTGAACAGATTGCCTGCAGTGTGTCCCGGGAGCATGCACTTAAGAATGAGATTGAACAGCTGCAGGAACAGCTTAAGGATACCGAGGAGCGACTCGCTTCGGTACGATTACAGAGCGAATCCTTATCCCAGACTCAGCGAGCACTGCGGGAGCACAATGGACGGCTGCAGGATGAGTCCGAGATGCTCAAATTGGATGTACAACATCTACATGAATGTGCGGGAGTTCTGCGTGCCGAATTACAGTCGGCACGACGGGATCGGGATGAGGCTGTCCAATTGGAGCGTTCATTGCGTACCGAACTGGAGGAGGCGCAACATGATCGACGCCAAGCGGCCGATGTCAAGGAGAAGGATGCACGTCTCATTCAGGATCTACAGCGGCAGTGCCGTGAAATGGAACGTATTCTGATGCGCAAGTATCCCGACTCTGTTTCGGCACTAATTGGTAAGTCAACTCCTAATAAAAAGAGAACATTGATTACCCTATTAGACTTAATAATCATCAATGAAAAACTCAATGCATCAATAAATGATTTGCATTTTAAATTCTACTCTACATTACTGATGTGTTGCATGCCACTCGTTTTCCTCTTTTGCAGTTGCATCAAAGAATCCAGGCATTTGCTCAATAAATGATCAAGAGAATTTGAGCAGCCGCAAGCTGTTGGAGCAGCGTATAGCACAGTTGGAATCGGATGCCAAGGATCAGGATCGCAAGGCTCAACAGATTCTGGCCAATGTGCAGGCACGCTTTAATTCGGTACAGGCCAAATATGAGACGCATATTGCCGATCTGGAGACACAAGTGCTCAGGTAAGTAGAACCACTGATTTATTTGTAGCCATAACTGAAATTTATCCACTTTGTTAGCCTACAAGAGATCAACACAAAGCTGAATGAACAAATCGAGTCTCAGGTGCGCACACTAGATCGCTTTATGCAGAAGCGTGCCGATAGATACTATAATAATTGCACCCAAACTGATGATCAGGGTGGAGCAGGTGTGGACCAGATTCATTTCCCAGGTGAGACGAAGGCAACGAGCACAGGCACCCAGACACAGAGAAATGGACCAATGCGTGATCACAGCACCAACACCATCGGTTGCCCATCGCCGAGCATCATTTGTCAGCAACATTCGCAACAGCAACAACAACAGCAGCAGCAGCAACAGTTGCACTCAGCTGGTAGCAGTAGCACCAGCAGCACCGCCAACTCTACGCCAAACACCTCGCGTCCCAATTCCAAACAGAGTGGCACTCAACGACGCATTGCAATTGGCTCCAAGCTGCCCATATCCCAGTCGGACTCGACATTATCATTGCTTAGTCATGGCCAGAGTCAGGGTCAGGGTCAGGGCCACAGCACTTCCAAGGAGGAGACACAATTACTCAGCTCAGTGCGTAGCATGCGTGTCGATTTGGCCATCAAGAACAAGGCGATGCAGCGTCTGACACGTGAACTGGATGATTGCAAGAAGACCATAAGGAAGCTGCAGCGTGATAATGGAACAGTCGCTGTTGGTACAGGTAAATAAGGTCATTTATCGATAAACGATAGTGTGTTTTTAAGAAAGCTTGACTGCAACTTATAGTCATCAATATGACTCTTAATGCCACAGCTGTTTTTGATTATCCTATTTAAAACTGTTGCGTCTTGATTTGGTAACATTATACTATTGTAATTTCGTCAATAATCGATAGTAAGCAAAATCGATAGTACGCATATCTGTTTTCCAAACTTTTTGTATGTACATCTATACGTATTTAAATTAAACCAAATTTAGAGTCATTCTCAGATCAATATGAATAATGCTCTTTAATCAGTTGTCTAGTTTTCTTTAAGCTTATATCATCTTGTTACGATTGTAATAATGATCTATACTCAATACTCGATGCTTTTTCATATAGATTTGAAAACATTTCCATTTGAAAGGAATAATTAATAAGTCTCTCAACAATTTTGATAGTATTGCATTACTATTGATAGTGGGAAGAAATACTATTGATGGCAGGCACCAAGCAGTATTACATTTTGTTATATGTATGTATATATATTTACATATGTATGTATTTGTCAAAATGTGTGTGTGTATGTCACTCGGTCGCCAGTGATCGTTGTACTGTAATTTATGGACTTTCTCTGCTCGTCAGCACGTACAAGACACAAAGTCAAAGACGAGGCAACAACACGCAAATAAATTGCTGGAATAAATCATTGCACATGGCTGTCGACTGCTGCTGTTGTTGCTGGTCACTCCCCCTCTCTCTCTCTCTCTCTCTCTCTTTCTCTCTTTCTCTGGGCCGGTATGACCAGCTTAAGGCGGCCTTTTGACCGAACACTTTTTGCACTCATTTCAAACGGACAACTCGAGGCAATGGCAATAGCAACAGCAACACCAACAGCAATGGCAATGGCAACGGCAATTGCTACGGCCAATGGCCAACATACGAGTATTTAAATGAATAAAAAATAAAAAACAAACACGTTTGCATGCCTAAAAGCCCCCTTCGTTCCCCTCTTCACTCTCTATCTCTAACTCTGACTCTGCCTCCAATGCCAAACTGTCACTGGCTGCACCGGCGACAAATGGCATCTCGGGCAGTTGGTTATGTCACCTGAGTGTGGGACTCGTTTATTTACATTTATCGATTTGAATTTGCTTAGTTATAGTTTTTTTTTTTTATTTTGCTGTTCCCTCCCAGCAGCGCACAGAAGATAGTGAAGAAAAAGAAAAGAAAATTCGAAAGCGAAAGTCAAAGTCAAAGACGACGACCGGCCCAAAAAAAAAAAATGGATAAAAAACAACAGTAACAGCAACAAGCTCTTTGGGGCAAGCTGTATATTATGTAGGGGTGCGGGGCGACGCAACGCAACATGTCGAGTCCAGTCGCATCAAGTCGCGACGCGTCGAATCGCGTCGACGCTTGTCGTTTGTCGTTTGAGCATGCGCACAAGTTTTATAATTTCATGTCTTGTTAGTCAGACCATTTTGTTGTTATTTTTGTTACATTTGTTTTGTTCATAATTTGTTCAACAAAAAGACAAAAAAAAATGCCTTAAGCGTCAGGCAACAACAACAACAATAATAATCAGCATACGTAAATATTGTGTTAATAATAGCATCAACAACAACAACAACAGCAACAATATTAAATAACTATTTTCATTTTGAGCGCGTGTTAAAATGCAAATTTTGGATACATTTTGCCGCCAGTTATGCAATCAGTCTCAGCTCTTATTTAATTATACTATGTTATACGGGCTTTTGTTATTGTTATTGTTGTTTTGTGAAAATTTCAATTCGAAATTTGGGGCCTACGTACATTGAACCCGATTAAGCGGCTCGCACGTGACATGCCTTATATAAGCCCAAGATGTACTACTTAGTTATCAATGGGTTTTGTAACACTTGAAAGGATTACAAATATATTACTTTGAACAATTTTCTGATGATTGCACTTTAAAAAACTGTTGAATCACCTGTGATTCAGTCAGACAGGTCAAGTTAAATATAGGAATAGGACACTTTCATCATCAGATCCATTGTTTTTATGTCTTTCTTCTATGAACAGTCTGTCAAGCGTTACTTTATACATTAAACAAAAAATAAACTTCTTCAATGTAAACATCCACCTTTACTTTTAAATCCTTTTAGTAAATTGACTTACTGATCCACCTTCAAAGAAAGGAGCTTATATTCTAATTTTACTGGTTGAAAATGATCTCTTATTCATACTTGACAGACTGTATTTACATAGGTTGTTCTATTTCTTCGGCTTATTTAGACATGCTTGGCTTTTAAATCATCACTTAATCATACTCCTAGAACAGCAAAAGTCGTTAAATATACCATTTGATAGTTTATATTGACTAGTTTATATTTTCTGTAATTACGTATACGTATTGTCATTATCATAGAATCTAATGAAATCTTTTTGCGATATTTTACAGTGAAAACTCATGGCAGTGGCTTGTCTGCCAGTGGAAGCAGCAGTCAACGTTTTAGTCAACATTATCAGGACCATGTTCCGCCAACCACGGAGAACCAGGCCCTGAAGGAGGCTCAAAATAAGTATCACCTGCTGGAGGCTGACTATAAAACGCTACACGATAAGCGTTTGCATGATGTAAGTTCATTTCTATCTTAACTTTACTACTAACTAATCGTTGTATAAACTCTTCAATTTTTAGCTCAAGACACTGCAAAGTGCCCATGAACGTGAGCTGGCGTCTTGCAATGAAGCGGTCCGAATTTTGCAACAGCGTTTAAATGAAAGAGAGGAGGCATTTGCCACACAAAAGCGCCGCAAGGTGCCAGTCGACTACTATGCACTTAAAGCTAAGGTATGTAAGTTAAACTATTATCCTTTATTATTTTAAAAGTTAGGCAGACTTGGCTTTATTCAAATTAAGAGGGAAAATTATAATGAAAGAGAGTTGCCGCTTGGAAATCGTTTTAGTTTCTGCAAAGCTATTGAGGTTTAAATTGAGTTAAATAGATAATAAATTGACTAAATAGCTATGAAGCATATTAAAATGCTTATTTAAAGATCACACTTTTTATCCTATAGGTCTCGCTTCTAGAGCGTCGTCATTCGGAGAGGGAGGAGCGATTGCACATGCTCGTTGAGGCACTTAGCAAGGGTAGACTCAATGGTGCACTGGAGGATATGCTGCAGGAGAATAACAACAAATAGAAGGCTTTTGGGTATGGCAGGACAACTAAATGTAATTAAGCTGATTAATTAATTGTGCGACTGATAGAAGAGATGAGTACTTACATATGTATGTTTAAGTATCCATACTCAATAATGAAGAAACTTGAATCAATTGATTCAAATCAAAGCAAATCAAAATCCAATAAGTATTTGTTTGTTATTTGTACTGCAATGATATGCTACGCAATTACCAAATTACACTTGTGTTAAACAATTCATATTTTTATAAATGTATTCGAGTACTCGATATTTAGATATTCGAGTACTCGTAAATAGTTGAAATGCATGCGAGTTCCAGCCAAATTGTATGTTCTTTTTAAGGTTGATCTTAAACTTACATTTAAGGCACAATTTTATGCCAAAGACATAAACTATACCTACGGTCCGGCCCAAGAGTTTAGATGTTGTAAGCAGGAAAAAAGAAGTTGTTAGTCCGATCCCTATGTACAGGGACTATTGAACATATTATAGATAGTTCAACAATTCAATTGGAGTACATTTTGAATTCAGTCAATTTCAAATACGAGTTGAGTTGAACTGATTGGAGGAGGTAATATCTCCTCCCTACTCATAATTAACATAATTATTTGTAAATAACGAGCCACTGTTGTGTAGTAATTAGAATTCAACTGGTTTTAGGAATTAGTTGTGTTTGTGTATGAAGTACAAATAAAAATATTGTACGGCAATTTTTGGAAATTTGCTAGCATTGCCAGTGAAAGCCCTCCGCTCACTGCCTCGTTTGCAGCAAAGGTCAACGTTTAAATAATAATAATATTAATAATAATATAATGAAGAAGGTTATGATAGTTTTTAATCGAATTAGGCATATTTTAAAGACAAAACCAAAACGTATTTAAAGCTAGAAATTGAAACTGATATTGAAGTATCATTGTTCAAAGAATACACAATACCGAAAGAGACAACATGCCAAAGAGCGAGACAACTATATATACAATACATATGGATGTAAATGAGATAGATAGTTAAGGCTGTCTCACCTGGTCTCCAAGTTCTGCCAATGAAGTTGTTCCGTCAGAAATGCTGCGAATTGCAAAGCGATTCATACAATTCTCCAAGTTGCAAGTAGCATTGTCCACTGTCCATCCAAAATTGCAAAGTATTAAGTATAAAATGTTAAGAGTCGTTTGCTGGCCAGGCACAGATTTCAATTTAGGACTAGACAAATTCGTAATTGACAAGAAAATATGAAAAAACAGAAAACAGATAACGTATCTAATATGGTAAAACATTATAAATATTCTCATTTGGTAGACCAGAAGCCTAGGCAACTTATTTATTGAGTGTACTCTAAGTACATGACATCAAGGAGGCCTAACAATAGAAATACATAATTCTAATTTCAGAACTATAAAAAACTGTCTTGAATGTTCAGTGTGTACCAATCAGTTTAAGCTTGTTTTAAATTACACTTATAATTACATTCCTATAATAAACAATATAAGTATATATCTCAGATATATAGCATATAAAAGATTTCATAGTCGTTAACCTTGAACTGAGTAAAAGATGTCCAAACAGTCGTGGTTTTCTTAACAATTTTAAACATATGTGTGTAATAGTGTACTATGAGAACACTTTGAAAATGTTGAGAACTAATTAAATCCCAGCCGAACATCAAGATGAAATTAAACTTTAAAAACCAATGTCAAATTGCGAAAGTGTACAACATAACATATAAAAATAGCAGAAACCAAAATAATAATAACATAATTACATACAAAATAAATCTTAAACCAATAAACAATTGCATTTTGTTGTGACTTGTGTACATATATATTTTAAAATCTCGTTAAGATATAGTATCACTCGGAAACCAAGTACACCAGGTAAAAAGATGCCCATCCCATGATTGTTTAAATAATATAGTATAGTCAATAATTTTTTGTTTGCTCAACACATGGATTAGAATAGTTTATTTGCGATTTACGAGTATAAAGATCTTGTATGATTTGAATGTTTACAATAGGTGTCGAATAGGGACACAGTTTTTATTTTATTTTATTTTATCATATGTGCTTCTTGTATCGTCTATATAGCATGGCATACATATAACAATTTTTCAATATAACGAGAATAAAAGTACAAGTACAAGTATACATATTTATTTATTATTGAAATTTGAATATGAAGACATCGTCATTCTGTTTGAAGATACGATCCCAAACAACAGCAACATTTAACTACGGCATAGAACCGTTAAGGATATACCAAATTAGTTGTATGTTTATAATAACATTTAAATAGTCGATATAAATATGCATTTGTGATTATAATATTGATTAATAGATTGCGTACACTCCCTTAATAAGCATATTTAATAGCCACTTATTGAGGGAGAGTGGGTTAACAAAGCATCTGTAAATGTACTAAATTTCCGTTAATAGATTAACATTCTTAATTTGCATAATTATTTGCCAATATATGTATGTATTTCCATAATGGGGATTCACATCTTTCTTGCTAGTAGGGTAGTCTTTAATGGTAATTTGTAAATTACTCTGATGTTGCAATTAACTCCATTACGAAACCAAAGAATTGTTGCCACCAATCGAGTTGCCTCCTTCGACTCCTTCGACTCCTTGACTCTCCGACTCTTTGGCTCGGTGACTTGCCACCGGACCATCGTGGCACTGCCACTGCGGCACTTTGTGGACGTGGACGCACACGTCGTGGTTGAAATGGAACTGCCAATAATGTGAACTGCAAGTGGCTCCTTTTATAGCCGTCTGTCGTTTGTCGTCTACTTGGGCACATTTGCGCTGCTTGTACACAATTTTACGCCTAGATGGACATCAATCCTTATTCATTTATTTAGCAGTTGTCCGACCCGACACACAGGACCAACATATTGTTCATTGCACTTTAATTTGATTTTGATTGAAACACTCTTATCGCATTTTGTGCACACAGGCCAGACCGTCACAGGAACAGGCTCAAGACCTTGTTAACGGCTCCTCCTTGTCTGGGCTTCTCTAATAGAATATTCTCTTAAGTAGTATCGTAGTACATATACTCGGCAATTTTTATATACCAATTTCTACGTAGTACATGGCTGGCTTTGTTGCTTCGCTATGTATCTAGGAATAGGAAGTGGGTAAGTCAATGACGTCACAAGCAAAATTTCATTCATAAAACTGTGATTTAGAAGCGTTCTTTACGCATTTAACGCACTTGACTGGAGTTAAGTGGAGTCTGGGACAAGACAATGCGCATTCTTGCACATGTGCGATAAGTGAAATTGAATCAATCAACAGGAAATTGAGGCCAAATGCGTTCCAATCAATATGTGGGCGTAGTTCTTTTCATATAGAACATCGGATACATTTTCGTATAAATACTTAGCATTGCCACTGAGAAATTCATTCAAGTTTCAAGGCTTGCTGGAGCAACAGTTAGCTTTTTTCGCCGAATACCAATTCCGACATCGTAGCAGTTTCAGTATCAAGGACCCTAGGATGGCCGCTAACCCACGATGGCTGAGGCTCAACATTCTCATTATGCTTCTCCAACTGGGCATACACTCAAGTGTTAGCCTCGGTCACTCCGATAACCGGATATGCGGCAGTCATTTTCTGCAGTGTACACGGGAGTCGCAACATCGGATGATGGAAAACCGAAAAACTGATCTGGATGATTACGACGAGCATCTTGTATATAGACAAAAACTTGTGCCTAGTGAGACAAACGAAGCGCAGTTGATCGATCGCCAAATTCATCGTGAAGAAATATCCCATATGACGGACTCAGATCGTCGACAACCGTCGATTAGCCGTAAAAATCGAGAGGATATTCGCCAAAAAGTGGTCAGCGAGCTATCAGACACTCGTAACAATTTGTCTCGACGAGAAGAACGAACTGATATCCGTCAAGATGGTCGTGATATATTACAAAGGCAGGAACGCGAATCCCATGAAAAAGTAGAGCGCATGGAGAGGCGGCTAAGCTCAGAAGATATGCGGCGAGATGACAATGACCTCACACGTGGACAGGAACGAGAAGATCCTGAGCGACGAGAAGAACGAAGCAATGAGGAGCGTGATGTTTCTCATAG